>OX346246.1:14864041-16247272 GCA_947049315.1 Epistrophella euchroma | reverse complement strand
ATTGATGTTTCATTTCGATTTGGATTTCACTTTGCATTAATGTATAAACTAGGCTTAAGGTGTTAGCATACATATGTGAACCTTGTTTAATCTTAAATAAAATAATTAAAATTCGAAAATTCGAATCTGATAGAAAAGTAGATACAAAATTTATACATATTTATAGATGTGCATAAGTACCTACTAAAAGGAATATTTCCTCAATATGTAGGTACTTCCAATTTAATTCTATTAAATATGCTTATCTACCAAATAGGTATCGAATTTTGGGTACTGTGCAAACAACATATTTGCATTCACTTAACAGTATATCTACCTAATTAATTTAAAACTTGTATATAATTGTAAAGGCAGGTAAAATCTCTATCCGCACAGTAATTATTCACAAAATTCAAAACTCTTATAGAAAAGAAGCTAATTAAAAAGCTGTTTCCATCAAAAGATATTCACATAGCAAAATAAGCTAACTTCCTAGCTAATTTCTACAGGCTCTGTATTGTATGTAGGTACCTTGCTAATTACTGAACCCTCTGACCTTTTCAAATGATATTATCTCTCGCTCAACAAGGATTTTTAATTTGAATAAGAAAAATCTTCTCTGCCGATGTTGATGTCACAGCACTTGGAATTTTTCGAAAATATTCAAAAAATTCTGCAATGATTCGCCATATAGCCAGTATATCCCGCAATAAACACAACAGGCCTTTACTGGTCATTGCATCGGTTCGTCGTCGGTTGGTCGTGTGTTAACAGAACTCTATCGCATAACAATAAAGTACGCTATTTACCGCACCAGCACCATGATCCTCCGAACCTTTGGAGAGATATATGTATGTATAAACAGCCTCAGAAGATATCCTCATTTCTTGTGTACTTAAACGGGATAAAAATTATTTAACAGCACTTATACCACCACCTTCACCTATACTCGATGTCCATATGGGCACACATCCATTTCAGGGGAATTATCTTGGCATCGAATCACATTTCTCGCCATTTTTGTGTTCCTGCTTCCAAATCACATTTCACATGCATTCCAAGTAGTAGTAGTTGCCATAGTTACAACATATAAGTAGGTATGTGGAAAACCTTCAAAGGCTGGTCAATTTTTATATTTTTTAATATCCCAGAAGAGGTCGGAGTAGATGAATTTCACCATTTTATTTGTATGGTAGAGTGGCCTCCCTAAAAATTTTTGTTTTATTACATAGATTGTGTTAATTAAAATTTTCATATAGTTTTTTACAATTTAGCATGATGAACTTAACATGGTCTTGAGTAGAACTAGCGCTATATGTGTTTATTAAAAAAAAAACATATTATTGTTAATATAGTCCAGTCAATGAAAGAAAAATATGCCTTCACCTGGAAAAATATCCGACAGATTTGAAACTTGGCGCACAAAATCAGTTTAAACAAATTTTTTTCAATTTGTGTTTTTTTTTTCAATTTTAAGTTTAAAATTTATTTCTCAAAAACTGTTCTAAAACAACAGGTGTCAAATAACTATATAAATATGACAGATGGCTCCGTGAAATAAGTCCCCAATGAAATAACCTCCCAATACAAAAATGAAATAACTCCCCAAAATGTTTTTTGTTTTAAGTCCCCAAATTCAAAGATGAAATAAATCCCCAAAAGCGCATGAAATAAGTCCCCAAATAAAAAAGGAAATAAGCCCTCAAAGAAATAAACAAACTACGACGTATAAACAGTGAAGTATGTATGGGGGGATGCTGCCCCCCTGCAACCCCCCTGCTTGGCCCACTATAGGACTTGGGGTAGGTGCGAGGTTAAGTGCATGCAAAGTTTCTTTAAATCCAGATTCTTTAAATGCAAAAAAAACTTTTGGGGTTTGCAGGGGGCCAGCAGGGGGCCAGAAGGGGATTTGCAGGGGGGTTACAGGGGGACAGCATGCCCCCCCATACATACTTCACTGTTTATACGCCGTAATTTTGTTATTTCTTCAAAAAAATAAGTACCCAAATTTGGGGACTTATTTCATAGTTTAGTTTGGGGATTTATTTACTTCATGAAATAACCCCCCAATTTACAACTGAAATAAGTCCCCAAAAATCGATGAAATAAATTCCCAATTTTGGGGAGTTTTTTTATATGAAAAAACTTCCGATTTTCATATAAATTTTGGGGATTTATTTCATTTTTGTTTTGGGGAGTTATTTCATTGGGGATTTATTTCACGAAGCCTGACAGATATGAAAAAATTGCTTATAATCAATTTTGTAGAGAATTTTATAAGCTATTATTTTGTCTCAGATTATTTTTTGAAAGGACAAACAGTTTCTAAGTTAAACACGAAAAACCGAATAACACAACATGTTACACTTTTCTGCCGCTAGAGCTCTGAGCTTGCCTAGGATTCATGGAGACTTTTGTACTCCAAAATTGTGTCTAATTAGGTGTATGAAATTGAATATCATATAAATTGTCTATTCATTTCAACACATATTAATCCGGTAAAGCTGTTGTGTGAATTTTCATTATTTTTGATTTAGGAATTTTCCGTGCTCTTTTCTCCTGAAATTCACCTTACTTGTCTGCTTTGAAAGTGAAATATATGAGTTTTGTACAGTTTTAGCTCCCCGTTGCCACCACCCTCAATATTGTTGAATATTGTATTAACCCGAGTTTCATTTCCCAGAATCAATGACACAACACAACACAACACTCCGAGTCTCGACGAAGACGATTATAAGACGAAGACACTCGTTGTGTGACAACAAGGAACTCTCAACTCTAAGGCTTACAGCTAGAGGAGATCTCTGTTGTGAAACCAATGCTGCTTGCTAGCTTTTTGGGCGAAACATGAGTAATCAGTTGTTTGGATAAGATTCGCGCGAGTCCAAAAGACCGGGATCATGAATAATTTAGTACATTTGTACTCGAAGTACCGTTTCGATGAGAATCAGATAAGGACCTCCACCACATGGATTATAAAACCCGTCCCGCGGGGTCGGCTGGCGTTGGTTGGTGGACGGTGGTGGTGTGGTCAATAGACAAGATTTGCATTGTGTAGGTGTAGTAGCGTTGTACCATGATTCGCTTCAATACTGCTCCGCATTATGTCGTCGACAACATGGTTTGGTTGGTCATACTCTCTCATGAAGGCGCGAGAATGAGGCCTTACTATACTCCTTCCTGGCTGTGGGGCTATCTTGATCGTTCCTCTAGGTTTTCTGAGGCATTCTGAAGCAAAACGGTATCTGTACTATTATTTGGACAAGTAGCATTTGTATACTTACTCTGGGTATGCATTTTTGGTGACAAGACAATGTGTTTATGATAAGACAGAGTGGGCTTGTCTGGAACCTTTGTGCGTGGCTAGAACTAAACAGGTAGCTTCTGCATCATATACATTAAGTCACTATATGTATGTGGTTTGCGGTGGGATGAAGACCAACAATGGAACAAGCTAAGTCAACAAATTGTAATTTGATATACTTGCCAACTGAATTTTGTCCCACGTAATTCATTTGGTTATGCTTCTGTATTTTTGCTATATTATGCGGTTTGTATCTATATTTTTATCTTATCTTTTACTCGCATGCGATGTGTGTGATGGCTGGTCGGCAATCTACTTGGCTGGGGCGGGTGTGCCATAAATAGAATCAGTGTGTTGTGTTGTGACCGTAGAGATTAATAAATGTCGCAGACTCGCAGATAAAATATTTAATTTTATTGGCCCTATCAAGCATGAAAAATTATTGAATTTATGGATGAGAAGTGACCGTGGGCGCCGTGGCTTAGTTGGTTAAAGCGCCTGTCTAGTAAACAGGAGATCGTGAGTTCGAATCTCGCCGGGGCCTAGTATACACATTGTGTGTGTGTGCAATTATTTTTTATTACTTTATATTTATATTAATTAATTAATTAATCCTCAATAATAAATATTTTAAGTGGTGTAATTTATACATATCATCCAACTAAATGATTTCGTTAATTTTTTTTAAATCTTGGATACAACACAACATTTTCCTTATAATCTTGCTAGTAGGATTCTCAACTTTATGCGAAAGTGGTCGAAAGGGGTAGAAATTTTTCAAAATAAATAAACAAAAATGGAATGCGGATTGATTAAGCTTTATGTTTTTCTGTAGATAATAAAAAAACTAAATCGTTTTTTGCATGAATTATTAAAAAAATAAACAAAAAATAAGAAATTATAAAAATAAAGTATTTATAATATATAAAGTATTTAAAAAAAATGATTGTAGGTTTTCGAATTACACAAACTTGCTCAACAATAATGTAGCTAATAATTAAAGTATTTAAATTGTTCTATAATGAAATGGTATCTTTAATAAAAAAATATTGCAGGGGGCAGCATGCCCCCCCCCGCAATATATACTTCACTATTTATACGCCGTAATTTTGTTATTTCTTCAAAAAAATAAGTACCCAAATTTGGGGACTTATTTCATAGTTTAGTTTGGGGATTTATTTCATCATGAAATAACCCCCAATTTACAACTAAAATAAGTCCCCAAAAATCGATGAAATAAATCCCCAATTTTGGGGAGTTTTTTTTATATGAAAAAACTTCCGATTTTCATATAAATTTTGGGGATTTATTTCTTTTTTGTTTTGGGGAGTTACTTCATTGGGGAGTTATTATATGTTCTATAATGAAATGGTATCTTTAATAAAAAAAATGTTAAAAAATTATTTTCTATTTTTTTAGTTGACTGTTTTCTGGTTTATTTGTATACACTTTTTAATTCAAAAGCTAGAAATTAATATTTAAAAAGAAATTAAAATTTAAAAAATTTTATATGAAAAAAGGTCAAAATTTTAAGAAATATTTATCTTTAAATTGGTAAATGCAATATTATTTAAATTACTATAAGATAAGAACCACCATTTTTTTTTAAATTATAATAAATGGTTTTATTAAAGAGTTAAATGTCAACAACTCAAAAATAAGTCTTTTTTACCTCAAATAACGAAAAACCCCTATTTTCGTATTTCGAATTTTTTGGTAAAAACCTCTTCGAGCAATACAAATGCTCATTGTATCAAGTTAAAAAAAAATAACTATTGTGCGTTATTTTAATTTTTCATTTAAATTTTTTAAATAAATTAAATTAAAAAAAAAAACGCATCAATTAAATATCGAATTTTAAGAAATTATTTTTAAAATTAAAAAAAAACATTTTGTATATCTTTTTTTAAAAATTAGTTTGCATAATTTTAATTATTCTGATTTAAAGATACTTTTAAGAAAGCGGACATTAAAAAAGGAAAAAATTAAAACAATAGTTGAACATTTTTGAATGAACAACAACAATAACTTATGTGTGCTACCACCTAGTGTAGGCTGGAGTTTTAGCTGTTGCTCGAGTGCCACATCGATCATTTCTTTTTTACTCTTTCTTTACTTTTTCTTTTAAACTCTCTTTGAAATATATTTTTATTTTGAAAAATATTTATCATTGAAATTTACATATGTATGTATGACTGTTTCATTCTCATTTAATTTTCATTATTTGATCAATTAAAACTTGTTAAATCAAGAATCTCTTGAGAAAATGAACATTAAAGAATTAATAACCATTATTTTTATTACTGTTATTAATTTCAAAGGTTTTCACACTGAAACCGTGGGAGGTTCTACTACCGCTCTCGAAAAGATGCGGATGTTCTTGCGGTACGTTGGAAATTCTAGATTTCAAACTGGTGTCGGTGAAGATATAGGCGTGCACCAGAGTACTGTCTCCCGAACAATTAACTATGTTGCAAAACTCATAAAAGATAAGGCATCAATTTGGATACAATTTCCATCGAACTATGAGGAACAACTAAGAGCGAAGCAAGAATGGAGTGGAACATATCGTTTCCCAACGTGCACTGGAGCCTTAGACTGCAATCAAATCACGTAGAAGTTTTGAAACCCCATTCCCATCCAGAACGATACATAAATCGAAAAGGTTATGCTTCTATAAATATTCAAGCAACGTGCAGTGCGGTGGAATATTTTACAAGCGTTGATTGTAAGTGGCCGGGGTCAGTGCATGATTGCAGAATTTGTAGAAATAGCACCGTGGAATCAATTATGCGAAATTCAACAGACGTTGTTTTGCTCGGAGATGAGGGCTACACCGTGGCTTATGCAAGGACGAATCAAGAAAAGTATTTAATAAACTCCACTCTAAGGAGAGAGTCTTAATAGAAAGATGTTTTGCGCATTTATCCGATTATTATTCAAAACTGCGTACGGCTCAATTTGATAAATAATCCAAATTTAATTGTAACCTGCTTTGTCTTGCATAACATTGCAAAATATTTAAAAGACAACGAAGATTTTAAACGATTTGAAGAAACAGAAGATAATACACCTATTCGTGAAAGTGAACATTTATCGAAGAACTTTCTTGAAACTCGAAGATTAGGCCAAATGAAAAGAATCGAATTTGCTGAAATGATATACAATCATTTTAATTTGTAGAATTTTTCATCTTGCTGCATTCGTATCAGTTTTAATTGTTCCAGCTGAACTAAGCGCTGGAGCTCCCCATTTGTTAGGTTTTTCGTTTCATCGGTTTCGTTCAACTTTCTTGTTTTTTAGGTGCTGGAACTCCTCCTGTTTTTTCTGCAGATGTTGCGTTAGACGAAAGTCATTCCGCCCGTCCTTGGTTGGCATCATCATCCTTCAACAGATAAGCCACCTTTATAAAACGAATATTAATTAAAAGTGATGTATAATTTTGATTTTAAAACTTACCAGGAATACAATTTATTGTTGGATTTTCATCGGCGTTAAGAATGTCCAGGAAAACCTTCTCCCATTCTTTTAGTATAATGGGCTTATTTCCCGTTTTCTTCAAATCTGTTTTGTTTTTAACATCATTCTTGAAATTATTAATTTTTTTTTATTTGGTCTGCATTAAGTTTAACACCCGTTTCGTTTTTATATTAATCAATGAATAATTCTAGAGCTTCAGCTTTAGCTCTTTTAATTGATGGTTGCTGATATTTATTTAATAAAACAGAATGCGCACTTTTAATTTTTGCACAAATACAAGGTGCAATTGGTTGATGGAAAAATTTGTATTCCCTTTAGTTGCCATTACTTTGCTTTCCACTCCAAGAAACGATAATTAAGAATGATTTAAAAGCTCAAACCGTAAATTCTCAAAAACAGTTTGTAAGCAAACTAAAAAAAAAATTTGTATTTACTATGTTTTTCGATGAATTTTAAGTATTTACTTGAATGAATTCAGTATTTACTTAAAGTAAATGCAATCATGTAAAAAATTTTCTTTATGCATATGAAACGAAGTAAATACTAAAAATTCGACCTTTTACTTAACTATTAGTATTTACTTAAACTTTTTACTTTAAGTAAGTACTGCAATTTTATGCATACCACCCATTAACGTGCATTTTATAACAACGAAATGAGTTTATTTTTATGTACTTTTTTATTAATTACTGAATTTACCTCCCATTTAACATGAATTTCTTAAAAGTACTATCATCGAATAAACAGTTAATATTATATTATAATGATGAGCCTCGGGTAACTGACCACTTAAGCCCTCCCAAAAATAAGTTATTTTCCTCTTTGCAAACATCAAGATAATTATAATCTAATTGAACCCGCCTCATTTCGATTTTTTTTTTTTATATATGGCTTCTGTTCAAGTTCAAAATGTCTAAAGACTTAAGTAGCGAAAATCTTTCTCATTGTGAGCAAAAAAAAAAAAACCTTCGTTAAGAAGTTCACTTCGAAAGGTCAAGTTCCATTGCCTCTTATTCAATCCCTTCCCTGGACAAAAAAAGACTTGATGATAAATATTTTGATCTTCCTGAGACCGTACATAATTAATGTATGGAATCTTATACCATAATTGAGTGATATCTCAAGACACGGTAGCTTATATAAGAAGCTTCTCTGCAAGACTAATGAGCCAAACCATTATTTGCGATTAGGTTTAGGCATTCTTAAGAGGCTATGTGCGAAAGCGGAGGAGTTGATAGATTAAATATTCGCATCACCACACCTTTACCAACACTGCCACCAACTATAACTGCCAACAGATTATGGAATGATGAAGACGTTTTTGTTTTTATTCTTAAATTAAGACCTCTCGAAATTCCAGAGCCAGCCAATGTGAATGTGAAGGCTTCTGATGGCCTTTAAACCCAAACTTCTTTGCGGAATTCATAAATTATATTTTTTATGAAAATAAAGAGATAAAATAAGAATAGTAACTTGCTTGAAAACCTTTGTACTTCGAGGTTTTATGAAAAGATCGTGTGTATCTTGCGATCATACAGTGTCATTTCAACAACGCTTTTGTAGCTTGTTATGTAAAACTCTTGTATATGTGCTGAAAAGTCGTACCGTTCGGTCTTCTGCGCGCTGATGGATATCTGATGCAGATCTTAGTAGACTCGCAACAAAATCTATCTGATTATCATGCCTCACGAGCAATTAGCTGTAAAAGCAGTAGTTGGACTAGTCTGCTTTATTCATTATCTCCAGGTCGCTCTTAGACTATGGCTAAAGTGTCACGAACGTGATTTAAGGCATTCATTTCGTGGTTTCTTACGTACGTCCGTCGTCATAATAGTGGGGACCAAGTGGAGGATTCTCCAGGCGTGATTTCCTTCTTGATTCCTTCTTTCTTAATGACATTGTCGCGTCGTCGTTGTCTGTCCCACTATAGCACTCTGTTGAAACTTGCATAATAATAGGTATCTATTCTATGCCAAACGGTACGCATCCTCCTGCTACTTAGGGATTGTCGCAGTCTGTCTGTAGCATTACATAAGCTCAAAAATTCCCCAGAAGTAGCTAGAAAGGCGCTTACCTCACCAAGCTGATAGTATATCTCAGAGAGAGTTGCTGTTCAAGAGGATTCCTGAACGAACATACCACAGGATGGTGTCAGAGTTGGTGTTGTTCGTCGTGCACGAATTATGTAAAATGAACTAGATGTACCGTTAACTCTAGACTAGATGACTTGCTCCAAAACCCATATGCAATAGCTAACAGATCATTTCAAGGTTTTTTTGTTCCACAAATTTGTGTTCTCTTCTTGCATTATGTTGCAATGCCACTTGCTAACTGTAGGCATATGGTGACAATGTGGAAAGGTAAGATAAATACAGGTTGATCAATAGATGTGGCGTGACAGAAGCGGTTCTTGTTCTACAAAACATAGTCTCCTTTATTGATGAATGTGAATAATTGTATTCCAAACAGATCCTTTGGCGAAGAAATTTGGGTTACGAATTTGAACGATAGTCAATAGAGTTCGGTGAAATTCGTATACCAAATCAAAGGTGTAAACAATTTTGCTGATTTTGCTAAAAGAACCGGGTGAGAATTTACGGCTATCGAGAGTTTTAAGGTGGAACTATAATAGTCGAAACGCTACGTACGTGGTCGTACGAAACTTAGCGATTACAAGCAGTTCAAAAGCCATGCCCTTGATTGCAATTTGCTACTTTTTGAGAAGGTTTGGTTAACTTTATGTTTTGCTTTGATACAAATGGGTATAATTATAAATTATTTAAGTTTATTATAGTAAAATTAATCTAATAATATAATTTCATTCATCGTTTTCAGAAAACAAAACACATTTAATTAGGGATGAGCTAAACTGTGATTTTCCAAGGGCGTACGCAGGATTTCGATTAGGGGGGGGGGGGGGGGGGGGGGGAGGGCAAACTCAAATTTCATTTTATTTTTTTTAAATAAGATATCAGTCGGTACAAATAACCTTTAATAATAAGTGAAAAAAAAACTAACGGATATGTTTAGATATTTTCTTAAGAAATCTTATTTGGCCTTAGCTTAGCGCCTTAGGTCTATTTTTATATTTTTTTTTTATGTTCTCTCCATTTTATGGCTCTATCTGCTATCCAGCTTTGAAAGTAAATAAGGGCTTTTCTAATTGTGATTTAAAAAAAATTAAGCGACGATAACAAAAAAAATAAAAAACAACATTATTTCTATTAACAAATACATAATATTATTTTTAAAATTGTAAGACAATATTTTACATAATTCTACAAATAAAAACAAAAAAATTTAATTTTTTTTTTTAAATTTTTCAAAACTTTTTTTTTTTTATTATTTGCAGAATTCTGATAAAAATATTGAAAATAAGCAAAATTTTTAAAGCAAAATTTTAAAAAGCAGAATTTTGACAACCCTCGTAAGATAGATAATATAATATTCAGTGTTTATAAAAAACTCCGTTTTATTATTCTGACTGAAAAGGTAAATTTTTATATCTTGTGCATGCATATTAGGGTGTCCGTTATTTCCTAAACTCATTATTTGCTTTGATCAGAGACCCCCTCTATAAAAAGTGTATGCCCTACAATAAATTTATGGACCAAAATCAAAAACTTGGCCGAGCTCATTAATTCGTATGGTGCCTCTAAAGTCATAATCTTCCCATACACATTTTTACGGAATTTATGAAGTTTTACGTAACATTATTCAAATTTTATGGATGAAAAAATATCTATAGAAAATATTTTCAAAATTATTTCTTTTTTTGTTTATGTAAGATACACAGGTTAATGACAGAGTTTGTTTGTAAATAAATTTTTTGTTGGATATAAACTTTTAATTTAGGTGGTGTCTGATGAAAAAAAATTGGTCCCGTAGTGTATATAATAGTAGCTAGTTAGTACAGAAAATTACAAAAAATTTGTATTTTTTGTTAATTTTGAAGAAAGTATTGAGACCTTTTGTTTGTAATGACGAACGACATGTTTAAAGAAAAATTTTAACATCAAAGATAGTTTTTAAAATTAATATTACTCATTACTCAACAAAAAAATGTAGGAAAGTCAAATTTATTAGGGGGGGCAACCGCCCCCCCCCCCTGCCTCCCCCTGCGTACGCCCTTGGGTATAACTGTTACTGAGATTTATGAATCACCGAGGTTTCATTAAAAAAAAAAATATGCGTTCTGGATGAGTTCTTAAGACGACCGATACGATCTTTTTAAATTGGGAGACTTGGTCTTCGTTCGGTCTCTTGATATATATTTTTTGATAGATTTAGAAATTCTATTTTTATATTTTTGCTCATGAAAAATCTTTTTGCTCAGGAATCAGGATTCTTCGGGTGAGATTTGAAACAAAGTATTCATAGCATTTTAGTTTGGTAATGCGGAATAAATCTTCGGAAGTTTCCCATCTGGAATCCAGAATGAAAAAGTAGTAACAATCCTTGTTTTTAATCTGAAGTGTGTTTTTCGTTGTATTTATGACACGCCAAATGCAGATGTTGAATTAAATTTACTTTAGTTTTCCAGTATTTTTAAATAATTATACTCTGTTCAGCAAAAATTGTCAGTAAGTAAAGGTAAGATTTGATGGTTACATTGGCTTGCATAAACCTGTCCCTATTTAAAGCCACTCTGTAGGCTTCAAATCATAAATTGCTGCAAATCCTATCAAAATTATCAGAAGCTTTAAAAAGCACCAAAACTCGAAAGCTCTGTAGTAAAAAACTATTAAAAAAGCGATAATTACTTGCTTTCAATGGGAGCGGTAACTTTGTTTCAATGCGTAGCCAAGGCAGAAGGGCAAAAATTCCTGAGTGTAAGTAACTGTGTTGGTATGTTTGTCAGTGGCCACTATTTTGAAAAAAAGCTCTGCTATACTGACAATTTTTGCTGAACAAAGTATATTATTAAAGTTCGTGCAACCTAACTTTATTTTAATATCGTATGCCTGTTCTTAATTTCTTATGAAACATCAACCAGTTCATCAAATTATTAATCTAAATCAACGAGAAAATTTTTGCTGTTAATTAGGTACATTTTACATAGCATGACAACTTTCGAAAAAGTTACTTTTGACTGTGTCAGAATTTGCCGTATAATTGCCGTAAATATGCCGTGAAGAGAAAAAAAGTTTGGTCCAAACTAAGTTCTGAATATACCATGTCGTCCAAATTAATTGCCGTCTAGATATGCCGCGAAGAGAAAAAAATTTCCGCGACAGTGGTTCTCCCAAAAATGGCCAAAAATGGTTTTCATACAAAATCTTCATATAAAGTTAGCATGACACTTTTCAAAATTTGGTCAAATATAACTTCTGAGTATGCCATATCCTTCAAATTAATTGCCGTAAATATGTTAACGACTTTGAAAAATGATTTCAAATGAATAATATCAACTAAAAGGTAGTTTTCTTGTTTCAAAATAATACTGAAAACATTTTGAGATATTCATGAGAAACAACTATTTTTACGCGGGCTTTTTCACACCGATATATCAAATAATTCAGTGAAGATTTTTTTTTAGCACTAGTAAAAAGCTTATTTGCCTACCCTTTAATCTTCGGCTAACCATTATCCGATTTGGTTGGGGATTTTTTTGTTGGATTTGTATTCAACCAGATAAACGCACTACAAACACAAAAACTGGAAAATTAGGCCGAACAAAACGGAAAGTCGTGGTAACAATAAATTGCATACTTTCTGTATTGTTTTTTTTTTTCGAACGGTCTTTCTAAATTGGCGATTGATACAAATTAGTAAAGTATCGATACAGAAAATTATTGTGAAAGTCTATTTAAAAAAAAAAAAAATGTTGTTATTTTGACAATCTTATGTTACTATTTTTCGACTTGATTATTTCAAATTTGTACTGATTGTATTATTTTGAATAGACTCTCGAAATAAGGCCGATAGTGCTGAATTTATTGTTGTTTTCAATTTTAACGCGACAAACAGTAAAGCTGTGGTGTCCAGATTTTTAAATTTAAATTATATAATGCTGATAAAAAAAGTAATTATACGCCACAGTTTTTTTTTCTTTTCACGGCATATGTACGGCAATTAATTTGAAGGATATGGCATACTCAGAAGTTATTTTTGACCAAATTTTGAAAAGTGTCATGTTAACTTTATATGAAGAATTTGTAAGAAAACCATTTTTAGCCATTTTTAGGAGAACCACTGTCGCGGCAATTTGTTTCTTTTAACGGCATATTTACGGCAATTAATTTGGACGACATGGCATATTCAGAACTTAGTTTGGACCAATATTCAAAAAGTGTCATTCTAACTTTATATGAAGATTTTGTATGAAAACCATTTTTGGGAGAACCACTGTCGCGGCAATTTTTTTCTCTTCATGGCATATTTACGGCAATTATACGGCAATTTCTGACACAGTCAAAAGTAACTTTTTCGAAAGTTGTCATGCTAACTTTATACGGCTCCATTCTTCTTTGTAATACATTTAGTTAGAAATTTCAAGTTGTAACTTTACAAGATATTAAATATCGAACTGTACTCATCTTTTTAAAACTACATCATAAATTCTTTTCGCCCTACAGAATCAATTATCAATTATTGTATAATCTTATGATGGTTTACATCTTCCGACTGCATTATTTTATTTGCATACAATTTGTGGCTTGATTTTACCAATATGCGAACACAAAAGCGCACTTCATATTTTGTATAGGTATGCTCCCTAAAGTGACGTTTGTGTGCCCTGCCCGGTGCCCGTGATCCCACTCACGTACACAAATTCCCGTGTTGAGAAAAGATTCATATCTGCGCAAACCATGTCGATTGATTTCTGTGCATAAGTCTGCCATGTTTCGCACACCATTTACCACACGCACGCGTGTTGTTCGATTAAGGAACTTTCTAAAGCCTCTATACATAACTGTTAAATCCATAATAATGCATCAACTTGTAAATATTTATGCAAAATGTTTAAACGCATCCATTAGCCGTACGTACGTCTCACAAAAATTGCCTACACCGCGCTTGTTACACTATGTGCAACACACATCAATAGAATTATACAAAAATGCGCGCAAACTGATACCGTAACACTTTGTGCATGGATTTGATGCTGAACGAAAGGGTGGTGAACTGGACGGGATGGGACGGTTGGATTTGATCGTCGTAAACAATCATCTCGGATGCGGACGTCCAAACCAGTGGGGGATCATTGCAATATTCAAAACAACTTTTCAACACCTACAGGCATTCACGCGTATAAAAATTCGCTCTGCCGCATTGCAACTTGGAACCCATGTTACACGAGCTCGCTGGCTTTACACACATCATACGCAGTGTTACGGTCATAAATTTTAATAATTTAATTACGACAAATGCGAGGCAGTGTTGCGCGCACTGTGAATTATTTTATTGCACACGCCACACCATAAATGCGGGCGCTGGAATTAAGTGCGAAAACTGTGATTACCCTGACTTTGAACTCAGAGTGTGGCTAATATACTAATAATATCTGCATCTGCTTTACTGCTGGACTTAAGGAGAACTTTTCGTCTTCAAAGATGCGCGCAAGACAACACTGTGAAAAGGGTTTTCAAATTATAATCTGCGAGTTAATGTATTTTGAATTGGAATGACAAATAATCTTCCTTAAGGAATAAGAAAATCAATATTCTGAGGAGTTTCTTTTAACATAAAGTGTGTAAATATGTAAAAGTACCTACAAGATGTGTCAGATTAATAAGGCTTGTGCAATACTATGACTCAGTGTGACAAATTATACCTATACATTAGGTGCAAAGTCATATTTAATATTTACATTGATCTGGATTGATTACGAAAGAAACGTAATTGTATTGCTCCTTAAATTACAACTGCTTTTTTTACCATGCGTTATACACCGAATTTAATTTGACTTATGTTATGCATGTATTGATTTGACTTATGGCTTAAATTTGTGATTTCAAAAATTCGAATTTGTTGCATTAAAGCCTGCAACGAATTCGATTTATACACGAATTATAAAACAGTTTTCTTAATTTTTGTCAAAGATACGGCCCTGCTCTGATTTTCGTTCGAATTTATTCAGCAACGAGATTGAATTTTGTACGGATTCAAAAAAGTAACGGTTCCTGCCATATAATTTAGCATTTTTAGAAAATCTTAATTTTCTCAAAATTTTCTGCACAGATTTTTCTAAAACAAAATTTCCAAAAAACGGTTTTAAATGGTACCTCCCATAGAACCATTTTTTTTTATTTTCGATTTTCTCTCAAAGGAATAGGCTGATTTTGATAACTTTTTTTTATAAAGAATTTTCTAAAAAATTCCAATTTTTTTTTTTTTTGGAAAAAAACTTTCAAAATTATTTAATGAAAACCAAATTTTTCGAAAACTACTTGTTTTATATTTACGAAACTTAAAAAATCGTTACAGAAAATCTAAATTTTCACGAAAATGATCAAAAGTAAATATATGGGCGTAGGCACCATGAATATAGCACCGCTGGTTTTGTTTGGAAGGATATCATACCTCTATATTATCAACTTCGCAAGTTAGTAGAGTTTGCGAGCGAACCAGTTTTATTTTCATTTTCAAAAAAAAAAAAATAATAATTTGTGCCGGTTATGGTCTGGTGTTATACTTTTACTTTAATGTAGATACCGACAAAATTTTTACCGAACATGTTTAATTTCTTCAAAATGGTAATTTCGGAAAAAAAATCATCCGCAAAATTTGCTAATTTTCAATTTTGCAAAATGTTAAAACATTTTTACATCCACATGTTTAATTGTTGAGAACGATACAGCACAATTTTTTTTTTTAAGTTTAAAATGCGATGCATACACGTTAAAAATTGATATCCCGTAGAAGTTACAAGTTTATGCAACTTACATTTTTTTCGTTGCATATGTTTGTACTTTAAACAGCGCAGCGTCATCAGCCAAATTTGCGAATTATGTTCAGTTTCAGTAGAATGCAGCAGAATTTTATTTTAAATCGAAATGAAAGCTCTAACCTCAGGCGATTTGCTAAAGGACTGCTAAAAAATTTAATTTTTTTTAATCGTAATTTTGGCAAAAAAAAAACATCTCTGAATAGTCCAGTCAACGAAGACCTAAAATCATAAAATAAATGAAATAAATCGTGTAGTCTAGGTTATTTTTTTAAGTGGTAGGGGTGACCCTCAGGTCCAACATACCAAAAGTCCCCAGCCCAGGGCCGCGAGCTTAAGCTTGGAGAGGGGGTTAAAGGTCCCCTTTTTTAGTTTTTCGCGAATATTTCGAAAACCAAGGGCTTAATTGAAAAAGTCTGGACCAGGGAATTAAAGTAAATTAAATTTCCTACAAAAAATGTGTTATTTATATTTTCGGTTGGAGCAACACTAAGGAAGATGCGGGGTGGAGAAATGTCAAGAAATCTAAAAAATCGGTCATTAGCCTACAAAATTTAGTGTTTCTAGATCAATTTTATCTAGAAATAACAGAAAAAATAAGTATATGTATTCAAAATTATTCCATTGATGATCTGGAAGGGAGTTTATGGGGTTAAAACAGGTGGCGAAGGTTAGAATTTTTTAATTTAATTTATTTGCTACAGTGTTTGCATTCACTATGAAAAAAACTGTTTCTTTAAAGGTAAAAAGTATAATGGATTTTTCCAAGTTACTGACCATGACTTTGTAAAATAATTTTCAGACATGTACTAAGAAAAAAATCGTTTAGGAAAGGGGGGTCTATGTCCCCTCGTTTATAAGGGAGGGACCATTTTCTAAAGCATTGACGTAAAGTGCTCGCGGCCCTGGGCTGGGGACTTTTGGTATGTTGGACCTGAGGGTCACCCCTACCACTTAAAAAAATAACCTAGACTACACGATTTATTTCATTTATTTTTCCTTCGTTGACTGGACTAGAAATTAGCGAATTTCCTTAATTTTAAAAAATATAAAATTCTAATTTACGAGATTTCAGTTGATATTTGCGAAATTTTACGAAATTTGAAAAAAATGCGAGATTACGTTAGTTCGAGATTTTAATTTTCTGGACATCGTTGTGCTCCTAGCACATAGCCTCCATTTTGGAAAAGGGGGCGTAAAAAGTTCTACGCGATATCTTGAGAAATATACATCACACAAACAAAATTTTAACATATTTGTATGGAGAATTAAATTTTCTATAATTTATGTTAACACACTTTTTATCGTTAAATTGAGCACAAAAAAGTTATAATCAAAAAAGTATTACCATTGCCAAGAAAAATATCATTATCTTCTTCTTTTATTTATTTTATATCCTGCTTAAGATAAATTTCTTAGAGCGGTCATCTTTTTTTGGTTATAACTTTTTTGTTTTCAATTTTACGATAAAAAGTGTATTAATATAAATTGTAGAGAATTTAATTTTCTACACAAATGTGGTAAAATTTTGTTTGTGCAATGTATATTTCTCTAGATATCGCGAAAAACTTTTTACGCCCTCTTTTCCAAAATGGAGGTCAAATGGAGCTCGAATGGCTTAACAGAAATTAATGGTTTGTCCACTTAAATGTCATTCTAAAGTAAAGCTGTAATAAGAGTCCCCCAAATATAATACATGCAACGAGCTGCTGCTTTATTTTCTACCCACTTCAATAACTATCACCTACCGCTACCACCTTTTCAATCTTTTATAGAGCTTAAAAAAAAAAAACATCATGGATTCTTGAGAATTATCATATTTAACAAAATTATTTCCACTTAGTGCCAGAACAGTATCAACATTCCAACCAAGCAATATCCACTAATAATCCAGTTTCCGCATCATCATACAATATTTATTAACTAACTTAAGAGCTAACTTTGTTTTTGCATCTGAGCATTTAAAGCCTGTATGCGGACGATAGGACCAGGGAACCTGTAGAGTCTATATTATAGACACCATTCAAATCAACTACCGCATCCTCTCAGTCTCAATGGAAGATCTAATTTCGAATCTAATTCAACTTCAGCATATAAATTGGAGTGTGCATGCAAAATTCAGCGTTTTTCCACAACAACAACAACAACAAAATAGACTAAATGTGCAGAGATTAAAAAAAAGGTCCATCTTGATGGAAACGTCTGGCGATCGTAGGTTAGGTATATACGTGTGCAGAATCTTTGGTCATAAAGCTAACTACTATTGTTACGGTAAGATTTACCGCAACAAAAACCATTCTTAAGATTGGTTCTTAAAACCTTCTTCTGACTATGTTGTTTGGTCATAGTCTTACTCTCGTTATCTGTTTTCCCCTCCATCCCAACCATTCCCATTTTTCGACCCACATTTTGAGTCCGTTGTCCTCATTGAGCTTGAGAGTGGCTCGGAGAGGATGACAAAGTAGGTACCCACTGGATTCGATCGTGTTGAGCCAGTGGATGGGCTGGAGACTCGCACGCCATCTATATAGAGAGCGAGGAAGCACAGAGTCATAATACTCTGTAACAACAATCGGAGACAACAACAGAACGAAACATACACACGCTTAAAGTGGATATCTGAACAACACAACATAAATATAATTAAATTAATTTAACTTTCTTTTAAACATGGCTTCGAGCCCGCCCTAAAATTCTTAACTTATAATTTAACTTAAATAACATAAGCCGACGTAAAAGAATGGAACGCTAAACGCTATCCCTTCAATCCCCCCAAATCTGCACAAAGGCCCACCGAATGGTAGATTGCGCGTTAGCTAGTTTGATTTGAATATTTGCCTTCCTCCTTCGGTTCCTAAAAATTGTTAAAAGATTGATAACTTATGTTTGCTCCTCTTCGAATAATTTTCAGAAAGTTAAATTTAGTTAAGTAGCTGAGAGAATGCTCAGAATAGTATTTTCAACTTTTTATGGTTTCTTTTTTGTTTTTCTCAAAAATAGTTATTATTGTGAATATGTCTAGATACGGCCTTGGATTCGTCAAGTTTTGGGACGGCACCAACAACTTGGGGAATTCAGTGATTGTGTGGGTGAGAGAGAGTTTCGTTGGAACTCAACCTCGGAGTGATACCGTAGCCGAGTTCCACGAAAGCTTGTGATTAAGAGTGTGGATGTGTGAGTGAAAGAGGAGGCCAATAGAGGACAAAAGGCTAAGCTTGACGAACCACTTCTTGGTTGACTTGCATAGCCGTAAGAGGTTTCTTGGTAATCTTTGGAAAAAGAAAAGAAGGAAAAATAGAAAGTTGAAAATAAAGTTTTGTGAGGAGATAAATTGGAAAAGAAAATAATTTGGTGAAGGTTCTGAAGGTTTTTCGAAGAAGGAGTTATTTGGAAAAGTATTGATATTCGCCAGAAAGGGGCGAGCGGAATCGTCGAGGAAAGAAGGAGAAAGGGGAAGGAGTTACAGATTGTGAAAAAGATAAGTAGAGTGTTCTTTTAGATTTTATTCGTTTGCAGAAAAAGTGTTGTAAAATAGAAATTCGGTTGACCTTTGATTCGGTTTCAAAAATCTCAAAATTGTGAGACGCGCGACCCCATCTTTTAAATTAGTTTTCTTTATCCGTTTTGTTTCGGGACCGAGTGATAGCGGTCCATTCTTGCGGTCTTAATTTTATAATTCTCTTTGTTTCATTTTTTTCAATTTTAATATTTTTTTCCTTTGTTTTAAATTGGTTTCATCCAATTTAAATTTACATTTATACATTTTTTTATTGAAAAAATTCTGGGTTTTAATCCAGGTGTAAGCCACGGTTTCCCAGATATTTTTAAATAAAACTTCCTTAACTTCCCGTTGGGAATTTAAATTTGTGTTTCCTTCATATTTTTGAAGAAGAATTTTCAGCATCCCGGTTAAGGCAAACGACCCTAAACAGTTTCCTGGCGCCCACCCTTCAGCGTAAGTACGCCCCTGTGCTTACCTAAATTCGATTTAGTATTTATCACCTTTTTATCATAACCATTTTTATTAATTCGATATCAATCGTACGCTTCTTGTGTTTCTTTAAATTCGACGAACCCACCCCCAGCTGACTAGCCGGTTGGCTGCATCGTTGTTGCAGTGCGTTGTTGCAATATTTTTTTTATTGTTCTCTATCTCTTCACCATCCTTCGTTGATCGTTTGACATATCGTCAATTCGATCTTATCTTTCGCGTGTGCCGGTCGCACAATTTGATAATAAATAATTAATTCGTTTAGTCTTTATATAATTGTAATTGGATTCGTATAATCCTAAGTCGTGGTTTTTTTTTTATAGTTATCGTCATCCTAATCGTCTTTTAAATTCGGTTAAAAATATTGGCCCCACGTTGGGCGCCAATTTGTTGCAATATTTTTAACCGAATTTAAAAGACGATTAGGATGACGATAACTATAAAAAAAAAACCACGACTTAGGATTATACGAATCCAATTACAATTATATAAAGACTAAACGAATTAATTATTTATTATCAAATTGTGCGACCGGCACACGCGAAAGATAAGATCGAATTGACGATATGTCAAACGATCAACGAAGGATGGTGAAGAGATAGAGAACAATAAAAAAAATATTGCAACAACGCACTGCAACAACGATGCAGCCAACCGGCTAGTCAGCTGGGGGTGGGTTCGTCGAATTTAAAGAAACACAAGAAGCGTACGATTGATATCGAATTAATAAAAATGGTTATGATAAAAAGGTGATAAATACTAAATCGAATTTAGGTAAGCACAGGGGCGTACTTACGCTGAAGGGTGGGCGCCAGGAAACTGTTTAGGGTCGTTTGCCTTAACCGGGATGCTGAAAATTCTTCTTCAAAAATATGAAGGAAACACAAATTTAAATTCCCAACGGGAAGTTAAGGAAGTTTTATTTAAAAATATCTGGGAAACCGTGGCTTACACCTGGATTAAAACCCAGAATTTTTTCACTCACACATCCACACTCTTAATCACAAGCTTTCGTGGAACTCGGCTACGGTATCACTCCGAGGTTGAGTTCCAACGAAACTCTCTCTCACCCACACAATCACTGAATTCCCCAAGTTGTTGGTGCCGTCCCAAAACTTGACGAATCCAAGGCCGTATCTAGACATATTCACAATAATAACTATTTTTGAGAAAAACAAAAAAGAAACCATAAAAAGTTGAAAATACTATTCTGAGCATTCTCTCAGCTACTTAACTAAATTTAACTTTCTGAAAATTATTCGAAGAGGAGCAAACATAAGTTATCAATCTTTTAACAATTTTTAGGAACCGAAGGAGGAAGGCAAATATTCAAATCAAACTAGCTAACGCGCAATCTACCATTCGGTGGGCCTTTGTGCAGATTTGGGGGGATTGAAGGGATAGCGTTTAGCGTTCCATTCTTTTACGTCGGCTTATGTTATTTAAGTTAAATTATAAGTTAAGAATTTTAGGGCGGGCTCGAAGCCATGTTTAAAAGAAAGTTAAATTAATTTAATTATATTTATGTTGTGTTGTTCAGATATCCACTTTAAGCGTGTGTATGTTTCGTTCTGTTGTTGTCTCCGATTGTTGTTACAGAGTATTATGACTCTGTGCTTCCTCGCTCTCTATATAGATGGCGTGCGAGTCTCCAGCCCATCCACTGGCTCAACACGATCGAATCCAGTGGGTACCTACTTTGTCATCCTCTCCGAGCCACTCTCAAGCTCAATGAGGACAACGGACTCAAAATGTGGGTCGAAAAATGGGAATGGTTGGGATGGAGGGGAAAACAGATAACGAGAGTAAGACTATGACCAAACAACATAGTCAGAAGAAGGTTTTAAGAACCAATCTTAAGAATGGTTTTTGTTGCGGTAAATCTTACCGTAACACTATTAAGTGTCGGCTTTGCGAGGGGAGCTACCAGTTACCCATGTGGGCACTCACCACCACCACCGCCACCTGTAATCTATCCAGAGAATCAATCTTTTTATCTTGCCCATAAATTCTTATTATCTTCTTGGTTTTAGTTGCCTGCCGCTACTGCTGTTGCTGCTGGTCGCTGGTGCCAACCGATAGCCATGTCAGTTGCACAATGTGTTCCACAAGTAAAACACTGTCGAACAAGTTAATGTCCGTGCTGCTCAGGGAAGCCTTAGAGCCTGGTGGAGTAAGCTCTCCATCGTCGTGGACCGTGGTAAGCGTCGTCCTCGCTGATTGCTGCTATTCAAAGTAATACAATTTAATTAGAGGTGAATTTGTTACAACGACCGTTTGCATACCGAAAGAGCATCAGTGTCGGGCTGGGGCAGAAGCGTAGTAAGCAGAATGACATGCACCTCCATGCACAATTGGGATGAATCCCATGTTATGCTGGCTTCAAAGTCAACTGCTGCAACATATAAGCCGCAGATCCATAAAAACCCCAGCGATACACATGTTCGGTTCGGGGCTCATTATCGATTTGCCAATAAGCTGCTGTGGCACAGTGCCAATTATTGACACAACATTTCCACTGGCATGGGCACTGCATGCTGCTGTGCCACTCTGTTGCTGGCTGATCGATCGACTCTGGAACTCACGCCGCCAGATCCCCCGGTAATGAGGTTGATGTGTTTCCAGTATCCATTGCTTTTTGGGACTGGGATGCGGTGCGGCGCTGCTGTGATCCTCCAACTCAAAGTGCCTTTGTAGTTGTTTCCCTCTAAATGCAAATTACCTTGTAATCTTGGTTTCGTGGAATGACAGTGCATAGAGTCGGGTCGGGATGCTTATGAGCTTCAATCGAGCAAGACGCGACTGAATCGCGTCAACCGCAGTTTTGGTTGCGTTCATCCTTTCGGTGATGCCAGTCTCGCCAAAAGGTCTTGATGATGTTGCTTCTATACTGCTTTATACTGACTCGCTGATGGCGGCGACACCCGGCTGGGGCATAAAAATACAAGACTCCTGCGAACCAATTTGCTCCTGTCACACTTTTTGTCAACCAAGCTGTCGCACGGAATGGGTGCGCTCTCAGCACTCACTTTGGTAACACGGTCGTAACTTTTCCCTCAATTTAGCTTGGTTTGGGTTGTTGTTTGCGGGTGACTTTTTAGATTGTGTGTGCTGTCAGACGGTCAATTGGGGAATTTGTTTTCCGTGATAAATGAAGAGCTCAAAAGTTGTTGTTGAAAAGCTTCCTCATTTCGAAAGCTGTTAGTTTCAAAGAAAAGTTTTATTGATTTTAACCAGATTTCAACAGCTCTGATAATGATTCAAAAAAAAATTAAGCAATAGAAAATAAGAGTATGATAGGTGGTAGGGTGTCCATCGGTAGATTTCAAAGTTCAATAGTTTGAAAATTCTACCTGCTAATTAGTCACCACGCCACTACCACTCCACTTCGTCACCACTTCAGTGAGCATCTTTCCTAAGAAAACTAGCAATCGAATCAAAATTTTTGTCCTCAGTATTTTTACTGCAAAACTGGAACATTTTGCTGAGGAATTCTGTTCATGTATGGCAAGGCGATCACTGAAATGGTGACGAAGTGGAGTGGTAGTGACGTGATGATATAGACGCGCTCATCAAAGTGGGGTGGGGCGGTGGTGGCATTATATTTTGCAGGTGGTGTGGTGCCAGTCTACTGCCACATATCTCGAACATGTTTAGTTTTACAAGTGGCAAGTGAGTGGTGACGAAGTGGATTTTTGTACTACATACGAGAATGCTTGTGATTATTGACTTATAGACCCAGAGCTGGTGAACGTATTTTCCCACCGCAGTGCGCTTTAAATCACCTTCATATCACTTCGCCGCCACTCCATCGCCATGCCACTTGTTCACCACTCAACTGCTGCTTGCTACTCCTTTACCACTGTACTTCGTCAACACTTCAATGAGCGCCTTACCTAACTGAGATATCCAAGATCCATTTTCCTGATCAGACCTTATGCTTCTACTTAAAAAAAAAAATATTTTAAAAGAACAGAGGAGATTTTATTAGACCATCAAATTTTTAATTTTTGAAATATATTTTTGTTAGAACTCAAAAAATCTCTCTATGGAACATTATGAATTTATTTCGAAAACTGACAAAAATAGCCTATTCAATCAAATTAAGTTCTTGGTAGATTGCGGCCAAGAATCTTATCAAAATGATCTTGCCATTCGAAAGGACCATCTTCGAGAACTTCTTGAGAATGAGGAAAAAATCTACGAAAATGAATTTATAGAAAAAATCAAATCCCGAGTTGATCAAAATATTCGAGAACGACAAAAATCTCTTCTGACAATGAAAGAAGAGCGAATGAAAGAGAAAGAAAGGTTTGTTGCTTCGAAGAAGCTACATCAGAATATGCTGAATTGTCTTGACATTCGAGATGAATTGAGACGAAAAGACTACCATGAAACACAGATTTGTCAATTAGAGCAAATGGATGATAAACTCAGGGCGATAGAACGAGAGAAGAAAGATGATGAATTTTGGTTGAAAGTTCAGCAGAAAATGGAAGATAACGTCGATCGAAGACAAAAATTAGAAGACGATTTAAAAAAATCGTTGCAGGCAAATCAGTGTAGGATTTTAGGCAATCAACTTGAAGAACATCGCAAGGTAAGAGAAATGGATTTGGCACGTATAAAGAAGGAGAAGAACGAAATTGACCTCAAAATTAAGACCAGCCAAGGTGATGAACAGCAAAAAGCCCTAGAAGCCCGAAAGGCAAGAAGCGCGGACGTGAAGAAATCTTTAAATACAATTTGTGACCAGCAAAAACTCCTAAGGAATGAAGCTGAAAGGTTTGAGAATCTTGTTCACCAAGAAACAATGCGACAAGTGAATATGGAGATTGAAGACTCTCTTCGTAAGAATGTCAAGCTCAAACAGGATACATTAGACTATTTGAATTACATCAAGAAATTCAAGGCTTTTGTTGCTGATCAAGATAAAAAACGAAATGAAATCTGTGACGAATTGGACAAGCGTTTCATCTGTTTCAAAAATCATCAAAAGAAGAGTTTGACAGCTAGCAAGCAACAATTAGCCAAGTCCACTCATAATACTTTACTTAAGCAAATTTGCGAAGAACAAGCTCGAAGACTAAAACTAGAGGCTGTCGAAAGAGAAAATAAAATGCTTGAAAATCGGTTTGCAAAGATCGATGTACGTGATAGGCTTAAAGAGCGTTTACAGGTAAAAAGTGACCTTGACGAGCAGTTGAAAGAAATTAATCGTTTGAAAAATGAAAAACAAAAACAATTTGAAATCGAATTAAATCGTGCAGAAGAAGATCAACTTTATTGCGACAAACTACTAGAGAAGCACAAAATTGAAGGTTGTGATTATTTGCCGCCGCATCCGAATTGGAAGCTGTTGGCTTGTTTTAAGGAACACGATGCATCTCGATGTCCAGAACGAGATGTAAATAGTATCATATAACTGAATAGTATATTTTTGGTTGTAAATTTTATATTTTTTCGGTTGTTTTAATTTAAAAAAAACAATACCTACTAGTACATTGTTTTTTTTTTATAATATTAGCAGACTATGGACTATTCTTAGGCAGTCCATAGTGAACATTTTTCTCGCACTCGCATAGCTTCTCGCATCGCATAACTTCTCGCACTACTGTGGGCGCAGCCTAAGGCTTTCGTGTAAAATGTGAAATCTGGAGTGCGAAGTGCATTTTGTGAAGTACATCAGAGTGCTGATTGTGGTGGAGTGCAAAAGTCGAAGTGTAAAGTACGGATTTTGAAATTTCGGAGATTGATGTGTGCAGAATGCGAAGTACAAGGCGTTGAGTTTAGCTTGCGAACTGCAGCAAAGTTTCTGGTGCGAAGTGAGGAGTTTGAAATACAGTGTGGAGTGCGCAGTTTAACACTACGTTTTCACCGAGCACTAAACCGAGATTTAGGTAGATTTACCACAAATCTCCTCACAAATCCCGTGATTTACCATACAAATTTAAATCTCCTCAAATCAAGATTTAAAATAAATCTCATTTAAATCTTCATAGGTAAAATTCGAACAGACCTATTCTCCTATTCAGCGCAATACAAGCTGCGGGAAACCATCTTTTTTTATCGTTTGACACAAAGCTAACTTGCAATCTCACTTCCACTTCATAAGAAAAATGACCCACCATCTGCATTTTGAAAGGTTCTGTCAAAATTAATCTATTTTTTAATCTTTTTTTCTGGTGAAAACACTGTTTGGGATTTATGAAATCTAAACGAGATTAACTTGCGGTGAAAACGTAGTATAAAGTATAGGAAGTGCGGTATGCGAAGTGTGGACTGCTAGGTCTCATGTACGATGTGTGAAGTGCGTAGTAAGGAGTGTGGGAAATGGGAAGTGCAGACTATGAAGTGCGGTGTGCAAAATGCAGAATGCGGAGTGTTAAGTTCGGAATGTGAAGTGTAGAGCGTAAAGTCTAGAAAATAAAGTGAAAAGTATGTGGTGCAAAGTTTGGAGTGCTAAGTTAGAAGTGTGAAGTGCGAAAAGCGGTATGCGAAATGTGGAGCACGAAGTACCATGATCGGATTTTGAAGTGGGAAGTATGAAGTGCGGAATACGAAATACGGAGTGCGAAGAGAAGATCCCTAAGAGCGATGTGCAAAGTGCAGAACACGGAGTGTTGATATCGGAGTGTGAAGTGCAGGGTTTAAAGTGTAGATTGCGAAGAGCAAGGTTTGTGGTGCAAAGTGCGAAATGCGAAGTGAAGAGTGTGAAGTGCGAAGTGAAGTTTGCAAAGCGGGAGTCCGAAGTCCCATGTGCAGAGTTGGAAGTACGGAGTGTGATGTGCGTAGTTAAAATAAAAATAAATTTGGTGGCACAACAGCTCATAAAGAACTAGGGCCTAGTGACTTAAGACTCTCAACCATTCCTGTGTGCGTGTCTGCAGGAATGGAGAGGACCTACAATATATTGCCGAATCCGAACGGTTAAGGTAAGCGGCACTTTTCTATGACAGGAGATACTCTTGGAGGCAGTAGCCCTGAAAAAATTAGTTTTAGGTGGCAGCGGCTGTGAATCGAACTATCGAACCCAGACCTCTGGCGTGACAGTCCAACGCACTAACCATTACGCTACGTGTAGTGCGTAGTTAGGAGTGTGAATTGGGAAGTTTGGAATGCGAAATGTGGAGTACGGAACGCGAAGTGTGGACTATGAAGTGTGAAATGCGGTGTGCAAATTGCAGAGTACAAAGAGCAGAATGTGATGTATGCTGAGTAAGAAATGTAGAATGCGAGATTAAAAGCTCTCCCTTCTCCCAAACCAACGCGATTATTCGGCGCGACAAACGAAAACAACACCAACAACGTGTTGTTTTGTTTGTGTTGTTAATGTTGTTTTCGTTCGTCGCGACGAATAATCGTGTTCGTTTGGGAGAGCCTTAAACGAAGATAAAATTAGTTGTACGGGTTTTTGTTTTCTTATTATATTGCTAGCTACATTATTTAACACACTAGTAAGTAACTTTTCGCTCGTTTACCATAAGCTGTTATACCAATTAAATGTTTGTATTTCAAAATTTTTTGTATATATTTCAAGATGAAAAATGTTATGGCAACCAAATTATTGCATTCAGCGTACAAAAACAAAATATGATAAGAATTAATGGGAGAAGAAAAAATACAAAGAATCAGAAAAGTATGCGTAAATTAAAAAAAAAAAAATAGATAACATTGTATTTGGCATCAAACATAATTTTTCCGTTACAATCCATTATGACTATGGTAATAACTAATAGGGTTATCCATATTTTGATCACCTAAGTCCATCTCCACAGGGAAAAATATCAAAATTTTAATGTCAAGTCCCATTTATCTTCTGTGACTGGCTTTAAACATAGAGAAGGTCAAATGGGCACCATGACATTGCAATAAACCTAGAATAGGTGTGTTCATCTCTTCGGACTCCCTTCTACCCCAGCGACCACTCTGACGGATGTCCACCACCATCATCATCGTATACAAATATATCGCGTAACATTTTAATCTTGCGCTTATTGCGGAAGTCACCTTATGCCACAGTGTACGTATACAGGTACCTTATTCCCCACCGAAATTCGACCTCAAAGTGCACCAGAAAACACGAAAGGCTACTTTGCCCAACTTGAAAAATCGTCGTGTTAAGCATCTTTTTAACTGCAGTTATACGTCTTGGCATGTTCCATGCCATTTTTCCGCTACTCCAGCTCTTGATACTCTAATGGTATTGTTTTGTTCACATTAAAAATCCCCAAGAAAGAAAGAAAAAAAGAAAGACCTCCGAAATGACTAATGGTTCCATCTTGAATATGTATCATCGGAAGTATTCCTTTGAACTGTTATATGCATCTGTATCTTATGGTTCCAGCACAATAAATGTTAAGTTTTCTTTCCGATAAAAGGACATCTCGCTTGGCTTGGAATTGGGAGTAGATATATTAACCTGGTTGCTCTGGCGAGCTGCGCAACACAGCGGTGGCATGACGAGCGGTTGCGGACAAAGTCAACTCTGTCGTGGTAGTCCCAAAATGAAATGAATTGAGTGAGTTTGAGAGCGGGACAGAAATTTCTGTTTCTTAAAAAAAAAAAAAAAAAACAAGATGATATATGAAGCTCTGATCTCAGAGAGATCATGATCACTTCTCCTTCCTCTAGTTTCTTTTTTTTTTTTTTGTTGTTGTTGTCTATGCAGGCAGGCATCACGGCACACATCTTAACTTTCTTGACTAATAAAATCGAAAAGTGAATTGAGCTCGTGAATAATTTATGAATAGAGCCCCTTTTGCGGTCTTGGTTCCGTCTCTATATACATACCTAGTTACAAGTTGTTGTACAATTGTCTTGCTGCGCCATTGCCTTATTTGTTCGTGAACTGCATGTCATATCTAATAAGGATGTGCCTTAGAGTCTATGGAAAAGATAAGGAATATAGGTACGTTGGAGGTAAACCAAACTTATTTTAAACAAGAAACTTTGTTCTACGCCACTGCCATGCTAGTCCGCAGCCGCCACATTGGCCGGCCTTACCGTATGCAAATGTGATTTCTTATAATACCTTTGGTCTTATCATGAGTGGCCTCTTGCTACCGTTTAAGGAACGAGTGAGATGATGCAAAACAGCAATATCATAGCAATTATGATATGCCGCCCGCGTTCAAATAAATTCTCAGGAGAATTTTCCCATAAAGTTGATTAATGAAAACCTAAAAGATGCATACCAGAGGCTCTGGGATCTTAGCATTTAATAAGTGGGATATTCGCAAAACACTATACCTACTTTCATGAAGGTTCATTTACTCATAATGCAAAATTAACTTGTTTGAGTAATATACTTGATTTTAGGATTTCTTTAATTTTTTTTTAAGGTCGTTTAAGGTTGTAAGCACCTCATTTGTTGGATATTCGAAGAAATTACCATCGGAAAGTTCAGTCAATCCACGTAAAAGGTCAAGTCAACTACTTTCAGCAATTTATGAGCCTTTAATTTATTTTACGCGTTTTTAAAGGCTTTTCAAGGTCGTATCGATTGTTAGTACCTCATTTCTGGGATATTCGAAAAAAAAAATATATAAAAGGTCAACTAGTTTGAGTAATAGAACAGCAACAAATTTTTTTTAAGATTTTTAAAAATTTATCAGTATTGTAGGTATTGTAAATTTTTAACACGTCATTTGTGGGATATTCGCAAAAAATGTATGCCATCTTTAAGGCCAGTAACTTGGTCAAAAAGATAACTTTTTTCAGCCATACCAAATTTTTTATCAATGGGCTAAGTTGTTCAAGTTCATATAAAATTTTTAGAAACCTTATTTTTGGGATATTCGGAAAAAAACATATGAAAAGTCATTAAATCGTGATGAAAGGTCAAATAGCTGTAATAATAAGTGATCATTTCTTTTAATTTTTTTTAATGTTTTTTTTTTAAGGTCGTATGGATTGTTATTACATCATTTATGGGATATTCCAAGAAAAATAAACCATCGAAAAGTCTAGTTGATAATAGTAAATAGTCCACAAGTTTCGACATTTGGAAAGACATTTTCTTTACGAATTTTTATTTTTTTATTTAAAGTTGTATACTCAGATTGTAAGGACCTCATTTGTGGGATATTCAAAAACAAAATATACATACCATCCGAAAGTTACGTTTTCAGGTTGTTTTCAAGGTCATAAAAATATCAACATCTAATTTGTGGGATATTCGTTCAGTTAATTCTCGTAAAAGGATAATTACTTTCAGTAAATGGTCAGCCGTAGATTTTTTTTTTACTGATTTGTAAAGTTTTTAAAACTGTAGAATTCTTAGTAATCTTTCAGATGGTATATTTGTTCGAACATCCCCAAATTGAAGTGATTACGACACGACAATTAAAATAAACCTTAAAATTTTATTTAAAAAAAAAACCTTTGGCTGACCACTGGCAACTTTCTTGTTTTTTTTCAAATCGTATACTTTTATCGAATATCCCACAAATAATGTGCTGAAAATCCCTTATGGGAGCAATATTATACGAATCAATTTTTGCGCAAGGGATGTCATCACATCACTAACTTAAACATTTAAATTGAAGTTCGACAAGCATATTTTTGTATGAGCAGTAGCTGTACTGCTCATATCTGTTTTGTACTGCATTTTGTTCTCTGTATTGCCTTTTCTATTGCGTTCAGTAATTCGTTGTTTACAAATCAATCTTCATAAATAAATCTAACGAAAAAAAAAAAACTGGACCAATTAAATGAAATTATATTTTAATTTTTTATAATAGGTACACTTATACATATTTTAAAATTAACAAATTAAATCAACATTGAGTATTAATCAGAAGAATCCCATATTTACATCTTGCTTTCAACGCAACGGTAAAAATGTATTTTAAAACTTTATTGTCGAACTTTGTTGACACCTAAATTCACTTGATTTTTGCAATGCAAATTACTTTTTAGACTCAAAATAAATCTACCTTAGGGCACAAGCTAATATTTTTCTAAGTAGTGGGGGATTATCATGTGACGTTATAGAAAACGTAAAAGCAAAGTGTTGATATTACTACATTCAATTATGTACGCAAATCAGAAAAAAGGAGTAAGTTTTTAGATAAAGTTTTAGAAGCCATACGAATTATAGTTCAGCAAAATAAATCGCCAAGCCTCACACCAACCATAAATCTGTTCCCAAATTTAATTGATGAAGAACTTGTTGATGAGCTAGATGACGAATGGAGAGCTCTCGCACATCAAAATCTTATAAGTATGACTTTGAAATTTGAAGATTTTGGGAGCGCCACACTTAATTTAAAACGCTTTTAATGCTTCAATGTGTCCCCACTTGAAAACATTTGTAAGTTCTATTTTATGCTTTTCACATAGCAGTGCGATTGCCGAGTGCGTATTTTCACAAGTAGCTGTAGCAAAAGACAAGAAAAGAAACTCTTTACTGACATCCACAGTTAATTCAATTTTAGTGGCAAAATAAATAATAAGGCAAAGCAGTGCTATTGAATATGGATTCAAAATATACAAATATGTACTTAATATAAAAAGGCAATAAATATTCTGATCATTCAAAATTTGTGTTGTTAACCCTAATGTAAAAAATACCTTTAGCTTTCATCCACTAAAACTAGTCTAGTCATATTGAATATATTCATATTAATATATGCGTTAAAATAATCAATATTGTATTCATTGTACTTTGTGTGAATATTTTCTGAATACTTAAATGAAAAGGCTTATTTATAACCCAAGTTATTTTCTTGCTATAATTAAACGTTTTTTTTTAATGAAAAAAATATTAAAACTAAATTTTTCTGCGTATTGCTTTTGCTCTAAAATTATGCAAAACATTTTTGAAAGTACTGCTCTGGGCATTTCTAAAACGACAGCACTCTGTGAGCATTTTAAATTTTGTTTATGCTCACGAGTGATCAATTTATAAAAGCTTACACCATGAGCATTCTCATTCTACTCACTAATGGAACTGCTATCGGCTCGTGAGCGTTAGACGAGAGCGAGCCAATTTACTACTCGCGAACAATTAACCTAGAATGATAACACATTGAAATATTTTTGTTTTATTTTTTTAATTTATTATTAATTTTTTACATCTTTGTTTGAATTAAGTTAAAATTATATTTTCCTATCTAATCGAATATTAAAAAGAAAAACTCACCAAACAATCGTAGAATTAGTAATACATATTTACAAATACAGCATAGCCTGCTTTTAAGATAGGTACATGGAAAAACCAGAATTTAATTTTCTGAAAACCGATTTTATTTTATAATGAGGGTCTTCTATATAATATCAATCTACTGTAGTATTCATGCATACAAACGGCCCTTGGTGGATTTTCCAATCTCGTTAAAAAAGGAAACCAATTAATGAATGGTGTTGCATTGGAATCATCCGAGTCCTTTATGCTCACCGTCACCATTGCTCACGATGACGAATTGCTCAAAACTGCTCATGAGTGATTCGTATGTTATAAGGTCTTTCTAAATTTGCTCATGAGCAAGCATTTCCTTATTCAACGATTTGCTCATGCTCTAGTGGTTTTGAAACTGCTCACGATTCGTGACCAAAATATGAGCAGAGAGCTTAAAATTACATCTGGTGAGCGATCATTAAAAGAAGGAGCAAAAAAAAAATTGTAATAATTTCAGAAATATTTGCATCCTTGCAAAATTCACCTATTACCCCTAACTGATCTAAGGATATGCGCCCACAATGGCACTGTCATATTTCCATTTTTATTAGTTTGAAGGGCCAGTGTGCCGGCTATCAGGTATTATGACAGGTGTATGCGTTTATCGTTTATAAAGAAGGCCGACGAAAGGCAGATATTAAGCGTATTTGCCCGGTAAAAAATAACAAAAAAAAAAGAAAATCTATTTGCATGAAGAGGCAGAATAAAAATATTCAATTTCAACTTTTTCATATTATAGGTTGGTATAGGGTTCTAGTATTTTTTTTTTGTTTGGAAAAATATGTTTTTCTGACACGCATCTCTTGTTTGAGGATAAATTTAATTTCCAGTGAAACTTCCCTTTGAAAAGTCGCCTCGGGCTCTTTTCTGCAGCCCATCCATGCCATCATGTAAAATGCGTTTTAGGATTTGGAATACCTATAGGGAATCGCGCGCGCGCGCGCACACCAACCAGATAGATACCTTGTGTCATATTTAATTCTGAAGAATGTCATGTGGGGTGTCAAAAGTGTTTCTCCATTAGAAACTAAAGAATAGTAATTACTTGGCCTGAAGGCTACCAGGAAATATAATACCTCATCGCATCATCAGGATCGTGGATCATGATGATGATGATGATGATGGTCGGACTGAGCATCATCATCATAACATCAAATTTGGTTTAAGGCTGATTCTTATGTAATTAAATTTCACCGATGCAGGCACTTTTTTATATGATATCAGCTTAATTGAGTTAGATGAATTTGAATGAATGATGGACCTATGTGTAGTTTTAGTTTTATAGTCAGTCTCTAAACAGGTTTGTTTGGAGAAAAATTCCAGAGAAAATATTTTAATTTGAAATCGAAATTGGAAAACTGTAATTTGTTGTCGAGCTCCATAATTTGAATGCATCATGAATGTTGTTAAATAAAAATCAAAGTCATTAGATACACACATAGTTCTGAATACACAAATTAGTACCTATTTATGGAAAATCATAATCATAGGCATTGAAAAAATGTGCTTCGACCTTTAAGGGAAAAAAAAATTAGTACTACCTTCTTTAAAGCACAATATTTTTTGAATATTTGTTATGAAATCATTGAAATTAATCAAAGAAGTTTTTTCGAAGTCGAATTGTAGTCGATGCCGACCCTTAGCATTTTCCTTTCGAAAACTTGAAGTTCTTTCATTGTTGTCTTGGACATCTTGTACCAAACTATAAATCTGTTTTACCTGATCACTATGGTCTTAGGATTTGCACGTAGGCCAAAATTTTTGTATGTAGGCTAAGTCTCTCATCAATGGCAGTCAAGTTCTAGCTGGATTTTTTTAGCGCATTTTATGAGTGCAGATACTTTTGGGAGTTGTTAAATCAGGTTTCTGCAACTGCGACTGCTTCTATAATTTTTCTGTTGCAGTTTTCTGAAGCAGACAAGTTCCGATGTGGAGGTGTTAATTTTATGCTGAATTGGAAGTGTCCGTGCCGATAACCACCCATAAACGAGGTGCAGAGAATTTACTTACTTACTTTAGATGGCGCTCTACTACTACGGCCTCAACCAATAAACCCCTCCAGCCAGCTCGATGGCTCGGTCTCTAGCTAGCTTCCTCCAGTTACGCACTCCAAGTTAGTTGAGGTCGTTCTCAACTTGTGTGCGCCCTCTAAGGTGGGGTCTTCCTCTGCTGCGCAGACCGTCAGGGGTAGACTCGAAGACTCGTCGGACTCGTGCATGTGTCGGTGTCCATACGCTCCACGTTTCCCAGCCTTCTCAACCGCTGTATTTTCAGCTTTTTGACCAGGTCGACTTCGCTGTAAAGCCCGTAAAGCTCGTTGTTAAATCTTCTCCTTCATCCTCCATCGATACAGATTGGACCAAAAATCGCCTGAAGAGTCTTCCTTTTAAAGCACCCAAGCAGGTTCTCATCTGTTTTTGACAGGGTCCATGCTTGTGCCCCACAAAGCAAGGTCTCCTTGGTTCTTTGAGAGAGGGCTTTACTAATAAAATGCCATCTTAGCCCGAGGAAACAGCGATTGGCAAGAGTAATTCTTCGTTTGATCTCTGAACTGATGTCCATTTTGCGATGCTATAGTGGAGCCCAGGTAGACAAAGTACTTGACGACTTGTACCTATCCATCGTGACGTTTTTCCCGAGTCGACGATGTTGAGATTCCTTTCTCGATGATAGCATATACTTCGTCTTGTCTTCATTAACAGCCAAACCCATTTTCGCCGCCTCCGATTCAATACTTGCAAACGCACCAGTGACAGCTCGCTTCGTTCTCCCAATGATGTCAATATCATCTGCATAAGCAAGTAAGTACCTAGTTGAACAGACTTTTGAAAAATTGTACCTCTTAATTGTACCTTCTTATGAACGATGTTAAACAGGTTGCATGATAACGCATCGCCTTGCCTCAAACCTTTCTCGACCTCAAAGGGTTCGGTGGTGTTCTTGCCGACATTGATGGAGCAGCGAGAATTCTCCATTGACATCCTGTACAAGCGGACGAGTTTGATAGGAATGCCGAGATGCGACGTGGCTCTGTATAGCTCCCCTCTGTCTACGCTCACAAATGTTTCTTTAAAATCGATAAAGAGGTGGTGTGTATCGATTTAAAATTCCGGTTTTTATTTTGCAAATTCTGTCGGAGTGTGAACATTTGATCGACGGTTGATTTTCCGTGCCTAAAACCCACACTGATAGGGGCCGATCAGATCGTTGACAAACGGTTTAAGGCAATCTATGCTTTCATTAGCTCGGCTGGCAGGCCATCCACACCAGTAGCTTTGTACGCTTTAAGCTTGGATATCTCTAACAGCACTTCTTTAGGTCGAGTGGACGGAAATTTTGACCATCATCATCCAGGTTGAATGGAGTTTTATTCCACGGAAATTTGATCCACATGGGAAGTTATTCAACATTTAATTTTAATCTCCCAACTAACAAACTCTCCAGAGCTTAGCTCTTGAAATCTGAAAAACCTCCCATAAGACTCTTTTTTATCTCATATCTATACTTGTACGCATGTACCACGAAAGAATTACGGAGTTGCAACAAATCTGAAGCGGAAACAAACCTTTTAATACAATCCACACTGAGCTACAAACCATCTGAAATGTCATAAAATTGATGTTATTGTTGTACAGATCAACTATACACCAAGTCTTATGACTAAATAAAATCACTCTTACAAATTCATTTGAACAAGTTGGTTTGCATTTTATTTTCGCCATCATTTTCATTTCTTTTTTTTTTTCTAATTTTTTTTCGAATACAAAATCTAGACAATTACATTTGGTTCTTCGAGCCGGAATTGAGATCTTGTTATAATACTCATATTCGTCTAATAAAAATTTCATTATAAGAGATTAGCATTTTTTAAATGTCAAAGTACTTAAATCCTATATCTAGATCAATTTAAGTCTTTTAAGTTTCTCATTATGAAACTAGAACGCTAAACGTCATTTTTAGCCTTTACAATCCCATAACAACACATAAATAAGTGTTTAAGAGTCGAATGGGAGCTAAAGTTTTTAAATCTCAATCGAACTGCTGATTTAATTGCGTTCTTTTTCCAAAGAAAGTTTGCTTCTGTTCATGTTTCTATCGGATACGCTATCAGCCAGAAACAAGTGGCAAGTTTATTAATTTGGATCGATTTTTTGGTTTGGTGTAAGTATAAAGAGAGGGTTTGTGAAACTTTGTTCATTATACTAATAGTAAACACCATGGGTATGAGTATCAAATAATTTGCATGATATCTCAAAATGCTGTTGCGTTGGCTGTTGTCATCAATTGTATTTACCTGAAGGGATTAAACTAATATCAAATTTAATTAACTTCCAAAAACTATGGTGTCATAATGTCATCGTTTCAAAATAGAAATCTACCTTACACAATTAACGATTTTTTTTCATACATCAACAATAGTTAGAATGTATTAAAAAAAAGAACACGTCGCAGGTAATTGCTTTTCGTAGTCGCATAAGAGCATTTGAATGCTCATAAGAAGTCGATTGTTTGCTAAACGTCAAACTGTAGTCTAATAAGAGTATTTGAATGCTCATAAGAAGTCTTTTGTCTTTTAGCACTCTTACTCACTGTGTGAATATAACAAAGGTCTCATAAAGACGTTAAACCAAGAGTTAAAGTATCGGTGAACAGCAGCCATATTTCAATATGAATAAAAAGTGTTCTCTTTATTTTTAGGGTTACCTCAACATAAAAATATGGTCTTAGTGAAATATTTTTTGGTTTTCTATTGTGACTAAAATCTTAAAAATGTATTATGTGTATAGATAATTATGCGCAAGTTATGTAAAAACACAATTGTTATAGTTTTATATTTAAAAGGTGTTCGGAAATGTTAGTTGCATACAGAATTCAATGAACCTTCATGCTTGAATATTCTTTTATATTGAATATTTCTTTAATACTGGGTTTACCTAATGCAATAATAGTATTCTGATTAAATCTATAGATATATTCAAAAAAAAATGCGAGTTAATTTGTGTCAAATAGAGGCAGCAGAATATTTACGCAGTATAAGAGAAATTGCAATATTTAAAGCCAGTTTTTTTTGTCTTGTTGGCATAGGTATTTCAAAAAACTCAAGCGATTAAATCATAGATACCAAAAACACATCTGACAAATCGTACCTATAGATACCTTCATTTTTGTTATAAATAATAAGAATGACCGTAAATGACAAAACAAAAAATAAAACAAAAAATAAATTTTGTCTGTCCTGTAAATTAAGCATAAACGTTTTTTTTTTACAAAAAAAAAGAACTCATGGTATCCCCTTTTCTAATAAAAGTTAGAAACAAAATTATTTAAACACGCATTTTTTTCCAAGCGCGTTGATATTTTTCGAAGCAAAATGTGTAAATTAGTAGATAAAATTTTAATTGCAACAGGATTTTAGTTTACATTATGCCACAATTATCACATTTAATATTATGTCAGTTTACTTTACCGATAAATACTCGCATCGAAAAACACATTATTTTTTTTTAGATGAGAGCATGACGCACACACACAAAAAAGATATATAAAACGTGAGAGATTTATTTTTTTTTAATGTTGCACATACTCGTTCTCTTTCAAGATACTTTTATAGGAAAACACGCACTCTCTTAGCAAGAGCTAAGCAGCTTTACAAAGTGGAGTAAGTCATCCCATAAGAAGAATAAATATACTGCTATAAGTATGAAGAGCCTCCCATAACTAGGCCATTTAAGGCTTTTAGCAGTCTGATAACAGTCTTGAAGTTCTCTTCAAGTTCTTGAAGTTCTTTTCAAGAGTGAGTTTTAACTGAATGCTTCAATTGCTACAAAAGCTGCACGCCCAGGCACGACAGTTGGGCTCATCAGTTAGATGCTGTCGTACCCTTCCAAGAAGTAATATTTTGGTCGATGACTGCCAACTCTTAATAAAATCTGCAGCGTATATGCACTACAACTTATATAAAAATGATATAATGCATAGTTCAACTTCAACCAATCTTGAATTTATTCATTCAAGAATTTGACTGAAGGACTTAAAACTGATATCTTTTCTAAATGCAGTGACTTCAGGAATGACTTGTTTAAAGTTTTCCGTAGCCGCACGATACTTCTTCGGTTGTTGAGAAGCATCATCACATCACACGTGAAGTAATGGTGTGGTCAGTTCATATTGAACTGTCATTACGCTGGTCTGGGTATCAACAACTAGCCTAATTTACCTCAAAACAAAAATGTTTTTCCAGAGGTACGGCCCCTTGTGAGAACTGACAAACACTTCAAGAGTATCTCTTGTCATGAAAAAGTGTCTCATATTTCAACGGACTGAATTATAATTTTTAGAACTAAAATTCCAGCTTATGATAAAATCAGAAAATGAAGAACTTCCAATTTGTAAGTTCCTGATCTAGGTATGACAAAATTCGCCTACCAGATTTTTAGTTCAAGGATTCTTCTTTAAATTTCAATCAATGATCTTCAAAGCGGCTATCAATAATTGTTCAAAAATTGATTGGCAGAGAGGTATTTTTGTATGTCATCCCGCATCTGGCCCAGATATTCATCAGTAATGTTCGTTCCTTTCCATTTTAGTTTAACCCATCACTTAATTACATTTTTTATTGAAGTATTTTAGTCTCCTTACATGTCCACACAAGCCACCTGCTTCGCAGTAATTGTGGAAACCTGTGTGCTTAGTGCTTGGTTTACCTTTAGTAGAAACCTTCACTATATAGAAGCTAGCGCTAATAGTCCATATTGAGTTCGGTGACAAAGAGAATACCACCAGCCTACGAGCAATTGTTACGGAATTTTTCCTTTCAGGAATCCGGGACTATTCATTGACTCTTCGCATCGATTGTTACCGAAGGCTTTGGATGGGGCAGCCAGCAGCTGGTTGGATATTTCTTGTGCCAAAAACGAAAAACAAGCAATCGATTGCTGCTGGTCTGGTCGATTGCGATGTAGTGGTTTAGATTTGGCGCAAACATAAAAGGTCAAATCACAGATGGGCTGGTTAGTGTGGCGGCAGGCGCAGGAAATGGCAGTGATTGCACTCATTTGTTCGTATGGTCAGGGACGAATTCATAATTCGAAGGAGCCGTGTAACCTAGCAGAACTTACCGACCAAAATATTGGTAAGGTAGCTGAATTTCCGTTGAGATATTATTTGTTGGTTAGTAGTGATAGTTTTGAATTTTATCGTTCAATTCTATGTTTTTTTTGCTGCTTTACTAAGTATTTATTAATTTTTTTTACTGAATGGTTTGGGGTGTAGAAATAAGCCTTTCAGTAGTTTTTAATTAATAATTCATTTCATTTTGGTCGTGAAATTGTGTGTATGTTTTTTCTATGTTTTCTATGTTTTTTTCGTTTTCTTGCTAAATCGATTTTAATTGTGTTTTATAGTATTTTTGTATGCTTTTCTATGTTTTTTTTTTTCAAAAATATAAAACATAAAAATCATAGAAAATATTCATGACAAGATTGCAATCGTTTTAACTAATTTAAGGCTAACCATCCTTAAACTAGTAAGCAATAATCAAATCGGAAAAATAAATTTAAATCCTTTTTAAGGGGGTGCTAACTTTATATGAATTTAGTAAAAATCAGAAAGAAAAAAACATAGAAAACCAAAACATTGCAAAAAAAAAATTGAAGTTAACACAACTTATTTAATAGTGACTAACACCAAAAATTTAGCAATATTCCATTCAATACAAGAAGCTTTTTTGACCTTTCGAGAGGTGCTTCGCGTACTTGGTACCACTATTGAGCAAATAAGCACGAATAAAAACATAGAAAACACTGATTGGCAAATTATATAGCCACAAACTATTCAATACAAAGAGGTTCTTATCCTTTTTTTTTAGGGGGTGCTTCGTACTTCACTTTGATGTTAACTTAGCAAACCAGCAAACAAAAAAACATAGAAAACATTGAATGATAAATTCGAAGTTATCACAACTAACGGCAAATTATCCACACTTCGATCTTCAAATGTTGGTTCGCTAACTTGATAATCAAGTATTAAAGGCAAAATACTTTTACTAATATTTTGTAACGTAAGTCCGCCTATGCCTTACTTTACGCGTACTGCAACAACTTGTTTGTCTAGATCTCTTCTAAAATAGCCGTATGACTCAAAGAAGTCCAAAAATGGTCATCCTAATAGCAAGCTGCGACCACGGTCATCTTCACCGCCTAGAAGCACCAGCTGAAGCATCACCATCAGCAGAAGCAGCAGGTAGTAGTTAAATTGGCATTGTTTTGTTTTCAATAAAGTTCGAAATGCTAAAAAGCCGTGCAGAAGCAGCGGTATCCCTGCACTGAGAGGGTTTTATTTTCCATTTTGTCCAATTGATAGTTCGAACAGCGAGACAAGATGATGCAGTATGCGGTTTGTGGATGCATCTGAATAGTTCAGAGGACTACCACGAGACACTGCGGTGGCGCGGCAATTACGACGAAGATGCCGAAGTCACATACTCGGAAAGCTGCAAATGAAATAATCGCTGAATGGACGAACAAGTAGGACACGTCACACTGACAATTGGATTAGTTGTTCTGGTTGATGATGCTGGTAGGTTCGAGGTTCGAAGCGCACCGCCATCCAATGCACTGATCCGCCAATAAATACGTATGTGTACATATATAATGCATACTTGGGGCTCCATTGTGGGTTACAGGTCGTGGTATGTGCAAATGATGGTTATTTATGCGTCGCAGCAATAGCAAGGTGGATACTATAGTCGTCCAGTAGGCGAGTCATTCTGCGCAATCAATGATTGGCACTTGGGAAGTTTCAAGCCTCCATATGCATCTAGGCATAGGCATCATAGGTGCTAAAGAGCTCAGCAGAGTTGATGGTAATTTTGTTTGGTTCTATTGTAAGCGCAGTGGAAAATATACAATTAGCGTATGACTGGGTGCATTTTTTGGGAAAAATCCCAAAGTGGGACAAGTCAAGGTGGGTGTTAACGCTTAAGATTATGGGATGGGCGCGCGATGTGGCAAGCTTCCAAACTAAGTGCTGACAGAAAGTGTTGGCTGATTGGAAGTTTTAGCATGATTACTGGGTTGGCTGATGGGTATAATGTTATTGAAAGCAGGCAAATAGGGGCATCAAAAAGGCTTCTAGGCGACCTAATTATGTTGAAAAAGTAGTTGAGCAAATTATTGATAATTATTCAAATTATGATGGCGAACTCCTTCTCGTGATGTGAGTATAAACAATATTTTATAAATAAATTTCTAAATCATTTTTGAATTAAGACTTTGGGAAAAAGGCTCTAGAATATGAGTGAATTCGCCAATTTAATATTTCCTTTAGAACATAATGACACTTGATATGCTTAACTATTTGTATCATGACCTAAGGTCCTAAGGCCATCCTGGCCATTGGAAAGAATAACTTTATTAGGGTCTAGTTATAGCGATCAGGAAAACGCATCAGGAAAAAAATTCTTTTTGGTATTTTAATGTTTTATCACACGATTTGAAATATAAAAATGATACAAATCGATGATAAATCATTTGAAATGTTTATTTCATTAAAAAAAATTTCTTTAGAGGAAATATTTATTCTATAGAATGCATTTCCTGATGGAAACTCGTTTTCTGTACGAAATTTCCATCAGGAAAATGAATTAGCACTTGTTTTAGACAAAGTTTTTCCTCCAAATTGAATTTTTTTTATGAAACAAATGTTTCAATTGATTTATCATCGATTCGTATCCTTTTGATATTTCAAATCGTATAATAAAACATTGAACTATTCAAAAGGAAATTTTTTCGTGATGCGTTTTCCTGATCGCTATAACTGGCCCCTTATGATAACCGAAAGGCTTAGTCTATATGTATTTCACCACTAATGTCGGCCTGTTTTTTTTTCTTTTGCCATTGCGAGGACTTTGCTAAATTAGATATTGACATAAGGAATATTGGATAAAATTTGAAAATCGCCTAATTTTGCTTGCATAAAAAAAATACTCCAGGGTTACATGTTGAAAACCTGAAACAGTGAAAGCTCTTTTAGCCCGACAGCGACGGTTGTAAAACTTTTGTCCGTCTAAGAGAGTTGTTCGCCCAAAAAAAAAAAAAATTGTTTTATAAGGAAATGTATAGCATATCGCGCCCTTTCCGCCAAATTATCGTAAGCGACATTTTCATATGGTCACAAAAGTTAATTATTTCATTTTTTTTTTTCTGTGCATTGAAAGCAATCGGATCTTTTGTCATCTGTCAGTAACAGTATTGTTAATAATGTTCAATGGTCAAATTTTGCCTAATTGGTTCCGTTTCTGAGCAAACAAAAAACAAAATGTCGCTTACGATACTTTTATTTTTTGTCGCTTACGATAATTTGGCGGAAAGGGCTCGATATAGTCGCATCATGAAAAATGTTTGCACCTACATGTCATAAAATTCATTCAAACTAATAAAAAGAGGCTGGGGTTTGACTTTTAGATTAATTTTTGTAATTATTATGAAGTCTTCTATGAATGATCGATATAAGAAAAAATACGCTGATACATTTTCGTAGATAGAAACAGAATCCACACATTTTGTAATACAATAAAAGATCCATACAACTATATTTATTTAAAATTTTAGATTTATGTCCTATGTCTAAATTGTCACGCTATGCTTTTTTTTTCATTCAACTTTCAAACTAATTGTGTTCAAAATTTTACTTTATTACGAACTATTTTTGTTTTTAGCATTCGATGCTCCTTGTAATTTCTATAGTCAAACACTAAAAACCATATTTCTAAATTTGTTGTAGTTTTTGAGAAAATCGAAAATAACCAAATCTACTTTACTACTTCTCGGCGGAAATAGGATTTTTGGAGCAACAAAATAACGGATTGAGGTCGAAAACTTATCACTATAAAAGGAGACTGATGATAGGGCTTGGCACCCCTTGAAATAGCTATATCTCTAGCCAAACAAAAATAAAACGAATTAAAATACCCAAAATTAATTCGTAAGCAACTGGTGGTAGCACCTTTAAGTTGTTGTTGTTGTTCAAAATTCAATGAAACTTATCATTATTATTTTCAATTTAACTCAAGCTTATAAGGGCCCATAGAATAAAAATTTTGATCGAAATCGGTTAATCCGTTAATGAGAAAGTCGAAAAAAACGGTTCTTTGACAGGAACCGTACACTTATAACAGTTTTTGGTATTTTTTTTTAAATAAAAAAAAAAAATTTTTAACTAAAAAAATTTCATTTTCACTTCAGGTAATGGCGTAAAAATCTAAAGTTCTACATTTTAAGAAAATCACTTTAGTGTACTAGGCTGTAAGTTGAGGTACAGTCGCAGACAGATATGGAATTGCGGTAGCCACATTTTTTGTGTTCTCTATCATCGGAATGAAATTTTTTTAACGAATCCAAAACTGGTCCTATTACATGCGTAACACATTCTGTGTATCGCAAAAAAAATTACATGATGTAGGTTTCAAAAAATGCAATTTTTTTTATTTAAAAAAAAAAAAAATTCATTCGTCACTGATCTGGATAGCGTTTGCCCCATTTTTTTTAATGAGAAAAACCATTCATTAAAATTGCTACTTTAACTGACATAAACCAACTCAACATGCAAAAAAAGAAAATTGTATTAAAATTAATTGAATAAGCAGTAACATAAGAAAATTGCGTATACGCCCCAGTAGACCAAGTGAATTTCGAGCATTTTGTTTATTAAATAAATCTCATATTTTGTGTATTTGCTATTTCTTATGTAAGTATTTGCTTGTGTAAGTATTTTTATAATCATTGATAGTCGCAGCCTTCAAGAAGAAGATTTACTTCATATTCAAAATTTTGTACTGAAAATAAATTATTTATGTATAACAACAAAAACTTTCAGTATGATTAAATTTATAAATTTTCTTCACCGATTTTAAAATAAAACTTTTCTTTCTATTTTAATAATTTTATTTTTTACTTTTTAGTTAAGTAGCTCAAATAAAATAATTCTTCGTCGTCCTTAGTTAATTTTTTTCAACTGTTAAATTACACTTAGCCTATACTCTCATATTTTCTAAAACACAACAAAGCACTTTCAAGAAATTGATCAGCTTTTGATAACATGTGATGTTCTTTTGTGGAAAAACACTACCTTCAAGTAGAATGTGCGTTAGTTGCATAAAATATGAAATTTCTTCGCAGGTTATTGCTAACATTAGTGCTTGCAAGCTATTGCTCTTGAACCATTCCAATCAATTACATAATCCTTTTCCATCCTCTGCAAAGCGAAAGAAATACCTCATAATAAAAAACTGGATTGAAAAATACATAATATGCCCAACAGCACCCAATAATTTCTATAAAATTTTCTAACTGAAACACGATTAACCAGTGCAATCGGCAGATGAAAGTTCAAGTCTTTGATAGGAGTGTAGGACAAGGCTTTCTGTTCTGTGGCGCAGAATCATATCATTTTCCGCCTGTGCTGTCGGTTTAGAAAGTCTAGGATTTAGTTAAGTGTTTTCTATAAAGTACCTTTATAAAAAAATTAGAGAGCTAATATTTGGAAATTTTTAAATTGTTATTTCGAATCTATTTCTTAGAAAAAATCTTCAACTTTAAAAATTTTCTAAATTATGTTCTTCACATTTATTCTTAAAATTTAGTGCGTATTTATGAACTTAGAACTATTTAGAGTGGCAGCTGTGCAATTTCGGATTAAATATTGATCCTTGGTTCAGGAGTTTTAATTCACCAATTTCGAAGGATTTACTGAGCTAATGGCCATTATTATTATCATATACAGGGTGATCGGTATAAGATGCACCAAACTGCTGGAGCGAGTAGGTTGGGTTAAGACAAGAAAAAAATCGTATGGGAGGGGAGGTCTATTTCCCCCCATTTAGGCAGGAGGGGCAATTTTCTAAAAAATTGACTTGGCATTTTAAATTGTACCGTTGTCTTTAAATATTTTTTTTTTCTGTTTTAAGTCAATTTTTTAGAAAATTGCGCCTCCTGAATAAACGGGGGGAAATAGGGGGGTCTATTTCCCCCCTATACGATTTTTTTTCTTGTCTTAATCCAACCTACTCGCTCCAGCAGTTTGGTGCATCTTATACCGATCACCCTGTATAGGTACATAAACATTGAACCATCCTTGAACCTCAGTTAATCCACCGAAATCGAGTTAAAAATTTCTGACCCAACGGGTTAAATATTGAACCACCATGTTTCTACAATTGGTATTGAGAGTTGTGAGACATGCTTTAGAGAGTATTCCGGTAGTATCTTCGACAGCACTGGTTTCAGCACCCCTATGTTGAGTTGTTGCACGATTTTTCTTGATCAAAATACACACATGTTGTGTTCTAATCTCAGCCAAAGTGGGCACACAAGATGCAGTTAAATTTATGACAGAAAAAGATTAATTCAATAAATCACCAATAGGAGGCCTAGGACGAAGACGACAACGCTGCCGCTGCTTCGCAACCGCGGCGTATGTCAGTCGCTGACCGATGAGAAGTATTATGGTGTTGGTATTTGCACTGGTCTCAGCTTAGCCATTTGCTTAACCTATTACTGTCGCTTCCTTGTATTTAGAAAATTCCTAATCCCCCTCTTCATCATCAATGAAAAAAACTGATGCTGTATATTGCTGCAAGATGGCATCATAGTGAAGTACCTTACCTACCTACCTATGGAATGTGGGCAATGCCTGAGTACCTGAACTTAACCATAGAGTTGGGGGTACATTTTCTTGGTTTTTGCGTTTATTTTTCTGTAACTTCTTTCTTATACATAAATTTTGTTTGGTTACTGATTATTTCTGGCCATAAAAGGTTTTAACAATATTGCAATTGCAGAGCTTATAGTATAGTAGCAGATTGTGTATGTTTCTATGGAGTTAAACACCGATGGGTGCCAATGTAAGCTAACTAAGAAAGCGGTTGACAAGGCTAAGCCATACAAATTGAGAATGTTGACTCAAAACGTCAGCAGACCGTTAGACTTAGGGCAGCCCTCTCTAGCTCTCCATGGAGTGAAAATTCTAAACGTTCTCACTATTTACCTACAGTAGCTGCGTAATTGACGAAGCAAAACGATTTGGGAGGCCTTCGGCGGCGGCGCGGTGCGGATGAGATTCTTTTCTTATAGGTCCCAAGTTTGTGGTGCAACGCAGTCATATCGCAGCGATGCTGGTATATAAAACCACGACTGCCAAATCCGATTAAAATCAATAAGCGTCAGATGCGATTGCAATGCGGGAAATGGTCACAGAATTCCATAACTGAACCGCCATAAACTGAATCATAATCGCAGCAATCACATGGATCGCATAAATCTCCATTTATGTGCCGCCATCAGGCACTTTCATGCCCAAGCGCATGGCGATATGGCGGCTGCTATCGGGGAATGGTCATTCCGATTGCGTGCTACATGGTCCATTTAATCTGTCAATGTGTCAAATGAGTATACAATCTTGAAAGGCTGTTGCATAGGATTGTATTTGAAACGGTGATTATATTGGTTTGAAATATCAGTGAATGCTGTGGTGGAAATATTAATGGGATTCTTATAAGAGGAAATACATATGATGAGTGACAGATTATCACTTCTGTAACAATGCAGCCCTTCAACAAATCATTATCACTGAGAAAATTTTAAGAGACAGATGTGAGCATATTAAAATTAATATCACTGAAGGTATGTGTGGGATGTATAGAAGAGTGCGTAAAGGTGTTTTGTCATTATTTGTCATTTATAATTATACCATTGGGTTGCTACAGTGCAGGTAAAAATCAAATGGATCAACGAGCTCCGTATCCGTGTTCTGTATTAAACTGTACATACTAAATTTATCTATTAAATTTTTCGACTGCAAATGTTGATTTCGAATATAAAATTCGTGACCTTTTGTTTAAACTATACTTTCAGACTTCTTGTGGGCTATTAGGTTAGTTTAGAAGTCTTTAAATTGACTCTAAATATGCCTCATTTTACAACTTCATTTTTTTTAGGACCAAAAATTAAGTTGCACAAGAAAAATGTACAGAAAAGACCAATCTGCGGGGAAAATGCAAGTTAAGATTTTTAAACCTAAAAATCTTTGTTTTAAAATGACGAATACTACCCAAAAGTCCGTTATTGTCGAAACTAGCAAAAAAATTATTGAATGGTCAAAAACATCGTTTTTTTTTTTAATATAACATTTTAACGGTAAACGCTATAGAAAACTTCATTGAATTTTTGAACAACAACAATAACTTAAAGGCGCTACCACCAATTGCTTACGAATTAATTTTAGGTATTTTAATTCGTTTTATTTTTGTTTGACTGGAGATATAGCTATTTCAAGGGGTGCCAAGCCCTATCATAAGTCTCCTTTATAGTGGTGCTGAGCTTTAATCCAATTTTATTTGAAAAACTTTCTACACATCATGCGGTATTTGAACCCGCGCATCAGATTTCGAAGCTGTGTGCACTACGCACTCTGCCAATACATTGAAATGAAAACTTTTTTTGTAATCAAGCGTTACAACCAGAAAAACGTACCTTAAAATAGTGGCGGGCTAAAACGGGGAGGGGGGGGGGGGGGGGTTTCGGTCTCGCCCGGTTGGCAGCCTTATAGGTAGTGCCATCAGTAACAGCAAAATTGTTTTGCACATTTTTCTTCGTTTCGTTTTGGAAGACATAGCGTCAGTTTTCTCAGCTCTTCAACCGAAAATATTGTTGTATGGAACCGAAGAAGAACTGCGTATTTTTGTTCCAATGCTTACCTCGACATTTAAAGATCTAACATACAACAGTATCTTATTGGAAATCGGCCGAATACGGCATCACATGGTAGCTGCAAAAATAAATTTAAAAGGTGAAGAAATTTGGACAGCCTTTGAATTTTTAAATTCCATTGTTAATTATGAGACTTTTTAAGTTCGTTACCGAGTCTGTCATTGGTGATGAGAATTTATTTAACAAGTTGCGCCTCAGTGGCATCGTGTGATCGAAGCTTTTCAAAATTAAAATTAATTAAGACTTATCTAAGATCAACAATGAGCCAAAATAGGTTGACTTATATCACAGTTCCGAGTTTTCATTTTTATTCAGTTCTGCGCATGTTCTGTATTATGTTTTTGTAAATTGTGGATGCGATTCGGAAACACTAGTATTTTGTTTTTTTTTTAAATTCTGACAGGCACTGTAATTTTCGAAGATGCGCAATATATTACCTTCAATTTGTGTACTGTGGGCTAATATGGTTATACTTTCAATCGAAAAGGAACACACAAAAAATATAGGCGCACAATTTTAAACTACCTGATGTTAAGGTATTAACATGATACTACTTAACAATTTTTTAACTTTGAAGCTCTTTACTCAAATGTTCTTAGTTTTAAACACATTTTAACTAGTACCCATCATACTAAACCAATTTCCTTAATAAAATCAAGCTGAATACGCCTAAAAAAGTGACAGATCACACCATTTTCACATTTGTAATTGTCAAAGTGACAAAGAGGTGTTAACCGCCCCGCGTACCACTGGCTCTTCGTCCGCCCCTGCCTTCAAGTATACCCTTGCGTGCGACTTCACATGTAGCATATTGCATCCACCCCATATACCTATGTCAATTGAAATTAATAATATTTCGTTTATCATTTTGCACTTCACACTGACTTATGCCACAATATTTTATAAGGAGAGGGGACGAAAATTACTAAATTGTCTTTCTTTCTCATTCAGTGTCCAATAATCAATGTAAAGAACTAAAAAATCGGGCCGAAAATAAAAGCCTTTTATAGGGTGTTTCGGTGACAAATAAGCATTGCTGCGACTTTACTCTTCTTAAGAAGCCAATTGAAAGAAATCAAACCCGCTTTGTTCTCTGGATTTTGTACTATGGACAAGGGAGAACTTCCGACCGTTTAATTCCTTTAAGTTCCTCTTCTTCAAGTGACTCATTGAATAGGATCCTCGTCTGTGAGTTCCAATTTGTTTTGTTTCCTAGATTGCGTGCTAGGGACAAGGGTTTTCTGTAAGGATTCTCGATCATTTGGTTTCTGTGGAATGCTCTTTGAGAAGCTCATTGAACAAGGTTCTACTCTGTGGGTTCCGATCGCTTTTAGTTCCTTATCATAACAAATTTTATTTTATTTATTTACAAGCAACGCGTTTCGGATTTATTGTAAATACTTAAATTTCTCTTTTTGATTAAAACTATTTCCTCTCTTTAGCATAGAAAAAAAATTCCTTTCGATTTCAAAAGCATAAACAAAAAAGTAACTTTTTCCTTCTAAGAATGAATTTCACTTAATTCATTGGTGAGTAAGAACATTTTTCCCATGGGCTTCATATGAACGTTTTATCTCATTCGCATCAATAAAATTTAGAAAAAAAAAACATATTTCAATTACTTGATCCCGTCATCTGTAATTGCCTGGAGATGATGGATTTGCATATCCGTGTTCGCTGCATAGAAATTTCAGATCCATGACTTTGTCACTTCTGCACAACAAAACAACACGCACATACAGTGTATAATAATATGACCGCAGACCACATCTCTCGCTGCGTTGCCATCATCAAGACAAAATCTATGCCACGCGCATCTCTAGCCCTGGGAAAAATTCTTTGAGTTTCACTTTTTTCTGGAGCTATGTAAATACAACATTATAATATAGAGAGTGAGCTTGGGATGATGAGGATGACTTCATGCCCTCGAAAAAAATATTCGCCTTGGAAAACATCCTGCAGCTAGATTAAAAGACAAAATGCATATAGGGTACATACTACTGGTTCAGGTACAGCCAGTTGAATAATGTATGTAATAAATCTTAATTTACACACAAGGTCCTCAAGGATCACAACTACGGCATTATAGGGACATTAATTAATAAACTTCTGCCCCTTTTTGGATTTTTAAAATTTTTTTCTTTGTGAATTCATAGGCTCGATTTTATATAGAAAGGGCATTATGTATCCTGAAACTTGGAGTTGGATTTTTTTTTCGATTCTGGTTTACTATTTAATTTCTGACAGACATCCGCTGGTGTTGTTTCTGTCGCTGCAGTATAGTAAGTTGCTGCTACTGCAATCTGCTACAACATCCTGCAAATGCGATTAATGATTCTCATGCATTGACGTTTTGCACAGGCAGCATATAATTAAGTTTCAATTACACTCTGTGGGTATCTTGGAATTTAGTTTTTCTTGCTTTGTTGCTTTCGTTTTTTTTCCATGTGGACATGGGACGAATGGACGCGTCGTCGGGAAATTGGTCTCCTTTCTGCCGTTCTAAGGGGAATTAATGGATTTACAAAAAAAACCACAAGATATAGGCAGGAGATATTAAATGAAGTTATTATTAGAGAGACCCAACACAATTACAGTTCAGTAGACATATCAGAAAGGTCGCAAAAGGTCAATTAATAGTTTTAGTAGTTATTCCGCTATAGGGGATTTTTAATTAATTTTTAAAAAATGTTCACTGCCATAGAGGATGCTAGCACTTCATTTTTGGGATATTCAAAAAAAAATATTGGGATATTCATTTAAAAGGTCACTAATTGTACACAAAAGGTCAGTTGGTCTCCATAATTGGGCAGCCATATTGGATTTTTAATTAATTTTTAAACTTTTTTCAAGACCATAAAAGCCACTAGCACCTCATTTATGGGATATTCGACTAAATGCTGCTTTTTGAAAGGTCAACAAATGGTCTTAAAATGTCAATTAATAGTTTAAGTAATTTTTTTCCCATAGCGGCCGGTATTTACTTTCTCCAGGACAGGACCATAGATTATTTTATAGCACCTCATTTGTGGGATATTCAAGAGAAGTCATTGCATCTGAAAGGTCATTAAATGATCTTAAAAGATCAATTATGAGTTGAAATAAATTTTCAACCATTTGGGGGATTTTGCACTTTTTACAAGGCCATTGAGGCCACTAGCACCTCATTTCTGGGATATTCAAAAAAGAGTACGTAATTTAAAAGATCGCTTATTCTTCGCAAAAGGACTAGCTAATTGTTTCCATAGTTGGTCAACCATTAGGGTATTTTGATATATTTTTATTTTTTATTTTTAAAACCAAAAATGAATTTAGCACTTTATATTTATAAATAAAGTATGCTATTTTAAAGGCCCAGTAATCGGTACCTAATATAAGGAAAAATATTTATTTCTGTAATTGGTTAGTCAAATGGGATTTTTAATTATTTTTAAAAAAATTTCAAAACCATAAAAGCCAGAAGCAGCTCATTTATGGGATATTCGAAAAAATATGCCATCTTAAAGGCCAGAAAATTGTCTTAAAAGGACAATTCTTAATTTAAGTGATTGGTTACCCATAGGGGATATTCAATAAATGTTTAAACTTTCTCCAGGGTCGACTTAGCATCTTATTTGTGGGATATTCGAAATAAAATATTCTAAATGTTCTAATTGGTCATGAAAGGTCAATTAGAAATGTTATCAGTTGGTCAACGATGGAGGATTTTAGACTTTTTAGAAGACCATAGAGGCCATTATTACTTTATTTGTGGGATATTCAAAAAGTATGCCATATGAAATATTAGTTATTGGTCATACAAAGTCAATAATTAGTTTTAGTATTTGGAATAAAAGGGGATTTTTAATGGATTTCTAAACTTTTTTCAAAGACAAAGTTACATTTTTCATCTCATTTGTGGGGTATTCAAATGATTGGTTATCAAAGGTCAAATATAAGTTCTAATAATTTTATGAACCATAGGGGATTTAAGAATTTAAAAACACTTGATAGGCTTTGTGGGATATGCGAAAACGTATGTAATCTGAAAAGTCAGTAAGTGGTCATTGAAGGTCAATTATTATCAGTTTCATCACTTGATCAGCCATTCACCCATTGGGGATTTTCAGTGAATTTTTAAGGCAATACATCTACCCATAAATCTCAATAGCCCCTAATTTTTGGGACATTCGAAAATAAATATGCCATTTACCTAAAATTTTAACTTCATATGGTCACAAAAAATCAGTTATTTTCATTAATTCCTGTTTTTGGAACGAGACAAGAAACATGCTTATTTATGAGAGTTGTATCAGTTTATGTGCAGCAACCACAACGGTAAATGATTATCAAATACACTGGCAGTTAGATAATTTTCATACGACATAGTCATGGGCCTAGTTTTATTTTGAGTGCGGCAAGATCATCAGTCGAAAGCCTCAGATTTGCTATTCTTTTCAGATTCATCTGACTTCATAGACACAAGTCAAGCCGTCACGTCAGCTACTCATAGTAGCCAAACACGAACTATGAATGCTGATGCGCCTTGGTCATCGCTGTAAAATTTGCCTTAGTAATTAGCTCAGCAGAAGCCGATTGCTTTGCATGCTAACATGTTCACATTCAAAGTGTGTATAAAGAATCTCTGCCAAGGCGCTAAGGATGATATCTCGCTCTAAGCCCCTTTAGGGGAAGAAGTGAAGAGGGTGACATCTAATGCTTATCCCACTTTGATGTGGCTTATAAAACAAATCACAATCGTAATCAGCGTGCGATTAATGATGAGAGATCAGAGCGCGATCGTCTCGCTATATCCTTGCGTGTTTTTCCTTTCTTGTATGTCATCCTTTTATTGACTTAAGTTATATAAACAGAGCACACAGGATGCAATAAAACTCTCATTATATGAAAAGAATTTGATAGGATTATGAGGAGTGAACGAGTTCATCATAAAAAGCAACATCAGTGCAAACTTGAATCGTTAATGGTGATTCTTATCGACTAAGGTATATATGATGAAGAAGCCATGTGTGTTATTGCAGTAATATCCTCAATATATCAATGCAGATATTCAGGAGTGATATGTTGCACTGCGGAGGAATGGAAATTCTAGAAATTAATGTGAGAATGTTGGGTATAATGTTGAATGACTTCAATCAAATAAAGTAGTCGTAAGTGAGCATCATTAGGACTTGTTTAAAATTCTCGAGGATAACAAATCTATTGAATTAATGAATTCACGCAATTCACATTTTTTTTTTTTGCAAGTGAACAAAATTTGCTTTCAGTTTGCAGAAGTTTTCTTCAATTTGTATAATGATGAACATGATGGTAAAAGCGAAAATAAATTTTGATTTTATAAGGTTGTTTTTTATGGGTGTAAGTTGAATGAACATCACTTTAACAAGCTAGCGTGAAACATATTTTTAATTTAGGTACGGAGGTATTCAACTTATGAAACTGCAGAAGAAGAATCTTATTACCAAAAAAAAATACATATAAAGACTTAAATTCCAGAGGAGAACCTCATCGGCCTTCAGAATTATAGGTACTTGAAAATCAACATCGAAATAAAAATTTTGAGTCCAAATAAATTCTTATCAATAACTCGATTCCTGTCTGCTTACCTTTATTTGAAATATTTCGTATAAAACATTGTTTAAGTAAGATAATCTGAATTGGAGTAATGATACCGGGAAACCGTGATTTATTGCGCTCTCCTTTATAAACGTTAAAAAAGTTAGAGGCAAATAAGTATGGAAAAATAAGCAAATTAAGTCTTGGGAATGATTTTTTATGTGCTAGATTTTAGAAAAATTCCTTTAAGGTACTTAGATAAACTAGGACATTTACAAATTAAGTGTGAGTAGATATTTCGATATTATAAATCAAAAATAAGAGACTTCAAACATATTGAATACAATGTCCTAGAACAAAATTTGCGCTCCATAGATTGGAACCACATTTATTGTTTACCCTGCCCTTCTGATCAAATCGAGTTCATTAACACCCAAACCTTATCTTTATTTAATACTCACGTTCCTGTGCGTAAATGTACACGAAAACATAATCAGAGGCCTTGGTTTACTCCGGAAATTCGTCAGCTAATGCAGCTAAGAAATTGTGCTTTCAATAACTGGAAAAACTATAGATTGGAGGTATTTCGACAATATTATCGAATCTTACGCAATACAGTGGTAAGCAAAATCCGAGCCGCGAAAACAACAATGCTCTCTGGTAAATTGAATCCATCTTTGGGTGGCCGGCAATTATGGAAGAATCTTCGTGAGATTGGTATTGCAAAGAATAAAAAATCCGGTTTCCTAGATGATATTAATGTGGATGAACTTAATAAAAAATTTGTCGAGCTCCCTTTTCCTTGTGTCCCAATAGCTCCACCCCAACTCTCCGAAAACGATGATATAAATGCGTTCTATTTCACAAGGGTTGATAGCACTGATGTTGTAGAAAGTTTTCTGTCGATTAGGTCAAATGCTATGGGTATTGATGAAATGCACCCAGTTTTCCTTAAGGCAATACTCCCCATACTTTTACCGTATGTTACACATACTTTTAATACTATTCTCACAACTGGCGTTTTTCCTAATCAGTGGAAGTTGGCAAAAATATTACCTGTTGAGAAAGGTACAGGTAGTAAAGATCTCAGACCTATTTCTATACTTCCTTTCCTGTCAAAGGTTTTTGAAAAAATCGTTCAAAAGCAAATAAATTTATATATTCGCAGGAGTAATATTCTATCACCAAAACAGTCCGGTTTTAGGGAAAATCACAGTTGCGCTACAGCTCTAATTAACGTTATTGAAGATATGAGATTAGCTTTAGACAGCAGATCTATTGCTTTCCTGGTGCTTTTGGACTTTTCAAAAGCCTTTGACACGGTAAACCATTTAAATCTTTGTAGAAAATTATCAAGGTTGTACAATTTTTCAAACTCAGCAGTTCAACTGGTTAACTCTTATCTCCAAGGTCGGAAACAAGCTGTTATGTTAAATGGCAATCTATCAAACTTTCTCCCTACAACAAGAGGCGTCCCTCAAGGCTCGATTCTCGGTCCTCTTCTATTTTCCCTCTATATTAATGAACTCCCTCAAACTGTTTCTGAATCAACTGTTCAAATGTATGCTGACGACGTTCAAATTTATAAAAGTTGTTCTCTTGGACAAGTTCACAATTGTGTCATTGATATCAACTATGACTTACAAAATATTTCAAATTTCGCTAACAGTAATGGACTTTTTCTGAACCCTTCCAAGTCTAAGTGTCTTATTATTTCAAAGAAACCGCTTGACCCTTCTCAGCTCCCACAAATGAAACTAGATGGGGCTACAATTGAATATGTTAAAACTGCAAAGAATTTAGGAATTACGTTTAATCATGTATGTAATTGTTTTTATAATTGTTTTTATAATTTTTTATAAATAATTGTTTTTATAATTTTTATAAGTAATTAATAAATTTATAAATAATTAAATGTAAATTTTTAATTTTTAAACAAGAATATTGTTATTGAAATGAACTTTTGAATTTTGAATTAATTAATTTTCAGATAATTATAAATTTGTAACTTTTGCATATATATATGTATTTTTTCCCTTTTTTTGAAGCTATTTCAATTATCATTCACATTTGTACATAAGGCTAAGATAAATTATAAATCAATGCTTGTATTAGTTTATAAGATATTGTATCTTAATATGCAAGCATACCAATAAATAAATAAATAAATAAATAAAAATAAATAAATAAGAGGAAGCTGGCCAAAGCAACTAGTAACTACTTTCAAAGAATTAAAAAACACCATAATACTTTTCATTGAAAAAGAAGAGTATTGGTGTTTTTTAATTCATTGAAAGTAGTCACCAGTTGCTGAAAACTGAGAATTTAAAATAATATCAAGACATTCAGTCCTATAAAAATTAATCCCTTTTTGTGTTCGTACGCGCATAACTTGGCTAAACATCATCCGATTTGGCTTAGGAATTTTTTGTTAGATTTTTATTGAACCAGATTAACACACAACGGAGCCGAGAATTGAAGTAGTTTTTTGTTCGTACGCATAACTGGGCTGAACATCATACAAATTGGATAAAGATTTGTTGGATTTGTATTGAACCAAATAAACACACTACGGAGATAAAAATTGGAAAATTAGGCCGGAAAATTCGGAAAGTCGTGACAACAATTGGAGCTTGCTCGACTTTCGAAGGGAACAAAGGTTGAACAAAGTTCGCCGGTTCAGCTAGTTGTTATTATTGTTTTTAAAATAAGAAAAATAAAAAATAAAATACAGTCCCCTTAAAGCTTATTGATTTTACATAGATCTTTTCAATACAACATTCTCCTAAAATCTAAATAATAACGAAAAATTAGCTGCTATCTTGTTATAAATATTATGATATCTCTCTAGTTTCGTCCTCAACAAAATCCTTTTTTTCTCGCTTAATGATGATCTTAGACCCTGTTTGGATTAGGAAAATTAAGTCCGGACTGTTGAGGGTCGTCGTTCTTAAATTATAAACTTTGAGGCGCCGCAAAATACATTGATACAACAACTATTTCGAAATTTTGCACATTGAAACAACAACAAATACGTTTTTTATGTTTTCTACGAACCCTTATTCCAACACTTCTCTCACCCTCAACAAACTGCAGTGCTGATAACTATCTTCCCAATTTGTTAATACATATATTTGTGGGTTTATACTTATATAAATTAAAATTCTAAAATTTCGAATGAGGCGCAAGAACATCATTATATTGCATACATTAAAATGTGATTCGTTGCACACGAAATACAATTTTGGATCTAATTTTCTTTTGTCTATAGTTCTGTATTTATTAAAGATTAAACATGCAACATTATATTCCATAATTATAATTCAAATTAATAAATTTCTGAATGAATGAGAGAAAGTTTAATCGTATACTTTTTTAATTATTAAAAATAATTACGTTATCAGATGTCTGCTTCGCCTCAAGCCTTATAGTCAAATAAAATTAAAAAATATCAGGTAAAACGTTTTGTCCAAATGAATCTAGAAAAGATCAAATTTAATTGCATGTTTCTGTCAGATAATTGTTTTTCGTTGATTCTTTTATGTTATGTTGGTAGTTATCGTTGTATTAAAATAAATTATTTAAAGGTATAAATGGACACGAAAACTAAGAGAGAAATAAACATGGCATCCTACTCATAATATATTTATCAAGTTCTTTACCCATATTCATCTTTGCTCCGATTTTGTTTCCCTATGTCTGAATTCTATTAAGGTATGTATTTAGGATACTTTTATTTTAATGAAAAATTGACCCTTAATCTCTATTGAAATATAAAATGTATGACTAAATCGCACCAACGTGCTCTTGTAGTTAAAACTGTAATGTAGCTACATATCAAAGATGATTACATGCTACTGGATGAATAATTTAATGATATACATATTTAAAGAAAAAATATTTTTAAAAAATGTGAAAAAATTGATTTTAGTTTGATTTTTTACTTGCGATATATATATATATCCAAAACTTGCCATATATAGAACATACATACATATATACATATTAAATGGCAAGTTTTGGATTCGTAAAAAACTCGAAGAAAAAGTTGGTATCGCAATTCCGTCCGTCTGTCTTTCTGTCTGTCCATTCGCCTAACAGCCTATAAGCATGGATCGATTTTATTTAAAATTGGTATCTAGCGATTTTTAGACATTCCCCCGCGAGTTTTTTTTTTATTTATTTAGCATTTTTGAAAAATCTTATTTTTCTCAAAAATGGCGTTACAGATTTTTCTAAAAAAAATATTCAATAAATTGAATTGGGCATGGGCTACCTTCTGGTGAAAATAAAAATTACGAAAAATGGTTGTAAATGGCACTTCCCATAGAACCATTTTTTATTTTCGTTTTTTTCGAAAAGGAGTTATCTGATTTTAGTGTTTTTTTTTTTATGGAGAATGTTCTAGAAAATTCAAATTGTATTCTATACCAAAATTTTCCCAATTTTTTTTTTTTTTTTTGATTTTTCAAAAAATTTTCAATATTTTTTTTTTTAATTTTAAATATTTCGAAAATGACAAGGTTGATTTTTATGAAACTTGGTACCGAGCGGTTTTTCAACATTATCTGAAATATTTTGAATAAAAATGTGTCTTATAGTCAATATTAACGGTACGTTCATATAAATTTAAAAAAGAAACCTTTACAGAAAAGCTATATTTTTTTCGAAAATATTTTTATTAAAATTTGTCTAAATGCGAATAGTACGGTCTATGATTTACTAAAAACAAAATTCACAGTTATCAATTATTAAAAGTACCTCTCATAACCATTTTTTTTATTTTGGTCTAACTCATTATCTGTATAACGGATTTAAATTAAATTTTTTATACAAAACCTTCTAAGAAGTCGAAATCATACTACATGTCAAAATTTTCAAAAAAAAAACAAAAAACAATTTTTTTTTTTTAATTCGATATTTCAAAAAACGGTGGATGATTTTTTTCGAAATTTAATTCAAAAAAAATTAAATCAAAATTAATAAATACTAAAAAATTGTGTACCATTTTTTTTTTTCTTAAAAATGTTTACCTACAACATTTTATATAAAAAAAATAATTTTTTAATAAACTGATCCTACGATTTTAACTTTTTTTTCCTCAAAAAATAAGATTTGTTAAAGAAATAAGATGGCGTACTTTTTTTAGCTCTAAAACAATTTAAGAAGAATTTTTTACTAAATTGATTTCGAATCATGTTGGTTTTTAATAATAATTTTTCAATTTTTTTCAATGCAAATTTCTTAGCAAAAGCAGTTTTTCTCAAATTATATTATGGTCGCATTACAAGTTCAAGCTTAACCGTTATAGCCTTTTTGGGGAAAAATTGAAAAAAAAAAAATTAATTTTTAGTTGCCTGTTCTAGATGTAGCTTTTTACATGCTAATTTGTTGCGCAAACATTTATTGGATAACCGTTCTTGTTTATTTTTTATTTATTTATTTCTTTATTTAACTTTTGTTGTTCAATTTTTATTTGAGTTTAAATTTAAAAGAGTACATTTCCGGTTTATTTAAATAAATCAGAAGCTAGGGCGGAATAAAATCTAAAAAAATTAAATCTTCTACTTTTTTTTTAATTTTATTCGCCAATTTCCGTTTTATTTAAATGAACCCGAAATGCACTCTTTAAACTTAAAATTCAAATTAAAAATGGGAAATAAGAAAAGTTATCCAATTAATTTTTAGCGCAACAAATTCTCATTTAAAAAGATACAAATTCAGGTATATTTTTTGATTCCGCCAAAAAGTGTCCGCCAAAGTATGTAAGTGACGTGTTTGTATGGCAGACTCCGTTAATTTTAAACTATTTTATTTTATTTTATTTTATTTTATTTTATTTTATTTTCCAAACAGACATACATAGACGCACAGATTTCGGTCGTCCCAGGATGAGCTTGAGCATATCGCCATCTATCGTACATTTTTTTTGTCAAGATTCGGATAAGTCTTCATACCAGCTCACATCCGGTGATATCCAATCGCTTTCGTTGGTCGTACGTACATCTTTTGAGTTTTGACCTAATAATCGGGTCTTTTCATCAACAGCAATGACTGTCTGTGAAATCAGTAATCACTCTCCATGCAACAACCTCATTCCTACGAGTTTTCCCACTTTTTCCTTAGCTCAAAAAAAAAAAAAAAAACTAAATCTCTATTAAGGCCTTCAGTTGTATTCCATAAAATGCTGAATATAAATCTTAGTTCCGGAAATCTTAGCTGATCTCGGCAAAAAAAAAAAAAAAACATACAAAAGAAATTCTTCGAATCGACTTTATGCAAAGAGTTCGAGTTGAAACAGTCCGAAGACAAATGACACCGCCACTAGCAATAAACTTGGCCTCAGTCCGGCTGCGCTGTGATGGCGCTAGTGAAAATGTCGGCTAATGACATTTTAATAAGTCCGACTTATCGGGGGAGACTGACAACGGCATGAATGTAGATATATTCTGCCACCACCACACCGCCACCGTTGCTAACTGGCACACGTATGGTCCACTTCTTCTAGACCCAAAAGTGCAGCGCACCAGAAGCTGCAGCGCTCGCGAACGTTCGCCATAATTATTGGCAAAATCAACAAAGATGTCGGCGGCATAGGACAATGGATCACAATCGCATCTCTCGTCGGTGTCGGTTTGTTTTCGCGTACGTCCAGCTTCAGCTTGGGCTATGAAATGAAAACGCGTATAATCTATTTTTAATCAGCATCACAGCCTTGAGGCTTTTGAGAGGGACTATATTTTTTTTCTTGTTGAACTAGAATCGCTGATGTTTGCATTCCATCCATTTGATGGACTGCATCAGAGTGAAACTTTGCTAGAAGCTATATAGTTCTATATAAGATTGACATTTTAGGTGCACTTCCACACCCAATCAATTACTCTGTGGGTTGATTCGTTTACATTTAGGCCGGTTGAAGATGAATTTGAAATAGGAAATTATAGAGCAACTAGCATAGTAATAAATCATCACATTGAGAAAATCTAATGATGATGATGATGATGATAGAAGAGAAAACCCTTTGGCGAGTGATCTGGCATCCTGGGAAAGTAGTAACAAAGTAAGTAAAACTGTGTGTCTATTTTTGAAATTTTGTCAAGAGTGAAAACATTGTATGAAGGTACTGCAAATAGATTTGGCTATAAAAATTGATTTCTTAAATCTCGAAGAAGTGCTAAAGTCCGATTGCATGAAAGTCTTTTATGAACACTTATGTATGTGTTTAATTTTAATCTAATTAATTTAATGCATTAAGGACAAATTTAACGAACAAAGCTTAAATCTACAAATTTGTATAAGTACATAAATAAATAAAAATAAATTTGGTGGCACAACTGGCTCATAAAGAGTAGTAGCCGTGGCGTGATGGTTAGTGCGATGGACTGTCATGCCGGAGGTCTAAGGTTCGATCCCCAGCCTCGCCACCTATTATATGTATTTAAAAAAAGAAAAAACGGCTACTGCCTCTTTCGAGGAATTGACAAATCCTCCAAGAGTATATCCTGTCACAGAAAAGTGCCGCTCGTTAGCCGTTCGGATTCGGCAATAAACTGTAGGTCCCCTCCATTCCTGCAGACACGCACACAGGAATGGTTGAGAGTTGTAAGTCACTAGGCCCTAGTTCTTCATGAGCTGTTGTGTCATCAAATTTATTTTTTTTATTTATAACTGGCTCATAAAGAACTTGGGCCTAGTGAATTACAACTCCGAACGGCTACGGCTAATGTGAGCTGAACTTTTCCTTGTCAAGGGATACACTTGGCGATTTTGTCAATTTCTTTCAAGAGGCAGTAGCCGGTTTTATTTATTATTCATGTCGCTTATGGAATCCGCAAAACTGCATCCGCAGTTAATCGCAGTCTAGTGCTCTCTTTTCTCTTCATCGATTTTACGTGGAAAGAAAAGAGAACAATGTACAGCGAATCACTGCGGATCCACTGTTGCGGATTTCATAATCGACATGATTATTTGTTGGACGAGGCTAGGGATCGACCCAGACCTCACGCATGACAGTCCATCGCACTACTAACCATGCCACGGCTACTACCACAAATTTGTGATTTGCATGCCAAAAAATATGCACGTTTGCATCGCAAGAAATTGAAGTTCAAAACAAAATACAACAACAAATCAGAGATGTATCTACATAATGTTGATGACTCAATATCGAAAAAATGTAAAAAAAAAACTCAAAAAAATAAAAATATTATTTACGTGAACAACTCGAAGAAAGAGCGATTTCCTCAAAAAAAAAAAAAAAAAAAAAAAAAAAATACGTCGAAACCATATTTTCAGTAATAGCAAAATTCGCGATGCCTTTTCTCGAGGCTGAAGTAAAGTTCGTTGTAGTCCAGGGTATTCCTGACGAAAGAAAGTGAAACCCGGCTACAAAAGTAAGAGCTCTACCTAACCAATTACCAGATTTAATCTTTATTTTTATTTCAACAAAGTATGCATTTAAAATCTTACAATTTCAATAAGAACTTATTTCATATATGAGTATAATTAAAGGCTGTCTCATATGAGGGGGAAACTTAGACTTCAAGAATCAAGATTCACTTAAAAAAAGTGAACTCGGGAAAACCAGTAGGAATCTGTTTCCAGCCTCTTGCTAGCCCAAGAGGAATAACAAGTGAGACCTCCTCTGCTATCTGCTTACTCGAAAGCAAAGAAGGGAGTAGCGGTAGAAACTTAATTCCAGTCCATAAACTCACTAACTGACACCGTGAAATAACTCCCCAATGAAATAACTCCCCAAAACAAAAATGAAATAAATCCCCAATATTTATATGAAAATCGGGAGTTTTTTCATATGAAAAAACCCCCCAAAATTGGGGATATATTTTATCGATTTTTGGGGACTTATTTCAGTTTTAAATTGAGGGGTTATTTCATGATGAAATAAATCCCCAAATTCAACTATGAAATAAGTCCCCAAATTTGGGAACTAACAAAATTACAGCGTATAAACAGTGACGTATGTGTGGGGGGCATGCTGCCTTCCTGCAACCCCCCTGATTGGCCCACTATAGGATTTGGGGTGGGTGCGAGGTTCGGTGTATGCAAAGTTTCTTTAAATCCAGATTCTTTAAATGCAAAAGAAACTTTGCATACACCCAACCTCGCACCTACCCCAAATCCTAAAGTGGGCCAAGCAGGTACGCCGCCGTCGTTTTGTTATTTCTTTGGGGACTTATTTCATTTTTTGTTTGGGAACTTATTTCATGCGCTTTTGAGGATTTATTTCATCTTTGAATTTGGGGACTTAAAAAAAGTATGCAGCTACGTTGCGTTATGTTCGAAACATTGAACTTGTGTGTATTCAATATTTTGACAGCTATTTTAGCTGCATCTCCAGTTGCAGCTTCGTCTCCTTTCTGTTCAGTGTTCAAGCAGTACAGCGAGAAGGAGTAACAATAGGGATCTGTGTGAACCTGAAGCTATCACATTCAGTACCAACAAATTGAAATAAGCTGGAAACTTATTTTCTGCCCTTCTTATCCACAAATAAGAAAATCACGAGTCGATAAGTTAATATAATTACGTCGAGTGATGATTTCGCGTTAATTGAATTGCTTGTCTTGCGTAGTGGTATCAGTGTGTTTTGGTAGGTGGTTGGTTTATGTATGATGCTGGCGGTGAATAATTAAATTGAATTTGGGTTTGAGTTTTAAACGCTGTTTTCTTACAAGCGCCTTACGGAGTTTACCAAAATCGTTAGAGCTGTTTTTATAAAACATTTGTAATCTTCAAAATTGTTATGATTGTGGCAGCTACATGTTGTAGCTTAGAAAGGTAAACGAATTACACCAAAAATTTTAAGCGAAATAACTCACCCGCTCAGGCTCTAGTTCAAATTACATTGGACGCACGTGTGACCAGACGCATAGATGCACGTACCGACCGCGCCGCGACGCACGGGCGTTATCCCATTTTTTTGAGCTTCTCCATCACTTTTTTACTACACGAACCTATTACTTGCCCTACAGAGCGAGTAAAAATCTCCGAAGGCCTAAAAAAAATATAAATTCAAAAAAGTTGAAGTTGCAAAAACCAACTGCATCGTCAAAATGATTGTCCCTAGAAACTAGAAACAGTGTTGCTATAACTTAAAATTCAAAGCACCCGTTATTATCAGGAAGTTGACCTAAGTTTTGAATATTTTTAACACTTTTGTAATTAAAGTGTAAACTCAGCTGCCCTGTTGGAGATTGGGCAGTTATTAGCCGGCGACTAGACATGGGTTGCCTTCACGATGACTTATGAAAACTTTGGCCCATTCAATGGGTGCGGACTTAAAAGCAGATCCAAAATAATTACCACCAATTAAAGAGCAAAAAATAAAATAAAAAAAAAAAAAACACACAAGAACAAATTGTAATAAATTGTATTTTTTTTTTTTGTATTTTTTTTGTGAAAACAGTTCAGCACTTAATTGAATTTAAATCCATTCATTATCCAGGATTAAATATCTTAGCTAATTAATAGCAGGGACCTTTACAGTATAATAAGCCTTTCATGTTTTCATTGGCAATTTTCAACATTAAATACCACTTTTAATTATACTATTAAGGCAAACCCTAGCATCATCTTCATCCGTAGATCTGAGAATTCTATAGGACGACACGACGACGACTACTTTCAAGACCACCATAGCTTTATATAACCTCGGAATCGAATCCTATACCTATATCCGAAGAAAACAATTGCACTAATATTTGCTCTAGCTCCTCCACTTGACCACACGAAATGTGGAAACAATCCAGCAATTTGTTCGGAGCCGTCGTCCTCCGGATAGGTATTGAGGTATAATACAATGAAATCTGAGATGCCAAAAGGCAACTGTGCTGTGAGGCATGTAGCCATAAATGTGGGGCGTTGTTCGCCACAATTAGCTTCTCATCTGGGCTATAATGACGTCGTGGTTGGGATGGATTTTTTTTTGTTTTTTTTTCATATCACTCTACTGAGCCTATTTGGATTGTTATGTGGGTTCTTACTCGTAAATATGGATAGGATATCCCGTCGTCGGTTCTCAAAAGAAGACTTCGTGTGGAGAACGCACTTGGCGTCGAAGACGACGTCCGACGCCGCGCCGCCGATGACTAAGACACCGACGACGTCCAGGCGGACAAGTATGGAGGATTCTATTTATAGGGTGTGGGGATGGAAAGTGATGACAAGAATGTTAATGGCTTTTGACATACGCCCTTGATAATGACCATTGGCGGCAAAGCAGTGTGCATAGTTGTTGAGGTGGTTGGTCATCCTCATCTTTGGCTTTAAGGTTTGAGATCAGTGTAGAATGGACCTTAGCACTTCATGTCTGATGCAGCATAACAAAAGACAAACATCTTCGGTTGCATTGTGCAAATAATTGCATGACTTGATGATAATGGTTCAGGGAATTCTTGGTTATACACTCAAAAAAAAAAATCTTTTTTTAGTTTTCTCTTCCATCAGAGCTAATTATTTTTTCTTTGGAAATGATAAGAAGATCCTGTTTTTTTTTTGAAGTAAAGGTTGTTTTTTTTGTATAGTTTTATTTTTGAAAAAATGTATAGCATTCATTTTTTTTCTATTTCAAGTACATTTTCTAGAAAATTCCCTCTCCCGGCAAATCAAATGGGAATAGACGCATTTCTTGTCTCGACCCAACCTACACTCTCTAACTTTTTGTTAATGCGAATCACCCTGTATAATGCGTACTTGTACAGTACATGAAACACAAGCTTCACAATAATTAATTATAATTAGTTAAAAAATTCAAGACAAATCGAAGAAGAGTCTAACGCCAGTGGGGCGATGGTTCGTTTTGTAAAAAATGCTAAAAAGCTAAATGCTAAGAAGCTTATAACTTTGGTTCTAGTTATTGGATTTTCAATATTAAGATCTTTTACTAAAGTTAAAATGTCAAGCTATAATTATTGTTTAAAAAATGTTTACAAAATCTTCCAAATATTCTTACTAAAACCGTAATTGAGTATTTTGACAACATAACTAATTTATAGAATAGACGAAGGTAGTTTCAATAAAGCACAAAAATATTGTATAATGTTAGTATTGAATATAAACAAAAAAGATATGGATGAATATAAAACACAGTCGTGGTCATTTCTAAGCAAAAGATATGGCCCGGCGACGCTTGGTCTATGGTTCGAGCCCCAGTTTCGGCAAAAACTTTTTCTAACCAAATTAAACATACATAGACTAAGCACCACTAAAGGAGTCTGATGATCGGCCTGTCAACCGAGTGTGTAACCATACAAAAACCCTTTTATTAAATAAAAAATAAAAAAAAAAAAAAATAGGTTGAAAAGTTATATCAGATTTTGAAAATTCCTTACAAGCTACGCTCAAAACACCAAGCTCACAAGCTCATAGTTTCTTTGCTCATTAACTAAGAATTGCTGTGCAAATAAATAAGTAGTCTTTTTAACTTATGGTGCTTGTCCATTTGAGAGTAAAAATACTGATAGAAGCTCTTAGGATACTCTCGAGCTTAAACTCGCAAGTGGACACAGTAGGTCACGAGGAGCAATCGCAGAATTTCAACACAAACAGTTCTTAAGTATTTTGCGAGTAACTGTCGATAGTTCACTCTCAAATGAACACGCACCTTAATACTTAATACTATAACTGTGATAGTATGACTTTGCCTGCCCAAAGCTTAATACGAAACACTGAAGACCCAAATGATGAAATTAAAATTAGGTCATCAATGCAACGTTTTCTAATATTCTAACTTATTCAATTTACAGTAGGCACTCAAAAAACTTAGACCCTGTTTAAATTTAGAAGATTGGGGCCGGTATGACGGGAGTTTGATGGTAAAAAGAGTGCGGGTAAAAGTATCGTGAGGCGTGAACAAGATATAAAACCTGGACTAAAGAGTCTCATTTGTTGTTGTTTCTAAGTGCGAAATTTCGAAATTGTTGTTGTTACACCAATGTATTTTGAGATGCCCTAACGTTTATAATCTGCACACGACGATCCTAACTAGTCCGTCCTCAATTTTCCCAATCTAAACAGGGTCTTACAATTTGAAAATATTTATTATTTGTACTCAAAAGTGTGATGCTTTGTTTTTGTCTATAGCTGAGGTATTTCAACGGGTTACGGGTCAGACCGGCGACCGGCAACCGGTGAAAGCAAAAAAAAAAATCAGTTTATTTCGAAGAACGAAGAGTTTACAGAACTCCAATTAATCGTCAATTTTATTTGACCTTCTAATCTTACAAATTAATCTTACCTCAAATAATATAATACGGTATTTTTTTTTATATAATTTTTACAATAGGACTGCCCTAAATAGCTAACACGGTACTTCGTTCCCCGGCCCTTAGTTGAAATTATAAAGATCACAAATAAGTCGAATGAGATAGCGTCCCCTCCCCGGCCCGGCCCTAATTGAAAATAAAGGCACAAAAGTTGAATAAGATTGGGATAGAATAGAGTTCCCAAACTCAGTCGAAACTGAAGGTGCAAAATAATTTCACAGCTTAAAAGCCAAAAACTTCAAAACTACTACCGACCGAGTGCACCACGCCTCGCACTCAGCAATGTGATTCTTGGCACGCACCTGGCAAAAGAAGAACATGAATTCCCATATCAAGATTCAAGATTTTGTTTATTGAACATTATATATTATATACAATTTGGTTAACTTAAAACTATTAAAATATAATGATTATAAAAATATTTTGTTGGCACAAAGGGGGCCTAACTATATACATTGACAAAATATCTCAAATTATGCTAACATAATATAAATGGCTTAAAATTAAATGTCGTTGGCAAGGTTCATCTCGGGTTGTTCAATCCCGGTTGTCCAGATGGTGGGTTAGTGTTGAGTGATGGGGTCGGCTTTCAGCCGCGGTAGTACGCTGACTCCTGGCCAGCATAGAAGGAAGCTTCATCGTCAGTTGGCATTTTTTCTAGGATATCCATTCCACAGAGATATCTCGGTTCGGGATGTCGTTCCTGGGTGGTCATCCTTCTCATCAGTGGGTTAGGGTGGCTGGCGACTTTTGTAATAATTTTCCTTACAGTTGGTGCAAGGAACTGGTTCAGTGGCTTGATGTTCGCTTCTTCGTAGATTCTCCTGTTGGTATAGTGCTTTCGTCTTTGATGATCGAATTGTAATCCTGTGCATATCCTGAGTATCTTCCTCTCGAATACTTGGAGTTTTTCCATAGCAGTCTTAGATATGGTAAACCATACCGGAAAACTGTAGCTGATGGCTGGTATTAGTAGCTGCTTGTATATCAGCAGCTTGGTTGGTGTACTCAGTCCTGTTTTCTTCTTCAAGAGGGGATGGACTCGGTGGAATGCATAGTTCGCTTTTGTTAGCACTGCCCTAGAGTGTGGATTGAATCTCAGCAGCTCGTTGAAGTTGATTTCGAGGTATTTGGCGTTCTTCTTGGCATGAATCGTTGATCCATCCGGAAACTTCAGGACCAGGTTTCTGCACGTTGCCGCCGATCGACAGCGGATGTTATTAGTGACGGGCCTTCTGAAACATACTAATTCCGATTTGGAAGTGTTGATTCGGATTCCCCATTTCTGGTAATACTCGTAGAGTCTGCTGGTGTGGGCTTCAACTCTTCTGGCTGCTATTACTGGCGATATTGACAATGCATATGTGAGGGAGTCATCTGCAAAGAGAAGGTTCTCACAGTCGGTTGGCACAGGTTGGTCAGATGTCATCAGGCTGTAGAGGAAGGGTCCGAGCTTCGATCCCTGGGCAACTCCAGCCTTGATGTCTCTCACCGTTGACTTGCAGTTGTCGATTTCCACGAAGAATTTCCTGGAAGAAAGAAAAGAAAAGAAAATTTTTGTTAATGACTGTGGAATGCCAGTGAGTCGGAGTTTATGAATGGGGGCCTCTATCCATACGCTGTCGAATGCTTTCTCGACATCCAGAAAGCATCCAACTGTGGCTCGGTGGCTATTGAGCGCTGCGGTGACGTCGAACTGGAACTTCAGTAGTGGATGCAGTGTGGAGTGTCCTTCACGGAATCCAAACTGCATGTCGGGGACGATGTTTTGTTCGCCACAATACTTCTTGAGTCTCCTGAGGATGACTTCTTCGAAAATCTTGCTGATGTTGTTGAGGAGTGAAACTGGCCTGTAGTTGGAAATTATGCTGTTAGCTCCTTTCTTGGGGATTGCCACGATTTTTGCTGTCTTCCACTTCTGTGGAAAATAGCAGTTGTTGATGCAGTTGTTTATGATAATTACCAGAACCATCATAAAAACTTGTGAAAGTCGTTTCAGAATGTAGTTGGAAATTCCATCCATGCCAGTTGATTTCTTTGGTTTCAGTGAGGTGACGATATCTTCTATCTCCTCCGGATTACAGAATTGTTGGTTGTTCCTTGGACTATCAGCTGGTTAAGTGGCATTAAACTGCACCATTTCCATATTTGTTGCTGTTGAGTCAGTTGGATAGACGTACCCATTTCGTTCCGAAAAGCCGGCTTCCACTTTGTCAACCGTTGATGTCAGCTCGGTGTTGTTGCTCATCATGACTTCCGTTAGCGGTTTGTTTCTCCCTATAAGGCGGTTGATTTCCTTGAAGGCGTCTGGTCCAAGTTCGATTCCTTGCAATTTCTTCTTGAAAGCGTTGTCATTGTGGTGCCGATGAATTCCCATAAAAAATAACAAATTTTCTTGTAATATTGGTAGTAAGGAGTAAGTGTGAATTATAAAAGTGCAGTAAAACTTATTCAACATTTTATTTTGTTCATATATCTACGTTAAGATGATAACTGTTTCCGGTTGCTGGCGGATGTAATTAATTGAATTTGAAAATTCAATTAAAGTTCAAGTGACAGTTGGCGAGGTGAAGTGGTACGTAGAATGATGATTTAGAGGTGAGAAAAAAAGATGTACCTTCGTAAGGTACAAAGGGTGTATTAAACTGTAAGCAACTCTCAATTTTCTAGATTTTTTTTCGAGTGTAAAAGCCGTTTCCTTTTATATTTCCTTTTTTAAGCTGAATTTTAGTTGCGGTAAAAAGTAATTTTAATTGATGAGAACTGCATCACGAGTGAGAAGAGAACCTCATATATTGGAGGATCAATTGAAAGATTTCGCACTCCAGAGTGCAAAAATTAGCACTTTCCTTTTAGTGTTTTATCTGTAGCTGATATCATGTCTGCCACCGCCACCACATCAGCCGCCGCCGTCCGCCATTCTAGATTGATGATCAAACAGAACGAATTAATAGAATATCTCCTTCCATTGTCCATCTCCATCACCTAAGATGAAAATTTAGAAAATTTTTGACGTTGTCATGATCCTCACACACTAATCAATAATCAGTGATCGGTGTATTGTCTGCTGAACCCATTAACCTAATGTCGATCGAACAAACAAAACCCCAGACGAAGAATATATTTCATCCTTTTGTATGAGTGTGAAAAAGATCCGAGTCTGGAAGGAAACCGAAGAACCGCAGAAGCAGAGATACCCATCAGTATCATCGATCAGACCCACACTACCTTCACCTAGAAACTTTCAACGTCCAGAGAACCCAAGAAAATAGAGTAGAACGTCTGCGTAAACAACTATTAAAGATGGGGTATTGTCTTGAGTGACCTTGAATAGGCAAATGATTGATGAACGCTTTGAATGCCAGGCCAGCCAACAACGCAACGTGTCGGAGAAAAATGCAAACAATCCAGTAGCTGAAGGCACATCGTGTCATTCTAGATGGTCATCGCATTCGCATCATGGCAAAGATATTTTTATTTCTCTTTTAACTTGCTAAAGGATCGCCAGTCATAGATCGCATCCGTGGTGTTGATTTCACTTTTATTTTCTGTATTCTTGTACATATTATGTGCATTTATATTTAGAAAAACCGAGATTTTTCATAGGTCTGATGGAATAGGTGTTAAGTTTAAGTTAACCATCGCAGAGGGAGGATACAGAGGGAGGATACAGAAGCGAAGGTCACGTTGCTTTTATCATTCAATGGAATAGAATACTCTGCGAACTATAGGGAGGATCTAAGATCCATGCTAATAAATAAACAGAAAAATGCGATGCAAAACGAAGTACGAACAAACGTACGTATGCAAAGAATTAAAGACGTTTATGTAAGGGCCAAACAATGCCCTGTCAGAAATAAGAAGCTTTGTTTTGCTAATCGTTCACTCTTCTTAGGTTGATGGCATTCGGTTGGGAAAAGCAATGGTTGGAATTCAACAATGTCAACTGCTGTTTTCTAAATACGTGGCCCAAAGTTGCAAATTTCAAATTTTCGGACATAAAAATGTAATGCATGATAAAAAATTTACATTACCTAGGTACTACAATAAGAATGAAATAAGTGCCCGAATTTGGGGACTCATATAGTTGAATTTTGGGGACTTATTTTATATTTTATATCATAAAATAACCCCCCCAATTTAAAAATGAAATAAGTCCCAAAAAACCGATAAAATAAATGTAATGCATTTTATTTGAGTTTAAACTCCTTATACCTATATACATAGGTAAAAAAAAATCTAGAAAATCTGGAATAATTTTTTTTTTTTGAGATTATTTTCGAGATTTTTGTCATTCGAGATTTTTTACTGATTCACAAATATTGATCAGAGGACTTAATTTGGTAAAATATTTTGAAGAACTATACACCATTAATATTTTGTAGAATTTCAAATTGATCCATCAAACCGTTTTTCCATTCCGAATGATTAAAACCTTACAAACAAATTAAAGGAACAAATTGTATGGGTTATTAACATTGTGAAACCGTCAGCAATTGAAAAAGAAAATAACAATTTTTGTGCACTTTTTTTTTACAGTTTTGCATTAGTTACAAGATTTCAAAGGAAAAAAAATCAATTTTTCAAAAAAAAAAAAAAATATCGGAAGTAAAATTTTAAAATTAAAAAAAAAAAATCAATTTTTTCTTTGAATTTAAAATTTTGTGTAAAATCAATTTTGTGAAAATTATGATACAACTTAAAATTAAATATTTTTGCCGGTTGTTTTGGATAACATGCGACGAAAGCCTAGGATAGGAGATGTATTTAAAAGCACGTCTATAAAGCTAGCACATAAACATTAGCATTATGTGGCAGTCCCGATTTTTGTGCTTTTTTTTTACTACAGCTAGAGCTATGCTAGCACAAAAATCGGGACTGCCACACAATAATAGCACAAAAATAGCACGGAACTTTAGTTATGGTTTCAAATGATTATGCCAATGTGTGTGTGGTAGCTTTATAGACGTGAGAAAATGGATGTCCTGCTAAGTTGACGTCAACTTAGCAGGTCAACTTTCTCAAAACTGTAGATAAACCGGTCCGGAATGCATATATATTTTGAGAACTACTTGATTGATAATTAGTAACTCAAAAAAAATTTAAATCACTTTTTTCGTTTTCGAATAAATAAGGGTGACGTCATCATATAAGGACACCCATTTTCTCGCAAACAAAAAATGTCATAGAAAAGTGCCGCTCACCTTAGCCGTTCGGATTCGGCAATAAACTGTAGGTCTCCTTCATTCCTGCAGACACGCACACAGGAATGGTTGAGAGTTGTAACTTGTAAGTCACTAGGCCCTCTCTAATTACTATATACTTTTTAATCTGCAACGAAAAAAGTGACCTGCTAAGTTGATACACATCATTCCATAGCTTAAAGACAGAAATCCATCATTATTTAATTCTGTTTTAATATCGAATTGTTTAAGTGAAATTTTTTTTAAAAATTTTGAAAAAAGAAAAAATATTTTTCAACAATTTTTTGTCGGCTAATTTTTTCTCTTCATGAAATTAAGCAGAAATTTTTTCAGGAGATATTCGAGATGTAAGAATACCGCGTATTGATTTGATTTTGAAAGCGTTTATGAAGTTATTATATGTGTACCTACAATAAAATTTATTTGAATTCGATATATCTTCTAAAAAGTTTAATTAAAAGGGTTAGATCCGTTTTGAGAAAATTTAAAAAAAAACATTATTATTGCACCTGTCTGTTCTAGTTCTAGGTGACCTAAATGATTCGAATTTTTCTAATTATATGTATAAAAAACCCTTCAGCAAATTTAAAGTAAATCGTGTGTCAAGTTTGATACAACGCGTTGCAACGTGCACATTTTTGTACACGAAACGAATATGTGCTTGTCCTTTAAAGCAAGTAAACATAATGGCGCAAAATTTTAAACAGCCTGATGTTAAGGTATTAGCATTTTCAAACTAGTATCATACTAAACGTATTTTTCTAGCTGAACACGCCTAAAACAGTGACAGTTCAACCCATTTTTGCAATTTTAGCTGCCAAAGTGACACTTGGATTTAGTATGATACTAAAAAAATAATATATGCATTTGGCGATTTTAACTTTAGTAAAATGTTAAAAAGATAATACGATGCTAACTCTTTTGAAATTTGAAAAAGCCTGTTTTTAACCTAGCATCAAACTAAAAATGCTTTAACATCATACTAAATCGTCTAAAATTTTGCGCCAAGGGTTCTATGGTAAGCGCCATAATTAAGCTTTTTTCGAAATTTTCTCACTTAAGATATAGCGTTTCGTTGAACTAATTCCAACAAATTATTTGGGCAAGTGTTTGGGCGCCATTTTGTCTATATTTTCATTTTGTCATTTTGCTTCTCTATTCAGTTTACTTTTCAATGAAAAGTTTAGTTTTAATTTATTCGGGGACGAAACGCTAACTTTTGTTGACTGATGAGGCCATTAAAGGCTATTTCGATTTTGAATCAATAATTGTTGTATTATGAAAAGGGCGATTCTCATAGTATATCTCTGTCTAATTCATCCAGAAATAATTCGTTGATTTAACTGGGGATGTGATTATTTTTGCGATTTTTACACATAGGTATATTGTATGTAGCCAAAATAGAAATTTTGTCAGCCTTACAATGAAAACCTTTAATATTTGCAGTTGCTGTTTGTCTACACGTATCCTCCAAATATTAGTACGAACGAGACCACAAACTTTAAGTTCGTTTACTTCCCATAACTGTCAATTTCTATAAAAAAAACTCAAGCCAATTTTATTTTTCCTATAAAAGCTTTGACATAATTTTGGACTCGAATTGGTGGAAATTGTCAGTTTTATGAAGTAAACGAACAGAGGTCTAGTACGTTCGATTTTTCTAGGTTGGGCGCTGCCCACTCCTGCCTCAACCAACGTGCCTACATGAATCTAGTTCATATGAGATATTATCTTCATCAAAGTGGAGATCGCTTGCCGCCTCCCTGTATAAACTTGTTCAAAACTTGTTCACATAAAGAATCAATAAGCTATTTTCCTATTAATGAATTTATTTATGTCCAATTATACTACATTATTTAAATCCTATTCTTTAGTCACGGAAATGGAATCGAGTAAATTTATAATTTTGTCATTTACCAAGTTTCTGACAAAATCTGACTCTTGTCATCCTCGCTGAGTTGACATTTTGCCCAGTAGCGCATTAATTATATTCTCTTTGCCATTTGATCCTCTTAATTGCCTCAAACATTGTCAAGTGATTAGTGTCTACCTTAGGCATTTGACATAATACATAATGACACAATACAAAAACTCGCAGAGTTCAATTTATCCTTGATCGCCTGTTCGTGTTCATCTGTCGAAGTGAGCGTTGCGTAAACAACATGTTTCCTGTTCCCGGATTCGCATGGTATAGATAGTATTGCCTATCTGCCTTATGTCTGCCCAAGGGTGTCCATCCATGTCCATAGCAACACTCCACCACATTCACGTAGGGCTTAACATTTTGATATGATTAAAAATAAATTACGATTTAATAACATCATTCTGATGCACATGGATATATGTAAGACTGTTCTGCGCGGTATACTAATATCATTGCCAACAGAGGGATCAGGTGTGGTTCGCAGAGCTACCTTTGATTCGAAAAGAGAGCAAACTATAAATCGCTTGTAAGTCGCTTCTTGAAATCGATAGACACTTTCGCGGACAGGTGAGTGGTTGTCTTACAAGTAGAACTGAACTCTGGGATGAGAGATGAGACGTTCCGTATTTGACCATTGCTTCGATGTTCTTGATGGTAAATGGAGGATATCTCAGTATCTTCGCATTCAAGGATTCAAGTCTATAGGATTCAATTTAAAATCGCCTTTTTATTTTATTATAAATAATATATAAGGGCCAAGGTGTGCGCGGCAAAAGTGCATCACTGGCCAAGTGTGAAGGCGAAGGGGCAGTTATGGAAGTGGGCGCGTCGTGACTCAGGTGAAACACGTGTACAATATAATCGGAAATTAATGTTTATTTGATGTTGCAGGGGCAGTTGGTTCTTCGTCTTTAAAAATGACGGCAGATAGAATCATGTAGATAGTAAAGCACTTTTGTTAAATCCCATAGCAATGAAGAACTTCAAAAGTCACAAAAAGAGTTGCCAAGGTCACAGAAAAAATATTTGAAAAAAAAAATCTCAAAATTAATTGTTTCCTGATAAAAGCATGTCCGACTTTTTCCGTAGTCCTACATCGAAAATTGGACCTTGAGATGGGAAAAACCCAGCGAAGCCGCGTTAGCCGTTTAAAAGATGCCAGATGCCATAAACTCGATGATATCTAACTCTCAAATTATTTTATTAAAATTTAGAATCAATCCTTCCTCTTAGAAAATCTTTTATAAAAACCACTAAATAAGAATGTGTCCAGAATAACTCCTGCCTAAACATTTTTTTTCAGCAATAAAGATAAATTCCCAAAAATAAATTAAAAAAAAAAAACAAAACGGCAACCCTGCTCCTTCAATTCCTAGTCAAAGTATCAATTTTTTTTTTAATTCCCCCGAGGATATCGGGATATTCTGGTCTGATCATCTTTTGCTCCCTTAGCGTCAGCGTCATCGTCTTTACCCATTGAAAAATCTTTGTCATTAATACCGAACGAGATATAAAACGTGGACAAGAAAAGGGCGTTCGCGTTGGTTTTGGAGTGCGCGCACACTCTTTGTTGTTGTTGTTGTTGTTGTTGTTTTATATTTCAGCTATCGCAGGCGTTGATCATACGATGCGATTAGACACGCTTTCAGATTGCTAAATTTGATTCTAAGTAGGCATTATATACCTACCTAATACAAATTCTAACGATGCGCGCACCACGTCTGCGATCCGCCCGAGGGCCGACCATTTATTCGCCAAAGTCGAAGTTATTCAATTTCAAATGAAAATACCGAAGAAGAACTAGAAGATGACGGTCGGTGGCGGGCGGTGGTGCAGAAGAAGATTCGCATTCTCCAGGATCATTATACAACAACTGCATGGGCCTTCTGTGTCTTGATGCGCTTGGTGGATGCCACAGCATCTCAGCAAATGACGAGACATGAGAAATGACACACGAATCTCATGGATGCTGCTAGCGTAGGATCTATATTTTAGATAACTATCCACATGAATATTATGCAATCGGGTCTGAGGCGATCCTAGAGGAAGCATCTTTCTGGACCGAACCGGACCAGAGAAAATAGCCCGCACCTGGTTTGCAGTTGCGCACCATCAGCATAGTCGCAAAAATCACAGGATAATCAGCCCTGGAGCCATCGGTCAGTTGCACTTTCGCTGGAGACTGCTCTCATTAGTCCGGGTAATGGGATCGCACGGCAGATGTTCCTGCGAGCTTTGGGGATAGCATGAAGGTGCCATTAAGCACGTATAGGAAGAGAGTTATAATTTGCCCATAATTAACCTAACCATTAGAATAAAGTTATGGAATAAGTTTTGTTCGCCCCGACGATGACGACGACGACGACGAAGGCGAAGGTATGGGGTGGAAAAGTGAAAATTCTTTCGTAATTTATAGTCTTCTGTCGGATGTTCGTGATAGGCAAATCGAATTAGTGTAATAAGTCTTTGAATAGTGTTAGGTATAAAGGTTTTTTTTTTATAGGCTGCACCCGCCACTGATATTTAAGTAAAACAAATTTCACTGAACGTGCATTTGAAAAATGATTTAGGATTAATTGATAACTATTATTCATTTACAACTGTGTGTGTCGTAGAGAAAGAGAAAATAATATACCTAATAAATTAATTCTTCCTATGGCAGGTGTCTTTTGAAAACCGGGATCAATATATCTAATCATTCAAAGTTCTATCTGATAAAACAATCATCCCAGCTGTATCTAAATTAGGTCCGTCAAGATGGGTCAACCACAAGGGAAATTCAAAAATCTAACTATGCAGAAATTTAGGGGATAATTTGGGGGTAATTTAGTACCGAGACCCCAAAGGAGCTCCAAATTCTCTCCATCCTTTAGAAGGCAAAAACTTAATTCATGACGTAATCAAATCAGTTTTTGCCCTCTAAAGGGTGAAGGGAATTTGGGGCTCCTTCGGAATTGGGGTACTAAACTAGCCCCAAATTAGCCCCTAATTCATGCATAGTTAGATTTTTGAATTTCCGTTTTGGTGGACCCAGCTTGACGGACCTTCTAAAATTGATCTTCAAACAATTCCATTAAGAACTGCGTTTCTTAGAAAATTTCAACAAATTTAAATTGTTTTGAATAAACTTTCTGTTCGTAAAATTGCTGGGGGATCGTGGGAGAAATCCCTTTTTGTGGGAATTTTGACCTCTAAAGTGACAAAGGGAAAACCAACCCATTTTGTGGGATTCCTGGGTTCATTCTAGGAAAAACTGTACGGGGAAAAATTTTATCTCCCTAACTTTTGAAGGCTAATATTTCATTCTTTTAGTAATTTTTTAAATCAAGTTGTTTGAGTAAACAGTTTTAAAAAAAATCAGTTTCAAATTCAAAAATTTCTTTTTTTTTTTAAACAGTGGCACTGACATAACAGTGGCAAACATTATCATTCGTATTAATTAGATTTCCTTAGAACACCCTTGGACAGTTGCCCAGCTAGCCACTATCTAAAAAGTTGGACAACTCATTATTAATAATCATATTCCAGCAGCTGCCTAAATACGACCTCATATTGCCCGTGACATACCTGGAATAATTCATTCTCGAGTGAATTAATGAATTTAGCCCACTTTTGTTGGCTACGTTCAAAGGACATTTCTTTCATTTCAAAATTTCGTTTCGCAACAAAAAAAATTGCCTTCTTTGTTCATTGAATGTACCGACTTTAGAATAGGTTGGACAACCGATGGAAATGTGTATCAATAAGATTTTGGACAGCTGTCTAAAGTTCGACATACTTTGGAATGGGTTTATTAATAAGACTGATAGTTTATCGTACAAAAAACCCTTTGAAATAAAAAAATTGCCTTCAAAAAGACTATAACACAGCATTATATGTGCTTTCGTTGGTTTGGTTCGTAATGACCTTCAACAAAAAAATAGCATTTCTTCCGTAGACTTTCGTATGCAGCATGGGGTGCAGCATCTCTCCAGACAATTTTCGTGCAGCTCTGGGTTATCCTCCCCCATTCAATGAACTTGTCGACCTTAAAAAAGCTTATCGTTTTAAGGATCTTCGAATTCGTGTTTACGTTGAGTTAGTTCACGTTTCGGTTATGTACACTGATGGCCACCATATAGTATAAGCGCGTTTACGCACACAATCCCCAAAGTATTGAATATTCATCATGTTTAGTGTCGAATACTTGGGCAGTGATCGAATAATAGTACCTTGTCAGTATTGAGTCCTTCAAGAACCCCCATGGAGGATATTTTTGAATGATGTTATATTGCATTCATAATGGAAAGATCCAGACTACATATAAAATTGATCTAAACCGAAAATTGTATTTAAATTTTTCTTTTTTTGAGTTTTTTACTTGTTCATTATTATAATTTTTGCTTTTGGTTTAAAATAAATCGATATTTTAAACAAAATTAATACTATAATAAATTTGTTATTTTTGTCATATTATCCGTGCATTTGTGGGTACGTTAGTATTCGTCTAATGCAATTTGAGCTACAGCATAAGCGGATAGACAAATTTTGAAATATTAACAGAATATTGATTCAATATAGCTTTTAACGGCCTTTAGTCCATGAAAATTTTTGGCGTTTCGTCCCGGCGATCTCACTTGGACTCATCAGTTGACTAGTGAGGGCCTTGTCAATACGCAATTTCCATTAAGTTCAGTTCATCTTACATAGATTTCATGGTGAATACCTAGTGTGAACTATATCTAACCAGATTAGAATTCCTAATCATTAAAGCTAGAAGTTTTTTGTGCCCGTGGCCTGGCAATGTTTATATACGAAGATTTTTTTTTTAATAATACAAATTCTATATACTACTGAAATAAATCAGCCAAGTAGAAGACTTAGCACTATTTTATTGGACTTGTTGAATTATTGATTCAATGTAGCTTTTAACGGCCTTTAGTCCATGAAAATTTTCTTTTTTTCCATCTGATTACTCAACATTCAAAATGTTTTGAAAACTTGCCAAGTAAACATACCAAATTTTAGTCATTTATCATTAAATAAGAAATCTCTCTTATAATTTGGAGTTATTACAATATTACTCTACTTAAAATATTTGATAATAAACCCTTCATAAACTTAGAACTTGGCGTACTTTTAGATCTCATTACTTTTCACGGCTGACTTGTTACATAAAGGCTTTTTGTATACATGGAGAACTTGGCTCTTTTTTAACATTTATGTTTTTGGTGTGATTTCACTCCTTTTTGCCAAGAATTTTTTTTAACACAAAATTTTAAATTTTCAATTTTCGAATGCACCTGAGGTCCAACACTCTAACTTATCATCATTGTACAGCAAATAATAATAGTTCTATGAAAGTGGGTGGATGCCATGCCCCCTGAATGATAAACTCCAAATGTTTAAGTTTTCCTCAGCATGAATTATGAATCCTACCTCTGTACCGAAATTCACAATTCTACAACAATCAGAAGTGCTTCAAATAATTGACAACACTTCTGAGAAAGCGGGTTGATACAACGCCCCTGAATGTCAAATATCAAATTTTAAATTTTTTTCTTTGCTTGCATTGGAAACCCTATCGCTCTACCAAATTTCATCAACCTATAACAATCAGACATAGTTCTAAGAAAGTGGGTGGTCAAATTTAATTTTTGTTTTCCTTACACACATTGCAAGCTCTACCTCTATACAAAATTTCATCATTCTGCAACAATCAGAAAACAATTTGAGGAAGTGGGGGGGTACCACGCCCTCTATATGGAAAATCCAAAATTTTCGATTATTTCTCTGTATATAGCACAAGGCCTACCGTTGTGCGAAATTACAACATTCTATGGTGTCGGGAAGTGCTACATATGATTAATAACTATTTTCAGAAAAGAGTGTGGATGCCACGCCCCCTGAATGATATATTTTAAATTCAAATTTTTTTTCTGTGCTCCAGTCAGTCAGTTACGGTTTTCGCTATTTTTGACGTCCTATATCTCAGGAACAACTAATGCTATTGAGTTGAAATTTAGTGAGGCGCCTATGCTCGCCTAGCTTAGCAAATATGGCGAGTTTGAAGTTTCTGACATTATTGGTTCCGAAGTTAGAGGGGGGTCGAAAAGCGCTTGAGTTTGTTCCTGTAAAAAGGTATAGTAGTGCCGAGAACTTGGCTGGGTACTACCGTGCCCTTTGATTTTTAACACTGCAGTACACGCATGGCCTAACTATAGTAGACCACAGTAACAGTTTTGCATATAACTTAACGGTTTTTCATGTAAGAGCGATGTCATTCTAAATAAGCCTTCTCAACTAAATTTGTCAACAGGTAAGTATCTCTCTTGATTTCTTCGCGAACGCATAGTTTTATAATTAAGTGCCAAAATCAACTTTCTACCATAGTAGTCCGCGTCAAGTTTTTTATTGCCGAAATGCATGAATCTGGATGGAATAAATCAGACGATTTCTCGGAATCGGATAACGTTCCTCGCAAAATTGATTGGTAGGATACCAAGAACTTACAAAAATGACCAAATGGTACAATTTTGTCAAAAAAACGTACGAACAGCCACCAAATCGAAGATTTAATACAAGACTTGCAACAAGTGGATTTGTCCCAATCATCAGGCTTTAGTGTGTCTTGATGCTTTGAAAATTGATTTTATTTTAATTATATAATTTAATAAACAAAATATGAAACATTGATCTCCGAAAAGCCATTTTGGTTATTATTTTGTATTGAAAAAGTATTTTTTACTAAATATGAAGTTCTTAACTAATATTTATTAATTAATATTAAATATTTAAGACAATAAATGAATATAATATTTAAATATCTGTTTCATTGAAATGTTTATAAACTAAAAAATTATTGGCTTTTTTAAATGGTCTACCATAGTAGGCCACGCGTGCATCGGTGTAAACAAATAGGTCGCGTGTACTCCAGTGTTAAAAACTTAATTTTTAAAAATGAACATACATATTATGATGCAAACAAGGTAATTAGATTGTCGATCAGTTTTTTTACTTGGATTCTAATGGCCGAAACGTATGTGTGTTCAGTGAAAGAAAATTTGTACTATTTATTATGCAAAACCATCCTCTTGCAGATCGAATGATTTCCAGTCGAACTTAAAATTTGTCAAGTGCAAGGGCGTAAGCCTGTGTGTGCATAATGCAATAGTTCGACAAAGCTTTTATTATCTGCTGTCAATTTTTTTTTTTTTTTTATACAGGGTGATTCACCTAAGATGTGACAAAAAGCTAGATTGTATAGTTTGTGCGAGATAAGAAAAAAAAACGTACTGAAGGGGGATCTATTTCCCCCCCATTTAGTCGGGAGGGGCAATTTTCTAAAAAAAAATGACTTAAAACAGAAAAAAGAATATATTAAAAAACAACTGTTACACTTATAATGCCATGATATACCTTTTTGTAAAGCCAGAAATCTTTTCTTTTATTTTATTTTTGAATAAATAAAATTAAAAATATTAATTTTCAAACTCAAAATTTTGAACAAAAAAATGAAAAATAAAATTTCAAACTGATTTTTTCTTAAATTTTACGTGATTAAGTACTAACTTTGTTTTAAAAATTAAATATAGAAAACTGGATGCCTAAAATGTTTTTTAGTTTTTGAGAAAATTCAAATTAACGAAATCTACTTTACTACTTAACTAGTAGAAATAATATTATTTGATATTTAAATAATGCTTCTTTTATACTGCGTTTTCATTAGAGCAAATGAGGTAATTTCGTTCAAAATTTCCAAATTCAATTCGAAATCATCTCATTTCCCATACAAATTCAAATTTCCAAATGAGGTAATTTCAACCAAATTCGAACAAAATTCTGTAGGAAATTATGTAAAACTTTTATGAACAGACCCAAATGGAATCCATTCAAAGTGGATCCTATTTAAAATGACAGAATTCAATGTAAAAAACAACAAAAACAAGCGATTGACAATCTAGACCGTCAAACAAAATTACGAAATTTGAAATGTGAACACTTTTTTTGTAATTTGCCAAATTACCTCATTTCAGCTCTAATGAAAACGCAGTATTATTCTCATATAAATAACTCATATAGTTACGTTCCAACGTAATTTATTATTTAGTAGAAATAAGATCTTTGGAGCAACAAAATAACGGATGGAAGTCAAATTTAAGGAAAATTTACTTTTTTTTATTTTAAATTTTCTCAAAAACTAGAATAAAAATTGTTGGGAGCATTGAATATTAAAAACCAAAAATATTACTTAATAACCTAAAATTTTGAACAAAATTAGTTGGAACACAATTTGTAATATTTTTTTTTTTTTTTTTTTTTCAAAAATTTAAGTTTTAAAATTAATTTTTGAAGAACTTTTCACTAAAACAAATGAATTTAAAAACAAAATAAAAGCAGAGATTTCTGGCTTTACAAATAATATAGCATGCTGTAGAAATTCATAAGAACATTGAATTTTCAAAACAAAATTAGTAAAATAAAAATTTTTTTTTTTAATATTTCAAAAACTATTCCTTAAAACCGATTTATTTTAAAATAAGATAAAAGAAGAGATTTCTGGCTTTACAAAGAGGTATATCATGGCATTTTTAGTGAAACCGTTGTTTTTTTTTATATTTTTTGTTTTGGTTTTAATTCAATTTTTTAGAAAATTGCCCCTCCCGACTAAACGAGCTGAAATAGACCCCCCTCTAATACGATTTTTTTCTTATCTCAACCCAACCTTCACCCCCTAGCTTTTTGTCACATCTTAGGTTAATCAACATGTATATTGATTTTTTGCTGATAGTGGAATTGAAAAGCAGAAGCAATATCTGCCTAAGGACGGTTGCTGGATCATGCACCGAGCTAGCCAGAAAAGTGTATTTGGCAACAGTGGTGCTTTAATTTACTAACCGTTATGGGCTACACTTCTAAAAACAAAATCGGTAGATTTTGATGACGATTTAAATTCCTACTTTAACCGACATGTACAAGTTTTGTTGCATTTGAGCAAACTCAACTGCCCATTATAAGTACCTAAGCGTAAAACAAAATTTCTCGGTCAAAACCTAAGAAATTTTCTATATTTTCACTCTCAAGTTTTGGTCTCTTATCATTAACTTTGAATATAAAAGTTGAAAAAAAAAAATACTTGAGATTGAAATTAACAGTAACAGTAATAATAGATATTATTTTACTTAATTGAAAAACGTGTGGGCCCACTTTTGTACCTACTTTTGTAGGTATTGTTTTTAAAATACGCATTGTATAATTAACAAAACAAAAATAAGGAAATGAATGGTGGTCAAGCTGGGCTCACACACTTCTTGAAATATAATTTATGCTAAAAAAAAAAAAACATCAACAAATCGTTGGATCGTTTGGGATTTTTGTAATTTTTGCTTTGGTCAAAATTCTTTTTAAAAAATTCTGCTTTCGAAAATCTGCTTTTCAAAATTCTCCTGTTCAGAATTATGAAACTTGTCTTTTATTATTTGCCGAATTTTGTAAGCTCCAATTTTTTTCAAAATTTAATTCTGTTTACAATGAAGGTTGTCTGTGGACGGGTTTTCGAGGCGGATGATCATGTGATTGGTTGGATTTCCATTCCAGAACCAGAGAACATCAAAGTCTTTCTATGTTTGAGATCATTATTTTTTTGTTAACTAATCGACAAATTGGGCGAGTTAAAGTTATCACATGTGAACTGCTAACCACACTTTTATTAATAAGAATTTCAATTTGAATGAATGAATGAATTTTATTTTGACCATTAAATTTTGATTACATTTTTTTTTTTTCAAATTCTGTATAGCTATGGCTTAAGCCGTCAGCCAGATTGACATATTTAATGATTTTGTTGTTTTAATTTATAATTTTTGATTTTAAAAAAAGGTTTTATAATTAATTATGATAAACATATTATTTAACTTTTAGCAATTTTAATGATTTGCAAACATAAAAAGGTACGTGTTTTTTCGTTCTGTTCTAAGATTATTCTTTTTAACAATTTTAAAGTGATTTGCAACACAAATAGGACTAAAAGAAGGAAACATTGTAGATTTTTGTCGTTCCTAGCAATTTAAAAAATTGAAAACTTTGATGTTTTACAACATAAGGATAGTTGAATCTATTCCTCCATATACTGGTTTCTGTAGTCTAAGGCCTCTGAAACATACTTGAAGAGTGAATTCCAGTTTGATCCGTTGAGTATGTGATTAATTTCCTCTCTCGATAGACTGGATTGAATTTCAATTTAACTAATGTGTATAAATTTGAAAAACAATAACCGGCTGAATGTTTGTTGTTCATCCTTTATTAATAAGCGCTTTACGCCCAGTTTTTCAGTAGCGAGCTAAACCAGATTTAGTGAATCTCTGATCATAAATATATGTATTTTCACAGTTAACTCAAGAAACAATTTTTCCAAAAAAAATTATAAAATCCCGAGTGAATATGAGTGAATAAATTTGGTGCGCTAACTCACCAATTTAATGGCATACTTAGTGAAACCATTAACCAGTATTACAGTATGATAGCTTTTCACTTGTTCATGTTAAAGTAAATGAAAACCTTTTGTCGGTTTACCTCCTCTTATTATTTTTCTTTTTTAAATTGTTGTTGATTGTATTTAAACACAACTTTAAGCAAAAGTTTTTCTTTTCCCTGAGAATATACACAATCAGTATATTAAATTCTAAGGGGCAACTGAACCTAAGTTTCATGATGTAGAATCATAAAACCTATGCCACAGCTTCCAACGCTCTTCCATCCCAGGCCGATCTCCCTTTTCTGAGAAACATTCCATAGCCCTGTTAGTAGTTGTCGTCGATAATCTTCTAACATAAACTATTCCTAAAACATATACTCTTCGAGGAATTTTCTTAATTAAATAATTAACACGCACGTTTATATCCGCATCTTTATGGCACACCTTTGACGTTCCTTTAGTAAACATCCCAACCGCCTCTGAAACTTGGCTTAAAATGTGTGTGTGTGTGTGTGTGTGTGAGTGTTTGTTGTCCTGATGCTGATGCTATAGTGAACATCCCGTCATCTTTTATAAAGGTAGTTGAGTTAAGAATAAAATCATGCAAGGGAACTTGTTACACTACACGAAAACTTATTAACTTGTCCATCGTCGTAATACCAATAACTTGTGCACTCTAAACTGTAATCTCTGCCTTACCATGATGGGTTTTAAAGAAAAAACATATATGTACCTACAAAAAATATATGCAAAATGCAAAACTATTTCCTACAAAAACTTATTGAAAGGTAGCACGTAAGCAATCATTACCCGGTCATTTTCTACAATTTAATCAATTAGGCGGCCGAGAGTTAATATCATGGCACAACATCACCCACTCATAAGTCAACTTGAAAACGACCAAGAGTGCACAATCTTCTTCCGCTCTGATGCGCGTTTCTGAAGGTGCTCTGGCTCTGGAGTGAGTTGAGTCGTTCTTCTCACCTTTTCAATGATCCATGGGATTACTAAGCGTACAGGTGCCTGCGAAACCAAATAAGCACCTACATCTTTGGTCGCTTGGTGGTGGTACACGTACACATAATTTTGTAGATGCATTTATTTTCGCAGCTCCAAGGAAACAAGAATTTTTTTTGGTAGAAAACTATTGATGCCGTAAATGGAAGTACAGTATGGGAAGCAAGAGTATTTAAAGTCGATTTTTGAATCGTTAGTTAAACACTCAGTGCTCAGAAGGGTTTCCAGGCGCTCTCAGTTATGGAGGACAATTTCAACAAATTGTCCTCTCGTCGTTCTTGAATTAAAAATAACCTCTCTTTTTTTAATCTAAAGGATAGGTATACATATTCAATGATTAATTTTTAATTTTACTCAACGGTTAAACTAGTTATGTTATGCTTTAACTATTCCGTGGACTGCGGGACCCATTAACATACACCTTTTATCTGAACACATTTAACTCTTGATGAAATTACTGAATGCGTTCATTCAGCTGTCATTTTTTAAAATCCGATTTCAGATTTGTATTTGTGTTTTCTCATTATTTAATTTTTAATTTTTAATGTTATGTAATGTCAAACAAAAATTTAATTATTTTCAATACTAAGCTTTTTAACAAAAAAAAATAATAAAACCCAAAACATTTACAATTTTTGACAAATTTTGATACCTCTAAGGCAATGCGTAACGAGTGACAGTGGAGTGGTGAACAAGTGGCATAGCGATTGAGTGGCCGCGAAGTGATACAAAGTAATTTAACGCGCACTGAGTTGGCAAAATACGTTCATCAGATCTCGGTCTATAAGTCAATAATCACAAGCCTACTCGTATGTACTACAAATTCCACTTCGTCACCACTCACTTGCCACTTGAAAATTAAACATGTAGCACACTTTAACCACATCACCTGCAAAATATAATACCACTCCACTCTGATGAGCGCGTCTTCATTTAATTACATAGGTTTTACCAATTCCACCTGCTGTTCTTAGTCACCACGCCACTACCACTTCACTTTGTCGCCACTTCAGTGAGCGCTTTGCCTTACCTGATTAACAGTGCCAAAACATCCTAGTTTGGCAGATAAGCACGAGTTTTCAACAAGTGTGGGAAGTTAATTCTGGCTATGTTATAGCTGAAAAGATATTTCTGACAGATAAAAATAGATATAATAAAGTGGAACTAAAAGTTCAAGTTAATCATGCACTAAGAAACTTCTTCTAAATTAACTTGGATTAATTTGTTTTGAGGATTAACTATCTCTCGTTAAACTTGGAGTAAACTCATCACTGACAAATTGGCCCTTGAAAAAGAGTAAAACATAACAATTCGGTTTACGAGAAAGTAAATAAAAGTCAGAAGAATCTATAACAGATTAACAAAGATTGCTCGAAGGAAAATAAATTATCATTTATAAATAAGGCTGATCAGCTAGTTATATGGTTCAATGAGGAGGTCTGGACCCCCCGTCCCGCATAGGTCATTATTAAGAAGGCTGTAAAAGAATGTTTTTTCACATCCGCCTGCGAGAACATCAACGGTTGGATTGAAGCACCAACCGTTACCTAAAATAAATTTTGTTCTAACCTCTATCTTGACATAAAACTTAAAATACATAAATACTTGAAAGCATAAAACAGCGATGATTGTCAATATAATCAAAAGATCCAAACATCTGACCGAAATATAGATCAAATATCTTGGGTAATATTTTTTAAGAGAAGATGGTACCTACATTATGTACAAATCTGTGCAAAAATATGCTAAGAGAAAAGTATACACCCGCCTAGTAGCTTTTAAGAAAACAAAATTTTGGTTTGGAAAACCGCCTTGGTGGTCTACAATAAGTGCGTTGGACTATTAAGCATCACTACAATGGATCGTTTGTTGAATTTTGTTGACGAAAACCATTTCACAATCAATTATGCACGAAACGAAATCAAATTTGATGCACTTACTGATTTGAAGATGTTAAACTTAGTGGTTCTACGTTATTTTGTGAATTCAAAATGTTTCTCAGTTAGGTCGAAATATATTGCTCGAAATTTATAAAAAGCATTGTCGAAATCAGGAATGTAATAAAAATAATGTTTAAAAATTCAAATCAAAATGTTGCGTAATATTTGCAAGCGGATTATAATTTTTGGAATATTTATTTGATGATTTCATATTGAAAAAAAAAGATTTGTACACAAAATCTGATTAAACTTGATACAAATATGACAGTTTTGAAACTTAAGAGTTGCCAACCAATTTTTAGGTCGTCGCCAATCTGTCAAGAAGAAAGTAGAAACAACAGTCGGCCTAACAGCCGTTCTGTCGAAGGGGGGGATCGTCAGATAGCAAGAAGTTGCCATACCGACAAGGATGGGATAACATCGGACGCGTAAAACGAGGTACCTTCTTGGGAGGGGGGTTAAGGCTATAACGGTTAGCTATACGCTATTGCGTCAGGGCGAAGGGTATAACGACAGACAGTGTCAACACTGTACCGCCGCTTGAGGGAGGGAAAGGAAGGGAAGGTAAGGAGGAGCGCCCTTTGGTTTCAGGACTCATCTGGAGAGGTTATCTCGAGAATCTTTGACCTTACTCAGCTTCTACAACTCGACAAGTTCGACGCTCAGGTAGAAGAAAGCTATTACATTAAAATTAGGCTTCAAATTTGAAATCCTCATTTAAACAACAAAAAAAAATCAAAAATACATATTTAAGCCCCGACTAAACTCGAACTACAAAATCCGCCCCACTATTTTTCGAACTACAAAATCCGGAATAGAAATACAAAAAAAAAATTCCTGTCTTGGTCCCATTACTCTAACTGGATGAACAGAATAGAATGACGGAACTGAAGCCGCAGAAGGAACTGGAAGAGCTGTCAAAAAGTGTCGTACGTTATTTTTTTTACATGCCCACAATGCAGCTGTACAGCTTTGAAAGTATTTTGAAGAAAAACAAAAGAATATTCTTGTGTACAAGCTCAGAATTCACATTTTTTGTTTCCAATAATTTTCCTTTTAATAAATAATTTTGTTCGCGATACAAATAACCACAATATTTTTTTCCTACCCAAAAAGTTTTTTTTTTTTCTTCATACAAATTGAAACGTCAAAAGTGCCGTACCTGAAAAGTTAAAAGTTGGTGAACTCTTCCGTCTGTGCCTGCAGTTCCGTGTGCGTCTACGTTCCGTTGTGTTCGCAACATTGAATTTGCGTGTATTCAATATTTTGACAGCTATTCCAGCTCCGGGTCCGTCTCCGTCTGCGTCACCATTCTGTTCAGCCAGTAAGTGAACAATGTCCTGCCAACTTCACAGACGTCTGAATTTATTTTGTGGAAAAATTCAGCAAGATTCGGTTTTATTTTTTGGTAGCCCTTGGGTCATGGCGCGGCCAAAGTTTACACGGTCAAATTTGAGCCTCTGGGTTTTAATAATTTCCTTGTCAATGGGTATGATCTATAGGTTGAAACTCCTTTCGGTAAAATTAAAGGTCTATTGTTATACCTTATTCATATACATGAAATTTGAAACTTACTCTAATTGCTACAACAAAGAGGAAAATTTTTGACTGATGTTCAAGAAAAACGTCAAGACAACATTCAAGTACCGTTGGCAAAAAAAAAAAAAGAAAAATATATGGATTTTAGCACATTATAAAAGGCGAATGACAAAATCTTCGTTCTAAATGCAAAAAAAAAGCACCTGTGGTGCACCCAAAATTGAAGCTTGTGCCTCTTGTATATATATTCTTTTTAACTATTTTTTTTTAGTTTTTACAGTTTGTATGATTTAATACTTTAAGATTTTGCGATTAGTTCCAAAGTTGATATTATTTTATTATTTTTTGTTAATTTTTTTTTTAACTAATGGCTGTTTGCTTAACAAAATAAACTAATAATTTTAAATTTATTTTTATGTGCAGAAAACATGTCGTTACTACTAAGAAATCATATTTATTATTTTAAAGACATGTCCAAGAACTTCATTTTAAATTTTCATGATCGAGGTTACCGAAATTTAAAGATAATGTTGGTTTAAAGGTGAACTTCGTCGATTCGACGAACCATAACTTTATAGTGGGGATGCGTAAAATATGCATAAACTTCTAAAGCTGGAAAACTTCTCCCCTTCTTGTTAGTGCCAGGTGGAGCTTACAAAAAAGTTATTCTGTTTTGTTATTATGAGAATCTAGAAACTTTCCGATAGTATAACACCTCTGTTTGTTTAGTTCCTTAAACTGCCAATTTTTATCAAGTTTAGTCAAAAGTTCTGACAAAGATCATATCAAAAAAAAACAAAATTGGATCAAAATTAAAACCTCCTATAAGAATTTTTTTTTTTTTCTAGGTTTGAAGTACCTACTGATTCTTTTTCTTAAATCAAGTTTTTTTCGAAAAGTATACAGCATTAATTTTAAATCTAATTCTTTATACCTTTTCTTTCTACACCAGACTGTTTCTCACAACACACCTACTCAAAAAGGAATGCTCAACGAACCGACAAAATTGTTGACGATCCCATCATTTTGCGGGTTCAATGCATCCTTTCGCTTTTTGTTTTTTTGTTGCCGCACACACATCCGAACACGCATTCCAAATTCTCAATCGAATCGAAGGATGATTTGCCGCCAATGTTACCCAAAGTGTGATACAACAAGAGAGTACGCTTCTCCAACAAAAAAAAAACTGATCTGAAGCTGAAGACCAACCAACAGCTGTTTATGGTTAAGCTTCCCTGTTGGACAATTTGCATAAATTTCGTTGCCAATTTACACCCAACTATGAGGCAGCTATTGCCCTATCGGAGCTATGCATTTCACATTATGATTCCGCTGTCTTTTTCCTCTTTGCATGATCGTCGTGCGTCGTCTGTAGTTGTTGTCGATCGGATGGAAATGGAACTATTCCAAGTGGTGTTCCTTTGGCCAGTTTAAGTTATGCAAATAGTTATTGGATGTAAATCGTTCAGGTGAGATAAAAAAAAAAGTTCTGCTGCTGCTTCTACTGTTGATGGGTTTCTGCTATAGATGACACGATGACGACAACGTGTCGGAATGAACGAGTGGGGGCACCAACCTCAATCATGATGATGGGTCGATACACCACCACACCATCACCATTCTCACATGGTGGTTTGTGTCTAGGGTTTAGGTTAATTTGCGTACTTCAGCTACCGCTAGCCGAGATTACATAATGCATGTAATTTTGATGGAAGCGTTATAGTTTTCGTTTTCAATTAGGGCCTCATCGATTGTAAGCTATGTTATGTGTGTGCGGAGAATCAGAGTTATGCGATAGTTGATGTGTCATTGAACCAAAACTGATGGAGGATTGCGGAAGTGCCAGTATACTTTTACATTGTTGGTGTAAATATTGTCTGTCAAGAGTTGCAGGTGTTGGACAGGAAGATTAACCGTCTACAACATAAAGGGAGAAAGGTAAGGTATATATTGGAAGTGTGAAGAACTACAGAGTGCTTGAGAATAATGTTCCATTTTGACAGTGATGAGTGGTTATAAAAGTCGCGGTAATAGCTAACAAGGGTGTTAAATGAGTTTGTACCTATACAGTTTATTTGAAAAGATTTGATTTATTTGAGCGAATGTATTTTTTTTTTCCTTGCTTTATTTTTTTTTCTTGGAGTAAATTCTAACGGAGACAAAGTAAAGAATACTGAAAATTCGATTTTTACTCTTTTTGGCAAAAGTTGGCAGTAGAATTGTCAAGAGTAAAAATTTATGAAAAAACAAAAATTAGAATATGGGCAGATATTTCTTTTGTATTTTTGATTTAAATTGCAGAAAATGAGGGTTTTTTAATAGGTACATCAAATTTTTCACATATCAATCCATATTATAGTTGTTCATAAATAAGATTTTGAAATTTGGGTAGTAATAGAATAGGCCCGTAGCCATGATTTTGTTTCGGAGGAGGCATGTTTCATAGCACATAACCAAAACTTGTCGCTTCATTCTGACATTTTGTAGACCAAGGAACATTAAAAGATATTTTGAATCCATTATTTATTTGAATATTATTTTTTTTTTTAACTTCTTCTATTTTTTTTTATTACTGTACGTATAAATGCTTATTTAATAAATTATTACTTTTTCACATGTTTATATTTTTTCACTGCAAAAGAAGATTCATTAATTTTTTGATTCCATCGAGCCAGATTTACAGCTATGGAATAGATGGTCTGTATTTTTCCCCAATCTTACAGAATTTAATACTCAACATTAGATAAATAGAACCCATAAGATATACCTCAGCTTCTTAAGCGAACTTTATTGGCATTTTTTGGATATTTTATAATACAACACAAAAATCAAAAACAAAATTTTCCAAGAAAAACACTGATAAGGTTCGTTTAAAAAAATAATATTTTGGATTCTATTAATCTGATGATGAATATTAATGTCTTTAGGCTTAGGGAAAATTACAGAGCATCTTTTCGAATATAAAAAGGCTTAGTAGATTACGTTTCTGGTTTATAACGTGTTGTTTGTTTTTACGAAATTAAATTTAAAATAAGTTCTTGTCAAGTTAAGATGCGGATTAAAAAACATTTCTGAAAACATCTTCGGAATCTTGTCTTATGTTGTTAAGAAAAATAAGGATTTCCTTATATTAAAATCAGTATATTTTCATTTTTATTTATATAAATTTTCAAATATTTATTCAATGTAAATTTTGTTTACAAACTTTTTATCATTTTAATTAACGTAAGTTTATTGTTTTGAAGTTGCCATACTTTTGTTACCAAATTATCTGTTTTTTCTTTGTAATAAAGTTCCCTTGAAGAAGGCAGCAACCCCTGCCAAAACGTCGGGAAAAGCTAATGTAAACTTTTGTTTCATTGCCACAACCACTGTGACCAAATAAGCCGAAGGAAGAACAAGATTTTCATCTTATCCACTATTTTTTGTTATACTCCAAATTGGTCAATAATACATCTTTATTATATTAAAATAATTTTGGGAGGGGCGTGTGCCCCTCAAGCCCCCCTGTGGCTACGTACCTGTAATAGAAGCACGTTGCCTAACACTAGACCTCCGGCATGACAGTCCATCTCACTAACCATCACACCACGGCTACTACGATAGTACGATTGACTGATTTTCTTCAGAGTGTTTGTCATTCCAGAGGAAAAATTCGAATTTGAACTGTTAACTAATTTAAGGCGGTTAGTTCCAATATAAAGCATTTAGTATTTTTTTAATTCACTAATAATTTTGGAGCCAAATATTTCAATTAAACTTCGTACCTAATAGTCAAAGCGGTTTTATTAAAACAGGTGTTTAAATTTTTTCGCTGAAGTAGTTTTCTAATAAAATCAACAGCTATGCTAATTTAAATTCTGTACCGAACTGAAATCCAGGTTCACTCACATATAATACAAAAACATGTTTTATGTAAACATCTTCTTCTAAGAGTTTAGTGTACCTCCTCTAAGCTCTGTTGAGTCCCCTTAAAACCATAGCTTTTACATATACAAATTCAAGTCTTAGTTTTAATATTTTTTAATTCACAAGATCCATTCACAGAAATCAAAGAATTATACGAATCAATATTAATATAGGTAAGTTGTGCAAAACTGCACAAAAGTGCTTCTATTGCATAGGTAGATCTATTTTTACTACAGCGCGAAGCGTCCTCTATATTGCTAAAAATGTTGTCCTGATTTTCCTCTAATTTGCCATTGATATATTTTTTAACAATATCAAGAAGCTAAATTTTTTGTCTAAATGAATTTAAAAGAAAAATAAAGTGAGTGGATCATAATTTGACGCTAAATTAATTTAACACTACAACTACATACGGCTGTTGTATCGCCGCCAAGTACAGACGTTTTTTTAACTCGCTCTTCATTACCTATTACCCACTTTAATAATAATTAAATTTTATTTTGAATTTACCATAATTCAGTTTCGCTTATCCCTGCACCTTTAATCGCAATATTCTTTGACCTGATTTCTACCCGAAACTCTTTCGTCACCGTTTACAACTCAAATTAATAATTTGTGCTTACCTGTTTTTTTTTTTTATTGCTTTAGAAGCCGTGTTGTGAACTCTGTTTGTTAACTGACCTATTAATATAGTTACCTAAAGCACGCGTGTGACCCACATAATTGCACATCGCCTTTCCTCATTTACGAAAGATAAAAAAAAAAAATAATTATGTCATCTAAGTGCGGAAATCCCATCTGCGTCAACAACGAATCCAGTGTTGAATGGATTAATTGCAGTGGTATTTGTGGAAATTCTTTTCACTCCACCTGTGTTGGCCTAAATAAGAGACCACTTGTCTACCTAAAAGATTTTAAAAAAAATTTCTTCTTCTACTGTGATGAGTGTAAAGACATATCCCTCTCCCATCTTATGCTTGCCATTAAATGCCTTAGTGAATTAACAGCTAACAATAACACTGACTGCCTTAATAAGATCCAAAATGTGTCCAAGAAATTTGATATGGTTGTTAAAAGTGTTGAAGAACTTCATCAAGAGTGTCAACAAAATACTTTTCAATGTCTTTCTAAACTTTCCGTTATTGATAAACGTCTCAACTCCTTTCAAAAACTGTCGGACTCAACATTAACATTTCAACTAGCTTTAAATCAATTCAATCAGACCTTGAGGTCCACTTCCAAAGCACCTCCTCTAAAACTGTATCCCCCCTTTCTTCACCGGACCAACCCTTACTCGTCGAAATTTGTGATGAAATTCAAAATACAAAATCTATGCTATCGAGAGTCTCTGCAGAGCTGATATCTATCGGGTATGACGTTAGCAGTAATGGTCAACGGACGATGGAAATTCAGAGAGACATGAGCCGCTTGAACAAGAATTCACGAGAATTACGGTTGCAAATCAATGACATCTTGGATGAACCTAGATATCCCTCACCCGAACCCGTGACAGTGTTTAATAATTTATCTGTTTTGGAAGAAATCCTAAACACTGAAACGAACACCATGCCTCCTCAGCTCACCCAAAATGCTGCCGCACGCTCTTCTCCTTCTAATCGTGTGGTACCACATGTCCGACCAACAGCAATTGTGCCTTCCACATCTACACCCCCCAAACAAAGTCAGGAACCTCCTAAAAGTGCCTCAACAGAAACTATTGTTAGACTCGGTCACCTATGGAGTCTACAGGACTGGAATAAAAGATTAAGCAAGCTTGAATCTGCCAATGATGTCTGCTTTTGCCTCAAGAACACTCCCTCCTTTGCCAACGAATCCTGGGTAAAGTCCTATTTTGGGCGCAGATTCTCCATTCTTCTAACTGAATGTCGTCGGATTTCGCCTAGATGTTTTAAAATCCAGTTTCCTTCAAGATACGGCTGGTTATTCCATCAACCGTCTGGATCATCTCAACTCGAAAACATGACGCTGTTCAAGTGGAAGAGAAATATCACTAAATTTAAGTCTAATTTTCAAACCAAGTCCAATCCACCCCTCAAGCGAAAATCCCCTCTGCTTCCTGATAAGCCCCCTGCTAAGCGTGGTTCTTTTAACTTCCCAAATCCAGACCACACAAACATCAACAATTCCATACCCTTGTCTTCTTACCTCAACAATCCAATTTCCTTAACAAAAAACAAACCCTTTAATTTTTCAAGACCCGATACAAACTGGAGCTACAAGACCAACATTTTCCCTAGTTTTACCCACCCCTCCATTTCACAAAAAATCCCTATTGCCCCCACTACCTCCAAACTTAAAGGTCAACGAGTTTCCTTTAATCTTACTCCTACTATCTTCCCTCCTCCAACCCAATCAACCCAAACAAATCTATTTCCACATTTTGACCTAAGTTCTGGAGCCAAGTATCCAAATTTTCAGCGCTCCCATACTCTTAACCCCTCCCCAACGTCTCTCTCTAATACTACCCCTAATACTGCACCTAGCAACATAGCCTCTCCTTCTTCTCAAGCATTAACAACCCCTGGCCATAAATCTTCTCAAATGTCCTCTCCATCTGATTTCGTTTCTTCTCCACCAATACCCACTCAATCTTTTATCGATCCCCTTCTACCCCCTACAGTCAAATTGACACAGCAAACACTCGACTCTAGTGAATGTCGCTATGCTCTCTCCAGGCTAAGAGATAAGAAAACTTACGAGAACATTCGCATTTTCTTAGCTTATCTCCACGACAAATCAGATTCTGTCTGTTATGAAGGTAAAACGAACACGAGTGTAATGGTCTCCATCCAACAGGAAGGTCTTCCTACTGACGTTAGCAGCCTCAAAAACCTCTATATTAAATACCATGAATTTTTAAATATGTCTCCGCAAAAAGTAGAAAATGATCTCGTTGCTTTCGGAAAGTATATTCATTCCAAGCGGATATCATACCTACAGCGTACCAGAGCCGACCATGACAGGTTTTTTCGTTCCTAATATATCCCAAACTTTCTCTACACCTTCACTTCAAAATCTCCCCCTCACCCTCTATTATCAGAATGTAAGAGGTCTTCGTTCGAAAACTAAGGCAGTTTTGCAACAAACTCATGCTTTACCTTTTGAAATTTATGCTCTGACTGAAACGAATCTGATCCCCAGCATCAATAACCAAGAATTGTTTCCTTCCTCTTTTAATGTATACCGTGATGATGATCTTAATCATCCTACTGATACTCCTTGTCGTGGCGTGCTACTAGCTGTCCAAAACTCAATTGACTCATCCCTTATCGCAATATCTTCTTCCCCGTATCTAGACTTCGTTTCAATAAAATTAACATTACCCCGTAAGTCGCTTTACGTTATCTGTTGTTATATACTGCCATCACAACCCATTGAATCATATGAACTCGCCATTAATGCAATTGATCACATTTTAGAAATATGTGACTCTCATGATGAAATCTTACTTTTCGGTGACTTTAACCTTCCTCATCTCAAATGGATTTCATCAGATGATGAATCTTTTTTTGTTGCCTCTAACCCCTCCTCTGCTAAGGAATGCCTTTTCCTAGATCGCTTAGCAGATTCAAGTCTCTGTCAAGTTAATGGGGTCCCAAATCACATGGGTAGGCATCTCGACCTTATTTTCACAACGGATTCTATTAACTCGTCTGTCTCATTGAGTCAACTTTCTTTATCTACCATTGATAACTACCATCCTCCCCTTCTTCTCTCATTTTTCCACAATTCTCCTCTAATATGCACTCCCTCGGCAGATATATCGTCTTACGATTTCCATAAAGCTAACTTCCGCTTAATTAATCAATACCTCCACGAAGTTTTTTTCAACTTTGATAACCTATCAGTAAAAGACGCCTTAGAAATATTTTACAGAGAAATTTTTAATTCTATTTCTCTATACGTTCCATTCTCTCGTCACAAAACGCCGACTACCTCTCCCCCTTGGTATAATCGAAGGCTCCGCTCTCTGAGAAACAAAAGAAATAAATTATGGTCAACCTTTCTTCGCACTCGATCTCCTACCGATTACTCTAACTATTATGGTACGTATCTCCAATTTAGAGAGCTTTACAGCTCTTTATACCAACGTTATATAATTGTGACACAAACCAACCTTATTAACGACCCGAAGTCCTTTTTTCAATTTGTCAATTATAAAAGAAAATCCGATGGCTACCCAACCGCTCTCTCTTTCAACAATGAAACATCCAATGATCCACAACTGTCGCCAACTTTTTTGCCTCGTTTTTCAAACAATCTTTCACAGATGACACTTTTGTACCCGACTCTGCTTATTTTAATTATTTACCAAATTACTCTCTTGGACCCTTTCTTCCTCGCACTATCGACCCATTTCTTGTGGAGAATAAATTAAATCATCTTAATGATGAATTCTCTCCAGGCCCCGATGGACTCCCAGCTATTCTCTTAAAAAAATGTTCTTCATCGCTTTCTCTTCCTCTCTCAAAAATATTCAGTTTATCCCTAACTCAAGGAGAATTCCCCGAAGTATGGAAAACTTCTTTTATAATACCAATACACAAAAAGGGTCCGAAAGGTGATGTTAATAATTATCGTCCAATTGCCAAACTCTCATGTATACCCAAACTCTTCGAAAGCATATTGTATGAAATTTTGAGCTTTCACTGTAAGTCTTTCATCTCCCCTAGACAACATGGCTTTCTCAAAGGTAGATCAACAACCACTAATCTTGTTGAATTTGTGTCTTTTATCCTATCAGCCTTAGAGCAGGGCAAGGAAGTCGATGTCATATCCACCGATTTTAGTAAGGCCTTCGATAAAATCTCACATAGACTTATACTTTTCAAACTATCCACTCTGGGTTTTGAACCCATTCTACTGAGATGGATTTCCTCTTATCTGGAAAACCGTTACTACAGTGTCTGCTTTAGATCTACATCCTCTTGCCCTTTCTTAGCCACGTCTGGAGTCCCTCAAGGCAGCCACTTAGGCCCTCTTCTTTTTATTCTTACTGTTAACGATATTGAAATGGTCATTAAACATTCGCATATTTCTCTCTACGCCGACGATACCAAATTCTTCAAGACCATTTCCTCTACACAGGATTCTGCTCTCATCCAACACGATCTCGATAATTTTTCAGTTTGGTGTCTCAAAAACTGCTTAGATTTAAATATTACCAAATGCCATTCGATCACTTTTTCTCGTAAACGTTTCAAATCTTCACCCCATCCTTATCTTCTTCATAATCAGCACCTATCTATCGTCGAATCGATACGTGACCTTGGTATAATATGTGATCAAGAGCTTAACTTCATCTCCCATTATGACGACATAATTCTTAAGGCCAACTCTGCACTTGGCTTCGTTAAACGATGGTCCAAGGAATTCTCCAACCCATACGTGACCCGATCCCTCTTTATAACCTTTGTTCGTCCTCTGCTCGAATACGCCTGTCAAGTATGGTCCCCTTACCAACAAATTCACATCGCTAGAATCGAGAGTATCCAACGTCGATTCCTTCGTTTCGCTCTTAGAGGTCTATCCTGGAATAATCCCTTAATCCTGCCTCCCTATCAAGACCGCCTTAAACTAATAAACCTAAATTCCCTAGAAGAACGAAGAAAAATTTATGAAATTCTCTTCATTCATAAACTACTTACAGGTTCTGTTGACTGCATTACTCTTTACAACTCTATCCTCTTTAATACCAATCCTCGTAACATACGAAATCCCCCTCTCTTTTATATACCCACCCACCGTACATCTTACGGCTCTAATGAGCCAGTCTCTCGGATGCTACGGAGTGTTAACTCATACACTAATAACTTCGATTTTAACCTAAGTACCCTTTGCCTAAAATCCCGTCTCTTGAATCAACCTCCTCACTAACCACAAAGCTTAGCTATAAGTTTCTTAGTTTTTAAGTTAGTCTAAGCATTAGCTTGTAATTAAGCCAAATAAATGGGGGTTTTGCCCCCACTAAAATTAAACTAAAATTATTGTAGTTTGAATTGATTTTCCAAAATTTTTATTTTTACGATTCAAGGATTAAAGATTTACCTCTCTAGCATTAATTTTCGAGTAAGCAATAAAAAGTATTTATTTTGTGATTTTTTAAATAATTTTTGGTACGGGTTTTGTCCCTTATTTAAGGTAGGACATGTTGTCCTCTTAACTTCTTATTTTAAACGCCTTTTGTTCTATGTTAGCTTAGACCGCCTACCATGGCAACCCTATTCTTTATAGTATATCTTATTCCTCGTGAAAATTTTTATAATTATAAAAAATTAAATTTGATATTTAAATTTAATAAAAAAATAAATAAATTTGATGGCACAACAGCTCATGAAGAACTAGGGCCTAGTGACTTACAACTCTCAACCATTCCTGTGTGCGTGTCTGCAGGAATGGAGTGGACCTACAGTTTATTGCCGAATCCGAACGGCTAACGAGTGGCACTTTTCTGTGACAAGAGATACTCTTGGAGGATTTGTCAATTCCTCGCAAGAGGCAGAAGCCGTTTTTTCTTTTAAATAAATAGGTGGCGAGGCTGGGGATCGAACCTTAGACCTCCGGCATGACAGTCCATCGCACTAACCATCACGCCACGGCTACTACATTTAAATTTAATAAATAATACATGTATTTTCGTTTCGCACGTCGCTTTTAATTTTAAAATTATAGATAAGTCATAAGCTATGGGAACGGATTCTCTGGAAAACTCCTTTTCATTTGCGAAGTCGGATCAAAATTCTTATTTTTGAATCAAATACGATTGATGTCCTCCTGATTCCAAATATATACATTTTATTTTGCTTTTTTTTTGCCTTGCTTATTAAACATTTTTTTCCAAGTTTTACTCAAAAAATATCTCCGAATTCACCACACCTGTGAAACCACCCACTTTTGTTTCTTGTTTTAGTCTTGAAAGTTGACCAATTTACATATCTCAAGTGTTAAAATTTCTTTTTTGAGTTTCCTATTTTAAAGAAAAAGGGGCTCAACTTTACTTGCCATCCCAACCTTTAAGTAAAATAATTTAAAAAAAAAAATGTAAATATTAAATTAAAATCATATTTGTATTTGTTGTTGGGAAAAAATTGATTCTAAATTTTAAAAAGCTTAAGTAGCTGGTGGTTGGCTAAGCAGTTATAAAAAAATTATAATTAAATTTTCCTCTATTTAGTTTTAAATGCCTCAAAATTTGATCCCGGGTCATAAGACAGTAGATGTAGGTACTGGAAAGTGTATCTATAATCAAAGAAAGAAAAACATTTCATTTAGATTTTAGGTCCACGACCTTCGGCAAGACGCGATATGCACGTCTAGTCATATGCACTAACCACTAACACCACAAACCAGAGAGATCTTTAAAATCAGGGCTTGTTTAACCTAAATGAGCTTGCTTTACATTGCAAAATCCACTTTAAAAGAGTTGTTTAATCCGTTTGAAATTTTTAATGCAACTAAACAACTATGTTGACTAGAGTAAGTTGCATACTCTTACCTTAAACAAGCAATATTTAAAATTGTGCGCCAAAGTTCAAAATAAAAGAAGATGCAAACAATTATCCGCAATACTATCTTCTTTCTGGTTATGTTAAACAAAAGAGCTGTTAAGCAAACTCGATTTTGTTTAATTATTCACAAGATGCACCTGCATTCCGTTATTTCATAAGTAAATCATATGAATAACAAAGTAAGCGGATATTTAAATACAAATTTCGCTATGCTTGAGCTTAAAAATCTTTACAGCTCACACTTAAATGCAAGTAGACATATGCATAATATTTGATTACCATCGTCATACAAAATATGCGAATGTGCTCTCAGAAGAACACTCACATAATACTTAGCAAACACTAACAGCCTGAAATAATGTTTATAATCTTAATGTTTCATTATAAATTTATCTTAATTGAATGTTACAATTACACCACACGACAACGACGACAACAACGGAGAACACGAAGAAGAAGAATAAGACAATGATTGCCATCACAAAAACCCATGCATGATCAGCACTCTTAGTGAAAAACAGCACTTGAGTTGCCACAGAGATGAATAATGCCTGCTGCACAAATTACGCAACAATTATCCACATGAACATAGTGTAATAAGTGTATTCTTTGGCAGTGGCCATGGCCACCAAAGTGCACGACCAGAGAGCTAACCTGGGCGACATTATCGCAAGCAATGATCTCCATCAACGCTGCGATGCAAAAATATCCCGGAAAACACCTGAATACCAATGCGGAATGTACCGAATGGCATCTTCATTTTTCCCATCTGATATATCCCAGAGATCTGTTGGTCGTATGCTTGTCTGTCCGTCGCGTCGCTATCGTTGCTCAAGATGCATCTTTTTAAAGTTTCCACCTTTTTTGATAAAACAAGGTGGGTGAACCTAATGGCGTTGTATTTTTTTTTATTTTTTTTTGGTTCATGGCAGGCAGCGAGTGTGCTGATGCGGGTGAGAAATTCACACTACAGATTTGATAGCCAAATGATCTTCCTTTCCACATGAGATCGAGCTCCCTTTGATATATAGCTGGGAGCTGGAAGTGGGAGTGCTAATGTTGTACTTAATTACTAGCAGCAGCAGGAAGGATTTTTGCGCTATTTGTCCAGTTTGTTGATTAAATTTTGTGAACTGCCATGAACAATGTAACTTAAGATGCCAGAGTCAATGGTGCTGCAGATGCACTCTCGTTGTCCGCAGTCTACAATTAAACTTGTCTTACAGTTGGAATTTCAGTTAGAAGTCTTGAAAATGATACATCAGAGTTTTTCTAAAGTTTGAGGGCTTTCTAGGAGTAAGTGAAGAGAATGGGTGGTTTTAGTGGTTGGAGCCATTGTCTTGTTAATGATGAAATTAATAATTAGGTAACGGAGTAAGTGGAAGCCGTGTGTCATGTGTGTTTTTTATTTCAATGTGTAACGTATACATTTTGATAAGGATAATTAAAGTTTAATAGTTGCCTTTCAAATCTTGACACTTAGGGACTTATTTTTAGACAACTTAAAAAATCTGTTAGTCTGTGTGTCTGTCTGTGCCTCAGGCTTTACCTTAAACCGCTGAAGCGATTTTCTCCAAACTTGGAGTATAAGATTTTTGGGTAATTCCCTAGAGGGGAAATAGAGATTTTTTTAAGGTTAAAAAATAACGGTACTTGCAATAAAACCGTTTTGAAAAATGATATTTATCTCAAGAATGGCTTTAACGATTTTGTTTTAAATTTTTGTGTATTCTAGTAGTAGAATGGTCTGTATTTCGGTGACCAAAAAATTACCAAAAACCGTTATTTTTTATTTTCGACTGAACTCTTATCAAGTTCGAATGATAATGCTATATAATAAATATTTTCCATTAAATATTGTTTGGATTTAAAAAAGAAAAAAGTTCTAATTTTTTTTTTTTTTAATTATTTTTTTTTTTAAACGGCTTGTCGAATTATCTTGAAATTTTGGTATAGGTTGTATATTATTATATTCTTAAAAATGGAATACCATTTTTTTTTTTTTCTAAAAAATTTCAAGAAATTTTATACACAAAATAAATTCGCGCGTGCAATTTAATTGCTTGATTCACTGCTTTCACACCTTCTTTTTTTGGGATTTTCTCCTGATGACCCATTTATATTTAATATAATCATTTTTGTATTGATTTCCTTATTTAAAATAAGACAATTTTTAATGCGCCTAACCTTTATTTGATATTTTATAATAGTTAATAACAAATCTATATTATAGAATAAATATGCAAAGTCACCAAAAAATTTTTTTGCAAAAAAGAAAAAATTACAAAGGAAAAAAAATGTCAAAAAGTTAATAATTCGAATGAAAAAACAACTTGAGTGAGCTACCACCAAATTTATAGGCTGGATTTATAGCTATTTTACGGTTGCCAGGCCGATCATCCGACTCCTGTATTGGTGTTTAGTCTATGCATGTTGAATTTTTTTTGAAAAACAGTTTACCTCACTGAGATTTAAACCACAGACCAAGCGTGTCCGGGCCAAGTGCACTACGTTCTACCAAAGGTCACGTTATAATGTCGATCGAGTGACGGTTTTATTGTTTGACAACTGCATTTGAATCAACTAGCATTTTTACTAGCGACACACAAGTTTGTTGTTGTTCATTCATGTTCTTTCTTTCTTCTCCATACTCCCCTCCATTCTCTCCTCAAAATTGTTTGCTCTGAAGAAGAAACAATTTTTTGAAATTTTATACCCACATAATATGCATATATGTAATGAGTTATGAGTACATACAATAATTCCTGTGAATTAATAACTGCATCAACTTTTACAATAAAAAAAAATATATTGAGGATTATTGGAGATTATTGGATATTTTGAGATAGAGGCAAAAAAATCCTGTCCCCACAGGGATTTTCTCGTGTTGGATTAATTTTTTTGGGGAATTCATCCGATTAAAGATTTGTTTTTTGGAGATAACGTATGTTTGCCCAAATTTTTCGGGATCTTGGGATTTCTAAATTCTGGGTTCTCTGGATTTTGTGTTTTCTGGATTTTCGGCAGTTTGGGTTTTCATGATTTCGGATTTTGGGATTCTGATGACCCCAACAACCCTGCGAGTCGGAAAGAATCCCGAAATCCAAAATCCAAAAAACCCAAAATCCAGAAAACCCAAAATCCATAAAACACATAATGCCGAAAACCCAAAATCCAGAAAACCCAAAATCCCGACAGGCCGAAATCCCGTACTTAAAATTGAAAAAATTCTGGATTTTGGGTATTCAGGATTTTGGGTTTTCTGGATTTTGGGTTTTTGGGATTTTGGTTTCTTGGGATTTTGGGTTTTCGGGATTTCGGGATTCTAACCCCAACCCTACGAGTATGAATATTTTTGGTCATTTGTTTTTCTCTGGTTATTAATGGCGACAGTAGCCCGTGGCGTAATGGTTAGTGCGTTGGACTGTCACAACAGAAGTCTGGGTTCGATGCCTAGTCTCTGCCACCTATAAATAAAATAAATTTGATGGCACAACAGCTCATGAAGAACTAGGGCCTAGTGACTTACAACTCTCAACCATTCCTGGTGTGCGTGTCTGCAGGAATGGAGGGGATCCGAACGGCTAACGAGCGGCACTTTTCTGTGACAGGAGATACTCTTGGAGGATTTCTAAATTCCTCGCAAGAGGCAGTAGCCGTTTTTTTTTTTTTTTAAATAAATAGGTGGCGAGGCTGGGGATCGAAACTTAGACCTCCTTAGTGTTTTTCAGGGCTATACTAGCTCTTGTGGGGGGGGGAGGGGGGGTAGTGACAAATCCTCCAAGAATCTTCCGGATTCAGCAATGAACTTTAGGTCCACTTTATTCCTGATATAACTACGCGCAAAGTAATGGTTGCGAGTTGTAAGTCACTAGGTCCTAGTTCTTCATGAGCTGTTGTGTTCCCAAATTTATTTAATTTTTATTTTACTGGCGACAGTCTTAACATGATTGTCTACAAAGAAAATGCTAAAAGTCAGAATTTCCTTTACCTGCACTCAGACTAGGAAATTTGACGGCTTTCCGTCATTATGTGCTAAAAGTTTAAATATCCTACTCCAGAGTTTGACCTTTTCTATGTGGGTAAGCATATTTAAGCAGCAATATAAATGCAGCAAAATTTTATCATTAAATATTTAATGGGCTTAAATTTTAAATATTTGCGGAAATTCTGTGATGTGTGAGTACTTAAAAGTATTTATAGATTATTTTTTTCTTCTATAAAAATGTGAGGCGCTGCTAAGTTCTCTTATGATTGATTTTTAAAAATGCATAAATTTCTATGTTCTTCTTAACGATGCATTCTAGAGCTATTTGGTTTTGGCCATAACTGTTCAGCATATCATCTCAAAAACTGTAGGTATATAATGACTCCTTTGATGTTTCTTTCTGATGCATCCTCTTGAGTAAACGAAAAACAGTTAAAACAAAATGTAGGCAAACTCATCAATGTCTGATGAACTTATCACCTCTTATTCCAAAACCATATTTCACCAACACCGCATATAAACAAAGTAAAAGCGTCAATTTTCTTGGCGCATCATCTCTGTCACTATGTTATTTATACTGTTCTTCTACTACATCATGTTCTCCCCATCACATACACATACCTCTATTTATGTAAGTGATCGATGGTTCGTCGCATCGATCCCACACTGAGTTGCAGTGTAAGCCCACAAGAAAATCTTGCATAATAAGTCTAAAATCGGTCATCTCACCACGACCTCCAATTGAATTCATTAATCTTCAGGTCAAAACTGTAAGCCTCATGTACATATATACGGTTTGGCGCATCTTTTGCATGCAACAGGTAACATCCATCAATAGGCCATCAACGCCACGATCAGCAAACGAAAAATTTTCTAATCAATCTCCGGTTGTGACTAACGTAGCCGAAATTTTCTTGACCACTTCACCACAGTAGGTTCCCATTAACCTAGAAGCACTGAAATCCCATTCATTACCATAAAACACGTAATCCACGTCTTCACGAATGAGGCCCGAACATCATATCATCGACGACTTTGCTGCGATTATGGACCGATAGATGGGGCCACCGATGTTTGACCATCTGTCGTGTTGTGGGAATGCAAAATTGCTCAAAACCGGAGGACAATAATCCACGGACTGCTCGCCACGACATGCAAACGCATATCCCATAGATAGGCAGAGATTATCAGCGATTATTAGCAGCGAATTGCAGCAGCGTGGTCCACTTGGTGGAGCTGTCAGCCAACTCCGGCGGTCATTGTATTTAAATGGCTGCAAATTGAATTCGTATTAATGGGTAATCGATGGATGGTCTGGTCACCGATCAAGCAGTATCGACGGATGGGATGATCGCATCGATCCGCTGGCTGGCTGGCTGGAGTGAATGTTGCTGTTGGTGGTCGCGCAGTTGTTGTAGATAGTATATAGTCGCAATCGCAGCTCCAGCCGCAGCATGCAGATAAGGAACGTTAAGAATCTCGTGTACAGCTATACGATTGCGGTTATTGTCGACTTAGGACGCGATTGCTGCTTAAGACAACGACGACCGACGATGACTATGACGATGACGACGACAAGATGTCGAGCGCGAGATGCGAAGTAGGGGAATTCCGATGATTGGCACTGCTACGCTATACTACAGGTCGGCTGATCTGAAACGGCGGGCGCGGCGCGCTGCATTGCTTCCTATAACCACCACCTTGGAGTATAGAATTTTGAATATTTAAGAATCATTTGGAACTTGGAAGTGCTAAATGCGCAACTATTACTCAGAGTCAAGTCAGTTCGATAGATGAAGCAGGTGCCGAGTCGAGCCGAGGCCTTTTAGAAACGCTGGCGGTTGTTAGACGTTTGATGAGTGGACGTTAAGTACGGCAAATAACATTCTCTGTTGTTACAGTGCATTTGATAGATATAACCTGACCAGTGAGTCTGTGACGATTATTCAATGCGACGACGCACGATGTCGAGCGACTGACCGACGCATTGTTATTGGAAACTTCATTTAGTTTGTCTTATTTGAATATACGTATGAAGATGGAGCGCGGAGCTTGGCAAGGCGTATTTGTAACACAAAGAGGCATCGCCTTGATCTGATGACAGCGGAAGAATTTTAATTTAAGCATTAAATTGTTATAGCGAAGCGAACAATAATTAGAATTTTTTTTTAGTATTAGTTGAAGGAAATACTGAATAGGGAATTTTCTTCTGATGCTTGTTCGACGTAAAGAGGAGGGAATTTATCCAAACATTTTTTGAAAGTTTGCAATATTTTCATATTTAAAGACTTAAACCTATAAGAGGTGTTGAGGATAACTTATGAAATACCTCCTTTGCCTCTTAAAAAAAAAAAATTATAGATTAAAATCTGGATTCAAAGTACACTTACGTATAGACACTAGACTAATATAAGAAAATCATCTTTTGTTATGAGAGTCCTATGTCTTCCTCATTGAGATATTGTCACATTTACCATAAACTCCGCCCCATTCTTGAATAATAAATAAAATAAAGGAAAGGGTCGCACGAATTTACATGGAAAGCGTACATTAAAAACTACTTAACTACTTGATGATACCCTCAAGTTATTAAATGGTCTCGCACCTGGAAATAATCCGGATATATTGGGATTTATTTTTTTTTTGTATTTAAATCAAGCTAATTAATATCTAGCGTACAAAATATTTCTTAGAATTAAGAATTAATAAATTATAAAATATTATAAATTATTTTTTTAAAACCAGTATTTGATACATCAGAAAAATTTATTAATAAGTTACGATAAACGTTATACGAATTAAACATGTTATTTAATGGTGAATTTTGCTCATAGTTGGTTCGACAGTGTTTTATATGAATTGGGTCAGGACAACCTCTTAGATTACGATTTGGAACATTAAAATTAACGCGAGACAAAAGGTTCAAGGCATCGATATTACCATCAATAAGATTAACAATAAAAACAAAACATAAACAAGAACGTCTGAGCTCCAGACTGAGTAAATCTATGAGTTTTAGACGGCTACTATATGAAGGAAGAGTCAATGGATTCTGCCAGCCCAAGCCTCTTAGAGCAAATTTTAGGAACCTTTTTTGAATTTGTTCAATTCTTATTTTGTGGCAACTGTAATAGGTGGTCCATACCTGGCAAGCATACTCTATAATGGGTCTGACAAATGTGATAAATAGTTGTTTGGTAACATAAGGATCAGAAAACTGACGTGATTCCCGTTTAATCCAACCTAATATTGAATTGGCTTTATTACATGTCATATTGATATGCTGTGTGAATTCAAGTTTTATATCAAACAATACACTAAGGATAGATACATCATTTACATTTAACAGATTTACGCCATTGAAACTATAGTCAAAAGATAAAACGGACAATTTTCTTGTAAAATTTATAATCTTACACTTGTCGATATTTAACAACAAATAATTACGTGCACACCAATTGTAGAAAGCATTTAGATCAATTTGAAGCTTTTCGCAGTCAAGATTGCTAGAAATGGTTTAAAATATATTAACATCGTCAGCATACATAAGACAATTAGAGTACTTTAAAACTGACGGAAGATCATTTACAAACAATATAAAAAGAACTGGACCCAAATGGCTTCCCTGGGGAACACCAGAATTTACGACAAAACTATTTGAATGGTAGCCGTTAAAATTCACTGAATAGGATCTGTCAAGTAAATAAGATTTTAGCCAAGCAACGAAGTTTACGCTGAACCCCAGCCTACTCATTTTATTAAGCAAAACTCTGTGCGACAATTTGTCAAATGCCTTACTAAAATCTGTAAGAACACAATCCGTTTGTTTTTTATTTTTAAAAGAATCGATACAAAATTCCGCTAACTCCATGATAAGGGTGACAGTCGAACGGCCCTTGTTGCCATTGTTTTATAGCACTGTGCTGATGTATACTGTCTGTCCCTTTGACGGAACTGTTTAATAGTTTAATCAGTCTTTATCATCTGGTGTTTTTCTTGATGAGTGGAAAATGTCAGTTAGTTAGAAATCCCATTTTTAAATCCCAGAAAAATGATAATATAGCCAACTACAAAATTATCTTTTATTACAAAATACAAAATACAATTACAAAATCATCTATTATCCCAAAGATGTTGGATTGTTTGGTTAAGAACGTTTTTGTTGATTTATTAAAAGCACATGTAAGTGATTTGAAACTCTACAGTTTCAAATCTGGTCGAATTTACTAATTTTTCAATAAATTCTTTGGAGAAAAATAAACAAATTTATGTGGTGTATAGGTACCGATTTTATCAAAGCTTTTAGCAGAGTAGACTTAACAATACTTCTGAAGAAACAAAAATGTTGTGGAATTTCTGACCCGATATTGAGTTGGTTTAAGTCTTATTTGTATGGTCGTAAGCAAATGTTATTTGTTGATGATATAACTCTACTAACAATTTTAGTCCTATATTCATCCAAAGAAGTTTTTTATTACTCTTTAGCCTACTTGTATTAGTTTTGTATTATACTCCAAAGAGTTAAAAAAGTAAAATTGTTTAACTCCGAAGAATACTCTTATAAGATTTGTAAGTAGTGCTATAGAAGGAATGTATATCTACGAAAAAAAAAACTTTTGTATTTATTTTTTTATTTTAATTTTATATTTGTACTGCATATTATGTATATTTTTCCGTATGATCACCTAAAAGGGTTTTTAGAGATAATTATTATGTAAATATTTGTATTAAAATTGAAAATTACTTACACGTCCTTGGAATTGAACCGGAGTCTAGCACGCTAACCACTCGGCCAATCTGGAATATGCAGTGCATTGCATTAAATCGGGTTCTCTTTCATACAAAATTGTAACCTATAAGCCTCATATAGTCATTCATCAAAGATGCTGCACAATAATGTTAATAAGTATGCATACTTATATCATCGCTATAGAAAACAGAATACGCCTATAGTTTTTCTATAGCGACGATCTAAAATCATTTGAGTTTATTGTTGTTTACCGTTCCGCTTTGTCATCTTTTTTGAAATTGTTTAATAATGTGGAATGAAGAACTCAATTAAAAAAAAAAAAAAAACATCACCTACCGGTTTTTTAGATATGCTTTTAATATGCAATATAGATAGATAGATAATTTTTATTGTTTCAAAATATTTTTAAAGTCATTTCACAGCACAGAGATATGATAACAATTTGTATCTTACTACTGAAAAATCAATGTTAGGCTATAAGTTAAATATTAAAACAGTTGAAGGAAAAATGGTAGCATATAAAAAAAACCTTCATTTGAATTTTGTTTAAAGTAATATCACAGAAAATGCTTATTACTAGTTAAATAAATGGATGTAATGATAGATAAATAAATATATAGATAAGGAAGTAAGTTAATAATTAAATAAATAAATAAGTAGGTAAACAAATATATAAATAAATAAATAAATAAATAAATTAATTAATTAATAAATAAATAAATAAATAAATAAAAAGGTAAATAAATAAATAAATTAATAAATAATTCAAATGATATAAGTTAAATAAATAAATAAGTTAAATCATTAACAAACAAATATTTAAATTTATAAATAAATAATTTAGAAAAACAAAATTTGACATTTATAAGTAAATAATTGATAATTGTTTTATATAAGATATATAAGATTTTTTGAGAAATTTTTCATTGAGTACTTCAATTTTATGTTCTATAGTTAATATCTTCGTTTGGTTGTGTAGTTCTTGGGTCGAAAAATGCCATGGGATTTTGAGCATCATTTTTAATATTTTGTTTTGTGATATCTGTAGGTTTTTTTTATGCATTTTAGCACAATCTCCCAAAACAGGAGATCCAATATGCAATATTATTTAAATTTTGTAGAAGCTCTTTTATAAAAAAGCTATACACAATATTCCAAAATAAAAAAAAATCAGTTCTCAAATTTTTGTTTCGATTTTTTCTTCAAAATTTTGAAGTTTAAAAACTCTTTCCATAAACAATTTGTTTTAATAGTAAAAAAAAAATTAATTTCAGAATATCATAAGGAATGACAAAAAGCTAGAGCATGTCGGTTAAGTCTATTTCCCCCCGTTTAGGCGGGAGGAGCAGTTAAAAAAAAATCCACTTGAAATAGAAAAAAAATTATTTAACAACAACGGCAACACTTACTATGTCATGCTATAGGTACGTTTTTTTAAAGTCAAAAATCCGTTCCTTTATTTTATTTTTGATTTAAATTTATTTGAGAGAATAGTTTTTGAAAAAATTAGTTTTCAAACTCAAATTTTTGAAAAAAGTAATAAAAAAATATGGTTTTAGACTAATTTTGTTAAAAATTTTACATTACTGAGAAGTATTTTTGTTTTTAATATTAAATGCTCTTATCAATTTTCACTCAAACACTTAAAAATAGATAAAAATAAATTTGATGGCACAACAGCTCATGAAGAACTAGGCCCTAGTGACTTACAAACTCTCAACCATTCCTGTGTGCGTGACTGCAGGAATGGAGGGGACCTACAGTTTATTGCCGAATCCGAACGGCTAACGAGCGGCACTTTTCTGTGACAGGAGATACTCTTGGAGGATTTGTCAATTCCTCGCAAGAGGCAGTTTTTCATTTTTTAAATAAATAGGTGGCGAGGCTGGGGATCGAACCTTAGACCTCCGGCATGACAGTCCATCGCACTAACCATCACTCCACGACTACTACACTTAAAAATAGATGCCTAAATGTATTCTAGGTTTTGAGAAAATTGAGGTCATATTTGCTTTAAAACAACGATAAAACAGTACGGTACACTCAGGCGTATACGCTATTTTTTCATTATATTGAAAAATATCTTCATTTTTGTTTTGGTTTTCAAAGTTACATCACGGTTCCATAGCAAGGCATTTGTCTTATTTGTTCACGCACATCACGAAGAATTTCAGTGACTGTAGATGTGTAAAATCCAATATCCGTTTAAATAATTTATAAATTTTATAGTGCGAGATCAGGCCTTAGGACGACGTATCCTCAACGAGGTATCAGATGAAAGGTATGCAATTTTTTGGGTAGTGTCTAAAGTAGTGCCTATAGTCTGTCCGTTTGCCACGCTCTGAAGGTCAATTTTGGGTATATTTAATTATTAGACACAGCGGGATCTTACACTATTACTATTACACTAAAATATAGAATACATTTTCATCCAAACATTTATCCTCTACATGACCGAAAAAGTCGTGAATTTTATTTAAAATAACAAACCAGAAAAGTATTTAAAGACTTAGATATAAAACAAGTAATTATCACATTGTTTTGCAGGTGTATCAGTCTGACAAATTTTTTTTTTTTTTTAATTTATCAACAACTCAACAATCAACACACATCAAGTGTTCAACTAGTAAAACTTTCAACTTTATACCAAGGTATCTACTTAATTTGTGTTCTCTTTGGACGGATCTTCCAACTTAAACCTACAAAGACATGATATATGTGATGTTCATTGCATCACCTGCACGAAGCTACGAACAACTTAACATAATTAACCAAAGTGTTCATAAAACATTATTCTAATGCTATTTATAGCTTCATGTGACCAGATAGTATAGACAGTTTGCATAAAAAGCAACAGCAATTTAGATAGACCAAGTCTTAACTTAACAACCATTTTATCCTTAGTCGGCAGAATGACATGCTAATAAAGCATTGTTGCCCTTAGAGCAGAATACAATTAACATTTAAGATAGGTGAAGGTACACAATTTTAAAAATAGCATAAAAACCGAAAAAAATGTGCATGAGACCAAGAGATGCTAAGTGCCAATAATGGTTGTGTCTTCGAGCCTAAATAGATAATTTATTTTGTTATTCCAATCGAACTGCAAAAAAATGCAAATCAACTTCGACACGAAGACGAAACGGAACTAAAATATATATTTTAAATCTATTTTTAGAAATTAATTGAGACAGATAGGATTGTTGTAGTTGATGAATGTTTATGGAATTTAAACACCTTGTATTCAATCGATGGGATTTAGTGATGAATTGATGAGGATAGCAAAATGTTTGGATTATATCTTCAGGTTCATTTCTTACCAAAATTAATCTTAAGAAGTCTCACATAGAAGAAAAATAATGATCATTAAAACAAACTTAAGAGAAGATTTAAAATTGCAAAATAAAAAATATAATCATGTAAATGTTGCTCTTAAGAAAAAGCTTTATTTAAAATTACTGTTATGGTTAAGAGAATGTCTTAAGAAACGTTTTAAAAATGAAACAGAATAGCTTTAAGCTGTTTTTAAAGCTCAACTTAGCAGCTCTTTGTATTGAAGAAAGAGAAAAATTTCCCATGATTGTAAAATCTCTCTTGCAAAGTAAATAAGCTTAAATAAAACTGATGCATGGAGCATGGGTATTATGCGCAATAAAGCGTACAAAATGATACCTAACCTTACCTAGTCAGTTTGTTTTATATGGTCAATCGTCACACAAAATTTGTTGAAGGAAAATTAATGTAAACATGAACTTGTAGACGTTTTTTTTACCATTATTAACAAAGCCATCGTATTTGGAGAAAAAAAAAACAATGCTTGTGGGAAACCATAATTAAAAACAGCAGGAAGTTTAGTATAAAGCATGTTTTCAGCGATTTATAGCAATTTTACAATAGGAGGATTTTTTTTTGTATATAGTTTTCTGTTTTAAAATTTAAACCATTTTAAAACTGATATGGAATAAGTCAAGCTTATTATAATTGTCTTACATCCTATTAGCACAAACAATTATATACAGATGTCTCATCTCAATAGAAAATTATGACATCGAAAGAAAAATGAGCCAACAAATTATCCGCCAACAAAAAGCTTTTTAGATTTCATATTAACCAAGAAAAGCTTTTTGAGAATAAAAAAGAGAACAACGTGAAAAGATCTCTTTGATCTTCTTCTGTCACTTAACACAAGATAGAGATACAGATACACTAACAATATTTTATTATTTGTGACCAATCATTCTACAGGTCAGTGGGTAAATGTTATATATACATATATAGAAAATTTTTTTTACATCCCTTATATATGTAGAGCTCCACTGCGAAGGGATTTCTTGAAATTCTCATAATTAATAGGGTAAATTTGGGTAAATGTAGGGTAAAGTCGGATTTCTAATTTCTAAATGAAATTTTTTAGAATTTTCAAACCAAATACATTCAATAGAGTTTTATTATATTAAAATGGTGAAGTTAATTAAAAAATTCTAAAAAAATTTTTTTACCCTACAAACTTGGTTAAAATTCAAAAACACCAAAATCGAGTTTTTTTTAAATAATTTTTTTAAATGAGGTGTATTTTTTAGAATTTTTTCAAATACATTTTTAATTAGGAAATTAAAAAAAAGTTACCCATGTTTAAGTAATTTTTTGTGGGCGTGGTTATTGTGGGCGTTAAGAATTTTTGAAAACTCATACATTTTTTTTTCAATTTTTTCACACTTTTTATTTTTTATCTTTTTAACGGAGAATGCTAAAAACTTGAAATTTATAAGTGTTGTAGGGATTATTGACCCTGACATATTTGGAAAATTTCAGATTTCCAAAGTGCCGTTAAGCTGAGATATTTAAGTTTGAAAAAATGGGCAAATCAATTTTTTATAGTTTTTTACAATTATCTTTTTATTGGTAGATAGTAGGGAGTTGAAATTTTTACACATAATAGAATTTATTGAGTTTGATGTAATTGCATTTCAATTTTATTTATTTTTACATTTAACCGGAAATAGCGGTAAATATTGACTTCTTTAACATATCTGTTAATTACGTATCACTGCGTGCATCGATTAATTTCGTTTTTCTTTAGTTTGCATGTCCGTTTAACAACAAAAACTTTGATACCTCATTTGCATATGTACGCCCCCTACAAGCTTCGCAATCTTAATTAAAAACCAATCAAAAAATCAATAAAAATGCACTAAAACTGCCTGTTTCGTTCGTTGTCAACCACCATGCACCAGTGGGAGATAACTGTTATTTTATCAAAATCCTAAAAATCAATTGATAGTGTTCGATTAAAAAATTCATAACTTCTAAACTATACGTCCGATCGATTAGGTTAATGTCTTAAAACAATCACAAAATGTTAAGCTTCAATTTTATGTAAAAATAATTTCATGGAGGGGAAGCATTCTATACCAAAGGGGGATGAAAAGCCGTCATCAAATCGATTTTAATTTTTCAAAATGCAAAACATGATGAAAAATTTTCAAATATCGAAAAACAATATACTACAAAGTTATAGCCACAACATTTCTCTACAAAAAAGTCAGTGGTTGTATACATGTAAATACGACACGAGACGAGCCAGGGGCCATTTAATTGGTGTAAAGCCAAAAAACGGCATTTTAATTATAAAAACCAAATAAAATCACCGACTTGGCCATCTTATAAAGCTAATAACTTTGCTATTAGTTATCGGATCTTCTTCATGTTGATAAATATAGAAAGAAGAAATGTTTATCTACATATATATAAAATTTATTGCAATACAATAAAAAAAGTCATACTAAAAACGTGTTTTAGTCCAAAATCAATTCGATTTTTATTCTTTTAAATTCAAAAGTTGATGAAAAATTTCAAAATTTTGAAAAATAAATATAATATATATGTAGGCTAAAACATTTTCTAAAATAATGCCAAGCAAAATTTTAAGGTTAATTCAACAGGAAAATTACTAAAATTCGTTTTACGCGGTTTTTACGATTTTAGTCAAAAAATGCAATAGACACGGCTTCATATATTATTTTTTTTTCTTCCAAACTACTTAACGCACCTTAAATGTTAATATCTTAAAATACTGTAATTAAAACAGGTATAAAATTAAAAAAAAAAAGAATGTATATAATTGCATTACAAATTTGAAAAAAATGTAAAAACAAATTGAAATAGTGTTTTTTTTTTTACCCACTTAATTGATTTAAAAATTTAAAACTATATGTAAACTTGATCGTAGAGAAAAAAAATTATTAAAATATCATTGGGAAATATATTCTTTAAATATATGTAGAACACAACAAAGCCATTCATCAAACAGGGGAGCCGATATTAATTATTTTTTGAATTAATTTTTTTCAAGACTTGGTTTTTTAGGCCAGCGCTTGCCTGATTTAATCGTTCACTTCTTTTTATATAATTCACGGATTTAATTCAAATAACTTTTTTTCACTTAAGGGTAAATAAGCGCTTTATTTTTATATATAAAACATACCCATACGTGACGTAGTATTTACATAAAATGTTCCACAAAAAAGAATTCAACATAAAAAAATAAACCTAAAAATTGAAAAATAATTATTTTAAGTTGAATTTTCTGAGCTTCCCACCCTTACCATTTTCACCACGATCAGTTTATGGGTTAATTTTTTTCAGAATTGCATTCCTCAAATGTCATTCAATATTTTCACATATGAAACAAAGCTGTGTGTTTTTTACAAGCCCCATAAAAAAATTTCAAAATGTATGCTAATGAAATTTCGTAATATTTCTAAGGCCAAATGCATGAAAAATTGCGAAATTAACGATGCAGCTGTGGAAAATCGGCTATAAGTCGAGAAATAATACTTCGATTTTTATAATTTAAATGTCAATAGATAGATAAAATCATCACAAATATTTAAATTATAAAAAAATATAAATAAGTAAATAATTTCAATACCTTAGAGGCTCCCGTCAAGAATAAGGAAAGTTTTCAACTAAATTGATAATTTAATAACGATTTTCCAATCGATTTTCAAGATTATAATTTATTTATTTTCTTGACTTACCAGCAATTATTTTGGTATATATATTATTTTTCTGTTTTAGGGAATAGTTTTTGAAATATTAATTTAAAATAAATATACATATATAGGTAAACAAAAAATTTCAAACTGATTTTTTTCAAAATTTTACGTAATTAATTACTATTTTTTTTTTTAATTTAGTGCTTTTATTAAAAGCAGAAAACCGGATCCTCAAATATCTTTAAGTTTTTAATAAAATTAAAAATAACGGGAATGGGAAATTTTCTAAAAGAATTGACTTAATACAAAAAAAAAATTATTAAAAAACAACAGCAAACAGAATTTTTGCTTTTATTTTAATTTTAAATTAAGTTGCTTTAGTGAACAGTTTTTCAAAAATTAATTTTTAATCTAAAATTTGTGAAGCAAAATAAATAAAAAAATCGTGTTCAAAATTTTGCGTTATTAAGTAGTATTTTTGTTTTTAAAATTCGAAGCCCCTAATAATTTCTAGTCAAACACTAAAAACTGGATGCCTAAATATCCTTTAGTTTTTGAAAAAATTGAAAATAATGAAATCTACTTTACTACTTAAACAGTAGAAAAAGGAGCTTTAGAGCAACAAAATATCGAATGGAAGTTCTTTTGTTATTTTCAATTTTGTAAAAACTAGAGTAGGTACATTTTGACATGTGGTTTTAAGTGTTTGACTTAAAATTGATGGGAGCATTGAATATAAAAAACAAAAATGCTACTAAATAACGTAAAATTTTTAAAAAAATCAGTTTAAACATATTTTTTTTAATTTTGTTGCTTCAAAAATTTTAGTTTGTAGCTGTTACCGTTGTGGTTTAATAATATTTTTTCTATTTTAAGTCAATGCTCTTAGAAAATTGCCTCTCCCGTTATTTTGAGTTTTCTCAAAAACTAAGATATTCTAGCATCCGGTTTTCTGTTTTTGACTAAAAACTAATATGAAAATTGAATATTGAAAAAAAAAATAATACTTAATTACGTACAATTTTGAAAAAAATCAGCTTGAAATTTTTTTTTTCAAAATTTTGACTGAAAATCAATTTATCAAAATAAAATTAAAGAAAGGATATGTTTTCAAAATGCTATTGCGTGACTATAGGTACATACTACGAGTTTTTATTAATAATTTTTTTCTGTTTTAAGTGATTTTTTTTTGAAAATTGCCCCTCCCGCCTAAACAGGGGGAAATATACCCCCTACCATTTTTGTATAGCTAAGTAGGTAGTTACCTACGTTAAAATGTAATAAAAACTAAAAAAATTGTTAAGTATTCTTTTCACTTACAGACTGTTCACATTGATTACAAATATGTTTAGCACCTATGTATGTAGGTACCCAGGCACATATGATCTAAATATATACCTAATACCAACCAACGCAACGTTGGTACGACTTTTTGAAGTACCTACATTTCAACGACGACGTTAAAATAAAATACAAGTACAGAACTCTGACTTTCAAAAAAGGCAAAACAAGTAGGTATGTACATATGTGTAGGTACATACCTACAACATAATCCGAACGAATAAAATTAAAAGAAGTAGGCACCTACTCAGCTACATTTATATGGCCACTTTATTTAATAAATCAGCACCGGAATGGGATAAAGTTTCTTCATAGATATCCATTTAAATGCATTAAACACAAAACCTATGCGTACTAAATAAAAATTACATAGCTACCTCTACTTAACTACATATACATACCTAACCTATCCTTTCTTTTAATTTTAGAAGCAAACAGATCTTTTAAAATCAAAAACTTATCGTTATCATTCATTTCATTATTCCAACTTGCACCCCTAATTCAAGAAAATCTTTAAGCGGACACAATAAATTATTGTAAAAAAATCCTTCTTCGTTTCCCACCCTCATGGATACACACAATCAGAAATCAGAATACACAACACCACACTTTTTTCTTGCCAAAAGATTCCGATATCTGTAACCATTAAAAAATTGCTACAAAAAAATGTGGCGGCAGGTGGGCTGTGAATTTGAGAAAAAAAGAGTAAAAGAAAAAATACAGACGGAAGCAAAAGAGCAATAGAAAAAATACATTATTATTTGTTTTTAGAGAATACCAATTATGAAGAGAAAAAGCATTGGACAGAGACATCAAAACAATTGTTTGAAAAGAGCTTTGTTAAAAGCTTTTCGAAATGCAGATTTTCAGTTTCATATGACACTTTTTTCTATGGAGCTGAGACATCTGTATATAATTGTTTGTGCTATTAGGATAGCTCATAACATCATCAGGGTCAGTGCTGGGGGATCGTGGGAAAAATCCCTTTTTGTGGGAATTTTGACATCTAAAGGGGCAAAGGGAAAACCGACCCATTTTGTGGGAATTCTTTGATATTTGAAATTTTACCCGGAAAAGAGCACATCAACAAAGTTTTAATCAATTTATTTTAGATTGATTCGAAACAAGTGAAAATAAAGTTCAAGAAATGTCAGAATTATTTCTTAGAAGATTTTATAACACCTGATAAATTACACAATAAGTACAAATCGCGATCGTGAATATAGTAGGTACTATTAACGACTAGATAATATATCTTGAGTGCACTTTTCAACATTTTCTTCTGTGGGAAATAAAAAGGGAAAAAATAAAATATTTGTGGGACAAAAAGGGAATTTACCGACTGCGTGGAGGGAATTCTGTTAAAAATGCCCCCCAGCACTGATCAGGGTAGATTAAATGAGACCGAACATTTAGGGCCAGTTGAACAAACATGGTTCAATATTTGACATTTTGTTGAGGGAATTTAATTCGCCGATTTCGGCGGATTAACTGAGGTTCAAAGGTGGTTCAAGTTTTAAGTATGTGATAATAGATCATAGTACATGCCTGAACCATCACTAAACCTCAAGTAATTCGGTGAAATTGGCGACGAAGTTTAAAAGTCTTCAGAAACCATTCCAATAAAATGCCAAATAATCTACTGACGATATATGAGAAAAGAATTTTGATTTCAATTTGACACTCATTAGTTAGCAGTTTGAATTTAAAGCTTAAAAATTGCATTTCCGGTCCTTTAAAATAAAACGGAATTAGTAAATTTAAGCTTCCTAAATTCTTAAATCTTTTCTTTAAGTATTGCTACTTAATTTATTAATACCTGGTATGTAGTTTACATTTTTATTGCTTTTTTTAACTTTAATGCAGCTTTTCTTAATTTTTGGTTGCTTTAATAGCCCATCCAGTAACCCTGTCGTCTCATAGGAGGGCGCGTGTTTGCGTTAGCTTCGGTAGTTCTAATTTTTTGCTGAGTCGTTTATGATAATGGCCTCATGAAAAACCCAAGTTTTCGAAATCGATCGCCGAAAGCATCATGGTCAAAAATCAAAAAAACCGCGAAATTTTCGCGCTTTTTTCACTTATTGGCAATTTTAACCCCAAATTAGTTTTTCGACTTAAACTCTGCTCTACGATTTCAAAGTAATTAAATTTTCTTCAATTTGAGCCTAAAACCATCTTTGTAGACCCAACAGTTTCGAAAATACAGATATTCAAAATTTAGCAAAAATAGATTTATAACAACAAGTAGTATAATTTTCAGTATATAATAAAAAAAAGTTATTGGTGCAAGATGCATAAAAATACTAGAATGTATAAGTTGGGTCAAAAGAATAAAAAAATACCTTGGAGGGGGTACCCCCGTTTAATTGGGAGGGGCAATTTTTTGGGAAAGACTCATAAAAATACAACGACAATTTTTAAAATAAAATCCTATACCTTTTGTTAAATCCAGGAATTCATTCTTCAATTTTCTTTTTAAATAAAATTTTTTCAAGTCAAATCCAGGAATTTAACAAAAGGTATAGGATTTTATTTTAAAAATTATCGTTGGATTTTTATGAGTCTTTTTCTTTTTCTTTAGATCTTAAGTATTAGAGTTCTGAGATTTGGTTTCGTTAAAATCTTTATGGGGCCAAATCATAGATTTCCATGAGCTTATTAACAAGCTCTGTCATTTGAATTATTTTGTAGTTATATCTTGTTAAAGTTATCTTTTATGCCTTATGTACCTGAGTTGAATGATAATTCGAGTAAAATTAAGCAACGTAAGTATGGAAACATCTTCAACAATAATTATAGTTTTTTGTTATATATTTTTTAGTTCATCAGAAAAGGGTAGCTGCCATACAACGATTTCAGTTATTTTTTTATCAGATTTTCTGACCAAAGTGACTGCGTTTCATTTACATCCAAAAAAAAATCGCGTAACGGAGAAAGGGTTTGTAGAGAAAATTGCCTTATTTTTTAGTTAAACATGCACGAACAGCTTTTTGATGTGTCTATACTTACAATTTTTGGCATAGTTTTGTACTCTAATACTAAGGCCAATTCGCTGAAACGAAACTTAAATATTCATGTTCAACTTAAAGGCTTATGTCGAACTTAAATATTTAATGGGGTTTTCCATTGGTAAGTTTAGATTTCAATGAAAAAATTGATTTATTTTGTGGCGAATGGAACACAATTTCAAATTGATTTACTTTTGTCACTATATTTGTGCATAATCTATAGCTTCTATATGTCAATATTTCAAAAAAATCTTCATCCCCCGATTTACTTTTATAGAAGAGAAATATGAACTTGCTAAAGTTGCCAATTCATTTTAAACTGCTATTGCAAACTGGCAGCTAGATTTCTATTATTAGTACAAGTAGGGGTAAGTCTACCGAAAAATTTAGATTTGCAAATTTGATTTAAAATCAAAAATAAATTAATTTATTTTGCCCAATGGAACGCAAAAAGAGTGTAAATAGTCCTTTTGACAGATCCAAATCAAAAATAAATTGATTTCTTTTACCAATGGAAAACCTCATAAGTTTCGTTTCAGCAAATGACCCTAAATAGTTTAAATCATCATTTGAAATTTTTTGAAAATAACTTCCTTTTAAAAAAGCAAAATGAAACTGTAAAATGTACAGCTAATTAGAATTATTGTTACAAGAGCAAGTTTGTGATCCGCACGTGAATATTTTTTAGTTTAACAGTTCAGGAGATTTTTAGATTTTTTTCTGATAGTTCCCTTTTGAAAACTCTGATGCCTTGAAAATTTAATACCAAAATTTGGATTTTTTAAATCAAAAATGGTGTTAATCGTTTATCTCGTCCATATTTCATGTGGGCTAGAAAGTTTCCCAATTATCTTTGTAAATCAATCAGTTTCCTTTATTTCCTTAAATTAAAATTTTGTGAACGACAAAAAATTACCAATAATAAGAACCGCAAATCATTTTGAGCATGAAATGTTTTGCGTAAAATTTTAGACTTCATTCAGAGACTTTAAGAATCTGACTGTAAAACCAGCTTCGAAAGCCATAACCTTGAGTCGTTTTTGAATTATTTTTTATGAGATATGAATTCATAATTCATATAAATCGATTTGACTCTCAAAGCTATATCTTCAAGGATAAGATCTTTGAATGAATCAGGTTAGATATCTGTTAAAAAAGTATTATGGAAATGGTAAAAAATTTAAAAACTTTTTATTCTGAAAAATGTCGGTTTAATTTACAATTTTCCCAAAAATTAGAAGACCCAAAAAATCGTCGAGTTTCTAATGATCAACTAGAAAATTACCTTGCTCGCATAAAGAGGATTAAAGAGCATCCTTCCCATAAGATTTTTTTTCATAGAACAATGCTCCAAACAATAAGGAAGCAACCTGAGTGCCGCATAAGATTTTATCAAAATACATATTCACTACAGGGCTGTTCCAATCCTTCGTTTTCAAAGATCGAATCAATTAATTTTGATTGATTGCTTCAAAGATTCGATCTTTTTAATCAATCATTATTTTAATTATTATGGGCAAAGATTAAACCGTTCACTATGTCAATCAGATTGATTCGGTCGTGGCTTCCACCAATGGATCCCAAATCCAATCGTTCAAATGAACGATTTAGGTATGTTTCGGTCGTTCTAGTTATTCTCAATCAAATCATTTTACAAGTTGAATACGATTTTTGGCAGGATTCAAATGTGCCAAATTTTTTTTATGGCGGATCGCAAAACGGAGTACGCCAATAGATTAGGGAGGTGGATTTAGGGCTGTTTCAATGTGTGGAATGAACGAAACATACATACTTGCGTCGTCGGTATTATATTCAAAAACTGAAATGATTGACATTGGGATTGATACACGGGTCACAAAGACCGAATCAATCACGATTGACACCGCCCTAACTCATTAGTCATTTGATGAGTACATAAGTGCGATCACAGCGCCACAACTAAACGCCAATTTTTGTGGACTAAGGAAAAAAAGGGCCGTTGAAAACTATTTTGAATTAAGATATTTTTTTTGTCTTCTAAACTGCTACGATAATATGAGAACAATACATTTATAGGACTTTTGTATCATAGTAATGTGATGCTTCATTAATATGTCTAAAACAATTTTCACACGAAACCAATACTTGTCCTATTTGTAGTAGCCCGTGGCGTAATGGTTAGTGCGTTGGACGGTCATGCCAGAGGTCTGGGTTTAATACAAGCCGCTTCCACCTTAAGTTTTTTTCAGAGCTACTACCTCTTGCGAGGAAGTGACAAATCCACCAAGAGTATCTCTTGTCATAGAAAAGTGTCGCTCATCAGCCGTTCGGATTCGGCAATAAACTGTAGGTCCCCTCCATTCCTGCAGACACGCACACAGGAATGGTTAAAAGTTTTAAGTTACTAGGCCATGGCTCTTCATGAGCCGATGTGCCAACAAATTTATTTTTAAAAACATTCCTATTCTTAGAAATGTTTATCACGAAAAATAAACCTACCCACAAAATGTTCCCATCTTTTTCAAAGATTTTCCACAAACATGGAGTCTGTTAATATAATGTTCCAAAAAGGAGCTTCTTTCAAAATCACGTGCATCAGAACAGTGTTTCTAACAAATTATTCTGACAGTACGATGATTTCAATCTCTTTCAACAGTCAAACAAATTTAAGACTATAGAAAAATAATAAATTCTTTTCCCTTTAAAGGGCAGTCCCGACAAGAGTATAACCACACACAAAACCGAAAACCAAACCATACCATTTTCCATTGCAGAAGGTATTATACGTGGGCGATTGCGCAATGGAATGTTATACCAATGTTCATCCTGTGGCACAACACGTCCACTTACTACAAACCTATCCCATGGGAAGGATGCCAGAAAAACCTTTGAACACATCAGGATGATAAGAAAAGCAAAAGCAAACGTGTAGGATGCAAAAATTAATTATCTCACATGCTATGCACTGCACTCAGCTTTCGTCGACTTTTGCTAATTAAAAATACTTTCGCCTTCACAAAACACTTGCAAAGGGAAAATCCCCCGGAAGACGTTTGAGTCCCTCATTAGAGGTCACCATATAGATCTATAGGAGAGGAGAGGTACATATATATGTATATGTGGCATGGACAAAATCCATTAGGACAATATGTTCAGGCGGGGACGCAACAACATGATCACATTTTTGCTTGCGGTCTCCCGCAGGCTCTTCTGCTTCTTGTTAATTTAACAGATCTAATTATTTTTCTGCACGCGCTTCTCTCGTCTATTCCACTCCACAAGCACTTCACTTGGTAAAGGCACATATCTACTCTCGGGTTGAACAACAAGGATCGTTAGCATCACTTTGTTGTGTGTGGACACATCATGGCCACCGACAGGAAATGGTATTGCACCTTTGTGAGTCATTTAAACGAGTTCACAACACAAAATGGAAGTCATACTGATGCACAATGTGCGCTGCGCTGCCTTGTTCATTCAAATGCTTATAAAGGATTGTTGATGCCTAAAGTTAGTAAAACAGTGTTCCCAATTTATGACATTAATTATACTTAACATTTTTTGGAAAATTTAATAATATTTTAAGCAACTGAAAAGAGCGTAGTAGCCCGTGGCATACTGGTTAGTGCGATGTCACGCCAGAGGTATGGGTTCAATACCAGTCGCTTCTATCTTAAGTCTTTTTTCATAGAAAAGTGCCGCTCAACTTAGCCGCTCGGATTCGGCAATAAACTGTAGGTCCCCTCCATTCCTGCAGACACGCACACGGGAATGGTTGAGAGTTGTACACTGAAAAAAATTACCGTAGTCATAGTGACAATCGCCGATAGTCAACATGAAATTGTCGTATTGACAAAAAAAAAATTGTCAATATGACGAAAAATCTGCAAAATTATTTTACAACTCGATAGCCAATACGAAAACTTTTCAATTTTTAAATTTCAATTTGAGAATCAAAGTTGTCATATTAACAACTGCGGCAATAAAATGGACTATTTTATTTTCACTTTATCATCATTACAATTCACAGTAGGTTGTTACCGCAAATATAACAAGAGGACGTGAGCCGTCAAAAAGTGCCGTCCGTTATTTTTTTACCTGCCCACAATGCAGCTGTACAGCTTTGAAAGTATTTTGAAGGAAAACAAAAGAATATTCTTGTGTAAAAGCTAAGAACTCACATTTTTTGTTTCCAATAATTTTCCTTTTAATAAATAATTTTTTTTCGCGATCCAAATAAATAACCACAATATTTTATTCCGACCCAAAAAGTTGTTTTTTTTTCTTCATACAAATTCAAGCGTTAAAAATGTCGTACGTAAAAAGTTAAAAGTTAGTGAACTCTTCCGTCTTCGGCTGCAGCTCCGTATGCGGCTACGTTCCGTTGTGTTCGCAACATTGAATTTGCGTGTATTTAATAATTTAACAGCTCTGTCATCTCCGTCATCATTCTGTTCAGCCAGTTAGAAGAGCAGAGTCTATATTTCCGGCTGATTTCAGTTCAGTAGAAACTGCGATAACTTCAGGTTCATTTAGTGGTGCATTCGTGCATACGTTAAGGCTGATTTCCAATGGCGCGTTCGCGTTAGAGACGCTTACGTATACGTTTACAAGCTTTACGAACGCGTCGACATGACAGACGACTTGAAGAGAAACTGAAAATCAAAATGAACCTACACAACTGTAATTTCGAATTCCTTTCAACAAACTATTCCATTTTTTTTAAACATAATCGATTTTTTTCTTTCAATAAAAGTAATTTGTCCAAAAAAAGCAATTTTTTCTTCTAAATAAATCGATTTTTCTGTTGAAAGGAATTCGAACATTAGTTTAACTGTCAAAACGCACGCTGAAGTTGATTTTTTTCAACTTTAACGTTAAAGTAGCTTATGTTACGTTGGTTTGTGTACATGCTAATAGGTGCCAAATCGTAACATAATACCCAACGCGTCATTGTAAACAATATGCTTAAATTGCTATGTCTGAGCTTTCGCGTTGAAAGAAAAATCTGTCAAAGCGACGCCCAACGCGGCATTGGAAATCAGCCTTTAAGCTAACCTTTTTGGTCCTAAAAACATTCCGTGGTCATTCAATTTGAAAACCGAATTTGTCAATATGATAACCAAACTTTTCCGCGGTAAAATTGATAATCGAAAATAATCATATGGACTACTGCGGTTGCTGGTTGAAAAATTACTATTTTATTGTCATATGACTACCAAAATAGTCCCTGTGACTACCGGATTATTTTCAGTGTAAGTCACTAGGCCCAGGTTCTTCATGAGCTGTTATGCCACCAAATTTATTTATTTAGAACTAAAAGAGCAGCAAACTAAAGAAGTATTAGTTTAACTAGGCTTAATTAAAAATAAATTATAAATTTTATACCTACAAAAAAAAAAAAGTAGTTGCACATTTTTACTTTTTTAGTTGCAGATATCATAACATATCGTTATATTTTTGTATCTGAATGAAAAAGCGTTCAAGATTTTGGGTTTAAAAAAATATTAACAGGTATTTCAGCATTTTCTGTTGAAAAACGATTTTTTACTTGAGTCATAATTCGTATTTCTCTTAACAAAGGTCCAAAGTTCAGTTCAAAAGAAACATTTAATATTAAAAACAAAAATATCTACCACTAAATGACGTAAAATTTGTAACAAAATTTGTTTCAAATTTATTCATTTTTTTTTTAAATTTAAATTTAAATATTAATTTTTCAAAAACTTTCAAAAGCAGAATGAAATAATTGATTTCTAGCTTCATGACATTTTACTTATTGCCATTGTTTCTCAATGTTTTTTTTTTGTCCAATTGTTGATTCCCAAAGTTAATTAAACAGTGTTCCCAATTTGTCAAATTTATTTCATAATATTTTTGGAAAATTGAGAATATTTACTAACTGAATTAAATAAAAATAAATTAACTAAATTTCAGCATAAATAGGGAAAAATAAAAAAAAAATATTTGTGTAGCAAAACAACGGCAACACTTTCTTTTATACCAACATATTTCTGGTACCTACTAAGAATTTTTAAAGATCAAAGAATATTTTCTTTTAAATTTTATATGCAACTTTCTCTAAAAATCTTCGTATTATTTTAATCGTAAGAGCCGTTTTCGTGAAAATTAAAAAAAAAAAAAAAAAAAAAAAACTGAACACGGCTGTTACCCGTGTTAAATGATCTAGGTACAACAAAAATTCGAATTTCTCCTCTAGGAAATCTCATAAAATATACTGTACCAAACTTAAAGCGAATTGGTCTACTCGTTAAGGCTATAGCTCAAAGTACACACAGCACAGACGCGTACAGACCCACAGGCCGACGGAAACCCACTTTTTCGGACTTGTCAATCATTGTTGTTATTTTTTTTTGTTTTTGATTTTTTTGAAAAAATTAAAAAAGATAATAAAATGGGAACATTGTTTGAAGTGTTTGAATATCCGAATCACGGTTGGAAAAGGGCTTACTATTGTACTGAATTTTGTACTATTTAATTTTCCCCAGTACGCAAGTACCACTTTTCAACTTTCAGTACTATTTCAATTACTGGCAAAAGACCAATTCTGAAATTTTCATTAACTTGAGTGATGCGTTAAACTCAAGTGCTAGTTTGGCATAAGCCCGATGAAATTCATTCGAGATTTTCATACTAATTTACCTTTCGAATGTTGATGTTTGGTGCGGTAGGAACTTGCCTCAGTTTTGCAATCATAATAAAAAATATTTTTTCGTATCTAAAAAATTAAGGAAAATAATCAATTTTTTAAAACTTTTTTAAACAAGCTGAGTCAGTTTGTATGAAAATCGAAAACAAATATTCAAAAACCAAATGTTTTGCTATATACATACCTTGTGTGAAATCTAATATTTCATGTTGTTTAAATGAATGTTTTTAAGAAATTAAAATTCATAGTCAAAATTAAAAAAAAAAATGGTAAAAAAAAACGGAAAAAAGGGTTTTATGTAATTATGAAAATTTTTTTTACGTCAAAACAAAACAAAAAAAAACAAACAACTAAAATAAAAATCATTTAAGGTGTCTCCAAGTTGTGTTAATATATGAAATAAAAGACAAATACTTTTAGAAATTATAAACATAAATATTTATTAATTCAAACTATATCACAACTTTTGTTTTTTAATATTCAGACCTATCGAGGTATCCGTTCGGAAGAAATTCCGATACGAAAGTCAAATCCGATCGTAACTTAGATAGCATCAGAGAAAATTTCTTCCGAACGGATACCTCAATAGGGCTGATTATTTTTGACGCGTTCAATCTTTTATGATATAAAATCGAACCTGAAAATGGACCTTTGACTTCCGAAATGCTTCGAAAATAATATTAAAAAACAAAAAATGTGACATAGTCTGAATAAATAAATATTTATATTTTAATTTGCAAAAGTTTTTATCTTTTGTTTCATAAAATAAAAAGCTTTGTTTTTTAATTTCTTAAACTAAAAAAGAGAGAAGACATCTGGGATGATTTTGTAGTAGCCGTGGCGTGATGGTTAGTGCGATGGACTGTCATGCCGGAGGTCTAAGGTTCGATCCTCAGCCTCGCCACCTATTTATTTAAAAAAAAGAAAAAACGGCTACTGCCTCTTGCGAGGAATTGACAAATCCTCCAAGAGTATCTCCTGTCACAGAAAAGTGCCGCTCGTTAGCCGTTCGGATTCGGCAATAAACTGTAGGTCCCCTCCATTCCTGCAGACACGCACACAGGAATGGTTGAGAGTTGTAAGTCACTAGGCCCTAGTTCTTTATGAGCTGTTGTGCCATCAAATTTATTTTTTTTTTTTAATCTGGGATGATTCCTATCCTAAAAACATGTGAATGTTTTATGAAATTTGAATTTTCACTCAATAATTCCAAATATGAAAAAAATATGCAGGTATGCATATATAAAAAAAAAACTAAAAATTTTCTTCCGAAAAAATATGCTTTAAAAAAAATTCTCTCCGCAAAAAAATAAGTAAACCAAATATACCTCAAACATGGGTCAAATATTCTATTATCTTTCCAAAAATATTCAACAACATACCTACTTCCGATTTATCTCAAATTATTTATTAAACGTTAGATTTTTCAGAATTTGTTGTTCAAGCCTGGCGAACTTTGTATCGCCCTCAAATAAAGTTGTCAAAAATATTAATTAGAAATTAAACTTATTTTTTGCTTTGGAATGTATCTGACCCATGCATGCGCTGTTGCACCTCGTTTGCAGAATGCTAGACCAATTTTTACCAAAGATGTACTTCAGATTTTCTTGAATTTTTAACTAAATATAAACTTGTTTTCCGACATAAGTACTAAAATGCATGCGATGCTGCATTGTTGATCTCCAAATCGAGATGGTTGCAAGGGGTCGATGGCTGAATACTTAAACCACATCTTCCTCTAACGATGATAACGTCCAATAAAATATTAAATTCCTGGTAGAATTCACGATTGGAAAAATTTCGGTACTATTTGTTCATTTTCAGTACTATTTTTTTTCAGCTTTCAGTACTATTGGCAAAAGTCGATTTCCATCACTGATCCGAATGTTTGGATATTCCCTTAAAGATCTAACACGTTTCTTCCTTTTTAATGTGCGGTGCACTTTTAGTTATGTCCCTTGTGTACAAAATGCTCCAGATGCACGTTTCCTGATTATAAATGCTAGAATTCTTCCCAGTTCCCCCCCCTTTGCTACTTTAAACAATGAAATTAACTCATTTGCTTCTCTCTATATACCTATATAGCTTGCATCCTTGATGGTGGTAGGTATAGACTATTGCGGTCGTGGATAATCTGAACGCAGAAAGTATGCTGCTATTTCGTCTTCATTATACAAATGCTCAATGTTGAATCTGTTCTATAGAACTTATGTCGCAGGCCTAAGGGCCGCCAAGCTGTTCAATCCGACAACTGCACAACAATTGCTTCCATTTGCGCAGTGAATTCGCTGCACAGTCAGAAAGAATTCACTGCACACTTCGTCCAGGAAATGAAATAAAAATCTACATGAAAAAATATAAATAATTTCCCTTGCCCTTTTTCAGAGAGCCTCCAGACAGGCAAATTTACGTACAGCGGATACCTATATAGACATGACTATGGCATAGTGTGATGGCAGAAGTGAGCATCAGCAGCGGCCAACTATTGATTTAGCCGATTCGATAAGACCACAAACAAAAGGTCTTAACTTCACGCAAAGGACAATAATTTCTCATTATGTAGTTCGAACAACAGAGATCAGAAATAATGTTACTTACCCGCGTCCTCCATATCAGTTGAACAACCCTCAGGACTTTCTAAATTTTTCGAGCCAAACTTGATACAAGGCTGGGATTCTTTCGGCCATGCGGTCGTCGCATATTGTTCCCAAACACACCGAATTGAACTCTTGTAATCCAATTTGCTAGAAGGCAAGGTAGGTACTTTTCAAATGCACTCTTAGAAGTGTGATAACATCAAATAGTAGTTGCACAATTAGAGAGTTAGATCCTTTGTGGCCTTTGGTAGTATGGACAAATATGGTCTGGATGCACGCAAGAAATTGTCAACCAGGTGCTTGGATTTTGTTTTGTCGTCTGGTCACTGTTCGATTTGCCAAACATGGAATTCGCAATAATGTGAGTGTTCCAGAGCATATTGCAAATAATTCAACTAAGGAGTTTCATTTTATGTACCAATAGGCAGGCATATAGGAAGAACAAGGAAAGGAATTCGTTCTGCGTGTTCCTGATGGTCACTGTCAAGGTTGGTAAGGCACAAGTTGTTGTCGGCTGAAGGCAAAAATGTAAGAATCCTAGCTAATTGCGCATTGTAGCTATACCTACTTTCGATTGGAGACAAATTTTGTGTTTTGTTTTTTTTTGAAGGTGGCTTTTGATTTTTATTACATGCTTCCACTTTAAGATCACGTATTAGTTTTGTGGTGGGAAAAATTCCCGAGCTTTTGATAAATCATCATTATAAGATGAAATTGTTCAAAACAAAAGTTTCTGGCTTTCGTACCTACGTTGAGTGGTTTTTATGTGCGTGAAGTTAGCACCGTCAAAAAAAAAACAGGTTATGCTGTATTTTCACGCTTCTCAAAATAAATGTTTGGCTTTTAAAGCTGCAAATATCCGAAAAATTTTTTTCTTTGGCACTTGTCAATACAAACTGAGCACAAAAGTGAACAAATTTAATTTTTCTTAGTTTTGCAAGAACTTTCATCCGTAAAATTTTGCAAATTTGCGAATTTGAAAAACCAAATTCACGGCACAAGTATAGCACAAGTTGAGCACAATACAGTACAATCTTCATTTTTTTGAAAATCGGAAATGTTGGTAGGTATACTAACTTCACGCTAAGGTACTTAGCAACATTTGCGTATTGTTGTAAAAGTTGCAAATATGCAAATTTTTAATTATCTCTTCAGTTCTTTTTATAATTTTTGGGGCACAAAACAGAACAACTTAAGTTCTTAGAAAAAAATAATTTATAAAAAACTTTCGAAATTGCGAGTTGGAAAAAAATATAAACCCAGCACAAGATTAAGCACAACTTTTTTATTTGAAAATCGAAAATGGCGGTGCTTACTTCATGCACATATGCGGGTTTTTAACATTATCTAGAATATTTTATACAAAAATTATTATTTTTATATACTTAATTAAAATTCATGCTACCTTCCGCACAAATCATTAAAACCGTTACAGAGAATCTAAATTTTCTCGAAAACGACTCCCATAACTTTTATTAAAATTGTTTTAAATACCTACTAAAATATTCAAAAAAAAAAATTAATTTTGGAATTTCAAAGAATTTTTAATTTTTTTTTGATAATTCGATATTTCAGAAATGGGTGGATGATTTTTTTCGAAATCGAGTTTTTAATTCCAAATTAATAAATACTTACAAAATTGTGTACCAATTTTTATTCATATACGTAAATGTTTAGAAAACCTTATTTATTAAAGGACGTAATTTTTACTTGCGATAGGTACTTATGGCAAGTTTTGGATTCGTAAAAAAAATTGAACTCGAGATAACAATCAAACTTGACATTACGATAGGGAAGACGAAAAAAGTGGGTCTCGCAATTCTCTCCGTCTGTCTGTCTGTCTGTCTGTCTGTCTGTCTATCTCTGTGGACTCGCCTACAGCCTAAACCCATGGGCCGATTTTAATTAAACTTGGTATAAAGTGTTTTCGGGACATTACCCCGACCCGTTTTTTCCATTTATTTTTAGGACCACAAATAACGGTACCTGCCATATAATTTTTTTTAGCATTTTTGGAAAGTCTTATTTTTCTCAAAAATGGCTCGACAGATTTTTCTAAAAAAAAAAACCAATAAATTTTATTTGGTATACGCTACCTTTTTGTAGAAATTAAATGTCCAAAAAATGGTTTTAAATGCTATCTCCCATAGAACCATTTTTTTAATTTTCGTTTTTCTAGAAAAGGAATAAACTAATTTTGATAATTTTTTTATGGAGAATCTTCTGGAAAAATTAAATAGTATTGTATACCAAAATTTTCCCAAAAATTTTTTTTATGATTTTAAAAAAAAGTTTCAAATTTTTTTTTTTTAGAAAACCAAATATTTCGAAAACTACTTGGTTAATTTTTATGAAACTTGGTGGTTTTTAACATTATCTAAAATCTTTTGAACAAAAAATGTTCTTATAGTTTGACTATAACGGTACCATATAAATATAAATCTCAAAAAACCGTTACAGGAAATATAAATTTTCTCGAAAACGACTCCTACGATTTTGATTAAAATCGTTTTAAATACTAATATTAGTATGGTCTACGATCTGCCAAAAACAAAATTTACAGTTAGTCATTATTAACAGTACCTATCATAGAACCATTTTCTTTATTTTGGACTATCTCATTATGTGTTTCACCGATTTAAAATAAATTTTTTATACAAAAGCTTCTTAAAAGTTGAAATAATACTGCATACCAAAATTTTCAAAAAAAAAATTCAAAAATTTCAAAAAATTTCAATTTTTTTTTTTGAAAATTCGATATTTTAAAAACGGGCAGATAATTTTTTTCGAAATTTAATTTTTAATTCAACATAAATAAATACTAAAAAATTGTGTACCCATTCTTTTTCTTAAAAATGTTTAAAAAAATTTTTAGATACAAAATTAATTCTCAATTTTTTAGAGTCAATTCGATATGGTTCATTATTTGTAGTCCACATAAATATTAAGGTACTAATACCATGCACGGTTTATTATTTAGAGCCCTTTCCATTATGGTCCATTTTACTGAAATATTTAAGTAGTAACTAAATTTGATTATTCGTAGGGCCCTCAATCTTTAAAATTTGAAGAAGCTTTTACTACAAGAGCATAAGTTTGTGCGATCCAGTCGTGCGTTTTATTTCTTAACAGATACCTATATTTTTTATAAAATTGTCAAAACTCATCTTATTTATTATTTTTTTTATTATTTATTTATTTATTTTTTATTTTATTTCAAAAATAAGAACACTTTTTTGAATATATAAAAGTTTATAAAAAAAACATGGGCTAGGTTTCTTTAGAACAACTTGATAATACTTACAACAACTTGATAATACTTCAAACATAAAAGGGCTTATACTACTCAACGGGTTTTTCGGGTTTCATAGTCCTTTAAGTCTGGACTCAAGCTTTCATAATACCTGCCAATATTTTTTTTTGAAGATATTAAAACTTCAAGCAATCTTTTTTGTACAAAAAACATGTTTTTAATTTATGCAAAAAATGAAATTGAAAAAAAAAATCCTTGCCTTTTTAATGGATAGTACCGATTACTTCTATGATTGGTTAAAGTAAAATTCTGTGGCGTTTAGTTTGGTTTCTAAAAGATCAATACCTAACTGAAAAAACGATAAACTTGGACACTGTACGCGTGTAGGTACCTATACATTAAATAATTCTAAGTCCAAGAAAATATATCAATATATTTATCAGATTTGTACTTGCATACCATTAATAGAGCATTCTTGTTCGCCGTACATCCTCCCTCATCCTGTAAAAAAAACCACGTTTGAAGCAAAAATAATAATTAAAATATATTTATTTATGCGTACAAGACGATGATGCATCCAAATCAGCTACAGCCACATCAAGTCCTTCAATAAACCCATAATAGATAAATTCAATATAGGTTTCCACACAGACGAGTGAAGTTAGCTTGGTCGAAAAAGTTTGATACAAGTAAGAGATTCATAACGACGAGCGCGCGTTAAACTGATAAGATCTACGCTTTCACAATGCAAAATCCTCGCCATAGAACAAAGTCCCAGTCAAGTCAATTTCAGGTCTAGCAATTTCCAAGTTGGTCCAAAGACTATGGAGTGCACTTCATTATGCACAACAAGACAGGCCGCGAATGCAATTTGGTTGTAACATCAATATCATCCAGGGACCTGATTACTCCATGAAGAAAGGTTGTTTTTTTTTTGCTGTTGGTGGAGAGATGCAGGGAAAAAGACCTGAAGGATTGCAAACAACCACTGTTAACTGGGCACTCATAGAAAAAAGGTGCCGGCACAACGGTCTTCCATCTTCCATCGAAGCAGTCGATACTGTTAGCGAGCTCTAATGACCCACATTATCACAATGAAATATATATACACGAACGGCCGGCCGGACCGAATACTTGCGCCTCCTTCTGGTATTCATATTCAAATTTAATTCGGGAGAAGGACCTGGGGTGAGGGCAAAAAAAAAACAAAAACTATATTTTTCTATTCTTTGCCACCGTGTTGTGATGAAGAAGCTTCACTGCCGGCACCACGATGGGTCATACATCTTCTATGGGCTACGACCGTACAGACAATGCCCAGAAAATTGCAGCTACAGCAGCACTGACCAGTGACCAACCATCCGGACAGTCCAGGCTCAGGGTATTGTGCGCAAGGCCTCATTACGGTAGTGGCAAGGTAGCCCAAGCTAAGTCTTTGATCGCAGCATTGTGTTTGCATTGTATATTCTGTCCCCCTGTTGGACGGGTGCTGAAGGCCGGGTAAAGCGCGAATGCCTTTAAAGTTCGCGGCATGTGAACGAAAGTTGAATAGATATTTTTGTTCGAAATCAATTTTTTTGACCCAGCTATATTGTGTGATGATCATGATGGAGAGCATGAGGTCAGCTAGCTAGTCGGTCGATGATGGGGCATAAATCATGGGAATCTAAGTTCCCTGCATCCAAAAAAAAAATCGTGAGCGGCAAGGACAGTTCCTAGCTAAAGAAATCATGTGTCATAAATTTGGGAGAGCAAAATGCTAACATCTACCATGATGATGTGTGTAGATGTCAGAAAATTTCGATCTCTAAAAGGAATTTATGAATTGATTTTTTTGAAGATTTTATGCATAGGGCATATACCTAAACTAAATTTCTCCTGTGTTCAATATACGGGGTGATTCGCATACAGTGTGAAAGTGTGAAAAAAGCTAGAGCGAGTAGTTGAGACAAGAAAAAAAAATTGAATGGCAGGCGGGGTCTATTTCCCCCCGTTTGGCCAAGAGGGAAATTTCTATAAAATTGCCTTAAAACAGAAAACAAAATTTAAGATACAACAGTAACACTTACAATACCATGCTATATTTTTTGTAAGGCGAGAAATCTTATCTTTTATTTTATTTCTAAATAAAGTTTTTAAGAAATTAGTTTTCAAACTCAAAATTTTGCAAAAATTAAAAAAATTTGTTCAAACTTATTTTGACAATTTTTTTTTCGCTTTTAAGTACCATTTTTAACTTCCCAATTGAATTATTGTAATAATTGTGAATTTCAAAATTTTGAAATTTATCGACGTTTCGAGGTCTCTGGAGTCGGATAACATTGTTTTTAGAGAGATGTCTGTGTAGCATGTATACGCTCGTACATTCGAAAGCTTTTTTTTTCGCCGACAATTTCTCGAGAACGACTTAAAATAAATTTTATTTTACATCAGGTATGTCAAGTTTTAAAGGGAACTAATGGGAAGTAATCAGTGTGGGTCAAACCCAGCCTCTGTTTTTAGATTAATTGCTGAAATGGCTTTTAATTTTTGAGAAAATTAAAAATAAAGAGAGGTTCAATTTTGTAAAAAAAAAACTGACTTAAAACAGAAAAAAATATTTAAAAAAAAAACGGTAACCGTTACAACAGCATGCTGTACCTTTTAGTACATAAATCTCTCTTCGTTAATCTTTTTTCAAATAAAGTTGTTTAAATAAACAGTTTTTATCAATTTTTAGTGAATCACTAGTTTTTGAGAAAATTGAATTAAATAAAAGTAAGTTTTCCTTAAATTCGACTTCCATCCGTTATTTTCTCGCTCCAAAGATGCTATTTCCACTAATTAAGCAGTAAAAAAGATTTCAGTATTTTCAATTTTCTCAAAAAACTGAAACACAGACATCCAGTTTTTAGTGTTTGACTAGAAATTGATAGGAAAATTGAATATTTAATAAAAAAATATTTTTTTAATAGCGTACAATTTTGAACAGCATTTTTTTTTTCAATATTTTTTTTTCAAAATTTTGAGTTTATAAAATTAATTTTTTAAAAACTATTCTCTAATTTGAAATAAAAATAAAATAAAAGAACGAACTTCAGGCCTTAAGACACAGTTTAAAACATGACATATTGCAAGTGTTGCCGTTGATTCGAAATGATTTTTTTCCATTCCAGGACGATTTTTTATTTGTCACACAGTATGCAAATCACCCTGTGTATCTATAAACATTTATTATTTAATTTTTAGAAGATCGTGCACATATAATACAAACTCCCAAGAAAGTTTTTCTTTAGAAAATCTCATTTCATACTCTTTAACGTTAGAATCATTTAAGAGTTCCCACCATTTTATTGAATAGTTTTTTTTTTGTTCTGATTTATCACAGATACTGCATACTTCTTATTGAAAGGATTTAACAAATCGTCAAGTGCTTCTTGATCCTTGATCCTTCTATTCCTGCAAAAAAACACGCTCGAACAGAGGAATTATCGAGAGTTGTAAGTCTCTAGGCCTTGGTTCATTACGAGCTGTCGCTCAAAGAACCAAATACAGTTCGAGAGTTTTTCTCTTTGAAACAGAATTGCAAAGAAATTACCGAAATTAAGTCGAAATATACCTTACTCCTTGGATAATTGCTTTTTTTTTATTATTTCTTTGCAGTTCAAAAAAATCCTCAGTCCAAATTTAAAGTCGTTATTTAAAATCAAATACAGAACAACTTCACTGTGAAGCCCCATGATAGCCCTTTTCTCAGCAAATAATGCGTAAGCTAATTGAAATTTTTTACGCAGTCCAAGTAATTTAAAAACAAATCACTCTACTACACATTAGGCGTATTTTATTGTGGAAAAGCTATCCATAGTAAAGTACGCTTTAACATGCATCACAAATACAACATCGCCAGTATGATTACGGCCGATAAAAAGCTAAAGTAGAATCCTACTGTGGATAGATTTTTTACATTTATTCGAGTCTCGAATGGATTTTGCAATTTTTTTACTTTACTCGCACAATTCTCGCAAAACCTGCAATTATTTCATAAATTATTTTATAAAAACTAACTTTTGTAGTAGCCCGTGGCGTAATGGTTAGTGCGTTGGACTGTCATGCCAGAGGTCTGGGGTTCAATACCAGCCGCTTCCACCTTAAGTTTTTTTTCGGAGCTACTACCTCTTGCGAGGAAGTGACAAATCCTCCAATAGTATCTCTTGTCATAGAAAAGTGCCGCTCACCTTAGCCGTTCGGATTCGGCAATAAACAGTAGGTCCCCTCCATTCCTGGAGACACGCACACAGGAATGGTTGAGAGTTGTAAGTCACTAGGCCCTGGTTCTTCATGAGCCGTTTGTGCCACAAAATTTATTTATTTATAACTTTTAAGACTTTTTTTATTATAATATTATAATTTTTATTTCGACAAATGTTTAATATTATATCAAATGTGAAAAATAAAAACCAAGCTACTGCCGATGCGTTTTATTGGGAGTTTCTTACTATATCTATACTATTATATAAAAGAGTAACTTTTTTTGGTTGTCAGTCTGGCTGAATGTATGCACTAAACTCACAAACAAACAAAAAAACTCTTTTAAAAAATAGATATAATACAAATTTCACTTATCTGGTATGCTATAGGATACAGCAGAAAAGAAAATTTTTGTTAAATACCGAATAATAAACAAATTAAAAACTTACCACAAAAAAAATCGTATGGAAATTTTCTAAAATCAAGCATGTAGGTATTTTCCTTGCAAAATACTGCTTTATAGATTTTCAACTCACATTTACTTCAAGCTCAATTATTTATAAGGAGGAGTTGTTTTGCCATGGAAAATTGCCTTTTGTGGCATGTGGATTTGACGATAAATCGTCAAATTCCATATTTTTGGTGGGCTGATTCCTGGAATCGGCTCAAAAAAAGAGTTTTTTTTTTTTTAGGTAGGGTAGTATTTTTGTTTTTTTTCTTTTTTTATTTTTAGGGAACATTTTTGGTGAAAATTAAGTGGTGGGTAGTAAAAAATCTTCATCGAAAAAAAAAAAAACGATTCAAGCCATGTGCAGTATAATGTGCCTTGGTAGGTGGGAGCGAGAAGTGAGTTTTGTTTTCACCGGCGACGAATTGTGTTGATGTTTTTGTGTAATAGGGAAAAGTTCAAATAAAAAAAAAAAAAAAACATCAACGGTAGGGATTTTCTCTTTAGTAAGAAATAGTGGTATGTGAGAGGTAGGTATAATATTTGCAGCAAAAATAAATGTTTACTACTGAAATTGTTTGGTTTGGTGGTGAGTGTTTGCTGGATATGGTAAATGGAAACGAACTATAGGCAAGGGCGTTGGTTTGGCGGTGGGTGGTTGGTTTTTTAATACTTTATTTAGGTTAGGTACAAATTTTTTCATGAGAATAAGTGATGGTGGGGTGGTAAAAATATGTATGCAGGTTTTTTGGCAGTGAATTATTCTTCATCGTCAAGAAATAAAAAAAAAAACAAATCAAACCATGTGCAATGTGCCTTGGTAGGTGGGAGCGAGATAGTGAGTAGAGTTGACTGTTTTCGCGTTTCGCCGTCGACGAATCGTGGTGATATTTTTGTGTATAGGAAGGTATGGTAAAACAAAACAAAACATAAACAGTCGGTAGGTATTCTCTATAGTGTAGTAAGAAATGATTGGAGTAGGTATAGGTATGAGTAGGTAGGTATAATAGGTATTTGCAGCAGAAAAAAAATGTTGGTTTATTAGCGGTGGGTGGTTGGTGATGGTGAATAGAATCGAACTTATTTAGAGGCAAAGGCGTGAACAAGGAGGGGTAAGGGGGCATTTGCACCCCTTATACAAATTATTTTCATTTTTTTTTTCTGAGTAATTACACAATCAAGGACGCACGTAAATAGGATAGGGGGATGCTTATTACATGAAAATCGACTAAATTTACAACGTGAGTTCTAATTGTTGGATTTTAAGGTAAGACAGAAATTAGTTGGTTTGGCGGTGGGTATTGGTGAAGTTAAATGGAAACGAACCTATTTAGAGGCCAATGTGTGCGCAAGGAGGGGTAAGGGGACACTTGAATCACTAATACATTTGTTTTTCTAATTCATTTTGTTGAGTAACTACACAGTCAAGGGCGTAGGTAAGCAAAGGTGATGTGGGGGTGCTTATTACATTCAAATCAGCAAAATTTACACCTTGAGTTCTAATCATCGGATTTTCAAGGTTCGAGATTTTAAACGAAGATTAAATGTAATGTGGGAACACAAGAAGACAAAAACGTGCGCAAGGAGGGATCTGGTTTCCAGAATCGGCTCAAAATTTTTTTTTTTAGGTAATACCTACCTACCTAAATATGTATTTTTATTTTAATAGGTAGGTACCTACTTTATTTAGGTAGTACAAGTGGTAAAATTTTTTTGATGTTGATAAGTGGTTGGTGGGGTGGTAAAAAATGTATTCCGGTTTTTTGGCACGGAATTATTCTTCATAGACGGCAATAACCCTTGCTGGGAAAAAATGCTTCGTTTTAAGAATATGATAGGTATATGGTAGAGAAGAAGAAAAAATTTATCTTTTCATTGATAAATTATTAATTTCTTTGTCAAGTGGTTACTAACAAAATTCACGGTCGTTCGTTCCTTAGAGGGTAATGGGAGGTAGGTATAACATAACATACAAATAGTCTGATTTTCAAAGTTGTCTTAAAATTACACTATAGGCAGGCAGGTAGGTTCATAATTAGGTGCATTACATTTTTATTCAAATGCAAGCCCACACAACCCACACACATAATTTTAGGAAAATAATTGTCAATGTTCATTGATACGTTACCTGACAAAAAAAACGTCAATGCTACCTGACAAGTAACATGGATGGTGTGTAGCGCTCTTTAAGCTGAACATTTTTCGAGTGCTGATTTTAAATCATCTTTTTGGTCGATATTTGGTTGTCAAAGGTTTTACTAAAGAAGACCCGGGCAACGCCGGGTTTTATCGGCTATATATAATAAATTTTATTGAATAGAGAATTTTATGTATAGGCGCACTTAGACGGAATTTTTTGAAATTCAAATTTTTAGTAGGGTAAAATGGGGGTTTTCTGATTAAAGGTAAAAAAACAGTGTTCATATTAATTTTAGTCGATAGATCTTTTAAATACAAGGAAGTATTTAATTTTAAAAAATTCTATAAAATCTACGAAGCGAGTTATAAAATGTTAAAAGTTGAATTTTGAAAAATAGACGTAGACAAATAATTCGCCATAAATTGGGGGTTTTAGTTAGGGACCTAGATTTTATACTATTAGAAAGGGTATGAAAAAAAATTATTGATGTTTCAGGAATTTTTAATGGGATTTTTGTACCCACTTTTTGATTTTTGAAAACCAGACTTTTTTTTCACCCATTTTTTTGTGGGTTTTTATTTTTCATTTTTTTATGGGTGGTTCTAAAAATCTGAAATTTCTACACCTGATGGAAACTATTGATTTATAAATATTTTAAAAATTTCAAATTTTTTGAATACCCCAAACTTGAGGTATTTACAAAATTAATGAAATCTTTTTATGCCCTCACAACTTTTTACTGGATGCATCTATAAATTTAATTTTTCTTTTGCACCTTTGAAAGCTAACGTTTAAATTGATATCTGAATCATAATTCTACAAGCTACACAACCCCCAGAATAGATTAAAAAGTTTCGATACAACATTTCACAAAAATCTTGAAAAATGGGCATAATTGTTCGTTGTCCACGTGAAATGTGAAAAAGAGCCGATTTGGAACTGGTTTTTAGCTTTCGTTCTAATTGTCAGATTTAATTTTTGATTACATATTTAGAAAGATGAAATATCCGTTCAATACCAGATATAATTTTTTCAAAATTCCAAAAATTTTCATACTAAAATCCAAATTGCATTTTTAGGGAACATAACTTTTTCGAAGGAGAATAAGAAAATACAAAAAGAAAAAACAACAATTCAAACCATGTGTATATGCGTGGTGCCATCGGCAGCAAATCTAGGTTATATTTGTGTATATGTAGGTATAATAAGTTCATATAATAATAACATCCAACTAAATATCTGATATCCATATCAAGACATTTTCATATATCTTCGCTGGGCAAATCATGTCATGATATATAATTTCGTACCTCGACTGCATGGGAGTTTGATGGTTGATTTTTTTGCAGATAAAAGTGTAACTCTTCGGTTGTTGTATTCTAGCTCAAGAAAATTAAACTTTGACTTCCAAAAAATTCCGTTAGACACAAAAAATAACATTTCTAGACAAAAAGCAACAAAAAACAACCATCTGTCAAATGCCATGTCAAGAGAAAATATCAGAGATAGATCGCTGATTATCATAAGATCAGATATCGCGACTCCACAAGATATTTCATGGCACGATGAACAATCTGAAATGAATTATCTACTGTGAAGTCGGTGTGTAACATAAACAATCGGAATGGATTGCTCAGGGGACTCATTCCGTAAAACGATTATCACCCAACGATAACGTTTCGACGATAGTCCTGCTTCACGTAACCAAAAAATGACTATCGTCTTGACGATCAAAAATATTTGCTTCACGTAAGTCGATTATAGTCAAAACCATATCTTCAAAACGATGGCTTTTGGATGATACCTAAATAGGTATCGTTTCGCATTTGTTTTCATGATTGTATGTAAGTTTCTACGCCACTATAGTTAAATGAGTGAAATAATTTACTTATTTTGGAAAATGACAAAAAAAATTCGAGAAAAATACAAATTATATGAAAAATTAAAAAAAAAAAAAAAAAAACTATTTGCCAGTTTGTCAGCAGGGATCGAACACCCAACCTCTCGGTTAAGAAGCAAGTACCTATCCCATTGCGCCACCATCTGATGTAAATTTCTGCCGATTTCTTGGATTTATAAACAAACCGTGCACTTAAGAACTTCGTTCTAATAACGCATTACGCAATATTTGCAGCTGATCTATATCTATATCTATACTTCTATCTATACTTCTATATCTATACTTCTATATCTATACTATTATATCTATACTATTATATAAAAGAGTAACTTTTTTTGGTTGTCAGTCTGGCTGAATGTATGCACTAAACTCACAAACAAACAAAAAAACTCTTTTAAAAAATAGATATAATACAAATTTCACTTATCTGGTATGCTATAGGATACAGCAGAAAAGAAAATTTTTGTTAAATACCGAATAATAAACAAATTAAAAACTTACCACAAAAAAAATCGTATGGAAATTTTCTAAAATCAAGCATGTAGGTATTTTCCTTGCAAAATACTGCTTTATAGATTTTCAACTCACATTTACTTCAAGCTCAATTATTTATAAGGAGGAGTTGTTTTGCCATGGAAAATTGCCTTTTGTGGCATGTGGATTTGACGATAAATCGTCAAATTCCATATTTTTGGTGGGCTGATTCCTGGAATCGGCTCAAAAAAAGAGTTTTTTTTTTTTTAGGTAGGGTAGTATTTTTGTTTTTTTTCTTTTTTTATTTTTAGGGAACATTTTTGGTGAAAATTAAGTGGTGGGTAGTAAAAAATCTTCATCGAAAAAAAAAAAAACGATTCAAGCCATGTGCAGTATAATGTGCCTTGGTAGGTGGGAGCGAGAAGTGAGTTTTGTTTTCACCGGCGACGAATTGTGTTGATGTTTTTGTGTAATAGGGAAAAGTTCAAATAAAAAAAAAAAAAAAACATCAACGGTAGGGATTTTCTCTTTAGTAAGAAATAGTGGTATGTGAGAGGTAGGTATAATATTTGCAGCAAAAATAAATGTTTACTACTGAAATTGTTTGGTTTGGTGGTGAGTGTTTGCTGGATATGGTAAATGGAAACGAACTATAGGCAAGGGCGTTGGTTTGGCGGTGGGTGGTTGGTTTTTTAATACTTTATTTAGGTTAGGTACAAATTTTTTCATGAGAATAAGTGATGGTGGGGTGGTAAAAATATGTATGCAGGTTTTTTGGCAGTGAATTATTCTTCATCGTCAAGAAATAAAAAAAAAAACAAATCAAACCATGTGCAATGTGCCTTGGTAGGTGGGAGCGAGATAGTGAGTAGAGTTGACTGTTTTCGCGTTTCGCCGTCGACGAATCGTGGTGATATTTTTGTGTATAGGAAGGTATGGTAAAACAAAACAAAACATAAACAGTCGGTAGGTATTCTCTATAGTGTAGTAAGAAATGATTGGAGTAGGTATAGGTATGAGTAGGTAGGTATAATAGGTATTTGCAGCAGAAAAAAAATGTTGGTTTATTAGCGGTGGGTGGTTGGTGATGGTGAATAGAATCGAACTTATTTAGAGGCAAAGGCGTGAACAAGGAGGGGTAAGGGGGCATTTGCACCCCTTATACAAATTATTTTCATTTTTTTTTTCTGAGTAATTACACAATCAAGGACGCACGTAAATAGGATAGGGGGATGCTTATTACATGAAAATCGACTAAATTTACAACGTGAGTTCTAATTGTTGGATTTTAAGGTAAGACAGAAATTAGTTGGTTTGGCGGTGGGTATTGGTGAAGTTAAATGGAAACGAACCTATTTAGAGGCCAATGTGTGCGCAAGGAGGGGTAAGGGGACACTTGAATCACTAATACATTTGTTTTTCTAATTCATTTTGTTGAGTAACTACACAGTCAAGGGCGTAGGTAAGCAAAGGTGATGTGGGGGTGCTTATTACATTCAAATCAGCAAAATTTACACCTTGAGTTCTAATCATCGGATTTTCAAGGTTCGAGATTTTAAACGAAGATTAAATGTAATGTGGGAACACAAGAAGACAAAAACGTGCGCAAGGAGGGATCTGGTTTCCAGAATCGGCTCAAAATTTTTTTTTTTAGGTAATACCTACCTACCTAAATATGTATTTTTATTTTAATAGGTAGGTACCTACTTTATTTAGGTAGTACAAGTGGTAAAATTTTTTTGATGTTGATAAGTGGTTGGTGGGGTGGTAAAAAATGTATTCCGGTTTTTTGGCACGGAATTATTCTTCATAGACGGCAATAACCCTTGCTGGGAAAAAATGCTTCGTTTTAAGAATATGATAGGTATATGGTAGAGAAGAAGAAAAAATTTATCTTTTCATTGATAAATTATTAATTTCTTTGTCAAGTGGTTACTAACAAAATTCACGGTCGTTCGTTCCTTAGAGGGTAATGGGAGGTAGGTATAACATAACATACAAATAGTCTGATTTTCAAAGTTGTCTTAAAATTACACTATAGGCAGGCAGGTAGGTTCATAATTAGGTGCATTACATTTTTATTCAAATGCAAGCCCACACAACCCACACACATAATTTTAGGAAAATAATTGTCAATGTTCATTGATACGTTACCTGACAAAAAAAACGTCAATGCTACCTGACAAGTAACATGGATGGTGTGTAGCGCTCTTTAAGCTGAACATTTTTCGAGTGCTGATTTTAAATCATCTTTTTGGTCGATATTTGGTTGTCAAAGGTTTTACTAAAGAAGACCCGGGCAACGCCGGGTTTTATCGGCTATATATAATAAATTTTATTGAATAGAGAATTTTATGTATAGGCGCACTTAGACGGAATTTTTTGAAATTCAAATTTTTAGTAGGGTAAAATGGGGGTTTTCTGATTAAAGGTAAAAAAACAGTGTTCATATTAATTTTAGTCGATAGATCTTTTAAATACAAGGAAGTATTTAATTTTAAAAAATTCTATAAAATCTACGAAGCGAGTTATAAAATGTTAAAAGTTGAATTTTGAAAAATAGACGTAGACAAATAATTCGCCATAAATTGGGGGTTTTAGTTAGGGACCTAGATTTTATACTATTAGAAAGGGTATGAAAAAAAATTATTGATGTTTCAGGAATTTTTAATGGGATTTTTGTACCCACTTTTTGATTTTTGAAAACCAGACTTTTTTTTCACCCATTTTTTTGTGGGTTTTTATTTTTCATTTTTTTATGGGTGGTTCTAAAAATCTGAAATTTCTACACCTGATGGAAACTATTGATTTATAAATATTTTAAAAATTTCAAATTTTTTGAATACCCCAAACTTGAGGTATTTACAAAATTAATGAAATCTTTTTATGCCCTCACAACTTTTTACTGGATGCATCTATAAATTTAATTTTTCTTTTGCACCTTTGAAAGCTAACGTTTAAATTGATATCTGAATCATAATTCTACAAGCTACACAACCCCCAGAATAGATTAAAAAGTTTCGATACAACATTTCACAAAAATCTTGAAAAATGGGCATAATTGTTCGTTGTCCACGTGAAATGTGAAAAAGAGCCGATTTGGAACTGGTTTTTAGCTTTCGTTCTAATTGTCAGATTTAATTTTTGATTACATATTTAGAAAGATGAAATATCCGTTCAATACCAGATATAATTTTTTCAAAATTCCAAAAATTTTCATACTAAAATCCAAATTGCATTTTTAGGGAACATAACTTTTTCGAAGGAGAATAAGAAAATACAAAAAGAAAAAACAACAATTCAAACCATGTGTATATGCGTGGTGCCATCGGCAGCAAATCTAGGTTATATTTGTGTATATGTAGGTATAATAAGTTCATATAATAATAACATCCAACTAAATATCTGATATCCATATCAAGACATTTTCATATATCTTCGCTGGGCAAATCATGTCATGATATATAATTTCGTACCTCGACTGCATGGGAGTTTGATGGTTGATTTTTTTGCAGATAAAAGTGTAACTCTTCGGTTGTTGTATTCTAGCTCAAGAAAATTAAACTTTGACTTCCAAAAAATTCCGTTAGACACAAAAAATAACATTTCTAGACAAAAAGCAACAAAAAACAACCATCTGTCAAATGCCATGTCAAGAGAAAATATCAGAGATAGATCGCTGATTATCATAAGATCAGATATCGCGACTCCACAAGATATTTCATGGCACGATGAACAATCTGAAATGAATTATCTACTGTGAAGTCGGTGTGTAACATAAACAATCGGAATGGATTGCTCAGGGGACTCATTCCGTAAAACGATTATCACCCAACGATAACGTTTCGACGATAGTCCTGCTTCACGTAACCAAAAAATGACTATCGTCTTGACGATCAAAAATATTTGCTTCACGTAAGTCGATTATAGTCAAAACCATATCTTCAAAACGATGGCTTTTGGATGATACCTAAATAGGTATCGTTTCGCATTTGTTTTCATGATTGTATGTAAGTTTCTACGCCACTATAGTTAAATGAGTGAAATAATTTACTTATTTTGGAAAATGACAAAAAAAATTCGAGAAAAATACAAATTATATGAAAAATTAAAAAAAAAAAAAAAAAAACTATTTGCCAGTTTGTCAGCAGGGATCGAACACCCAACCTCTCGGTTAAGAAGCAAGTACCTATCCCATTGCGCCACCATCTGATGTAAATTTCTGCCGATTTCTTGGATTTATAAACAAACCGTGCACTTAAGAACTTCGTTCTAATAACGCATTACGCAATATTTGCAGCTGATCTATATCTATATCTATACTTCTATCTATACTTCTATATCTATACTTCTATATCTATACTATTATATCTATACTATTATATAAAAGAGTAACTTTTTTTGGTTGTCAGTCTGGCTGAATGTATGCACTAAACTCACAAACAAACAAAAAAACTCTTTTAAAAAATAGATATAATACAAATTTCACTTATCTGGTATGCTATAGGATACAGCAGAAAAGAAAATTTTTGTTAAATACCGAATAATAAACAAATTAAAAACTTACCACAAAAAAAATCGTATGGAAATTTTCTAAAATCAAGCATGTAGGTATTTTCCTTGCAAAATACTGCTTTATAGATTTTCAACTCACATTTACTTCAAGCTCAATTATTTATAAGGAGGAGTTGTTTTGCCATGGAAAATTGCCTTTTGTGGCATGTGGATTTGACGATAAATCGTCAAATTCCATATTTTTGGTGGGCTGATTCCTGGAATCGGCTCAAAAAAAGAGTTTTTTTTTTTTTAGGTAGGGTAGTATTTTTGTTTTTTTTCTTTTTTTATTTTTAGGGAACATTTTTGGTGAAAATTAAGTGGTGGGTAGTAAAAAATCTTCATCGAAAAAAAAAAAAACGATTCAAGCCATGTGCAGTATAATGTGCCTTGGTAGGTGGGAGCGAGAAGTGAGTTTTGTTTTCACCGGCGACGAATTGTGTTGATGTTTTTGTGTAATAGGGAAAAGTTCAAATAAAAAAAAAAAAAAAACATCAACGGTAGGGATTTTCTCTTTAGTAAGAAATAGTGGTATGTGAGAGGTAGGTATAATATTTGCAGCAAAAATAAATGTTTACTACTGAAATTGTTTGGTTTGGTGGTGAGTGTTTGCTGGATATGGTAAATGGAAACGAACTATAGGCAAGGGCGTTGGTTTGGCGGTGGGTGGTTGGTTTTTTAATACTTTATTTAGGTTAGGTACAAATTTTTTCATGAGAATAAGTGATGGTGGGGTGGTAAAAATATGTATGCAGGTTTTTTGGCAGTGAATTATTCTTCATCGTCAAGAAATAAAAAAAAAAACAAATCAAACCATGTGCAATGTGCCTTGGTAGGTGGGAGCGAGATAGTGAGTAGAGTTGACTGTTTTCGCGTTTCGCCGTCGACGAATCGTGGTGATATTTTTGTGTATAGGAAGGTATGGTAAAACAAAACAAAACATAAACAGTCGGTAGGTATTCTCTATAGTGTAGTAAGAAATGATTGGAGTAGGTATAGGTATGAGTAGGTAGGTATAATAGGTATTTGCAGCAGAAAAAAAATGTTGGTTTATTAGCGGTGGGTGGTTGGTGATGGTGAATAGAATCGAACTTATTTAGAGGCAAAGGCGTGAACAAGGAGGGGTAAGGGGGCATTTGCACCCCTTATACAAATTATTTTCATTTTTTTTTTCTGAGTAATTACACAATCAAGGACGCACGTAAATAGGATAGGGGGATGCTTATTACATGAAAATCGACTAAATTTACAACGTGAGTTCTAATTGTTGGATTTTAAGGTAAGACAGAAATTAGTTGGTTTGGCGGTGGGTATTGGTGAAGTTAAATGGAAACGAACCTATTTAGAGGCCAATGTGTGCGCAAGGAGGGGTAAGGGGACACTTGAATCACTAATACATTTGTTTTTCTAATTCATTTTGTTGAGTAACTACACAGTCAAGGGCGTAGGTAAGCAAAGGTGATGTGGGGGTGCTTATTACATTCAAATCAGCAAAATTTACACCTTGAGTTCTAATCATCGGATTTTCAAGGTTCGAGATTTTAAACGAAGATTAAATGTAATGTGGGAACACAAGAAGACAAAAACGTGCGCAAGGAGGGATCTGGTTTCCAGAATCGGCTCAAAATTTTTTTTTTTAGGTAATACCTACCTACCTAAATATGTATTTTTATTTTAATAGGTAGGTACCTACTTTATTTAGGTAGTACAAGTGGTAAAATTTTTTTGATGTTGATAAGTGGTTGGTGGGGTGGTAAAAAATGTATTCCGGTTTTTTGGCACGGAATTATTCTTCATAGACGGCAATAACCCTTGCTGGGAAAAAATGCTTCGTTTTAAGAATATGATAGGTATATGGTAGAGAAGAAGAAAAAATTTATCTTTTCATTGATAAATTATTAATTTCTTTGTCAAGTGGTTACTAACAAAATTCACGGTCGTTCGTTCCTTAGAGGGTAATGGGAGGTAGGTATAACATAACATACAAATAGTCTGATTTTCAAAGTTGTCTTAAAATTACACTATAGGCAGGCAGGTAGGTTCATAATTAGGTGCATTACATTTTTATTCAAATGCAAGCCCACACAACCCACACACATAATTTTAGGAAAATAATTGTCAATGTTCATTGATACGTTACCTGACAAAAAAAACGTCAATGCTACCTGACAAGTAACATGGATGGTGTGTAGCGCTCTTTAAGCTGAACATTTTTCGAGTGCTGATTTTAAATCATCTTTTTGGTCGATATTTGGTTGTCAAAGGTTTTACTAAAGAAGACCCGGGCAACGCCGGGTTTTATCGGCTATATATAATAAATTTTATTGAATAGAGAATTTTATGTATAGGCGCACTTAGACGGAATTTTTTGAAATTCAAATTTTTAGTAGGGTAAAATGGGGGTTTTCTGATTAAAGGTAAAAAAACAGTGTTCATATTAATTTTAGTCGATAGATCTTTTAAATACAAGGAAGTATTTAATTTTAAAAAATTCTATAAAATCTACGAAGCGAGTTATAAAATGTTAAAAGTTGAATTTTGAAAAATAGACGTAGACAAATAATTCGCCATAAATTGGGGGTTTTAGTTAGGGACCTAGATTTTATACTATTAGAAAGGGTATGAAAAAAAATTATTGATGTTTCAGGAATTTTTAATGGGATTTTTGTACCCACTTTTTGATTTTTGAAAACCAGACTTTTTTTTCACCCATTTTTTTGTGGGTTTTTATTTTTCATTTTTTTATGGGTGGTTCTAAAAATCTGAAATTTCTACACCTGATGGAAACTATTGATTTATAAATATTTTAAAAATTTCAAATTTTTTGAATACCCCAAACTTGAGGTATTTACAAAATTAATGAAATCTTTTTATGCCCTCACAACTTTTTACTGGATGCATCTATAAATTTAATTTTTCTTTTGCACCTTTGAAAGCTAACGTTTAAATTGATATCTGAATCATAATTCTACAAGCTACACAACCCCCAGAATAGATTAAAAAGTTTCGATACAACATTTCACAAAAATCTTGAAAAATGGGCATAATTGTTCGTTGTCCACGTGAAATGTGAAAAAGAGCCGATTTGGAACTGGTTTTTAGCTTTCGTTCTAATTGTCAGATTTAATTTTTGATTACATATTTAGAAAGATGAAATATCCGTTCAATACCAGATATAATTTTTTCAAAATTCCAAAAATTTTCATACTAAAATCCAAATTGCATTTTTAGGGAACATAACTTTTTCGAAGGAGAATAAGAAAATACAAAAAGAAAAAACAACAATTCAAACCATGTGTATATGCGTGGTGCCATCGGCAGCAAATCTAGGTTATATTTGTGTATATGTAGGTATAATAAGTTCATATAATAATAACATCCAACTAAATATCTGATATCCATATCAAGACATTTTCATATATCTTCGCTGGGCAAATCATGTCATGATATATAATTTCGTACCTCGACTGCATGGGAGTTTGATGGTTGATTTTTTTGCAGATAAAAGTGTAACTCTTCGGTTGTTGTATTCTAGCTCAAGAAAATTAAACTTTGACTTCCAAAAAATTCCGTTAGACACAAAAAATAACATTTCTAGACAAAAAGCAACAAAAAACAACCATCTGTCAAATGCCATGTCAAGAGAAAATATCAGAGATAGATCGCTGATTATCATAAGATCAGATATCGCGACTCCACAAGATATTTCATGGCACGATGAACAATCTGAAATGAATTATCTACTGTGAAGTCGGTGTGTAACATAAACAATCGGAATGGATTGCTCAGGGGACTCATTCCGTAAAACGATTATCACCCAACGATAACGTTTCGACGATAGTCCTGCTTCACGTAACCAAAAAATGACTATCGTCTTGACGATCAAAAATATTTGCTTCACGTAAGTCGATTATAGTCAAAACCATATCTTCAAAACGATGGCTTTTGGATGATACCTAAATAGGTATCGTTTCGCATTTGTTTTCATGATTGTATGTAAGTTTCTACGCCACTATAGTTAAATGAGTGAAATAATTTACTTATTTTGGAAAATGACAAAAAAAATTCGAGAAAAATACAAATTATATGAAAAATTTAAAAAAAAAAAAAAAAAACTATTTGCCAGTTTGTCAGCAGGGATCGAACACCCAACCTCTCGGTTAAGAAGCAAGTACCTATCCCATTGCGCCACCATCTGATGTAAATTTCTGCCGATTTCTTGGATTTATAAACAAACCGTGCACTTAAGAACTTCGTTCTAATAACGCATTACGCAATATTTGCAGCTGATCTATATCTATATCTATACTTCTATCTATACTTCTATATCTATACTTCTATATCTATACTATTATATCTATACTATTATATAAAAGAGTAACTTTTTTTGGTTGTCAGTCTGGCTGAATGTATGCACTAAACTCACAAACAAACAAAAAAACTCTTTTAAAAAATAGATATAATACAAATTTCACTTATCTGGTATGCTATAGGATACAGCAGAAAAGAAAATTTTTGTTAAATACCGAATAATAAACAAATTAAAAACTTACCACAAAAAAAATCGTATGGAAATTTTCTAAAATCAAGCATGTAGGTATTTTCCTTGCAAAATACTGCTTTATAGATTTTCAACTCACATTTACTTCAAGCTCAATTATTTATAAGGAGGAGTTGTTTTGCCATGGAAAATTGCCTTTTGTGGCATGTGGATTTGACGATAAATCGTCAAATTCCATATTTTTGGTGGGCTGATTCCTGGAATCGGCTCAAAAAAAGAGTTTTTTTTTTTTTAGGTAGGGTAGTATTTTTGTTTTTTTTCTTTTTTTATTTTTAGGGAACATTTTTGGTGAAAATTAAGTGGTGGGTAGTAAAAAATCTTCATCGAAAAAAAAAAAAACGATTCAAGCCATGTGCAGTATAATGTGCCTTGGTAGGTGGGAGCGAGAAGTGAGTTTTGTTTTCACCGGCGACGAATTGTGTTGATGTTTTTGTGTAATAGGGAAAAGTTCAAATAAAAAAAAAAAAAAAACATCAACGGTAGGGATTTTCTCTTTAGTAAGAAATAGTGGTATGTGAGAGGTAGGTATAATATTTGCAGCAAAAATAAATGTTTACTACTGAAATTGTTTGGTTTGGTGGTGAGTGTTTGCTGGATATGGTAAATGGAAACGAACTATAGGCAAGGGCGTTGGTTTGGCGGTGGGTGGTTGGTTTTTTAATACTTTATTTAGGTTAGGTACAAATTTTTTCATGAGAATAAGTGATGGTGGGGTGGTAAAAATATGTATGCAGGTTTTTTGGCAGTGAATTATTCTTCATCGTCAAGAAATAAAAAAAAAAACAAATCAAACCATGTGCAATGTGCCTTGGTAGGTGGGAGCGAGATAGTGAGTAGAGTTGACTGTTTTCGCGTTTCGCCGTCGACGAATCGTGGTGATATTTTTGTGTATAGGAAGGTATGGTAAAACAAAACAAAACATAAACAGTCGGTAGGTATTCTCTATAGTGTAGTAAGAAATGATTGGAGTAGGTATAGGTATGAGTAGGTAGGTATAATAGGTATTTGCAGCAGAAAAAAAATGTTGGTTTATTAGCGGTGGGTGGTTGGTGATGGTGAATAGAATCGAACTTATTTAGAGGCAAAGGCGTGAACAAGGAGGGGTAAGGGGGCATTTGCACCCCTTATACAAATTATTTTCATTTTTTTTTTCTGAGTAATTACACAATCAAGGACGCACGTAAATAGGATAGGGGGATGCTTATTACATGAAAATCGACTAAATTTACAACGTGAGTTCTAATTGTTGGATTTTAAGGTAAGACAGAAATTAGTTGGTTTGGCGGTGGGTATTGGTGAAGTTAAATGGAAACGAACCTATTTAGAGGCCAATGTGTGCGCAAGGAGGGGTAAGGGGACACTTGAATCACTAATACATTTGTTTTTCTAATTCATTTTGTTGAGTAACTACACAGTCAAGGGCGTAGGTAAGCAAAGGTGATGTGGGGGTGCTTATTACATTCAAATCAGCAAAATTTACACCTTGAGTTCTAATCATCGGATTTTCAAGGTTCGAGATTTTAAACGAAGATTAAATGTAATGTGGGAACACAAGAAGACAAAAACGTGCGCAAGGAGGGATCTGGTTTCCAGAATCGGCTCAAAATTTTTTTTTTTAGGTAATACCTACCTACCTAAATATGTATTTTTATTTTAATAGGTAGGTACCTACTTTATTTAGGTAGTACAAGTGGTAAAATTTTTTTGATGTTGATAAGTGGTTGGTGGGGTGGTAAAAAATGTATTCCGGTTTTTTGGCACGGAATTATTCTTCATAGACGGCAATAACCCTTGCTGGGAAAAAATGCTTCGTTTTAAGAATATGATAGGTATATGGTAGAGAAGAAGAAAAAATTTATCTTTTCATTGATAAATTATTAATTTCTTTGTCAAGTGGTTACTAACAAAATTCACGGTCGTTCGTTCCTTAGAGGGTAATGGGAGGTAGGTATAACATAACATACAAATAGTCTGATTTTCAAAGTTGTCTTAAAATTACACTATAGGCAGGCAGGTAGGTTCATAATTAGGTGCATTACATTTTTATTCAAATGCAAGCCCACACAACCCACACACATAATTTTAGGAAAATAATTGTCAATGTTCATTGATACGTGTGGAGGCTTATTTTCAATGTTACCTGACAAAAAAAACGTCAATGCTACCTGACAAGTAACATGGATGGTGTGTAGCGCTCTTTAAGCTGAACATTTTTCGAGTGCTGATTTTAAATCATCTTTTTGGTCGATATTTGGTTGTCAAAGGTTTTACTAAAGAAGACCCGGGCAACGCCGGGTTTTATCGGCTAGTATACTATGTATAAATTCCCACTAAATCACGCCTAATGAAATTATCATTGAAGTCGTTGAAGTATGTATACCTATAATTTTTAAGGTACGACTTTTTCTTGGTTGCTCAGAAATAGTAGCTGCATTTTATTTTCCCTCAGATCTGATCCGGATCAGATCATAATAATAAAACAAACTGGATCACGGATTTATTTATTTCTCACAGTTGGCTTTATTTGCACAATAAAATTGACAGAAGGAAAATTTTCACAAATATTGTTTGAAATAATATTTGGCATCTAAGGAAGAGCGAATGTTTAAAAATGGAACAGTTTTATTTTTTTAGTTTAATTTCCATTAAGTTAATAGTGTTTATGTATTTTTTCCGTGCCTCGCGACGCGCCGGCTCTATTAAATGAAGAAAAAACTCATAAAAAAAAAATTGGAATGATGGCGGCATGTGTTTAATTTCGAGAATTTTAAATTTTATTGAGTTTTTTTTTGTACATCTCAGCAGTGGTACCAACTTATAAAATTAAAATATTGCTAGGAAAGTGTTCAGAAAATGGATTTTGAAATCCAAATCCAAAGGCAGACCTGGATCTTGTGTTGTTATTGTAAAACTTGTATTTATGTTTCCAAATCCAATCCGGATCAGATCTGGGGGAAAATAAAATGCAGCTAGTATTTCACATGTCACCTTCGTAGAGGTATTTCATAGCGGTAGAAAATTATATTTTTTTATTTTTTTATTTAGGGCTTAGGGCGACTTTTCTTGGACTGCAAAAAAATTGCATATTTCGAGGAGTGTTATTCCAAATTGATAGCTTTGCCCGATTGACTAACACTGAAGTTGGGAAAACACGAGATGAGGTAGGTAATCTAGTCTCCCGGACTGATAAGGCAACGTAAAAAATTCGTCAAAGAAATAATGTACGATGTACCTAACATGAGTCCGTCGCATGTATGTACTTGCACTTAGTTACGATCACATTGGTTTTAAAGCCGTAGTTATAAATTTATCACCATTATATTTTTTCGCATGCAAAATAATTTCCGTTTAATTTTTTGCATGCAAAAAAATTTTTTAAAGAATTAATGGTACTTAACATTGAATAATGTTAAGTACCATTAATACCAACCTACATACTTATATCAAATTTCGGGGGAATCAAAACATTAATTTCTTACAAATTTATTAAAACAATTTGAATTGTTTTTTGTTAGTTTTAATTTTCAAAAAACCTTGCTTTCTCCTGACCTTATAGTTAAAACCCAAAATTTGAAATACCATATCAGAGTTCTTTAAGATAATTGGCAACTCGGGCAATAAAACATCAATGTATTCCAATTTTTACGAATTTCTTAAATTCTGTAAAAATAACATTGAATAATATGTAGGTAGGTAAGGTAAATAGTTATATACCTTTTATATTATTTGTTAACTTATTAGTACATTTACAGATCAACCCAAGAAATTTCTGTATTGAAATATTGAATATTTTGCTTCATTAGTAAACATTATACAGTAGACGCTCGTTAACTTGAACACGTATACGAAACCAGGGGTGTTCAAGGTATAGGGTTGTTCAAGTTACTGGACCAAGATACAAAATTGTGTTTTCTTGTTTTTAAATAATTTATTACTACCTAAATAATAATGTTTAAAATATATTGTTCCTTTACTTTGAAATTCTGTGATTTTCTGTGCATTTCAGTACAATTTTATTTTTTTTATATGAACTTTGACAGAACTTTGGACTGAAAATTCACACAAAAGCACAGAAAATCACAGAGTTTTTAAGGAAAGGAACGAAAGTAATAATTTGAAATGATACATTTTTAAGACGACCTAGGAAGAAACCATTATTTTTTACTGCTTAGCTTTGTGCAGCACGTTTCTGAAAGAAGATTCTCAGAAATTCTGGAGAACTGCAATTTGTGTAAATGTTTTTTTTTTTTTAATTTGAAAATTGCATATTTTCCATTCCAAATGCATTGGAGTAAGACGTACCTATCCCTGAGTTTTCTTTTCAATTATCCCAGCTTTTGGTTTTGTTTCTTTCAACCCCTTTTTCACATTTTCTTAAAATCTTATCCTAAATATGCACTTTTTTAAATGAAATTAATTTCGGTTACGAAAAAAGCCTTAAATAAAAGCAAAACAAATTGCTTGGGATTCCCGTTTTAAAAATCGTTTACACTTTTTACCAATATAAGGTGCCTTTCAAATATTCCAATATGAAACGTGGTTCAAGTTACAGAGTTTGCAAATATTTTATAAGTATGTTCAAGTTAAAGAGTATTTAAGGCAAAAATTCAAGGTATCGAGTCTTAAAAATTGTTTGTTCAAGTTATAGAATGCGTAAAGGGAAAAATTATTTGTTCAAGTTATTGGAATTTTCAAGTTATCGTATGCTCAAGTTAACGAGAGCCTACTGTAGTAAACTTTATCAGTTTGCTGCAGTAACATTAAAAATATGTAAATTTTGTAAATACTTACTTACTTACTTTACTTTAGATGGCGCTCACAGCCCAGGATGGACTACGGCCTCAACCAACAAGCCCCTCCAGCCAGCTCGGTCCCTAGCTAGCTGCCTCCAGTTACGCACTCCAAGTTGGTTGAGGTCGTTCTCCACTTGTGTGCGCCACCTAAGGTGGGGTCTTCCTCTGCTGCGCAGACCGTCAGGGGTAGATTCGAAGACTCGTCGGGCTGGTGCGTTGGTGTCCATACGCTCCACGTGTCCCAGCCATCTTAGCCGCTGTATTTTAAGCTTTATGACCAGATCGACGTCGCTGTAAAGCCCGTAAAGCTCGTTGTTGAATCTTCTCCTCCATACTCCATCGATACATACTGGACCGAAGATAACCCGAAGAATCTTCCTTTCAAAGCACCCAAGTAGATTCTCATCCGTTTTTGTCAGGGTCCATGCTTCTGCCCCATACAGCAGGACCGGGATGATAATGGTCTTATATAAGGTCTCCTTGGTTCTTTGAGAGAGGGCTTTATTACTCAAATGCCTTCTTAGCCCGAAGAAACAGCGATTGGCAAGAGTAATTCTTCGTTTGATCTCTGCACTGATGTCATTTTGCGATGTTATAGTGGAGCCCAGGTAGACAAAGTCTTTGACAACTTCGAAGTTGTACCTATCCATCGTGACGTTTTGCCCGAGTCGACGATGTTGAGATTCCTTTCTCGATGATAGCATATACTTCGTCTTGTCCTCATTAACAGCCAAACCCATTTTCGCCGCCTCCGATTCAATACTTGCAAACGCACCAGTGACAGCTCGCTTCGTTCTTCCAATGATGTCAATATCATCTGCATAAGCAAGTAGTTGAACGGACTTTTGAAAAATTGTACCACTGTTGTTGACTTGCGAGTTGCGTACAATTGCTTCAAGTACGATGTTAAAGAGGTTGCATGATAACGCGTCGCCTTGCCTCAAACCTTTCTCGACATCAAAGGGTTCGGTGGTGTTCTTGCCGACTTTGACGGAGCAGCGAGATTTCTCCATCGTCATCCTGCACAAGCGGACGAGTTTGGCAGGGATGCCGAGATGCGCCATGGCCCTGTATAGCTCGTCTCTGTCTACGCTATCATATGCGACTTTAAAATCGATAAAGAGGTGGTGTGTATCGATTTGAAACTCCTGGGTTTTTTCCAAAATCTGTCGGAGTGTGAACATTTGATCGACGGTTGATTTGCCGGGCCTAAAACCACACTGATAGGGGCCGATCAGATCGTTGACAAACGGTTTTAAGCGATCACACAGTACAGATGACAAGATTTTGTATGCGACGTTGAGGAGACTTATACCTCTGTAGTTGGAACAGGTCAGAGCATCTCCTTTCTTGTGGATAGGGCACACTATACCGAGGTTCCATTCATCGGGCATACTTTCCTCCGACCAAATTTTGGAGATAAGCTGGTGTATACTCCCTACCAAGTCATCTCCCCCTGCTTTGAATAGCTCGGCTGGCAGGCCATCCGCACCAGCAGCCTTGTACGTTTTAAGCTTGGCTATCGCTAACCGCACTTCATTTAGGTCGGGTGGACGGAAGTTTTGACCATCATCGTCCAGGTTGAATGGAGTGTTCTGTCTTACAGCGGAATTTTGGCCATCTTCGCCGTTTAGCAGTCTAGAAAAGTGTTGTTTCCAGATCCTCAGCACCGACTGTGTGTCTACCACCATATTCCCACTCTCGTCTCGGCAGGCTTCCGTTCTGGCCTTGTAACCCTGGGTAGTTTGCCTCACCCTTCGGTAGAACTTCCGAACATCACCCCTGCCGCTACAGTCCTCAATAGACTCGACCGCCCGCTTCGCATGCTCTCTCTTTTTCCTCCTGAGAAGTCGGCGTTCCTCCCTTCGTTTTTGCCCGTAGAGCTCCCGGGCTGCTCTCTCAGCAGCTCTGGTTCTAGCCTGCAGCATGGCTTGGTAGGCCTCGTTCTTTGCTTCATGCGCCAGTCTGCATTCTTCATCGAACCAGGGGTTTCGTTGTGGTGGCCTAGTGAAACCCAGTACATCAGTAGCGGCACTTTTGATGGCATTTTGGCAGTGCTTCCACTGGTCCTCTACAGATGATGCTTGTGGCGGGCTTGTTGAGAGTTTAAGAGAGACGTGGTCTGCAAAAGTCCTGGCTATCTCTTGCGATTTTAGCTTCGCGACGTTAAATCGTTTTACAGCATTCGCTCGTCGTTGTGGCGTCATGGATATCCGCATACGTACTTGCGCTACCACTAGGTAGTGATCCGAGTCTATGTTGGCACCTCGGAAAGTTCGGACATCCAGGATACTGGAAGCATGTCTGGCGTCTATCGCAACATGATCAATCTGGTTGACGGTTCGTTGATCCGGAGACCGCCAGGTCCCTTTGTGTATATTGAGGTGTGGGAATTGAGTGCTTGCTATGATGACATTTCGCCCCGCCGCGAAATCAATGAGCCTGAGTCCGTTACCGGAAGTGTTGTCGTGCAGGCTGTGTCCTCCGACTATCGAACCAAAGATGCCCTCCTTTCCGATCTTGGCGTTGAAGTCGCCAAGAATAATCTTGACGTCGTACTTGGGGCACCTATCATACGTATCCTCGAGGAGATCGTAGAATTCTTCTTTGGTTGAGTCATCCTTTTCTTCCGTTGGGGCATGGGCACAGATCAACGTGATGTTTTTGAACTTTGCTTTGATGCGGATTGTGACCAGGCGCTCGCTTACATTTCTGAAGCCCAAGACTTCTTGCCTAAGTCTTCCCCTTACCACAAAACCACAACCAAAGAGCCGCTGACCCTGCTCCTTGCTTTTTGTAAATACGTAACTGGATTTTAACCTACATAATTATATGACTAATTTAACAACAAACCGATAACTATAGAAAACTTAGACCACTGAAAGTGGATGCCCAAGAAAGCACTAAATCAAAGGATCTAAAATCGTTTGTTAAGTCCACAGTTCATTGCCAACATAATAAAATTAACTTAAACGCCTTTCAAGCAGAAAGAAAATTTGACCTAGAGCGAAATATAATTAAAATTTTCTATTTCTCCTTAACAAAGAAAGATTCACCTATTAAAACGAAAATCTTTCATTTCATAGTTACGAAGCCAGCTTAAATAATATGCATAAAAAGAAATGTTTGACAAGCCTCCCATTAAATTGAGCCTTTCAGTCATTAAACAAATAATATAATAGGTTACTATGCTTACATTTATGAGGAATTCCTTAGCAACACACTGACATAATCGTTTGGATTAAATGCGAGAATCTTCTTACTCCTGTTTCCATCAAGGCTTATGATTTCTTTTCATTTATGGGTTCCAGCTAAAATATATATAATTTCTTACCCCAAAGCTACATAAATTATAAAGCTGATCTTCTTACTGAGCAATAAACATATGAAACATTTTCCCATTCATAACTATTGGAAATAAAATATTGACTGCATATTTGGAGTATTGCAGAACAGCCGCGCAGTGTTAAACGAGACCTCTTGCAAGAGAAAACACGGCAGCAGCGTTGCCATAATGTGCCCGATCGGGCCATTTGGCCCTCTGTTTTTCATTTTGGCCCTTGGCCCCGGGCCACCAAGAAATGGCCCGCACTTCGTAATTTTAATTTTTTTTTAATTTTTATTGTATTTTATTCCATTTTCATTTTATATTTATTTACTGCTTTGATATAATTTACAATGTGGCTGTAAAACCAACAGCCGTTTTGACCAAGATCCAGATGTACAACAACCGTGGTTTAGATTTGACTTTAAACTTTAAACCCACCGATTTCAATGCATTATCTGAGGTTCCATACGATTTAAGTATGTTAGTGCCAGTTGTACAAACGGGGTTAAATATTTAACCCGTCGTTCAGGAAATTTAATTCGCCGATTTCGGTGGATGAACTGAAGGTCAGCGATGGTTCAATGTTCAAGTACGTGATATTAGCCAAGTTCATGCCTGAACCAGCGCTAAACGTCAGTTAATCCGCCGAACTAAAAATCTTGAACCACGAGTTAAATATTGAACCACGTTTGTACAACTAGCCCTTGTTGGCCTTACCAGTTCATTCGCTAAAATCAGTGGGTTAAAATTGCTGAGCAAAGGTTTAAATGTTTTAACAATACAAACATTTTTACAGTCGAAATCTCCGAAAAAAATCTCAGCTCTTGAGTGAGATTTTTTGTCCCCCTTAAAAAAATCTTTTGAGCGCTCAGATGTTGCTCTCTAAACTAGATAACAGATTTTCGATAAAAAATAATTAATTTCTACAAATTTTAGGAAAATAATTCAAAGTTCATATAAAAATATAAATTATGTACAAATTCGTAGTTTTGGGCAGTATACAGGAACAAAGCTAATGTAAACGTTGTTTGCCAAACTATTAGCGACCTGCCTACCTACATATTTAAAAAAAAAAATTCAATAATTTTTTATTTGTGGCAACGCTGCACGGCAGACCGTTTTTCACCTTCACTCCAAGACCTTAGGTTATAAATAATTTTAACAGGTGCGAAGAACTAATGGAAAATTCTCGTTACGCTGATAATATTTTTTATGTAAGCAACCAATAATTTAACAATAATAATCTTATATATGCTTCCGTGATACAATAACGAGGTTTGTTTTCATAAGTATGATGGCCAAAGTTCTGAGCCGATTTTAGAAATTATAGGCGATTATAGGTGGATAGATGATTTTATTGCGAAAACGTGTGTTTGTAAGAATGAATACTCAAGAATAAAAAACTCCGATAAGGAATTTTAATTGTATATTAGTTAAGAGTTTCTTAAGTAACACTTTAAGAACCTACAAAATGAATCAAATTGGAATGAAAAATAATTAAACGGGTACGTAACTGCTTCACTGTCATAATTATTTATTTATTATTCTTTAATTGGAAATAATAAGATTAAATGAAGGTTGATTTTGCACGATTTGATAAAACACATCACGATTAAATCTTGAATTGAGAAACCGCTTCTACTTTCATGACCCTTTCCCAATTAAAATTTATTGTTGTAAAATACTAAAATGTAGCAACATTTTGATTTTTTAAAATGAAGTGACTGGCTATAAATTATATAAAATAGCATTTTCCATTGCTTATTCATTTTTTAGCAGCTGATAAAGCGTACCACCAAGCCTTCGTATTTCGGGTGTTTGTCAAATCACTAGGATCACTATTTTAGAAATTCTTCGGGACACCATGTGCCATATGTATAAAACTGAAGTACTTACTACTACAGTAAAACCCGCTTAAGAGAAACTGCAAAATTTTACAGTCTTTCTTTTACTTAAGCGGGTTTTTCACTTAAACGAACCCCGCTTCGCACGTATGTAGAGCCAAGCCCCTAAGTCCACAAGCCCTAACTCTACATCGTGGTCAAAAAGTATAGCTTGGTCGTTTCGCAGCCGGAACGCAGACACTTTAAGGGCCAGTTGTACAAATATTTGATCCGTGGTTCAGAAATTTTAACTCACCAATTTCGGCGGATTAACTGTGGTTTAACGATGGTTCAGGCATGTAATTGGCTTTTAGTGCATATTGGAACCTTGAACCATCGTTGAACCTCAGTTAACCCGCCGAAATCGGCGAGTTAAAATTCCTGAACCACGGATCAAAATTTAAACCACGATTATACAACTGGCACTAATAGACTTGCGGTTAAATCAAAGGGCACGACAGTGTCCAGCCAAGTTCTCCGCACTACTCCATTTTTACAGGAACAAACTCAAGCGCTTTTCGACCCCCCTCTAACTTCGGAACAAATAATGTCAGAGACTTCAAACTCGCCACATTTGCTAAGCTAGACGAGCACAGGCACCTCACCAAATTTCAACTCCCTAGCATTAGTGGTTCCTGAGACATCAAAAATTGCAAAAACCGTAACTGACTGACTCACTTTCTCACTGACAGATCATCAAAATTGTGGAGCACTTCTAGACACCGTAGAATCGCGTAATTTCGCTCATCGGTAGGCGTTGTGGTGTATACAAAGGAAAAACTCAAAAATTTGGGATTTTCCATATAGGGGGCGTGGTATCCGCCCACTTCCTCAAATTGTTATCAGATTGTTGCAGGCCTTTAATTTGGTATAAAGGTAGGACTTGCAATGTGTATAAAGAAAAAAAAAAATAAATTTGAGATTTATTGTTCAGGGGCGTGGCGTCCTGAATTTCTTAGAATTGTTGTCAATTATATGAAGCACTTCGGATTGTTGTAGAATTATGGATTTCAGTAGAGTGGTAAGGTTTATAATGCATACTGAGGAAAACTTAAAAATTTAGGGTTTATCATTCAAGGGGCGTGGCATCCACTTACTTTAATAGAATTACTATGGTTTGCTAAACAATGATGATTAGGTAGAGTGTTGGACCTCAGGTGCTAAAAAAACAAAGTACTTTGCAAAAAAGGAGTGAAATCACACCAAAAACATAAACGTTAAAAAAGAGCCAAGAGCCTTTATATAACAAGTCAGCTGTGAAAAGTAATGAGATTTAAAAAGAAGTTACTTTTGGAGGATTTGTCCCTTCGTTGCAAGAGGCAGTATTCTTGAAAAACGTTTTTATTAAGTGACAGAGGCTGCGAGTAGAACCCAGACCTCTCTGGCATGACAGTTAAAGGCACAGCTTTTTTCCAAAATGTTCATAACGGGGTAAAATAAATGACGTAGAAAACTAATATTCACATTAAATTTTAAAACTATTGCTTCGCTCTGCTATTGAAAGAGCCAAAAAGCCAAAGATATAATAAACTAGTTTGCTATGTTTGAAAATTTATTTATTTTTTTTTTTGCATTCTTTTCAATTTCAATTCAAAGGCCATAGATAGAAAGAGAAACTGAATCACTAGCGGTCAATACCTTTACAAACGGCTTAAAAAACAGTATTTTTTTTTTAAATCCACCTCTAAGCTATCATTTAATTAGAGTTTAACAAGTTTACTATCACGAAAAAAAAAAACACAAAAAGTTTTCATCAAAAGGTAAAGTAATCCACATTAAATATTCTCTATAGTAACACCACAGGCCTCCTATTTTACCATCAAAATTCCAAACAGACCCTAGTTAATTACTTCCTCATCACTTTGCAAAATGTATATATACGAGACACCGGGGTTTAATCTTAAGATAACAAGTTTCGTATATCTCAGCTGAAGCTATCATCAAGAAAACTAAAATTGATTAACATAGGATTAATTCTCCACAGGAGGTCGCGAATAAATCTAAATTATTAATTATATCCTCAAATTTGGATTTATGTAGAGGATGAATTTTCATGTAACTTTAATAAAATCCAGTTATATGTGAGTGTGGTTTTTAAATGACTTTTAAAGGGCCAGTAATGCCAGATCAGAAGATTTTGTTTTCAGGTTGTGTAAGGATTTTACATCCAATATCGCATCTAATTAGCTTTAGATCATCAAGCGCACTTTTTATACGCAGTTCCAGAATCAGAATAGAAGGATCTAGAAATTAATTGTGCTGTAGGTAGATTATGTTTTAGACAAGACAAATATTTTGTCTTAGTACAAAAAAATTTCATTAAAATCTAAGGTAAGGCGCTCACTGAAGTGGTGACGAAGTGGAGCGGTAAAGGAGTAGCGAGTGGCACTGGAGTGGTGAATAAGTGGCTTGGCAATGGAGTGGCGGCGAAGTGATATGAAAGTGATTTGACGCGCACTGCGGTGGCACAATACGTTCACCAGCTCTCGGTCTATAAGTCAATTATCACAGGCATATTCGTCTGTAGCACAAACCACTTCCTCACCACTCAGTTGCCACTTGAAAATTAAACATGTTCGGGATATGTGGCAGAAGACTGGCACCACACCACCTGCAAAATGTCATGCAACCGCCACTCCACTTTGATGAGCGCGTCTTCATTGAATTAAATAGGTTTTACCAATACCACCTGCCACTTAGTCACCACGCTACTACCACTCCACTTTGTCACCACTTCAGTGAGCGCCTTGCCTAAAATTTGAGAAACGTGTTGTTCGAAAACATTCAAGAAATAATCTACATACCTACATAAAGGCTGATTTCCAATGCCGCGTTGGGCGTCGCTTTGACAGATTTTTCTTTCAACGCGAAAGCTCATACATAGCAATTTAAGCAAATTGTTTACAATGACGCGTTGGGTATTATGTTACGATTTGGCACCTATTAGCATGTACACAAACCAACGTAACATAAGCTACCTCAACGTTAAAGTTAAAAAAAATCAGCTTCAGCGTGCGTTTTGACAGTTAAACTAATGGTCGAATTCCTTTCAACAAAAAAATCGATTTATTTAGAAGAAAAAAAATGGTTTTTCTGGACAAATTCCTTTTATTGAAAGAAAAAAGTCGATTTTGTTTAAAAAATAATGGAATAGTTTGTTGAAAGGAATTTGAAATTATAGTTATGTAGGTTCATTTTGATTTTCAGGTTCTCTTCAAGTCCTCTGTCATGTTGACGCGTTCGTAAAGCTTGTAAACGTATACGTAAGCGTCTCTAACGCAAACGCGCCATTGGAAATCAGCCTTAAATAAAAATGAATCCCTTTTTGTGTTCGTACGCGCATTACGCGGCCAAACATCATTCGACTTGGTTTCGGATTTTTTATTTGATTTTTATTGAACCAGATTAACACACAACGGAGCCGGAAATTGAAAATTTCGAACGACAGTTACCAAATTTGACCAACAAAGTCAGAAAATCGTTAAAAAATCTTGAAATTTTAAACTTTCTGAATTAGTTTTTTATTCGTACGCACATAACTTGGCTGAAAATCATCCAAATTGGATGGAGATTTTTTTATTGGATTTGTATTGAACCAGATAAACACACTACGGAGCAGCGTTGCCGCCCGAAATAAAATTAACGTGTCATATTTTCTAAAAAAAAGGTGCCAACTTTCGTGCCACATGAAAAAAACCACAAATTCTTCTATTTTTCTAGAAAAACCTGTAATCAATTTTATTACGGGGTAGCAACAAAACTCAATGAAAATCATTTGCACGAATAGAGCATTGTCAAAAAATTTGTGTTTTTACCCACTTTTTACGAAACTTGGACCAATTTTCATTAAATTTTGTTGAAATTTGCTTAATTTTAAGTTATATAATGGGAATAAAAAAAACGTGCCATATGGAACTTTTTCGTGCCACGAGGAAATTATCGTGTCAAAAAAGCACGATTGTGCCACTTCGGCAACGCTGCTACGGAGATAAGAATTGATAAATTAGGCCGGCAAAGTCGGAAAGTCATGATAACAATTGGAACTTGCTCAACTTTCGAAAGGAACATTAATAATTTAATCAATTATATGTGAAACGAAGTTCATCGGGTCAGCTAGTTTACAATTAATAAGGATGAAGCTTGATAGTGGTGGATTTTATATTTTTGTAAATTTAATGCAGGAATTTCTGATAAGTTTGCTCTTTTTTTTTTGCGAAGAAAATTTTTGAAAATCTCAATTTTGGGAGATTAATTTTGGTACCATTGATTTTACCTTTGGCCCCTTTCCAAAGTAAATAAGTATTTATTTTAACAAAACTGATTTGGCAACACTTTTATTCCAAATCAAAAACTTTGTTTTGTATGTCATCGGTCTATAAGGAAGTTATACCTAAATCCCTTTTGCCATTTAGTCGTGTCGTGATGTACCTCCACGGGTGAACTATACGAGACGAGACGACAACGCTGGCTATGACGACAAGGAAACAAGTTGGATGTTCATTCTCATGTGTTAATTATGCCATAAGCCAACATTTAGATAAAAATATTCTCAAAATGGAGAGAGGGACTTCGTTTCAACATCAACACACCGCATAATACCGCATACATAATTGTTGTATTGGTGGGAAATAAGATTTTCCTGCCGCACAAATGTATTGCTTGTCTTGTTGTAGCATCAAAATGGCAAACTAGGCACCTGCAAAAGAAGCATTATAGATACTTTTACAGGATAAGCTAGTGTTCACGATCACGCGTTCGCCTTTTAGGGTTTTTGCTTGAAGAGAAGAGAAAAAAAAAGAATTATAAACAACTTCAACAACTACTAGATACTTTGTCTACCTACTTACTACCTACTACTACTTATCCTATTCGATCGTTAATAACATTTTTCTAATGAAGATATTAACTAGTTATGTACAGTTTTGTGTATGGTTTTGGTATGCCAGTTGGGGGTGTATGCCTGCGCCGCCGCGCTGGGCTTAAACTATCTTATATAAAGCCGTAGGTAGTCAGTGATTGGTGGAGATTCCTTTCGGGAAAACGAATAAATTATAAACCACACAATATTTTTTCCTTTGTCCAGCGACTCTATAGATCGCTGAGAAGACTTCGAGAAGCGCATGTTCTTAATCCATAAGAAACCATTATAATGGCTAATTGAAGGTAAAGTAACATGTTAATAAATTATTGTATAAAACTCTTGTTTAAGGCTTTTAAATATGGAAACGTTTAGCTTAAAAAGTATTTAATAGGTTTTTTTTTTTTTAATCGATTTGGAAAAAAAGTCCAAACGCAAAAATTCCAATTATGGCTATAATCAATAAATTCTAGATATTCGTATTAAAACATTGTTGCAGTTGGGGATAATTGATGTGAGCATACTCAAAATATTGCTATATTGCTGATTTGAAGTTAGTCCAAAAAAGTTATTATAAATATTTGGCTTAGTTAAAAAAAAAAAAAGAATTTACTTATAGCCCTTCCACACTATCCCATCGAGTATTAATACAGGTCAAAAAGTGTGATAGAATTACTCACGACTGCCAAATTTGTGTGAAAAAACAACATTTTTATATTTTGCTTCCACACTTGCATCCAAAAAATCAATTCACCATAACCTCAAACCCCCAAGTGGGATAGAATGTGTGATGGTTTTAGAATCAATCCTTAAAATGTTCATGTATTAACACAACATGTCAGATTGTGTGAGATGGGCTGTCAAGTCGTGTGGGATGCAATTTCATATTTTGTTTCTACACTATTATACAGGATTTACTTCCCACTTTTTTGCCATGTATCAGTGGGATATAGTGTGGAAGGCCTTTTAATAGACACACATTCGGCCTTTTCTTTTTTAGTTCAGAGTTTGTGCAGAGCAGAGCACTGAGTAGACTCTGAGCAAAGTATGTTCAGAGCACTCCGATTTATTTATGAAACACACCTGAGCACTCAATTGTCATATCTGTCAAATTACATAGAAGATAGAAACTGTATGAAGTTGGCCGCGCTCAGTTTTTTACTCCGTCTGCTCGGTTATTTTATTCTGAGCCCTGAACGCACTTTGAACGAAAAAAGAAACACAAACTCCAAGCTCTGAGCGCTCTGAACTGAAAAAGAAACACAACATTTTTGTTTGACAGTTCGGGCTCAGCTCTGAACTGCTCTGAACTAAAACAGAAACACGCCTATTATGAATGCACAAAATTAGTTTGCAGAAAAGAGGTTTGAACCTGTCGGAAATTTAAATTATAATTAGTTGATTTAATTGGATGAAAGTGCTAAAGCAAAATATGAAAATGGTTGTATTCCAACAAATTTGGCATCAATTAATAAATCAATAATTGGATAGTGTGATAGAAGAAGTTTTAACAGTGGCCTCTCATAGAATCATTTTTTTATTTTCAACTCCCATAATATCCGCTTAACCAATTTAATTTTTATACAAGAGCTTCTAATAAGTCTAAATAATATTTCATATAAAAATTTTAAAATTTTAAATTAAAAAAAAAAATGAAATAAAAAAAAAATTCTAATTTTCAAGAATCGATATTTAAAAAATAGGAAAATATTTAAAATACTAAAAATTGGAATTCAATTTTTTTAATGTTTACAAAATTTTATACCTATGTACCTAAATAAAAAGATATAATTTTGTTTTTTAAATCGTTCCTACCATTTTTTTTTTTTTATAAATTAACATTTTTTACGGAATATACCAATTTACTGTACATCGAGTTGGTTTAAAAAACAATTTCCAAAGTTTTTAGCAGGTATACTCAAATAACACTCTCTTAAACTCAACTACATTTTTGGCAGGTGGGACTAAAATATGAACTTTCCAAATTAACTTCTTAACTTTCCATTGAAAGTTATTGTAATCGGTCCGATTTGTCGAATTGAAAATTTTGACATTTCTCGACGTATGTCTCTGATGGAGTCGGATTACATTGTTTTTTTTAGAGAGATGTCTATGTACCATGTACTTTCGTTTTTCGTACGTTCGGAAGATTTTTTTCGCAGACGATATCTCGAGAACGCATAGAGATATCGACTTAGAATAAATTTTATTTTATAGATAATACAGGCCATAACGTGCAGAAAGGATTTTCAGAAAAGTTCAATCAGCGGTTTTCTTATTACAGTAATTAAAAAAAAGTTGTAAAATGGCTTGTTTCTCGAATATCTCTAGAAAAATAATGCCATCGACTTTGGCCTAGTTTCATTCTATGCATAATAACGTAGAAAAAAATTGGTTAGACTGTAAAAAAAATCTACCCACAGGTTTTTTTTTTTTTTAAATAAAAAACTATACAAACTTGCTAAAAAATTTTGAATATCTCGAGAACACACAAAGATGTTAACTTTCGGTAAATTTTATTTAATACACAAACCTAGTTGATAATCGGTAGAGTTTGTAAAAAATCGACAAAATGATATCTATTAATTTTAAAATAATTTTAATCTACACCACAATGCCATTATTAGGTATTAAGTTTTTTTTTTTTTAGGCCAAAAAACCTGCAAAAGAAACTGCTAAAAATTGTTGGAATTTTTCGTTGCGCATATATTTAGAGCAAACAGTCCAACTTTGGTCTTCCCTTGATTACACAACTGATAAGTTTTTTCGAAGGTTCTTAAGTGGTTATTTTCTTATAAAAATAACATCGGGTGTCGAGTTTCAAAGAGAACCAATGGGAATGGGAAGTTATCAGTGCGAGTAAAACCCAGCCTGTTTTTTTTCATTTAAAATCAGATTAACATCTTTAAAAAAATTCAGACTTTAAAAACCAATATGTGATCGTACATAAGAGCGACTTCGTGGGACCGAGTTGTGAACTTTTTTAATTCTTTACTTATAGTTAAGTGTTTTCCAAAGTGTGTAGTGCGATACGCATACCTTTTGGGGGTACGAGAAGAGTTCTTTTAGGGGAACCTCCATGTAGCAAGCAGAGCTAACTTCGTGAAGCAGGTCTTGCACTCTTTCTCAGCAACCGGAAAAGTTATCACATAGAAATAAGGCTCCAAACTTGCAATTTTTTTTTTTAGCAACTCAAGAAAAGTCAAAAACCAAATTTTGAAGTCAGAATTAAAAAAAAAAAATAATACAGCACTGCTAACTTCCCTGTAAAGTCGGAAGTGAAATATGATTTTTTTTTATTTTCTTAAATGAGGACTTCAAAATTTGGTTTGAGTCTTTTTTTGAATTGAAGGGTACAGCAATTTTGTTTGGATGAAAGCTTAAAATTAATTGCAGTTATTTCTTCTATAAAATCAGCAGGTTGATTTTTATAAACACAACACTTCTTTGAACATTAAAATATGCATTATTCATTCTTGCATCAGTTCCAGCTTACCCTTTTAAACCAGGTGTCAGAATTAGTTTGAATATCTTGTCCATTTATCCCATAGGTATCATCATCGTTTAACTGATGTAAACGTGACCGATATTTTCGTGATGCTCAAGACCTAAACGACATTTAGAATCCCACAGAATCTCCTAGCACAATCACCCTATGTACTATCACACGTGCTGCAATTCAGTTGGTTGGCCTGACTTAAGTTAAACAAAGTAACACAAAAAATAAACGGACTTAAATAGGAACTACAATGTACTTAAAGAAAAAAAATTATTTCAAAATCCAGGACAAAATTCGAATACTAAATCATTTTGATCTCTGTAAATATCCTGGTTCCCTCGCATGTTCCACATCGTCCGGCAGCATTCTCTAACCTTATAACTTCACCTAGATTGCACGCTCGGTATATTTATTATAAACTCGTCATATTATATAGAAGCGTGTGTGGATGTGAAAGAAATCTGATTTATTACCATCTCTGGACAACGATTGAAATCGTTGCGGCGTGCAATCACGAACGCACTTGCAGCCCATAACTGTCATCGATGTGTGTGCAATCATTTATCTGCTCTGGTGCACTAAACTAACCGTCGTGATTCAGGAACTCAAATCACACATCGTCAGTCGTAAGGTTGCCATGCTGCAAGCATAAGGTTCTTTAAACATGGCCGCATTTTATTTTTTTGTGCCCTATTTTTTGTTGATGGTAATTATTCTTAACGATGAATAAAAAAAATTGACGAAAAAAAAACGATGACGAAATTATGTAAAAATGGAAAATAATTTTTTTAAGGAGAAGATTAGATAAATTCCAATTTATAACAGTTATAACAGTTTTTAGTCATTAAAAGAGAGTGTGCATTAGCACATTTCGCTTGAATTCAATAGAAACTATACTTATACCGAAGTATACCTATCACCGGTGGCGGAGGGCCCAGGCTCTGCAGGGCTGCATAAAACCTACTTTATTTAAAAAAAAAAATTGTTATAAATTGAAATTTCTAGAGTCACTTCTTTTTTTTTTAATTATACACCTTCTTGGGTTTGGGTTTAGTTTTAGGAAGTGACTATAGACAAGCCCCGCAGAGCCAGGGCCCTCCGCGGTTAGCCGGTGGACATTAGTTGGACACTCCGTTTTTGTTTTTCAATTTGAGTGAAGCATACTAAATAAAATTCTTTTTTACTGACAAAAACTGTTATAACTGTTATAAATTGTCATTTCTGCAATTAAAATTGTGGAATGAAAACCTCCTTCCGTATGATTTTTTTCTTGCCTTAACCCAAATAAGACGCTAAAAAGTATGCCCTTAATGACTTGAGAATATAAAATATCAAATACAGCCCTGTTCTCAGTGCTCAGCCTCCATAAAGATGTCATTGGATAGTTTGGGCGGCTACCTAACATTTCTATAAGTACAGATTAACACCACAAGCGCTCCTACCCAGGCAGAACGAACCACATAACAGAAAGTGCAAGTGTTTTGCAAGAGGCGCCTTGCAAGAATCTTATACATAGACGCAGAGGTGGCTAAAATGACAACTTGATGCGCGAATGTATTCATGGAGAAGAGTGCGCCAATTAATTACTCTAGCTAGCTATAGGCTTAATGTGGTAATTAAATGGCCGATTAATTATCGCAACGATTATGAGCGTTGTAGCAGTAGTCGCGGTGACTATGCTAACGCGCGTGTGCAGTACATCGATCGCATAGTCTGCAGTGCGTAAGGAAATCGGTTAAAAGGACCGATTGAGTTGTTAATTGGTTCGTTAGTCATGTTGGGTACAAACCTGCAATTGGCTATTGAAAGAGGTTGTGACAAGCGATATATTTAACTTCATGATTTAAATTTAAATTGAAAATTATATCGAACGAATTAAACTTATTTAGCAGGAAGTAAAGTTATTCAAGTTCGAACATTAATGTTGGGCGTTGGTGTTGTGGATTTGTTTTGAAAAGTCGATAAAGTGTTGAACATTTGAAATAAGGTTAGAGATTTTGTAATGACTATGGGGATTACGACGAAAATTAAAGAAGCTTCCTTTAGTGTATTTTTTAAGACGATTGCTGCTATAAATTGTTTGCAATAAATCGATTTAATGTAATGCATATGGGGATCGCAATTTAATTTTGGACTACTGCAATTCCGCGTTGGAATACGTTCGTTTCATTTTTATAAATCCAAAATCATTAACCGATATTGTAACGGAGTGATATTTAATACACTTATTTAAATTTGCTTATACAGGGTGTCCTGGCAAGAATGGTCCAAACGTATTATGGTGATAGGCCCGGTCATGACCTCTCAGAATTTAGTAACTTGTTCTTACCGAATCATAGCGGTTATCAAGTAACGGCTGTTTTGTTTGAAGTTTGCACAAACCCCTACTTTGAATGAGTTTTTTGTTCATCCTGATTTTTTTATTTTTTTTATTTTGCACTAAAACATTGGACAATAAAAAGACCTTTTGTGTAGATTAAAATACATAATTTTGATTTTATACGCCTTTATTCTTTAAATTACTAGATAAACTCAAAGTTTAAACAAAATTAGTTTTTAACTTCAATCTTTGAAAGAGCATCCTGACAAAAATTCGTATGACCTAGTATTGGTTCTTACTTTTAAAAAATTACCTTGTTCTTCTGGTTTTTCAAACTGTACAAAACTTTCGGAAGCTAGCCTTAGATAGAAAGTTATAACCATTTAAATCCAAGCAAACATGGTTCGAAAACAAATAAAAATAAAATGCTTTTTTTTTTAAATCGAGTCTTATTTCTAATTTAAATTCATTTTTTTTACAACTAGTGACATCTGGAATGAAAGTTATTTTTTAATCTACATGCAATTTTTAAGAATACCAAAAGAGAAAAAACAAATCCAATTATTTCAAAAATAGAACTACTACCTACATACAAATCGACATTCTAGCACATACTTAAATCAAAACAATTAATTTAGTTTTGTTTGCTAATTTCTTGGATGTTGTTCTGAAGAAATATCTAGGTATGTAATATATGTAAGTTTGATTTTTTTTGTTACCATTAACCGTATTTTTTGGCGCATTTTTGTCTTCGCTTAAAAAAAAAAGTCTATACAACAACAATTTGGTTTTGGTTTGACTCCGTAGTGTTGTTGTATTTAAAATGGATTTTTTTTAACGAAGATAAAAATAATGACTAGTTTTTGTTGTGTTTTTCAATTTTGTGTAATCGATGACGTTCTTGTGTAGAAAATGGCTTTAGTTTTTGGTGGTGATATTTTGTTTCGCGATTTCGAGAATGATGAAGAAGGAGAGGAAGTTCGCTTTGAGGGACGCTTTTTTTTAAATAAATTTAGGATAAGAGAGTTTTTTTTTCTAATTTTATTAGTTTTTTCGAATTTCAACTTTTTAAAAATGATCAAGACGTTCTATGCAGATAGCGGTTGCCGATTTTATGAAAATATTAGCAACCAAAAGTTTTGCATGGCATTATTGCCAAATTCGAATAAATTTATCTGAAAGACATCAACATTTTCAGAACTTGAAGTGGACGACGATGCATTTTACCGATAACTCGACTTCTTTCGGGTAATCGTAAAATATATCAATAGCGAACTACACGTTGCTAAAAAAAAATGGACGGGAATTGATGCACGGTCAAATATTATTTCACCAACATTCGAATGTGCGCAAATTTAAAAGGCGGCGAATTCGGTAATCCCATATAGACTAAGAGCCCACAGCAATTTTTGGGTGTGAAATATAACACAAATTCAATGATGCAATTAGATATAGATCTTTACTTTCTATTCGCAAATATGCAAGTCTTGCAAGCTGTGGTTGGGGCGCTGCTGCAATAAAAATGCATTTCTCTTTGAAATATTTAATAAATGAGCTGATTACCGTAGACATGTCCGAGATTATACGCGAACACACAAACCTACCTAATTCAATATGTGTTCCTACCTACCTACTACGAAAAGTCAGAAATTTGGCTAAATCATTAAAAATGCAAATGCGGATACATAGGCATTACTTTTGCATAGTTGCCACATTACATAGTTTTTAACTAAAAGTTTTGGCGATCCAGTCATGCAAATATTTTGATATATTTTGGAAAAAAATTACTGCAACTGCAACTGCAACTGCAACTGCAACTGCAACTGCAACTGCAACTGCAACTGCAACTGCAACTGCAACTGCAACTGCAACTGCAACTGCAACTGCAACTGCAACTGCAACTGCAACTGCAACTGCAAATGCAACTGCAAATGCAACTGCAACTGCTTCTTTTAAATTGTCACACCGAAAAAAATAAATAAGTCCTTACAAAAAGTCACAAAATTTATGTTTATCGTATTTTCGACATTCGGCCCTTTTGAAGTAGTAGCAATTTCTCGCTTGAATTAAAAAAAAATAGGATTTAAAACCTTTTTTTTGTAGAAGGCATACACATTTAATATAAATTATTTTTCAACAACTTCGCCTTTTAAAATAATATAAATTAATTTGGTGGAACAAACGGCTCATGAAGAACCAGGGCCTAGCAAATTACAACTCTCAACCTTTCCTGTATGCGTGTCTGCAGGAATGCATGGGACGACAAAAGATACTTTTGGACTTTAGAGGATTTGTCACTGTTACACTTTTTCTTCGCGAGGGTGGGATCGGTGGATATTATTATTATTCTTTCTTTTTATAAAGATTATTATTGTTACTAAACAAAACGAACTAATAAACCGCTAACAAATTACTTTAATAAAAAAATTTCCACCTTACGCGAGACGAGTAAAACCACGAATGATTTGACAGATGGGTCAAATCAACAAAACGAAAGAAGCAAACAAAAGAGAACGATAAAAAAGTGCAACAGTAGCTCGTTAATAAAAGCTACCACCACGGCTGCTCAGCTGGGCTGGGTTCAGTGGAAGAATTCGCGAAACTATAATTAAATTGATAATCGTATTGATTAAATGATCAAAACGAAAGAAGTATTTTATTAAAAGTACAGTGGGGTACTTGAAATAAAATGTGGGCGCCAGGAATTTTTGTTTGAATAATTAGTAAAATTCCAAAACTAATTTTAAAGTAATGAAATGAATTCTACAAAGATAAAATTAATAAAAGAAATAAAACGACAAGTTTATATGCCCAGAGGGGGACTTTAAATAATTTTATTTGGGAAACCGTGGGTGAACCCTGGATTAAAACCCAAAATTTTTTAAACAAAATGGTGAACAATAAAAGAAGTTTTTTTTTAAGGGTTTACGGGGAACCGTTAAACCAAATTCAAAAAAAAATAATTATGGGCCGTTAACGTAACGATAAAATAAAATACCGCGTCCCTCAATAAGTTGGGATAAAACTCGAAACAGTAAAATCAAATGAAAGATTGTACCGGAATTAATTTTAACACACAATAAAACCAATATAATATATGATAAGTTTTTAAACTCTGTACTTATCTTTTTATCCTTGATTTCCTTTCCTCCACCTCCTCGATTTTAACCTTCCTCAATAATCTCCTCGTACCTCGAATCACCTTTTTTTTTTCTATTTTTTTTTCAACTCTCCTTGATCTCTAAAACATCAAATTCTTTCCTCGATTTTTTTTTTCTTCTCAAAATTTTCTCGAACTTTTCTATCTTCCACAACTATACGCTTGGTTAGCTCTCCAAAGAGTGACTTCCCCAGCTTCAACCAATTCCTTCCTCGACCATTCCAACCACTCACACATTCATACATTCAGCCATTCGTTTTCGTTCATCATCTGTCACGACCACGGCTTCCTGGAAAGCCTCTCTGCCTCCAGGAGAACCTCCGTTGCCGAATCACAACGAAACTTTACAACCACTCTCACAAACACAAATTCAACAAGTTGTTGGATGTCTTTCCAAAACTTGCCGAATCTTAATGGCGAGTTCAGACTATTCCCAAACTACATTTTCGAGAAAAAATCAAAAAGAATTAAAATCGAGAAAAGCTTTTTGCTAGGCATTCTCCTAGTTAACACAAAATACTCGCCGGTGATTTGAGGCGCGAATCAATCAACTGGAAATTTTTCTTTCGAGATGAAAAAGAGGAAAGGCATAATTCACATCCTCGAACCCTACTTTATTAATTAATTCCGATAGATCTTTTTGATAAATAATTTAAGAAGTTAAAAATGGAATTAAGGATTAAAAGTTAGTATGAAAGTGTAAAACGTTAAGGACCCATTACAATACACTAGTTAATTGAATTAAATTTAGGATGTTGTGTTGTGGTACATTGTAAGAAGGTAAGAGTCCGCCTGACTCGTTACCTCTTCAGCTCATCCGCTGGTATTTTCTCTCCACATGAGACCGCCTGTCTACATGTTAAAAAAAGTCTCATTGATTTTGGAACCGCCTGTTCCATTCGATTTTAAAATCGCTCGAACAACCTGTTTTCGTTGTTTTTGCAAAGTGCTGGTTAAGTACACCAATGGTTGATGGGACCATGGTTGCCCTCAACTTCACCAGTACTTTGCAGCCACAACTAAAATAAAAAGGAAAGGAAGGAATCGAAAGCTGGTTTTTTGTTGCGGTAAATTTTACCGTAACATCACTTCCTCGCAAGAGGTAGTAAGCTCCGAAATAAATTTAAGGTGGAAGCGGCTGGCATGATAGTCCAACGCCACGGGCTACTATTAACTTCGCATTTTAAGGGCAAAAAAAAAAAAAAGAACAGTAATACTAATTTTTGACAAAATTTAAAAAAAAAATTATCTCTTTTTAATAATTGCTCTTCGAAAAGAAAGTTCATATTTTCTTATAGGGGATCGCAGTGCATACAGAATGTGCTAATGTTACTACCGCAGACAAAAATTATGGGTTCCTTAGGTTATTTTAAGTCGAAAAACTTAAGAGATATGTAATTTTCCAGACTTATAATGGATTTTTATGATTTTTGCTCCCGTTGCGACCCAAAACGAGAAAATTACCTTGTAATGTTTTCGAGTTAAGATGACTTTTCGTCTGCAGTATGACTGTGCGACACACCCTGTTTTTTTCCCGAAAAACCATTAATATCACGGTATTTTTCCTAATTTTTTCATTACTCCCGCCGAGTTACGAGGAAAATCTGGAAACCTTTTGTTGCAATTAAAACACGTTCCTTTTTTAATACTATTTACTAAGTCAGTACATTTTATTTTATTTCTTAAATTTTTTTTTTTCATTATAAATTATAAAATTTGTTGATTGAAAAATGTATTTAAAATATAAACTAGGTTAGCACCTTAATAACTGGTCAAAATTTTTTACCTAAGAAAAGAGGAATTTAAAAATAATTATTTTAGTTAAAAGATTTTTTTTTGTTGAATACACTCTCTTCGGATATTTTTGGACATTTCTGAAAACATTTTGATACAAAAGTCTTCAGCACACAAGAATTGTCTCAAAATTCCAATCTTTAAATGCGCTTTTCAATTAAAATAAAATTTGTTAAGAGAAAAAATAGATTTAAATAAAATTAAAGAAGAAAAATTAAATCTTATTAATCTTAAAAAATTGGATACTACTTATTTACAAATAAGTGAAGCATCATTACGCTCAATTATAATTGTAACAGTATATAAAACTTAAAATAAGGTGTTTTTCTTAAAATTATACTTAAAAGAATCAATGCCCGATTTTAACAAATTTGTAAAAAAAAAATTAACCTTATAAATTAAATTTCTTTTTTTATAGGAAATTTGTTATTGTTTTAAGTTTTAGAATTTTATATTTTATAGAATGAGGTATAAAATCTAAAACTTTTTCTGTCACTGGGAATTTCAATTCTCTTTCTTGTTTTTGTTCTCTTTTTCTTTTTTTTTTTATTAAAATCGGGCATAGAATTACTGAGCAAATAATCTAACTCAACAAGAGGGAAAATAAATAGAATTAAATATAAATTAGTTTTAATTTAAATTAGACTAAATTAATTTATTTCAATAAATAGAATTTAAAAAAAAAGTCTTAAGTTGCTTTTAATTTAAATCTAATTCAGCAGAAGCTGGTTCTCCAGTTTCTTAAAGTTCTAGTTATCCACCTTTATACTTATAGAGGCTTCAGGGGGTTTGGAGATTTTGACTTAAAACTGTTGACCATATCGTCCTGACATACCGCTGTCGTAAAGTTTTCCTAATGTGTCACTGGGACTTCCACAGGGCTGACCGTAGACCATGCTGGGTGCAAAGTTTGTTGGTGTGTTAGGATGCGTCTGATGGTTATAGAGATAGTTTTCCTTTTTGTTTCGCTTTTGGACCTTTTTCCAAATTGCAATGACTGTAAGTTGAGCGAGCAGGAACATAGCTGATGCAATTACAAGTCCTGCAAACAAAATAGCAAATAAATTGAAAGTTATTACAAAATTGCTTATTTTTGGTGAAAGTAAAATATAAAACTCGTATCAAATATCGAATAAGTGGGACGCCCTTGAACTGCGAACTTGGTTAAAACCTACTACATGCTGCAGAAGCATCGGCCAGAGAAAGTCGTTTGGGATGGATTCAGTCTTCTGTTCACATAGGAGGCGGTTTGAATGCTTTATTACCCAAAACGGAAACGGTGACACGTTTATGGCCTCTTTGTCATGTCTCATGTGCGCTGTAATGCCTCTTATGGGATGGCTGCTGTTGTAAAAATCTTTTATGCCCCCGGTCGTAGGTTAAGTAGGTACTGGTTCTAAGATAGAGTGACATTTAAATGCTATTTAAGGCTTCAAAGTGATACGTCATTAAAAAATATGTCTGGTGGCTCAAGTCACCGTTTGGGATTTTAAATTGAGTTATTAAAGTTTTACTCTTTTAAAGAAAGTAATTGAAACACGATGGGAACTTTGACAAAAGATGCGAGTTTGATGAAATGGTAAAAGAAATTGTCTTTTATGAAAGTAATTACCTAATTATGGAAAAGTGAACGATTATGCTGACATGCTTGGCATATTGATGCGAGCATACGCATTTTTATAAAAAAAAGTTTATCTTAAATGTGTAAGTTTTGTCATATATGCAATCTGGGTGCGGTTTAACCTAATGAATTTTGATATCATCGATAATATTGCTTCATCCAATACCATCAGTTGGTTTCTTTTTGAGTAATTTTATTTTATTTTCAATTTAAAATATGAACTATTCACAATTTCAGAAATGAAGTAGGTGTTTATTTCTTGATTACAGCCTTCTTGGCAGCAAAGCTTCTTCTTCCTGTCGGGAAAGAGGCCTTCGAAAACACCTTGGGCTGGCCTTGGGTTTATGTAGTAAAGGAAAAGGTTTTTATTTTCATTGTGTTAAAAGGAGTCATTGTACTGTAAATACACCCAACATTTGAAAAGCACATTTGGCCGCCAAGAAAAAGTGGAATACATTTTTTTTTCATGATATCTTTTGTAGAGAATAGAGTTGTTAAAGAATGCAGTATTTTGGTATTTCATTCTTTGAAATCCCATTCATTTAACTGCACCTTACGATTGCAATGAAATACTTTTTTGTAAATATTTGTACTTTAAATATTTACTTCCCAGTCAATTTTGAATTCTTTAATAATGCAATCATTTTAAGGCTGATTTTCAATGGCGCGTTCGGTTTAGAGACGCTTACGTATACGTTTACAAGCTTTACGAACGCGTCGACATGACAGACGACTTGAAGAGAACCTGCAAATCAAAATGAACCTACATAACTGTAATTTCGAATTCATTTCAACAAACTATTCTATTATTTTTTAAATAAAATCGATTTTTTTCTTTCAATAAAAGAAATTTGTCCAGAAAAACCGATTTTTTCTTCTAAATAAATCGATTTTTTTGTTGAAAGGAATTCGAACATTAGTTTAACTGTCAAAACGCACGCTGAAGTTGATTTTTTTCAACTTAAACGTTGAGGTAGCTTATGTTACGTTGTTTTGTGTACATGCTAATAGGTGCCAAATCGTAACGTAATAACCAAAGCGTCATTGTAAACAATTTGCTTAAATTGCTATATGTGAGCTTTCGCGTTGAAAGAAAAATCTGTCAAAGCGACGCCCAACGCGGCATTGGAAATCAGCCTTTAGGCAGTTAAAAGACTAAAAGTTAGAGGAATATAATACTTTAAAGACTGCTTGAATTCTTTGAAGTCTTTTAAAAGCTTTTTACATTGATTCTGCAGTCTTTTTTACTTTAAGCAGTCTTTTAACTGGTTTAAGTCTTTTGATTGTGACGGTTGCTCATGTTACCACTTCCAGAACGGAAACATTGAAATTTATTCGCCTTATATGGATATATCAGACGCAGACTAGATCTTCATGCGTCTCAGGAACGCAACAGCCAGTTTGGTCTTCCGCAACTTATGGACCTCACAGAAAAAAACCATTGGGAATTTGGATACACTTTTGATATGTGTCTCTTCAAATGAAGAAGCGCTGGTTCCCCGAAAAAAAAAAATTGGACTTGTACCGTTTTTCCCCTGATGGGCCCTTCAAATGTCATTTATTTGATACTGACGGCTCTTATGAGCTCAATGATTTGACAGAAACTCAATATATTATGTTTTTTCGGCTCAAAATGAAGCAATCCAAGTTTTAACAACGCTGAGAAATATTGCAAAGTGACACCCAAAGTGAAAACTGTGTTGCTGAAACAATGCGAATTCCGAAATTTTGGTCGAAATAATGCACAAACTGCAAATGCTTGTGAGACTGGATTTGCTAAAAATATTATCATGTTTGTCCTATGCGCATCCTGAACGTGTAATTGTGTGGTGTAGTTTTTGGAGTTGCGGCATTATATATTCAATTCTGCTTCAAGATGGCGAACGACGGATGAAACCTTACAATTATTGAAAAGCGCTACCGAAGCATTATTTTTAAGCATTAAGTACTTTGCACATGAGACACGAACTGCGAATTGCGAATAGTCGCGTATTTTGACATTTCATTCACATAAGTGGTCGCTGACAATTGAGTTTGAGGTTAAATTCGAGCAAACTTTCTATTAGCTAGTTTGTGAAATGCGTCCTGCTGTTATGGATTGCGATTTGACGTTTGACAATTCGCAGAAGACAAGCGTTGTTAGTTGCGTTAATAATATTAAAATACAAAATTTTCTAATTTAAACTAATTTTACGCTGTGTTTTCTATTTAAATTTGTTGATTGTTTCATTTTTTCACTTCGTCCCAAAGTAAGTAGTAGAAATTGCTTTTAAAAGGTTCATTCGCATTCGCAGGTCTTAGCTCATGCGCAAAGCACTTTACGCTAAAATTATCATCGGCCAATTATAATAGTCGATACAAATGTGCAATAAGCCTTGAGGTTTGCAATTGGATGGTGTGGAATCGGGAAGTGATTCCGGTTGGCCCCGGCGCAGTGGAAGTAGTGTTTGACTGTTAACTTGGATGTGTGGGTTCGAGCCCCAGGCCAGGCAGCATTCTTTTCTATATTACCTCAACTGAACGCCACCCCTGGGATTAAATGAGATAATTAAAACCTTATTTCTCAATCCACTGTGCTTACAAAAAAATCTATCCTATCCTTCTATTTTCTATTCCTTCTAACATTGCCTAATTTATAAGACCCTAGGTCTGACTGGCATATATGTTTATGTTTGTGTTTTTTTTTTTTATTTACTAGCAATTCGGTTTCAGCAGAAAATTCCTGTTCCCGCCTTCATTTCTCGATTTTTGAATAACCACACCGCACACGGAAATGGTTTAGAGTTATAGGTCACTGGTTCCTAGTTTTTCACGAGCTGTCACTTCACTTATATACTTTTAATAATGCAAACTTTTACTTATGATTAAATATCTTTTAATCGTGTTCAATGAAAATCTGATAAAAAAATATCTAAATCTAATAAGCAGCGGTTATTTTCGAAGACTCCAGAGACCTCCAAAAGGTAAAAAAGGAAGAAGAACAAAAGACCTTCCTTTAAATTATCCTATTTTTATGACCTATATTTGTCCTTAATAAAAAAGCTGCAAATTATTACAAACCCTTTTCTTTCAATGTTTCACAACTAAAACCACCTCAATTCATAGTTCATTATTGTTGTAAAGCCCAAACGAATGAAAAAAAAATTATAAAAATAAAAATAAATTGATTCATTACGAGAATTCGCGTGAACTAGTAATTTCAATTCGTTCCACACGGTTAACCTCATCAGGCATCAGAATGTATTTCAATCATCGCACCTAACAGAAATCAAAGAAGAAGAACCAGTCCACACCGCAAACGAATTACCCAGAAGTCATGAACCCAAACCGCAAATCACACCCGACTGACCGATCGACCCACTCTCCCAAAACCATTGGTCCCTTTACCCCCTGCGTCATCAGTATATGTATAACTTACCATAGCCATTGAGACAACCGAACACCTCATCACCAGCGACAGCAGCATAGATCTTCTCCTTGGCATCGGCATCGCCGAATGTATTGTCGTCCTCTTGATTGAATCCAAATTTGTCCGTAATTTGAATTGATTGCACCAGCAGGATGTTATCATCGGCGGGCTTATGGCTGACATCACGTTTCGATCGGCGGCTTGTGAATTCTGGAAGATAGACATGGACACCCAAAACGAGTGCACCGCATGAATATAATAATAATCAAAAAATAAAAAAATCTCATTGAACCATCACCATCCAAAAGAACAAGAAAAATTGAGCTTACCTGTGGCATTAACGGACCTCCTCCTGCGTCCAAACGATACCAGCGATTTCAATTCACCACTTGCAATGTCCTCATTATCGCAAATAACCGGCTCACACCTTGGGATACATGGCGTTACCAGGGCACGGAACTGCACTACCTCCGACGAAGGGAATTTGAAGGCATCGAACTGGGATAGGAGGACCTTGCGATTGCCCGAGTGCTTTTGAATGGCGCCCATAATATAATGATCAGTGGGGCAGCCATTTGCATCGATCAGGGTGATCTCAGCATTGTCGGTGCCGTCCATTGCCACCAGTTCGCGTACGAAGATCTCATAGGGGCTGTTCTGTTCGACAATTTCGAAGCGAAGCGCAAGAGGGTCACCAACTTCGGCAATCCTTTTCATATCGGTGCCATCTCGCGAGGTGATCTTCATGATTACATTCGGTGATTCGATAATGATCTCTTCGCTCAACGAAGATTCAATTTCTCCAGTGACTCCTAGGTCAACATCATTCGAGACCGTCTTGTTGGTCAGATCGTACTGGCACGAGACCGCAAGCCCCAAATCGGAGGAGGTTACGATCTTGTCATGGTGTTGGATAACAATGTCGTTCATGTAACGGCCGTAGGCACTTTGGCGAACATTGCACTCAAGATCGTTGTAGCCCATTCGGAAGTCGAATTCTAGCGAGTTGTTCACATTGAAGGAGCAAGATTTGGGCGAGCCCTTGGCGTAGACCTTGCCATTGAAGAGTTTTGACGTGCGGATCTTTGTGATCATTTCGCCGGCTTTGCATTCAATCGATACATTATAGCAGGAGGAGAGTTCGTAGGTTGCTGCTTCTGGGACATCTAGGTAGGGATCGAGTACATCGGTGAGGGTGGCACGACTGTGATGACTCAAGCGGCAAACCATGTCTCCGGTGTCGTTGAAGTCATATGAGTGACATCTGTAAATGGAGTAGGTAATGTTATCGATGGATCCATGGATCTTCCTAATTTTTCAACAAACCTATATGGGGAGTTCAAGCAGAGATCGCGACATTCTTCGATGCTATTGATGTCTTGGTAGACGGAGTCAACGGTCTTCAAGATCTTTCCCGAAATCCTCTTGAATTCGCAAAGTTTGCTTGGTTCCTCAGCGCAATTATTCTCCAAATAATCTGATCCTTCATAGGGTTCGAAATGTGATGATCCAGTCAAAGTGATACGGTCCATGTCGGACATTTCACACAGTCCCGAATGGTGATAGTAGTTCGCCGATCTAGAACACCACACAGTTTGAATTGAAAAAAAAGTGATTTAAGGAAAAGAAAACCACTCCCAAACCAACTAACCTGCAAGTAAATTCAGTTTCACCCAAACACAACTCAAGGCAATCCCGTCGTGAATAAACCGTATGACTGGATTTGATATGATCAACCAAGCGATGACTTTGCACTCTGTCAATGCACCAAGCCTTCGAACATGGACGCACTCCCAGGCAGGATTTCTGTGCGTAGATGGTGAAAACAGGGAATTGCGAACGGGACAGAGAACCTGAAAATTACAACAACAAAAAAAACACATTTCCACGATGGTGCGTTAGTCCTGAAATGCGTAGAACATTTTTTCCAACAAAATCTTACCAGGCAACTTATCGGCATTGGACTTGAAAAGAACACACAGTCCCGTTTCGTAGTTGACAGCACTGCATGATTCATTGAGTTGGCACGCCTCCAGGCAATCGGTGAGCATAAGAATTCCGGGCATGGTATCAAGGAGTTTTGAAGGCGCCGAAAGAACATATCTGGTATGTGAGGAAATGTACAAATATATTTAAATTTATTTTTTTTTTGATAACTTTCAATTTCTATATGCTAAAGGTGTTGGTAATTATATTGACATTTTTATCTTTTCAAGAATTTATTTAGAATTTTATTTGAAAATGCACGCATAGGTGAAAGTTATTATAAGATAAGTGGGATTTTATAACTCATGGATAAGATTTATGCTAATTTGCTAAGTGCGTATAGACTTGTTTTCATGGAACAAAATCTAATAAATTAAAACTGAAAGTATCTGCAGCAGGTTAAGAGAGCAGCCTTCTTATAGCTTGACTGCATTTGAATAGAAGCTAATGAGGCATTGAAAAAAGTTATTCTTTATGATTTCGGTTTCACTTTTATTTTGTATCTTAAGTCTTTTGTTTTCAAATTTATTGATGAGGTGTATCATTCAAAATAACAGTAAATAGTGTAAACTTTATTGATTAATAGATTTATGAATAGGCGGGACTGTATTGAAATAATTATGGGTGTATTGTTAGAAATTTCTCTAATCTTTTGTTTATTAATTTAGATGAACTGCAGATAGAGTGGAGAGTTTTTAGTTGAAATAATAATAGAATTTATAATTTATTGATGAGTTCTATTTAATTTTTTTTGTTGTCATTAAATAATTCAACTATGTGATAATCGTAGTGGCTTTAAACTAGATCCACTATCGTAAGATTGTTATTATATAACTTTTGGAAATAAGATGCACCATTTTAATGTTGACGAATGACGACCCGTAGTAGCCGTGGGGTGATGGTTAGTGCGATGGACTGTCATGCCGGAGGTCTAAGGTTCGATCCCCAGCCTCGCCACCTATTTATTTAAAAAAGAAAAAACGGCTACTGCCTCTTGCGAGGAATTGACAAATCCTCCAAGAGTATCTCCTGTCACAGAAAAGTGCCGCTCGTTAGCCGTTCGGATTCGGCAATAAACTGTAGGTCCCCTCCATTCCTGCAGACACGCACACAGGAATGGTTGAGAGTTGTAAGTCACTAGGCCCTAGTTCTTCATGAGCTGTTGTGCCATCACATTTATTTATTTTTTTGAATGACGAACCCAGGAAATGAAACAAGGACAAAGAATTTCGGATGGGCAAGGTAAATGTCCAGAAAAATTAGTTGATAACCTGGATTGGATAGGCTAAAAGCTGATGTAACAGCCATCCATCAAGAATGAATGGAGCGATTGAATGGAGAAGGAATACAAAGGATAAAATCCTGTGAAATCTACTTCGGAAAATCAGCGGCTCTTTGTTAGTGGTTTCTTGGTAAAGGAAATTCTTAGGCAAGAAGTCTTGGGCTTTCGGAATGTAAGCAAGCGCCTGGTCCCAATCCGCATCAAGACCAAATTAAAAAAAAAAAACATTCCGTTGATCTGCTCCCATGTGGACCATACGATCTTCTCGACAGTATACGTATTATATGTGCCCGAAGTATGACGTCAAGATTATTTTTGACGACTTCAACGCTAAAATCGGAAAAGAGGGCATCTTTGGTTCGATAGTTGGAGGACACAGTCTGCACGAAAACAATTCCGGTAACGAACTCAGGCTGATTGACTTTGTGGCGGGGCGAAATGTCATCATAACATGCAGTCGATTCCCATACCTCAATTATATAAGTATAAACAAAAGAACATGGCAGTCTCCTCTCCGAATCAACGACCATCATGTCAACCAGATTGATCATGTTGCCAGACACACTTTTAGTATTCTAGGGGTGTTCAAACATTCCGAGGGGCCATCATTGACTCGGATCTTTACTTGGTTGTAGATCAATTACGTATGCGGTTATCTATGATGCCACAACGCTGAGCGGATGCTGTGAAAAGATTTGATGTCGTGAAATTAAAATCACAAGAGATCGCCAGGACTTTTGCAGACTTCATAAATCTTTCAGCAATAAGTTTGCTACCAGCTTCATCTGCAGGAGACCAGTGGAAACACTTCCAAAATGCCATCAGGATCAAGAGTGCCGCAACTAATGCACTGAGTTTCACTAGATGGCCATAACAAAACCCCGGGTCCGGGTACGATGAAGAATGCCGGCTGGCGCATACAGAAAAGAAAGTAACTTATCAATCAATGCTGCAAACCAAAACCAGAGCTGCTGAGAGAGCAGCTTGGGAGCTCTACGGGCAAAAATGAAGGGATGACCGCTGACTTCTTGAGGAAAAAGAGAGAGCAAGCTAAGTGGGCTGTAGTGTTTATAGCTACTTTAGTATTTAAAGCGTACCACGCTATGTTGGTTATTTGTTAAATGGGCAGTGGCGGCGCGTATGTGGATACACTACAGGGCGGTCAAGTCTATTAAGGGCTGTAGCGGCATGGGGGATGTTCAGAAGTTCTACACAATGGTGGAGCGATCTACCCAAGGCTACAAGGCTAAATCAGAAGCCTATCAAGATGAGGGTGGGAATGATGTAGTAGACACACAACGGTGAAGGTGGCTTAATTTCCGTTGTTAGATAGATCACTCAATTCCCAGCCTCTGAAACCTAAAAATAGTAAATGCTTTTCAGGGCTACTGCCTCTGGCGAGGAATTGACAAATCGTCCAAGAGTATATCTTGTCCTAGAAAAGCGCCGCTCTCTTTAACCGTTCAGATTCGGCAATAAACTGTAGGTCTCCTCCTACACACACGTACACAGAAATGGTTGAGAAGTTGTAGGTCATGAGCTGTTGTGCCACAAAATTTATTTTTTTAAATCTTTTTAGGCATATCAATCCATTCAACTTGGACGCTGATTGTCCAAATTTCCTTCCACCGGACCTAAATGAAGTGCGGTTATCGAGAGCCAAGCTTAAATCATACAAAGCTGATGGTGCGGATGGACTGCCAGCCGAATTATTCAAAGCAGCGGGAGATGACTTAGTATAGGGAGAATACACTAACTGATCTGCAAAAATTGGTTGGATATAGGTTGATCCATCTACAAGAAAGGAGATCCTCTGACCTCAAATTATCGTTCCACATTTTACAACCTCTTAGATATATGAAATATTAGTAAATACTTTTAATCTTTTGAAGGAACCGAAACAAAATTTATAAGCATATCAGAATACGAATTCTCTTTCATTTGTATTGTATTGCTGGTAAGAAATTTAACGTCCTCTATGAAAGATTTAAAACTAGCAGTGAGCGCCCCATTTAGTGAAACTGTTGGAACACCTCTCTTTTTTTGGACAGCTTAAACTATAGTTTAATAAAACATGAATTTAGGAAACGACTATAGAATCCCAATGAGTTTACCTGACTACATTTCTGGCACTTCCAGGTTCCAGCGACCACAGAAATTTCACCATTAGGACTTCTGCTCCGGAAGCGGCTCTCCAAATGAAAACACTGATACATTTTCAATCAATTGTAAATATTTTTTTCAACACATACGACAATTTACCAAATTTTCAATAAAATAATACTCAAAAATGTACGCCTTGTGACTGAAACTTATGTAAGCTTGGGACTTTGCAGTTATAGCGTGCTGCAAACATGATACGAGTATAAAGAAGTCACTAGGTTTACTTGATTGTTATCTTTATGTAATTTGGAAGGAAGAAGGAAGCGCTACGATAACCCACAAATAAAAAATTCAGGTTTTCCTAAAAATTTCGAAACAATTCAACTTGCAAACTTTTAATCCGATTTTACATAATCTCATGACGCATGAGGCTAAAGTTAACTTTAATTGAAGCTATACAGACATTCATGAAGTTAAGTAAATTGAGTAAATCTGGTTACTAGTTTTAGGACCAGTTAAAATGCTTATAAAATTATCGGCCTGGTTTATTTATATGGATGACCTTCACTGCATTCGAACCATCCCTGGATTTTATCCTCTGTTTTTTAAACTGAACGAAAAAATTTTACCAGTTCAAGTGAGATAGCAATATGAGAGATGTCAAATTTCACTGAAAAGCCCTTCCACACTATCATACTGAGTATTAACGCACAATGTGGGATGATGTATTTTCGTTAAAACTCGCTTTTAAAATTTAAATGGAGGAAAATGGAATTTTAGTTTATTGGTTCGTTATTATTGGCTTTCAGAACAAAAATTGTTTGGTGCAACCGATAAATGCTATTTTAAAATTTATCGAAGCAATAAATATTTAAAAGCGTTTCGTGCAACCGGGCATTAATGTTTAATTTAAATCGCATGAATATTCTACTCACCCTGTTATAATTTCAAATCCAATCATATCCGGATCACATTCCTCATCGATCATACCCACTGGACTAATAGTTGGTTTTTCACTCTTCGATTCCGACGACAATGATACATCTGCATTTATTGCAGCCAAAGGCTTTGGCAATTCTCCTTCAATAGCTGCCCCACTTGGTGCAACAACCGACATCGATTGATATGACTCTTCAGCAATATTATCCGTCACTGGTACAACTGGAGCAGGTGATGATGAAACAACTAATGGAGCTGGCGAAGGTGTTACATTAGTTCGGGGAAATGTTTTCGCCGGCTTAACAGGTCGTCGCATTTTTTTCGCTGCTGTCACTGAACTCACAATCAATATTAGCATAAAAAAGACAACTTGTTTACTCTGGAACATTGTGAAGTCTGCAAGAAAAGAGAGAGAGAGAAAAAAAGGAAAAAGGAATATCATTAATTTTATTATATGTGACATATGTAACTCAATTAATAAGATTGCATAATTAATTAATCATTTTTCTCCATAGTATGAGGCAATCAGAGCAAAGCTTGATGTACTCATTCTCATCATCAACATCATGATCATATTGTCTAAGACTGATGTCTCGCTTGTCCATACACTTAGTCAAAGTCACTTCGTCGCACAGTGGTACAGATTACAGTTTTACTTGGAATGAAATCAATGATTGTAGTTCATAAACTTAAGGCAACTTGTACGAACGTGGTTCAACTATTGATAAGGAGCAATTTTTACTCACAGATTTCGGCGGATTAACTCAAGTTCAACGAGAGCTGAAGCAGGTTAATTGTCCTGTTATCACATAACTAAGGGCCAGTTGTACAAATATTTGATCCGTGGTTCAGGAATTTTAACTCAACAATTTCGGCGGATTAACTGTGGTTCAGCGATGGTCCAGGCATGTAATTGGCTTTTAGTGCATATTGGAACCTTGAACCATCGTTGAACCTCAGTTAACCCGCCGAAATCGGCGAGTTAAAATTCCTGAACCACGGATCAAAATTTAAACCACGATTGTACAACTGGCACTAAGTCTTAAACCATTGTTAAACCTTAGTTAATCCACCGAAATCGACGAGTTAAAATTGCTTAACCAAACGGATCAAATATTGAACCACTTATGCACGGCCCTAAGACGCTATCTTTGTGAGTTCTTCTTAGTCTAACTATTCGTCATATTTACTCGAAGTCTTTTTCTACTGGTGCCCAAATTTTCTTGATGGTTTTTGTCAAATTTAAAATATAGCTTAAATTCAATCTTGCACTTAAATGTTTAAACCTTGTCACCAGAAGCTCTAAAAAAATTATAGTAAATTTTTTAATTTATTCCAACAACCGGATATGCATTGTTCCACTATAAGCTGCTTAGCTAACGCCACCGAACCACAGAAACAATTAAATTACATCGCGGAAAAATTCTTAATCAGCAGATGATGAATGGGAACTAGTGATGGTTCTCTGGTAGGTAAGCAAAAGAAGAAAGAGGTTTTCTAATTATAAAGATGATTCTTAATCATGCCGCGCGCGCGCCAGCCTGAGTAACGTGCGAGCTGCTACTTTTTTTTTTTTTTTGACACGTCTGTTTCTTCTCGTGTTTTTGTTTAAGGTTTGCATAAAACTGCAATTAATTAGCAAAAGAACTCAAAAACTTTAGAAAAAAAAAAGAATTATGCACGAATAGTAATTTTCTGGCCCATAAAACAAATGGCTTATGATGGATTACTCGTCGTTGTGTTCTTTTTTTTGGAAAGAACACTTTTTTGTTCGGACTAAGTGAAATTTTTCCGGTAAAGACTTCCGAGATTGACCATGAAATGGAACTCGGTCAAGTGAAGTTCAGATAAGATGTATGGATTTGGGACAGAGAATTTAGGCCGCATGTTAACAAAATGGTGCTAAAAATCACAGTAAACCATAGAAAACGGTATTAAATTGAGCTTGAGATGAGTATTGTTTTCGGGACAGCACATCAGTTCAAGCGTGGTTCCAATTTTTTGGTGCGAAAAAATTCTACTAAAGAATGAATAAATTTCGTGCGTGAAGTTAGCCTCAAACTTGAATGCACATTAGACAACTTAATTGCTGTCCGGTCCGCATCCTCAATTCGATGTTGTGGAAATGTTTGAGACATTAACTCTGGAAAAAAGAAAAAGATCAAAAATTCCAGATTGATAGTTCAGTTTGAGACATGTTCATCAACTCGGAAGATACGTCAAGTTATAAACTACATAAAAAGCATTCCAAACGAAGTGTCTTTTTTTTTTTTTTTTTTTTGCAGCGCCATTTAACTTTAATAGGTGCATGAAGCAAAAACACTTTTTTTTGTATCGTTTGAGTTGTTGGGGTATTTGTTATTCGAGTTCTTGATGATTTGAGACAACACTTCATATAAGTAGAGATGGGATTATTATCAAGTCCAGACAAAACACAAGAAAATCAAATACATCTTTTCAATTATGTGAAAAATGTTGATGTTTTGTAACTCTTGTGACCAGTTTAAGAACAGTGCACCATTCAGGAGCTAATTATGGGCACTGCGAGACGACAATGGGATAAAGCTACTATAATATTGTACATAAGAGTGTGAAGGAAAGTTAGCTGAACGACTTGTAATAAAAGCATTTCTAGCTAATTACACTGAAAAAAACCATTGAAGATACCGTTTGACTACAAGTTTATCAAGACATTCAAGAGTGTCTTTGATGGATTGTATAGAAAATAGACGAATTCCAGACCGAGAGGAGATCGAAGAATTTTGTTGTAAGTTGCTGTGAGTGGACAATAGAAATGTAGAAACAGGAAAAAAAAAAAACAAGAAAAGGGAAGATAATATAAAAAAAGTAGTGTGTGCTTCAAAATAACACTAAAAAAATTAGCTTAATAGTGACTGCACTACTTGATTTTAATATCACAATAATTTTTAGGCATAAAAGAAATTAAACATAAAACAATTAATTTTGGAGTCATCCCCCTCCCAGGGTTTCCCAATAATTTGGAGAGAATAGTGTTTAGGCAACATTTTTGTTATACTATAGGTCCGAATTTCTACTGTTATTGCCTAAAAAGATAAAAGGAAGCAATATTTCCAAAAGTCAATTTCTTCATCTTTTGACCACTTTTTGGAAGCTTCTTTTGATGTTCTTCTACCTACTTAGGCAATATCAGCAGAGATTCGGTCTAAAATATACCTTATACAGGGTGTCCCAAAACTTACCGTCAAGCGGATACCGGGTGATAGCGTAGGCTGTACCCGTTCTGGGAAAAGTAAGAAAAATATCCATCTCCCTTGGTTAAGTAATAATAGCAATATTAAGAAAAATAATGAAAATCGATACCCTAGTGCACATTTTTAGAAGCTTTGGTCACAAATTTTCAAAATTTGCAGTGTTTTCTATTTTCAAGTAATCCCTAATAACCATGCTATTGATCGCAATTACAAATCTAAGAATAAATATTGGCAGTTTCGTTAGAAAAATTAAATTTGACTGAGTCATGGTTCAACAAAAAATTTTAAGCTTACTTTGACACTGCATATATTCAAAAAAAATGCACTACACTACCCTTGGAAAGTTATTTTAAAAAATGGCTCATTTTATCTAGTTTTCAAAATGGTACAACACTTGCTACTTATTTATTCGTATAAAATATATGATTGCTTTTTAGTTTGCAAAAGGACCTCAGTTCACTTCATATCACTTTCACGTTAATAATGCTTTTTTGTGCTCAAATATCGGTCTTACCGAGTTGTATGTTCGATTAACAGAGGCGCTTGAGTAAAACACTGTTTTCCGTTAATTAGGGCGGGACAGATCAAAATTACATACGGTACGCTACAATATACGTTCGGTACGCTATACGTTCCTGCTTTTGAGCTAGTGCTAGAGTATCGATTTTCATTATTTTTCTAAATATTGCTATTATTACTTAACCAACGGGGAAGGATTTTTTTTTTCTTACTTTTTCCAGAACAGGTACAATCTACCCTAATATCACCCGGTACACCCTTGACGTTGAATTTCGGGACACCCTGTATAATGTCTATAAATTGATTGTTCAATCCAAATGGCTTAGGTGAGTGGCACTTTTTTATGACAGCATATACTCTTGGAGCATTTGTCACTTCCTCGCAAGAGGCAATTGCACTGAAAAAACTTTTTTTTATTTGCTGGGAATCGAACTCAGGCATACAATTATATTATTTTTGTTAGCAAATAATGCTTGATTTGTTTTCAAGTACATTAATGCGTGCAGGCAGGCAATAAATAAAGAGCTGGGATCAGTCAAGTGCACAGAAATCCAACAAAGGGGGGGGGGGGGGAAGGGTGCTGCATATTTTTAGGGATATTCATTAAAAAACGGTAAGAAACTTGATTTTTATAAAAAGTTCAATTCACATTAAACACATATATCGGGTGTCCAAAAAGTCATTGGGCCTTACCAATACTCAAATTTACTTATGATTTAAATATTACAGTGAAATTAACCATAACGTTATGGATGCTAAATAATTAACCATACATTATTGTCAATTTTTTGCAGTCAATTCGATATATTAATTAAGAGCCAATTCCATTATGGTCCATTTTACAGAAATATTTAAGTCGTAATTGGTAGGGCCGATTGAAATTGAGATCATGCTCAGAAATGTATATATTTTCCGTACCAAATACTAACGGCTATACTTTGACTTTCTTCAAAGCTAGTTTTACTAAGAAACTAGTTCTTTAGGGGTTTCAAAATTTAAGTTTCTCAAAGAAAATTATTGATTTGATTTAGATGTCAAACTATGTATGAATATTTTGATTAAGACGTCAAAGTAATAAAAATTTGTGACAAAATTGAAACTCGAAACCGCTATAAATCTAGTTTTTCGGTAAAACTAGTTTTGAAGATCGTCAAGAATATGGCCGTAACAGTTTTCGAGTAGGTAATCGCCATTTAAAAATATTTCAAAAAATCTTTACCTCTGGCACCATTTTTATATTTATGCTATCCAAATGAGATTTTTAATTTTTCTTAAATGCATAATATTGCTTAATACCCAGGCTAATTTAACTATTTAAAAAATATTTTTTTTAATAAATGTAAGCATTCAGTTAGAGATTAATAAATAAAACAAGCAACAAGGTTTTAGTTGAAAACTCATTTTTGACCTACACATTTAAAATGAAATCCTGTTAAAATAGTCCATTACACAACTCTGGCAGTTTATTACCAAAGTTGGTGCTGTTTTTGGGGTCCGTCAAGTTGGGGGCACCACAACGGAAATTCAAAAATCTAGTTATGCCGAAATTGGGGGCTAATTTGGGATTGGAGCACTAAATTAGCCAAAAATCAGTCCCTAATTCATTCATTCAAAATCATTAGATTTTTGAATTTCCGTTGTGGTGGACCCAGCTTGACGGACCTCTGTTTTTGCACTGTCCAAAACTGTATGATTTTTATCATTACATGGTTTTACATTAAAAATATTAACACACTAATTTTCGAACAATCAGTACATTTTGAGAAAAACATGCACAAACGTTAGTCAAAAATGTAAAGAAGTTGCATGTTTCAAGGGGCAAATATTTTTTGATCGTATATGTGTTTGGGTAAATTGGGGCGGTAGGGGGGTGGTATAGCTTGCAAAATTCACCTAAACCTAGATTGAATGTTTAGCTTTAAGACACCCCTCCTGCCTCTCGTTTAGCAAAAACTTTTATACAAATATGTAGCTTGATATTTTGGCTTCATTTAAAGACCCCTAATCTTGAAGATCCGACTACCAGAATAAAAGTTATAGCTTCGGAAGCCCATATCAATCGATTTTAAATTATTTTTCATATTTTTCATTTCAGAAACAAATCAAAATAGAGCAATAAGCGCATTTTGCTTTCGATAAATATTTTGAAAATATTGGATAGGAGCATTGTTTTTGACTATACGTGGCACGATCATCAGCTTCTGAAACGACTTTATCACAAGGATTGATACCGTAATCCATGCTAGAGGAAGCTATATATCGATCAGTGAATTTTGAACATGTTCTTGAAATATAAAAAGAACAAACTTTTAAAGTCACGAAACAACACTATTTTGAGTTCGTTACACTTTAATTGACGGATATACTGCATGCAAAACTTTAAATGATCTTCCACACATTATGTAGGTATGTAGGAGGGCCTGATTGCGAATTTCTATTGGACTTTTTTTCAATTTCATTTTGCTTTTAATTAGTATCGCGTATTTTAAAGAACTCAAACTAATATAAACCGAAAAATGACCGGACAAAATTGCTGCTAAAAAGCAAATTTTGAGGCTGAAACCGAAAAAACTTCCAAATTTTCAATTGTTAACCTTTTTCAAAAAAAAAATAATTTTCAAATTTAATACTTATTCAATTCTACATTACTAGTTTCGTTGAGCATGTCAAACAAAAGCCAACAAAAAGAAAGAGCGGTAAACTTTGAGGTCTAATTCACCATTAAGACATTATAAAGACAGCAAATAGCTAACAATAACTAACTGGAGATTTTGTAATAAATTCACAGCATCATGATTGTAATGAAAAGCAAAGCCACCAAATTAAGAGATAAAATTAAAAGCCGGTGTTGTATAATTAAAATCAAAAATGCACCACAATCATGATGATGTGCATTGACTTTATGGCCATGTTCTTGCATTGCTTCGTGCATGTTGCAATCTTACTGTAAATATCCCTTAACATTGTGCATCATTATCATCTTCTCTACAATTAAATGCCCCTATCTGTCGTTCTTCATTGGCATCATCATCATCATCATCATCATCGACAAGTCAATGACCATCTTTAAATGGAAACAACCTGTTGCTGAAGTTTCCAGCTTCGCGCAGCTTCAGCTTCATCTCTCCAACTTTAGATTGTTCTCAGCGATGACATAATTATGTTACATAAAAATTCCCAATTTAATTAGTTGCTTCTGTATAGGAGGCATTAAAACTAAAAAAAAACAACAGAAAATTACCAAACAAAGGAAACCGAAGAACAAGAAGCAATTTCATAGCCACGCTTCGTTATATAATTTCTAGTGCTGCAGATACTTGACTAAACCTCAATTCAATTGGAATTTTTTTTAGCTCAAAAGGAAGTCCAGGAAACTCAACAACATTCTATTCGTATGGATGGAATACCACAGCAGTATAGATTCACACAGAAAATTATTTATTTTATACTTTTCTTTCTTATCTGAACCTTGCTCAAGGCTTTGTTTTTTAATTCAATTTATTACGTGATGATATCCTTATACACTGCATTTGCAACAAATAGGTGATATCTTCAGATTGCTATGATTTAATAGTAAATTTGAAACATTGCGGATGCAGATGAATTTTGGATGGCTCTGTGGTGCAGCGTTGTTTTCTCATTTTGATACCTAACTGCAACTTATTCTCCTTCAATTAGGGTATGTAGGTTCTGATGATTCATACCCATAGAAGACATGTTTGTTCTTTAAAAAGCAATGCAATATCATAATCGAAGTTAACATCTAAGGAACAGCCACTAACAACTTTGATTGCCTGAATATAGAAAAAATTACCTCTTCAAATTAGTCAAGGGGCATTTTACCCCATTTCCCCAAATGAATCGTTAGTATTTAATTTCGATTTTAAGTTTAATTTAAAGCCTAGTTACATGTATTTAACTTAATGTACGGTTTGAAGATTCGTTCGAAAATTCGACTTTTACTGGAAATAATTCCTTTATGTCCACATTTGATTTCTAAGTTTTGTTTCAGCAAACACCTTACCATTACTATACGCTACTCTTCTTCTTTTAAAAATGCTTGACCCATTTCAGATTCTACCAGATTTGATTGAATCATTCAAAGCCCCTTTTAAATAATTATAACAGTAAATTTAGATGAAATTACGGAATATATCGCAGTTACCTAGAACGGTATTTTATTTATTCCATCCTTTGAAATGGCATTCATCAATGTGCCACTGTAAAATTTGTACGTGCCACCAATGATGCAATTCTACATATTCCCCAATGTGCACTACAATTATTAAGAATTTTTCTATTTTAACAAACTGCAGTGAGCAACTACCTACAGCCACCTCAAAGAGCAAGCATTTAAAATTGCAATCATTGCATCTTATTCTTTTCGAGTAACTTGTGTGTACATATATAATAGCTGTAAATTGTATCTTCTTTACATTTCATGGATCGATGGACAACGACGAAGGCCGGCAACGCGACGGACGCGACCCGACGAATGTGTCTGGACTGGATGTTGTTGGTATGTTTTTTTCTTTCTGGATGAAGATAGATAATAGAATTCCAGCTCTTCCAGAGACTTTTAATTCCCGTTCAATTATTCAAACTTTTAACCAAAAACCCGCTACGAAAACTGAGCTCATGATAACAGGACAACATATTTGTTTTTCGGTATGTAAACGAGTATACCTTCTCTAATTAGAGGAGGGCAAATAGAATTTCTCTTATCGTTTTGGTTAATTAGAAAATTTTAATTGGTAAAAAAAGCATAGATTACGCGAATATATAGAGGAAGAGATCGAAAAGCCTTTTAAGGGAAGCAATCTTTCCTAAAGGACTCGCTATATGGTCTTTGATGGAATTTTGTACAGAAATGTGTTGACCGTGCAGGTATGTTATTCGGAATTTTTAATTGTGATAAATTGAAATGATAAAGTAGCTTGCTATTTTCAGTAAAAATTGTAAAGGATTAAATTGAAAAATAGCTTTTTTTCTTACAGAAGGTTTATGAAAGTTTTTTTCAAAAAAAAAACATGGTGTTTTGCATGAATAAATAAATAAATTTGGTGGCACAAACGGTTCATGAAGAACCAGGGCCTAACTACTTACAACTTTCAACCATTCCTGTGTGAATGTCTGCAGGAATGAAAGGGACCTACAGTTTATTGCCGAATCCGAACGGCTAAGGTGAGCAGCACTTTTCTGTGACAGGAGATACTCTTGGAGGATTTGTCAATTCCTCGCAAGAGGCAGTAGCCGTTTTTTCTTTTAAACGTGGCGAGGCTTGGGATCAAACCTTAGACCTCCATCGCACTAACCATCACGCCACGGGTTGAGACAAGAAAAAAATCGTAAAAGATGGGGTGTCTCTTTCCCCCTGCATGATGTACTTTTTTAAAATCAATTTTTGATTCTTCTGTTTCTAATTCAAACTGTTTTAGTTAAAAGCTTTTAAAAATTAATATTCAGACTCAAAATTCAGTGATTTTGTTTAAAATTTTATGTTATATCAGGTAGAATTTTTTTTCTAATATTCAAAAACTGACAGAAGCAATTTTTAGTCAAATATCAACAACCAGGTGTCTTCTCTTTTTTGATAAGATTGGTTTTTAATTTGAGAAATTTGTCGAAGTTGTTTGATTGGGCTTTTTTGATCATTATTTTCTAAATGCAATTAGTTATTAATTTTAAATATTGTATTACATGCATCGATCTCGTTCTCCATTCATTTTTAAGAATTTTACCTTAGCGGTGAAATCTACAAAAAAAAAAAAATATTTTATTATCGGTACATCAAAAGACCCTTAGCTTATCACTTTTTAAGCTACTAAGTTATTATTTCCGCAACAAGAACAAGTTTTTTTCTGATTGCATCTTATACATGCACTTTGTTCCTAAGTGAATTATACTACCCTAAGGGCTGCGCAACCCTGATAAGATCAACATGTAATATTTTACAACAGAGCTTCCACTAATGGTATCTAGTATAGAAAGTCGATAACCAATAAATTAAACTACCACCCAAAGCAGTCGTATCATCATCCAACAAGTTTGAATAGCCTCTATGTCAAAGAAGCAATAATAACCATTCGACCGCACGCAAGTATGTAACAAAAAAACAAAACAAAAACAAGAAGTGAAGTGAAGTTTATCATTTCCTGTAACATACAACAGCAAATTGCATGTTTCGCATATCGTGGGCTATAACCAGTATGCACGTGTGCAAAGAAAGAATACCATAAAATAATAAAACTTGAAATGACGAATGCATAATCAGTTAAAAAGAATCTCAGCCAAATAACACCTTTCCTTTCCATCAAGTCGGCCTAGAACCGCACAGACAGATAAACAGACAGACAATAAGACAGACATACCAGAGAAATAGACAGCAGAGACTTACTTAAGCCCAAAAGTAACAAAGACCTCTATTTTTTTTTGCGACGATCAAGAGACGAGCACGGCGCATTGTCACAAGTTCTAATAACCTATTTAGTGAACGATGATATTAGTGGCAGAAGGCATTTGTAACCCTCACTCGAAGAAGGCTGTCACCTTCACCGGTGTAGTTGTTGTTGTTGTCGTCGTCGGTTGCGTCTGCATTTGGATGTGGATGTGGAACTGGTGGTGATATCAATGCAAAAGAACCTCCTCAAGCACCATAGTAACATTCATACAAGTTTTGCGTTCTAACTCGCTGTACTGTTTTTTTTTTTTGCTGTAAAAAGACTCTTTTCAACATTCAACTTGGTGGGTATAATTTATTGAAATCTTTGCTGTTTCTTTAGAAGGAAAAGGCTTTATTTATATATTTGGATCCCATGCTGAGATGGAGTTTGAGTGTCAGTGTCGGTGGAAGAAGGTCATATATGGTTGAAAATTGAAAAAGAAGTTGAGGAAGAAACAGCAGCAGCGGCTTAGCAACGTCTATTTTGGAGATTTGTGTATGCATCTTTTGAACTACTTACTTTTTGTGGGATTCGTGCTGGAAACCCCATGGATTGGGGTGACATGATTGTTGCATATTTTATGGCAATTTAGTTTTAGCATCCGTTTTTCTATTGTTTTTTTTTTGTTTTCTTTTTGTCTTAGGCCGCAAAACACTTTTAAAACATTTTTTTTATCAATTTAGATAGTTTAGAGGGTCATTTCCCATGAAACAGAAATGGCAAGCCTCCAAAAATGGAGAAGAAAATGCGTTACTTTCATCAAAGAATAAGATAAATATCTTTCGATTAGTTGTGTGAAATTGAAAGTATATGTCTCACCGCAAATTTATTAGGACAAATCAACGAGAAATAGACTGTGGGAATGGGTAATAAATTGATTGAATCATTCATATTTGAGGAGCTCTAAAATAAATTAAATAATTGATTAGCTATTAAAGTTGTACTGAAAAAAAAAAAAAAACACTTTCGTTCTTTTTCAGCAAAAAATAAAGTGGTAATCAAAATTGCAAGTCCAATTTGCGAAATCTTCCAAACACTTCAACAATAAATTAATCATCAATCGCTTTTAAATTATAATTGTTTTAATTAAAGCCTTTCGAACAATCAATTATAAATGCTTTTAGCGAGATAATAATTTAATTGCCCACAAATTTGCCAATTTATAGATTTCTATTGAATTTTTATTAATTTAAATCAACACCATCTTTATTTGATAACAGCTAATAGAGAAAGAGAAGTCTTTCTGTATATACAATTTTTTATATTAGAAATAACGATAACATTTTAAAAAAAAAGTTCGCAGCTCAGCTCTTTCGTTTAAATTTTTTTTGCATACAAAATCTAATGTACTGCTCGTTTTTTTTATTACTGTTATTTTGAAATTAAAAGGTAGTTAAACGTAACGAATATTCAATATAAAATTGGCGTTACAGCTTTTTCGCTTAAGATATTCAAACAATTTCTTATTTTAAAATGAATTTACTTAGTTTAAAAGCAAATTTAAACTTGACTTGATAATGCACAAAAATTATATGTTTCCAAACTTAAATTAATTTTGGTGTTTAGATTTTAAATTTCTTAAACTTTTGAGCAAAAAGATTTTTTTTTATTTTTAAACAAAAGAGCTGTCATCCGAACTTTTTTTTAAATTTCTTATAATTTTTTGTTCTGTTTGTATAAAATATGGGTTGAGGGGGAGAAATTATAACAAGAAGTACCTAGTCATTGACATTGATTAAAGTCTTGTAGTATCCCGTGGCGTAATGGTTAGTGCATTGGACTTTCAACCCAGAGGTCAGGGTTCCATTCCCAGCCTCTGCCACCTCACAAAAATATTTTTGAGGGCTAACTATCTCTTGCGAGGAAGTAACAGAACCTCCAAGAGTATCTCTTGTCATAGAAAAGTGTCGCTCATTTTTGTATTTTTCAAAAACGTGTCGCCAATTCAGTAAAAAAATAACAAAAAAAAAATGGTAATTAATACTTGGTTAATTATCGCGGAGCTGACTATAGATATCTCACACTCCTGCAATTATTTCAAAGATATAACCTCATCAAATAAATTATAAACAAAATGACTATACCTTTTGCGTATATTTATACAAACATACACAACTTTTTCCGAGAAACTTCAAAAGCTTACACTCACTATGCATACTTAGCTGATTTTGAAAATTAAAAAAAAAAAAAGTAAAAGCAAATTATTCACACATTTACATAATCCTCTGCATAAATTTGTGAACATTATAATCGTTTCACTTGAAATGCCAATTAACGCATTGACAAGAGAAAATATTCTTATAAAAAAACAATAAAAATCCACAACACGTAGCATAAGATATGGCCTAACTACATCCGCATCCATGCGTTGTGCGTTACACTAACCGCGATCCTATAGTATAGAGGTAGGGTACAATCGAAGAATACAAGATACTTTTACAACTCCTCAATCGCTGTTCGCAGTTTAGTTAATTTAACAAGAATTCAATAGAAAGTAAAACGAATGATTTTTAAGCCAGATCAAGAGAGAACTGCAGAGTATAGTATAATCCTCTGGGAGAAAGAACATAAATTAAACTAGGATAACGCATTAATTGTTATATTTAATGGTGTATTTGCCGTGTGTATAAGAATCTTGTGTGCTAATTGAAAATATACACTGTAAATTTTAATAGTTGCAATGCATTTCAAAATGTGTTGGCGGACTATTGTAAGATTTCAAGTTAGATCACGGTTAGATACAGGCCATATTAGATCGATACATCCATAAGTCCAACTTTGTAGGAAAGTTGTGTATGTGTTTGTTTTTCTTTTTTTTTTTTTTGAATTTAATGGTTTGATATTAATTTGATACACAGGTGTAGCATTACTTTGTTGCATTGAGAGTTGATTGAGTGGAGAAATGGAAAATAATTATAATCATACTTAACATTTCCGATCTGATATATTTGTTATTGCACAGCATTTTTTGTTTGGACTTCGAGAGTAATTATTGTAATTATTAATTTATTATTATTTTCACTTCAGGAAATGCGTATGAATTTCTTTGAAAAAAGTTATACCAATTGAAAGTGGTGAAAATAAAATAATTTTTTGTGATAAAAACTTGTTTTAGAAAAGTATTCTTTTATCATAGTTTAACTAAAGCTACAAAGAAATCAATTGAAATTAGCAGATTTTTTTTTATTTTTGGACTGAAGAAAATCTTTTTAAATAAATTATACACATACTGAACAATCATATTGCAATCTGCGATAATGTGACATGTAGGTACAAATATTTTATAAGCTACCCAGAAGACTTTAAATGTATACAAATTTCTGACATTCTAAACTCTTACTGCGTTGTTTATAAACAAATAAAACGCACGACTGGATCGCACAAACTTGCTCTTGTAGTAAAATTTTCTTCAAATTTCAAAGATTGCGCGTATTAAAAGTAAATAATTTTTGTTATGGTAGCCTTAAGTTTAAACTAATATTATACATTATAGAGCTTAAATTGAAAAATTATTAAAAATCAACATAATTCAAAATAAATTTATTAAAAAAGTCTTCTTAAATTGTTTTGAGAGCTAAAACAAGTACACTATCTGATTTCTTTAACTAATCTTAGATTTGCAGAGAAAAAAAAATTAAAATCGTAACCGCGGTTTTTTTTTTAAATTATTTTTTTATGTATAACATTTTGTAAAAATTTTTAAGAACAAAAATTGGTACACAATTTTTTAGTATTTATTTATGTTGAATTAAAACTTAAATTTCGAAAAAAATTATTTACCCGTTTTTGGAATATCGAATTTTCAAAAAAAAAATTGAAATGTATGTTTAAATACAAAATTAGTTTTTTTGTGCATATCAACACTTTAATTTTCACTTTTAAAAGGCTTTCGTATAAAAATTTATTTTAAATCGGTTACACACATAATGAGATATTCCAAAATAAATAAAATGGTTCTATGAGAGGTACTGTTAATAATGGTTAACTGTAAAGTTTGTTTTTTTAGAACAATTTTAATCAAAAACGTAGGAATCGTTTTCGAGAAAATATGTATACAATATTTTCTGTAACGGTTTTTTAACATTTATATGGAAGGTACCGTTAATTTCGACTATAAGAAAAAGTTTTTTTTTAAATATTTTAGATAATATTAAAAAACCCCTTGTTACCAAGTTTAATAAAACTCAACTATGTCGTTTTCGAAATATTTGGTTTTCAAAAAAAAAGAAAAAATTTGAAACTTTTTTTGAAAATCCAAAAAAAAGTTTTTGGAAAATTTTGGTATACAAAACTATTAAAATTTTTCACAAGATTCTCCATAAAAAAATTATTAAAATCAGTCTGTTAATTTTCTAGAAAAACGAAAATAAAAAAAATGGTTCTATGGGAGGTACCATTTCAAACCAGTTTTTGGAAATTTAATTTTTACAAAAAGGTAGCATATACCTAATAAAATTTATAATTTTTTTTTAGAAAAGCCTGTCGAGCCATTTTTGAGAAAAATAAGATATTCCAAAAATACTACAAAAAATTATATGGCAGGTACCGTTATTTTTGGTCCTAAAAATAAAAAAAAAAAGTGTCGGGGTAATGTTCCGTAAACACTTTATACCAAGTTTAATTAAAATCGGCCCATGGGTTTAGACTGTAGACGAGTCCACAGACAGACAGACAGTCAGACAGACAGACGGACAGAATTGCGAGACTCACTTTTTTCGTCTTCCCTATCATCGTAATGTCAAGTTTGATTGTCATCTCGAGTTCAATTTTTTTTTACGAATCCAAAACTTGCCATAGTACCTACATATATATCGCAAGTAAAAAAATAGGTATTTTAGTTCTTGTGTTCAGAGTAACTACACCATGCAATAGGAATTTTCCGGACTCAAATTGAGCAGTAAGCAATTGTGTTTGAGTTGAGTTCAGAAAATTCTTTTTCCATAGTGTAGTAACCTGAACACAAGAACTAAAATAACCATTTTTTCTTTAAAAAAGGCAGTTCCTGTTTTCTCAAGATTCACAATAAAAAAAACTTTTATGCCTTTTTTTGTTTTTAAGCCTTGTTATTCTAGAAAAACTTCCTTTTGTGAAAAAAAAAAATTCAAAAAGGCCGAGAGTAAAAATCAGTGTTCTTCTCGAGGTATTCGGGTTGATTTTTTTTTATTTGTTAAAAAATGTTATTCAGCCCGAGTATCTCGAGCACAACACTAATTAGGATTCTGGCCCAGTTAAAGAAAAATAAATGTTTTAAAAATTGTTGGAAAATGTTTTTCTTTTTTTTTAAACCTATATTTATTTTTTTCAAGGTTCTAGCGATTTTCGGTACCATATATGTATATACCTACCATCTCAAAGTTTAATACATCTTCATAAAAATGTGATTCTTCCTTAAAGATTGATTCATCATCAGGTCCGTCAAGCATGGAGTCCATCATAACGGAAATTTAAAAATCTAACTATGCAGGAATTAGGGGCTAATTTGGGGCGAATTTAGTTCTTCAATCCCGAAACAGACCCAAATTCCCTTTCCCTTTAGAGGGCAAAAACTTTTATAAATAAAAATAAATAAATTTGATGGCACAACAGCTCATGAAGAACTAGGGCCTAGTGACTTACAACTCTCAACCATTCCTGTGTGCGTGTCTGCAGGAAAGGAGGGGACCTACAGTTTATTGCCGAATCCGAACGGCTAACGAGCGGCACTTTTCTGTGACAGGAGATACTCTTGGAGGATTTGTCAATTCCTCGCAAGAGGCAGTAGCCGTTTTTCTGTTAAATAAATAGGTGGCGAGGCTGGGAATCGAACCTTAGACCTCCGGCATGACAGTCCATCGCACTAACCATCACGCCACGGCTACTACAAAAACTTTTACCATCAGCTAATTTCAAAAATTTCTAAGCTAAAGATTTGTTTTTTATGAATTTTCAAAAAAAAATTCAGTCCATGACCTGATATTTTTTTTAATTCATAAAAAAAATCCATAGCTGACCAATTTCTAAAACTGCCTGACCTTATAGGGTTTAAATAACCTTTTCGACTGTAATGTACATACTTTTTTCGAATATCCCAAAAGTGAGGTGTTAAAAATGCGGCTTGTTGTATTATCACCCCTTCAAAGCTAACCTAACCTAATTACTAAATATTTCTGATTTTTTATGAAGATTCAGTAGCCTTTCAAATGGCAAACTTTGTCCCCTTTCACACAAGGCAACTGAGTTTCCAGCAGCAATCAGTTAATAGGCGCGAAGGGCAGGAAGAAAGAGGGGTAAACGAAATCTCCCCGGTCAAAAAATTCAGGAGATTTTTTTTACGTTTCTCTTCACACTACGTTTGTCTGCGTTCAACCAAGGTAGTTTAAAAGGAAAATACAGTAAGGCTCCTCCGATTTTGTATCTTCGTGTGAAAGGTACAAGAGATTGTTAAGGAGATTTAAAGAAAACGTCAAAAAAATCTCCAGCAACTAGTATCTCCGTGTGAAAGGGGACTTTTTTGCGGATATCCGATATATGAGGTGCTAAGATCCCACAGCCTAATAATATCTCTTGCACCATTGATGCACGTTACTTTAAGAACCTCCCGACAATACCTATGTGCATATATTCAAATGCTTTCCGATAAACAGGATGGGTTAACTGAAAGCTTTATTGAAAAATGTATTGATGTATCATTTAAAATGGAATTACAAAAACATGCTAAGATCGTTACCTTACCAAAATAACCATTTTTAATAAGGAATACAGCTTCCGCAAATTGTTTTATTTGTGGTTATAACAACGCAAGACCCACCAGTCTCTTTAATGAAAGCCATTAGATATAATTAAAATTCATTATGGTATACAAATTGCTAAGACATCTTATACTTATTTTAAGTTTCAAGTAAAACTAAGTTGTGGAGTAATTATAGCTTTCTAGAAGAAGCATTTTATATGCCTTTCAAATGATGATGATTATTTGTCTAAACAACCAACACCCAACTTCTAACGGATCAAATTCCTTGGGTTAGGGATAATTTTATTTTATTTTTCTATTCAACATAAGCTCATAAAACTCACCCAGCGTAACCACTTTTAACTTATCCATAACACAAACATTCATGTAAAATTATTCACGAAAATCCATAACTTTTGAAAAAACATGCTTCGAATAATTGAAAAAGATGATGAAAAATAAAAAAAAAAAAAAGAACCAAACAAAATAAAACCTGAACCACTTCAAACAAATCCAAGAAGCATTACCGACAATATTTACCACAGAAATTAGCTCAAACACAGGGCCACAACACAAGCAACAACAACAACAAAAACTCGATATCAATTTCGTCTTAAGAGTATATCGCTGAAACATATTGCAAAAGTTTAGCTGATGGGTATACCGACACAACTTCCCTGTTGTTGGTAATGTCCTCGTAAAATAAAATCTAACAAGAGTTTCGTGCTCAGCTTATGCGGCTGACGATGATGGCAGGCGGATATAGGTAGGATCCATGATGGCTTAGAATATAATCCTCCAAACACCATTCAAACTCACTTCACTTCATATAAATGTATGTACGAAAAAGAGTGGGATGTGTGTGATTGAAGGTGCACAACGCGCAAAAAGGCACTGAAATCTCGTGGTGAGGTTTTAAGCACTTAATCGTTCTGTTGTTAGACTTAATTTTTTTGCGGAGGATGCTTTCAGAGGCTGATTTGCTAAGGGAATTGGCAGAATTCTATCTTTATAGCCTAAACCATTTTTGTATCATTTATGAAAAAATATCAACAAAAGATCGAAGATATTGATCGATAATGTGGACTCATAAGACCCAACATGGGTATGAATGGTATAACATATCTGTTCAAGGCATCGACCAAATAGGATTACAGTATAGGAAAAAAGTCATCCTATAAATTTAATAATTTAAAATTAAAAAAAAAAAAGAAAACAAATTGTTTTAGTGACCCATATTGGAGCAGCCATTTAGATGAGAAAAAGGTAAGACAGTAGGTAAGGTTTTGTAGGTAAAGAAGATGAAGGTACGTACTTAGGTCGTCGTCCCAATTTCGTCTAACACGATTTTGTGTATTTACTTTGTAGTTGTACTTTGTTTGTTTAGATGTTTTTTTTTTTGCTTGTAACGACAACCTATTAAGGAAATTAGTTGGTAATTATTGTTAAGATGAGGAAGCTCTTCTTTGGAGAAGAGAGTCCGTCCCGTTGGTTGAGGTTCTTTGAAGTCGTGTGAACTATTGGAAATGTATACGGTATCTTATAAGTTTAGATAGAACACAAAAGTTCATATACCTATCGTGTGTGGGAAAAGAGAATAGGTGATTTTTTTTGTCAGTTAAATACCATGTTTGGAAGTATTTTGTTTTTCTTAAATAAGTTTAAATGTGAGTAATCGGTATCGATTAGAATCGGTAGAGAATGGAGGGGACCTACAGTTTATTGCCGAATCCGAACGGCTAAGTTGAGCGGCACTTTTCTATGACAATAGATACTCTTGGAGGATTTGTCACTTTCTCGCAAGAGGCAGTTGCCGTTTTTTTTTGAAATTATTAGGTAGTGAGGCTGGGGATCGAACCTAGACCTCCGACATGACAGTCCATTCTACTAAGAATCACGCCACGGCTACTACAGAAATGATAAGATATTATAAAATATGGCTTAGATGTCTTAATGTTTTTTTTTTTTTCATATTCAAAGAGTCTGATTATTTCCAAGACATTCGTACTTTTAAAATGATCAAACAAATAGCGTTTAAGATTATTAGAAAGAATATACAGATGCTCTTGATTTTGAAAGTCTGTATTTATGACAATGTGGACAAATTAAACGAAAATCACATTCCTCTTTGTAAGTTCTGAGCAGATATAAGTTCTTAAAAAATCCAGAGTACTCAGAGCTTTATCAGAACATATTCAGAGTTCAGAGCAGGATCTACAGAAAATTTTTCTGCAGGGAATTCATTCCACGGGTATTTACTGTTCTACTTTTTAAATTGGATTTAATTCCCAACCACTGAGAGAGAGAATTTACACTTAAAAACTTCAATTTTTTTTTTTTTGGTTGGTTCCCTTCGAGGATCTGTCCTACTCACGCAACTCCGTTATTTCTCTGCTGTCGGCGTGTTCTGTTCATTGCTGGTTAATTTAAACACCAAAAGATTACGGAGATTTGCAAAATGATTTCCGTGCAAACGTCTTGCACTAAAAAATGGTCTCTCATAAGAAAATATGCGTTTATATTTTTTAGTTAAGAGTTGGTTCAGAGCAGAGCACTAAGCACAGCCTGAGCGAACGCAGTGAATTCTGAGAGCAAATTGTATTTAGAGCACTCCGATTCAATTATGAAACACACATGAGCGCTGAATTGTCATATCTGTCAAATTAAATGGAAACTGTATAAATTTGGCCACGTTCAGTTTTTCTCTTCGTTTTATTATTTACAGTGTTTCATTGGGAGTCTAATCCAGGTGCCATCTTTTGTTAAACAAACACGTTAGTCCCCTTCCCATGAATAATGGTGACTTCAATTAAACAAAAGAGTTTTTCAGGGGTACTTCGTCTTCCAAGGATATGAAAAATCATCTTCTCTGGGCCATGAGTCTTTAAATGATGAATTTTCAAGCGGATACTACGAGTTCTTTGAGCTTTAATGGCACTAATTATAGAAAGAACCAGCAGCACTCTTGTGTAAGAAGAAAGACAGAAGTTCGAAACAAAGTTTAATATTTCAACAAGATACTCACTTGGAAATTTATTCTGATAGTACATTTTTTACTGGCATACAAGGATATGCAATTTAGATAATTAAATAAGAATTTACGAAAAACTCTCCAAATTTTGGGAGTAGAGATATAACTAAAAATTATTTAATTCCATGTATATTTAGGTAAACGTGTTATTATACCAAATTCAAACGACTGGCGGGTTTTTTTTTTCAGCCGGGGGTGGGCTTTCGAAAACGTCTGGTATTTTTTATCAGTGCCCAATCCTTTATATACTGAATGACTCTAGAGCTTAGACATTGGTTTGACCGAAACAAAAGAAAATCGTAGGAAAGGGTGCTTTTTTCCCCCGTTTCACCCAGGAGGGGAATTTTTTTAAAAAACTGACTCAAAACAAAACAAAAATTATGAAAAAATATCGATAACTCTTACAATGTCATGCTATAACTTTTTGTAGATCCAAATATGTCCTCTTTTAGATTGTTTGTAAATAAAGTTGTTTTAGTGCAAAAAGGATTTTTGGAGCACCAAACTAAGGGATTGAAGTCGAATTTAAGGAAAACTTCCTTTTGTTATTTTAAATTTTTTCAAAAACTAGAAGAAATTTTGACTTCTGGTTTTAAGTATTTGACTAAAAATTTATAGAAACATTAATTTTTAACACAAAAATACAATTTTATTACGTAAAATTTTGAACAAAAACAGTTTGAACACATTTTTTTTTTTTTAATTTTATGTTTGCGAATTTATTTTTCAAAAACTGTTACTAAAACAACGAGGTGCCAAATAACTTTATAAGTATTACCGATATTAAAAAATTGGTTATAATCTAATTTGTAGAGAATTTTCTAACCCATTTTTTTTTGTTTCAGATTATTTTTTGAAAGGACAAACTCTTTATAAGATAAACACGAAAAACCTAAAATGATGACATGTTGCACTTTCCTGCCGCTAGAGCTCACTTCGGATTCATGGGGCCTTTTGTGCACCTTATCTTTAGGCCTCTCTTAATAAGGGTGCCCAGTTTCAAAACTGTTGGATTTTTTTCCAGGTGAAAACCTTTATTGCCTGGACTAAATAGAATCTCCAAAAATTCTACCATAAAATCTTTAAAATCAGTTTTTTTTTCAATCAAGGTCCTTATAATGTTTGCTCTCCTGTAATTTTACAAAAACAAGATTATTGTTATTATAAAACCATAATTTTTGCGTGATTAGTCTATACTCGTATATTATATGAACATAGAACAGGCTTTAGAGTTAAATCATCAGACGGAGAGAGAGAGAGAGAGAGGTGCCTATACCTAATATTGGACGAACATTACCAGTGCGCGCACATAACCCAGTAATTATTGTCCGATATGCTCCATTATAGTGGATAAAATCTTCCAAAGAGCCACAAGTCTTGCAACATAACTTTGCCACCAGAAACAAATGCAAAAAGCAACAAGAAACCGGTACAGCTTCGTGATCCACTTTTCACGAATCATCACTATCATTAAATTGTACTGTTCGGTTCGCATCGCATTCCATTGTGGTATCGAAGCAAATCTGCACTGCTGCGCACAGAGTTTCTATATAACTTGCGTGACAAAATGTCTGCACCGTTTTGGCTAATACAAGATTGACGAGAGCATGAGGCACATCATCAGGCATGCACTCTACAAGAGCACACTGCACAACGGAATGCATATAGTGATGTTGTTGACCATTGCATCAATAATGTGACCACACCAAAGCAAGTTTGAAGATATATTTTTATTATTTTTTATTATTAAATTGTTATATAACATTAATTCGCGGTATAAATGAGTGAACAAATGGTGCGGCCTTTAAGGAGAGAGCATTGATCGCCCAGTGGATGCAAGCCAATGATCTGGAAATTGTCGTCATGGAGTGATCTATGGTAGAATTGGAATTCGTTCACCTGTTTTTTGTGGCTCTGATGCAGAGTCGGACAGTTGAACAAGAGATAATTTAATTGGACAATGAAATATGAATGGGTAAAGTCCATGACGAGACCTAAAGAATTGATGAGAGTCGCTTTGGACACGCGGGACACAGAGACCTTGTTCTTTTTTTGACCAATTTTGTGTGCTCTAGAAAGTTCAAGTTATTGAGACCGGTCTTTGTGGTGCGGTGAGTCGGTGAAGTTGACAAGATTTTGAGTGATTGGGGTCTCAGTCAAGGTGAAACATAAACACTCTGCATCTCTCAATTGAGGCCAGAATATACTAGATATTTCGTGATTTATTTATTTATTTGTTTTTATTCTACAAATCACTAAAACTTTGTTACTTTTTTTTGATGAAATAAACACTGAACTAAATTACATATATGCTATGACTTAAAAGTCATTTTTGGTAGCTTGAAACAGAACAATTCGCTCGAAAATTACACCTAAATTCGATTTGAAAATAAAATCATTGCCATAAATTTATAAATTCCCAAGAGCTTATTTGCTTTTGGCTAAAAAAATTCAAGATTCCATCTAATTTTCTTAATTCTAAATTAAAATTAAATTTGGTGGTACAACGGCTTGTTAAGAACCAGGGCCTAGTGACTTAGAACTCTTAGACCTACAGTTTATTGCCGAATCCGAACGGCTAAGGTGAGTGGCACTTTTCTGGGACAGGAAATACTCTTGGAGGATTTGTCAAATCCTTGCCAGAGGCAGTAGCCCGGAAAAAAACTTAAGGTGAAAGCGGCTTGTATTGAACCCAGATCTCTGCCATGACAGACCAACGCACTAACCATTACGCGCACGGGCTACTACAATTTTTTTTTTTTTTTTTAATTCTATTTGAACAAAAATTACTTTTGTACTGGCCAACGGACGTTGACGTTTCATCGTTGATACTAATGATTTTTTTTTTAAGTTAGAAATTATGTGTCAAGTGATTTTTTGGTTCTACTTACTTTGGTTTAAAAATTACGGTCTTCTTCCAAGGGACAAAGGAAATCTGGAATTAAAAAAAAAAATGCTTAAAATTAATTAAATTTAAATAAATGATTTTGGAATAATATAAGAATTCTTATTTAAACATTTTTCACTCATTGACAGTTCACAAAATAAAATAGAAGCCTCTCCCCTCAGTTAACAACTTTTTCCCACATAATTCATCACTTAAAAGCTATAATGAATCTTATAATTGTTATTAACGATATGCAGCAAACAATTTACATATGAACAGAACACCTACTGTTTTTGTTTTTCTATCTTCATAAACTAGACCATAATATTACTTCTTTATTCATAACAAAGACGCGCGCTAAAGGGGCGCAGCACGGCTGTTCTACTTTTTAAGTTTACCGAACATTATGCTAAACAGTTTAATGAGTGCAGTGGTCATTTGGGAATTTTAATGAACAACATTATTTGTTCAGTTCTCATATATGTGGGAACATGACTTATTATAGGTTTTTTTTTTTTTTTTTTTGTTTTTTTTTTTTAAAGAAGAAGACAACATTTTGTTTATTAATTGCGTAGTGAAATAAATGAACTTCTTTGGTTTTTTTTTTAGAAAACTAATTTCGTGAAGATTTTGTTAATGGATGTTTTAGAATTTCTTTTTCTCTTTTCAATATTTCAATAATAATCCCAACAATATATTTAAATTAAATCTATAAATGCATAATTTAGGTCTTTATTATTTTATGAAAAAAAAGTTATATCGAGCACGCGATTTTAAATACAAATAAAAGTACTGAGCCATTCGGGTTTCTAGCCATCAAAATACACTTTTTTTCATTTTTAATACTTGGTTTTCTTTTTATTGGTAGATACTAGTTGATTTTTATATTTAAAACGGGTTGAATAAATTCATGCCTAAAGGCTAATTTTTTTTTAAATTTTTGTCATAAAATAAGATTCTCAGTTTCAAACAAAATACACAATCAAAACTTAAGGCATACAAATTTACTTAGAGCTATATTCTTGTAAAATAAAATATATATATGTATATTAACCAATAAAATACAAATTCCTGAAACTTTTGCTTTAATCTATGCAGTAAGTAGGTACAATTTTCTTAAAAAGAATTTTAATTTGCTCTTGTGCGTTAAAATTAAAATAAAACAATCTTTAAATGTTGGATACACAAATTTTAATTAATATTCAAAATGTCTTGTTATAAATCTTTTTAATGCTGACATTTTTAATGAAAATATTTATACCTTTCTTTTCTTAGAAGAGGAGGTTCGTATATATTCATTCCTCTACTAAGGAATTTTTTAAATTTAAATAATTTTATTTGTATATTTTATGACGTCTGTAAATTGTTGTATTTATTGTTAGTTTATGGGCTGAAGGTATTAAGTGTTTTTTTTTTTTAATGAAATGCACTTTTTTTTTAAACGACACTTTTTTCACATTTTATTTTCTATAAACAGATTTTGACCAAATTTATGAATTATAAAATTAAAAAATAATAAAAATTACAAATGGGGATGTTTGTGCATTTTAAACATTGTTTCTCGTATGTATTTCACTTAAATATAAAGAAATAACTAAAATATAGATACCTATAAATACCTACTATATTTTAGAATCTTAACAAAACTTAAAAGAAAATGATATTATAAACATTAAATATGTTTAATTTGAGGTAAAAAGATGGCTCTAAGAGAATATTCGCCATATTTTTGTATTTGAGCTCTCAATCAGATGATGTGAGGGCCTACTTCAAATGAAAGCACGGCCCGAATCGCCCAAACACTCGCGCTTACTCCATAGATGATGGCCAAGTTCATAAACATAGAAATGCAGCAGTCCTGCAAGATTTGCGTTGAAAAATGAAAATAGACTGCATTATCTGTGCATATGAGAGCAGTTGACTCTTGCGTTCAGAAAAGCAACATGACATTCAAAATGCGATCAAGTTTGTAGTGGTTTTTGTTTTCTGTCATTTAATTTTTAAAAAAATAGGAATAGGCATTCAAAAATCTATTTTTTTTAGTTACCTTCTGACTGAGTTTCTTAAGGCAAGGCGCGCACCGAAGTGGCGACCGAGTGGAATGGTAGTGGCATGGTAATGTAATGGCAGGTGGAATTGCCGTGGCGTGATGGTTAGTGCGATGGACTGTCATGCCGGAGGTCTAAGGTTCGATCCCCAGCCTCGCCACCTATTTATTTAAAAGAAAAAACGGCTACTGCCTCTTGCGAAGAATTGACAAATCCTCCAAGAGTATCTCCTGTCACAGAAAAGTGCTGCTCGTTAGCCGTTCGGATTCAGGAATAAACTGTAGGTCCCCTCCATTCCTGCAGACACGCACACAGGAATGGTTGAGAGTTGTAAGTCACTCCTAGTTCTTCATGAGCTGTTGTGTCATCAAATTTATTTATTTTTTAATTGCTAAAACCTATGTAGAAAAATGAAGACGCGCTGATCAAAGTCAATTGGCGGTGGCGTGATATTTTGGAAGTGGTGTGGTGCCAGTCTGGTGCAACATATCTCGAACATGTTTAATTTTTAAGCGGCAAGCGAGTGGTGACTATGCTTGTGATTATTGACTTAAGTTGGCCGTCTCAAATATGTATTTTCAAATGTCAACATAAAATCATATTGTAACAAATGAATCTATGCTACTAAACGTAGATTACTACCGCAGTAAGCAAGATGCGCACTGAAGTGGAGAGGAAGTGGAGTAGTAAGTGGCAGTTGAATGGTGAAGAAGTGGCTCGGCGATTGAGTGGTGGCAGTTTGGTACGAAAGTGATTAAACGCGCATTGCGGTGGCAAACTACGTATGGTGTCACCGATTCATCAGTTACAGTGTTGTTTTTTAGGTTCTATCAATGCCACCTGCCTCTAACTTGCCACGCCACTACCATTCCACTCAGTCGCCATTTCGATGCCCGCCTTGCCTAAGAAAAAATCAAAATCTTAGAAGAATTTAGAGTTTCGAAAAATACACCATGCAGATTTCAAAAAACTTTAACGGTGAAAATTTGTCAGAACTTATGATTCCATCAGAAGACCTTGATTCCTACAAAAACTTAATTTAAAGAAAAAAGTATTCGTCAGTGGCATTCTCATAAAAAAATTAACGAAAAATTAAGATATAGCCTAAAAGACCTAAAAATTTAAAATTTATTCAACAAAAAAGAAAAAAAAAGAAAAAGGAAGTTAAATACCGAATCAAAATTTTTGAAAAATTTTTCGTGATGAATTTGTTCGTCGACCATATCCCGAGATTAACAAAAAAAAGATATTGACTTCGGATGAATTTTATTTTTCAAATAATAAAGTCACAAAGTGCGGAAATAGCTTGTTTTTAAACCAATTTTATTAAATTCGCCTGGAATATCTCGACAACAAATAACGGTATTGAATTTTACTCAATATTATTTTATGCACATAATGACGTGATAAAGAATTCAGAAGACCTAGAAATAAAATCAACTGACGATTTATCTCCGTTATCTTTAGAGCAAGCGCTCAAACTTTGGTCTTAACTTGATTGCATATTGAACATCTTAATATAGTTTTTTAAGATTTTGAATTTGCGATTTTCTTATAGCAAAATAACATCGGTTCTCTAGTTTTAAAAATACACCAAGTCTTTTTTCAAATTTAAAATTTAAACTCTCTTCCATAATATTACAAAACTGCAATGAGACCAAGTCAAAATCGAGAGAAGATTTAGTTTTACGAGACGAAAGAATGATACGCGGGGCTTTACTAAAATTCTTTGATATCAACGAGACTTAAAAAAATCTAGTATGTTTATGTTTTGGGTTGGTTTAAGGAGTATCCACGGATCTAAAATAGCTAAATCAAGTTATAAGTTAGGGTATCATATCAATTTGACTAACATCGTCAGTCAAAATTTTCTACCTCACTAAATTGATAATAAAACTTTCTAGATGAATAAAGTGTGCGTGAAATTATATAGGAATTACTAATTTATCTTAAAACTCTGCTCTTTTTTATTGTATGGTGTTTAACAAAATTCTGCTGTATTTTTAAAGCATAAACAAACTTTAATCGATTAAAATAAAACAGGACCACTTAAATCTGTCTTATTCCTTACTAACAAAAGTGTGTGTCTTAAAATTTTTTAAATAATTTTCTATATCAAAAGAATTAAGATAAAAAAAAAAACTTAATTCAAAATTTCATTTCAATGCATAAAACATTTCTATTCAGCTTCGTTTAACATCTATTCTTTCTCTTTAAATTAAAACCACACAGTAGCGCAATAAACACTAAGAAGAAAATATTTTCCTTTTTTCTTTATCATAAATAAAATTTTATTTCAACTCATAAAAAAAGTTAAATGTGAAAAATATAGCCCTTCAATAAAAAATAAATTAGAAACACTGAAGACTCGAAAGCCCTTAATAAATCGATGTTATAATAAAAGCTATGTTAAATCGTTTTCCCATCTCACCAAAGCAAAGGCCATAGAAAATTTATATATCTTTATTAATCGAACAATGGCTACACTAATCCGGAAATATTGATTTTCTATGATGATTATAGCAACATATGATAGCTCTATAGCTGTTGACTTATTGATCGGGTATAAAGTATCAGATTTTTTGTTTTATAATTTATTTATCCAAAAACTAATAAAGTTAGAAAAAAAAAAGAACAAAAACAAAAAGAACAAAAACAAAAAGAACTTTCTTAAAGACAAAATTATGCAAATGACTTTTCAAATACTCAGAGATGAATCACAACAAATACAATGTGGTTACAGTTATTTGTGTTTAAATTCCAATGTGTTTTGTTTCCGGAAAATAACTGATAAACATAAAATACTAGATTGGGATTTACGCTTGAATTTGTATGCCAACGACGAACGCTCAAACTCTATTTTATGACCCTTTATACTTTCTATTGAATGTACATACCAACAAATTGAAAAAAATCAACATTTCAACCAATGAAAGAGATTAAAAAAAATAAAAAAGAATTTTATCTCAAAGATACACTTGCGAATTCTTTGCATCGGATGCATAAAATATTCATGTCATTCACTCTGCATTCGACGGTATAAAATAATTGCGAATTCTTAGAAGTTCAGTCACAGTTAGATACAAATAAAACATAACTTTCCCCTCGGTGACGAGCCCTCGCAGTCGCATTTTTATTCAAATCTCAACAAAGAACACGACAAAAAAAAACTATCTCAATCTAAATCGATCTTGAGTCACATACCGATTAATAGAGGAGTCCGCATTGAGTCATTCATAGTAATTGCGCTGTGTCGCTCGTGGGTGCCATACTTAACTCATTTTTGTTCTTTTTCTTACAACGAAAACAAAACAGACACAATTTGGTTTTTAGATCGATTTCTTATGGGTGACAAGAAACAGCAGCGAAAGTGTGACAGTTTATCTACACAATCTAACCTTAATAGTTGGTAGGAGGGAGGTATAATTTATATCCCCAACACCAATCAGCGCAGTTGCAGGTTTAGATAGCAATATTTGAATGAAATTAAATGGGCTTTTAACAACGCTTTCTATAAAACACATTTATCTATCACCAACCAATGACCTTATGGGGTACTCGTTCTTCAGACACCTCAAGACCTCCTATTCATCGTCATCGACATCGCCAACACCACCATCGATGAAATCCCATAAAATGCAACAAATTGATCGGTAAACGTTCGATGAATGATAGTTAAATTGTGAGAAGACTCAGCACAGCACTCAGCAGCAGCAATATCGATATCATGGGGTTATACTCTCAAAGTCACGAACGTTTGGATTAATAGTCTTTTCTGGTGTTTAATGCCGCACGTATTTTATAAACATCATTAGGAGGAAATCAGATGATGCATTTTAAATGCATCACCGCAGGAATGTTTTTCAAGGCGAAATTTTATGACTGTCAATTTGGCTTGAATGTACGAAAAAAAATTTATATCAATTTTATGTTTTTCTATTTTTTTTACATTTTAGTACACGGCTGAAATTGTAGGTCAGAAAAAGTATCTCAAAGGTAATGTTGCCGTGTCGTAATTTTGTTATATTTTACTTTTTAAAGATGGAAAACATATTTAGAAACAGAGCAAAAATGGATAATCACACAAAAAAAAGAAAAACAACAAACTTTATATGTTTCAAATTTGTTCACCCGTATAGGGATAACTTTGGGCCTGGTGGAACTGAATTACCAGTAAGTCTTGTAAGGGTACGATATTAAAATTCTATTGGAATTTGGCTTTTAAACAATTTATGACTAAACTATTAGACTTATGGCAGCCTAATTCTTTGAACACTATTAATGGGTCAGGGTCAATCTTTAACTTTGGTAGAACATATAAGTTAGTTGTGAATTAGTGTCTTCTGGTGTTATGTTCCTTTAGAGCAAAAGCTGGCCTTTATCAAAACTATCATTTTACTCCTAAGTAATCACGGACAAAAATTGACGATAAAAATTGATTGCTCTGAGTTTAAAAGCGAAATAAAGAATAAATTTATTTGTCTCTAGAACCGGCTAAAAAGGTAACAAAGAGTACACAGGTGTTTTCAGCTGTGAATAACATCGAGTGAAAGAAAAAAGGAAACAAATTGTGTGCTAACTTCAAATAAAAAAAGAAAAATTTCGAACATCAGGACCAAAATTTGTTATCTCGATGAAACACGATTTAGCCCCGAAGAAGCAAGTTTCGATACGGGTTTTTCTGAATTGAATTTGAAGGCTAAAAAGAAGGCTGCATACTTTCATCGCTACTTTTTTTGTATTAGGTTCGTTTATCTACTAATATGGATGAACTCTTACTTGTCCCTATTCAAAAACTAAACTCCAATCTTAAACTAAGCTCCAAACTTAAAAGTTTTAGTGGCAAATATGTTGATGATTTTATTTATGACCCATTTTTGATTGACGCAGTTTCGATGCCAAGAGCTCGACCCCGAAAAAAAAAAATTATTATTTTTATTTTAATATTAAAAATAAAAAAAATATATAATAATATTAAATATTTTTTACTAAACATAAAAAAAAAAACTAACATAAAAATAATCGCGCAAAAATTTAAACAGCCTGATGTTAAGGTATTAGCATGATACTACTTAACTATTTTCTAACTTTAAAACTTATATTTAGTTTTTAACATTTTCTAACTAGTATCATATTAAACGTATTTATCTAGCTGAACACGCCTAAAACAGTGACAGACAACCCATTTTTGAAATTGTAGCTGCCAAAGTGACACTTGAATTTAGTATGATACTAAAAAGATTAAGTAGGCATTTGGCGATTTTAACTTTAGTAAAGTGTTAAAAACATAACATGATGCTAACTCGTTTAAAATTTGGAAAAGCGCTGTTTTTAACCTAGCATCAAACTAAAAATGCTTTAACATCATACTAAATCGTCTAAAATTTTGCGACAACATTTTTAATAATTTTGACTTTTTTAACATTCTTTCATTAAAAATTTCACAACATTCTTTTACAAGAGCAAGTTTGTGCGATCTAGTAATGCATATTTTTTTACTTTTGGTGGTATACTTAGTTCCATTAAATTGGATTAACTTAACCAAAATGTTCAAACATGATAAATGTCAACCAAAAAAAATGAATTCAACCTTTTGATGATGATCATCAACTACTTGCCATTTGTATACAAAACGAAAGAGTTGAGCTTCGAACTTATTTTTGACTTTCATATTATTTTTTGTTGTTTCAATTAAGGAAATAAGAAAGGAATTTCAATTAAAGACAAAATAATTATGCATTCATTTTAAATTACTAAAATCTTCATTTCAAAGCTTTCCGTTAAATGTCTTCGCAAAGCGAAGTAATCATAATTTAACAATATAATTGTCTCAGCCCCATCAAATATAACGCTTGTTCAAAAAATACAACTCGATCTTAACCAAAAATCCCATCGAAATCACCACTTTATCATAAGTTGATCACTTTGCAAATATAACTCTGCAATTAGGGTTAATTTTTAACCATTTCCCGTTCATTTCGTTGGTAAATAAATACTTCTTCTTCATCATCATTTTCTTCTCCCTCATCTGATTGTCGAAGATAAAATTAATGTAGTCTTTTTTTGTTGTTGTTTTTGTTGTTTGTTTGAACAAGAAGTACTCACTATCCGTTTCAGTGACATAGTTTCTCTAACGTTCCACATTTAATTCTATATGTTAACTGTATTTGTACTGTGATGTGGTGTGGTGTAGTGTAGTGGACACAAGCAAAGGAACTTCAACTTCATCACTAACCGTCGAACTCTGATTGTAAAACAAAACAACAAAAACAACAACTTACAAACAAACAACTTGTGATACCTTGTCTAAAAAGGAACAAGAGAAGAATATCAGACAAACACACAAAATAAAGGGGCGACGCGAAGAAGAAGCTAGAGAATAAATGTCATTTGGTTTAGCTATGTGTATCTAACAGATGTTCCTACAACTCTGGTCGTCGTCTTCGGTTGGTCGTCCGCACATGGGGAAAGTTATGTTTTTCGGGGCCTGATTTGTTTTCATTAGGAGGATTGCAATTGTCTTCTTTTTTTTTCATCTCGTCCAAGACAACAGAAACCATTGACCATCACCATCTAGCTGCAGCAACAGCATCAGAAGTTAAATTGAACTTTGGCAGGATTTTCATCTTGTACCTTTTTTTTTTTTATTTTTATTTTGCAGAAAGAAAGTGACAGCGAAATTTCTCTGCATCTTGAGACAGACGAGAGCCCAAAATGTAAAACCTTGATCGCACCACCACAACTCCAGCCAGCTTAAAAGAATCTGAATAATTCGTTAATTTATTGGACTAGCTGGAGGATTTTTCGTCTTGGATAGCAACAAAGAGAGGTGTGTAAGATACAGTTAACAAACGTCGGCGGCGTATCGATAGCGAGTTCGGTCGATGTTTGCCTCCAAAAAAGACACATAGTATCTGCAATGGTATAGTTGCTATATGAGCATCATGTCCCACATACAGATTTTCCTTTTAGTTTTTTGTCTGAAAGTGCCAGCCAGCGGTCCGGTGGGGAATGGGGCAGGTGTGTTCAGAGTGCAGGATTGAACAAATAAAATAAATAAAATAAAATAAAACTTCCATTTTCATTGCAGCAGTGCAGCAGAGCCATGAAAACGACGGTGTGATATTCTATGGTATGGCAGACTATCCTTTTCACCCGATCATCAGATCGGACGCTTGAGTGGCTGGAGGATGGAGTTTCATATAGATATATGAAATCGAGGCTTCTCATTCATATTTTGTATATCCTCAAGAGTGTCTATCTATCTCCATTGGCTTTTATCTTTAGCAGATGTTTGCTTGATGACATTCGGTATTAGCGTATCCCATGGCTTGGCAGCTTGCAGTTTAACTTGGACTCTCGCAAGGCTAAATTGACCTCAATGGGTAGGATGATTACAAATTAATCGAAATGTGCTATGATGACACAAGAAAAGAAATCGAAATTAAAGGAATTTCTTCTGTGAAGATAAAATATCCATGAGATAAATAATTTCATTGAACAACAACAAACGAAAACAAAAAAAAAATGTGAAAAGAAACTTGTTTGGAATATTTGCAAAATGACTCAGCCTAATGGCTTCCTGCGAATAAAAATAAAAAGAAAAAATACATGATTTTTTTCATGTGACCATTGCATTATATTTATTTAATTTTTATTCAAGAAATTTATCAAAAAATCATTGTTTTCCTTTTTTGAACTTCAAATTCATACAAAGTAGCAGAAGTTTTATGATATTACTTCGTATGTAATTTACTTCAAAATAAATGACCTATAAAACAATATAAAGAGCAATTCCTGTTATGTATGTGTGTTCATGTATACATTATGATAATAAATGCAATGTACCAAAAGGAAAATCCATAATAACAACCATGGATGGCCGGCGGATCGCTCAATCATTTTTGGCATTTGGCTCTTTTTGAACTGACAGATGACGAATTGACTGTTGATATTCTGCTTTTAACAGATGACACAGAAAAGATATAGTGATGTTTGTATGTTTTTTTTGTTGTTGATGATGTTTTTTTTTTTTAACGAGTAGAATAGCAATTCAAGAAATGAATAGTATACGATGAGAATAAAACGAAAGAGTTGAACTACAAACTTGATATGCTGGATTTTTAATAAGCCATTAGGGAAAAGTGGAAATTCAAATGGAAATTGAAAGAATGTTAGAATATTTAGGAGATAATTATTTATGGAAAAATAAATATTTCCTTTCACTTTAAAACCAGATGAATTACAAGAGTTTAATGTTTTGCAGTTTTTTCTCGAAATGGGTTTTTTGGATAAACTAACCAAGGAGCTTTCCCATGAGAACTGAGTAACATAACAAGTTTTTTTTAGTTTGATTACAACAATTTTTTAAAATTTTACCCAAACCGAATCCTTTTGTAAAAAAATTACACTTGTCAAAACAATTAAGGAAACAAAAAAAATCACTTTTTTTTAGTGTTTTTTGGAGAGCTGTGTCTCTGTGAAAAGTGGTGGTATTGAGATGAAACAAAAAGCATTCTGAAGCTTTATACTTTTTGTATTGAGAAATTTTAACAAATGATTTTTATTTATGATACCGTTATTGCGCAATCATAAGAAGCAGCACGACCCAAAAATTTTAATTTTTTTTCTTTTTTTGAACATTATCATTTTCTTTTAAACTGTTTTTGGAGTCAATTTAATGTATTGTTTCGTTAACTTGGTTATTCAGTTTTAAGGTCGTCTTTTTCGTTATTCTACAATTTTTTTTTTCCGAATAATATCTGGCTTTGAATGAAAAAACAGACTTTTTAATTTGACTACCAATATCTTCGCAAGTTATGACGAGCGGAAAATTTAAGAGTAATTTTACAAACTGGAATTAATATTCTAAAAGATTTTTTTAAAATTTTATAACATTTAATTTGTTTGGCTCCTCACCGTTACATTCAAAAAAGATAAAAAAAAAACACTTTTTAAAAACCTTTTGTAAATCTTTTACTGCTTTACAAATATTGACTTAATTTCATAAGACATTTTAAAGAGCTATATACCACCAATATTTCTGTAAAATTTCAAATCAATCTGTTGAATCGTTTTCCCATACCGAATGAACAAATTCATAAAAACAAATTAAAGGAACAAATTGGGTGGTTCATAAACATTGTGAAATTGTCATCAAAATGGAAACGAAAAGAATAATTTCTGCCCACTTTTTCACATTTCTGCGTTAGTTACAATACAACAATGGGTTTTCTGATTTTTTTTAAATATGGTTTAAGTTGTGTACCATAAAATTTTTAAAATTGGATACCAAATTATTTTTTCTAAATAAATAAATTTCATAAATACAAAATTATTACAAAAAAAAACCGCTCCAAAGATGGCGTTCGTCATTATGGTATTAAAACATTTTAAGTAATTGTTTTATCGATTTAATGAACACGCTTTAATGAAATACATATACTCTTCAATTTATTATATGGATAAATACATACATTTATAATCAATCTTTAAAATTCGAAGTAACTTTTACCACAAAAGCAAGTTTGTGCGATCTAGTCGTGCATTTTATTTCTCTTAAAATGATTAAAACATTTCATGCTGAAGATATTATTTTTGTTAAATAATTCTTTTTCAACAAACTACTTTTAAAGTATTTTCTCTATGTACTAGGGCTATAGAATGTTCGTTGGGTTCTGCTGATAAAAAATAAAATCGTTAGAAAATAAAGCACGACTTAAACTCAAAAACTCTTTTTTCGTTCAATGAGTTTTTTTTTAAATCTGAACACATAATTATATTGGGAGATTTGTTAGGAAATTATTCAATGGCACATACCAAAAAATAGTAGATAAAAAAATAAAATAAATTTGATGGCACAGCAGCTCATGAAGAACTAGGGCCTAACTTATAACTGATTAGCTAATTGGGCTTTAGGTCAAATGAAACAATATATTATAATGTCACTACGTTTCGTCCATGCATATGGACATCATCAGGTGTGAACAATGTTTTAATTGTTACATTTATAATGCACTTAAATTTAAATATAAACAATTTTTGTTCAAAATGAACAGTCCACCGGCAACAAAGTAAAATTGACACTTGTTGCCGGTGGACTGTTCATTTTGAACAAAAATTGTTTATATTTAAATTTAAGTGCATTATAAATGTAACAATTAAAACATTGTTCACACCTGATGATGTCCATATGCATGGACGAAACGTAGTGACATTATAATATATTGTTTCATTTGACCTAAAGCCCAATTAGCTAATCATTATCTAAGAATAAAAAGGTCACATATATCACAAATTCTAACTTATAACTCTCAACCATTCCTGTGTGCGTGTCTGCAGGAATGGAGGGGACCTACAGTTTATTGCCGAATCCGAACGACTAATGTGAGCGGCACTTTTCCATGATAAGATATACTCTTGGAGGTTTTGTCAATTCCTCGCAAGAGGCAGTAGCCGTTTTATTTTTAAATGTTATAAGGTGGCGAGGCTGTGGATCGAACCTAGACCTCGCATGAAAGTCCATCGCACTTGCAATCACGCCACGGCTACTGCCGAAAATATAGTAAATGCTATGGGAAAATCTCTTTTTTTTGATAAATATTAACACTATAGCGAAGAAGACGCCAAAAACCTATTTTGTCGTAATTTCGGTGCATTGCCGTCAGCCTATAACGATGGGAATTTGTAGATTATGCATCTTGTACGTACACTGACCGAAATCCTAGGGGGCCACCAACAACACCATGGACTGGCGCGATATCACTTCCCCCAGTGAGTTAAGTTTCTCTGCCACTCCATAAACCCAAATATGTCTATTTCTGCCTGAACATAAAACTAACTTCAACCATGTAAATTCATAAAATTTATTGCTCAAAAGTCATGTTTTCAGTCTTCAGCCAGCAAAATACCATAAATATCAGTTTTAATAATATTCTTTCAATAAATCTTCAGTTTGACTCTGAATCAAACTTAATATTCTCATAAAAACCAAATTACATTTCTAGCCATTTTATATGTTTGTAACTCCAACAAACAATACTCACAGTTGCCACGATATGTACTCATATTTATGCTCAATAAATTCCAAGACTGATTGAATTTAATTCCGTTTAATAAAAAGAACACATCAAATGAATTTTATTAAACCCAATCACGGACAGTGGAGATATGTTTGCTTTGGCTTTCGCGAAGCCCAGAAAAAAATATAAAAAAAAAACACGGGGACAAAAAAAAAATTCTAAAATGTGGTAGGTCAACACTTTATACAAAAGAAACCAGACTATAAGAATTACAAACAACAACAACAACAGAAAATATACAAGAAGTAATAAACATATACAATACCCAAAGTTGACCCATTTTTTTCGAAGCCTTATCGAAAGAATATACGTTTGCTGAATGCATAACATGATTTTCTTAAAACTGGCTCTAAGTAATTAAGCGTTCAAAGCATATACAACACAATTCTTTTATATATATTTTTTAAATGTTTTCAACTACTCTTTGACTTTGGCACAGACTGTTCTTTTTTCTTTTCTATGGGTTGGTTTTGTATGGCGAAAATAGGAAGGTCTTGAGTTGTACGCAGATGTTTAGTTTTTTAATCACTTTCCTTGAGTCGATCTAACACTAATTCTAACGATAGTAACTATTATAATAATGTTAATCTAGTTCAAGAAGCTAGTTTATCGAATAAAATGTTTGGTAAATCACATACAGAATTAATTAAAGTTAGCTTCATTTAACAGGCAACATTGAAAGAAAGTTTACAGCAAAAACCATCCACACTCATAGTTTATTGAAATATTAAAAGTTTTGGTCAAACATTCCATTTAAACAAAACATTTTTTTTCCAATTTGGAGGAAAAAAAGCTTGAGTGTACAGAACTATTCTCACGATGAAAGCTCCTTTATTTTGAAAATGGGATGCAAAATCATTTTTGAGGTTTACCTAAAACTCACAATTTTGTAAATGTAATTACAAAATTATGTTGAAGAAAAATATCAAGTATTTAATAAAATGTGATGCTTTTTTCTCTAGGCTAAGTTAAGCTCGTTGAAGTCCAAGGTATTCCCGAAGAAAGCAAGTGAAACTCGGGTTAAGAAAGTAAGAACTCTAACCATTTACCAGATTTAACATTTAACTTTATTTCAACAAATAATTTGTTTACAATCTTACAATTTCATTAAAAACTTATTCTAAATAACAACATTTTTCATATAATACAAAGCTGGTTTGATTTGAGCTACAGGAGTAAGCTCAGCCCACAAGATTCGCTTAGAAGAAGTGAACTTGGGGAAAAACGGTAGGAATCTGATTCCAGCCTCTGGCTAACCCAAAGGAATAACAAGTGGCCCGCTATACTCACTCGAAAGCAAGAGGGGAATATCGGTAGGAGTCTAATTTCAGCCTCCGGCTAACCCAAAGGAATAACAAGTGGCCCGCTACTCACTCGAAAGCAAGAGGAGAATATCGGTAGGAATCTGAATCCAGCCCACTACTCACTAAAGCGAGAGGGGAATGACCACGGAATATTTTTAGCCCCAAAAAGGTTAGCTTTTCGTAGGCACGAATGCACCACGAAAGCATTTGCTACAAACTGAAATGAGCCAGAAACTTAGACTCTGCTCTTCTAATTCGCAAACCAGAAAATCTCAAGTCAATAAGCTTCGAATTGTTGACATTATTTCATACGTCGTCTTGTTATATTTGCGGTAACGACACACTGTGAATTGTAACGATGATGAATGAAAATCATTATTTCCAGTGATGACGTTGATCTTGTTGATTTGATACTCTGTTGGTGTGTGGTGAGAGGTTTGGCGATTGTGGGTTTATTTGTCGGGTGCTGGTGGATAGCTTTTCTGCACAATGGATGACGATGTCGGTTGCTGATGGCGGTTCGGCCGGCGGTGATTATTTATATTAAATTCGGGGATTGGGTTCGGGGTTCGAGAGTGTAACGCTTCGTTAAAAAAAAAAGTTTAAAACACTTAAGAATTTATTAGTTCTTAATTGCATAATTGTGTGCAGAATAAAATTAACCCGAATTCGCAATCTTAGTTTATATTTAAACCAACAAATATTTTGTTTAACTTTTTAGCAACGAAGGGGCTAGGGCGGCTTAGGCCTAATTAAAAGGTAATCGAAAACAGAAATAATAAATTAAAATTATTTCCATAGTTATTTCTGCTTTAAACTTATTCGCATTTTACTTAGAAAACCTTTGGAAAAATAAAACTTTTGAAATATTTTAGTTTGGTTATTGAAAAAAATCTTTCAAATTTTCTAAATTATTTCATACAAGCAAAAACGAATTTTTTACATTAAATTTTTGAATATTTATACAAACTAATTTTTAAGAATTTGCCAAAGCATCTAAATATTCCTCGGCAGAATAGAATGCTGCAACTGGAACAGGAAACAGAGTTGCAAATGCAAAAACTATCAAAAAGTATCGTACGATCTATTTTTAAAGCGCAAATAATGCAGCTGTACAGATTTTTAAGTGTTTTGATTATTGTTTTGTACGGGCTCAGAATCCCCATTTTTTCCAATATTTTTCCTTTTAATTAATAATATTTTTTCTCACGGCAAAAATAAGCAGAATATTTTTACGACCAAAACAACTGTTTTTTTTTTTTTTTTATACAATTTGAAAAGTCAAAAGTGCTGCACGTGAAAAGTCAAAAGTTGGCGAACTCTTCCAGCTGTGGCTTCAGCTTCTTATGCAGCGTTCGCAAATTTTGACAGTTATTCCAGCTGCAGCTCCGACTCCATTATGTTTAGGGAGTTAGCAAGGGTTTTAAGTTTCTGAGTTTGGCTACAATTCTAGGGAACATTTTTTCTAAAGATTATTCTAGCTAAAAGTGCGACCGAGATGGAAAATATCTAAAATTAAAAGTGTTTTCTGCTTGTGTTAAAAATTTTGGAATACAGTATTTTTTTCATCAGAAATCATCTCTTTTTATGTTCTTAAACAATCTTTTGTCTGAAACTTTTTATCCATTAAACTGCTTCACTGACGACAATTCTCTCAGCTTTTCATATTTTGTTTCCGGATTAATTTCTGATCTCAACAGCATTTTCCAATGGGGGAATCAGAAACCGCGTAGAATTTAATGCTTCCAAAGCTCAATGTTGTCTCCTATCGTTAAAGCGAAACCCACCCCCTTGGTCAAAAAGTTAAGCCCGAAGATGAATATAAAAAATCCAAAACTCATCGCTTTAATAAATAAATATTGTGGTACTAAAAAAATTAGTGAAATAAATGCAATTTTTTTTTTAATTAAAAATCAAAAAATCAATTTTTTTTTATTTTATCCTTATTTATTTAAAGCCCTAAAACTAATAGTCAACATTTTGATTTAATTTTCCAATATGTTGTTTTATTGTTTCACCAAATAATGAGCTTTCTTCTGACAGTGACTGTAATAATTTCTATTTGGATATTTTTTTTTTTATAACATTTATCCAAAGTATCAACTGTTAACATCAAAAATGTCTTCAAACTCTACAGACAAAATGCTTTTGTTTAAGAAAAACCTATCCTTGATATCCGCTAAACACACCCGGTGGTACTCGCGTACTGTTGTTCAAAATAATTGTACTCTAAAATGATTCTCCTGTTTTTCTCTGATTGAAGTATAAACACACAACAAAAAAAAAGATAAAAATCCCATGAAATAACACACACCACCTGGCCATTTGGCTATAACCCCGACCATAATAGATGCATTCCAACAGGCAAAATAGAAATTAGTGTGTCCATTGGTATGCCAAACCAGTTAACATTTCTTTTGCTAGTTTTTCTCTTGAAGCTGACAACTTACTGTGATTGTTGTTGTTGTTGTTGTGTTTTTTTTTTTTTTTTTAGAGAAAATTGTATAATAATCAAATTTGCTTGCACTCTTACATTTGTCTGTCTGTCTGTCAGTTTGTTACACATATTAATTTGTATTTGGAATTCTTCATATAAGTATACTTTTCAAGCATGCTGATGCTTAAACAACCGTTAGAAGATTGATTTCATGAACTACATCATCATCGAATGTCATTTATTTCGGATAATTGCAAACAAACAATGATTTCAATCTGAATGATCTGAACAGCAAGGCTTAGAAGAGGTGATTTGGAAAAATCGGTCATTTCTGTGGGTTTTATTTAATTTTTTTTTTTTTTTTTAATGAATGACTAAGTTGAATTTTCCTGTCTCATTAAAACTGACAAAAGAAAATTGGAGCTTCACAAATGATGCAGTTTAGATAGCACTTTCCATTTTTGTTATACGGAAGTGAGGTGAAATAAAAATATAAATTCAGGTTGGAATGTAAGGCACGTTCGTTTTTTTTTTTTGTTTTTTTCTAAAGTTTTGTCTTTCCAGTTGGCCCAAAGACCTCTTAAACCAAGAAAGGCTGTTAACATTTTATTATGTCTGTCTGTCGGTTGTTGTTTTGATGATTCGTTTTAACTATATCAATTTTTTTTTTAATTTTTTTGTTCAGTTGTGGAAATAAATGAAGTTAAAGAAATCCAAAAGGCAAGAAACGAAAGTAAAATCAGTTTAATGGGCAGTTTTTGTTGAGCTTGATATTATTGCTCTTTTTCATTATCATTATTTTTTATTTCTTTAATTATAATAAAAATAGTGAGAGTATATAATTTTTGTGAGGAATAAGAATGATGAGAACTATGACTATGAACTGAAGAAAAAAATTTAACTTCAAAAGGTTCTTCTTTTTTTTTTTTGTAAAGAAGAGGTGAGGGCTGTAATGTGGCTTGATTCAAATGAATTATAAGCAGGTGGTCCACAAAAAAAAAAAAAAAAAAAAACTTAGATGAATAGGTGAACGATATGAGATTTTTATTTTAAGATAAAATTTGGGGGGGAAATATATGTACTGGAATAAAAAGTGAAATGAAAACTCATTCTTAAAGATAAGACTTGTGTGGAAAATCTGTAGAGTTGTTTGTTTCACAAATAATAAGGAGCTATCTTACAATCACTAGATAAAAATAATTAAGATTTTACTGAATGGCTCGCGAGTGTCTTCAATAGATGGGTAAAATTTGGACGTTAACCTCATCGTTTACTTAGAAAGTTGTTAAATATTACTTTACGATTAGAAAATTTATTTTAGGATCTACCAGTAGTATTTGAGGAACTCAAGCATTTGTTTACTTTATAAAGGTACAAGGCTTAATAGTGTTTCTTTTACTTTATATTTAAGCCTTGTCATTTTAATGACTATACTTAACAGAGACTTTAATAGTTGCTAGTTGTTAAGAAGGGAACAAAAATGCGTTTCTCCAAATATTTAGCATATAAAAAGGCATCTCAAAATAAATTAAAATAACTATAATTATTGCAGAGAAAATTTGTCCATGGTGGCAAGTTTGACTTGGACATCAACTATATTCTTGATATTGTTTTTCGAGATTGCGGATTCAGGTTCCATTCCAACCAGCACCTGCTGTCGTCAGCTCAATCACATTGACATGTGAATTCAGTAGAAATACTGTAATAAGCAAGAAGTACCAGAGATCTGAGGGACTAGTTAAAAAAAAAAATAATCTGAAGTACCGATCAATGTGGGAGGATCGTGAGAAACATCCCTTTTTCCGAGAAATTTGAACTTTCAAGGGGAAACCGATTCATTTTGTGAGAATTTCTTGATTTGTAAAATTTAACCAGGAGAAGCTGTTATCAAAATAGTTATAATTCAGTCTTTTTTTTTGACAATAATTCAAAAAAGAGACCCAATAAAGTGCAAAAAATATCAGAATTATTTGTTTAAAAATTAATAAGACATGAAACATTAGACTATATAATTTCTCCCAAAGACCACGATTTATATACAACTCAATTATTATTAAAAAGTTAAATAAATACTAACTAATGCAAAAATGTTTATAATATAGGGTTTAAAATTAAATATTTTTTTTTTTGTTGGAAATAAAAAATTTACAATTAAATATTTGTTTTTTTTTTTGTTGGAAAAGAAAAAAATTTGGGACAGAATGGGAATTTTTTAACTTGCTGGAAGGGATTTTTATTAAAAATGCCTCCCCAGCATTGGATATCGTATAATGCTACATTAAAATTTACTTAAAATCTTTTACTATCTCAGAGGAAGATAAACAGCTTAGAAGAACTGTCAAAGACATTGCGAGTAGAAAAAAGTTGCTTTACGAGAAACAGAACTATGTGAAAACGATTTTGTTCAAATATTGTATTAATATGTTTTTGTGATTCTTTAGAAATGAAACGAATTTTCAGCTCCTAAAAAATTCATCTCAATATTTCGATACGATTTGTGTGTACATAGATACTTAAAGTTGGCATATCAAGTTTTTTTTTTTTTTTTTTTATTTATTTTAAGTTTCAAAAGTTAGCAAGAACAGAGGTAATTTTTTACTGCCACAGTGGTTTTAGTATAATTAATGGCTTCTTTATAAAAATAGAGTTCGAAGTTACATCTCCTACACTGAAAAAAAAACGCAATATCAAGATAATATTTTCATAATATCAATTCCATATTTTTCATTTTCCATATCAAATTTACCACAAAACATATTAAATTAATACTTTTAATGTTACGCTAATATTATTTTTGTTATATTGATATTAAAAGTGTTACTTTAATAAGATTGGTTTCAACATTTAATATCAATTCTCATTATCAAAAGTAGGTTGATAATTCTTACTATTAGAATATCAGTAAAAAATATTAATCTGATATTTTTATGTCAACATTGATGTCTTGAATGTTGAATTGATATAATTTTATGTAAAAATGATAAAAACGGCAAATCATTTTAATATTTTATTAATATAAAATATATGTTATCATATCAATTTATCAATAAATTGTTAAAAATGTTGTATTAATGATATTAAAATATCACACAAATATTTTCAACATCAGCTTGGTACAATTTGTTTGATATTATAATATCAATTTAACATTTAAAAATATGGTTGGCATTGAATCATAAACCAGAAAGTTATCAATTTTCAACGTCGGCTTTCCGTATTGCGAATTAGCCTAGTGGAAGTGTATTGGGCTCGTAAGCGGGAGACACAGGTTCGAATCTCATCAGAAAATTTTCAAGTAAGTAAAATATAAGTTTTTTCAATTTAAATAAAACTCTAAATATTTCAGAATAAAAGGGAAAGGAACTTACAAAACCACTATGGTGCAATGTGCAATAGGAAAATAAAACCTTAAAAACTAATAAAATAAAATTCAAATCAAACCCTACAAATGCACGCAGTTTTTTTTTTTGCTTTCTTCATTTTAATAGTCATATCAAAATGATAATAAATATATCATAATGATAATGTTCATATTGTCTTGATATGATGAGCATATCAAAATTGATGTTTTTAATGTTGGACGACTTTTATAACCCAAAAATGTTAATTTTACAGTCGTTTTATCAATTTTTTTTTTTCGGTGTAGTTAGCAGTCAAGTACATCACTATCGATATCCGGAAGTGTGATTTTAAAAAATCAAATTTAATATAAAAATCAGATAGAATTCTTTATTTTAATTTAATAATTCAAATTAATTTTTTTTTAAAGTTATTTTTTCAATTGGGAATGACTTTTCGCGCTTTCTATATTTTCTTTAAAATTTATTTACCTTTATTGTACATCAAATCTTTAAAATTTTTACCCACACAAATTTTATGCGGCAAAATACCTCAAAGATTTGAATTTGAAAATCACCTCTCCCATGTAAAAATAACATAAACAAATAAAAATATATATTATTAGTAAATTTTTTAATTAATTTTATTTTTCAAACTAAATTGCTGGTTTTTGTATTAAATTTACTATTGGTAGTTGAGGTATAACCCCTCTAAGGTTCAAATATCAACATCTGCTAACAAAAAACAAGTTTTTTTTTAGAAGTACTGCTTCTGCCTGTGTGGAATTGGACAATTGTCCAAGAGTATCTCTTGTCACGACAAAGAGCACCTTACCTAAGGCACTTGGATTCAGCAGAAAATTGTAGGTCTTCAATAGTTTTGCTGATAACATGCACCCAACGATGGTTGTTATGGAATCAGAAATATACCAATAGTTTAAATTCGAAAGAATTAAATTTTCCTTCACTGAAAGAATACCATCACAACTACAACATAACCACAAACATAATATAGCACCAATAGTCTGATATCCAAAATATTAGAAATTGGAACTCATATAGTAAAAGCCTGTGATATTAGTTCGTAATTTTTGTTTTGTCTTGGTTCTTTAATTTATTCATTTAGTTTCCATTTTTATTTATTTTAAATATAAAAGTGCAATATAAATGTTTTAATTTGACAATGTTTTTAAAACAATGTAATAAACAATTTATTGTCCAATAAAAACTAAAAACCCTTGAAAAAGTTGATAGACAACCAACGAAACTTCGGGAATTTAAAAAAATGGATTAATTGTTTTAATGGCACATAAAATGCAGATCAACAAGCCCAATTAACAAATTTATAAAAGAAATTGGAACTATTGGAGACCTGCCATCGTTTTTTTTAGAAGCAATGTTGCAGACCAGACAGATGCAACATAAAGTGTAAGGCAACGTGCTTAAAATGATGTGATAGTACTGATCCCTGTCATCATTGTCATTAATTAAAAGAAGAAAGATATTAATTTTAAGGAAACAGAACCGCAAGGTTACTGACCTTTGTATTAAAGCATTGCATAAGAAATACAGCAATAACAATTAGTGTTCCAAAAGGATCTATCAAATTAATTTCTTCCTAAATTTAAAAAACAAAAAAAAAAAAAAAAAAAAAAAAAAATTACAATTTTAAAGTTAAAGTTTTGCTGATATTGCTTCATGGACTAAAACGTCAAAACATGCCAAACAAAATACGTTTTTATGTTAAGTCAAGTATATGTGTATATCAAGTCAGACGAATACAAAAAAATGTTTTAGGCAAAGATAACCGAGCAACACAATTTAAGACTGCCTCACGACACGACGCATGAACGATGGAATTGTGAGTGTTGTCCATCGGTATTTAGGTTCATACATAGGTTTGTATGTATCTTATCAAACAGAATAAAATTAAAGACTGCATCGCATAAATTTGCTCTTTTGATACAAAACTAAATAATGCAAATGGTTTAATAACATTTTATTAATATAGTTAAATGTGGAACAAAAGGTCAAAAGTACCAAAAATAAAACATTAAAAAAAAATTTTATTAAAAAAAAAAAAAAAACAAGAATTTTAAAATGTTTGAAATTCCTACAGATCGCAACATTTTAACAAGATTAGTTCAGCTATTTAAAAGATACACCACAATAACTGAATCATTAAAAATCTACTAATTATTTTAATGTGAAATATAAGGCAAAAACCTGAAATTTAGTTTTATTGCAATAAAAATCATTTGAGCTAATTTGAGAAAAAATATAAAAAAAAAAGTTGTGCCCACTCTAGATAAGCTTAATCAAAATTTCTAATTTGAAATATTGTATACTAAAATTGGAGCTAATCGGTTGACAGGATTAAATTCGATGTACAGCAAAAATGGTCTACTTTCAATTCTAATTCAATATTATAAATTAATAGAATTTTTGAACATTTTTAATTAATTAATTTTACCGTTATATACAAAATAATATGATTTTAAGAGCAATTAAACAAACTCATACTTATTTTTTTTTTATTTTAAATATGTATTAAAACTTTCTAAAAATAAAAAATAAAAAAAAAAAGTTAAAAATAGTTTTAAAAAAATGGTATTATGACATAATTGAAATGCGTGATTTTTTAAAATTTTGTCTGCACTTATTTTTTTTTTAAATATTTTTAAAACAAATTTTAGTTTGTATGAAAATATTTTTTTTTTCCAAAATTTAGACATAAGGATCATTCAGATATTAAGCTCTTTTTCAAGCACTATCGAAAGCAGTAGGTTTATACTTTCTTACATCATTACAACTCTTTATAGCTTAATTGGTCAATTTATAATAAGTGTTTTTTTTAAATGTGCACAGTGTTCGACAGTACAAAAGCAAAAATGACCCATAGTGCGTAAATGCGTGTCTGAGGTATATTCTGCACATCTCCGCAATTGTGGCTTTCCAACCATATAAAATTTATCGTGATCGGTCAAATACTTTTTGAGAAAATGGTACCACAAAATTTATGTTAGCTAAGTTTTAACAAAATTTTCTAAATACCTAACTGTGTTCACTTTGATTTTTTTTGTTTAATTTCATATTTTACAAATTTTGAATTAAAATCGGATTAGTTACTCAAATGCCACATAAATATTTGGCACAGGATAATAAGTCGACAATCGGAAAAATGTATTTTTGGGTGTGAAAGGTTTTGTCTTATTATTGTCAAAAAAAAATAAAATAAATAAGTAACCTAAAAGCTGTGCTAAACTCCTACAAGAGTTGTAACAGTAGTTGACACAGCATCGTTAAAAAATCATAACTTTATTAAGACATTGTAAAAGAGGTTCTTAAAAATGTTTGAGCATGTCAAAAAGATTCAAAAATTCAAAATTTGAAAAACTAGCAATTTAGAAAAAAATCATCGTAAAGTCTTAAGCTGATTAACATTTTTTTAAATATGTAATATCTTATTCAATATTAATTTTCCTTTATATTGTGTAAAACTTCATTCCACACAGTAACTTCTTTTCAAAAAGGACAAATCTTTACAACTACGATTTCACAATAGTTTTCACTCTCCAAAAATTGTTCATCTCATTCACTCATTTTAAATCAGGAAAAACCGTTAAATTCAAAAAAAAAATATTTAACTTCACGTTTGAACATCAGGTCTTTCGTTTAGAAAATGCTCATTATTATTTATTTTGATTATAATATCACTTACAATTAATTTTATATGTTTTTGCAGGACTCCTCCTTAGCTAACTTCACAATATCCTTCTTTTCACAAAGTGACACTAACAAGTTTAATCCTTCGTTTTTATTTTATTTTTTCTAATAATGTAACCACTTAACTGTTTAAGTAACCAAGAATAATGAATCCCGTTTCTGTTTTGGTACAAAAATATCCTTTTTAATTGAGCTTGATTGTTTTTTTTTTTTTTTGGCCAAGTTTGTTGAATGGTAGGATGGACTTCCTTGAAGCTGTTTTTATTTATTTTATTAATTCTTTCTTTTGTTTTATTGGAAAAGAAAAGGAAGGTAAGCGAACTTGACCGTTGGAAGGTGACCGATTAACTAAAGCATACGCCAAGCTAATAAGTAGTTATATAAGTTCGAAGGCTTTTCTTTTAAGCAAGATCACTGTTAGTAGTGAGTACTAAGAAGTTCAAGCTCAAGAGGTTCGTACGTATACGTCTTTCCTTTGAAATCGTACGAAGAAGAATAAGCCGAAGAAGATATTTCCGTCGTGGTGGTACAGAGAACCACCACCGGGCCAAGGTATTGTGTTGCTATAGTTTTTCTTTTCTTTTATTTTCATTTCTTTTGCTGTTGTTGACTTATTTTTCACTCATGCTGCTGCTGTTGCTTTGCTGATGGTAAATTCTATTGCTACCATAAAAGCATAAGCCGACCACACTGATGATAATGGTATATTGTTGGCATATGTCTTCGTTTATTATTTTTTTTTTTTTTTTTTTTGCCATCAAAACTAAAACAGACAACTTCAGTAGTGTTTCATTGAATTGAGTGGTTTTGTTGTTTTTTATGGAAGAGCGAGTGGCGTTGCTTGATACAGAGACTCTCTCTTCAGTAATCTTATCTTTTTGGCCACTTTCTTCGGCTAAGACACAAGAAAAGTGTGCAAATGAGTGAATTCTTCATTTCTTTTTCAAAGCTTTTTTTTAGTTTCTTTTTCTATTCCACGACTATCGATGCCTCGGTCGGTGGTAAAAGAGATCTTCTTTCTCTATACACATGTTCCCGGTGTGTAGTTTGAGTCAAAAGATGAATCAAACATGCGTGTAAGTTAAGCGCGCCAAATGGCAAAACATATGTGTGAAAGCATTTCTTTGGGTTTTGTTTTGACTTTTATTTCTGAATTCACCAACGAATTGAGGGCAACAACATCAGCATGATGATGTTGGTGAATTCTGTCTTCAGTTTCATTCACAAAACCATTTGATGTTGAGTGAGTGATAAAACGAAAGCTTTGGCTTTTGAGTGAGTGACAGAAATCATCACATAGAGAACACCTGTTCATCATCGTCATCATGATGATGGTGGTGTTAACAGGTATCTTGCTGGATTTGATGAATTATTACATTTTGTCATCATCTCGGCGTGTTATCTTCAACACGAAAAGCGAGAACTGGGGCTAGGGGAATTAGATTATTGTTTGATAAAATTTTTTTATTGAATCTTTTATTATTATTTTTTTTTTTGTTTTTGAAGCAGTTTGAGTATGGCATCAGACTAAGACCTGCAGTATCGTGCGTGCATTGTATACTTTCTACAATAAAATTGTAAGATTTTCTGTTCATTTTACGATTCTAATTATTGTTGCGTTATTTTTAATTGTTCGGGTTTCAAGATGATGACGGGTGTAAGCTGACGGTTAACTTATAATATTATTTAAAAAAAGAAGTACCTAATTAAGGAAGTGGTTTAAACCAAGTCTTGAGTTTATATAAAAATGGAATTGATATTCTTATGATAATTGATAAAAATATAATTTCACAAGTTTTTAAATTTATTTATTTATCATTAAACAATACCTTTAAAATTGGGTCCATATCTTCTGCAAGTAGTAGCCGTGGCGTGATAGTTAGTGCGATGGACTGTCATGCCGGAGGTCTAAGGTTCGATCCCCAGCCTCGCCACCTATTTATTTAAAAGAAAAAACGGCTACTGCCTCTTGCGAGGAATTGACAAATCCTCCAAGAGTATCTCCTGTCATAGAAAAGTGCCGCTCGTTAGCCGTTCGGATTCGGCAATAAACTGTAGGTCCCCTCCATTCCTGCAGACACGCACACAGGAATGGTTGAGAGTTGTAAGTCACTAGGCCCTAGTTCTTCATGAGCTGTTGTGCCATCAAATTTATTTTTTTATTTTTTTATCTTCTGCAAGAAAAATCATGCTCATATTAAATTGAAAAATGAATTAATTCATTGACGCTCTATGATGCATTTACAATACGTATATGTTAATAGGCGCTGTTCTGCTTGATTGAAAAAAAAAATAATATAAAAAAAAAAATAACAGCCTCATCTCAAAATATCGAAAAATCATTAACTATCACAAAGTTCAAAAATTAATATGAAGATCGTTAGCGCTCGACCATTAAATTTGCCCTAAGGGATTTCCATAAGCCAAAGGGCCTTGTGGTATGTGAACCTTTTATTAATTTCCATCCGAACCCCTTATTCCTATGAAATCGATTAGTTTACTTTAGAAAAAAATATTGTGTATTGAATGTTAAAACCATTCTAGTCAGTTATGTAATTAGTTCAAAAGGAAAACCAAAAGAAAAGTCAAGCTATAAGAATTAAGTACAACCAATGTGGGAAAATGATTTTATTTTTCTTGGTAATTAGTTAAATATTCAAGAATTTATGCACACCTACTTATTTCTTATGCACATTGCAAGGTTATTAAAATAGCTTGGGTTAACAACAATACATATCAGCATGTCCGTTATTTTTAGGAATGGGTTGGTTTCGGATTTTGACTGAGTCAAATGAAAAGGGTGGTTTTTAAAGCAATTTTATGAATTTATTTACATGCTTTTTATAGATATAAGTCTATCTAATGATAAAACGAAGCAGACAAAAGTTGCATAATTTATAAATGAATTTATTAAAGTCTTGTAATGGTCTGGTAACGTAAAAGTGTTGTAAAAATACAAATAGAAAGGTAAAGATAAGAGTAGCTAGTAATAGGTAATTGCTTTAAGCTTATTATTTTAGAAATTAATTTTTTTTTTTTTTTTTGACATAACAATATAATTTTTTTTTTTGCTTATCAAACTCATGAGTTTGCAACCCAAATGGCTTCACCTTCGTGGGTTTTAAATTAACTATAATATTGGTTAAATTACGACCATATTGCATTTCAAAATTCTTATACAATTTGAAAGAAATTAAGACAAATCAGTTTGAAAAATTGAAGATATTATTGATAAACATACAGAAATAACCAAACAAAATATATGCATCTCTTGAATTCTCACTGTTTTGTAGATTTTATCAATAAATACTTGAAACTTAGTAAGCTGAAATTAATTATATTATAATACTTGATAACAAGCTAAGTCACCGTTTTTGAGAACTCTTGAAAAATCCAGAATTTATTCCAGCTTTCCCGTTGAAATTACTCATCTTATAGTCAATTATATTTAATTATGACACATATGAAAATTTAATATAGGAATGGGGAAGAAGTTTATTTTTTTTCCATTTTTAATCCAACATTGAAGCTATGTGCGTGAATTAAGACCACCATTTTCGATTTTCAAAAAATAATAAAGGTGCTAATTTGACGCTTCGCAAAATGAATCTATGGCTTTAAAGCTGCAAACATGCGGAACTTGGCAGCACAAACTGAGCAGAAAACAGTACAAGTTTAATTTTTTTGATAATCGTATTTTTGCAAAAACTTTCATCCGTAGAATTTACAAATTTGCGAATTTGAAAAATTCATTAGATGTGCACAAGTTGGGCAAATTACAGCACAACCCTTATTTTTTTTTGAAAATCGAAAATTGCGGTGCTAACTTCACGCTTAAAAAGTGGGTACCCTCTAAAAATCATAGGTTTAGTATGATTTTTTGTTTAAATACAGCACATGGCAGCACAAATCTGGCACATTCCAGTACAGTCATTTTTTGTTACGAAAATCAAATATGGCGGTGCCAACTTCACGCACATTTTTGAAGTTGCTTTTCACTATTGTCTAAAAGGGGGGAGGAGGGCAAATTTGTTCGTAATTGATAAATTTTGTAAATATAAGAATTTTCTAAAAACTGTGAAAGTTCTGCTTCTACGGAAAGCTCCAATAAGCGGACATTTCCCTTAATCTGAAACATTTTCGGAGACAACTTTTTTACGTTTCTAATAATCGGGCATTCTAATAAACGCATGCAGACACTTCTTACTTGGTCATTTCAGAAAGAAAACCGGAAATAAAGTAGCAAAAAGCAGAGGGTGTTTGTTTCTGTGTGTTTTTTTTTTTTTTTTTTTTTTTTTTTCTAAATAGCAAATCAATGGAAATCTCCGGTAAGCGGACGCAAAACTCTAAAAACAAAGATAAAAGCCTAAAAGGGGATTTTCCACGTAACAAAGTTTACGTTATGATGAAAGTTATGATTTCCTTCCACTTCCAACTGTGTTCTTGAATTATTACATGTTCTTCTGCTTCTAATTTTGGAATCATTTCATTTTGTGATTCCGAAATTACCATTTTTTTGTTTATGAATAAGGCAGTATGAATTTGAACAGAAAAGAGTAAAAATAAAAAGCTTGCTTTTTTTATATTATAAAGTTGAATTCTTCAATGTTAATTTTATTTTGCTCCTTATAAGTTAAAGCATAAGTTAATATATCCTCCACAAAAAAAAAAAAAAAAAAAAAAAAACCATACCAAGATGATACAAAAACATTAATGAGATTGAGACGAGAACAGCTATAATTATTGTCAAATCTTTTTTTCTATATAAATTAATTTTTCTAGATCAATGCTGTCGAACTTATTTTTGACTCAAATATATTAACAAATTCTATGGTTACCAATAGTCATTGGACAAATATATTTTTAGACTTTCGTTTTCTTAAAATATTTATATTTTAAAAACAGATAAATAAAGCTCATAAAAACAAATGTAACAGTTAGGGTATCACCTTAATGGGAAAGTTAATTTGATGCCTATAGTATTTTAATATGATAGCGGAAATATATGCATTATGGTTCCCAGGCTAGCCTATCCAATAAAGTACAATCTGTAATCCAATTTTCATAAAATTCTTCAAATAGTTTAGGCAGCATTTTGATAATGAACTGGTGAATATAAGATTATCATTCTCTTTCGTTAATCAGATCAGACAAACAACTGCACACTTCACATTTCTCCTCATAAAATAGATTAAAAATAAATTAAATTATTTAAAGGTATTAGATCAAACGATCTTGGAAGTATAGGAGCATTGTTATTTAAGATGTATAAATATGTTTATATTACTGCGTCGTTGTGTTGTGCTGCGTTGCGTCATATTGTGAGTACATTTTTGGGATTTGTCAAATTGGTATATAGTGAATGTGTATTCGAAAAATTCTAACTCAAGTCTTTTTTTTTTAAACAAAACGAACAATTCTGTTCGTTGGTGTGTGTGTTTGTTTGACTGAACACTGAAACTTTAAAGACTGGCTAACCCTTTTTTTAACTTGATAACTGCCTAGTGTTTTTTGTGCATTATCCGAATGGGTTTTGAATAAAAAAAATAAAAAATAAATTTGGTGGCACAACAGGTAATGAAGAGCTAGGGCGTAGTGACTTATAACTTTAAACCATTCCCGTATGCGTGTCTGCAGAAATGGAGAGGACCTACATTTTATTGCCGAATTCGAACGGCTAAGTAGAGTGGCAATTTTCTTTGACAGGAGAAACTCTTAGTGCCAGTTGTACAATCGTGGTTTAAATTTTGATCCGTGGTTCAGGAATTTTAACTCGCCGATTTCGGCGGGTTAACTGAGGTTCAACGGTGGTTCAAGGTTCAAATATGCACTAAAAGCCAATTACATGCCTAAAACATCGTTGAAATACAGTTAATCCGCCGAAATTGGTGAATTAAAATTCCTGAACCACGGATCAAATATTTGTACAACTGGCCCTTAGAGGACTTGTCACTTCCTCGCAAAAGGCGTTAACCCTGAAAACTTATTTGTTAGGTGACAAGGGCAGATCCGAACCCATGACCTCTGGCGTGACAGTCCAACGCACTAACCATTACGCCACGAGCTACTACTAATGGGTTTGACCTTTATATTTTACGGTTTGCTGTTCAACCGATTTCCATAAAATTTGTTTTAATCTTGTAAAGTTTAAGGCTAATGTGACACGAACGTCTTTTTCTGCGCGTCCATTTGGAAGTACGTCCAGAGAACCAAGAAATCTTATAGGAATGGACACACGAGCGTCCATTTCGATCGCGCGTCCAACTTTTTCGATTGATTGAATCTCATGCCGCGCAGATTGTAAAACGGCATGAAGGGTACTATCGTAAATTAGTATGGTCACACGAGCGTCCAAATGGACGCGCTTCCAGATAATTTTCCGATGACTTTTTTTTGTGTTTTTTATTTTTATCTTTTTAGTGGGTCAATATATATTGCTGAAATTTTCACAGATAATATAAATAATGTATTCAAAAATAAATTAAAAAAATTGAGTTCCTGAAGTACCGTTGAGCTGATGAGATAACAGCAATATTAGAACCCTTGTTCGATGAGCTCATATCTTTTTAATGCATGCATGGTTTAATCTTGGTTTTATCTTATTCCGAATGTCAGGAAAATAACGATTATTTTGATACTTCATTTGATATTTTACGTGCACCACAAGCGTCACAATCTTAATTTTAATTTAATCGAGAAATAAGAAAAATTGCCTAGAAAAAGTGTGTTTGGTTCATTGCCCTCGGTAGTCTACCAGTGGAGAAAGGTCCGTTAATTGCAAAATTGTGGCAATTTCCAAAGTTAACCTTTTTTTAAAAAAAATTATATCTTTTGTTGTAATGATCTGATTTTCAAGGTTTAGGTCTTAAAACCAAGATAAAATGTTAGGCTACAATTTTAATAATGAGGAAAGGTACCCCTTTCCATCCTAAAAACGTAGTGGGAGAGCAATTGCATTTGATTTCTGGAATTTTGAGAAACTAATTATGCAAAGTTATTCCCTGGACCCTTGCCTAAAATAATGCTGGTAATTTTATAGGCATAAGCCTAAAAAGAGAGGAAATGGAGGTTATTTAATCAGTTTATAAGTTTATAAAAACATTTTCTAAATTTAAAAGTTGATGAAAATTTTCAGAATTTTGAAAAACAATATTTCACATTGTTACTACCCCAGCTCCCCTCTACAAAAATATTATACATGTTATAGGGCTCATAACACCAGGGAAGGCGGTCTATATTAATTTGATTTATCAACCAAATAAAAGGAACTAACTTAGACTTAGTAAAATATTCCGTCCGCGCGTCCAAAAAGAAGTTCGTGTGATATCAAGAGAGTTTTATACTACACGCGCTTCCAAATGGAAGTTCGTCCATTTGGACGCTCGTGTGGCATTGACCTAAAAAAATCTCGTCTCAACTACCATCTTTTCGAAATCACCAGTCAGTCATAACCATTTGTATTGTATTGCATAAGAACTATTACCCCCACGGTCTAGCGATCAAATCCCTTACCTATGCCACCTCAGAATAGAAATGATTTTTTTTGCAAATAATTCACAAATATCCCAAGAGTATATCCTTGCCATATTCGGATTCGATTTGACAAAAAATTCTAGGTCCCTTCCATTCCTGGAATATTTTAGAGTTGTTTGTTAAAAAGACCTAGATTCTATACAAGATGAAATGCATCAAATTTATTTCTTTAATGTTAAACTCTTCACTATTAAATAGTTTATTTTTTGTTTTTTTTGTTTGAACCTGCAGACCCACGTACAAAATTAATCAGTTTTTAGTTCCTTCTTCCAGCTTTTTACATTAATACATTTTACATTTACACAATTTCCTTATAACATTACAGCTGTATCTATGTACCTACAAGGCAAATTCAAAGAAATCCGTAAATAGATTTAAGAATTGAAACCTTTTCTAGAGCATGTGTTCGACAATATAGTCTGGAAGGTAGGGTTGTATAATGGACGAGTAACTTTGTAAATATTTTTTTTCCCCTTAGTACACGAATTACGAATGACACCGAAGGCTACAGCTTTATGAAAGATAATTCCACAGGTCCCTTAATTTTTATTAAAAATTATGCTCTATATTAAAGTTTAAGAACACTTTAAGCTTTATTTAATCATATATCTTTAAATATGCTCCATAATAATGTTCACTTGATCTCTTAACCAGTAAACTTCAACTTTCAGGCATTGTAGAGCTTCAAAGAACGCATGCGCATATAGCAATCGCCCTTACAGCTCTAAAACAGTAGCTATAGAGCATGAAACAAAATACAAATGCATGCGTCTTACGAAACGTCAAAAAATAGCTTTAGAAGAACTACAAAAAAAGCGGTTGTGGAGTTAAGTATTTATATTTTCACATAATGTCAAAATTAAGCATTAATAGAGCTAAGAAAAGTGGTTTTAGAGCTACGTATTTATGTTTTTATTCAGTTGACTCAGCCACTCATATTATAGGGTGTTGCTAGGTAGAATAGAATAATTTAACAGGAAAAATTAAACAAGGGGTAGAAAATAAGAAAATTTCTTCGAGGTTTTGAGTACCTAGGCATTATTCAGATTTGGAAAAAATGCCAATGAACTTTTACATGATTGGGCTCGATGGGAGGTTTCTCCTTTATTATTTAAAAACTGCGTATAGCCTTGAGTGTTTGGCTTGAGCCGCCATTTTGAAAAGACGAATTTTAATCGATGTCTAAATTTGTTTTAAGTTTTGAAGGAAAACAATTTTTCGCATTTCAAATCTTAAAAAAACGTAAAATTTATACGAAAAAAAAAATATTTAGGTAAATTTCTTTTTAAAAAGTTAAATGTTTAATTAAACGTCTTTTCGTCAAAATTTTATTTTTTATTTTTATTTTTTTTTTGGCAATTTTCTTCGTACAAAAAAAATTGAGGAAGTAGGTATCTAACACATTTTTGGAATACAAAAATATTCTTAGTTAAAAAAAAAAAATACGTTCATATAAAAATAATTTCATTCAGTATTAACTTTCCTTATTCTTGAATTTCTATAACACCCTATTTGTTTTATAAAAAAAACCACCAACTACCATCTTGTTCCAAATAGCTCCAAAATAGCAGAAAACAGACCTTAACGCGATATAACTGCTCGATATCAACAGTAATTAATATTGCAGCTCTCGAACAATAGTAAATATAGCTGAAAGCTATATTGCAGCTCTATTGAAGATATCAGTTTTGCCTGATGAAATATGGCGACGAGACTGAAAATTACTGAAATATTTTTTACATTTAATTAAAAAAAAAAACAAATATTTATATCCGTTCTCGCTTAAAAACATGGGAGATTGTATTTTTGTTTCAAAAATAAATTTCAGGTGGATACTATCTTCACTGATTTTGTCAAAGCGTTCGATACTATTTGTCATAAGGTTCTGATAGAAAAACTTCAAAACTATGGTATTCATGGTTTGCTTCTGAAATGGATATCTAGTTACCTTAACAATAGAACGAAATGTGTGAAGCTAGGGAAATTCGTGTCCAATACCATACAAGTTTTGTCTGGAGTTCCACAAGGTAGTCACCTTGGACCACTCCTTTTCAACATATTTGTAAATGATATTCCATCTCTTCTTAAGAACGCTTTTGTTTGATGTATGATGTCACCTTGGACCACTCCTTTTCAACATATTTGTAAATGATATTCCATCTCTTCTTAAGAACGCTTTTGTTTGATGTATGCAGATGACGTAAAAATTTATATGTGTATTAGAAATAGAATTGATCATCAAAATCTTAAAAATGATTTGAAAAGTTTTTCTTTCTTTGAATATCAAAAGCACATCGGACTCTAGTCCCAATGATACACAACTATCAAATTTTCAATCAGATTCTTGATCGCAAATCTGAGATTCGTGATCTTGGAGTCATTTTTGATCCTAAGTTGTCATTTTCGTTACATGTAGACTACATTATAGCAAGGGCAATTTCTATGCTTGGTTTCCTCAAGTGAAATTACAGTGAGTTTTCCAACCCTTATTCTCTAAAATTGGTGTACATGTCTTTAGTTCGTCCAATTCTTAAAATGTTTCAAATGCATGCGCCATAAAGCTTCACATTAACTTGGCACTAATAACAATCTTATTTAGAGCAAAAATGTGCTCTCAAACTCGATGAATTAGCTGTAAGTGTGCTCCACGTTTGTTCTCTGGGCGCATCTAGAGCTCCTTCTTAATTAAACGAGCTTTAAGTTAAGTCCAGCCAAGTAGAAGACTTAGCACTCTATCTCCCGTGACTATACAAAAAGAACAAAAACTCGCCTTTCGATTCTTTGACACACATTCCATAGTTTCGTTGTTATGCGGTAATAACTCTTTGATGTTATGATGGCAGCAGACCTTAACCTAAATCTAAAAGCGATGCATTACACGAAAGAACTTCGAATTAATGTCATTTTAGTTGTCATTAGAGGCGGAGGCACAACACAACAACATTCTCGGCACACATCATACTTCCTGTGAAAATCTAATGGACCAATACCTATACCAAACCACTTCTTGCAACATAGAAGAGAATTTCATTGGAACTCTGTGTATGAACATTTCAATTATCACTGCAGCATTACTCAAGCGCAAGAATGTGTTCAACAAATAAGTAATGGAAGCCTTTGTGTCTGCCGCACCATTAGGTGCTGGGCTGGTAGCGCGACAGCTTCAGTGTAGCGGCTTCGGAGCACTAGACTCAATGACAAAACCAAAATTGCATGCGGCAAGCTACCACAGTCATGATGTCTTTTGCTCCCGATTCGCAACACCCATTGGGGACAATGGAATCTGCATCAAAATCCCTGAATGGGACCAATGTGATGGTTGCGATGCAGAAAGTATAAATCAGTCGTGGAGTTTGTGGCTTCACTCTGACCTAAATAAATAAAACTAAAGCACTTAAAATGCAACCTGATTTGATGGTTTTTTTTTTTTGTCGGGAACTTGTTCTGGGATGCAGGAACCCAAATCACTTTAAACAAACAGCTCGCTTGCTTTACTTGCCGAATTTTCTGCCATTAACACACTTTGATCCTCCCTCCGGATGCACCGCACCATCACACACACCAAAAAATAAAATCCTTTCACCTTTTAATGGATTTCGCGTGTCAGAAGGAAGTGTCTTGTATTATTTGCTTTAACTCTAAGCCCTTTATGTTGAATGACATGCAACAAGCATCTCGAAATCGATAAAACTATACACTATAAACACCGAACCGAGAATAATGACCCCAATAAAAGAAAGTCCTTAAATTTTGGGCGTTATATCTTCCATAAGCGAGATGAATTTTTCAGTTAATTAAAGTTGACTGACCCAGATTGTGCCCCAAGGAAGAAACAGTGAGTGAAAAAGGATGAACAGAAGAAATAACATTAATAATAATTAGGGACAAGAGTGCATTGATTTAAGAAATTTGGGTGTAAAAGTAAATTTGGGTTAATGGACTGGAATTTGACAGCATTTGGGATTGTGTGTACCTGTTCCTGGTGTGTTTTGATTTATGTATAATGTTTAACAAATGATAACCATCGGGAATCATGTTAATTTTTGGTAAAATGAAAAGTTACTTGATCAGATCGAGATATTTTTTTAAGACCCCACGATGCAATATGGGGAAGATGTTTTACTTCTTTAAGCCTTTCGCAGTTTTGTAGCTTCATAATTGATATCTTGGAAGATATTTGAAATGGGTGATTCATTCAAAAGTACTTTAAAACGTTTAAGAAATTACATTAAGAAGGTTTGAACGGTTCGAAAAGTGTGGCTAGTAAAAATGCTGGCTGATTCGAGTGCAGCTGTCAAACAATAAAACTGGATCGACATGATCACGTGCGACCTTCGGTAGCGCGGTGAGCAGTGGATTTGGCCCGGGGAGGTTTGGTCTATGGTTCGAGCCCTAGTGACGACAAAAAGTTTTTCAAATAAAATTGAACACACCTTAATAAACTAAGCACCACTAAAGGAGTCTGATGGATGATCGGCCTGGCGAACGTGAAATAGCTATAACTGCTATAACTTGGTGGTAGCTCAATCAAGTTGTTGTTGTTTCGTTCAAACCACAGCCCTGCGACCTTCAACTAACCCCTGGGAGAGTTATCCGTAAAACCACTGCTCGGAATCCAAAAACAAGCTGCTTGAGCCTTTGTTCTAGGACCAGGCTTACTTTATAACAAAGTATAACTAAGTTTTTAGTTATTGGTATAGATAAATCTGCTACTGGGCACCCTTCCAGTAAGGAGAAGAGGAATAACAAAGTTGAAATAGAAGAAATTGAATAAGAAGAAATTCAATGCAACACACGATAATAAAATTATTATATTCGGAGGATCTTTGTTGGCTGACTGAGTCCGGCATTTCTCTTTATCAGGGGGTGGAGACGATGGAAGGCCCAGTTGGCTTTCTTCAGGACATTCTTCGCATGAGCGTTGAATCTTAGCAGCTCGTGGAAGTAGATCCCTAGGTATTTGACGATTCGTTTGGTTGTCAGTGTTGATCCGTCTGGGAGTTTCAGGGATATACCTTTACACTCCGCTGCTGGAAGAAGGTCTTCTGGAGCAAATGAGTTCCGACTTTGAAGCGTTAATTTTGATTCCCCATTTTTTGTAAAACTCAAAAAATTGATGGATCTTGGCTTCAACTTTCTTCACAGCTATAAGAGGTGACATCGATGTCTAGTATGTCAATGAGTCATCAGCGAAGAGGAGATTCACGCAGTTGTTGTTGGGGATGGGTTGGTCGGAGGTCATTATGTTGAATAGAAACGGTCCGAGTGTCGAGCCTTGAGCAAATTCAGCTCCGATGATCTTCGTTGAAGATGTACATTTCTCCAGCTGCTCGAAAAAGTTCCTGGAAAAAAAAAATAATTTTTATTAGTTCTGGTGGAAACTAAGTATATGGTATTTATGGATGAGCCCGTCTATCCACACGCTGTCGAATGCTTTCTCGACATCTAGCAGGCATCAGACGGTGACCCGGTGACTGTTTAGCGCCATGATGATGCCATGTTGGAACTTCAGGAGCGGATGTAGTGTAGAGTGCTTCTCTCGGCAGCCGAACTGCATGTCAGGGATGGTCAGTTTTTCGCTGCAGAACTTCTTGAGTGTCCTGAGCATGAGTTTTTTCAGGATGTTACTCAGGTTGCTGAGGAGGGAAATAGGCCTGTAGTTGGAAATAATGTTGGATGCACCTTTCTTAGGAATCGCCACGATTTTTGTCGTCTTCCAATTTTGGGGGAAGTAGTTGTTATTGAGGCAGTTATTGAGGATGATTGTTAAGACGATCATAACTGTGTTTGGTAGCTTCTTAATAATGTAGTTGGATATCCCGTCTGGACCAGCTGACTTTCTTTTGATCTCAGCAATCTCCTCTGGGGTGCTTAGGTTTGGGCTGTCGATTGGGTCACTTGCAGGATAGGTCTCGCTAATGGTGTATCTGACAGAGTTAGGCGTCAGGGTGTGGTGTTTGGATTCCTCCACACCCTCAAAGAAAGCTGGGTCAGTAGGTGGGTTGGAGATGAATTTTCCTTCAAAATAGTTGGCGAATGAAAAATTGAAAAAATTCAACATTTTATGCAGTACTGAGTGAACTACTTAGAAGCACCAGACTGCAAAATAATAACATAATTGGCCATCCCATTAAAAAGCAATATCTATGTGAAAAGTTTGAAACTAATACAATTTTCTACAAAAAAAAAATAAATCAAAACCCTATTTTCGCAGTGCTAATTTTACGACAAAGCAGTTTTCTTACATTTAATTTGATTAATTTTAATCAAAATCGTTACACACGTTTTTTAGGCTCTAGCTCAAAAAACAATGGGCACAGACGCAAAGACGAACAGACGCACACACTAACGAACGTGACGGTTTAAGGGTATGTTCCTATTAAAAAATCGGCTAGGGATTTTGCGGTGAGCCGTGTAGCGTCTAGAGTTCTTACAATATTTTAATATAACAAAAAGATTTCGATTGGTAATTAATTGGCCGAAGTTTTTTTTTAGTTTTAAAAATTAAAAAAAAATGCATTATACCTTAAATCCGAGGGAGAAATAAAAAAAAGAGAAATTTTCGGTAGCAGTTTGCAAGAATCAATGTATTATAATTTAATTTTTCGTTTTTTATTTTTTTCTTATTTTTATTTCAAAAACAATAAATGAGTGAGGTAAACGGCGGTTTAATTTTTTAATATTTTTATAATCTATTCTCAAAAAAAAAATTAATAAAGTTACACACAAATAAGACGAATTTTCAAGGTGATATGGTTGTATCATTTGATAAAACTTCAAAAGTTTTGAAGATATTGAAGCCAAATAAATTTTATTTCAATGTCAGTAAACATGAGCCGTTATTTGTATTTTTATTTTTTTTTTTTGAAAAATTTTTTAATCACTTTTTAGAGACAAATGCAAAAAAACGTTGTTTTTTTTTGGAATATTTCGGGGATAATCTTGTAATAGTACTTAATTAATTTTGTTATTTTTTAAAATTATTTATTTACGAAAGCAAATATGCAAGAGTAGTAAACGGCGATTTAAAAAATATTTTTTTTTGCTTATAACATATTTAAAAATGCAATATTATAATTCAAAATGTTTACTGTAGTTGTGGGAGCAAGAGGCACCGTAGAACTTCAAAATATTTGTATTATTTTTTTTTTATATTTCCTCCATTATTCGCAGTGAAGAAAACAATAACTTTAATAACAGTTTAATTAATTTTAATTTTAGAAAATGGGTCCATTTTGCGTTTTTTAACATAAAATTTCTATCCACACGCACACAAAGAAGTTTGCAGTTCAGAAGAAATCTGCTGCAGTATCAGCGCCAACTCTCTTTTTTCTCTCTCCAAAACAAATATCGCCTTTGTTCTTGTTTTTTCTTATTATGTAGTTTTTTCCTCCTTTTTTTGTTTCTCATCTCGCGGCAGAGACAGAATATAATAAAAACCTGTTGTTGGATATTCATTCATATATTTGCTTAGCTGACATGTCTTTTCGATGGTCGGCCAGCAATATTTTGGATGGAGGGGAGATATACAAGTGCAAAACAAGTATATGGCACATGCGTTCGCGTATATTTTTGTGGGTCGTCTTTCTTATCTCGCAGCAAGGTAGGTCATGTATGAAAAAACCTGTTCCTCAATATGCAATCATGTTTTTTCTTTGTTGGTTCGATGGTTGCCCAGAATAATGTTTTTTAGTAGGTTTGGTGGTTCATTAGGAACATTGCGAGAGGCAGGGTGGGAACGAGAGGACATTATTTTGTGCATAAAAATAAATTGCATAAATTGTGTAGCTTATAAGTATGTATGTATGTAAATTATTTTGATGGCTCATCTGTTGGATTGTTTTTGAATATAGTACGTATAGAATTAGAAATAGAATAGATATACAAATCTTCATTGGTGTTTTGTGGTCGATTAGGAATATTTGAGATGGAGGGTGGGAGGTCAATAAGTTAAAAAAAAAATAGGTATAGGTATAGGTATGACTGTATTACACACGCACTCGTATTTAACTCTTTTTAGGGTTTTTGTGGTGGTGGTCCGTATATATATAGTTTTATCTTTGTTTGAACATTTTCATAATTAGGTATCTATACCTATACCTATTTCGACCTACAATTTAAAAAAAAACTCAAAACGAAACTTACATTTTACGTAATAATAATAGGTACCTACCTAACTAATAAAGAACATTTTTTTCTTTTGCAATTAGAAGATTATGACAAACAAAAAATATGTTCTTGCATGCAAGGATAAAATGAAAAATCAGAAAATTAAAAAAAAAAATTCACCGCCACCAAACCACCAACCCATCTCTCATTCATATGTACATTGTACCTACATTATATTCTCATTTCTCATATCCAAAAGACAAAACAACGATAGCAAGAAAAAAAACTATATAGGTTCAAAATTTCATTCGCGCGCGCCGGCCGTGTCGTCGCCGTCGCCCCGTGTCGGTCAGTCTTATTAGGTTCTCTCTGCACATAAATATATACCTATGTGTGTATACTTGTGTGCGCTTGTTCAACTCTTTTTGCTATGCATAGCGTGAATACATATTATATGTCTCTGTGGCTCTCATCTTGCTCTCAGAAACGAATAGCACAAGCGAGAATGACACAGGTCATTTGGTATTTTCACTAATACACTCAAATGCATTTACATGAACTTTGAGTTTGAAAAAAAAGGGAACCCAGCCTTAAAGGCTTAAAGGCTGGGTTCCCTTTTTTTTCAAACTCAAAGTTCATGTAAATGCATTTGAGTGTATTAGTGAAAATACCAAATGACCTGTGTCATTCTCGCTTGTGCTATTCGTTTCTGAGAGCAAGATGAGAGCCACAGAGACATATAATATGTATTCACGCTATGCATAGCAAAAAGAGTTGAACAAGCGCACACAAGTATACACACATAGGTATATATTTATGTGCAGAGAGAACCTAATAAGACTGACCGACACGGGGCGACGGCGACGACACGGCCGGCGCGCGCGAATGAAATTTTGAACCTATATAGTTTTTTTTCTTGCTATCGTTGTTTTGTCTTTTGGATATGAGAAATGAGAATATAATGTAGGTACAATGTACATATGAATGAGAGATGGGTTGGTGGTTTGGTGGCGGTGAATTTTTTTTTTTAATTTTCTGATTTTTCATTTTATCCTTGCATGCAAGAACATATTTTTTGTTTGTCATAATCTTCTAATTGCAAAAGAAAAAAATGTTCTTTATTAGTTAGGTAGGTACCTATTATTATTACGTAAAATGTAAGTTTCGTTTTGAGTTTTTTTTTAAATTGTAGGTCGAAATAGGTATAGGTATAGATACCTAATTATGAAAATGTTCAAACAAAGATAAAACTATATATATACGGACCACCACCACAAAAACCCTAAAAAGAGTTAAATACGAGTGCGTGTGTAATACAGTCATACCTATACCTATACCTATTTTTTTTTTAACTTATTGACCTCCCACCCTCCATCTCAAATATTCCTAATCGACCACAAAACACCAATGAAGATTTGTATATCTATTCTATTTCTAATTCTATACGTACTATATTCAAAAACAATCCAACAGATGAGCCATCAAAATAATTTACATACATACATACTTATAAGCTACACAATTTATGCAATTTATTTTTATGCACAAAATAATGTCCTCTCGTTCCCACCCTGCCTCTCGCAATGTTCCTAATGAACCACCAAACCTACTAAAAAACATTATTCTGGGCAACCATCGAACCAACAAAGAAAAAACATGATTGCATATTGAGGAACAGGTTTTTTCATACATGACCTACCTTGCTGCGAGATAAGAAAGACGACCCACAAAAATATACGCGAACGCATGTGCCATATACTTGTTTTGCACTTGTATATCTCCCCTCCATCCAAAATATTGCTGGCCGACCATCGAAAAGACATGTCAGCTAAGCAAATATATGAATGAATATCCAACAACAGGTTTTTATTATATTCTGTCTCTGCCGCGAGATGAGAAACAAAAAAAGGAGGAAAAAACTACATAATAAGAAAAAACAAGAACAAAGGCGATATTTGTTTTGGAGAGAGAAAAAAGAGAGTTGGCGCTGATACTGCAGCAGATTTCTTCTGAACTGCAAACTTCTTTGTGTGCGTGTGGATAGAAATTTTATGTTAAAAAACGCAAAATGGACCCATTTTCTAAAATTAAAATTAATTAAACTGTTATTAAAGTTATTGTTTTCTTCACTGCGAATAATGGAGGAAATATAAAAAAAAAATAATACAAATATTTTGAAGTTCTACGGTGCCTCTTGCTCCCACAACTACAGTAAACATTTTGAATTATAATATTGCATTTTTAAATATGTTATAAGCAAAAAAATATATTTTTTAAATCGCCGTTTACTACTCTTGCATATTTGCTTTCGTAAATAAATAATTTTAAAAAATAACAAAATTAATTAAGTACTATTACAAGATTATCCCCGAAATATTCCGAAAAAAAACAACGTTTTTTTGCATTTGTCTCTAAAAAGTGATTAAAAAATTTTTCAAAAAAAAAAATAAAAATACAAATAACGGCTCATGTTTACTGACATTGAAATAAAATTTATTTGGCTTCAATATCTTCAAAACTTTTGAAGTTTTATCAAATGATACAACCATATCACCTTGAAAATTCGTCTTATTTGTGTGTAACTTTATTAATTTTTTTTGAGAATAGATTATAAAAATATTAAAAAATTAAACCGCCGTTTACCTCACTCATTTATTGTTTTTGAAATAAAAATAAGAAAAAAATAAAAAACGAAAAATTAAATTATAATACATTGATTCTTGCAAACTGCTACCGAAAATTTCTCTTTTTTTTATTTCTCCCTCGGATTTAAGGTATAATGCATTTTTTTTTAATTTTTAAAACTAAAAAAAAACTTCGGCCAATTAATTACCAATCGAAATCTTTTTGTTATATTAAAATATTGTAAGAACTCTAGACGCTACACGGCTCAACGCAAAATCCCTAGCCGATTTTTTAATAGGAACATACCCTTAAGGACAACCACTAAATTTAAACCATTTTCTTAGAAGCAACGCCTGCGTATAGCTCTTGGCCAGGGAAAACTTTCACTTTAGAAAAACTATACCCAAGTTAACTTATAAAACCAATCCCCATATTGTGTGGTCCATTTTTATTTCTAGTCATCTATTTATGTAAACTACGCATCAACTTTGCTTCAATTTATATTTTTCTCAACTTTTATACATTTTACTTTTTTCCAACATTTTCACTTTTATTATTTCGGCTTCCTTTGACGTATTAATTGACGCATAATTTGCGTTTACCCGCTCTAAATACCTTCTACTTATATGTTGTGGTATTGAAAAAAAGATATTTGCTGGAACTGTCTCTTTTACCGGCCGGCCGGCCCTTTACCAAAATTCACAATTAATTAATCAGTAACGTTTTTTTTTTGTATTGAAGAAAAACAATTCCCATCGATTTCTATTGCATCTTCCGGTATCAAACCATTTCGAATCCAGCTTAAAATATTCAAGACTCGTTTCAAAGAAAAATCCAAACAAAAAAAAACACAGAAGAACGATATATTGGATTCAGATATAGTTTAAAGTGAATTTGCTTTCGTTTTCATTCGAGATCACCAATCGTAAAAAATTCCCAACGGAAGTTCTGCAGAAGTTCAAACACAAAAAAACATCTAACCTAAATAATGTCTTTGATGATGGATCAATTTCTATGTCTCTGTTGTTCCAATTCAATTGGAAATAAGATTCTTTTTCTCTGATAAAGCTGCACATAAATTAACCAAGTTCAACAGTTGTACCTCACTTACACTATATTAGACGTTCTGGGTGGCAGATCGTTCATCGTTGTTTGGAAATGAAGACTTAAAGACAATTTACTCTTAATTTAAGTCGAATTAATGCATAAATGAAATGTGGTTCTTATATTTTTTGTGTGTCAAATACCTTTGATTAGATGTACATACATAAAATCTTATTTGAAAAGTGTCCCAATTAATGTGAGAAATGTTTAGTTGATTCCCATGGGGCTGTGGGTTTATTATTTAGTCATCTTTATGAAATTTATTGATATCCGATAAAAAGTAAATATCACCTCGAGGGATAATAAATGAAAGATTAATACATTTAGTATCAGATTTTATTTTATTGGGGGTATTAAAATTTTGACAAATTGTATTATATGATTTATGTTCTTTTTGGGTCATGAGAATTTGCGAATTTGGAAGCTGACTTTTTTCCTATTCTTATTATACAAGAAAAAATCCTGTTTAATGTAAATTTTGTAGTGAGAATTAATATTCTTTACTAAAAATCAAGATTAGAAATTGATTAAAATTAAAATAACATTAATAAAATTTACATAATATGATCCCACAATATAGGATGGTTGTGAACTTCTATAAACCAGAGTATAAGACAAAGTTCATTTAAGAAGTGAGTAAGACATGATGAAAGGTATTAACATGTGCTGTGAAGCGTTAGTAAATATTAATAATTTAATTATTGCGATTTAAATTTCATACATAGGTTTTTGAGGTTCTATAGTAAATGCTTATTAAAGAACAGGCAAAATATATATACGAAAAAAATAATCAGAAAGTAAACTGTCAAAAAACACAGAAATAGGCTATGAGAAAATGACTATAATTTATGCTATTCGTATGCTACTTGTAGGGATAAGAAGTGGAGTTCACCAGAAATGGACAGGGTTATGGAAATTATATAAATTAGTTTTGAATTATTTGTTTCGAATCAAAGACCTGTTCTAGCATATAAATATCAACTCCTTCCTTAGTACGAGAAAAGTGTTCAAATGTTTTTTTCCTTATAAAACAATTGAAACAATTACCAGAAATTCCCATTTGTGGCATCAAACATTGGTTCATTGCATCCATCTTGCATGCTTCTCGCATAACAAATCATTTTTTGAAGTAAACCTAACTTAAATATTTATGTACTTTAGGAAAAGTCTTATTTAGATCAAATAGACCTTCAACAAATTTACCTTTTGAAATATAACAATTTTTTCAAAATATTAACCCCTAATCATTGAAGGGTTGTCTGGTTCAAAATTCTTTTGTCAAAATTCTGCTTTTCAAAAATTTGTTTTCGAAATTCTGCTTTTCAAAATTCTGTTTTTTTTTAAATTTTGCTTTTCAATATTCTGCTCTTCAAAATTCTACTTAAGAAATAAAAAAAAAAAAGTTTAGAAAAATTTTAAAAAAGTTTTTAGATTTTTTTTTCATCATTTGCAGATTTTTGTAAAACAGTGTTCTACAATTTTAAAAAATATTATGTATTTGTTAATAGAAATAATATTATTTTTTATTTTTGTGTTATGTTATCGTCGCTTATAAGTGGTGGTTGCTCGGAGTCATGTATAATTAAGTTTTTTTTTAAAAATTAATAAGAAAAGCCCTTATTTACTTTCAACGCTGGATAGCAGATAGAGCCATGAAATGGAGAGTTCATAAAAGAAAAAAAACAGATGCTTAAGCCAAATAAGATTTCTTAAGAAAATAGCTAAAAATATCCTTTAGTTTTTTTTCACTTATTATTATAAAATTTTTACCGATCGGTTTAAAAAAATTAAATGAAATGAGAGTTTGCCCGCCCCCCAAAAAAAGTATGCAATCTCTCATTAGCAAAAAAAAAAAAAGTTTACCATTCGAAGGGGCACTGGATAGTGATAAAAGGTCAGACACAGGTTTTCTTAAATAATTTTAATAAAACTTTTGAAGGTCATAGCGATTTTTAGCACCTCATGATGGGATTTTCGAAAAAAACTATACACCATCTGAGGTTACTTAATCCTTATAAAAGGTCGGGCTGTTTGCAATTTTTTATAAAAAATCCAAAAAAAAAAAACAATCTATGCCTGCCAAATTTTTGAAACCATTTGACCTTTTATGGGGATTAAATAACCTTTCAGATGGTATAATTTTTTTCGAATATCCCACAGATGAGATGCTAAAAGTGTATATGACCTTGAACAAAGCTTTTAAAATTCATTAAACAAAATTTAGGTCTGACCAATTGCTGGAACTAGCTGATCTTTTACGAGTGCTGAGTTGCCTTTCAGATGACATATATTTTTTTGCGAATATCCCATATATGAGCTGCTAAGATCCCACAGCTAGCCAATCTAACTTTTTGGTATTAAATTGTTAGGGAGTCAGCTAGCTTAGGGCAAATTTAATTATTAGTTAGTAGTTTACTTTTAAGGAGATTTAACGGTCACGAGCGATGAGCTCCTCTTCAATTAGCTCATTGTACAAGGTTCTCCTCCACGAGTTCCGAACCCTTAGTTCCTAAGGTTGCGTACTAGGGTTTCCGATAAGGGCCCAAACCGTGTGGTTCCTTCATGTTCCTCCTCTAGGACAAGGTTCTCTTCAAAGAGTTTCCACCCGTTCTGTTCCTCAGGTTACAGGCTAAGGACAATATAGTATATGAACTACCGCATTAATTACTTTAAGGAGATACAAATATTAGTATAAGCAATGCCGAGTTATTTAGCCTAAGAAAATAAAATATACAGTATATGAAATACCGTGTTAGCAATTCGATTAACATAGTAGGTATAATAAATACAATTTGTGTGTCTTTTATCCGCAGTTTAAGACCCCTCAAGCCCAAGTTTGAGGGGAAGAATCATAGGCACCGTCGAGTTTACCTCAGCCTTGAAAAAAGAGCATCACATTTTATAGTTATATGAATAAGTTTTGTGACTTTTTTGTATTCTCCCTCAAAGTCACAACTCGTGAGAGTCACAGAAATAAATAAATTTAATTAAATTCTTTTTTATGTTTTTCAAACTTAGCTGCTATCAAAAAATTACACTACAAAATTCACATTTGCTGTGAATTGGTTTTAAATGTTCACTCTATTGTTTTTTTTTATAATTTCTACGCACTTTCATAAAAATATTAATTTATTTAGTTTTTTCATCGAACATCAAGTCGGAAGTTCCGCATCATATTTATTGACATAAATAAATTTACATAATGAACAATTATTATTTTGCCATGTTAAATTTGTACGTATTGTTAACTTTTTCTAAAGCTATTTTCTCCAAACGAAAACGTCTGTTTTATTCTTTACAACATTTTTTTTTATTCGAATGGGTTTTCCTATTTTTGAAATATTGTCACAATAATTTAACATATTTTCACATTTTTCTTTTGTCCACCGATTTTGTGAGATTTTTTTTATTTTTTTTAATTGAATGGCGGATCTTTTATAATCAACAAATCAATAATAAACTATGAATAAAGAATCTGAGATTTCTGTACGGCTTCGAGGCGATTCAAAGATATTTGCACAAAATTCAATAAACCATCAATCTTATAACAAACCTCCTGGCTGTATCTTCTTTTCTTCATAGCCGATATTGATTTAACTCTGCAAGATTTATTGAGTACTTAATTAAAATACTAGTAATTCCCTTTTCTGAGCTAAGCCAAGCAATACCCTCTGCTAAGATCCATTGCCACCTTAAGAAATGGTCTTCAAATGACTGCTTTTAGAAAGATATTTTTTATTATCTATTGGCTTGCGTTACAAGTCTTCATTAAATTAAATAATACCGAAGCCTTGGCCGAGGCTCATGGTTTAGGTTCTGATTCTGAATCTGCTTGTGCCAGGCGCAATTGAGCAAGCTATACTCACGGGAATAAATTTGATAGCATTAGTACCAAAAATTATTGAATTGCCTTGATCTGGTCATAAATTTGTTGGGGGATCTTGGGTTATGTATAATGGGGAAGAAGTAAGTTAGTTATGCCACATGCAATCGAGCGGCAAAACTATTGAAACTATATGTATGTATATAAAGAGTTAATTCCTGCGCTGCACAGGAGTCTCATTCGGATGAACAATACCGTCCCGTGGATGCAGCGTGATTTAAGACTGTAATCGACCAGCAGCCGCCGTTGTGCCAACGTTTATATTGGCTTTATGCTTGTTTGTCTTGGGTTGGCTTGTGTTTGATTATAGGGGAGTCGACGGTGGTAAAACGAACTGATAGTTGATTGAGAATTGATGTAATTACTGAAAGGAGGCGCCTTGTTTTTTCAATGGATTTTTTTTTCATGCCAATAAAATTTAATATCATAATTAAGTTAAAAATAGTACTTGTCATGGGAAAGTTTATTTAACGATAGTTGCTCTATTGAAATATATATAAGTATACATGATGACGCTGTGATGAAACCGCGAGTTAGTGAGGCGGAGGATTGGAGCAATTTTTAAGTTAAAAAGAGTTAATATTATTGGAATAACTTTCTTTAGATGAAAAAGGAAGTTCGAAGTGAAGTTCAAAAGATGATAGAGCTGAGTTAAATTATATGAATTTTTACCCAATCTGTGCGATTTTTATTGATAAACTCACAAAAAAAAAAAAAAAATATATATAAATAGTCTAAACCTTTTGTGTGTATTTTACTGAGTACACAGTTGAACTATTTACAAATTAAATAAAAATATAACAACCTTGGAAGGTTCTATTGGAATGTCTTGGAATTCTGTTAGAATTGCTAAAAAAAAAATTAAATAATTTTCAACAAAAACAGCACCCAATAGGTATTATGGTTCACCTCAATCACGTATACACCTTCTTATTTTTGCAAAACAATCAAAAGAAGATAAATCAAGAAAACAATCAAAATAAAAGTTTTATATGCCTTTTCACAAGATAGGTACCCGCATTACAAAATCTTCTCTTAAAGACATTTTACTTGCCACCCACTAAATGCTTGACTTTTCCACGATAAACGACTCGTTGTGAATATTCAATTCAAATGAAAGTTGTATGTCCCCATCTGCTATTAGTATCATCGATCAATTGCAAATTTTAAGATAGTGGGCAGATAGTTTTAAACTGAAAACAATTGGCAAAATATTTATTTTTATTTTTTTTTTTTTTCGTGGTTTCAACAAAATTGGCTTAATAAAGATTTAGTTAAAAGTCCCCTTGGGCAAAAAAAGCTCTTTAAATGAACGATAGTATATATAAGTGAAGATCAATTGAAAAGTTGCAATCGCCATCAATGAGATCAAAATTACTTTAAGCCCTCCAAACACAAAACCACTTCTTACCCCAACAATGACCAAAATCATCAAGAGACCCCATAAATAAGTCTTGATTCCGAACCAGATTAGCAGGTGCGATCACACCGCGCAGCGCTGCGCAAACAGCTCTCTGTCAGCATTTTTTGCTGAATCTTGGATGATAAATTGATTGATTAGTCGCGGCGTCTCAAAGAAGAAAAAAACTTGAAGAGTTTCGGGGTGAAAAAAAATCGCAATCCATCAGAAATGGCAGATTAATGATTCTTGAGTTTTGAGGTGCGGTAGAATAGCAGGGTGCTGGGAATTTTAAATTGCAGTGGAGAAACATGTCTAGAGTAGATGTACTTATAAAGTACTGTTAATGTGTATTATTATTGAAAAAAAAAGTATATAAAATAATTCATTTTTATGTTAAATTCGTCAAATTGCAATGCAAATTTAAAAATTAAAATTTTCACGCAAACGAAAGAGTTGACAACAGAACTCGAAAAATTTTAATTTTGCGCATATAATAGTTGACAAAGTCGATGAACTAATGAGAACTAACTAAGTAAGATTAAATATGGAAATATTGCAGAAATTCCATGAATAATACAACTACGCCGAATATATTTGGTTGAATGCATGAATATGATCAAAACGGAAAGACAATAATAAAATATGTATGTGTATGTGTATATAAAAAAGATGTGGGTAATATGAAGTTCTATCAATATTCTCACGACATTTTTTGTAAACACATTTTTTGTATCAACATTTCTTTCAAAATGAAATTTATGTGTAAATGTAAAAAATTAGTTCTTTTATAGATGTTATTGGTAGATCAAAAACCTAGCTTAGGGGCTCGATTATAGATGTTACATGATCCAACCATAATTATGCAACATTCAGTTGATTTAATTAAATATGTGTTCAAGGAAAAGATTTATTATCGGAGCATAGATTTCAACAATTAGTACATGCCTTCTTTATTAACAAAAAAACACAAACATTAGACCATTTTCGCTACTTTTGATTTATTTTGTAGTTAAGACACACATAACAACAAATAGCCGTGAGGTAAAATTATTGCATGTTGTCACTTCTTTATGTAGTTTTACTTTATTTTGATTTATATCAAAAGTACTTTTGTTATTTAAAAAAAAAAAAAACAAAAAAAAAAAACGTGGGTTCGTTTTACGCTTCATAATTAATTTAAGAAAATTAATATTTAGCAAAGGTTTTACTACAGTAATTACAGTCGTCTACGTGATTATATGCGTTGATATTTAATCAAAAAACAATCAGCCCTATGAATAAAAAAAACCCTATTACCTACGCTCCTTAAAATATACGTGTTAGCGGACACACGAATAGAGAGCTTGTTTGTTTGATAACTTTTGTTATAAATAAAGATTTATAATATCTAATTAATCCTATATTCGTGACCACGAAGAGATCTTAATTGCATTTATAATATCTTGATTTATTACTGGAAGAACGGCAACATTTGGTCAAGTTGTAAAAATATTCCAAAAAAATGTATCACATACATGCACTTGTTAATAAAATGATTGCATTTAAACAGTTCTATCCAATGTAATCATGTGTGTGCATTGAAAAGTTGTCGGTACGGACATACACTCAAGGAAAAACTGGTGTAAAATTAACCAAAATCGCGTGTTAGATTACCTATGCTCTTAGGCCCGTTTAAGCTTACTTAGTTTTAAAGTAATCCAACCTTAATTGCTTACGTAATAATTAATTTAATTTAAAAATACCCTAGAGTTAAGTGACATGTACTTATATTTTATCGGAACAAATATATCACTTTAAAAGGTGTCGTTAAAAGATGTTATAAAAAAGAACCAATGAGGTGATTTCTGAAAACTTCAGACAGGCTATAATGAAGTGCATGAAATTCTGCGTCCCCACCAATCTTAGACTTTATTCATTATATTTATTCTATTATTTTTGAACCAGCTTTAGTTCTTCTCAGCCAAGGTGGTTTTCCAATCCAAGCATGCTTGGGTAGAGAAGGGGTGAATTAATGATGTGCTGGAGTGTATGAAATTATTCGCGTCTTCTTTGATATCTGGATCTTGATATATAAGTTAATATATTGTTGGTTCGGAAGAATAACGACACAACTCAATAAATCCCATTTTTCAAAACAGGCAACAGAATATTGAATAAAAATTTGAATTAAAATTAATCTGTTAAAATATTAAGACCACGTAGTAGTTTTTCAATTGATAATTTTTATTTTATTCACAAAAATGCAATGCTAGCTCAAAAATTCCATTAATTGTTGAGTTGTGTCGTTTTTCTTCCGAACTGATGATATGTAGAATTTCTTTAACGTTCTCTCGTTCCTCTACCAGTGTTTCTGGTTTTACCTAATTTCTGTCACTAACCTTCGTATACTAAGAGGCATATCTCTGGTAAAAGTGATCCTATATCCAACAATTTATGTGAACATCTTCTGTCGTTTTGTAACACACCCAGTGTGAGTTTCAGCCTGGTAGATGGACTATAGATCGAATCTTCACTCTCCAGGCAAATTCTAAAAATTACGAACGAATATCTAGTCAAGAGTCCCACGACCTCTTCGTTGACTTCATCCTTAGGAGATCTATTTGGCGATGCGATGACTGGATTCAGGATCTGTTTGTATGGCATGACATTAGAAAACACAAAAGAGCTACAGGGTTTTGGCAAATAGTAGTCCAGTCAACGAAGACCTAAATAAAAAAATAAAAATAAATTTGATGGCACAACAGCTCATGAAGAACTAGGGCCTAGTGACTTACAACTCTCAACCATTCCTGTGTGCGTGTCTGCAGGAATGGAGGGGACCTACAGTTTATTGCCGAATCCGAACGGCTAACGAGCGGCACTTTTCTGTGACAGAAGATACTCTTGGAGGATTTGTCAATTCCTCGCATGAGGCAGTAGCCGTTTTTTCTTTTAAATAAATAGGTGGCGAGGCTGGGGATCGAACCTTAGACCTCCGGCATGACAGTCCATCGCACTAAGCATCACGCCACGGCTACTACCAACGAAGACCTAAAATGTTTTTTCACAAATATTTTAAAAACCAAGCTTAATTGGAAAAGCCTGTAATACATAATTAAAGTAAATTAAATTTTCTTAAAAAGAATATGTTATTATTTTTTTCGCTAAGAGCAACACTAAGAGGTGTAGAGTGGGCGTTAATACGGAAGCCATTACTATCTTCAACAGGTCTATCCAACTATTTACTTGACTATGGCAAAAAGTTCGAGGCGAAAAAGAATACAGAACCTTTTTTAAAGATCAAGCCACCGCAGATGCCCAGAATGCTTGGTCTGGACGACTAGAAGCAACTAACAGTGGATCAATGAGGATGGCGGACTGGCCCACCGGGCACTCTGGATTTTGCCCGGTAGGCCCTCGGGCAAGAAAAAATTTCTTAAAAGCACTTGAAATTCCATTTTTTTAAAGAAAAGTTTTTCATAAAGCTCAGTCACGAGAGACCTTATAGTAAATATAGAGTTTTTTATGAATTCTTGATCAATAATTCGAAACCCACAACTCTGTTGCAGGCCTCCTTAGTCAATATAAATCTGTTTTGGCTCCTATGTATTTTTCGAGGCCCTCAGAATTATGTTTGTGGGCCCCCTCTGGATCTTTTGAGGCCCAAAGAATTATGTTTGTGGCCATTCTATTCATTGTAGGCCCCCTATGGATCTCTGGAGGCCCACAGGACTCTGTTTGTGGGCCCCCTATGGATTTTTCGAAGTCCACAGAATTATGTTTGTGGCCCGCTTCTAATCAATTTGGGCCCCTATGGATCTTTAGAAGCCCACCGAATTTTGTATGTGGGCCCCCTATGGATCTTTCGGGGCCCACAGAATTATGTTTGTGCCCCTTTTACTAAGAGGAGGAATAACAAAAATAAAAGAAAAAATATTTTTGTTGTTGTTTAGTGGACTGTATTGAATTAAATTAAATTCAAATAGAAGATTTTTTGCGACCTTTAGTCCAATGCGCCTCTTTTAGTCAGTGTAGATCTTTAGGAATTTTCGATGCCTAGAGAATTGTGTTTATGTACCTTTTAGTCCTATATTATGTAGATCTCTTTTGGCCCCTCAATTCAAATTTTTTATTATATTTTATTAATATTTCATAAATATTTAACAGGCCTTTAAATTCTTAAATGACGTATTTTTTATGGATAGTAAAAAAAAGAAAAGCATAGTAAAGAAAAACCTTCAACCAATAGGTATGCAGTTTGTAGGTACCAATTTTCCTTGTTTTTCGTTAAAATTACTATTTTCCTGCCTATCCCAAACTATACTTACCTAAATATCAAACATTTATTTTATTTCAATGTATATCTTTCAATTCCTTCCCCATATTCGATATAAAATTTTTTCTATTATTTATTTATTTATTTATTTTTACCTAAAGCCAACGAAAGGTAATAATTAAAATTTTTTCTACTAATTTAAAACTTATATATGATAATATTTCGAATAGTTTTTGTTTCATCTCAATACGACCACTTTTCACAAATATACAGCTCTTCCAAAAACACTAATATAAATTGAAAAAAAAAAGAAATTCCCTAAGTTTTTTTGACTAGTATAATTTAGTTTTTACTAAACTGAAAGTCTCACCCTCTTAACGTCGTAAAATTAATGTCAAATAACTAAGCCCTGTAAAACTTTTTATACTATTTATATATATGTTCAAAAACTCAAGTAAATTAATCTGCCAATTGAAACAGCTAAAAACTAAAAAATAATTACGATTACCTACACTCAATGAATTGAACATGGATATTAATAATTTTTTGTACATTTAAACATTAATAAACATGAAAAAATGAAATATCAAGAAACAATTTATGCATTAAATTAAATTAAATTAAATTAAATTTGATGGCACAACAGCTCATGAAGAACTAGGGCCTAGTGACTTACAACTCTCCACCATTCCTGTGTGCGTGTCTGCAGGAATGGAGGGGACCTACAGTTTATTGCCGAATCCGAACGGCTAACGAGCGGTACTTTTCTGTGACAGGAGATACTCCTGGAGGATTTGTCAATTCCTCGCAAGAGGCAGTAGCCGTTTTTTCTTTTAAATAAATAGGTGGCGAGGCTGGGGATCGAACCTTAGACCTCCGGCATGACAGTCCATCGCACTTACCATCACGCCACGGCTACTACAACAATTTATGCATATCAACTTTTATTTTTAACCATTTTTAGAGTAATTATGTATTTTGGGGCCCTTTTCCTAAAAGTCCCGGTAGGCCTTTGACACCTAGTCCGCCCCTGGAGGATGGACAGCTTTTCCGTTTCTGATGCTGGGGCATTTCACGGATCGGGATTGGTGAAAAACCAAAAAACAAAGTTCACGTGACCTTAACTTAAACTGTGCATTGTCAAAATACATTTTTGAATAGTCCAAGTGAAATCACCCGGATAAAACACCAATATTTTTCATTTATAAATACGAAAAAAAAAAAAATTGGTGGCAAAAGAGCTCATGAACAACTAGCGCCTAGTAACTTACAACTCTCAACCATTCCTGTATGCGTGTCTGTAGGGATATAGGGAACCTACAGTTTACTGCCGCATCCAAACGGCTAAAGTGAGTCGCACTTTTCTATGACAAGAGATTGGAGGATTTGTCACTGCCCCGTAACAGGCTTGGAATCGAACCTTGACCTCTGGCATGACAGTCCAACGCAATAACCATAACGCCACGAGCTACTACAGAGAAATACACTAAAAAATCATTGTTTTGAGCTCAAATTCTAAAAGTTATTTTATAGAAATTTTAAACATGAGCAATTTGATGCGATCCAGTCATGTTCTTTTATTTTTATTAACAATGTTAAAGCTTATCTGGCTGAACAGAATGGTGACGCAGACGGAACCGGAGACGGAGCTGGAATAGCTGTCAAAATATTAAATACACGCAAATTCAATGTTGCGAACACAACGGAACGTAGACGCATACGGAGCTGCAGACGCAGACGGAAGAGTTCACCAACTTTTAATTTTTCACGTACGGCACTTTTGACGTTTCAATTTGTATGAAGAAAAAAACAACTTTTTGGGTCGGAAAAAAATATTGTGGTTATTGGTATCGCGAAAAAAATTATTTATTAAAAGGAAAATTATTGGAAACAAAAAATGTGAATTCTGAGCTTGTACACAAGAATATTCTTTTGTTTTTCTTCAAAATACTTTCAAAGCTGTACAGCTCCATTGTGGACATGTAAAAAAAATAACTGCGGCTTCAGTTCCGTCATTCTATTCTGTTCAGCCAGTATACCTTCATTTGGAAACAGCTTTTTGGAATATAAAATAATTGGGAGTTAATTAGACGAATTCAACAACTCCTTAAACAATTTAAATATACTAAATACAAACCATGACTAGAAGTGTCAACTCTCATAGTCATCCACAATAATTTTGCTTTCATTAAAGTAATAAATCGTTTTTATTAAAAAGTGTTACAAATTTCTGCCTAGATATTCAAGGTTACAACAAAGAATAATAAACAAGAAACTATAAAACCTACTCCAATTTTATAAGACTCATTAAAAACGCTCATTAGTTTACATTTTTTTGTAGAAATTAAATTTTCATTTTACACACATTACCTACCTTTGGTTATGTAGAACCAGTTCATTAATGTCACCCGAAAAGCTTTTTTTTTTTTTTTATTTACATTAAAATAAAAATTAAACAAAAACATTAACATACCATTCAATAGTAGAAAGTTGTTTAACCAATTTACAAAAAAAAAAAAAAATAATAAACATATAGAGTAATAAAACAAAGTAAAAAAAATTATAATAATCTCGTCTAATCACAATATAAGGTTAAGAATATCAACTTCTTCATTCTTTTGCTTCTAAAGAGAACCAACCTGTCACACGTCTGGTGTAGTCAGGAAAATAAAAATTGCAAAAAATAAATGGCCATAAATGGCCAGCTAACTGAGGAAAAACTCACAAAAAAAAAAGCCCGTTCCATCTTCTTTCTGCAATAAAAAGAAAGTTGTTTTTCCACCAAAGCATACCATATAGCTTCTTCTTTAATCCGCAATGCGCGCGCCATGCCATCGGCATCGGTCGGTCGATCGGTGCAACACAATGGAATCCGTTTTTGTGACTTTAGTATCAGTCGTAGTCGTTGTTGTTGTCGTCGGCGGTGGCGGAAAAACTCTCCCCCTTGCACCCACTTCAGGCAAAAAATGGAAAGCAACCATCAACACACAAACCTACCACGTAACTTACGCTCAAAAAACTAAGTCGAACGAAAATAATGTTAGAACGAACAAAATTTTACGAATCCGCTGCGCGAAGTAGTCTGGTCATTTAGGAGTACGACATCCGAACAAGATCGGACCGAGTCCATATAGAAGAACGGACAAGCAACAAAAAATGTCTCCGTAACACGGTTAATGCGATGGTCACGTCCAATTTACCTCGATAGAGCTGCACATTGCCCGAGCATATAGGCAAGCCATAGCCAAGTCACCACACTGCCCGACAGGTAGATATGCCAAAGTCGAGCTGTCATTTCCACAGCCGACTATCGTATTGACAGTTCACATGGCGACATTAAGCGAAATTCCACTGCAACTGGAAAACGCCCCCGCATTCTCAGAACCATTCCACAGATGACGATGATGATGATGTTGTTGTTAGCGCTGTTGTCGCTGTTTTCCGTTGGCCGATGGCGGTGGTGGTGGTGGTGGTGGCGTGGATTGGCAGAGTGGTATGTTCACAGCACATTTATGGTAATCGCCTGACACAATTCACATAATGAACTACTTTGTTTTGATTGTGCCTTTCGATACGCGTACTCGATCGAGTTATTGACCACGCTGCCACGGCCATTGGCCAAAAACAGGTGTAATTGATAGGCTGCTGACATCTATTTTGACACCTTGTATGTGCGGTGTATTTGTTCGACTGTTTTATTGCGATTAATGCAATGCCAGACCGGAAGGGCTACAATTTTTAGTTTTTGGAGCGCAACCAACAATTAAGAAGATGGTTTACAGTTTTCTGCCATAAAAATACAAGTCAAGAATATTTTTTATTTTTATTATTATTTTTGTATGTTAGTTCTATAAAAAACTGAGGGGTCGAAAATACATGGTGCTGCAAATCAAAAAAGAATTAAAATAAAAAAAACAGTTCATAATTATTAGGTTATGCAAGAAGTAGGAGTGAACATGGGTGTCAGGCACTTCAGAATCAAGACCACACTGCGTGAGAACTCTGAGAATGTTTTAATTAGATGGATTGTCGGTTTGTTTTACATCTTTTATTTTTGTACTTGCAAAGATTTTCAATTTGTTTTTTTTTTTTTTTATTTTTTTTTTTCGTGAGAAATTGTGAGGGTGGATGAGAACTGATTGTGTCAGTGAACTTGTGGCGATGATTATTTTGAGAATAAATTAAAAAGTATTTTTATATGGAAGATTAATGTTTTAATTGAAGACATCTTCTGGACCAAATGCCATGCGAAAATCGTTTTGGCCATCATAATTGGTTTTTGTGCGATACTGGGTTGGGCACATAGTATATGGGTAAATTAAATTGGACTCATATGAATTCATACAAGTTCAATATCTTATTCAAACAATGATATATCTGACCGCATATATGGTGGTGCTATGAATTAAGGTCAAAAGCAATTATCCTTTCAACCTTCTTTTTTTTTTTTTGAAATCATTATTAACGAACTATACGTTATTTTTATTTGAAATAATAATTAATTACCACCAAACGATTATTTGTTTTTATTTAATTTTTCCAGATTTTTGGATTCCTTTACATTTTTTTTTTTTTTTTTTTTTTCAAAAAAATAAATCTTCAGTGGCACATGCTTTCTTTATTAAGTCAGCTTGATAGGATTTTTAGATGAATTAACTATGGGATAGTAAAATGTTGAAAGGACTTGAAAATTAATGATTCGCATAAATTATTTAAAAAAAGAAGTGATGCTTCTGTGGAAGACTGCTTCTCAAAAAAGGAAAGGATATGCATACCGCACTGAAAAGATTATATTTAAACCAAACCTACAGTTACGGAGAAACTTTAAATGTTAAATAAGGTACTTAACAAACTTTTGTAAATTTTTTACTTTAAAATTAATTTTATTTTAAAATTATTTTTATTTACAATTTTTTTTTTTTATGATTTAAAACTTTTTTAACGATAGTCTTTTCTGCCTAATGCCACGCCCACTATTATTGTGTTTGAGTTTTTTCCTAATTTCTTGAGGACTTATTTTTTTTGGTACAGGCTTTCGTATATTTAAAATCAATCGAAATATGAAAATTTGTACCGGAGATATGTTGGGGTCGAAATACGGTAGGGTCAAAATACTGTAATTCAAAATTCTGGTTACACAAAATGTATTTATAAAGAAAATTCTGTATTTTCAAATTCTTTATGATCAAAATTAGTAGTAGCCGTTGCCTGATGGTTAGTGCGATGGACTGTCATGCCGGAGGTCTAAGGTTCGAGCCCCAGCCTCCGCCACCTATTTATTTAAAAGAAAAAACGGCTACTGCCTCTTGCGAGGAATTGACAAATCCTCCAAGAGTATCTCCTGTCACAGAAAAGTGCCGCTCTTTAGCCGTTCGGATTCGGCAATAAACTGTAGGTCCCCTCCATTCCTGCAGACACGCACACAGGAATGGTTGAGAGTTGTAAGTCACTAGGCCCAAGTTCTTCATGAGCTGTTGTGCCATAAAATTTATTTTTTTTTTTTATGATCAAAATTCTGCGTTTAAGATATTTATTTTTTTTTTGTTTAAAATGAACATAAATTGAAAGTTTGAATTGGAATTAACGCTCATACAACAATTTTGCTTTACTATCTAAATTTCTTTTAAATTATAAGGAACAAAATTAGGAACGTTGCTACACTTAAGCCTCAATATACATATTTTGTTCGTACGACTACATGAAATTTGGTCCAAATGACCACATCCCATAATGAAAGAAATGAAAAAAAAAGAAACACTCAAACCAAAAGCGAAAAATGGCCCGAAAAATATATACACATGTATGTATAAAGTAACAACAGATAAAAGTGGGTCCATTTTTCATTACTAAATTTAACACCAAAATGCAAATTTAAAAGAAGCCCCAAAACAATGCAAGATGACCCCAATTCACAATATTTTTTTTTTCAATTTTTTGTTGTTGCTAATATATAATTTTTTTGAAGCACTTTTTCATTTTTCATTGGGACCAAATTTTATGTAGCCATTTTGTAGCTACAATTATACGAATTAATTTAGAATCGATCTTATTAAGATGTCAGTGTAAATTCTCAAAAAATCAAATTCTACTTATACCTCATGAATTTTGCAAATATGTTAAACATTTCGCACTAGTATAAGTATACCAATATTGCGATTAAGAATTCGAAATTTCATCGTTCATTTTTAAAATTTCCACATATCGAGGTTTAACAAGAATATATTCACGAATATAGAGTCAAAACAACGTTGGTTACAAATACGTCTTTTTCTTGTTTTTAAAATGAACTTTTGTACAAGTAAAAGCAACAAATTGTATTTGTACTTGAACGACGCACGTGCTTAGCTATATGTGCAAATTTTTCTTCGAAATATAGAACTTGAGCATAACCAGCATTTTGGAAAACAGAATTATAAACTTACATCATTTTGGATTTACAGATATTTGAATATACAGTACAGTAAAACCCGCATAAGAGAAACCCGCTTAAGAGAAAAACCCGCTTATCTGAAACACTTTTTTTATCCCCGAGTATTATTCGACCAATTGCCTTTAAAACAATCCGCTTAAGCGAAACTCGCTTAAGTGAAAAACCCGGATACCTGAAGAAAAATATTTTCAGTTCAATTTTATATTTTTCATTGAAAAAAAAACTCTCTTAAGTGAAAAAGAAATAGAATCGCACAGAACGAAAAATTTGCTGAATGCTTTCGTTTCTTCTTTATTTTCCACCTTCACCATTTTCTTCACGAAAATGACATTTGAATTTCTAATTATTTCAAAAACGTTTACATTAAAATTTTATTAAAAAATTGCTTTGTCGTCTCAAACAAAAATCCAAAACAACTTTTAAAATGGCTCAAGAGGTAGGTAAACGTATTTTGACATTATTTATTAAAAAGAAAATTACATTTTCATAATTCAAAGATAAATAAAAGATAAATACAATTGTTTCTATCATTAATTCTCCGCTTAATTGAATTTTAAGATCCGCTTAAGTGAATTTTTTTTTCACTTATCCGGACTCCGCTTAAGTGAAATTTTTGTTCACTTAAGCTGGGTTCGTTTTAGTGAAAAACCCGCTTAAGTGAAAGAAAGACTGTGACATTTCGCAGTTTCTCTTAAGCGGTTTTTACTGTATTTTAAAATACAGAATTCTTAAATACAATAGTACAGTATTTTCCAAAATAAAATAAACAGGATTTTGGTCATAAAGAATTTTGAAACGCAGAATTCTGGCTCGCTACCGTACCTGAGTTCTATTGAATCTAAAGCTTAATAGTTTTATTTTTTTTTTTAACCCTCTGCCATGACCACTTTTCTTACATTTGAGCTGCTTTCTTAAAAACGCACACATGAGGACTCGTGCTCTGAATCCAGCCAAAAGTCACAAACATGCATTTAAAAAAATTTTACCAGGTCGTACGCAGGGTTTTACTTAGGGAGGGGAAGGAGGGGGGTGGAACTCCCATTTAATTTAATTTTTTAAATAAGATATTGGTCTTACAAAGTAGTGCTAGGGCTAACTCATAAATAAAATTTTTGAAAAAAATCTGATATTTTTTTTTAAGTTGATTTTTTCAAAACTTTTGCGTATGTAAGTAAGTGCTACCGTTTTTTCTAATACTCAATGCCTTATCAATTCTTAGCCAAATACTTAAAAGCGTATGGAAAAATATTTTTTAGTTACTTGAGAAATTAAAAAAGAAGCACAACATTACTTTTTCCAAAAAAAAAAAAAAAAAAACGAAAAAGGGGTTTATTTTTATTTTTGCGTCATAAACAAAATCAACTTGAAAAAAAAGATAATTTGTTTCAAAAATTTTGACTCTGCAATTAGAATTCTCATAAACTGTTCACTTAAGCCACTTTATTAAAAAAAAAAGATAAAATAATGGAATATTGGCATTCAAAAATGCTATGGTAAATTGTTGCATATGTGCTTTAGTTGATTTTTTGTAATTTTCTTCTCATTTTTAACCAATTTTCAAAAATTTTGTCCTCATACAGTTTTTTTAGTCATTATCCCCCAAAATATTCTGCACGAATTAGGGGAAACTCTATATATGTGCGTCAAATTAGCACCGCCATTTTTGATTTTCGGTAAAAAAAAAATATGGCAATGCTTCGATGTGCCCATGCCCAACTTGGGCAGCACCACCATTTTCTTTTTTTTTTTTTTTACGAAAATCAAAAATAGCGGCCCTACCTACACGCCATTATGGACACCCTGCATAATCGCCTAATACGCACGTCTTTATGCTTGATATTCATATTATAGCCCTTGATTTTAATAAACTTGTAGTTTTTGTTGTGATTAATTACCTTGGAGATAATTGTGAAAATTTAATTTTAGTGGATAGAAAAGGCATTTTTCTTTTTTAACTCAGAGCGAAGCACTGAGTTGTCAAAAAAAATCTGTGTGTCTTTTTTAGCTTACACACGTCAGTGATTTTTTTTTTCAATCAGAGCAAGCTCGGAGCTTGCTTCGTTAGCTCAGAATAAATTGACTGAGCAAACGGATCAAAAAGCTGAGCGCAGCCAACTTCATACAATTTTTCATGTGATTTGACAGGTATGACAGTTCAGTCCTCAGACATGTTTCATAATTAAATTTGAGAGTCCTGATCATACTCTGCTCAGAGCTTACTCGGATTGCTCAGGCTCTGCTCAGAGCTAAAAAAGAAAAACGCCTGAAGTTGACATTTTTGAATTTATCTTCAACACAAACCATATTTTATGTATTTTTTTTTTTCAATTCAACAATGTTATTTAAAATTTGCAAAAGTCGTACAAAATAAAATAAATTTTTAACGGAACTTAACTACCCACGCAAAGCTTGGATTTTTTGCCAGCTAGTTTTAAATAAATAAATCTTCCAAAATATGTTTTTCTGTTTGAGATGTACCACGAAAAGAATTTATAAAAATACATGATAGATTTGAATTAACATCTAATATAAATCACCTCACCAATCTTACTAAGTTGTCTTAATTTAAAGCAGCCTTAGGGTAATCCATGCAAGGAAAATATACCATTTGGTTTCCTAGAACACATTTGAATAGATAAATGCATTAGGTACCTACCTGGGTATGGAAAGAATTTGTAAAACATTCACCAAAGACCTTAACAGCGCAATTCCCCTATTGCCAATCAAGTTAATTAACTGTATCATTCTCTCATCTTTGAATGGCGGTAGCCCTCCAGCTAACCAGCTAGCGAAGTCAGCCAGATGTAGGTACATACCTACCATATTCGCTGTGCCTATGTAGCTCTTCCGGTCTTACACTTCCTAGTTCTGCAATGAAAAGCAATCTTATAAAGTAAACAATGTAGCAGAAGGCAAATTACAAGAAATGAATCTAGACAACAAATTAACATTTAAATTCGTTCGCTCACACGCTTTCCTATTTTCAAAGACATCATACCTCCACATCACATATAAGATGCGGCATCAGAAGCGTATATGATATAAAACAATTGCGAATGCAAATTTCTAAGCATTACAAATTTTTTTGTTTTTATCCCAGATGTGATTTATCTGCGCAAGCAGAACCCAGAAAATAGAAAACACTGACTGCGGCCAATGACTGACAAAGTCGCGGTTAGCCGTATGGTTATTTACGGTTCTGTTAGCCATGGTGTGTGATTGTTTTATATACGGCTGCAGAGCTGCGACCCAGGAAGACCAGAACCGTGGAAATCTGACCAGCTACGGTAGTTGTGATCTTCGGCACATCTACTATACCGCTGATCATTCTAATGATGATGATGAAATGTACTGAGTGACGGAGTGAGAGCTCAGGGAACTCAACGAAACCATCGAAGCACCAGAGTGAATTATAAAATTTACAAAATGTATAGATATCTGGCGGTCTGTGGCCAAAAAAGAGTGAATTAGCTGTAAATCTGCGTTGTCGCGGTTTGGTACAGCATCATCAATGTAGTATATACTTGTTGCTACCGTGTGCCACCTTCCGTTTGTCGGGTAAAGTCTTCGAGTCAAATCATTCCTGTGGTCCAGTCGGCACGTTCCATATTCACCAGCACTTGGAGATCATCCGTGGCCTTTATGCAAACACCATAAACACACGGGAAACCAGCCGGACCGGACAACGCAAATAAAACTGTCCTGGAATGAATATTGGCTTCGGCTTCCTATAACGTGTCAGCGCACACGTTGCTCATCGACAGCTCTCATCGTGAGTGTCGTGTGGTCACGAGTTCCCACGCGCCTCTGGCGGAGAATCTATCCAAAAGTCAATAGTAACTCGCTGCCACACAGTGGTTCAAGATGTATGACAGGTGGCCTTAAATCTATGAAAAATTCAAACCTCAATCGAAGTAAAAGGCATCTTTAGACAAAGAAGGGTATGAGTATGGAATGTTTACATAAAATGTCCGCCCCTATTTAAAAAAAAATAAAATCCTGTTTCACCACGCCCACTTTTAAGGGGAATTTTTGGACAAAAATGTTGATTTTGGGTTTAATTTCAATAATAAAATCTGAACCATAGGTACAACAAAACCACACAAATGTTTAACCCACTGACACGCCCACATAAAAATTTTTCTTATTTTCAAAGTTGTTAAATTAAGGTTATAATGATTTTAATATTTAAATTTTCTGTTACTTTAAAATACCAACAAAAAATCAAATAAATTATCTTGTTACGATTTACGCCACAAAAAAATCATTCGGTACCACTGTACTACTCCGCACCACCACTACTATGAAATGTTGGTGTCAGTCAGTACCCCAGTTCAGTGGGTCATTCACGAGAGTAGTGCTCCTAATGAATTGACAAACGGTCTCTTGGTCAGCCGCATCGAATCGCCGAGGCGGCTGTCAATTGCCATCCCACTTCGGCAGCAGAAATGGTTGGATCAGTGGACCGCAAGCGCACGCGTTCGTTTGTCTCCGATCATCCGGACTAAAAGTTCTCCGCGCTTTGGTTATCTGGAACATGTCACAATACCTACAATTCAAAGCTAGCTTGTGCGCATACAGGAGGATATGTCTGCATTTAATGAGAATCCGTCGTCAGCGTCGTCGTCGCCTCCTCCGCCTTTTCCCTCTACGTGGACTGCGAATGCGAACGGACTGTGAACAATTTGCATCATATAATATGCATATCGCGGACTCCATAAGACGATTTATGCTCGAATAAACTCCTCTGCGTTTGCGTTTAAGCTGCGCAACTTGCTCTGTGGCAAAGATAAACAAATGTCTTAGGTAAAAGATACTATTTTGTTTGTTAAGAGGGTTTCGGTTTGATTAGCCTACCTCGACTGGTTGCAGATACAGCAGTTCCGTTGTGGTAATTAGAGGTGGTTGAAGTTGTGGTTTGTTTGTGTGGTGTGCTTTTTTTTTTTTTTGTGGTATGGAAATAGCTAAGGTGTATTATGACAAATTGATATTTTACGCGAGGGGAGTAAAAAATTAATTTTCATGTTTTTTTGTGGCGTGTTTTGGATCTTTGATGGTCTGATTGATTTGTTTTGGTATATTGGCAGCCATGGATGGTGGGCAGGTTTAATTAAAACTTTGCCCTAAAGCCAACAGTTATATATAAACTAAGTTTGGTTACCATCAATTTATATTTAGGTCCCTGGGTTATGGATAATTTTTTAATTCTGTTACAGAAGATGTTACCGTTATGACATCTAAATCTATTTTACGTATACTGTGTGGAGAGTGTAAGATTGTTAGAATCGAGTTTACAACTTTTAATTAAAGCAAGGATTTTGCAAAAAAACTTTTACATATGTATTTACTTGATTTATAAATCAATTAGAAATCGCTGTGAGCTGAGCCTGGCTAAAAAGGAGACAATAGTTTCTCCAGTTTAATTGCAAAAATAAATAAATACAAAATCATCTAAATGATGTAGACGCGGTCTATTGACACAGTAAGGTCTATTGTTTCAAAGAAATTTAAACATTACCAAAATAAGCGCTAGCCTAATATGTAGGTCTTTTTTCTCTCCATTTCCATCCTTTTATTCAAGCCCAAACATACATTTGTATGAACCGTATTTTTAACTTAAGCCACTCACGTTTTTATGTTTTCAATCACCATAATGTGTGATTGTTATCTCACGCTTGATTTTTTTACGAATCCAATAATTTTATTTCTATATGTAGATAAAATTTGAACTAATATTCAACGCACGAGATGCAAGTAAAACGCTCAACAATTGAGTGTAATAGCGAACAACTAGAGTGGACAGAGAGAGATTCAGAAGCAAATAAACAAAAGAAAATGAACAAACACCCGATTGAATTGATAATAAAATGGAACTAAGCAGCTACGCACTTATTGCGCTTAAATCGGATTCATAGAAGCAAAAATACAAAATGTTTATAAATTTATACTTTGTACATAAATTTATTTCTCAGCTAACATTTAAGCAATGATTTGTAGCTTAACATTTGCGTAAAACTATTGACTTTATACAAGTCGTGCGTAGTGCACTTGGCCCGGAGACGCTTGGTCTAGGTTCGAGCCTCAGTGGGGCAAAATGTTTTTCGAATAAAATTGAACATAAATAGACTAAGCACCACTAAAGGAGTCTGATGATCGGCCTGGCGACCGTGAAATTATTATAACTCCAGCCTATAAAACTTTTTGGTAGCTCACTCAAGTTGTTGTTCTTTCATTCAAAACTTCAATATTAATATGATGGTGCGAAAGCTTTGCAGCCTACACTGCGCGTGTGTTATCACACAAAAAACTCTTTCAAATGATTGCATTATGTTGTTTTAAAAGTTCATAATCTAATTCAACAAACATATTTAACAAACATAAAATATCCTATCACATTCTTAAAAGGATAAGGAAAATTATAAACAAAATTTCAAGTAAATTAGTTGAATATTATCTGAGATTACCTCGGACAAAATAAATATTTGTTTCGTCTTTATTATAATAGTAATTATTATTCCTTTTTCGTGACCTTTTGAGATTTAAATATTATAATCCTAAGTGGGCTTTAGGTCTTTTTTAATTTTTTCCTTTGTGAAATAGACGACGTTTCGTACGTGATTACGTACTTCTTCAGGTGTCTAAATAAATTTGAATTAATACAAACACATTTAGTACAGAATATACATCAGTTTTCTTATAAAATTGTTTTATATATCCCTAATCTTTCAAATCGCATATTAGCTGCTCCTATAAGAAATAAAGAAAATGTTCGTATAGCTTTTAAATCAGCTAATACTTTAAGAACATCGTTATTTTAAAATCTTTAAAGTAAATTATCAAAAGAAGATAAATCTAACATCATCTATAAAATAAAATGTCTAGGTGATGGAATATTAGGTTGTCCTTCTGTTTATGTGGGAACATCTATGCAAAAACTTAAAAACTGTATATCAGGTCATAAATCTGATATTAATAACGGAAATTCACAAAAAACAGCCTCAGCATTAGATTGTATAGTATACACGTACCAAACGTGTCGTCTATTTCACAAAGGAAAAGTTAAAAAAGACCTAAAGCCCACTTAGGATTATAACCGCCGTAATATTCACGCCGTTTAAAACTTGGTTTATAAGCCCTTAAACCGACTACATTTAACCGAACTAAACCGATAGAATTTAAACGACAAAATCTCGTTTAAATCGGTAATATTCACTCCGTTTAAGCAAAAAATTCCATTCGGTTTACGTCGGTTTAAATTTGTGATTTAAACCGACCGTCGCATAGCATCGCAAGTATGAAAAAAACAAAAAAAGGCTTTTCTTGACATTTATTTTTTGAATTGTCATTTTATATTTAAATAAAATAAATTAATTAATTCTAGTCAAACACAATTGCGCATTAGAAATGTCTTTCATTCCTCTTTATCGTGTTTTACGTTGCGAAAAAAATTTCAACAATAACGTCCACCGCATTGCGTCTTCCAAACATTCCATGAACGATTTGTTGCGAGTTGAATTCTTCTTGATGATCTGGTTGCAGTTCCGCGTCGGTCATTGATTCGGTTCCAATATCTATCACATTATATTAAGCAAGATGGCAACTAAATTCCATCAACCTTACAGCAATACCGCAGCCCAAACACCTCCATAATGCACTTATAAAATGCAACAAAAGTTTTTTTAACCGCTCCAAATTTTATATCTGTCCAAACTGAATTTCATTGGTCTGGCAGCGATACCGTGAACATTACACTACCATTATGCACTTTCCTAACAAAAAAATAGTATTAGCATTTTGAAAGTGCATTACGTTGGTCTTAGGGCCGCGATATCGCTAAAAGGCCTATGGCATGTAGTTTGCACTGCGGTATACAAATATCATGCTCACAAATATCATGCGATATAAAACACTTTGATCAAATCGTTTAACAGTTCTCGGTATATAAGCCCTTTCTGATTAATTGGTCAACTCTACCCCGATGTGTGAATAACGTGCACAAAGATGATGAGTTTGAATAGCCGAAAATAACACGATTGAATATTTTGCACTGACTGAATAAACCAATAAAATGTTGAATATTAGCTAAAACCATTTAAACCGTACCTAAACGACACGAAAATGCCTCGTTTAAGTTGGAGTCGGTTTATCGTAGTTAAACCGATCATTCGGTTTAAAATTTTGGTTAACGTCGGTTTAAGTGAGTGAATATTACCGATTAGTCGGTTTAAAAATTTTAAACCGACTTCTGAATCTAAACCGATTTTAAACGGCGTGAATATTACGGGCATAAGATTATAATAGTAATGATAAACTAACGTAATTTTTTTGAAAATTTTTCTATCAACTCGTCTGCTTTTTTTATACCTGAGTTTTATCTTATTTAAAAAAAAAAAAAAATAATAAATTTCGGTGGCACAACAGCTCATGAAGAATCAGGGTCTAGTCTCTAGTGACTTACAACTCTCAACAATTATTCCTGTGTGCGTGTTGAAGAAAGTTAAAATTTTTAAATAAATTTTGTCGAAAATAAAGCTTGTCATAATATTTTGTCAAAGCTTTCCAGCTCCTACATACATCCCTATAATATACATTTGGATTCGTATGGAACCAGGTTAACACACTACGGAGACGAAAATTGTAAAATTGTGAAAATAAAAAATAAATCCTGAAAATCTGAAAATCTGAAATCTGGCGTAAATGGAAATAGTGTCTGATATCCATTTTGTATGGGAAGGAGTAAATTGTAAATATTGATGATTAATGCTAAATAATACGAAATTGACAATCGCTTCTTAGACCCACGTTTTCCAGCTGAGGAATATATGTATTTAGTTGCAATAATTGCTGTTTTTTGGCTTTTAAGTCGATGAAATTATTTTATTCACGTGTCGGAAAGCCATCAACCACTTCTGTTCATGCTAGAAATTTGTTGAAGTCCTATTTTCTCTAAGGCAACGATAAAAACAATGCGGTACACTGAGGCGTATACGCAATTTATTTTTTTTATAAAAAAAAAACTCTTCATTTTTGATTGTACATTACGTTAGATTATGTCATTTTACTATATTATTTTTCAAAGTTAAATCAGAGTTCCCAAGAAGGTCGTTTGCATTGTTTGTTTTCGTAACCGACGACAAAACAAACAACATTTTCCCTTTAAATAACGGCTTAATGGAATTCAATATAATTTTAAAAAAATTTCAGCATTTTAATAAAAAGTTTCAACATTCGAGTATCAGGATAGCAAGATAAAAAGTTTACGCAAAAATTATACGCTGACAAATTCTTCAATAGAAAAATCACTGGTGAACGATTTTTCTTCTGGAACTGATTGATACTTTTCCAAAGGTTTTCAGTCCGACTTCAGAATTGCTCCATCACGCCAGGTTTTCGAAACATGTTCGTTAAAAAAGCTTGCTGTCTCAAAAATTGTACGCAACTGAAGATAATATGTATTTTTTTTTCGTGGGCTGAAAAACGTGCAAAAAAAGACGTAGAGGAATCATATGGCTTTTTAATTATACCTAAATAAAAAAATTATGATTTTTTTTAAATTTTAATCTATACTTTTATGTTCTTTGGGCTTCTGCTTAATTTGATGATCGAGCATTTAAAAATAAATACATAAAAATGGAAGACAATGCCCTAACTCCAAAAATGCCATAATTCAAAATCAGAAATTTTGTAGTTGGGACCATTACGATGTAATCGGCAGCTTGGTCTGTCTTGTAGTCACTTCCAAATCTGAAATGGTATTGAATGGAAAATAACATCTTCCCTTTTTTGGAAACAAATAAAAACTCGTACGTACAATCTGTTTATAATATTTTCAATGATAAAATTACAAACAGAGTTAAAGATTACTTTAATAAATAGAAACACAACAAATAACTTGTTACAAATAGCATTTTGTGCTATTCGGAATTATACAATCCTATTTCAAGAAGATAGGAATTCCTTAAAATTGTGACTTTTGTACCCCTCTTCCATATTAATTGGGACCTCTTGTTCTGGTTTACTATTGATATCGGATCGGATACTAAACTTATTTTCGCTGCAATACACTTCATATTAGTTAAATCTCCCGCTCCTTATGGGGAGTTTCACATCCTAAACATACAAAAAATCACAGCTTCTACCACGCACAAACATCATAGAGTTGTATGCACTGGAATTCCAGTGAGTTCCTTGACAGCCGCTAAATGAACAAAGCTCCTCGAGTTTGTTTCTTCCTTAATGACTACAATAATAATAATCATCTTTTTGTGCTTCCAAATGGTCAGCGCACTCGCCATCGTCAGTCGTGTTGCCAAGGTCCAAACATACCAGCACGCAACTCTTTTAGTCGCTGCCCGACATTTGTTCGCATGAACACGGAAGAATTGTCTCCACCATGGCTGGGTGGCTGTGGCTATTGGGAGATTGGGACTTGGGACATTTTCTCTTTGTTCATTATGGATATGAAGAACTGAGCAGCGTGCGAGGACAACTCGCTTCCAAGAGCATTGTCCACTTTGTAATCTCTGATCTGAAAGTGAAGGAAGCCCAACAAAGTCCCGCATAAATATAGCGTTTGCGCAACAGTGTGTCTAGTCTATACCGCATAACCATTGCTGGTTGTTGCTAGTGTTGCATTGTGTCCACTTTTGGGAGCACATTTCAAACGCATTGTTAGCATACATCGGATGCAATCTTGTTTGGCTAATAGTTTGTCGATTTTTTGGTTAGAACCAAACGTGTGCCACAAGTGGCGCAGCGTGGCGGCAGTCTGCTCCTGGTGGGCATGTCATCTTTGGGGCACTCTTTCTCAAGAGCTATTCGATTCGAACCATTTTCGGGCATCATTGCTAGTATATCATGATGATTGTTTGCAGAGCTGGAGGAATTATTATTATTATTACCATACACGAGGACCTCCGCCGTCTCAAGTGGGTATATTTAGCATGTGCTTGGTAAACCAGCAGAGTAGGACGGTAGCGGATGTTTTGTGGCGGCTACTTCGGGTGAGATATATCCAAAATGTGTTCCATTTGTTTGAAAATTGCTGGAATTTATTGCTATGCATTATAGTTACGGTTTTTTTTTTTTTCGTGTTCGAATTATGTGTGTGTGGTAACCAATAACGTTCGGTTTATGCGGTGTTCATATTATTATAATGACTATGCCGACAGGATCTCACATTAAGGAGCGTGAACGTGAGGTCGTTGTTCACATTTGGAAGTGCGATGGTGAACAAAAAATGACGGCGACTGTTTGTTGTAATGAAACCATGATGTTATCAGTAAAAACATGCAAATAGGTATTTTGTAGGTGGATGTTTAGAATGTTGCTACTTTCTTTTTAGAGTTGGTATACTCATGGGAGATATATTATTTGTAATTTAGTTATTCTTGTTATGGTAAGAAGGAATTTCAAAAAATTTTCTTTAGAGTCTCGCGGTTCAAGGAAAAGTAGGCTCATATCTGAAAGATTCGAATAAGTCGCACGTTAAGGATAATAATGTGTCAAAAGACATCATTTTTGTCATTTAGGTCGTCAATAATCATATTGAGTCAGTCAAAGATTTTATGAATTTGTTGAATGTTTTTTTAATCTCTATGCAAAAATTTATAGTGAAATCATTAACAAGTGCAACCACAAAATAAAAAGCTTGAGCGTGTAGGTAATAGGCTGAAAAAGACAAAAAAATATCGTATTGGAGGGGGGTCTATATTTCCCATCGTTTAGGTGGGAGGGGCAATTTTCTAAAAAATCGACTTAAAATAGAAAAAAGTATTGGTAAACAACGGGAACACTTATACAATGTCATGCTATACTTTCTTTTTTAAGTTTTTTATTTTATTATGTTTTCTCAGAAAACTATTTTGAGAAAACAGTTTTTGAAAAATTAATTTTCAAACTCAAAATTTCGAAAAAATAATGAAAAAAAATGGGTTTAAAACTATTCTTTTTTTTTAATTTTACGTTAATAGGTAGTATTTTTGTTTTAAATATTCAATGCTCTTATCATTTTCTAAACACTGAAAACTGGATGCCTTAAAGCCTTTTAGTTTTTGAGCAAATTGAAAATAATCAAATCTGCTTTACTACTTCATTAGTACAATGGATGGAAGTGGAATACTTAAAAATAAAACATACTTTTGTTATTTTCAATTTTCTCAAAATCTAGAAAATATTTTGACATCTGATTTTTAGCCTTTGACTAAGTTTGATCACAATTTTTTAAATTTTTAATTTTTTTTTCAAAAATTTAAGTTTGAAAATTAATTTTTGTAAACCTGTTTTTTAAAACAACTTAATTTAAAAGCAAAATAAAAGAATATATATTTCTGGCTTTACATAAAGGTATATAATGCCATTGTAGCTGTTACTTTTTTTTTTTAAATATTTTTGTTTCTGGTTTCATCATTTTTTTTAGTAAATTGCTCCTTCCCTTATTTTTAATTTTCTGAAAAACCAAAAAACACGTGAGCATTTACTTTTCAGTCTTCGACTAGGATGACTTGAACAGGAGCATCGAATATTGAAAAAAAGTTGTTTAAATTGAACACAATTTTTTCAAAATTTTGAGTTTTAAAACTAATTTTTCAAAAAGTATTATCTCTAATAATTTTAATTAAAATCATAACAAAAGAACGGACTTCTGGTTTTAAGAAAAAAGTATAGCATAATAATGTAACTGTTGCCGTTATTTTTAAATGATTTTTTTCTATTTTAAGTCGATTTTTTTTAGAAAATTGCTCCTTTCGCCTAAACGAGCGAAAATATGCCTCCCTAATATCAATTTTTTTTTGTTTCCACCCAACCTACGCCTAAAAGTGCCACTCACATTCGGCAATAAACTGTAGTTCCCTCTATTCCTGCAGACACGCACACAGGAATGGTTGAGGGCCTGGTTCTTCATGGGCCGTTGTGCCACCAAATTTATTTATTTTTTTTTTTTGCATTTTGTACAGAACCAAATTTTGTTTGTCATGGATCTGAAGGATCTGTAGGAGGGATCAGTGTAAGTTTTCGGGGTGAAAACTGCCATAATTATAACTTATTTGCTCTCAATTTAACGATAAAAAGTTCCTTAACATAAATTTTAGAATAAAAAATTCAATTTTCTATACAAATTTGCTAAAATTTTGTATATGCAATGTAAGTATGGTTCTCAAGATATCGCGAAGAACTTCTTACTCCCCCCTTTCCAAAGTGGATTGAGGTCGAATGGATGGGCTTTTAAACCTGAAAACTCGTTTTTCCATTCACACTGATCACTCCTACAGATCCATCAAAAAAATTTTGTCCCATATAAAATACCAAGGTCAATTAATGTAACATTTTAATGGACTTCTTAGACTACACCAAAAAAAAAGTAGTTTTTGTCATGCCGTTCTGGTCTGTCTATTAGCTTGTGATCTGTGCGCCCAGGTAAATATTTAGATAGAAAACAGATAAATCGTGTACAAATTATTTTTATGTAATTCCTTAGTTTTTTGAAAATTTGTTTAATTTTTGGTTGCCTATTCTCAACTACCTCGTAAATGTCTTGGTAGATTTGTATTAATTCACTCTTCGACAAACAATAATGTATTGACCAGTGGTTTCACAATTCTTTCATTCTCTTGGAATATTCTATTTGTTAACATAAAAATTAACATACAAACCTATATATATCTAATTTTTATTCAATGGTATTATAAACACTCTTAAACCTTCTTGCAAATTCATTTTCCTTCACCACCTTCACCACACATTTTGTAACTATTTATCATCTCTATAAAAAAAAAACATAATAAAAAAAAATAGTGCATTCCATGTAAATTCAATCCAATCTATCCATTAATAAGCCACCAATCATACCCTACCCAGCGTTATATTTCAATCTTGAATAGGTGGTAGGTATACCTATACTTAAATTCTTATGAGCGGATCTAATAAAAATTCCTTTTTGCCAGCAAAAGTGTTGAAACAGCGGAAAGACGCACTTTTGCTAAGCACAACACACTTTACCAAACCGTTCTTAGCACCACGCACCGGTGTGTTTGCGGTTTAAGAGCATTTTTCTCAAGGTGCCAATTTTAAGAAGCAACAAACAGCGGGCATAGCCAGAGCCAGCCAGTCGGTCATTCACCATAGTGCGCAATAACGCAATTGCACTCAGGGTCGGATTGTTTTCTTAACAAACCAAAAATTTGGGCGCTAGAGTATCTAAAGATTTCTTACTACATAGTTCAGAAAAATTAGACTTTCACTTAGAAAAAAATCCGATCAAGCTGAATTTTTTGTTGGAGAGCTTGTGTGTGTCCTTACCTTAAATTTGAATCACTCATTTTTATTTTATGAATTGAGTGACATGGAGAGGTGCGAAATTCGGTTTGTCATAAATATCTCTGAACTATCAGGTTTTTTAAAGAAATGTCAAATCAAAAATTGCAGCGTATAAAATTCTAAAATTTTACGACAAAAAACGTTTTAAAATATTTTTTCCAATATAGGAATTTTGATGAAGAACTTTAAAAAAGAAATATTTTTTCAACTTTTGTTCCTCTCCTAAACTTTTAAACAAAAATTTTAAGAACTTTTTAAAATTAATTTGTAAATGCCAAACTTAAAATACTAAAGTGATATAGATTTTACGGGAGAAAAAATCTATAATAAAAATTAATTTCTCTTTGTGTTTCTCTTTAGCATAACTCGGCTAAAAATCATCCGATTCGGTTGCGGATTTTGTTGGATTTATATTGAAGATTAACCTATAACGGGGCCGAAAATTGGAAAATTTGACCGAAAATTAGAAAGTTCGACGAAGAAGTTCGAAAATCGTGAAAACGCCTTGAAATTTCAAAATGTATGAAATTAAATTGTGCTCGTATGCGCATAACTCGGCTGAACATCATCCAAATTGGATGGAGGTTGTTTTTTTAGATTTGTATTGTGTGTTAACAACGGAGGCAAAAATTGAAAAAATTTGAACGAAAATTAGGAAATTCGACCAACAAAGTCAGAAAATCGTGAAAACGTCTTGAAATTTCAAACTTTCTGAATTAGTTTTTTGTTCGTACGCACATAACTCGATTTTTTTGTTGGATTTGTATTGATTCCGATAAACACACTACGGAGAAAAAAATTGGAAAAATGGGCTGAAAAAGTCGGAAAGTCGTGATAACAATAAATTGCATACATTCTGAATTGTTTTTTTGTCGAACGGTCTTTTTACATTGGCTATAGGCGATTGCTACGAATTGGTTGCCTGCCATAACAACCAAATAACTACATACATACATGGCAGGGCGATGTTTTGGAACATTTTCAGAGCTCAAATTTTCATTTTAACCACGAGTGATCACAAAGACAACATTGAATGGGTGCGAAAAAGTTTGACCTTTTCCAAGTTTTTATTGCGAAATTAAAAGAAGCTCTGGAATTGAAAGTTATTGCAGTTGCAGCTGATACAGTTTTTTTCTGAAAATTATCTAAATGGCATTATGATTGACTTCAAATTATTTACTGTTTTTTTTTTTTTAAGGGAACGAAAGGCATTCATTTATTATACTACAAAATCAGGCATCAAATCATAATATAGCTAGTCCGGTCATGGCAGCACCCAACGATTAGGTGTGGTCTTCATCAAGTCTGAGAATATATCCACGAACATAACTTCGCTCGATATATTGGTATGGAAATTGAAATGAAATATAGCTTGCACTGGGGCTTGTGCTTGTCAATTTACACCGATTACCGCTTCTTGTCGATTGATTTGAATGCCAAAGCAAAAAACATTCTTCGCGCCAAGTAATCATGTGGATGGGACTGAGTACGCTGACCAGAAGCTATGGTAGTCGGTTATATTCATGCGCATCGCAGCGGTATATTTTAATTATAATTTCTGTAAAATTGTTTCGCAATCGAGGGGCGCGCAGAGATCACTTAAAATAGGTACACACACCTCTCTTATAGCCATCGCGTTTTTTTTTGTTTTGTTTCACTAAATATTGGCTTTCAAACTGGTGTTGTCAGCGTTGCCACAAAAATTAAATTTTATACAAAATTGGTAAAGTTTGTCCAAAAAATGCCAGATGTCAATGTTAACGTAACTCGAACCAACAGTTAACGCTGTAAATGAAAAGACACTTAGAGTTGCGTGATTCGTCAAAACGGAAGAGTTTGAAATTGGCATTTACCCCATATTAAGCCAAGTTTTTATAAATGGCTTGATAATTTTTTTAATCAAGTTTTTAATTTTTATTAAATTTGGCATACAAAATTAATTTAAAAAAATTGCTCTTTTTCAAATTAAAATTAAAATTAAAATTAAAATTAAAATTAAAATTAAAATTAAAATTAAAATTAAAATTAAAATTAAAATTAAAATTAAAATTAAAATTAAAATTAAAATTAAAATTAAAATTAAAATTAAAATTAAAATTAAAATTAAAATTAAAATTAAAATTAAAATTAAAATTAAAATTAAAATTAAAATTAAAATTAAAATTAAAATTAAAATTAAAATTAAAATTAAAATTAAAATTAAAATTAAAATTAAAATTAAAATTAAAATTAAAATTAAAATTAAAATTAAAATTAAAATTAAAATTAAAATTAAAATTAAAATTAAAATTAAAATTAAAATTAAAATTAAAATTAAAATTAAAATTAAAATTAAAATTAAAATTAAAATTAAAATTAAAATTAAAATTAAAATTAAAATTAAAATTAAAATTAAAATTAAAATTAAAATTAAAATTAAAATTAAAATTAAAATTAAAATTAAAATTAAAATTAAAATTAAAATTAAAATTAAAATTAAAATTAAAATTAAAATTAAAATTAAAATTAAAATTAAAATTAAAATTAAAATTAAAATTAAAATTAAAATTAAAATTAAAATTAAAATTAAAATTAAAATTAAAATTAAAATTAAAATTAAAATTAAAATTAAAATTAAAATTAAAATTAAAATTAAAATTAAAATTAAAATTAAAATTAAAATTAAAATTAAAATTAAAATTAAAATTAAAATTAAAATTAAAATTAAAATTAAAATTAAAATTAAAATTAAAATTAAAATTAAAATTAAAATTAAAATTAAAATTAAAATTAAAATTAGAATTAAAATAAATATAAAAATAAAAATATAAATAAGTAAAAAATAAAATTAAAAATAATAAAATCGTTCTTTTTTCTAGGCCTGATTTAAAGACAACACAAGACAACAGATAAGACCAGAGTTTTGTAGGTTTCATCGTTTCGGAAATTTTTATGGTTCTTACTTTACGATTTATGTGTGTAAAATAAACTTGGTTTACGAAGTCGAGTCTATACACAGTTTGCGCGTATATTAGTGCGAGATGCTGTGCGATGTGATATGGTGCAATAAAATGCAAGCTTTAGGCACTCATCTTCCAAGCTTCTCGCAAAACCTCATTTTTATTTTCGATTTTGATTTATTTTCGCCTCGAAAAGTGATACGAAGAGAATACAAAAAGGGTGAAAGAAGCTCGCATTTTGGGCGCACTGAAAATTTTTCTTCACTATGCGCCTACATTAATGCTTCATGTGAACACTCTTCTTGAATGTCAACGCTTCTCGCTTCGGACTTAGTTCATTATGAACTAACTCCCAACTGAACTTAGTCCCAATGGAAAAAAGTGGGAGTTAGTTCATCTTATTTTTTCGGGGAGGCAACAATGTACATATATAAAAGCTCTTTCTAGATTCTCAACCAAATTAAATTACCATTGAATTGATTTTTTTCAATAAAACTGGACTTGCCTATATAACATGGCAACGCTAGGCGGGGTTCATTTAAACGCGCGCGTCGAACGACTATATCAAATGTTCATTTAGCTTTAGGGTAGTGCTTCGGATAAGATAACGTGTCAGCTATAGAGTTGAGTAATGCTATCTCCCATCGACGTAATCTCACAGTTAAGTGCTAGAGAGATGGTGTGGTTACAATACATCAGTGTATATCCATCTAGCAAATTCGCATTGCAGCAGTTAATTGCTGCTGGTGCAACGCAAGAACGTCCAACACAATCCGACACATTGGCATCCGAGATGTTGGATGAGGATATGTCATGACCACTCACTCAGTCATTCTTCATCAGCGCGAGTGATTGTTGATTGACCGATATATTGCTGCTTCTTTTGCAGCAGATGCAACGCTGGCTGTTAAAAGAGGGTGTGTTGACATCGATTGTCAGGTTTTTCCAGATTTTAAAATGGCTCAAGTAATCGAGTATTTTTTATGTTTTTTTTTTTTAATGTTTCTTACCATGCCCACACGCTTGTAACAACAAGTCTTTGTGCAGCGTCGTCGATTATGAAGATGCAATCGAGTTTTGTCATGCAATCTGTCTTAGCAATGACCTTGAGTTAATGACCAGGAAGTGTTACTTTTGTAGTGAATTTGTTTTTGTTTTTTAAAGGCTTCGTGCGTCTTCCTCTTGATACGCTATTTAATTTCTAATTAAGTTATATGCATGGTTGTATATATTTTGGTTAATCTTGTGAGAACAATCTCTGCAAGAAAAATATGCAATGGTCTGTTTGTGATGAGTACGAATTACGAAAACAAGTACTTCGTCCCTTGATTCGGATGGACGATATAATAATTGTTGGTTTGGTTGATGAGAGTTTACTTAAGTGAAGGATATTTTATTTATAGAAGGAAAATTGTCGCTTTTAAGTGTTGAATTATAAGGTAAGCAACAACTTCCGTGTCTAGAACATGGTTAGGTTGTTATTAGCTGTCTTATGGTTAAACGAAAGAGCTGAGGTTCGAACATGATGTTTTTGCGCTGTAGTTTGCACTTTGCAGTGTATAGGGATCAATGTATCGTTTATCAACAAATTGTAATTATAGCAACTAGATGTCATTTAAATTAATCCTTTTAAAATACTGCATCATTTAAGACGAACTGATACTTTAACAATTATGTCTCAAACGGTTTTAGAGAATGCGGTACGCCCTTGGCAAAAGTAACCCTCGAAAAACGCAATACCTCTGTTAAAGCATTTCCATTAGTGAATTTGTAAACTTTTTAAGTGTGACTCAGTACAATAGAAACAACTTTACATCTGTCGTTCCATCTTTTAATTTTTTAGTGTTCGCTTTTATTTTTACGAGGCAGATATTTCAAAGCTGCTTCTCAGAATTATGTGCACTATCAGGTGGATTGTATTAGCGCTTTTTGCCAGCGCTACAATTCTACCTTGGACGGTAGTAGCTGAGGAATACTCGGTTTTAGTAGATGACACCTTCAATCTTTAAATGTTGATAGATTCCGCCGGCCGGCCGGCCGTCGACGACAGAAATGCATCCTCAAAGAGAATACGTTTGCTTTTTACAGTCCGCTTTTTAACGTTAGATGCTAAATGTTTTTGTAACACGATTATTGGAACAGCCTTAACTAACGCAACTATGCCCAAATTTTAACTATTGGTCTTACTTTTACTGTTACTTGCAACTTTTCCGTGGTAATTCCAATTATAAACAAAATTTAGGTATTTCGGTCCACCTAAGTAAACCTTTTAAACGTCAGAATTGAAAAATGCGTTATGCAACGAAAAAAAGACCTACAGCGAAGAGGTTGATATTAAATCTGTATGAAATGGGAATAAAATGTATGTATGCTTTTATTATTTAAAAACGATGAAGTCAATATGTAATGAAATTAAGGCATTTGTGATTGTCGTACAGATAGCTGTCAAACCTTATACATTAATGTGTTTTCTATCACATTAGTTGCGTTTATTATATTCATTATTATAAATAATGTCCTATTTATGTATTTTGAGACAAAAAAAAACGCAAAAAAACACTTTTCTCTGCAAATGACGAAACGAAACCTTCAAATTTAAAGCAGTCACGAAAATTCTGTTTTTATTCTGTTTCTTACAATGACAGCACGTCCTTATAGTCTACCACTTGTGGCTGTAAAATAGTGAAAATGCATACTCTCTTATAGTTACGTTTTTAATGTAGCTGCGCCAAATATTGTAAATCGCTATGCTTAGTAAAAACTAAGTAAAGTAAAAGTAGGATTAATTATCCCATTTCCAATCCACCCACATAGTACCGTCGTCGTTTTCCCTGTAATAGCAAAAAAAATCGCACTTTAGATCTTTGAATCATGATTTAAAGAAGGTAAGTTTGAAAAAAAAAAAAAAAAATTATCAGACCTACACCGTTACTCTTATTTATGTGAAGCGGAACAAAATGCGTTCCCATCTACATATTAACTATGCAAATCAACACAACTTTCATATTATATAGAAAAACTATTCAAATCAAACATTACCTATACCGTCTACACTATGTCTTCTGTCACGCATTTAAGTTGGCCACATTAAAAAGAATAACTAAAACAAAAATAAATATCTATAGAAATTCTGGTAGGTAATTGCTTGTCATTTCTGGCCATGGTCGTGTCTAAGATGTTGTCTATAAATTATTCCATCCACCACCAACAAAAAAAACGATGATTTTTGTTTTTGTTAAATTCATGGTTCTCACGTTCGTCCAGCGAAAATAGAAAAAAGTGTATTCCACTATCAAACTCGACTATGCTAATATAAAACAAGATGAACTAAATTGAGGCAAACCAAATCAGCAATAACAACAACACCAAAACTAAAACTAAAACAAAACAAAAAATAAAGATCGTGTCCCGAATTATCATCATCAAAAGCCCAATATCGGTGCTGGATGACTATTGCCTGCCTACCCCACAATAACTAAAGAGAAAAAAAAAAAAAAATGGTAAAAATGCATCGCGACGATAATCGTGAATTAAATGACCTAGTCGAGCACGGCGCGCGCATCCGCCAAATGGCCAAGAGGAAGAAGAGCATTCTCCAGCACTATATGCGCAATGCAACCAACATTGGTATCTGTGCAAAGCCAAATGCCAATAATCATTATCGAACTTGTGGACTGGCTGATGCCAGAAGGCAAAGGAGAACGTAAGAACGATGAGACAGCTGAAGGCGCTGGAATAAATACCTGTTAGAAACTTAAATCGCGATACTGATGACATCGAAGAACAACGCGCTTAGGACCAAATTTTACGGGGCCGTATTTGTCTTGGGTGAAATTTATTGCACTACTATGGCCCCAATTCTAAAAAGATCATGCTGCGTTATAATCAGTTAATGGGTATTCAAAACCCCATTATAGTCCAGAAAGAAGAGATGAAAAAATGCCAAAAAAGGAAATAATTAGTTAGAAGCTGAAATTTGTCGTGGATGTTGGTAATGGGACTCTTTAAAAATTGAGAGAGTTCCTCATCGATATGAGCTCCAAGAATGGCAAACACAATTTATCTCAAACTGTTTTTGAGATATTTGCCAAAAACACCCATTTTCGTGACTTTTTGTCCCCTTTTATAGAAATTTTTTAACTTTTCCATTTGTTGTAACTTTTTAACGGTTAATTGTATGAAGAAAGTGAAAATGCATTTTTGTTGGAAATTACATAAGCTACAAGATAGATTAATATAACTTTTCTATAACAACCCATTTTTTGAGATATTTGCCATAATCTTCCACTTTAATGATTTTTTGCCCCTTTTTTAGAGATATTTTGACTTTTCGATTTGCTGTAACCTTTTTACAGTTAATGTTACGAAAAAATTGAAAAACAATTTTTGTTGAAAATTACACGGGCTACAAGATTAGACGTCGAAATTTTTCTCTAACACAAACAGTTTTTGAGATATTTGAAAAAAAAAACTTCCATTTTCATGACATTTGGCCCTTTTTAAAGGATTTTTTTACTTTCATTTGCTGAAACTTTTTAACGGTTAATGCTACGAAAAAAATGATAAACGCATTTTTATAGGAAATTGCCTCAGCTACAAGGTTAAAATGGCAAAAAACTCATTTTTGGACCCTAGGACCCCTTTTAACTGACCTAGTGGTCATCGGACCGATGGCGATGGAGAACTCTCTCAGTTTTTAAAGAGTCTCATTACCAACGTCTATGCAAAATATCAGCCTCTAACTAATTTTTTCCTTGTAAAAATTCAAAGACATGGGAGGCCATTGCACCATTAGCGGCCTAACGCCGCCGCTATTCAATGGCGTCTTAAAAATCACACGAACTTCTGATCCACAAAAGACGATGAAATCAAAAATTTTTTTCGTACTTAAGACTTAAGTCAATTTTTTTCCGAAAATGCATCTAAAACCAGGAAATAGACTAATGCGGTCCTGAAACTTCTCTCGCCATTATAAAGACAGTCACTACACTGATGCACTGAATGGTTTTTGTTACAATTTGGCGATTCAAAGCCAAGAACTCCAATCGAAAGTGGGTCATAAAATTTCTGGGAAGAGGATAATCCTCCTATGTCATAGCAATCGCAATTCACTATATGGCATAGCAGCAGCAGCAGTAACAGCAGCAACTACAGCATCAGCGCAATAATAATTATTCGGTCCGGTTCTCAAGTTGAGATAAACAAATTCAAATGCTGTGACGACGACGATCGACGGTGGATAACTGTGTGATGTCAAGATACCAACGAGTGAAGCGCAAACAACCATGAAGGCGCAATGATCATTTCCCATATTCTATGGATTAGGGATAATTAAGATCGCTCTATAGTGAAGAAAGTTACCTCCGGGATGGCCAAGTTCACTTTCCTTCCAGTGCAGTAGCAACTTTTTGAATGGCTTTTGCTCGTGGTTCACAAAACGAACGCAAAAATGGTAAGCGATGTGACCCTGCTACCATACAGTACCACTACCAACATCCATCGCATCGCCGCCGGCCGTATTGAAGAAGACCATCGGTCTTACGTCTGATGAATTATTTATAATGTCAATTGGACGTTGGACGCGCCAGCCCCATCAGCAGAGCATGTGCGTGCATGGTCCAATCTTTACTATACAGTTAACACCGCGCACCGCGCCACTGACGAAGACGATGGATAATGGTGAATTTCGCGCGCAATCGTGATAGTGACAGTGGTTATAATAAGTGAAAAGCTTTTTATATGGTTTTTGGCACCGATTAGCTACATAGCTCTGGTGGAGTGCAGTCCGGATATCTCCATATTTGATTAAGTTGATGGTGATTTTTCAAGGTCTCTGGAGGCCGCCATTTGAATTTCAAGTCACGAATTTGACCAATATGAGCGAGAGCGGCTATATGGAAAGAAGAGGATCGAGTTTTCGATTTTGGATTTGGATTCGGATATGGATATGAGATGCCATCATTATCGCAGCCCCGGCATTCATGACATGGATTTTTTTTTTGTGGTGATGGTGTGTTCTAGGTCTTATTTTATTTTTGTATTTTTTGTTTGTTATCTTGCTTGCCATTGAATGAAAGTATGCGATTATAATTTCAATTGCCAAAACACGGTTAGGAATATATTTAAGATTTTATTTAGACGAAGTAAAACCACACTATAGGTATTACAGCTTGGATATCATGATGTATTTAGATAAATAAGAGAAATTAGAAACTAAATAAGATACCTGTATACATATTATATTACCCTAACAATTATTTTTGGTTCGAAATGCCTAATTTAAGGGTACAATAGCATGAAACTTAAAATTGGCTATAGTGTGGGTCGTAAAGTCACTAGCTAGGGTACAGATCTAGTATAGTAAGTAGTATAATTTCGAAGGAGATTTCCATAAAAATATGAGCTGGTATTTGGGGAAAAGATTCGAAACACAAACAAGTGAAAATAAAGTACAAGAAATATTAGAATTATTTCTTAGAAAATTTTATAAGACCTTAAAAATTACACAATGTACAAATCCATATCGTGAATATTATCAACGACTAGACATATATCTTTAGTGTTTGGAAGGAACATGATACTTACTTACTTACTTTACTTTAGATGGCGCTCACATCCCAGGATGGACTACGGCCTCAACCAACAAGCCCCTCCAGCCAGCTCGGTCCCTAGCTAGCTGCCTCCAGTTACGCACTCCAAGTTGGTTGAGGTCGTTCTCCACTTGTGTGCGCCACCTAAGGTGGGGTCTTCCTCTACTGCACAGACCGTCAGGGGTAGATTTGAAGACTCGTCGGGCTGGTGCGTCGGTGTCCATATGCTCAACGTGTCCCAGCCATCTCAGCCGCTGTATTTTTAGCTTCTTGACCAGGTCGCGACGTCGCTGTAAAGCCCGTAAAGCTCGTTGTTAAATCTTCTCCTCCATACTCCATCGATACATACTGGACCGAAGATCACCCGAAGAATCTTCCTTTCAAAGCACCCAAGCAGATTCTCATCCGTTTTTGACAGGGTCCACGCCTCTGCCCCATATAGCAGGACCGGAATGATTAGGGTCTTATATAATGTCTCCTTGGTTCTATGAGAGAGGGCTTTAGTACTCAAATGATGCCTTCTTAGCCCGAAGAAACAGCGATTGGCAAGAGTAATTCGTTTGATCTCTTCGCTGATGTCATTTGGCGATGTTATAGTGGAGCCCAGGTAGACAAAGTCCTTGACGACTTCGAAGTTGTATCTATACATCCATCGTGACGTTTTGCCCGAGCCGAAGATGTTAAGATTCCTTTCTCGATGATAGCATATACTTTGTCTTGTCCTCATAAACAGCTCGTCTCTGTCTATGCGACTTTGAAATCGATAAAGAGGTGGTGTGTATCGATTTGAAACTCCTGGGTTTTTCGAAAAACTGTCGGATTGTGAACATTTGGTCGACGACGGTTGATTTGCCGGGCCCAAAACCACACTGATAGGGGCCGATCAGATCGTTGACAAACGGTTTTAAGCGATCACACAGTACAGATGACAGGATTTTGTATGCGACGACCAGCAGCCTGGTGGCGGATGGCCTGCCAGCATGAACAGGATGTATCCAAAAAAAAAAATGTTTCTTCACTTCTACAGTTATACATATACACTCAGAAAAAAAGTTGTAATGCCAACAATTTTATACTTTGGCTCAACAATTTTCGTTGGTTAAAATGAACCCATAAAAATCTAAATACTTGGATCAACAATGCATTGTTGACAACGCTGTAAGAATAAAAATTTTTAAATTAAAAATAAAATTGTTAAACCCTTAACAACTAAAGTTTTTGCCTCAAAAACTAGTTTTTAAAATAAATTAAAAATTAAGTTTTTGTCCCAACATTTAAAAATTGTCAGATAATTGAGAGCTTTTATTCTTACCCCAAATATTTAGTTGTTGAGAAAATTTAAAATTAATTTGTTGCGCCAACAATAACAATTCTTAATAGTTTGTTGCGATAAACTTCAATAAAATGTAAACATATGCATACATACGTATCTACAAAAAAATCAAAACTGAATTCACTCTTTCATGAAATCTTGACTTTTTTGTATATATATTTTTACATTTCTTTGAAAACACATTTATTGCAAAAACTTTTCTTAACAAACATTTTTGTCTGGAAGCAACTGGCTGATTAGTTCAGGCTTCAGGGGAGCGGCCTTCTTTGTTTCCAATTGCTAAGAGGAGCGTTTCGTCACTTGGACAGCATGAAAAGTGTTCACCAAAAAAGAAGTTTTTAAAGGTAAAATTAATTTTACTTGGTCACTATACTTTTACTTAACTATATGGATTAAAACTGAAAAGAGAACACTTGTAAAACTTATACGTACTTCTCATTTGCACTCTCCAGTAAAACTACTTGAATCGACGTCACGTCGTCGGCGGCCACAAAATGAATGGTGCATTTTTTTTTTCATTAAATTTACAGTTCCTACAGTTAAACAACAAGTTTTTGTTGTGCGAAGAACAAATTGTTGATATTTTGACAATTTTTGTTTCAATGTCAAGAATTAGTGCTTGAACATAAGTAATAAATTAAAATACTTAAAGCAACAATTTTCATTGTTGTGCCAAAAAAAATAATTCTTGAAAATAATTTTTACCGCAAGAACTGATTCTTCGACCAACAATTCCATTGTTGATACGAAATAATACAAATAAAAATTGTTTCCACAACAAATTTATACTTGGGAGGACAATTTTGCATTTTTAATTGCTTTTACATACAGAAAATTGTTGTGCCAAGAACCTTGGTTCTTGAACATTCAAAAAATAATTCTTGTAGTAACAACTGCTTCTTAAGGCAACAATTTTAAGATTACAACTTTTTAATATAAAAAAAAAAAAAAAATTGTATGTATCATTTAAGTTATACCTAATAAACTTTAGAAATATAAAATCGTATGTTTGCACAACATCCATAAAAAAATGATTTGTTAAAAAAAAAAAATAACTGCATGTAATACATAATACACAATATATATCAAAAAAAAAAAAAAATAAGTATATAACATAAGAAAAGAACAATTAGTTATTTCCTTATCTATATCCATATCAAAATTGTTAAATATTTTTAAGACAAAGTTACACAATAAAGTATGGTTCAATCTTGTCGAGTATCACTCAGCTGATCGTTCACGAGTTCTCCCCGGGTAGGGAGGGATGTTGTATTCCCATATCTATCTAAGGAAATCGTAGTGCTTTGAACTTAATGCACTTACAATTGTTCTGGTTGCACTTTTATTGCATATATTGCATCCGTAAGGTATCGCCTTACGGATATCAATTTAGGTCAATGGAAGTGCATTATGACAACAATTAAGTTTTGCTGAATGATCAGCGCGTGTCAATTTCCGATGGCTGTGCTTGGGTTCTCGATCGGTTGTTTGACACCAAGACGAAGAGTCAAAATTAAGCAGTTAAAGGTGTCGGTTGTTTGTCTTGTCGGGCTTTTCAATCGAAACCATACTTAACACGCTAAATTCTTGTTTTAACAACTTTTTTTTCTGAGTGTAGACGATAAACCCTTGAACCAATTTGCTTTTTCTGAAAAGTTGACATAAAATGGAAAAAATTATTAAAAACCAATCGATTTTTTGAAAGCTAATATTTCATTTTTAGTTATTTTCTAAATGAAGTTGTTTAAGCAAATAGTTTTAAAAAAATTAATTTCAAATTTAAAAGTTTCAGGTTTTAGTATCTAAACATTATAGTAAATTATATTTTTAAGATTTTGTTAGCATTTGAGAAGAGTTAAGGTTTATAAATTGTTTTAAATCTTTTTTATTCGTTCATTCGTTGGTCGCTGGTCACTTTAATGTTAAGAGCCCTTTACAGTGGCAAAAACTTTTCACTTTAACAACTTGATTAAAAAAAAAAAAAAAAAAAACAAAAACGAAAAAAACAAATAAAAGGAACTAAAAAAATATTAGCCCTTAAAACATTAAAAAAAAAAAAAAAACTATAACACAACATTATAGTACATATGTGCTTTCGTTCGTTTTTAATAATTTTTCCATTTTTAGTAATACATATTTTAAACTTTGTTTTATGTGGAAAATAAAAAGGAAAAAAAAAAAATATTTGTGGTACAAAAAGGGAATTTACCGACTGCGTGAAGGGAATTTTATTAAAAATGCCCCCCAGCTCTGGTCTATCAACTTCAACTTGATACCTATACCTACCTGTTTTCGACATTCGTCGAAAATTTGGAAAATTCTATTTTTCCCAAAAAAAAAAAAAAAAATCCTGTTGTTTTTAATTCAGTTATTTCGATCCTATTCTTGTGGAAAAAATCCGAATCTTATAGACCAACTAAACGGTAACTCCCATACATACGTTAAAGAAAAACTTATTTTTCTTGAAAATGACTCCTTAGCTTAGTACGCTGCTGAAGCGAAACGAAATTTTTCGGTGGTCTCTAACAGAACAACGAACTGATATGCGTGAATTAAGCACCTCCAATTGTTATGATTATCTCAAAGTGTTATGCACTACACATTTTTGATTTAAAAGAAAATAAAAGTTGTGCCTTTTTTTGAAAATCGAAAATGTTGGTGCTTACTTCACGCTTCGCAAAATTAATTTTCGGCTTTAAAAGCTGCAAATATGCGAAGATTTTGTTTATCTCTTCGGCACTCGGCAGGACAAACTGAGCACAAATAAAATTGCATATCAAAATTTTGAAAAGGACAAATAATTTTTTTTTTTTAAATTCGGTATTTCAATAATATGTCTTGTCAGTCTTGCTTTTTCCGACAGTAATTTCATTCCAGATAATAACTACTTTCAATACTTAAATAATTGCAATCAAACATCACTTATCTCAATTAACATCACTGTTGATGACGTGGTCAACAAAATTAACAAACTTAAGGATGATTTCACATCGGGCCCAGATGGTTTTCCAGCAATTATTTTCAAGAAATGTGCAGCCAATTTGGCCATGCCTCTTGCTACTCTTTTCCAAAAATCTTTGTCTTTAGGGGTTTTTCCTTCAATGTGGAAGGATTCTTTTATGATTCCTATTCACAAAAAGGGCTGCAAAGCAGATATTTCTAACTACAGAATAATCGCCAAATTGTCATGTATTCCAAAACTTTTCGAAAGTTTTGTTATCGACACAGTGTTGCACTTTTAATTCGCGTAGGTAATTTAATTGACTAAAATAATAATTTAATAACGAAATTAAAATATAACCGGCCGACCACAGTTTACCCAGAGCTTTCGACTGTGTATGACGTGTTCATCTCTCTCGCAAGTTCTAAGTTATAACCATTCCTAAACGCGATAGATCGCCTGATACCGGGGACAATTGCTTGTCCTCGGATAAAAAACATCGTTCCACTATGTTTCCAACAAGTGGCTCTAGTAAAAACCCTTACTTTAATAAATTCACTCCCTTACAATGCCATCCAGATACTGACAATTCTGAGATGGATGAAACTGAATCACCGATTACAAAAAAAGTGTATGTGCCACCAATAAAAGTGCTACAAAAATCACCTGAATATGTGCATAGTCTCATGAAAAAGCTTAATATATCCACTTATTCAATAAAAAAATTAACAATAGGTATAAAAGTAATGTTTGAAGCTATTGAGTCCTTTAATATTGTTTTAGAAAAACTAAAAGAAGATAACTGTCAATATTTTTCACATGATCTTAAAAGTGCCAAAACTTTCAAAGTTGTTTTGTACGGTCTGGATGACATCAAAACTAATGAACTTAAAGCTGAACTCACGACGCTTGGCTTAAAATGTGTCGATATTAAGAAAATTGAAAAAAAATATGATCAATTTACTGAATTTTTTTATCTCGTTCATCTTGAAAATGGATCAATAAAATTAAACGATCTAAAGAAAAATTATCGTTCTTTTTTTTTCACACCCAAGTAAATTGGAACTTTCAAAGAAAAATCAAAGGTAAGCTGACACAATGTTTTAATTGCCAAATGTTTGGACATGGTGAGAGAAATTGTCACATAAAAACGTATTGTGCTGTTTGTGCTGGGTCTCATAAAACAAGCGAATGTAATAATGCTTCTGTCATTAAATGTGCCAACTGCAACGGCAACCACAAAGCCACTGATTTAACATGCGCCAGTAGATCTAAATACTTAGAAATTAAAGAAAGATCATCTGGAAGAAAAGCTCTTCCCCGATCGAGAACTCATTTTGCTGGCAGCAGCACAAATTTCATCTTATCAAGCAGGCCAAAAACCGGTTTCGTTTGCTTCTATGAGTGACTTTCCGTCGCTCCCACAGCCGCAGCGACATCTGACCAATGCACCGCGCAAAAGCTTTCAAAATTCAAGCTCACAATGTCAAAGCTTACCACCGACAATCAATGCATGGGAAAATGACTCACGCGGTGCTTCTTCATCAAAAACCACCAACAATTTACCCAACAACAATTCATCACTTTTCACTATGGAAGAACTAAATTCTTTATGCATGGAAATGATTTCAAATTTATCAGTTTGTAAAACTAAAATAGAACAATTTAATGTGATCGCACATTTAGCCACTAAGTTTTTATACTCTAATGATAAGTAAAATGGCAGATACACCAATAAAAATAATCACTTGGAATGCTAAAGGCATACGCAATAAATTTCATGAATTTTTAAATTTTTTGAATAGCTATGAAGTTGACGTTGCTCTAGTAACTGAAACTTGGCTCAGTTTTGATATAAGACTCCCATCATCAGATTTTAAATGCTATCGAGTTGATAGAACTGATCGAATGGGTGGAGGAGTTGCGATTCTTGTTAGAAAGTCAATTCAACATTCGCTCTTACCTGTAATTTCAACAAAACTTGTGGAGAATATAGGGATAATGATAAAATTAAGAAACCAGAAGACAGTAAAAATTTATTCTGTATATTTTCCCGGTGGATCTTCGTCGGATAATAAAAGAAAATGGCTCAAACATGATTTGAAAAAGTTATTTACAATGAATGGTGAATTTCTTTTAGGTGGGGATTTTAACTGCCGGCATAAAGATTGGGGTTGTGCAAGAGCGAATGCTTGGGGCAATATATTGGCCGACCTTCCATTGACATTACCTATAACTATTTTTTATCCACCTTGTCCAACTTACTTTCCTGCAGGGTCTCGTGGTCGTCCTTCTGTCCTTGACCTGTTTGTGTCAAATGTCCCTGGTCTTATCACAGAACCCGTCTCATTTAGTGCCCTCAGTTCAGATCATAACCCTGTATTTTGTAACCTTTCTTGGTTGGGGGATAAAAAAGTGCAATATTTCTTAGACATGAAAAATGCTAATTGGAATTTATACAAATCAAAGATCAAAATGAACCTTCAAAACAATTCCATAGATCTTGAAAGAGTGTCTTGTAAAAATGATGTTGACTACATTGTTCAAAACTTTACACAAGCTATTATTTCTTCAGTTGATGAAAGCGTACCCAAACGAGAAAAAAAACAAGTATTTAAACAACTTCCAATCCACATCTTAGAACTCATTAAAATCAGAAACATTCATCGAAAAAATTGGCAAAAATATCGTCAACCCTTTTCTCAATCTATGGTTTCTCATTTTAATAAGCTCATCACTGATCAGATACTTATCAATCGTAATAGAGAGTGGAACACAAAATTGAGCGTCATCGATAAAAATGCTAAACCCTTCTGGAATATCGTTAAGATAGTTAAAAACAAAAACCGAAAAATACCATTTTTGAGGGATTCGACAAATACACTTTTCACAGATGTTGAGAAAGCAAACCTATTTAGTGCAACTTTTTCAAAAAATCACTTGGTTTCACAGCATTTGGGTGAGTTTGAAACAAATGAACTAGTTAACAGTACAGTCGATAGATTCGACTCAATAAATGAACCTACCCCTCTGAATGCATTAGTAGAAGAAGAAAACATAAAAAAAGTAATTAGCAGCTTGCAAACTCGAAAGATAGGAGGACTAGATAAAGTTAGAAATACATATCTTAAACAACTCCCTCAGATTGGAATAAGATATTTAACATTTATAATTAATGCATGCCTTAAATGCCAATACTTTCCTCAATGTTGGAAAAAAGCAATGGTTGTTCCCGTGCTTAAGGCTGGGAAAGCCCCAGATATACCTGAAAGTTACAGGCCAATTAGTTTGCTAAGTAACATTAGTAAGGTCTTTGAAAAAATTATGAAACAACATATTTTAAAATTTGTTTCAGATAATAATATTTTCCCCAATATACAATTCGGTTTTCGTCGCTTTCACAGCACATCACACCAGGTAAAAAGAATTTGCAACCATGTGCTAGATCATCGTTTACGGGGACAATCAACGGGCATGATATTGTTAGATATTGAAAAAGCCTTTGATTCCGTGTGGCACAATGGAATGATATATAAAATGATACAATTCAACTTTCCTATGTATTTGTGTAAAATTGTCCAGAGTTTCCTATCCAGTAGATGTTTTCAAGTTCATGTTAATTGTGGTGTTTCTAGCATCTTTTTTTTGATTCTGGCGTCCCCCAAGGCTCAGTACTTGGTCCTGCTCTATACAATATTTATACTTCAGATTTTCCTAATCTACCGCAATGTGAAGCAGCTATTTTTGCTGATGACACTGCAGTGTTTACATCGCATGAATTTTCTCTCAACATTGAGAGTAATCTTAAGCATGCGATTGAAATACTAGAAAAATATTATAAAAAATGGAAAATTAAGCTGAATGTTGGAAAAACGCAAGCCATCTTTTTCACACGAAAAAGAAAATCTTGCTATCTTCCCAGCAGGCAGCTCCAAATTAGTGGTACCGCAATAGCATGGGAGCAATCCGTCAAGTACCTCGGAGTACATCTTGATTCAAAACTTACTTTTAATCAACATATTCAAAGTACTCTTAAAAAAATGAGCATTGCAATCAAGATGCTATACCCTTTTATAAATAGAAAATCTTCACTCACAAATGAGAATAAAATTATCATTCATAAAGTTATTTTCCAAGCAATACTATTGTATGGGTGTCCAGTATGGGGTGGTGCTGCAAGATCCCACTTAAAAAGGTTACAAGTATCACAAAACAAAGTTTTGAAAATGATGCTAAATCTTCCTTGGCATTATTCGACCTTAGATCTCCACATAAGAGCGGATGTTGAATTGATTTTTGAGAGGATTCGTAAACTGACAACTAATTTTAACAACAGCTGTGAGAGCTCAGAGAATTCTCTCATAAGCCAGCTTAATACGTAATCTGTGATAATTATATGTAAATATTTATTGCGTTTGTTCTCTTTCCCTCTACCTATTACCCTTATGTATTATTATTAATTTATTTATTTATTTTTGTATTCATTTATTTGTTAATTTATTTATTTATTTATTTGTTAATTTATTTATTTAATTATTTATTTATTAATTTATTTATTTATTTGTTAATTTATTTATTTATTTGTTAATTTATTTATATATTTGTTAATTAATTTATTTATTTATTTATTTGTCAATTTATTTATTTAATTATTTATTTATTTATTTGTTTATTTATTTATTTATTTGTCAATTTATTTATTTAATTATTTATTTATTTATTTGTTTATTTATTTATTTATTTATTTATTTATTTATTTATTGATTTATTTATTTATATGTTAATTTTATCATTTTTGTTTATTAATTAATTTATTTATTTGTTGTTTATTTTTTTTTGTTTGTTCATTAATTTATTAATTTATTTATCTATTTTTGTATTTATTTATATTTTTATTTATTTATAATTTTTGTTTATTTTTAATCTTTGTTTATTAAACTTCTTTTTTCTTATTGTTTTATAAGTATTATTATGAACTTTACTTTTCTTGAGTTAAATTTAATTTTAATTTGTGTATTATTGTTTATATAATTTTTTATTGTCATTACTTTTCTTTTTTTTTTCCATTTGAATGAAGGTTTTTTCTTTCGTATTTTCCTTCGATTTGTTCTTTAAATTTTTCTAAATTATTATTTTTTTTTATATATATCATAATGTTTCAGTAGTAAGATAATATTATATCATATCTCTGAATTGTAAAATGTGCGGTCACATGCCTTTTTTTTGAAAATATTATTGCGAAATAAATATCTATCTAACCGGCCGACCACGAGAAAAACAAACTTTCAATAAAAAAAACTTGCTGAAGCCGAACTGTCAAAACAGAAAGGCGAAGAAGCGAATTAAAGAAAAAATGCAACAGACAGCAAATAAAAAGTGCTGCCACACGGCTATGCCTAGCAAGGGGTGGGTTCACTTTTTAACTACTTTCTTTTTACTATGGTAAAAAAAGGAGCTATCGAAGTGATTGAATTATACGATTAATTAAATTGATTCGCCACAGGGGCGCAGCTAAAAAATAAAATTAAAAAGGGCGCCAGTAATTTTTTTTGAAAAAGGAAATTACAAACCTCCGGAGCGAAAGCGACGGTGAAAATTTTGAAATAAAAAGATGAGATTTATATTCCCAAATTGGGATTTGAAATCTATATATTGATTTTAAAGTAATTTGCTTGGGAAACCTTGCAATTAAGTAGGACTAAAACCCAAGATCTTTTGAACAAGAGAACAAAGAATTTAGATTTATGAAATTAGAAGATGGACCGTTAAGGCTTTGTCCCGAAAGACACAAACGTTATACTAACGGGTCGGAAGAAAAATTATCGAAAGCAAAAAACCAAACGATTATTAATAGACTTTTATTAAGTCTTCAAAGCAAATTTGTACCGCAAGAAAATGGCTAACGCACAATTTTGCAATGCAAATTTTTCAACACTATACTTAGCTTTTACACTGCCAAAACCTCCTTTCCTGAATTTTCAATTTTTCCTGACACTTAGCTCTCCACCAATCTCCAATCCCTTTCTAGATTTTCAACACCTTTTTTTTTTTGAAAAATTAACAAAATTCTTTTGACTTTATTAAATTTCCTTTTTAAATATTCAAACTTTCTTTTCTCAATTTTTTTCCACACTTTTCTCAGAACCTCTGATTAGTTCCTTAGCTTGCCAAGAAGTGTCCTCCCAGGCTTTCACCATACCTGGATGGCCTCTTCTCGTTTCAATGCCCCAGTGCTTTCGGCCAATCAGAAAGCGTGGATCTCGGTCGCGTCATCAGTCAGCAACACCCCGCACATTTGCGTGAGTGAGCGAATGCAGTTGAGACGCCACCGCCTATCCTACTCGCACTTTACATCCCAGCTTTTATGCACCGTCATCATTGAATTCGCCGAACTCTGGTACGACTTCCAGTGGGCGGCAATTCAATGGACGCATTCAGCCACCTATTCTCTCCCACACGAATTTTTTGAAAGAAAGCTTAAGTAAATCAAAATGAAACTTAATTTTACACCACGTACATTTTTCCCCTCGAAAATAAAGAAAGTAGAATGACTAGTCTGAAAAATGGTGGAAAGTTAATTTCAATTTTTAAAAGCTAAAAGTTTGAAAGAAAAGGTTGGCAGTATTTCCCTATCTCGATATGATACTCGGTGTAATTGGACCCCAGCCCGCGCGGTATCTGGGGAGGAAAGAGGCGTGGGATAATTTAATATGTACATATGTACTTACATTACCCCCCTACCTAATTGAATTCTTGAACCAAAGTTGAACCTCAGTTTATCCGCCACTAAACCTAAGGGCCAGTTGTACAAATATTTGATCCGTGGTTCAGGAACTTTAACTCACCAATTTCAGCGGATTAACTGTGGTTCAACGATGGTTCAGGCATGTAATTGGTTTTTAGTGCATATTAGAACCTTGAACCATCGTTGAACCTCAGTTAACCCGCCGAAATCGGCGAGTTAAAATTCCTGAACCACGGATCAAAATTTAAACCACGATTGTACAACTGGCACTAAGTATTCGTTTACGTTAACAACTGTTAGGCCAGGCGCGCACAAGCAACTAAACAGTTTGGTTTCGATTTTGAGCACAATGGGCTTATATGGGAGTGCGCGCCAGTTTATGTGCGCGGACTCTCATATAATCCTTTACTACTCAAAATCGAAACCAAACTGTTTAGTTGCATATGCGCGCCTGGCCTTAGGGCTAGTTGTACAATTGTGGTTCAAATTTTGATCCGTGGTTTAGGAATTTTAATTCACCGATTTCGGCGGATTAACTGTGGTTCAACGATCGTTCAAGGTTCAAGTACATTCAGAAAAAAATCGCAAGCTAAAATCCAGTATGCTCGGGCTTCTTTTTACATTTTTTTATTCTTACGTGCTCAATCCCAAAATGACACAAATAATTCTTAAATAAATAACTTAAATTTTGAATCAAGCTTTTATTCTTAAATTAAGAAAAAAATGTTTGACTTAAGATTAGAAATATGCTATATTATTGACCCTAAATCTTAAAATAAGATCGTCTTCTTAAATTAAATTCGACACAATTTTGAGTTAGTAATTTATTCTTAAAACAAGCCCAAACATTCTTAAAAGCTTAAATTTAAACACAAATTAAGAACGAAACAATCTTGATTCAAGAATATTCATAATTCGATCAAGCCAAAACAGTCTCAAAAGTGATACAATTATCGCGAAGCTGTTTTGAAACAAGAATTTTTAGTTCATTAAAAACGAGCTTAAAATAAATTTTTTCCACTTGGTTGAAGAATTTCCGAGTTTAACAGACTTTCGTAAACGAATAGGCTTGATTTGTAGCTGTTTTTCTTGATTTTAGCTCTGAGTGTATGTAATAACAGCCAGGTAAATGCCTTAACCATCGCTAAACCTCAGTTAATCCGCCGAAATCAGTGAAGTAAAATTCCTGAACCATCGGATCAAATTTTTGTATAACTGGCCCTTAAAGTATTAAGATTAGCACCTTCGAAGTTTCTGTATTCTGTGATTACTGACTCGTTGATTGTTCAATTCTAACACTTTATTTTGTTTGTCTGGTTGGTTCCAATGGCTCTGTGTCTGTTTGTAGCTGTTATTGTTATACTATAACGTAGAATATCGCTGGCACACTGTCATAGAGACACATTATTAATTTAAAAGATTAAATAACTCAACCAATTGAATTTTTTCAAATTTGGTAATGATTATTCCAATGTGCTACAATTAAAATTCAAATATCTAGTATTAAATATCAATTTAAAAAAAAAATGCAGAATAATCTACTGTCAGTAAATTGCTCCTTTGAAAAATGTCGCGTCACATTATTTTATCATTTTTAATTATTTCTGATAGGTCACTAACTCAGTCTTTTTGATAATCAATATAATATGTAGTTGCAAAGTTTGCCTCTGATTTGATAAAAGTAAATAAATTAAATTTGGTGGCACAACGGCTCATGAAGAACCAGGACCTAGTGACTTACAACTACTCTCAACCATTCCTGTGTGCGTGTCTGCAGGAATGGAGGGGACCTACAGTTTATTTTCAAATCCGAACGGTTAAGGTGAGCAAAATTTTTCTGTGACAGGAGATACTCTTGGAGGATTTGTCACTTCCTCGCAAGAGGCAGTAGCCTGGAAAAAAACTTAAGGTGGGAGTGGCTGGTATTGAATCCAGACCTCTGTCATGACGCACTAACCATTACGCCACGGGCTACTACACCTACGCCTCTGATTTGATTCGTCTCGTAAAAAGTATGGTCGCTTAGAGAGAATTTTAAAACCAAGTAGATTATACCTGTTTTTTCTCTAATACTCAACTACAGCAAATGTACATGCGTATCATCACACTTTTCATCTTTTGTCACATTTATTCTCTTAATACTTTCGAACAGGATTGTTGTTATTGTCACTATAAAAATTCAATTAACAAAAAAAATAATCTTTTTGTTAACATTATCCCAGATTAATCAATGAAAAAAACTCTCACTTTGTCAAGATAATCTGTTAAGTTGTTGTTCATTAATTCTCAGAGAATAAAGCATTTTACAGACCACACAAATCAATCAGCACTAAACAAAGTATAAAAGTACAATATAAGTTTCACCTGATGAATACCAATAGGAACGCCAAAACACCTATACCTCAACAAGTATCGACAACAAATTTTAGAGAATTCTTTCTCTAAACCTACGCAGCCAGTTCGAATATCAGTCACATCTTTGCTCCACATAACCAAACCTCCTGCTGACTCAGAAAAAAAAAAACAAAATAAAAACGAACTCCCCACACACGTCACACCATCGACAAACCACTTGTTTTAGCCAATTGTTGCAGATGGATAATCCACCAGCACCGCATACCGTTCGTCGTGCTCGAAGTCGAAGATATACAACAACTCACCTCTGAACACCTACAGTTTCGGATTACAGAATCGATTGTGATCGAAATTTATGGAAAAGATACTTCGCACAATTTACTGCAAGCGAATGGACGTACATATCTCTGTCCTAGATCTAACTCATGCGAAGTTCCCTGCGCATTGCTGAATCGGTGCGATCGGTGATGGTGACGCGGCTCGTGCGCTTGCTCTGCTCCAGGGCTCCATATTGATGTCTTCCGTATAATGGATTACGCCGCAATTGTAGCGGAGGTGATGGAGGTTATGGAGGCGACACATAAGGTGGAATGCACATTTAAATGAATTATGAGGTGGTTTCAATTTGTACACGTGACACACTAAGGGCGTACGACTCGACTCTATTCACATCAGTTCGGTTCGGTTTCTGTGTGATGTCAGAGAAAGTATCATAACATAGCTAGCACTTACCTACCTTACCCGGTAGCTGGCTGACTTGATAGCAAATTAAGTGACGAGTTTACTGCCGCTGACTTTGTTGTCATATAGCATCTCTTTTTGTGGCGTGCCGCTTGACGTTTGTGGGCGAAAGATCTTCACCCAGTGATATGGAGCATTTGAGTACCTGTTAATGCTATACGTGTCGAAGATGGCGAAAAGTAGTTACGAGGTGTTTTATGGCTTTATGGATAAAATCCAGACATGTAAATTAGCTTTTAAATGTTAAAGGAGTGTTGATTTAGGTGTTTAGTTCAGGAACAATGATGCTATTTGGAAGTCTGTATAAGATAAGAATATGCGGAGAATGTCTTAAAACTATAAAGTAGAATGCACATTCCTGAAGTTGTTAAGTGGTTTGAATAAATTAATTCAAACTACATTCACTATACTGAATATGGATTTTATACATTTGAGGTACTTTTTCTAAATGAGAAAAATTGGAAGAAACTAGAACGAATTTGAGAAAATTATGGAAAGAGCTTTGACTAGCTACTGCCTACTGCTAATTGAGATATGTGCAGAAATTCAGTTTTAAAATTAATGGCGCAAAATTTTAGACGATTTAGTATGATTTTAAAGCATTTTTAGTATGATGCTAGGTTGAAAGAATATTTTCCAAATTTTAAACGAGTTAGATTCGTATTATCTTTTTAACATTTTACTAAAGTTAAAATACCTATCCAAATACCTATCATACTAACTACAAATGTCACTTTGACAGTTACAAATGTGAAAATGATGTGATCTGTCACTGTTTTAGGCGTGCTCAGCTGGATTTTATTAAAGAAATTAGTTCAGTATGACGCTAGTAAAGAGCTTTAAAGATAGAAAATTGTTCAGTATAGTATCATTCTAATGCCTTAACATCAGTTTGTTTAAAATTTTGCGCCAAGTTTCGATTCCAGCCTTTTCCACTTGAAAAAAAACGGCTACTGCAAGGAATTGACAAATAATACTATGGCCTCCGAATGAAAAACCACAAGAAAACAGTCGTACTTGTAATAAGTAAAACAAATTAGAAATATATTGGTAAGTTAATATATCCCAGAGATCCCAGAGATCGGCAAGGGGTAACTGCCCTCTTGTGCCCCTCCTTGGGGCGCCAATGTATAATCTGCATTGGATACATATGCATATACTATTTGGCCTTAAAAACCACAGTGTGATCGTACATAACACCAAGCCCCTACGACCCTTTGCATTTTATTAATATGTAGTTAGATCGTTAATTATTGCTTGATCCTTACCAGAACACAAATCCCCCACTCACAAATAACTTCGGAAGGTCACTTTTATTTCAGCGACCAAAAATAAGAATACTAAAATGTTTTTTTTTTTTCTAAAATCGCAGATCTAGCCTTGCTATTTAGCATACGGTATAACGCGCCCTATCGCGATTTTAAGGGGTTGGGTATAACTCATCATGAACCAACTCAACACAGAACAAGTCATCATATTAGCAACTCATCATGGGACAACTCATCATGGGACAAAAAAATATTAAGGACCATTTTTGTGGGAAATTGCCTCAGCTACAAGATTGTAAAATTAAATTTTTCTCTAGCACAAACACTTTCTGAGATATTTGCAAAAAACTCATTTTTATTACTTGTGACCCCTTATATTGAGCGGTTATCAATGTACCAAACTACAAAGTACTAACCCTCAACCAGCCTCACGCTACGAAAAACAAACCAATAATATGCCTTCAAACAAAATTCATTCTGAAAATGGATATTATGGCCATGATGACTTATTCCCATGATGAGTTGCCCCATGATGAGTTGTCCCATGATGAGTTGTCCCATAATGAGTTGTCCCTATGATGATATGTACCCTATGATGAGTTGTACCCTATGATGAGTTGGGTTTTGATGAGTTGGGTCATGTTCAGCTGCGGCATGATGAGTTAGATATGATGAGTTGCGATGATGCCGATTTTAAGGAATAGTCGTTTTTCTGCAAAGGTCATCTTTCAAAAAATATAAAAAAAATATTTTTTCAAGACATAGACAAATTCAAAAAGGGTGTTCTTATTGTGTGTTTTTACAATTTGTATCTTCAAATATGTCTTAAATAAAGAAATAGAGAGAATATAAAAACAAAAAATAAATCGTTTTTTTTCTTAAATCAAAAAAAATATTTCTGGGGGTAGTCAAAAAAATTTAAAGGCAGGTCAATTCCAACTTGAAAAAAATTTGAAAAAATCGATTTTTGTTTTATGGGGCATCGACCTTTTGGCTCCTCCATTTTTGAGAATTGATTTTTTTGTTAACTGTGGGTGGTCAAAAAACTTTAATGGGTGGTCAGAAATGTTAATTCATTAATTTTTTTTAAATATTTTTTTTTTTTTTTTGTAAAAGATGACAATCAATAAAAGTTTGAACACTTTTTGGGGCACATTTGAACACAGCTCCCTTATAGGCCTAATTTTGTGGCCTCAACTGTGAACTTCGATATGCCTAACAAAAATATAATTTATGGATAGCTAAGAGTAAAGGTGTTTGAAAAAAATTAGATATAATGTCAACACAAACCATAAGCTTAGTTTTAGTATGATAATTTTTTTTTCAAGCTGAATCCGCACTTCAATTTGTTCGGAGTCAGTCTCATCTGACTGCATGATCTTTGCTTACTAATGAAAAATTTTTCACACAACACTTACAACACTCAAGCTTGGCATAAATCCTAGCTTCAAACTCTCCTAGTGGGTGCCGGGCGGAAATGATCTTGTGCATTGTCAAGATGGTGTTCAGGCAAGATCAGTTTGCATTGCTGAGGTGTTCCTTTAGTCCTCAATAGTTCAACCTTCCCTCCAGAAATGTGATTTGACCATAGATAATGGATTCCTAATTTTCTGTGGTGAATTGAGCAATTTTCATAATCCATGCCGAAGAAATGGAAGACTGGTGGGGGCAAACAAGTAGCTAATGAGCTCATTCGGACGCTTTGGCAGGGGACTTCGACCCAAACTATTTTAATTGATTATTCAAAGGTGTCTCTGAATCTGATCTTATCGGCTTCCCAACTTTGCTAGTGTTTATCAGGCGGTATTACTGAAAATTACGAAAGAATGCAAAATACTAAAAGAAGACCCTAACCAAAACTGTAATTCTGCCATCTTGACAGTCAGTCAGGTAGCTGTTAAAGAAATTGTCTCACTCTTATCATCTTTGGAATTAGTTCAGCAATGCCGGGATGAGCTTTTGGGTCTAAATCTTAACATCAAGGTTACTCTAATGTGGGTTCCAGGTCACTGTGGCATTGAGGGAAACGAGCGGGTAGACGAACTGGCAAGGCAAGGCAAGGATTAGCCCTTCATAGCGCAAGCGCACTTGCGGAAAGAGTCAGTATTCCTCTTTGAGTTATGAAGGGCAATATTTTCTCAATTTTCCTCACTGAATCAAATCATAAATGGCACAGTCTAACAAACTGCGTCATATCTAGAAATATTTGACATTACTGACTCTCGCAATAAGCTTCTGTATTGATGCATTACGTATCAATCGCCAATGTAGAAAGACTGTTCGAACAAAAAAACAGTTCAGAAAGTACGCAATTTATTCTTATCACGACTTTCCAACTTTTCTGGCATAATTTTCAAATTTTTATCTCCGTAGTGTGTTTATCTGGTTCAATATACATCCAAGAAAAAAATTATCGGATGATGTTTAGCCGAGTTATGCGCGTACGAATACAAAAAGGGATTCATAGAAGAATAAAACTGGAAACAACCGACTTTACAGGCAAACCTAGACAAGACATAGCCAGGGTCATTGCAACTTTTTCCGGACAATGGCCAATCGGAGAACATGCGACGAGGCTGGGTATTCCTCACAATACCCACTGTAGTAGCTATGGGAACCAGCTGGAAAAGGAAACAGTCATTCATTTCCTGCGCAGGTGTCCCGCTTTGGCCAAAACGGGATGACAATCATTTTTCAATGATCTTAACGAACTTACGGAACTGAAGATTAGAGACCTGGACCCATGTTCTGTAACTCTCGCATCGAAAAAATCAGTCGAGAAACGCTGAAAAATGGAACAAAACTCATGTATTTTGTTTCAGTTTCCATCGTTTCTCGACTGATTTTTTCGATGTGAGAGTTACAGAACATGGGTCCTGATCTCCTTTCTCAACACAACAAGGTGGCTCTAAGACAAACGCGGTCGTCTGTACCGTTTTCTTAGTCTGACTCTCAGATCAGGGGCAAGTGGCAATGGATTACTGAAGCCTACAAAGTGCCTTGCCTGGCTCTTTATCTCGCAAATTACTGTAAAAGATCGTTTTTCATTATAGGTCATGTGGGTTATAGTGTCAAAAAGGCGCACTTTAGCGCTGATTGGGTCTCCGAGCTAGTATTTGCTCGGGGCCACTATTTATACGTACCTAGCTTTAGTATTGAAACTATAAGCTTCAATGTACATTCTTTCATATTCTACTTTGTACTATTTGAAAACTGACACACGCATGTTCCTCCACATTAATTTTTACCGTACAAATTATTAAATGCAAATTTTCTGATGCATATTATTGTTTGAACGAAATTGCCAATTGTTTCTTTGTTCCTACATCTGTAAAGATATTCTTGAAACCAGTCAGACATTTTACTTTTGCCTGTTTTCTTTAATTACCAAATTCCTATTCAAGTTTTAAATAGTCATTACAACAAAAGCTAGCTATTAACATTTTTCGGACGGAAAATACTTTACTCTTTTGAAATTATCTCTTTTGTTTTCTCAGGCATTGAAAACTTTAGTAATAAAGCAACCTTCCTAAGTGAAGACGATTCCTGCTTCACAATCTCAAGCCATCTAATCCGAGTTAGACTTAGCAAATATATTATTCTCTCATTGTTATGTAGGTACTTTGGCATTTAACATCCCGAATACGCCTCTCATATGAGCATGAACTCAACTCCCTGTAATGCAACTAAACACACATAACAACGCGCATTGTTCCTGCTGCCTACTGTCTACTGCCTGCATCCTGTGCTGCTGTCTGAATTCCAATTTTCCTCCATAATTTCTTGTCTTTATTGTTCTGTAAAGTTACTATGTGCTCGATGTGCTCATCTTCGTTTTCTTCGTATTCATTCACGAATTGGTTTGAGTCATAAATCACATATACAACGACACGCAACAGCCCCGACCATAAGTCTCTATTATGAACTCTCTGATTGAACTGTCTTGGAGCCAAAAAAAAAAGAGCTGAAGCGCACATAAACTAAACAACATGCACATGGAATTCTGGCTGCTGCTGTGGGTTAAACACAACGAGCAGAAAATTCCCACAGCATCAACCTTTGTCCTATATTTTATGACTTCATCTGGAACACACTAGAGCTCTGGCTGGCTATACATATACCAACTTTATTCCTTGAATCTTATGCGAAGTTCTGGGCTTGCTTTGGCTTTGGCTTTGCCAGCCAGCATAGCATTATTGCCAGAAACACTAAGCCCCAAGTCCGTGAAACCTTTAATATTGTTCTTTTTGGGTATAGACAGAAAGATATGGAAGAAGCTTCCCGAATTCACTTGCTATGCCATTGACGGAACTCCGACTACGGCAGGATGAAGTCATGCTTTGCATGCATCTCACGCTTCTCCTTTCTTGTGGCATATTGCTCATTTTTGGAGTTTGACACTGGAAAAAGAAAATGAGGCTTTATGGTTAGGATAGAATTTCCTTGTGCGCACGTTGATTCTTGTTGGCTCGTCTCGACTCGACATCGTCATCGTCTCCGTCTCTGGCTTAAAGCATTTTCACGAATAAATCACCTTTGGCCTTTGGCCCAAGTTCGATCTGTGTTCGATTGGGGGTGGTGGTGTAGCAGTCAGCCAGTATTACATCCCAATTCACTCGAGAATGGGCTATAGGAGGTACATAGGCTAGGCGACTTGAGATCCATGCCCAAAACCCTATCGGAAGTGTGCATCTCTTGGGATATTTTTTTTCTCCTCTGGTATATGCTCTTCGTACTGGAGAGGCATACAACAACTCTGGAATTGTGCCAGTGATGTGGAATATTTTCGTAATAATAATAATTGTATATGGCATATCGCATGGCATTGCAGATTGTTACTGCTGCTGTTGTTGTCCATATTGCACCTGGTTTGGATATAAAATTCACCATTTTTTCAGTGTATAATTTTCCATAATGGCTGAGATGGTTGTAAATTGATGTATTGCTTCTTCAGGTAAAAGTTCAAAGTTTTCCAGGTGAAGATCAAAGTTAGGTGGATCTTCTTTTCGTGCAAATTAAGTATTTCGTTTTTCTGACCTAGTTGCAATTAGGAGAGATAAGAAGAAGAAGTGTAACTTTCTAGAACTAACATCGCAGTAATTGAACTGTAACCCTTGGGGTCGTGTTCAATTTTTGTATGTTAGTAAATACATTTATAAGATTTTACAGTTGGAATCATTTAAATCTTCATCTGAATTACAAAGTTTAATAGTTGACTTTCAATGTGATAATTCGAAAAAGGCCTAACATTTAGTTTAGGACGACAAAATGCCAAAGAAAGGAAAAAATTAGTAAGAGGCTGAAATTTGGCATGGATATTGGCTGTCGCAGCTCTCCCTTTCTGCTTATCGTCCAGCACTCGGTGGCAGCGGCGGCGGTGTGGCGCACGTTAAAAGGGTTTTGTAGAGCATGTCTCGTCAAACCAAAGTAGCAGCTGGTTTCATTCGTGAAGTTGATGCTTACTGCAGGGAAGATGAACGCGAAGTAACTGCTATCAATTAGTTACATTTTTCCTAGGCTGTGGACAGATGCTTCTTTATTTATGATAAACTTCAAGGCCAACAAGTTTAGCCCCTTCTTTAATCCCCGTGAAGATCTCTATAATGGCATGTTGGGAGTGGACGATAATGTCGATATAGTCCACTTCCCAAGTAGTTGGAGTAATTGTTTAATATAGTGTCTTCCATGTTAATGCGTTGCCTATTCGCACTATCTGTTTCAGAACAATATTGAAGAACTCACATGATCTCGGAAGTTCTATGGGCAAAAAATAAGGGAGGAAGGCCAACTTCTCAGGAGGAAAAAGAGAGAGTGCGCGAAGCGGGATGTTAAGTCTATTGAGACTTTTAGCGGCAGGGGTGATGTTCGAAAGTTTTATCGAAAGATTAAGCAATATACCCAGGGATACAAGGCCAAAACAGAAGCTTGCCGAGATGAAAGTGGGAACACGGTTGCGAATAAACATTACACAGTCGGTGCTGAGGATATGGAAACAACATACTTCTCTAGACTGCTGAACGGCGAAGACAGCCAAAGTGCTGCTGTTAGACAAAACAATCCATTCAACTTGGACGATGATTGCCAACATTTTCGTCCACCCGACCTACATGAAGTGCAAGGCTGCTGGCGCGGATGGCCTCCCAGCTGAACTATACAAAACAGGAAGGGATGACTTGGTAAGGCGTAAACTTCAACTTATCTCAAAAATTTGATTGGAAGGTATGCCCGATGAATGGTACCTCACTGTAGTGTGCTCCATCCAAAGAAAGGAGATGCTCTGACGCTCTACGGAGGTATAAGTCTCCTCAACGTCGCATAAAAAACCTGTCATCTATATACTGTGTGATCGCTTAAAACCCTTTTCCAACAAATCTGATCGGCCACTATCAGTGTGGTTTTAGGCCGGGCAAATCAACTGTCGACCAAATGTTTCAAATCGATACACACCACCTCTTTTTCTTTCAAAAGTCGCATATGATAGCGTACACAGAGACGAATTATACAGAGCCATTTCGCATCTTGGTATTCCTGCCAAACTCGTCCGCTTGTGCCGGGTGACTATGGAGAAATCTTGCTGCTCCGTCAAAGTCGATAAGAACACCACCGATACCGAACCCTTTGATGTCGAAAAAGGTTTGAGGCAAAACGACGCTTTATTATGCAACCTGTTTAACAATTGTAAGCAACTCGCAAGTCAACAACAGAGGTACAATTTTTTAAAAGTGTGTTCAACTGAATGCTTATGCAGATGATATTGACATCATTGGGAGAACGAAGCGAGCTGTTACCAGCGCATTTGCAAGTATTGAGTCAGAGGCGGCGAAAATGGATTTGGCTGTTAATGAGGACAAGATGAAGTATATGCTATCATCGAGAAAGGAATCTCAACGTCTTGTTGACTCGGGCAAAACGTCATGATGGGTAAGTACAACTTCGAAGTTATCAAGGACTTTTGTCTACCTTGGGCCTGGGCTCCACTATAACACCGCAAAATGACATCAGTGCAGAGATCAAACGAAAAATTACTCTTGCCAATCACTGTTTCTCCGGGCTAAGAAGGCCCTTGAGTATAGTAAAGTCCTCTTAAAGAACCAAGGAGACCTTATATATAAGACCCTTATCATCCCGGTCCTGCTATATGGGCCAGAAGCATGTCAAAATCGGATGAGAATCTGCTTGGGTGCTTTGAAAGGAAGATTCTTCGGCTGATTTTCGGTCCAGTTTGTATCGATGGAGTATGGAGGAGAAGATTTAATAACTAGCTTTACGGGCCTTACAGCGACGTGCGTCGACCTGGTCAAAAAGCTGAAAATACAGCGGCTGAGATGGATGGGACACGTGGAGCGTATGGAAACCGACGTACGAGTCTTCGAATCAACCCCTGATGGTCTGCGCAGTAGAGGAAAGCCCCACCTTAGACCTTAGGTTGCGCACACAAGTGGAGAACGACATCAACCACCTTGGAGTTCGTTACTGGAGGCAGCTATCTAGGGACAGAGCTGGCTGGACAGGCTTGTTGGTTGAAGCTGTAGGTTATCCTGAACCGTTAGCACCATCTATAGTAAATTTGCCAACTACCTCTTTGTTAATTTCACGATATTCTACTAACACTGATTGTTGACATCTATGTTAAGTTTATTACTATAACGAGTGGCTGCAAAGTCTATTAGTCGAAAACCATTATCTGATATTGTTTGGTGGAGCTGTGCTCACTAACTAATCCACTATATTATATTTGTCCTTTTTTTCTAAATAAAAAAAAGAAATATTTCAATGATTTATTGGGTCTTACTATATATGGAGGAGTTTTCAATGCCAATGCATTATTTCACCTTTACCTTGACCCATTCCACATGCTCGTATATCTCTATGCCTCGCTGGTAAAGTGCCATTTTTATCCATTTTTTCCAAACCCTTCCATAAACACTCGTAAAAAAATTCCTCTCAATACATTGAAATGCAAAACTATGTTTTAAATTTCCATATTTGGTGACCAGTTTCGTTCTCACCTTATAGTCTTCTAAAATGTTCCTTTACGTGTCCCGTCTTCCGAAGGAAACAATCGGTATCGGTTCCTACATCAAGAATTCACATGTGCCAATGGCTGTTTCAATTCAAATGATTTATTCCACCGATGAGCTTATAACCAAAATCGACTACAATGTATGGGTCCCATAGACCGATTATATACCATACTTGCCATATCATAGCAGAAAGGATCTGCATCTATAAAGGAATTTGTGTGGGGAGAGAAGACGAGTCCTGTTGTAACACTTCTGTTAACATTGTTCAGATACATTGTTAAGATATGAACTTTCCTTGTTAGCCTATGGTATAATCCAAGCAAGCTTGCTCTTGCACTCTCAGAGGTACCAAACACTTGTAATATCTACCCGTACCCTTACTTTACAAAAACAACAACAAAAAAAAAACCGAGAGAAAAAAATTATGTTTCCTTGTTGAATCTTGGTGTACTTCTTTCTGTATTCAACACTGTTGCACGATGTTCTTGTAACTGGATGTTCGATATAATGTAAATCACTTGAAATTAATTTAGACCATTCCTGATGTGTAAAGGAGCAAGGTATTGGCAAATAATTTAGAAATTTCGAACATGAATTGAATGGAAATGAGGTCAAGACCACGGAACCGTACAGTTTAATATCATTATACCTTGTTCACATATTGAGACATCAAAATATGTACATAAGTAGTACAACATGGGAGTAATACCTATGCGATTATTTATTGACCTTAGATTAATGGTGCAAGAATAAGGAACATTTTAGATGTTTTAGTTGTTTGAATGATTAAATATACTTTATTGTCGGGAGACCGAATAAAAAAATTATAGATCTGGATTTTTTGCACGGTGACCTTTTTCACTTGTAAATTTCTTTACAGTTGTGACCTTAAAATAATTTAGTTTCATAAAATGTTATAAAGTCTGTCAGTATTTGGCCTGAACACGATATGAGGAACAAGGGCGGATCCAGGGGGGGGACGTCATGACCCCCCCCCCTGGGCCATATCCATTCGCTTATTAATACTGATTTCATTCATAAAAAAAGAGACTTTGCATGCAAAAATAACATAAATCCAGAACTTGACCCTCCCCTGGGCCATATCAAAAACACTACACACATCTAGATCTGCTGCTGTACATTGCAATTATTAACTTCCCATTGGAAGTTATTGTAATCCGTCCGATTTGTGAAATTGAAAATTTTGACATTTCTCGACGTTTCAAGGTCTCTGGAGTCGGACTACATTGTTTTTAGAGAGATGTCTGTGTACGTACGTTCGTACGTTCGGAAATTTTTTTTCGTTCACGATATCTCGAGAACGCATAGGGATATCGACTTCAAATAAATTTTATATTACAGATAATAAGGTCATAACATGTAGAAAGGCCTTTCAGAAAAATTCAATAAGCGCTTATTTTATCACAGTAATTTAAAAAAAAGTTGTAAAATGGCTTGTTTCTCGAATATCTCTAGATATCGACTTCGGCCTGGTTTTATTATGTGCTTAATGATGTAGTGTAATACTTAAAAAAAATCAACCCACAGTTTTTTTTGTAATTAAAAAAACATTTAAAATTGTTAAAAAAATATCGAATATTAAGAACACACAAAGATATTAACTTCGAGTTAATTTTATTTAGTATACACCTAATCTGCCGATTAGAGTTTGTAAAAAAAATCAAAAAACGGTTTTTTTCTATGCCAAAGTAACTGTAAAAAAAAAACTGGTTTTTGGCTCGAATATCTCGAGAACAACCAATGATATCAACTCCGGGATAATTTTAATTTCCACACAATACCATAATTAGTTATGGATAAGGTTTGTAAAAAAAAATTTATTAACTGTTTTTTTTTTCTAGGCCAACAAAACAGCAAAAGAAACTGCTAATAGCCGTTCCACACTATCCCATCGAGTATTAATACATGTCAAAAAAAGTGTGATAGAATTACTTACGACTGCCAAATTTGTGTGAAGAAAACGATTTTCATATTTTGCTTCCACACTTGCATCCAAAAAATCAACTCACCATAACCTCAAACCCCTTGATGAGGAAGAACTATTTTGGGCTCGTTTCGGTTCTCAGGGACGAATTTTTTGGCAAAAACTGGCCAGTCTGTTCATATAAAAAAAATTTAATTGGACTGTTAATTTTGGCAAGGAATCGAACATTTAAACTTTAAAGTCTTTTCAGAACTTACCGCGTTAAATATTAAAAAGAAGGAAAACACAATTAAAAGAATTATTTTTGTTTTAGTAGACTGTATTGAATGAAATTCAATTTTAAAGATTTTAGTGACCTTTAGTCCAATGCGATTCGCCCAGGCACAGGCACGACAGTTGGGCTCATCAGTTAGATGCTGTCGTACCTTTCTGAGACGCAATATTTTAGTCTGTCGTGCCTGGGCGACAAGCATTTGGACTAAAGGTCACTAAAATCTTTAAAATTGAATTTCATTCAATACAGTCTACTAAAACAAAAATAATTCTTTTAATTGTGTTTTCCTTCTTTTTAATATTTAACGCGGTAAGTTCTGAAAAGACTTTAAAGTTTAAATGTTCGATTCCTTGCCAAAATTAACAGTCCAATTAAATTTTTTTTATATGAACAGACTGGCCAGTCACTAAAATCTTTAAAATTACCGCGATAAATATAAGAAATATTAATAATTTCTTCTTTCCGGCGCACAGTGTGGGATTCTGGCAATCTAGCGGAATTTTATTATAAAAATCATTCGCATGAACCAAAGCAAAAATTGGTTTAATATATAGCTAATACCTCCCTGTAAGCAAGTATACCAAAATTTTTAGGTGGAGTTGTGGAGAGCATGTTTTACTGAGAGAATTGATTTTAAAGTGAGAGTTTGTGATTTATTTGAGTCAAGTTTGCGGTGCGAAGGTGTTCGGGGATTTTTACTTTTAAACGTCTTTTGTGAGTCTTAATTGAAGTTTTTATTTTTTATTTATTTAATACAATATAAGAGAATAAGAAAGTGAGAAAAATTACATTTCAAAGGGTGTTCAATTTTTTGTTGTTGTGTTTTTAAGTGAAAAAAATGTGTTTTTTTTGTTAATTTTTACATTTATTGGAGAAAATTTTAATGTATTCAGGGTTATTCAGCAGGGAAACTATATACGTCTTAAAGGCTGACATTTCACCTTTCATATTGCGTTTTAAGTTGCTGCGCATATCTGCGCACTTGAAAAATTTGCTAATTTTTCTAAACGCTTACCGTCCAAAAAATCATGTTCTGTTTTTCTTTTTCTAATATTGTTTGTTCTTAGTTCTTATATTTTTTTTAACTTTGAGAAATGTGTTCTCTCTTTGCAAACACAATATTAGAGAGAGATATTTTGCATACTACAACTTACAGGGTGTTTTACGTTTCAATTAATATATATTTAATACAAAAATTTAACATTTTACTTTAAAAAAATATGTATTAATAAAATAATACATAATATCAAATTTAGGTATTTTGTATACATATATTATATATGTATTACAACTTACAGGGTGTTTCAGTCATTTATGTATTTAATACAAAAATTTAACATGTTACTTAAAAAAAATATTTTTTTATAAAATAATACTTATAATATAATAAATATAAAAGCAATAAAAATGTACAGGGTGTTTTTCAAATTTAAATACAAATTTAAATATCACGAACTATTTACGAGAAAACATCCAGTTTGGAAACAATGAGAGATTAATATGTGGTGTTGTCTCCATGTTGTGTGGAACTTTGAATAGTTTTTAAAATGAATAATAAAATTTTTTTAAAAAGTTTAAATTTTGTGAAATTTTATTTATTAATTTTTAAATTTTTTGCTCACAACAATTATTTATATTTATTTATACGCTACGCGTTTCGGATATTTTCATCCATCATCGGGCTTAATTCAGTGACTTGTCGATTTATTTTTTACATTTATATTTATGGCAATCAAAAATAAGACTAAAAAATAAAACTTATTGTTTCAGATAAATTCAGATATGTTAATATATATAAAAAACTTGCTTTATTTAATTTTCTGTTTACTTTTTCTTGAATTTAGGAGAAAAAAGTGTATAAAAAGTTCAACATGCGACATGTTATTAATATTTTTCTTGTTGGTAAGGTTAAAACCCTCCCGCCCCCCTTTCCACACATTTTGACCTATTCCAATTGTAATTTATTTTTTTAACATTACATCTGAGCATATTTGTTGCAAAAAGTTATCAAAAAACCAACCCAAGTTTTGTTTTATGCGTGGTAGTGATTTTCAGAAAATTAACATTTTTTCATATGAGAGATCGGTCACTTCAAAGCTCGTTTTAAAAAAACTTTGAAGAGATATGACAAAAATTTAAGTTGTATTTGATTCTACGAGCCATTTATATTATATAAGCAGAAAAAAATATAAGAAAAAGTTTAATGCACGAGCGCTATTAATTTAATTCCGCTAGATTTCTAAATTCCCACACTGTGCGGCGTTTCGAAGAAATCGCACTCTTCGTGTACACGGGATTATACTGACGTTTGGAAGTTGTTGTATGTTACTCTTGTTCTTAGATTTAGATTGTACCGATGCGTTGTTATTGGTGCATTATCAATAAGAGTGGGCTGATGGTCATTTGTTTCTTATTGAATTGTGTTGGCATATTGTTGAGTGCAAATAACAAAGCTTACAACGTCAGACGTGTCGCATTTAATTTTATTAGGTTTAAGCTTGCTAAAAAGAGGATCCCATGTCGTGGATAGTTTGAATCTAGAATCTCTATTAAAATTTTTGTGTTTTTTAATTTCAATTTCAATTGCTTCCCTTACAATCCTAGGCATATAGAATCTCTCTGTAGCAAGTGATTCAGCTCGATCAAGACGAAAAAAATGATCTTCGTTGTATGCTAAATGCTTACAAATTGCAGATTTTGTGACAGCGTTGTGTTGTATCGCTTTAACATATTCATTTAACCGTGTTTGTATTCCCCTTTTTGTGTCACCGATGTAGGATGACCCACAACTACATGGTCCAGAGTATACTCGAGGATTTTGGAACGGAATTATGTCTTTTGGTGTTCTTAAAAGTTGACGAACTTTGGTAGGTGGTTTAAAAATAGTTTTTATACCGTTACTTTTCCAAAATCCTGCCATTTTAATCTGAAACACCTTTTATATGGTAAAAAAATAAGCTCGTTTGTCCACTGTAGCTATTACGGAATTTTGTAACTCATTTAGCTTGGGCTTCCAAGCTCTTTGTTTTGAGCTGTAACCATTTTTCTTTAATGCCATGTCAACATGTTTTAATTCTTCTTGAATGTGAACCATATCGCATATTGCATAATGCTCGATTTAGGAGCGCCGATACAACTGAAGTGAAATTAGAAGGGTGATGATGAGATGTAGCATGAAGATATCTGTAAGTATGAGTGTTTTTTTTTTCTATATACTCTGTGTCCTATTGAACCATCTTGTTTTTTTATAAGAATGCTATAATGAATTTTCATTTTCTATTTCTACCGTAAATTTCACCTTTTTAGTAAAGAGTTTAGATGATTTAGAAAACTATCTACTGTGTTTGCTTTTAGTGCCTACATTCTGTAATTCTCACATGCATAAACTTGGTTGAGAAACGATGAAAACTGAAACAAAATACATAATTTTTGTTCCATTTTCAGCGTTTCTCGACTGATTTTTTCGATGTGAGAGTTACAAAACCTCTTCCAAATTGCAGCTTTTATTAGCGAAGTTTCTAGTGCCAGTTCTTCGAAATGTTGCATCCATATATCGGCTATTACTGGTGCTACAAGTGAACCCATCGTAACACCATCAATCTGTAAATAGTATTTACCATTGTATAGAAAATACCCCGACCTTGGGCACATGTCAATGATTTCTAGCAATTTGGAATCGTTTTCGGAATTTGATAGTCTCAGTTTAATAATCTCTAGGCATTCTTTGATTGGAACGTTTGTAATCGACACAAAGTGCTGTGATTTCTTAACCGATTGTCCGCGAAAAGAATAGCTTAAAGTTTCATAGCAATCGAATAGGCCTATTATTAGGTATTTCATAGGTTCTCAAAAACGTCTAAATATGGCAAATTAATGCCGTTATCATTTAGATTAACTGCCTGAACAGAATGGTGACGGAAACGGAATTTTTTGGATCGGTAAAAAAATATTGTGGTTATTTGTATCGCGAAAAAAAAATTATTGGAAATAAAAAATGTGAATTCTGAGCTTGTACACAAGAATATTGTTTTGTTTTTCTTCAAAATACTTTCCAAGCTGTACAGCTGCATTGTGGGCACGGAAATAGCGTATACGAAACTTTTTGATAGCTCTTCGAGTTCCGTCTGCGGCTTCGGTTCCAGCATTCTATTATGTTCAGACAGTAAGATAGAGAGGGATTTCTGGTTTAACACTTATTTTACATACCACGAAGTACCTGTCGACAAGGTTTTTGCTCGTGTGAAAAGAAAGTGAGTCGACAAAGCAGTTCGAATTCTTGAAGGCGCCAGTTATAGCTATAATTGAAACTCATCATTTTAATTATTTTTTTTAAGACGTTTAGAAAGCAAAATCGATGATTGTTTTGATGCAAAAATAAAGCTTATATTTTAATTAATATTTTATCTGGCCAAACGAAGATTCGTTTCGGCCCAACCTTTATCATGAAAATACTTTTATTGTTTCAATGATCATTGATAACGTATATAGTGCAATCATTGAAATAATGAAAGTAAATTTATGTGGAGGGTTGGGTCCAACCGAAATTTTATTTTAGCAATAAAATATCTATTTATTGAGTCTTCAGCTTCATATTAGCATTAAAATAATTGCGCTATATCACTTTCTCTGCACAAGATACAGACTTATGCACAAAAAAAGTAGTAGGTATTAATTGTGATCTTTCATATGATTTACCTAACATATATAGGTTGAAAGTGTTACAACAATGGGACGCAACTCATACAATTTTCATACGATTGTCAGATATGACAATTTCATTGTTAATACGGTTGTAAGACATTTGGGACAGTTATTTTAGTTATAATTTTGTAAGATCTTACAATCGTGAATTGTCTATACTAAGCTTAACAATTATGGCTACTGTATGGTCAACAAAGCTTACTTGGGTTGTCATTAAAGGGAGCGAGAGGCGTTCAAAGATACATATGAACTTTTTGTATCTTTAGCATGCACTGCTGTGTGTGTGAATCTACGTTTTCCACGTATATACTCCAATCAATAGGCCTCAGAGGCTATCAATGGGTCGCCAAAGAATGTCAATTTTTTTTTAAGAAGAACTGTGTATTATTTATTATATTGAATATAATGTAATTGGAGGAATACTAATATAAACCAGAATATATTAATATTTTGCAAGATCAGGGGCCTATTTCACCAAACACTTTTCACTTTGCAAATTTTCACTTTTACTTTGCAAATTTTGTTTCACCAAAGGCAAATTTGCAAAGTGAAAAGTTCTGAACAATTTTATCAATTTGAAAATATATTTTATACTTTTCGTTTCACCGAACAGCAGTACACTAACAGCCTAATTCATAATCGCATTATAACGAGTGCATAATGTTACACTCTTTATAATGCCTCTAAACGCCAAAATGTGATTCATAAAGCTTATACAACGTTGAATAGAGGCATTATAAGCTAAACGCGTTTGGAGGTTGAATAGTGCATACATAAGGATATTTTTGTACCGAAATGTCACTGTGACTCACATACAATAATAAAACACAAAAAATTAAGGAGGCGCTTATTTTTTAATTTCTTTTTTTTTCCAGCCTAAGAGTGATAAAGGTACATAATTATTTATTTGAATAAAACAAAATATTGGGTAATGTATTTTAAATTCGACTAACGTAGTCATGCCAAAGGTCTTTCGACGAATTATATTTGTTACACTGTTTACCCGACTTAACTTTACTTTACTATTATTTTACTTTATATTTACTTAAGTGTATGCAAAGTTGAATGGTTCTTGATCACTTTAAGAGGGGAAATAAAAGAATTTGAAACAATGCCAAAATAAGCGCCGCCCTAATAAATGAGTATTCTTCTCAAAAAAAAAAAAAAAACATTCCGTGAAAAAAATTCTTTCAATAAATCAAACATGAATTTTTTTATTCCAAGACATTTAACTTTATTTTGAAACTCATAAATTACACAAAGGACAATAATTACAATAATATTAATAGAAATTAAAAGAATACAATCGGCGCAGCACAATTATTTTTTTTTAATTTTTCACGAACAGCTGAGCTTTAGTTGTCAGTTGTGAAGGTAAAACGTAATAGATTTCTCATTTTTAGTCCTTTATTTGACATAAGCGCTGTATAACTATAATGGGTAGGAAAATGTTTTATGAATAGGAATTTATGCAACGTTGCATAGAGGCTACATAAAACCTTATGCAGTGCATTACTATTCATCTGTTTAGCGCAATCTAATGAATAAGGCTGTTAATGTAAAACATGGTTAATCGGAGAAGAGCATAACCGATGAATAGAACCTGAGCATAGTTCTCCTGATCCCAAAGAAAGAAGTGACTCTGAACTTTGTCTACTGCAGAGCATCAAAAATATTTTTTTACCTTAACATATAAGGCTTGCAACGTTTAAAAGATGCTTGCTATCTTATCATTGTAAGTAAGTAATACTGTTGTTAATAAATTGAAATTGAAAATTGAAATCATGCCGTATTATGTGAACGTCTGACACCGCCGTTAGTCAACAATAACCTGATAGGTCCATGTCAGTGTGACTAGGCCAGAAAATTCTGCCAACAATCAAATATTCACATTACGAGAATTCTTCGCAAATATGCAAGAACTTCAAATCGACAACCTTTTCATCGATTGCGGCACCCACTGGTCAACAACCGTGGTTGCACATTTTTTTTCATCTCTAAATCGTCAGTATATCTTCCATCACACATTGCCCTCAACGACGACCCAACTATAACTTCAAAATTATTATTGAACTTTCAAATTCGCATAACATCCACCATCCACCGGATATGTGGTTCATCATCATAAAGGCTGATTTCCAATGGCGCGTTCGCGTTAGAGACGCTTACGTATACGTTTACAAGATTTACGAACGCGTCGACATGACAGACGACTTGAAGAGAACCTGAAAATCAAAATGAACCTACATAACTGTAATTTCGAATTCCTTTCAACAAACTAATCCATGTTTTTTTTTTAACAAAATCCATTTTTTTCTTTCAATAAAAGGAATTTGTCCAGAAAAACCGATTTTTTTCTCTAAATAAATCGATTTTTTTGTTGAAAGGAATTCGAGCATTAGTTTAACTGTCAAAACGCACGCTGAAGTTTAATTTTTTCAACTTTAACGTTGAGGTAGCTTATGTTACGTTGGTTTGTGTACATGCTAATAGGTGCCAAATCGTAACATAATACCCAACGCGTCATTGTAAGCAATTTGCTTAAATTGCTGTGTGAGCTTTGGCGTTGAAAGAAAAATCTGTCAAAGCGACGCCCAACGCGGCATTGGAAATCAGCCTTAAGCCAGATGAACACATTGGTATGATTAATATTTGAAAAGTTTTTCTGCAGTTTTTTAGTTCACACTTTACTCCTTCCCGCGAATATGATAAGTGAATGTGTTATACGTGTATGAGAATTTCATCATCTGCATTTACCAGTGTTGGTGTACAATTCTCGAGTACGAAAGGAGTAGTACCAAACAAAATCACTGCTGAGTGCATGGTGCGCTTGATAATAGTTTCTAGTTCATAGCTCTATTTGAGCGAGCTATGAATTTATTTTGTTTCTTCAGTTTCAACTGTAGCCGGCGAATCTATCCCATTGTTAGCCATTTTAAGTTCTTGTGCCTTAAGTTTCATCTGGGGGCGACCGGGGACTATAGCCCATTGTAGTATTTGCGCCTTCAGTTTCGACTAGGGCCAATTATATAAAACAGCGTGTTAGTTAGTGAAATACCGAGTTAAATCATTGTAAGTCCTGAATTTTTTCAAAAAATTCAATCAAATTGTGAAATCACCATACGTTTCGAGAATCGAACTTAATCAAGAACTAGAAGAAAATAATCGAAATGTCATGTTGCAAGCTTTATTAAGTACTAACAAGCCCGTGCTTGCCTTGCTTCGCATGTTAAAATAACTTTATGATTGTGAAATACTTTTGTATGTATTTGTTTTTTGATACTTTTATATTTCAATATCAGACATTTGAAACAATTTATCACTTTTTTTTTAATATTTTGATTTTTTTGATAAATTATTGTAGATTTTGAAAACTGAAGCAGCCTATGTCCATCCTCATGTTTCAAGCTGTCGTTCTACCAATTCTCATTACAATCAATTAGTTATTTTCGGAGATTGAGAAAAACAAACCGACATCAGACAAACAAACTTTCACATTTGTAATATTAAAATAGGATTCGCAAACAAAAAGTTGGCGGAAAACATGAAATTTAAAGTTTCTTCAAAACACTTTGCTTTATTTTTTGTTTTCAGTTCTTAATTTGTGACTTATTTACCGTTTCCTTAACAATCCAGCAAAAAAAAAATTCACCGCTACTTAAATTTTCCCTCAATTTATCATTGAAGAGCCCAACAACGGCAACGTAAAGATCCTGAGCTCAGATTTTAATTTTCTATTAAAAGCTGCTTAGAATTCAATTTTTCTTTTTTAACAATAGGACGAAGACGAACTAGCGGACATGATTGTGTTAACAATGAAAGTATATGTATAATCGGTGTTGTATTATTCCCAAAGCCGGTGTCTTCTGAGCAAAGAAATCCTAAATGTGAAAATGAAATAAAGAAAAATCAAAGGGGCACGCTTTCACAGTGGCAGTCTGGGCATTGTTATCTAATCATAAACAAGGAGACGATTCACACGTTTGTCCGCGTGCGCTCGGCCAGCGACGACGCGACGGGACGGTCTTTATTTATTTGTCTTCTTGTGTTTCTCTTCGGAAGCACAATGCACTCGACGCGACGCGACCGTGAGATCGTCGCAGATTTGATATTGCGATTTTATTATTTCGCCTGTCCTGTGCATTGCAGGAATCAAATCGTGGTTACCACTTTCATTTATTTGCATCAAACTAATTGAAATTCAGCCTAATTTTTGGCTGAATGTCAATTGTCTGCCGACAATCACTAAAGCCGGGCCATTAACGATCGATCCAAATGGCTCGGTGCCAATTGGACTGGTGGATTAATAACCTGCTGAAAGTCCAAATGGCTTGGCCAAACCATTTGGCTCTATCGTGTATGCCCAGCTTAAGAAATCATATAGCCAGCTGATTTATTAGTAAATGAAAATTTATTACCAATTTATGTGCAAGCGCAGTACCAAACTAAATACATATAAAGGAATACCTTTCCAGTCTTTTTAAATTTTATTAACTTCTTGGTGACGTGACGTAGGTATTCTTATATCGTTTGAATGCGGAAATAAGGCTATATTGGCTTTATTCCCGTTTATTAAGTTCGGCGTTATTTCCACATTGCAAAAGAAATAAAGCCAATTTATTTATTTTTGGCATTCTTTCGTAAGGTCCTATTTCACGTGTGACAAATCCTCCAAGAGTATCTTTTGTCATAAGAAAAGTGACTGTGAACTCAGCCCATTAAATTAGCCAAACATTTGTTAATCTCTTCCATTTTAGCCAATTATTAGTTTTAACAAAAGAGGGAATAGTTTGAGTTATAAGTCAGTTAGGCTCTGGCTATCCAAGAGCTATGTATTTTTTTATGGCTGTCAAAATTAGCAGGGCTTAAATCCTTCTCTCAATTAGCGGACATTTTAAAATTCTCAATTGACGTTTCTCCCAATTTTTCGGTCTCCCCTTTTTTGGTACAAAAAAAATATTTTTCTTCGGTTGGCAACCATGAATATTTAAGGAGGCGTTGAGTAGAACTCCAAACACCAACTCACCGAAGGGATATAATTCGCCATCACACCGCACTGTTATTCTTGTCATCGTCATCATCTTGCCGCTTTCATCATTCTGAAGTAGACTTATGGGCGACCGCGTGCACGTAATTCATATGCGGCATTTATTAATGTTTTGCTTTGACACCTACGAAAAAACGTGCTATAGCATCACTGTGCGGCTTGCTAAGGCCACATTTAATTGTTCGCATTTTGTTAGGTAATAATAGAAACACTGACACGTAATCAGTTTTTGTTGTTCTCTATGGACTATGGATCGGTGAAAACATGTACCACTGCCTATCTCTTACACAACAAGACCTGATGATTCTTATTCATATTATATAGCGGTGCAGTGCATAGGCGCCCGCAGAATTTTTCCCAGGGTGGGGGCAAACTCAAAAGTAGACTACAATTTTTGTATCGATATTTTTTTTTATACAAAATTGATTTTTTTTGGCTATAGGTCAGAGATGTAAGTAGTAAACGAATTTTTTTCGAGTTCTTCTTTATATTAAATATTGAATTAAAATTATATTGTATTTGTTGTTGGAAAAAAACTAATTCCAAATTTAAAACAGCTAAAGGGTAGGCAAAGAAGTTATAATAAAAATGATTGTTTTTTCTTTTAGCGAGGAATAATTGGTTATATCACTGAACTCTCTAGAAGCATAGAAGTAAAAAGTATTGCAGCTTTAACATAGACACCACTGGTTTCAACTCATCGAAATTTTAAAATCTTTTTAGTTGTAGGTAAAGCGAGGAGGATTTGACGAAAGGAGGCTTTGTCATTTTCAAATATAAGGCCACACATAACGCGAAAGGAAGCAAAAATCCGAATTTGCAGTGCCTGCTATATGTTATCAGTTGCACAAATGAAAACATCAGTTGTACCTCTGCCTTACGGCCCAACGCACGTGTTTCTGTTTTTGGTCAACTTTTTTGGTAATTTTGTATATTTTCTTTATTGGGAAACCATGTGTAAATACTTAGTTTTTTTTTTTGTATCTTAACTGATTGTGACTATTCATACATTTATATTAAATATAACAACAGTGTTTAGTGAAAATACTGCAAAATTTCGGTAAGTTGAAATAAAAAGTTAAAGTTCGATTAAAGGAGGATTTAACAACTTAGAAGAAGGAGGATTTGACAATTTGTCAAATTCTCCTAATCGTTTCTTTAAAAGACAGTTATTTGTTTTTGGATCAATGCTTATTAAATAATTACTTTATATACCAAAATATGCCAAATATTTATAAAAGAAAACACCCTGAAAGTGTCTTAGATGAAGAAGCCCTCAAAAAAGCATTGAACGATATAAACCGAAAAATTGAAAGTGCCCTATTACACGTTGACTCTTTCTTCATGGAGAAAAAAGATCGGATTTCACTTTCGCACTCATTAAATTTTGAAAAGAGTCATGACTCTAAAGTCAACGTGTAATAGGGCACAAACGCCAACAACTGCTGCGTGGAAATATAAGACCCTGTTTAGATTGGGAAGATTGAAGCCGGTATCACGGCAGTTTGTTGGAAAGAGAATTGCGGGGTGAAGGGTTTCGTGAAGCGCGAAGAAAACATAAAAACAGGACTAATGAGCATCATTTGTTGTTGTTTCAATGGCCAAAATTTCGAAATTGTTGGTGTATCAATGTATTTTGAGGACCCTCAAAGTTTATAATCTAAACACGACGACCCTCACCAGTCCGCACTTAATTTGCTCAATCTAAACAGGGTCTAACGTATCGTATTCTTCTAGCGATGAGTGCGAAAAGTTCAGCGTCAGAGACTCAGACACTTCATTACGATGGCGAAGCAGCGACGACGAGGAATCGGAAGCAAAAACATTGTCGCTCGTCCCGGAGATTATTATATTATTATTATTATGTTCTCATATATAAAAAGGTGTTCTATTACGTTACGTTTGACTGGTATAAGATGTTGCAGAGAATACCCCTTTACCATTCACAATCAAATATTTCAGGAGACAAAATAACTCAAATGTTTTTTATGAGCCTTTAGTGGAAGACGTTAAACTTGCACTTTCAGTGGACTTAGTAGCAAAACTTCAAAGCCCTGTGCAAATGCCTGGAACCTCCAGATCCAAGGAGAAATTTAAATTTAAAGCAGATTTTGATGCTAATCTTCATATTCGCTAAATTAATATTTATTTTTGTTTGATCAAATTTGAAGTTTAATTTATAATAACTTATTACAACTTAATTTATAAACTATTATGTATATTTTGTTAATTTTTTCTAGATAAAATTATCTGTGTGTTACGTTTTTAAGTTAAAGTTCTTAGACTGGCAAATTCTCCTACCTATTGTCAAAACCTCCTAAGGCAATGTCAAATTCTCCCATAAAGTGGGAGGATTTGTCACTTTTACTTTATTTCTTCTTCGCTTCACATCACGAAAACCCTTTAGATTACACTATTGGAATAAACACTATTTTGAAGCCAAATATATAAGGAAAGTTTTATACCCCGATATTTTTAACGGTGCGCTTGATTTTGGTTCAAAATTACATATATCATCATTTTTGTGTCAAATCCTCCTCGCCTTACCTACATTGTTTCTTTTTTTTATATTTATTAATAAATTTCGTTTATTTTCTTAATGAAGTTATAAATGTTTTTGTGGATTCCGATTCCTGGTAAAAAGAATAAATTCGAGAAAGCAAAAATTGTTGTAGGGTTGCTAAAACAAATATTAAAATTTTTCTCAGGAATTCTCCTTCTTTTCATTCAAAGTTTGGAAATATAGTACGTTGTATGTAATGCATACCTGTTTGCAACCTGTTTAACATCGTTCTTGAAGCAATTGTACGCAACTCGCAAGTCAACAACAGAGGTACAATTTTTCAAAAGTCTGTTCAACTATACTTGCTTATGCAGATGATATTGACATCATTGGGAGAACGAAGCGAGCTGTTACCGGCGCGTTTGCAAGTATTGAATCGGAGGCGGCGGAAATGGGTTTGGCTGTTAATGAGGACAAGACGAAGTATATGCCATCATCGAGAAAGGAATCTCAACATCGTCGGCTCGGGCAAAACGTCACGATGGATAGATACAACTTCGAAGTCGTCAAGGACTTTGTCTACCTGGGCTCCACTGTAACATCGCAAAATGACATCAGCGCAGAGATCAAACGAAGAATTACTCTTGCCAATCGCTGTTTCTTCGGGCTAAGAAGGCATCTAAGTAATAAAGCCCTCTCTCAGAGAACCAAGGAGACCTTATATAAGACCATAATCATCTCGGTTCTGCTATATGGGGCAGAGGCATGGACCCTGTCAAAAACGGATGAGAATCTGCTTGGGTGCTTTGAAAGGAAGATTCTTCGGGTGATTTTCGGTCCAGTCTGTATCGATGGAGTATGGAGGAGAAGATTTAATAACGAGCTTTACGGGCTTTACAGCGACGTCGACCTGGTCAAGAAGCTGAAAATACAGCGGCTGAGATGGCTGGGACACGTGGAGCGTATGGACGCCAACGCACCAGCCCGACGAGTCTTCGAATCTACCCCTGACGGTCTGCGCAGCAGAGGGAGACCCCACCTTAGGTGGCGCACACAAGTGGAGAACGACCTCAACCAACTTGGAGTGCGTAACTGGAGGCAGCTAGCTAGGGACCGAGCTGGCTGGAGGGGCTTGTTGGTTGAGGCCGTAGTCTATCCTGGGCTGTGAGCGCCATCTAAAGTAAGTAAGTAAGTATGTAATTTTTGAAAAAGCTATGTTTTTAAAGCAGCATGAAAACCACGAGTTAAATGTTTTTTTTTTTTTTCATATTATTCAAATAAATATTTCAAAAGCCATTTTGTTCAAATTTTTTATTTGATTATTTAAAGAACAAAACATTCAAAGAATTTGAATCATTTACATCTAGCTATTCTTCAGAAAATTTCTGCCAGTACGTTTATATAATTTTATATGAAATTACTACTGAAATAAATCAGCCAAATAAAAGACTTAGCACTTTTTAATTAGACTTTTTGACTATTATTGTTTCAAAATATATTTCAATGTCCTTTATTCCGCAAAAATAAGCGTTTCGTCAAGGCGAGCTCACTTGGGCTCATCAGTTAACTTAGGGGGCAAGCCATGACCAACAACTGAAAACTACAAAAAAAAGTCGTATTTGTTATAAATCCCTAGTAAAAAAATTAAAAATGTAGTGGTAAGTTGTTATTGCCAGAGCCAAGGGGGGAAAGTGTCCCCTATTGCCCTCCATGCGGGCGCTTATGGTGCAGTGGTTTAGTTGTTTAAAATGTACGAATAAAAGATGATACTACCAAAAAGATTAATGTCCGGTCTCACAAATGTGTATTTAACAGGCGTTTAAATTTTAAAATGACGTACATATTTTGTATGGAACAGACGTCATTTAAAAATTTAAAAGCCTATTAAGTGGTTAAAAAGACTTTATGAAATCGGCCATAAGCCTTAAATATTTACAAAATGAATCGACTTTTGTGACTTCTCAAGTAGCGTATTTATGTAAAGACAAAGGGTTAAGGATTATTTATATTCAATGTTGTCATAATAAAAATTGTTAAAGTCGTTTTTGAGAAAAATAAAAAAAAATTGTAGAAAATTATTTACATACTTGTTACTAACATTTTAGCTTCGGTTAGGCCTAACTGAAAAGCCTCTCGGATTTCGGTAAGCCATCTTTCAAATTTATGTAAGCATACAAATGCGAAATGAAAATTCTATAAAAGGCTTTGTATGGTGTATAAGAAGATTTAACGAGCGTTATTCGAAACTTTATAGAAACTTTGTTTTGACAGACAGCTTCAGAAATACTTCTATTAAAGCAAAAACACAAGTTTAATAGAAGTATTAACTTTCCTGTAGGGATTTTATAATGCCTATTAGATGCCGATTATACAAGTCTTATAGAGGTTGAAAAAAAGAAATTAAAAAAAAAAGAAATTATTTCTTGTTTTCAATTTAATCTGAAACCATGTATCACAGGAAGAGAATATTGAGTCTAGACTGTTGAGTATCATGATTTTTACATTAAGAACTTTGAAGCGCCTCAAAATACATTGAAATAACAACAATCGCTCATTAAAACAATAGCAAATCAGATATGGACTCATGAGTTTGGTTTTTATGTTTTCTTTGCGCCTCACTAAAGTACTGAACCCGCACCTTACTCGCATCTTACCCGCAAACTACCTCGATACCGGACTCAGAATTTTATTTTAGATTTCAAAATGTTGGAAAAATTCTGTATTCATTTTTGTCTGAATATTAAATTTTACAGAAAGTCTTTTTCGCTCATAATATCTGCAAACCGTCACTTTTATTCACTGTTGCTGGAAACTATAAATGAATAAAAAAAAAAACTTTTTACAACAATCCTTATACAACTTTAGCTTAATTTACATTCTCTTGCTTCATTTACAGAGGTCTATTCTAAAAGAGTTGCAAGCCTCGATTAAGGGCGTTTTTCTTTTTTAGTTCAGAGTTGGTTCAGAGCAGTGCACTGAATAGACCCTGAGCGAACGAAGTAAACTCTGCGCAGAGTATGTTCAGAGCACTCCAATTTAATTACGAAACACACCCGAGCACTCAACTGTCATATCTGTCAAATTACATGGAAACTGTTTTTTACTCGGTCTGCTCGGTTATTTTATACCGAGCTAACAGAGCGCGCTCTAAACAAATTCTGAACACGCTCTGAATGAAAAAAGAAACATAAATTTGAACTGTTATACACTCTGAGCTAAAAATGAAACACGATTTTTTGTTTGACAGTTCAGGCTCTACTCTGAACTAAAAAATAAAAACACCCGTTTCTTCATCTAGCTTTGAAGTTTGAAACAATTTTAAAGAAAAATGACTTCTATAAGAATTTTTTTTATAGAAACCTTATATAAATCTAGACTTGCAGCATATCAATATTTCTAAGCTAATAGAAGCTGAAATGTTAGTTGGTAAATTTATTATTGCAAATTGTGGGGTCCCCTAGGGCAGTTATTAGGGTCCAGTTCTTTTTATATCATGCGTAAATAATCTTCCGTCAGTTTGAGGCCATTCCATTTCTAATAATTTGAATGTTTCAATTCAAATTCATCATTATATTTAATATAGGTACATATGTAATTGTTTTAAACGAAATTTGTTGTTTTTGAATATTGTCAAGTGTAGGATCAAACATTTTACAAAAAAAAATGTCTGTTTTGTACCTACTTCAAGCCGTAAATCTGTTAAATGTAAATTAGGTATCTAGTGTCATTCTTTGTGATACCATATACACCAGGCAGGGGCGTATCTACCACCGTATCAGTTGTATCATCCATACAGAGAACCCGAGATATTGGGGCCCCTGAAGATAAAAAGCACCTGACAAGAAAGTGAAAGTCTAGGTCGATGAGCATAATGATTTACAAAGGGCAAGTATAGTATCTACTTAGCAACCTTTTGAATAAACTGCAAGAATTCAGACATCAAAATTCATTAATTGGTCTGCTTAAGGAGTCCAAAGATTTGGCAAATTGTAGAGAGTTACATCTGTTTTCAAAAATAAAAGGAGAAATATAACGAAGCGCTTGTTTGACGAGTTATCAGAATTTGAGAGAATTTTAGACCTGGAATCCTACTTTAACGTCAATGTGTATTATTGCTGCTGATTCCTCAAACTAAACAATGATCTCAGATCCTCTATAATCTGAGTAGTATTTTCGAAGTCTACGAACCAGATAAATTGATATCGTTTTCAAACTACCTAATAAAAAAAGGAGCACCAGTCTGCTGGTTGAAAATATAAAAAAGACTTGTCAGTTGATGTCTGCGAGCACCTAATTCCTTTAAAAAACTGTTTAAGATCCGAATTTCAGAAAATTCATTCCATTAAAGAACTTGCTAAATTATTGGTGATTGAATTCAATAGTCTTGCTTTTTGGAAGTTATCACTGCATGTTTTGGTTTTTTGACTCTTTCGATTACAACAGCAACAGCTGAAAGAAGCTTTTCCAAGCTTAAAATAATTAAAAATTACGTCAGAACTTCTATGGGCCAGCAACGATTATCGGATTTATAAATTTTATCCATAGAAGCCAAAAATATTGAAAAATTAAAATCTTGCTCAGCTATGGAAGATTTAATCAATAAATTTGCAGAAAAAAGTCAAGGCAAGAGTTAACATGAGAAGTTTTGGTCCAAAGATAATTTTTTTTTTAATTTTTAATTTTTGATACAGGGCCCCTAAAGGGCTAGGTACACCACTGATTCCAGGCAGACATAAATGTGGAACTTCTTTTTTGCGATAGTATCTGTGAGTGATACAAATCTCTAGTTAGATTTTTTTGCGAATCCAAAACTTGTCCCTTATCGCAAGTAAAAATCGAAGATCTTCAAACTCTCGAACTTAGATCCAATTCCACAGAGATAATTCCTGAATAAATTTGCTAACATCTTATGCAAAAATTAATCCACTTAAACGCCCTCTAAAAATGTGATCCCGCTCAATATGGTCGTGGACACATAAGACTAACTGTACAAGTACATTCAAGTAGGCGAAAGTTATAATTTTCATATGGCAAAAGAAGCCTTGAGTAAATACATATAGAAAACTCAGTACAAGGCCATAAATAGGCGCAGGGAGCTTCTAAAGATGAAGTTGGGGAGCTGCGCAAATCGGTCTCAATTGTGCATCGAATCGATTGGCCCTGACACGAGCAACCTAAATAATTGCTATGTTAACAAATGTTAGCTGGTTTTCGATCTGCGATCGTTACTTTATGAGGAGGAACTTTAAGATTCCGGTGTAAGGTATATAGACGGTGTTTGAAGAAGGTGGCTCTTAGCAATTTTATATATATATCGCAAATATGGCTTGGTTGAAAGGGTTCAGAGATCGAGATCTGTGAAAGTATCACATCGTTGTCGTCTTCGGCGGAATGAATTTTTCGGTTGGATGCCTCTCTCGAGAGCCATTGCCAGCCAACGGATGTTTACTTTTTTGTTTTTTTGCAAATTGAATTCCTCGCCAAGTTGAAACAGCTATATATCTACATAATGTACCTGTAAGCACCATAGTACACCATTCAACCAGCTCATGATCGGTTGCCCGGTCTGTGTCGCTTTGGGAATTAATTTTCAAAATACCTGAAGACATTAGAGCAGGGAAAATGTGAGAAAATGCCACGAAGGTCAGGTTATGTATGAATTGAAATTGGAGAAATTGTTTGCCTGCGATTCGTGTGAGATGGGAGGGCAAAGGAAATTAAACAAATGAATAACCCTAACTGTATGAATGAGTTTGCTTTATATAAATGCTGGCATATTTTAAAAGATTCCAGCACGAAATTAATGCATAAAGTTCCTGAATAAAATAACATCCTTCCTCATCATGAAGTCGAATTTTTTTCTGTAATTTTGTGGAATTATTTGATTCTAGACCATATAACACTGAAAATAAATCCAGATCTCGTAAATAAAAAAATAATGTATTACATTGGCTAAGAAATTTACTTTTATAAATATTGAAGTCAAACTTAACTAAATTATGTAGGCTGGGTATCATCACACAAATTGGGAACAGGCTGGACTGTGCATTTTAAAATTTCTAGAAGTCAAAAGCATACAAGAAAAGTATGATGTATTGCGTGCCTAGCACATCACCACCATACCCTATCAACCTAATTGACCTTCTATTATATAAAAATGAATCCTTTTTTGTGTTGGCTGGCACGCGTATAACTCGGCTAAACATCAATCGATTTGGTTGGGTACTTTTTAGTTGACTAACAAAGTCAGAAAATCGTGAAAAAATCTTGAAATTTCAAACTTAGTCTCTTGTTCGTACGCAATCACACATAACTCAGCTGAACGTCATCGAAATTGGATGGAAATTTTATGGTGGATTTGTAATGAAACAGATAAACACACTTTGGAGATAAAAATTGCAAAATTTAGCCAGAAAATTCGAAAAGCCCTGATAACAATTGGAGCTTGCTCGACTTTCGAAAGGAACATTAATAATTTAATCAATTATAGGTAGAACGAAGTTTGTTGGGTCAGCTAGTTTTATAATAAAAGTGTAGGCGATATGTGCACCAATTCTCTGATTTATAGATACTTAAAGCTCCTAAAATGTAATTTCTTTTGTTCATATTTTGAAAAAAAAAAACATTTTTAAATCTTAAACTAAATATATTTTTGAGAATTTAAATTCCAAACGTCACGTCTTAACAATCCCGCTCCCGCTGTAAAAGATAGGCACTCACTGAAGTGTTGAAGAAGTGGAGTGGTAAAGGAGTAGCGAGTTGCAGTGGAGTTGTGAACAAGTTGCTTGGCGATGGAGTGGCGGCGAAGTGATATGAAAGTGATTTAACCACGCTGCGGTGGCAAACTACGTTCATCAGCTCTCGGTTTATAAGTCAATACAGTAGGACCTCGGTAAATCGAACACTCGGTAATTCGAACGCTCTTTACTAATTTGAACAGCTATTTTCTTACATTAAGTATCTTGTAATTCGAACATTTGCCAAAATTGTAACTCTGTAGTTGGAATATGTTGTACAACAGCTTCCTAAACAGGACGCTGATGAATTCGCAAGTCTTCTAGTACAAATAAAGCCAGGGAATGAATTTATAGACAATTAAGAAATTCGAGACTAGGTGGAGGAAACAACGAATGAAAAACTAGGCAATGAAAATGTTTTAACTGACTCTCATAGCGAAGTAAAAATTCTACAATCTCAAAAACTCAGTAGCGGCAAAGCTATTCGAGATGTGAATCAACTACTGGATTATCTTGCGGAACAAGAATTTTCAACAATTTATACCGACCACCTCAACATTTAAAAACATGAAATCATAAGAAAAAATATTTAAAAAATGTTAAGCAAACTACAATGTCAAATTTCTTTAAATATGTAACTTTAAACGTTGAAGTTTATTTCATCTTTTTCCAGACTTTTTTAAGCCACACGAATTATTTTATTATACTTTAAACCACTTTACACTACTTTCTCAGTCGAAATATTGACTACGAAAAACGTATCCAGTAATTCGAACACCTCCGTGGTTCGAATTGGGGTCGGTCTCTAATAGTTTGAATTACCGAGGTCCTACTGTAATCACAATCATACTCGTATATGCAGTAAAAAAAATCCACTTCGTCACCACTCACCTCGCCATTTGAAAATTAAACATGATAGGCAAGGCGCTCACTGAAGTGGTGACGAAGTGGAGTGGTAGTGGATTAACGAGTGGCAGTGGATTGGCGATGGAGTGGTGCCTAAGTGGTATGCGTATGAAAGTGATCTAACGCGCACTGAGGCAGCAAACTACGTATGGTGCCACTGATTAGCCCAATTTGTACAGGCACTGATGGTGTACCATCCTCTATCTTAAAAAAATGTTTAAAAACTTTCCTCAACTATGTGAGTTCTGTAACGAATAGCGTTCAAGGAGTAGGCATGAAGAAGGTCCCATCCTCGTTCACCATTAAAAATACTGATCGTTTTCTCTAAACTAAAAGTTTCTACTCTAAAGAAACGCCTTCGGAATTCCTTAAGTATTGGGCGATTTCCCAGAAAATGGAACACATCCTAACGTACTTTTAGGTTGCATAGATCACACAATAAAGATAGCTCTGGCTGATGGGGAATATAATTGAAACCCATGAGTTCGCCTCTTATTTTGAATAGCAAGCCAATTTTTTCAGCAGAGTATTCATCAGCTAAGAAGCAGGTATTGTTGCTTAAGCAGTGATTCAATTTACTGCAGTAGTCTCTATATATCGGCGATTCAGCTTCCTTCATAAATTTATCATACATCATGTTTCCGGCTTTCTTTAGCAAATTATCAAATGTTGCCTTAAGAGAATCGGGGTTTTCGGTGGTTCCTATTGAGAGAGTAGTTGAACATTCGATTGCCAATTTGTTCGACTCTTTTAAACACGTTCCTCCCAAATTTATAATTTGCGATAGTACTAGTCTTGAAATCCTGTCTTCATCCACTTCCATAACTCTTGTTATATAATTGAAGTGTAGCTTAAGTATCTCTTGTCATAGAAAAGTTCCGCTCACCTTAGCCGTTCGGATTCGGCAATAAACTGTAGGTCCCCTCCATTCCCACAGACACGCACACAGAAATGGTTGAGAGTTGTAAGTCGCTAGGTCCTGGTTCTTCATGAGCCGTTTGTGCCACCAAATTTATTTTAATTTATTTTATTAAATTTTACTTTTGTATAGATTCTGTAAATGATAACCTTAAATGCACGTTAGCATTTAACAAATTGAAATAAACATGTCATTAGCAATTTTGGCCCAGGCCCGCTATTGCACATGGCTTATATGATGATCCTGCCGGGTATTATCATATAAACAGGGATATGCTTGTACAAGGGGTACAAATTTAATATTGAAACCCTGATCGTCTGCATTTTTTTAATTTTTAAGCAGCTCCGCTTCGAGACTTTGAATTCATTTTGACATTTTGAAATTTTCGAGACGACCTATATAATACATGCAAGTTGCATGAAAAACTTGCATGCAACTTGCACGAAAAACTTGCATGCAACTTGCATGGAAAACTTGCATGCAACTTGCATGAAAAACTTGCATGCAACTTGCATGAAAAACTTGCATGCAACTTGCACGAAAAACTTGCATGCAACTTGCATGAAAAACTTGCATGCAACTCCCATGAAAAACTTGCATGCAACTTGCATGAAAAACTTGCATGCAACTTGCATGGAAAACTTGCATGCAACTTGCACGAAAAACTTGCATGGAAAACTTGCGTGCAACTTGCATGAAAAACTTGCATGCAACTTGCATGAAAAACTTGCATGCAAATTGCATGAAAAACTTGCATGCAACTTGCACGAAAAACTTGCATGCAACTTGCATGAAAAACTTGCATGCAACTTGCATGAAAAACTTGCAAGCAACTTGCATGAAAAACTTGCATGCAACTTGCATAAAAAACTTGTATGCAACTTGCATGACAAACTTGCATGAAAAACTTGCATGCAACTTGCATGAAAAACTTGCATGAAAAACTTGCATGCAACTTGCTTGAAAAACTTGCATGAAAAACTTGCATGAAAAACTTGCATGCAACTTGCACGAAAAACTTGCATGAAACTTGCATGAAAAACTTGCATGCAACTTGCATGAAAAACTTGCATGAAAAACTTGCATGCAACTTGCATGAAAAACTTGCATGCAACTTGCATGAAAAACTTGCATGCAACTTGCACGAAAAACTTGCATGCAACTTGCATGAAAAACTTGCATGCAACTTGCACGAAAAACTTGCAAGCAACTTGCATGAAAAACTTGCATTCAACTTGCATGCAACTTGCGTGAAAAACTTGCATGCAAATTGCATACAAAACTTGCATGCAACTTGCACGAAAAACTTGCAAGCAACTTGCATGAAAAACTTGCATGCAACTTGCATGGAAAACTTGCATGCAACTTGCACGAAAAACTTGCATGCAACTTGCATGGAAAACTTGCGTGCAACTTGCATGAAAAACTTGCATGCAACTTGCATGAAAAACTTGCATGCAACTTGCATGAAAAACTTGCATGAAACTTGCATGAAAAACTTGCATGCAACTTGCATGAAAAACTTGCATGAAAAACTTGCATGCAACTTGCATGAAAAACTTGCATGCAACTTGCATGAAAAACTTGCATGCAACTTGCACGAAAAACTTGCATGCAACTTGCACGAAAAACTTGCAAGCAACTTGCATGAAAAACTTGCATTCAACTTGCATGCAACTTGCGTGAAAAACTTGCATGCAAATTGCATACAAAACTTGCATGCAACTTGCACGAAAAACTTGCAAGCAACTTGCATGAAAAACTTGCATGCAACTTGCATAAAAAACTTGTATGCAACTTGCATGACAAACTTGCATGAAAAACTTGCATGCAACTTGCATGGAAAACTTGCATGCAACTTGCATGAAAAACTTGCATGCAACTTGCATGAAAAACTTGCATGCAACTTGCACGAAAAACTTGCATGCAACTTGCATGAAAAACTTGCATACAACTTGCATGAAAAACTTGCATGCAACTCCCATGAAAAACTTGCATGCAACTTGCATGAAAAACTTGCATGCAACTTGCATGGAAAACTTGCATGCAACTTGCACGAAAAACTTGCATGGAAAACTTGCGTGCAACTTGCATGAAAAACTTGCATGCAACTTGCATGAAAAACTTGCATGCAAATTGCATGAAAAACTTGCATGCAACTTGCACGAAAAACTTGCATGCAACTTGCATGAAAAACTTGCATGCAACTTGCATGAAAAACTTGCAAGCAACTTGCATGAAAAACTTGCATGCAACTTGCATAAAAAACTTGTATGCAACTTGCATGACAAACTTGCATGAAAAACTTGCATGCAACTTGCATGAAAAACTTGCATGAAAAACTTGCATGCAACTTGCTTGAAAAACTTGCATGAAAAACTTGCATGAAAAACTTGCATGCAACTTGCACGAAAAACTTGCATGAAACTTGCATGAAAAACTTGCATGCAACTTGCATGAAAAACTTGCATGAAAAACTTGCATGCAACTTGCATGAAAAACTTGCATGCAACTTGCATGAAAAACTTGCATGCAACTTGCACGAAAAACTTGCATGCAACTTGCACGAAAAACTTGCAAGCAACTTGCATGAAAAACTTGCATTCAACTTGCATGCAACTTGCGTGAAAAACTTGCATGCAAATTGCATACAAAACTTGCATGCAACTTGCATGACAAACTTGCATGCAACTTGCATGAAAAACTTGCATGAAACTTGCATGTAAAACTTGCATGAAAAACTTGCATGCAACTTGCATGAAAAACTTGCATGCAACTTGCACGAAAAACTTGCATGCAACTTGCACGAAAAACTTGCAAGCAACTTGCATGAAAAACTTGCATTCAACTTGCATGCAACTTGCGTAAAAAACTTGCATGCAAATTGCATACAAAACTTGCATGCAACTTGCATGACAAACTTGCATGCAACTTGCATGAAAAACTTGCATGAAACTTGCATGTAAAACTTGCATGCAACTTTCACGAAAAAGTTGCATGCAAGTTTTTCTTGCAAGTTGCATGCAAGTTTTTCATGCAATTTGCATGCAAGTTTTTCATGCAAGTTGCTTGCAAGTTTTTCATGCAAGTTGCATGCAAGTTTTTCATGCAAGTTGCATGCAAGTTTTTCATGCAAGTTTTACATGCAAGTTTTTCACGCAAGTTGCATGCAAGTTGAATGCAAGTTGCATGCAAGTTTTTCTTGCAAGTTGCATGCAAGTTTTTCATGCAATTTGCATGCAAGTTTTTCATGCAAGTTGCTTGCAAGTTTTTCATGCAAGTTGCATGCAAGTTTTTCATGCAAGTTTTTCATGCAAGTTGCATGCAAGTTTTTCATGCAAGTTGCATGCAAGTTTTTTATGCAATTAAATTATCCCACGCCTCTTTTTCCCCCCCAGATACCGCGCGAGCTGGGGTCCAATTACACCGAGTATGACGGCAAAATTCGGTTGCAAGTCATATCAGCACTTATTTAAAATAATTAGATGTTATATTAAAGAATAGAAATAGATACTGAAGAGTATCTTGTTATAAAGGACCCGAGTATCATCGCAGTCAAGAGTTTGGGACTGCTTAGTACAAGCAGATCAAAAATATATAACATAAATAATTTAAGGTAAAAACATGAAAATTTAAAAAATTCTAAAAGGAAACAAAGAAAAGTTTCTAAAATATAAAATGAAATGTAAAATTAAAAAATTGAAAATGGAAAATATTAAGTATAGCATGCTGAGGAAATTGTTAATTTTATAAAGTATGTAGTTTCAGTTTCGCTTTAGAAATAGGATTTTAGTTATTACTATCTACTACCTAGGTTAGTTAAGAGGCGAACTATATAGAAGATTTCTTTGTGTGGTCTTGCTATGATTATTGTCAAAAATATTACCATAAGCATTAGCTTCCCTCAACATTCTTGTGACGGGCTCATTTCTACCATAGTCAGTTCTATGAGGAGTTAGATGGAATTGTGGTACTGATCTGAGAGAATCTGAGTTGATATTCAAGCTCATTGCCTCAAGGAGGACAGAAGAATCAGTTACACCCGATAAGATTTGATGAACAAAAATAATATCAGCTACTTCGCGACGTTTTTTGAGAGGCTGCAGGCCGATGAGTTTCAACCGATCTTGATACGGTGGCAAGTTGTAATTATCAACCCAAGGAAGTCCCCTTAGGGCGAATCGGAGAAATCTTCGCTGTATTGCTTCGATTCTTCTAATGTGGACAAGGTGATAAGGGGACCAAACTTGACTAGCATATTCGAGTAAAGGGCCAACAAAGGTGGTATAAAGAGATTTAGTAACGTAAGGATCTGAAAACTCCTTAGACCAACGCTTAACAAAACCAAGAGCAGTGTTAGCTCTAGCTATTATGTTTTCATAATGGGATCGAAAGTTGAGCTCACTATCACATATAACCCCTAAGTCTCGAATAGTTGTTACTCTAGAAACTAGCCCATCGTTTATGTAGTAGTTTCGTGGTGGTGGACGGAAACGTTTACGGGAATATGTGATTGATTGGCATTTACTAACATTAAGTTCTAAGTAATTCTTTTCACACCAAACTGAAAAATTGTTTAGTCGTTTTGCAGAAGTAAAGCATCGTCAAGTGAGTTAATAGATCTAAAAAATTTCATGTCATCAGCATACGTGGAAAGTTCCGAATGGTTGATCACGGATTCGACGTCGTTGATTGATAGCATAAAAATAATAGGGCCTAGGTGGCTGCCTTGTGGGACGCCAGATTTTGCAACGAAAGGATTTGATACCGAAGATCTAAATAATACTCGATATGTACGATCGAGTAAGTATGATTCCATCCAATTATCAAAACCAGAAGGAAATCCAAAAGCTTTTAGTTTGAACGATATAATTTGGTTAGATATTTTATCAAAGGCCTTGCTAAAGCCTGTGGCTATAACATCAACTTCATTCTTTTTTTCTATTGAATTTAATGTATAAGAGATAAATTCTGTTAGATTAGTGGTCGTAGATTTACCTTTAAGAAAACCGTGTTGTTTTGTGGAGAATAATGGTTTGCAGTGAAAATATACTGTGTCGAAAACAATACTTTCGAAAAGTTTTGGAATGCATGACAATTTGGCGATTGGTCTGTAGTTAGAAATATCTGCTTTGCAAGTTGCATGCAAGTTTTTCGATCAAAAATTGGTAGGAGCATGGAATATATATTAAAAACAAAAATATTAATAAATTTTGAACAAAATTTCTTTAAATTTTTTTTTTTTATTTTGAGTTTAAAAATTAAATTCGATACTTTTATTCACTAACATATACAGATATCTGGCTTTTCAAATGAGTATAGCATGACATTGTAAGTATTACCGCTGTATTTAACAATTTTTTTGCTGTTTTACGTCAGTTCTTTTTAGAAAAACTGCCCCTCCTGGATAAACGGTGGGAGGGAGAGTGGGGTTTGGAATAGACTCTCCTTCGATATGAATTATTTTTCTTGTCTCAGCCTATCCTACATGCTCTAGCTTTTGTTACACCTTATGCGAATCACAGTTTATACATGATATAATATTATATTAGTTAACAACAAAAAAAATTAACCGACCGTTCGTGACGTCCGTGTCGGTGCGTCGTCGATGCTAACCGGCGACACCCACGAGACAGACAACAACAATGCAGGTATGCACTTCAAGTCACAGTCAGCCTTTTTTGGTTGCTCTCAGTCGTGACAGTGTCGCGGGCTTGCGGATGTTTAATGATGAGTTTCAAAGAAAGCTATAACTGGCACCTTGCTTACAGGCTGTTAAATTGATCCATATTCGGTTTTTAAAATTAAAATTAGGAGAAAGGTACTTAAATATTTGTCTAATCAATACCAATAAGCATTTGATATTAAAAATGCGTCAAATAATGGATGTCCATTGCTTGCAAATATCTATACGATCACCCACGGGAACCGCTGCCATAAATTCCATAAAAAAGTGACCATACATAAAGGTCCAACAATGACATCTATATTATTATACATCATTTCACCTTTAGCTCCTAGGAAATAATTTACAGCCACCATTTATTAGTGTGTTTCATGTTAAGAACCTTCAGACGAAGTGTTTGGTTTGGCACCCACCATCACCGATCACCGCCGCATGCCGTCATCATAATCCAGAACGAACTAACCAACGACCGTTTCTTATGATTAGTCTATAAGTGTGTCCAGTTTGTGCGCTAAGCAGAAAGATCCTTCTTTTTAAAATGGAATGTCTAAGTTTTACTATGTGCACTTTATGGCCCGCCGACCTTAAGGACAAGAAAAACCTCTTCCGTCTGCATGTCAAAATTATGTAATTTAAGTGCCTTTTGGCGTTTAGAGCCTTTCAACCGCACACAACAAAAATGCCTTCTGTGATGGACAAGGCATGTGGCATGCGGTTCCTCAAGCATCATAGCTCCATACAAATTGCATTCGCAGTTGTGAACAACACATTTTAGCTCGTCAGGTGTGGAGATTACTCATATATGAGTGGTTGAGTTGATTGGATTCGCTTTCATTGATCTGGCCCGTACATTTAATATCCTTTCGTTCTTATTTTAATGTGTTATTCTACCGCTCTTAGGGCCAAGTATAGCTATCTTCTTTGACGTTAGAAAAGTGTCTACGTAATTAAGCATGGGCCCAGATGACGTAAGACGATTGATTAAGCGATGATCGATCAATCGATTGTCTTAAGTGATCTGGATCCTGTGTTACTCAATACTCATATTTTTTTTTCCACAAAATTTTCTATTATAGAAGGTTAGAAATATAAAGGAAAAGTATTTGCATATTATTGTAGTAGCCGTGGCGTGATGGTTAGTGCGAGGGACTGTCGTGCCGGAGGTCTAGGTTCGATCCCCAGCCTCGCCACCTAATAATTTTCAAAATAAAAACGGCTACTGCGTATCGCGAGGAATTGACAAAACCTCCAAGAGTATCGCTTCTCAAAGAAAAACGCCGCTCACATTAGCCGTTCGGATTCGGCAATAAACTGAAGGTCCCCTCCATTCCTGCAGACACGCACACAGGGATCGTCGAGAGTTGTAAGTCACTAGGCCCTAGTTCTTCATGAGCTGTTGTGCCATAATTTTTTTTTCTATTTGCATATTATTAAAAGAACTTGATCTTGATTGAAAGTATAACTCATGTGTAAAGCTTTTGTACATCAGAATTACTACCGAGTCAACTACTGATAATTACAAGGGAAAACGGTAAAAATTCTGCGCAGAAGAAATTGATATTTCTTTTTTAAATAAAAAATTTATTTAGATCGCAAAATGATCGCAGTTCTTGAAGAGCGAGTTCGTGCGACACAGACGTATATTTAATTTTTATTGGTAGAAGACAAATTATGTACGAAGAATCACCCGCGTCGTAACTTAAGATAAAATTTGAAACTTTGTTGCAATATTGCTGATTTATGTCATCTGGATGAAGTAATTTTGAAGAAGGAGGACTAACCTTTCTCTGGTACTTAGAAAAAGGTTAGATAATATTATAAAATATTTGCTTTTTTATGGAAAAGTTGAGTAATAATTATGATGCTTAACCCAGAGGTTAATATGGCTCTTGTCTTGGATATATTTAAAAAAAAACAGCTTTAAATTAATTTAAAAAAAAATACATTTTTTTAGAATAATATTGTTCTTTGTTAGTTGTAAGGTTGATAGGACTCAGAAATATATATCAAATATTTCTTTTGAAAATTTTTGAAAAAGTGAAAACAGTTGAATCTTATTATTATCCTCAAATAACCAAACGATTTAACTGACATTTTTATTTTTAAGGTCTCTCATAGTCCAAAAGAATGATAAAAAAGAAACCAAAATACCAACAAAAATTGCTAAGGAGAATTTTTTTTTGTTTAGGTATATTTAAGTAAGTATACTCTTTTTAACTTTTGCCTTTGGGTATTAGTCAAATTGTTTTCACACCATCTGATTGAAGAATTTTAAAAATTAATTTTATAAATTATAGTTACATATATGTATATATTATTAGTTTAAAAAAGCATTTCCGGTACGCACTGGAAGTGCTTGTTTTAAATCTAAAGTTAATATAAAAAGTGATCCGTGAAAGCTACAAAATTCATTTTTTCGCAACAAAAGCTACAATTTGGAGAAAGTTCATTTTTTTTTTAAATTTTGGTCGTTAGGGTATATAAAACCTTATTGTAGCGGAATTTTTATATCAAAAAAAAACTATACGAGCTACAAAATTGGGGTTCACCGGTTTCATTAAGTTTAGGGTGACTATACAAATTCGTGCAAAAAAAAAAATTCAATTTTCTCATTTTGTTCTAGGTTTTGGGAGATTACTTTTGAGCTAATTTTAAAACTTTTTACCTTAAAATTAAAAAAAAAAAAACCGTTAGAGCTACAAATTTCGCGTTAACGCAAGAATTTAACATTTAAAAACCTAAAATTTTTGGCAAAAAGAAAATGTTAAAACTTCCATATTTTTAGTTTTTGTGCACCAACTTCCATTTTTTTTAACGGACCGCGCAATTTTTAGACTCTATATTCATATATAAAGAATAAACCAGAAAATCTAACAAATTAATTTTTTCGCAACAAATAAGCCATAATTCTATAAAATGCTTATTTGTTTCGAAAAAAACCACATTTTGACACCAAGAGAATTATTATTATCGTATTCTCATCCGAAAACTTATTTTATTGGAAACTTCAATAACTCGGAAATGATGCGAACTACAAATTTTTGGTTTGCACAAAAAATTAGCATTTAAGTAGCTAATCAAATAATTTTGGTATCTGAGTTTTTAGATAGCAAAATCTTTTCAAAAATCAAAAAAAAAGAAAAGATTTTTAAAAAATTTTGTTTTACTATTTAATCTACATTTTTTACAACATTCTACATAAAAAAATGTAATCAAAATCAGTCGTTTCGTTGCATGGTTCTATAATGGATTAATAACATTAATAACCATCATTCGGAAAAAAAAGTACCAAAATGTAGCCTATGTCTATTTAAATTACCTAGTTTTTTTAAGAGAAATCTGTGTTTCCATTTTTGAGAAAAAAAAAGTTTTTCGAAAAATGGTAAAAATAATTATTTGACAGTAGTACGTTATTTTCGGTTCTAAACAAATAAAAAAAACGTGCCATGCTTTATGAGAAGCATTATACTGCCCATAATTTCGTAAAGGCCCTAACTAATATTTTCACTTTTTTGAGATAACGAAGAAAACACTAAATCGCTTAGCGCAACCTTTAGATAGATTATGAAAAATATCTAAAAATTTTTGATTTTAAGCTTAATTTGTTCTTTATTTTACTACGCACTTTAAATATAAGAACTTATAAGTATTTGGCAAATAGGGTAGTTAGTGCTTTAAATTTTTTGAAAAAATATGTTAAGAATGCTCTATGTAGGTACAGCAACGTAGGGAATAGTTTTTTAAAAGTTCTTTATAGGAACTTAAATATAAAAGAAAAAAAACATGAATTTAATTTATATATCAATTTATATAAAAAAAACTCTTTTTAATAACTTTAATGTATAAACTAAAAAAAGAAAATAAAAATTTAAATTCATTTTTTAATTTTAAAGTTTCAAAGTTTGTTATGTACAAAAATATTTCAAAAAATGTAATGAAAAATACCGTCGATCATCTCTTTACCCTGTATTAAAATATATATATATTTTTTTGTATACTGTGACTTGCCCTATGTTGTAGTTAGGGCTTTTTTAAGCTTTGATGCATATGATTTAAAGTTAGGGCTTTTAGTAAATGGGATTTTCTGCTTCATTTGAAGATCTAGCGTTATGAAACCAATACAAATAAAACGGAGGTAATACCCCAACACCAAAAATGTCATAAACTCAAAATCGGAAATTTTTTAGTTAGGGCCATTACGAAATTATGGGCAGTATAGTATAACGTGCTATACACCCAAAGAAAAACTGGTGTAAAATTAACCAAAATCGCGTGTTAGATTACCTATGCTCTTAGGCCCGTTTGAGCTTACTTAGTTTTAAGGTAATCCAACCTAAATTGCTTACGTAAATTTAGAGATAGTCTGAATGTGTAAAATTGCCTTAAAAATATGTTATTTTGTGTAATATTGCCTTAGGTAATTTTACCTTCAACTAGGTTAGTTTTAACCAATCCATTTACCTTATAACAGCGTAAAATTACCTTATAGTGTGTGGTGCGGTAGAATTATGTTTGACCTAAACAAAAAATAATATCTGTCAGATACCTGAGGTAATTTTACCCTACACTAGGGCACTTTTTAACAATTTTTTATCCTAGCAAGTTGTTAAACTGCCCAAGTATCTAAGGTAGTCTACGAAATGTTTGCCTTAACCCTAGGGTAATTTATGTCAGTTCCCTTTGGCAATTTCACCCTACACTAGGGCAGTTTTTACCCTAGGAAGGTGTAAAGCTACCTGAGTATCTAAGGTATCCTACCAAGCGAGCTGCTTCTTTTTATTCTGAAATGTATACAATTTTATTTTATTTGAAAAAGAACTTTTGCTTACCTGGAGGTTTGAACCTGAGACCTTCCACATGCCAGCCGAATGCGCTCCTATTGGGTCAATTCGCAATACGGAGAGGCAATGTTGAAACTTCATCACTTTACCTATACCTTACAATTTTGCCTGTCTGATACCTAAATCTGTTATATAGGTAATTATAAAAAAAAGTAAAGTTCGTGAATTGATCCCGAGAAATTTGTAATCGGTGATTTACTAATTCTCTCCCTGTACGCACCAGATTTATATAATTGAAGGGAAAACCACGTTATATTTAAGGCAGAATTACCCTAGTTCTGAGGTAAAGTTACAGAGCTTTTGACAATTCTAAGGAAAATAAAACACCTATGAATTTTAAGGTAAATTTACCTTAATTGCACTACCTAAGCCATGCATAAATTGTCATAGTTCTTAGGTAGAACTATGCTTTTCAAACAAAATCCTTAGAAAAATAGTTACCTAAGAAATTTAAGGTAAATTAACCTAAACTGCACTACCTAAGTCGTACATAAACTGTCTTAGTTCTTAGGTAGAATTATGCTTGTCAAACAAATTCCATAGAAAAATATTTACCTAAGACGTTTAAGGTAATATTACACAGTATTTTTCTCTGGGTGTATAACAAGTTTAAAGAAAATTGACGAATCCGTTAATATAAGGCATTAGTATAGAAAAGACATTAAGACAGGCGGACAAAATTGCGAGACCCACTTTTTCGTCTTTCCTATCACCGCAATAGACATAAATATCAAATTTTCTGGAATCACTACTACAAACGGTACCTCGGCTTCCAGACTATAAGTGAAAAAGTTATCAAAAATGTTTGCAGGCAAAAGTTGAAGAAAATAATTTTTTTATGTTCTACGGACATAATACGTCCATGGGTGTTAACGTTGAATCCAAACGACATTAGGTCCATGGACTCAATCAAAGGCAAATATACCTTATGTCCGTTTAAAGAAGGCACACCCCTGTTTAGCCTATTTGAAAATTACAAAACATCCGTTGAGCAAAATGTCGAAATGGACGTTATGTCGGATAAATAAATAAAAAAAACAAACAAACTAACATAATGTGGAAACTGCAAAAACTGACATTTTTTCTGATTATTATTATTTCAAATTGACATTTTGTCCATTCTTATATAAGTGGCTGATCTAATACGCATGACCTGAAGAATTAAGTCAGGCCATAATTCTATAAAATGTCTCTTCATAATCACTTCTTTGTATTTAGAGCTAATGAATTAAAAAGCTTTGCATGGTTCAGTTAAATTTTACATTATACTTTTCTGAAACAACGGTTTTTTTTTTTAAATCAAACGAATACAAAAATATATAACTGCTTTTAATTTGTGTCTTAATCATTATTATTCTGTTTGTTTTTAAATTAATTTCATTAGATTTAAGATATTCCATGTCAAAATCTAAAAATAAATTAATAATAATTGCATGATTATGCTGTGCTACTTAAAATATTTTTAATCACAGTTTATAATCAACACATAAAAGTTGCATTTAAATCACAGATCAAGCGTATACATTGTTTCAATATTTTCATATTCAAAGCAAGAACGTTTACTGTTAAAAACAATGTTTAAAGCACTTCAATGTGACATTTCTGTTATACCTGTCATACTGTTGCACAATATAACGTTTAAAAATATGTATAAAAAATAAAAAATATAAATACGGCAATAGGCTCTGTGTTAACGCGGCGAACAAACACACAACTTCATTGTTTATTTAACAGCTGCTTTGCTTGGACAAGCGGCAATCAGGAAGGCATTTCCAGACAATAGGATGACTCTATGGCACATCGCGCACCATAATACAGCTAAAGCCAACCCAAACTGAATTACAATAGTTACCGTTTATGTCGTGCATTTGAGCATCCAGCAAATCCAACTTGGTTTGAAGAAGCAGAAGCCTTGGGCCATCATAGCACTTTGTGCTGCGAAATTCTTTAAAAAGAACAAAAAACACAAAGTTCAGCCATTTGGATTGCGGATTCCATATCGAGATAAGCGTCGCGCAACAACTAGAAGAAACGACAAAACAATAGTGTTGCTTTGTGTGTTATATTGGAATAGGGAACTTTTAAGATTGCCAAAGTTGGTCATTTTGTTTATTTTTGTTTTTTGTTTTTTTTTTTTTTTTATTATTATTATTATAATTTATTAACACATAATTAAAATTACAATGCTAATATAAGGACGAGCATAAGCTGCTATGACTTTCGGCTCTGAGATGAAATGGTTTAGTTGTAACAAGATGAATAAAATGACATTTGTATGTTATAAATAATAGTAAAGTTATAAATTATGGTAACATCTTTTAGTGAAAACAAAGTTAGATGTCTAGTTTATATTTTTGTGTAAAAGAATAAATACTAGTTATATTTTCATGACTAGGGTTTTTTAAGGCTTCGAAGATAGAGTTTGATTGCTGTTGATGAATACTTGGAGTTGCACAGTTTGGCATGGTTAAAATATGTTCAATGTCAATTTGAGAGTTGCAGGTTGGGCATAAAGGTATATTTTCTTTGCGGAGTAGATGTTGATGCGTAGTGGCAGTGTGGCCAAGGCGCATTCTAATGAAACATGTATTCATTGATTTAGTGGTGTTCGTTGGAAATATATGTTGTGTTTTTGTGAGCATAGTGGTGAGAGTAATTGTTCCAGACCATTTGGGTTTTGGTTTTCAGCTTTTGTTTGATATCTCGGAGCAAATCAAGCCGAGAGTCCGCAACAAAGTTAAAGATTGGTGTACGGTGTGCCTGGCGAGCAGCTTTATCGGCGAGCTCGTTGCCCTTGATACCCATATGGCTGGGAACCCACATTAGTTTTATATTTTTTTGATTTCTAATGAGGCAATCTCGGATTTTTGATACAATAATAGTATTGTGATTAGGATTTTGTATTGCTTTAATCACTATAGACAGTCAATCACTTTTAATCCTTGCTGGAACACAATTTAGGAAATGTGTGTTGCCTTAAGGCCTGGTCAAACAGAGCGCGGTCCGGCGGTCTTTGTAAAAAATTACAAACAAAATTTACCCGTCGCGTTCAATCCTTCCCTGGTGAAGTATTGACCGGCCCGTCTGCCCGCTTTCTGTTTGACCAGGCCTTTAATATCGAGGACGGTCTACAAAATCGACAAAACCACTTTTGAAAGCTATGCTAATTTCCAGAGAATTTAATATATCCTCCAGATCCATTTCTAACCTGATTCAGAAAGATCTGTACATAGAAACAATGAAAAGGACATCTGTTAATTTCTCCACTCCGTCCCAGAATTAGAAAAATTAGTGTAAGTGAAGAGTGTGAGAGCTGTGTTGGATTTCAGAATTATGTTATCTATATGTGCAAGGAAATTGAGTTCATGGCCATATAGGAAGCCAAGATCGCGAACGAAATCTACGATGAAGATGCGTTTTTTATGGAGGAGTTAGATACTGGGAGGCGATGTGATGATCTTACGCGAAAAGGTTATTCATTGGCATTTGTTTGTGTCAAGTCAAACTCCAAGAAATTTTTGAGTCACCAGTAAAGTGAGATAAGGGTTGATCACCATTTCGATATCGTTAACAGTGACGATAAGAAGAAGTGGACCCAAATGGCTACCTTGTGGGATGCCGGAGGTAGCTAGGAAAGGTTTGGAAAAATCCGATCTGAAGCGCACGCTGTAATAACTGTTCTCTAAATAAGAAGATATCTATCTCAAGATTCCAAGGGAGGAAAAAGCTATGGGAGTACAATTTTATAAACCCGTTACTGAAATCTTTCCAAATATCTTTGACTTCATTTCCGTTCTCTATGGTGGAGGGGGTGAAAGATATAAATTCAACTAGGTTATTTGTTGTAGAAGTACATTTTAAGGAAAACTGTGTTGTCTATGGGAAATGAGAGACTTACAGCGAAAGCTTTATAAGTTCATACAAATTACTTACAAAGTTTTTTAGAATATGTGTGAAAGATAAGCGATGGGTCGATAGTTTTTAACATCACTTGTTTTGTTGGACCATTTTTGTGAATTGGAGTTACAAAAGGAAATTTTCCTTGAGATAGAGATAAAAACTAAAGATTTTTTAAGAGATTGAGAAAGGGTTAAATATGGTAGGGATACCATCAGGGTCAAAAAAAACTTGAGATGTAACCTATTTCGTAATATTTTCCGAGGATATCAGCTTTCCTGACTCTGGAAAAGTTGGGACATTCACACAGGAAGTGAAATGGGTTCTCAATCTATTTCTTCATCCTGCCACCATCTATATAGATCAGATGTGCTCATGTGGATTCCCATTGAATTGCAACCTTCTAAGATTCCAATAAGGAGGGATGATTAAGGCATGCTTATCTTAAGTACATATAAGTTTTCTGTTTTTGTCTCCCTAAGGCGCTCACTGAAGTGGTGACGAAGTTGAGTGGTCACTGGAGTGGCATGTAGAATTAATAAAACCTATGTAAACAAATGAAGACGCGCTCATCAAAGTGGAGTGGCGGTGGCAAGAAGTTTTGAAGGTGGTGTGGTGCCAGTCTGGTGCCACTTATCTCGAACATGTTGAATTTTTAAGTGGCAAGCAAGTGGTGACGAAGTAGATTTTTTTAATTATAGAAGATGCTTGTGATTATTGACTTATGTATGAGTGGCACCATATGTAGTTTGCTACCTCAGTGCGCGCTAGATCCTTTCATATCACTTCGCCACCACACCATCAACAATCCAAATGTTCACTACTCCATTGCGACTCGCAATTCCTGCTAATAACGCGCACCCAGAAATGTTTGAGTGTTGTAAGTCACTAGGTCCTGGTTCTTCATGTGGTGTTGTATCACCAAATGTAGCATACTTTGTGGCTTTGCATCCGGCTATAGGACTTCCACTTGGAGAGTTGAAGTTTACCCTAGTTTCTGGTTCTTCGTGGGCTTTGTCTGGTATGTGGAATAGTAGCCGATACATTTCCATGGTCAGAATTAATCCAGTAAGTGGATCGGAAGTATTGCCTTCCACTTTTATTACAATACCTCAGTTGGCAACACGGAATATACCATTATTGTTCTTCAAAAACATTACTTTTAATCTATTAAAGCATCTGCGGGCATCTTGTTGTAGTTGTCAGTGTCTCGCTTATAAGTCTTGTTCTGAATTCAGAATTCTAAACAAAACTTTTGACAGCTTCAGAACAATCCTTTTTTTTTTGTTTTTTTTTTTTTTCAGCAAAGGTATCAGTATCCCGAGATATACGTAAATATCTGCCAGAGCGAAAAATTAGGACAACACCATCCAGATCAAATCAGTGGAATGATATGATGCCCACGACGACAAACAACACATTTCTCATTCAGTCTGCGCCAGATTCAAATTCAATCACGATTCGGATCTGTTTGCTGTTGCAAAGTCGCTGATCTGACTTGACTAGGTGAGGGGAGGTTTTTGGTTCTATGTTGTGACGCCCACAAAAGGGTTCCGCGCACAGGCTGCTTCTTTTGTCATCTAGGCGTGTGATTAAAATTTAAATCAGTAATGTTCCTCCCGCTGCCGATGGCTACAGTGTTATAAGTCCACTGACCATCGCCATCAGAACAAAGTCGTGTGCACACAATACTACTTATAATATAGAAGCGCACTCACATTGTATGGCGGGGTGTCTGTTTTCAGGACTTTGCCACAGTCAATGGCCCTAATCCGAGAGTCCCTTTAATTTGATCAGCTGCTGCTGCTGTTTTGCCTATACCCTGCATACTGGTCATATAATATTATGGAACTTGGTTTTCCTGGTGGTTTCACGTGTTTCGGTTCTGTGTCCAATTAAGAAAAGTCTCGCAGATAAAAAACTACAGATTCTCCCACTTAGATCACGTTCGATGTTTTTGGCCTGGCCGAACCAAAAAGCAACAGAAATACTATTTACTATACGGATCCACCCTCAGAGGAACTTTACGAACTGGTAGATCATTAACAAAAGTGATTTGCAAAGTATTGGAGTTCTGTCGCTAAAGCGTAGCTGGAAATTCACCAAACGCAGTGACCGCACGAGGCAGGAGCAGGATATGCTATCATCTAGAGGAGTACTTCCCAGAATTCGCTACCGGACTGAAATTAGTGCTAATGGATTTGCCGTGTATAATTCCTTAGGAGCCCTACAGCAGCTATCTTATACAGCTTATGCAATCCTCATGTTGTATCTTTAATGCGCAAGACTAAATGAGCAAGGACAAGGTTACGGATATTCATGGTTTATTACATCCAAATGTGGGCATTATGATGAAACGTGCAATTAAAAGAACAAGGGGTTGCACTTTTTTTTAACAAGCTTATAATGTGGCATATATGTGTACGAAAACTAGATGCTGGTTAACCGTGGTAACTTTGGAGGCCAAATAAGGGCTTGATTGGCAGCAAAAATAAAAGTGCGAAAGGGCTTGTCCAGATGGTTTAATGTTTGGACATATTATTTTGATTGGGCAACTTTGTCATCATAACAGGTTTGTGGGCAGTTTTCGGCAATCTGTCAAATTTTGAGGAGTGGGGATGATATTCTCTTAGAGGGAGAAGAAAGTGTGGAACGCATTTTGGGCATTTTTGGACAAACAATTTCTGCCACTTTTTAAACGTCAAAAACATAGATATGTTCAAAGTTATAATTACACAATTATTTTTTTAATGTTTTTATCACTAAATACGGAAACCAGACCGACGTCGATAGCAAAACTGTAAGGGCCAGTTGTAAAATCGTGGTTTAAATTTTGATCCGTGGTTCAGGAATTTTAACTCGCCGATTTCGGCGAGTTTATCTTAGCACAAATTTTGATCCACAATTGTAGCCTCAAATTTCAGACATTAATATTAATAATCCAAACAATTAGAAGCAAATTAATAAGCTTTTCTTACTGCAATAATATTGACTCTTTTTAGAATTTTGCACAAAGCAAACATTCTCCATTAAAGCTCGTCTATTGAAGATGAACAACTTTTACTCTGTTTTCTTCGATTACCATATAAGAATAATCCAAAATTTCCAAACTCATTGATTCTTTTTTGTACAGCAGGCATGTAGCCAAAGGTGAAGGGGGGCTTGAGGGGTTAAAGCCCCTTCCGAAATGATTTTAATATAATGAAATCCTTATTTCTATTAATAACATAAGACTTAATTCCGAAGATATTTTCGGAAATATTTTTTAATCCGCATCGCAATTTGGCAAGAACTTATTTCAAATTGAATTTCGTAAAAAAGCAAACAACACGTTATAACCCAGAAACGGAATCTACTGAGGGCTTTTTTATATTAGGAAAAGATGCTCTGTCATTTTCCCTAAGCCTAAAGAATTTATAATAGAATCCAAGAAATTAGCATTTTAAACGACCCTTATGAGCAATTGTTTTGGAAACATTTTTCGTTGATTTTTGCGTTGTATAAAATATCAAAATCATGCCAATACGGTGCGCTTAGTATATTTGGTATATTTCGGGTTCTATTTATCTGATGGTGAATATTAAAGTCTTTAAGCTAAAGGAAAATTACCAGACCATCTTATGCTGTAAATCTGGCCTGTGGGTTCTAAAAATTAAGACGTCTACTTTTGCTGTGGCAAAAATATAAACATGAAACAAGGTAATAATTTGTATGTGTACAAGTGGTTACATACATATTTAATTTGCTTACATTAATAAAAAAAAAAATATTAGAAATTGAAAAAAAAAAAGTAATAAGATTTATATTTTTTTATAAGGAGCATTTTATAAATACAAATTTTATATTTGTTAAGCAAAATTTAAATGACCTTGTTAAATAAATTGATTTAAAAATACTTTTAATAGTCTTTAGTCCACAAAAGTCTGGATGAAACGCCAAGTTTTGGTTATAGCTATGAAACAAGCCCCCTCCGAAACAAAATTCTGGCTACGGCCCTGTTGTACAGGTACAAAAACACAAATAATAAACCAAGAGAATTAGCGCTTGAGTGCCACAAGGATCGAAACTTGGGCCCCTGCTGTTTAACATCAATACTGCCGATCAACCAGCCAACATTCCTATTTATTCATATTAAAAGTTAAGAAGAATATTATTAAGATATGTGTATGTGTTTAGATATTTGTACACACGGTGTGTGGTGTATGTTTGCCAGATATTTCAACAAAGCTTTATGCAGACGACTTAAATATTATCTCAAATGGGGACTGAAGACAAATAGCGATAAGACTGTACTTATTTGCTTCCGAACATCAGTGACCGTTGTAAGAAGAAGAAGACCATTTGCAACACGCTATGATGCATCAAACGCAAGCTTCCAAACAATACCATAAAGTTGCAGTCAAATCATCAACAAACTGAAGTTGGGAATCAACTTTTCCAACAAACTGAAATTCAGACTTTATTATAAAAAGAGCCAACTTTTTTCTGCATTTGGTCCATTCGCATTCCGACCCGTTCTGACATGCACTTTTCACATCTGAGTCCTATTGCACTAACTTACCAAATTAGCATAAATCGTAATACTATTTTACTGTGATCTAATGTCCGCGGAATTAATTTTTATTGACCTTAAATCTGAAATTTTTCGAAAATCAATTAAGTCCTGAAAAAAAGTCCAATCCAAAATTTCTGAATTATAGAAAAATGTTTTATTTATTGATCTTTGCAACAATTTAATGACGTCCATCAAGTCTGTTTTTGCCCTCTAAAGGGCGAAGGGAATTTGGGGCTCTTTCGGGATTGGAGTACTAAATTAGCCCCAAATTAGCCCCTAATTCCTGCATCATTAGATTTTTGAAATACTGTATTGGGAGGTTGTGGTGGACCCAGCTTGTCGGCATGATGACGTGAACAAATCAGTTTTTGCTCTCTAAACGGTGAAGGAAACTTGGGGCTCCTTCGGGATTGGGGTACTAAATTAGCCCCAAATTAGCCAAATTTATTTATCAAGCTGTGCCATGATTAGTCGGATTATAACCGCAACCAACAATGCTAGGTACGCTTGCTGAAATTCGTCGCTACTGTTCTTTTGTTCATTTTAATCATTTTGATGATTTTTTTTTTTTTTTGTAGCACTAACCCAAAAACTTTAAAAAGTACATTTATTATTATTATTTCTTTATTTCAATAAATATTTACAATTTTAATTTAAAATAATATATGAACATGGCAAGTTGCCGTCTGCCAGAAAATGACATTAATTTCTTTAATCAAGTACAAAAAATAATAAAATACAAAATTGGTATGGATTTACTTATTTGGATTATTGTGATATATACCTATACAAAATTAAATAGTTTTACGACAGTATTATATCCGCTCGCGCACTACGAATTTCTACGAATTTACTTCGAAGATACATCAAAACTAAAAAAAAAAAAAACATAATAGTAATAATTCGCACAAATTCGCAGTTTCGTACAGTACGCGAACAGACATATTATAAAGTAGCAGAATTTTGAATAAACTATATTCTTATACATTTTAGTTTAATTCTCATTAAGAGTTATCAAAAAAAAAAAAGAAAATAAATTAAAAAAATTAAAAGGTTGAACAACCATTACGTGGACATGAAAATGTTTTTAAAAGCTGTTTCGAAAATTTAGTGCATGATCACAATACATGAAGAGATTTGTCCACCCCCAGTATCCGTTCAACACTTCAAGCAGTTGTTCTCTTGAGAGAACACTTTTTTGGAAGTACAGCCTTCGAATCTCTTGAAGTATCGGGCAAACAGCTATGAAATGGTAAACATCATCTCGTTCATTTCTATTACAAAAATTACACAAAAGTGACAAATCCGACCGGTGAGGGATGTAGTTCAAATTCAGAATTTCCACTCTTGCCCTGAAAATTGTACTAATGGCTTTCACAGATAGACCGTATTTGAAGTAGTTGCTAGACCCGAGGGAGTGGTTTAAGTTTCTATAGATTTCCCTAGTAGTCGATATTGTTGCCTTATTCAAATTTTGCAGATATATACTTTCATCTACTTTTGAGATGAGGTTAGCAAACATTGCCTCCCAGTTATCTAAGTTAGATTCATTTAGATCTAGAATAATATTGTGAGACCGAGCCAGTTCATTCCATTCCTTGAATGGGGACGCGTTTGTGTGCAATAGGTTCTTCATAATAGCCTTATGAAGATTAGATCATTGCTTTTTCATAACTTTCGTAAGGAAGTCCAAATGATATTTGAGGTTCTTAACATATACAGGAGGAATCCCTGACTCAACATGAATTGCGTAGGTTGGTGTCGAATTAGGTAACCTGAATAATCGTTTGAAAAAGAAACGATGAATCAACTCAAATTCTTCAAAGTACGTTTGACCAAAAGCTTGAACCCCGTAGCACATACAAGTATTAATAGTAGATTCGAATACTCGATATTTAGAGCCGATATCAATATTTTGGTTTGAGAAAAAGGAGGGCCACATTACATTAAGAGCTATTTATGCTTCTTTACTCTTTTGCTGAACGTGCTTATTAAAGCTAGCGTTTGCAGACAATATTACTCCTAAATATTTAAACTCTTGTACAATTTCAATAGATTCACGACCCAAAAACCAGTTTTCCTCCCTCAGTCTCTTACATCTCCGAGCTTCAAATACCATAATTTTAGTTTTTTGAGCATTAATTTGTAAATCCCAAGTTCTGCAATACGTTTGAAGCCTGTTTATTTGAAGTTGAAGGGAAAAGGGATTGTCCGCCAGCATGACTAGGTCGTCCGCATAGAGCAATGCCTTTATAAGAATGTCTGAAAAAGTAATACCACCCGGCAGAATCTCAGAAATGTCGTCAATGAAGAGAGCAAAAAAAATGGGACTTAGAATGCATCCTTGGGGAACACCAGCAGTAGTTTCGAACCAATTTGAATATTCTGACCCATCCCAAACTGTCGCATTAGTGCGGCTTAAGAATTTTTCGTAGATCGACAAAAACTTTCTCGATATTCCAAGGGAAGCCATTTTGAAAATGAGAGATTGTCGGTTGACAGTGTCAAAAGCAGCTTTCAAATCAACGAAGCAAGCATAAAGCTTCTTTTTTTTTTTGAGTAAATTTCTTAGCAATGCTAGATAGGGCAAACATATGATCAGTAGTTGAAAATCCAGAACGAAATCCAGCTTGAAATATGCTTAAGCGATTGTTTGCTTCTACCCACTCAATTAGTCTGTTATACAAGATTGTCGCAAATACCTTTCTAATGGAATTAAGTACCGAAATACCCCTATAATTCTCAGGTAAGTTAGCATTCCCTTTCTTAAAAATTGAAAATATAACAGCTTTATTAAAACTTTCAGGAACGCAGCATTTATCGTACAAACTGTTATAAAACGAAAGTAGGTATTGCTTGAACTCTAAAGAAGAATTTTTGAAAAATTCAACAGGAATGCCATCAATACCTGGAGACTTATTATTTTTCATTTTAGTGAGAGCTAGATCATGTTCATCAAAAGTTATTGTTGAGTCAAGATCTTCGTCCATTATATTAGGCAAAGCATAGTAGAATGAGTGCAAGGCCTCACCACTTGTTAATAAAGACTGGAAATGAGATGCAAGAATCTCGGCTTGCAGTAAACTACAAGTCGAGCGATTACTTCCTCCTAACTCACGTACATTGCACCAAAAAGTTTTTGAATCTTTACAATTTGCTAAGTTCTTTGCTATGTTTACTGTATAGTTAGGCTTTTTATGCTCGCAGACTTGCTTGTATGTTTTAATAGCTTCTAGTTACGCAGATTTGAAATGATCTGAAAAAAAAAGGACATTTACATTTTTCAATTCATTTGCTCATTAAGTCATTTTGGTAACACCACAATCTTCTCATTTTACTTACAACAATTTATCCTGACATTCATGAGCCGAGAAATCTCTAAAAGAAACCAGGTTTTTAGTCAAAAATTTAACCCAATTTATTATCATTTCCATATATCTTGTGTGAAATTCAATTCCGACAAATTCTTGACACGCAATAAAAATGGAAACCAAGACATCAGTATAATTATACCCAAATAACACTCATTCGGATCATGTCCCATTTAAGCACGGTTTTCATGCTCCAATAGTTCCACATAATACGAAACCAATATTATTAAGTTTCAGCGACAGCTCGCCTGTGTAGGCGGTCCGAATGTCGATCGAATAAATTCCAAAATCGCCAATGCACGAACATCCTCGTATACACTTATACAGATTAAAGAGGGCACCAAGCCGAGCACGCATTGTTGTAGCTGTATTGTTGCTCCTCTTGATGCATATTCTTTTTCAAACCTCACTAAATATGCAGAACATGCAATCCTGTCCCATGACACTGGCCTCCAGAGTCTAAACAAATTTGCGCATTCCACGGACTGCTCTGGAATATATACCTACCTTGGCATGCCACCGCTATACCATCAGGCAGGGATATCCATGATGCCAAGAAGCAGGCTCGTTAGGTGACATGGAATTTATGTGTCCAAGTAAATGGCGCACCGATTACACACCATCAAGCCTGTAGGCGGCAGGATCAAATGGTCAAAGCGACTAATTTCTCAAGGCATTAGTTTTCGACTCATAAAATTCTGCCCTGCCCTGCCCTTCGCTGCCCTAAATGACTGCCAATCAGCGGGCTTGACCCTATTGGTATATCACCATCATTCGTTGACGTTGGCCTAATGTCCGAGTGTGACTTGCACTCAATTCCCGATAAAGGATTATCCCAGTCTTACAATAAAAATAAACTCTGAATACTCTTAATCGGTCGGATAGTATTGCACTTCGGAAATGTCCCACATTTGTGTCCACCACTTCGTCCACATCGTTATTGTGTTCTGTCATAAACATAAACACACATTTGTGCGCCCACCACACCGTCATAATCACGGCTCCGGAACGGAATTCCAGTCAAGGATTCCGTGAAACCGATAGACAAGCACTCCAGTTCCGTGAGTCTGGTTGGGCCAAAAACAAAGCGGAATATCGCTGCCAGTTAAACTAATGGCTTACAAATTCGCACAAACTTGAAGGCGCAACATTAGCGGTTGATATGGTGACGTTGCGCTGGCGCTGGTTATGCGCGACAACATGCTGGTGAGACAGGTGGGGCTTAGAGCAGAGGCAACTCCCGCTCGTTGACGACGACGACGCTATTTAGAATCCCACCGCATTGGAGCAGAGGTCACACGGTGTAGGAAGTATAATATTGTGAACGGATTGTGATGAAATTTATGGCTGCGATTGAATGACGCCTCTAAGGCGTTTCTTCACATGCAACAGAAGAAGTTATTCGTATAATTGATTTGTGCCCTGTTCAAGGCGTTTTGTCAGTAACTAATGGAATTTCACCCAACCGATGAGCCATGGATGATAAATGAACAAAATAAAATTTGTTTAGAATTTATTGAACAACAATGATGGGCTTTCAAAAGGCTATAATTTAATATAGAAGGAAAGTGATCTGTCGCCTTTTAGGGGAAATGGAGGTATTTTTGTATGATTTATAGTTTTTTGTATTAATTTTCGGTAAATGCGCTGAAGTTAAAGTAATTAGGAAAGTTTTTTTTTTTTGTGTTTTCTTTCAGCATTCTTGAAATTCTCAACCCCACGGTCACGCATAGTAATTAAATTATGCGTAGGTTTTCTTTAACAAAATCCCCAAAAATGCATAATAATATTTGTGGTTCAAGGCAAAGTATTGGTTAAGTTTTGGTTTTATAATTTTTATTAACTTGGAACGGGAGAAAATATAAAAAGTCAGGAGAACAACACTAACATTTTTTTTTTTTCTAATTTTCATATCATTTCTTTAGCATGCAAAATATTATGGGCCACTTGTACCTAATAAGAATCATGGAAATAACCAAAATTACATCAACCAACCGTGGATTAAAAATTTTCCTGGGCCCTATTGCACCAACAACTTATCACTCAACACTTAGCTAATTATAATAAATCGTGGTACAATTTTGCTGTGGCGCAATGAGACAATGCCCGCGGAAATATTTTGTATTGGCCTTAAATCGGACACAAGACCCATATGCATTATGTGCAATAGGATAATTTGCGTTAATTACTTGTGATCATTTCGAAATCTTTGCTGATCTGCAAATTTGATAGCAAGTTAGCGTAGCACCTCCTCGAAAAGGGGTATATTCCATTGAAATGTTACAAAATTTTGGCTGAACCTTGATCTGTAGGAAGGATCAGTGTGAATGAGTGTGAGTGTAAAACCGAGTTTTCGGGGTTGAACCCCCCCCCCATTTGCCCTCCATTTTGGAAAAGGGGGCGTAAAAAGGTCTTCGCAATATCTTGAGAACCATACATAGCACAAACAAATTTTTTCCATATTTGTGTAGAAAATTAAAATCTCTAAAATTTATGGCAACACACTTTTTTTCGTAAAATTGAAAACAAAAAAGTTATAATCAAAAAAAGATGACCATTGTCAAGAAAAGTATCATTATCTTCTTCTTTTATTTATTTTGTATCCTCTTTAAGATAAATTTTTTAGAACAGTCATCTTTTTTTGGTTATAACTTTTTTATTCAATTTTACGATAAAAAGTGTGTTAATTCTCTACACCTTTTTACGCTCCCTTTTTAAAAATGGTGGCGAAATGGGGGGGAGTTCAACCCCGAAACCTCGTTTTTACACTCACACTGATCCCTATCCTACAGATCCTTAAAACAAAATTTTGTCCTGTATGAAATGCAAGGTTAATGTAACATTTCAATGGACTAGTAAGAGTTTCTTTTATTGAATTCCGATCATTGGTCGTTATTTAGTTAGGATAGTTTGAATTCTGTCATGATATACTTTCTATGTTTTTGTTCTTTTTCTTATGAATTCAACAAAAAGCTCAAAAAAAAGCATAAACAAAATTGCCTGACAAAATTGAAATCAATCTGGATGGGTTATAATCCTGATGGGAGCTAACATTTTAGAAAGAAAGTGAGTAAATCCACAACTATTTTAGACAAGGCGCTCACTGAAGTGGTGACGAAGTCGAGTGGTAGTGGCATGGTGATAAAGTAGCAGGTGGATTTGGTAAACCGTATTTAATTAAATGCAGACGCGCTCATCAAAGTGGAGTTGCGGTGGCATGACATTTAGCAGGTGGTGCAGGTGTGGTGCCACATATCTCGAATATGTTTAATTTTCAAGTGGCAAGTAGGTGGTGACCAAGTGGAATTTTGTACTGCATACGAGTATGCTTGTGATTATTGATTTATAGACCGAGAGCTGGTGAACGTGTTTTGCCACCGCAGGCGCGTTAAATCACTTTCATATCACTTCGCCGCCACTCCATCGCCCAGCCACTTGTTCACCACTCCTCTGCCACTCGCTACTCCTTTACCACTCCACTTCGTCAATACTTCAGTGAGCACCTTGTCTTAGAGATTTTTTTTTTTAAATACCTACTTTGAATATGCGAAAAGTTACTTTTAAAAATTGAAAGTACATAATTTGAAAAAATAGAGGCGATGTTTAAAAAAACAAAATTTCAAATGTTTAAATTTTTAAAATAATTTTTTGAATAGAATTATATTTTTAAATGCACGACTGCATCGCATGTTATAGTTGCTTCAAATTTTAAAAGTTTTATACCATAAATATGTTTATACATACAGGCTGTCTCACAATCCATGGTCTAAACTGAAAGACGTGAAAGAGCAAACTATAAGGGGCCAGTTATAGCTGTCATTGAAAATTTTTAATTAAAGATTTAGGGCACTTAAAACGCAAAATTAGTAATTATTTTGTTGCTAATCTGAAGCTGAGACTCAATAAATTTTTATTGCGAAAAAAAAAATTTCGTTTGGGTCCAACCTTCCACAGAAATTGACTTTCATTTTTTCAATGATTGCACTACCTTATCAATGATCATTTAAATAATAAAAGTCATTTCATGAGAAAGGTTGGGCCGAAATGAAATTTTTTTTTGGCCAGATATATTAATTAAATCATAAGCTGTTTTTTTTATATATATATTTAAATATTGGCCAGTAGTTTGACCATAATATTATAAATTTTTTACAAAATGGTTCATGAAATGTAAAATATATAAAAATAATATTTTAGATTTCATGAACCATTTTTTTTTTAAATTAATAAAAATTACGTTGTTTTACCAATAAAAATCGTTAGAGATAAATAAAATATTTTTTTCATTTCATTTCATTTTTCAAGTTTAGCTCCTTGGATTTCACAGCATAAACTACCTTAGTTCAATTACCGAACTACCTTACCATTTTCTCTGAAGCAGTCAGCGCAACTCTCTCATTTTTGTATTTTTTTTAAGAGAAAAGAGAAACGCATAAGCGAAGAATATGAGAAACATTTTTCTTTTATGGAGTTAAAGTTGGTTGCAGAATACAAGTGTTTAACCTAAACTGCAGATTGAACTTAGTTCACATTTAAGCAGAGTTTAAACTTACACTGTATGGTAACTGGCTGAACAGAATGATGACGGAGACGGAACTGGAGCCGGAGCTGGAATAGCTGTCAAAATATTGAATACACGCACATTCAATGTTGTCAACAAAACGGAACGTAGACGCATACGGAACTGCAGACGGAAGAGTTCACCAACTTTTAACTTTTCACGTACGGCAATTTTGACGTTTCAAATTCTATGGAGAATAAAAACAACTTTTTGGGTCGGAAAAAATATTGTGGTTATTTGTATCGCGAAAAAAATTATTAAAATGTGAATTCTAAGCTTGTACACAAGAACATTCTTTTGTTTTTCTTTAAAATACATTCAAAGCTGTACAGCTTGCTGGTAAAAAAAAAAAGTACGACACTTTTTGACAGCTCTTCCAGTTCCGTCTGCGGCTCTGTTCAGGCAGTAAGTGATACTTTTCTAGAATAAACACTTCAAAAGTTACAACCCAAAAACTGAAAAAAGTCCGAAAATTTCGAAGTTTTTCGAGCACCACGCAGCTAACACAGGTCTTTTATATCTGTAAACTTGGTTTTACATTTTTCATATCAGCGTGGTTCAATTTTTTCCGACCTAAGGCGAATTTTTTGTCTTAATTGCCTGGCCTAAAAAATTTGTGAACTTTTAGGAAAAAAAATTGGCACACAATTTTTTACTATTTATCAAAGTGGAACCAAAATTTAAATTTCGAAAAAAATCATCCTTCCGTTAACTTATTAAAAAAAAAGTTTTTGTTCTTATTGAATATGCCTCATATTCCTAAACGGAAAAAAATTAAATAAATGGCATTTTTCGACAATCTAAGATGATAGACACTAACAGCCATATTAAAAAAAAAAAAACGATAATTTTACCTTTATTCCACGAGTTTACTAAACCAAAAACAAAATGTTCGTGGAATAGAAAAGTGACGTTTACTAAAAATCCCTTTAGAAAATCTACTACAATATGTAAGATGCCATTTTGGTAACTTGAAAATTTCACTAAGTTTCGAAAACTCCGTATGTGTTCTCCACGGATAGGTCTAATCCTTCGCTATTCCACGTTTTTTAATGTGGCTGTTAAAAAGTAGATCAACTTGTGTTTTAATCCCCTTTTTACGCTTAGTATATGGCGTGATGGTTAGTGCGATTGACTGTCATGCCAGAGGTCTAAGGTTCGATCCCCAGCCTCGCCACATATTTATTTAAAAGAAAAAACGGCTACTGCCTCTTGCGAGGAATTGACAAATCCTCCAAGAGTATCTCCTGTCACAGAAAAGTGCCGCTCGTTAGCCGTTCGGATTCGGCAATAAACTGTAGGTCCCCTCCATTCCTGCAGACACGCACACAGGAATGGTTGAGAGTTGTAAGTCACTGGGCCCTAGTTCTTCATGAGCTATTGTGCCATCAAATTTTAATTTAATAAACCACTTTACTTCGAATCAATTAATGATTTTGGTCTTTAAATACGATCCTCTGATACATATTGACACAACAAATAATTTAATTTTCATATATCTTATGCATTTTTTTTTTTTAACTTCAATTAAAAAATAAATTACTTATTACCTGCATTTGTCACATTTTTGAAAACCTGAACTTTAAACCAGTTAAAGTGATTCACCTTTCCGCACTTGTTGTGAGTAGCGTTATTTTTTTCCTGCAATTGTACACTGAAGTCGCATCCATTGTTATCCTGTTTTAGGAATCGTATTTAATCTGCTGTGAGCAAACTTCTGAGCAAAATTTTATCACGATTTCTTCTGAGAACTTCGTTTACACTCTATTGCAAGAAGGCCATTTCAGGGATATGTGATGGAAAATTTTATTATATCACTCAGACCATAAATCCAACACGATCTATGGCAGGTTGACATATTGGTGTTCGTGACGAAATAAAGGGTTTCCGTTTCAATTGATGCTCTAGTCACATCACGTCTAGTCTATACCTTTAAGTCCAATTGACAAGCGTAAAACTATACGGACGACGACACGACGCCAGCCACTTGACTTTATTCAACCATCAAAAAGGTGCTCAAGCATCTTCACTGCCATAATCTTGTGGAATTTATTAGTCCTTATAGATATATATGCACATAGGTACAGAGCTATTTAAATAATTGTATGTCCCATTTAGAGTAATTGTTGTTTTTTTTTTTTTTGCTGGTACCTATGGGGCAAAAAATTACCCAAATATGGATCACTAACAAGCTAACGATGGGTTTTTTTTAGCAACTTGAAGTCTGTGGAATAACTTATCGATATTAATATCACGCATGCAGACCGAAAACAGAACTTACAAACAAAATTAGAACAACTATCTCAGCTCTACGGGATATTATGTTATTTCCCATAAAGAATTAATGGGAATTATGTCTGAAGTATGAATTCGTAATTTTTGAATTTTCTTCGAATGCAAAAAAAAACTTGGAAAGTAGAAAAAATTCTAGAAATGTATCCAATTATCCATATTTGTCAAAGACATGTCAAACTCTTTTCTGTTAAACATTGTGTAAGTAAGTTTTGGACCTCAGCATGTTTGGTCAATTCATAGTTTAGTCATAAGAATAACATTTTTGTAGATCGAAGGAAGCCAAAAGATGTGGTGCTTTAGAAAAATATTAAACCATGACAGAAGTTTTGAGAAGTTCAACTGTTTTGAGTGTCTTTAATAAACTCAGACACTGTTTGACCGATCTTAATGAAAATTGGCAAATGTGTGTCTAGTTTCACAGAGGAAGTTTTCTTTGAAGGTTTGAATAAAAGAACAACAAGTTGAGTGAGCTACTACCATTTTTTTTATAGGCTGAAAAATGTTCTTTGCTTAGTGACCACATATATGTACATAGTAGCACTAGAGACAAGTTATTGGCAAAATATATTCTTCTATAGATCAAGAGACTCATATTGATACTCAAGCTGACGGCTAAGCCAAAGCTGCTTACTTACGTACTTATTAACAGTACTTATAATTATGTCGATTTAGTGTGACAAAGAATACAAAACAAATGTGGAACCAATAGGTGGCGCTGTGGTCGAATTATTTACAAAATCAATATTTATTCACTAGATTTAAATGACTAGCATTCACAATACACATAATTATGTATGTATGTTGATTAAGTGTCAGAAAAATAAAGTGGTACACTCTGGCGTATACGTACTTTTTTGATTAAAAAAAAAAAGTTTTAACGAATTTTTCTGTTGGTTTATATACCAAGAAAAGTGGGTTTTAGGGGGATTTCCAAATATACAATACTTTCCATAGTAGTTAACGTTTGAGAGAGAGCTAAAGTTCTTGAAAAGAGCTTAGTGACACTATTAAGAACGAGGAACGAGTACGAAGTTAAATAGCCGGTTAGAATTTTCTGAAAAAAAAAAAATTTATGCAGCCAATATTTTATTTTCGATTTCTCAAAAAGCAATTGATTTTGATAAATTTTTATGGAGAATATTTATTGAAACATTTGAATATTATTGTATACAAAAAAAATGTACAAATTTGGATTAAAAAAAAAAAAAAAAATTAAAACTTGACTGCTCCCTTAACTGCATACGAAGCCAAATATGGCTTCTATGGTTATGTCCTCTTCCGTGCATTTTTGAGAACATAAAGCTGTACTTTTGCACACTAGCACCAAACAAGAAGGAAGATGTTCATGCTTGCAGGTCGGTCGGTTGCTTGTTGTCATTGAAAACGGAAGTGTGAAAAATTTTCTTATTTCAAATTGTAATAACTTTGGTGTTAGGTGAGTAAAGTGGCTAAAAAATATATTTCTGATTGTGTATCTGTTTCTCTTTGAAATTCATACATTTTTATAAAAAAAAATTTACAGATTTCACTCATATAGTAACCATTGGGACATTGAAAATGACTTTATTTTGCTAGATAAACAAAACACATACTAACCTTTGCAATTTAAATTAATTAAAACGTAATACCTAAGCTGTTTTAGACACCATTATAAGTTCTGAAGTTTCAAGGTGTATGTTTATATATGTATTTAATGTCACTTTCCATTTGGCAAAAAATACTTTTCTATTCAACCAAAAAAATCTTTTTTTTTTATATCTGATATCAAAACTCATTTTTTAGGGCAAGCAAAAATATGTGACTTACTGACTTTTGGTGACTAAATGACTGCAACCAGTCAAAACGTAATGCAGTCAATTAAATGTAAGTCAATTGACTTTTCTTAATGACTTATAACTCAGAATATTGTACAAGACTGCTAACTCTAGTTTCAAAGTTACAGTCAAAAATCAAAGTTTTGACTTATATTCAAATATTATATTTAAGTCAATCAACTCTGACTTAACTGACTGCAGTCTATAATTGAATGCAATCTTTACAACTCTGATAATTATGCCCTTAAAAATAAATTATATGCCCTAAACAAGTAATTATATGCTCAAAAAAAATAATTATATGCCCTAAAAATATGCTCATTATTGCTTTTAAAAATATATTCTATGTACCTATATATGTTTAAAAAATGCACAACACATAGTTTACAAGTGAGATTGTCGAACAAAACGTCAATTTGCTTGGGCTAAAAGCCATTGATGAAACCTATTTGAAATAGGTACCTACATGCATGTTTTTTAATAATGGTGAATCGTTTAAATTCATCTACATGGGTTTTTTTAAGACATTACATCAAAAATAAAAAAGAAAATTTACACGAGTGAGTCCCACGAGCTCTCGTGGCCAACAAAAATTTTGGTACATTTCAACGAAAAAAATGTTAAAAAGTCAGAATTACTAGAATTAGTTTTAAAAAGCTATCTATACACATTTTTTAGGCCGTGTGCGAATTGGGTTAAAATCGCGTTAAATTTTATCCGAAGATTAATTTTTGACACTAATGAGGTGTGAATCTGTATACCTACGTAGAAATTTCAAAATTTAATTTAACAAAAAAAAAAAATTTTTTAGTAATGCCTCCCCTATAGACCTTTATTATTTATAGAATAAACATTAGAAGATACTGAACAAATTATGATTTTTATGAAAAATACACACAAATATGCCAAAATATGCACGTTAAACGTAAATACTATACAATCCATTTTCGACGAAACATGGGATTTAAAAGACAGTGGGCCTTACCAATAATCAAATTTAGTTATGACTTAATATTGCAGTGAAGTTAACCATAATGTAATGGATCCTAAATAATTAACCATCATTATATTCTCAATTTTTCAGAGTCAATTTGATATGGTTCATTATTTATAGTCCACATAAATATTAAGTTAATACAATGCACGGTTTATTATTTGGAGCCCTATTTTCCATTATGATCCATTTTACTGAAATATTTAAGTAGGTAGTAACTAAATTTGATTATTCGTAGGGCCCAGTATTTCTTATAAAATGGATTTCTAATCTAGTCTCGTCTTAATACATTGTTTGATAGAAAAAAATATGCTCTAGCATATTTTTAGTTGTCCTACATATTACATATATCAATTTCAAACAAGCTTTACCCCTGCTTGCACACTCAACTGCATCACTGGCCTTTCATATAAGACCGCACTGTATTCTGTATCAAATAATATTTAAATATCATTCTTCACTACCTACCTACATACCTCCATAATAATATAGATGCATATACACATATACAACATAAAAAAATCTGGCAGAGTACCTATAGGTACACTTTTGTTGGTTGCCTTGCCTTGTCTGTTCATTTGTCTTCTTAATAATACCTTGTTGTTTTTTTTCTCTTTTAAAATATTCTTTATGACCATTCTCCACTGAAGCTAGCCTGTTGACGACGACCAATACTTTTCTTCGTTTTTTCCCGTATATCTACGCCTACTGTAATTCATCGCTTGTGTTCGTTTGTTTATTTTTATCATTCTAGTAATGTTTTAGTAACACCAACCAAAAATTTGATAGTTGTCCCCCTATACGCTGGAGTTCATTTTTCATATTCTAAATTCATGTGTTCATTTCAATCATTTCGGTCATTTCTTTAGTAACACCAACCAAAAATTTCGATGTGATGCCCCTATACGCTGGAGTTCATTTATGATTTATTGAATTTATTTCATTTAATCATTTTAGTAACACCACAAGTCTGTCAAAACGATCCTATAAACATTTTCAATGTTAAAAAATTATTATCTTGCTCGTCTGAGAGGTAAAAGTGTGCAAGCCATATTTGACTTCGTATGCAGTAAGGGTAGAAAATATACATATTTGTACGGGTTTTTTTTTAAACAAAAAAAATTTTTGATTGAATTTTGAACAACAACAACAACTTAAAGGTGCTACCACCAATTGCTTACGAATTAATTTTGGGTATTTTAATTCGTTTTATTTTTGTTTGGCTAGAGATATAGCTATTTTAAGGGGTGCCAAGCCCTATCATCAGTCTCCTTTATAGTGGTGCTGAGCTTTAATCCAATTTTATTTGAAAAACTTTCTACACATCAATTAATTCGTAAGCAATTGGTGGTAGCACCTTTAAGTTGTTGTTGTTGTTCAAAATTCAATGAAATTGACGGAATAAAGAATGGTCAAGTCTAATAAACTGACATTCTAGTATAAATAATACAATACAAATAATAATAAAAAAAAATTTTTTTAATGAAAATTGTTTTAAAACAACCCAAAGAAGTCAATTTAGGCGTGTATTATTTTTTTCCTCTTTAAACAATAATTCATGCAGTAAAGGGTTAACTGGGCACCGAGCGGCTTTTTAACAGGCGCAGGGACATAAGGCCCAGGGACATAAAGCCCAAATTTTATTTTTGGGGCTTATGTCTCATTTGAGTGGGACACAAAGTGTTAAGTCCCACCCAAATGAGACAAAAATAAAAATAAAATTTGTGCTTTATGTCCCACTAAATAAGAATTTCCGAATGATAAATGAAATAATGAGATAATCAAAACCTTATTTCTCAGTCCACTGTGCCAACAAAAATCTATCCTATCCTTCTATTCCTTCTAACATTGCCTAATTTATAAGACCCTAGGTCTTAGTGGCATATATATGTTTGTGTTGTTTTTTTTTTTTTTTTTTTTTAACTTGGGGCATTTTAGGACCAACAAATTTTTTTTATTAATTCAATATAATTACAATTTTAGTTTTAAAGAATTTGATAAGATCAAAACCCACAATTTTGATGAATTCAAAGTTTCTTTAAATCCAGATTCTTTAAATGCAAGAGAAACTTTGCATGCACCCAACCTCACACCTACCCAAAATCCTTTAGTGGGCCAAGCAGGGGGGTTGCAGGGGGACAGCATGCCCACCCTTACACACCTCACTGTTAATACGCGGTGTATAAATAGTGAGGGATTTAAGGGGGGCATGCTGCCCCCTGAAACCCACCTGCTTGGCCCACTATAGGATTTTGGGTAGGTGCGAGGTTGGATGCATGCAAAGTTTCTTTTACTTGGTGCTAGAATTTTAATTGTTCATAAAAGTAATAATATTTTAAACAAAGAAATGTTAAAAAAAAAAGTCAAAAACACTAAAAACTGACATTTCGTTTTATTTTTTTTGTTAAAAAAAAAAAAAACTTACATGTTCAAAAATGGACACTTAGGTGTGGAGTGCTTTCCTGAACCATCCGAAATTCTGAATAAAGTTCAGGATGTTCCTAAGAGACAGACGGAGACGAAATATCGTCCAATTAGTCGCACATTTTTTTTTTAGAAAGAAAACAAATTTAACACAACTGTTGCTTAGCTTATTTGTTCATTAAACCATCTCCTTTTTCTGAGTTAGCTAAATCTCATTACAAAAAAAATACGATATTTCACATTTTGACATCTGAATGGATGTGTTCATCTGGTTTTGATCCAGTATCGATTTTCTCTTTTTATCTCAAACTTTGACTAAAATTATATTTTATTTAATTAAAAAATTTATATTTTCAACTACGCATTGTCACGGTAAGATTTACCGCGACAAAAATCGCTCTTTAATTGTCCACATCCTTGTCCCTTTCCGTTTTCTTTTTCTAAAGGTGCTTGTTTCAATATACTGAGAGAGAGAAGGGCAGCAATGGTCCATCAGCAATTGTTTCACTCTCTCAGTACCTTGAGAAAGCAAACATCGATGTTGTCAATTTTGACACGAGAAGTGGATGGGTGATCCACTATATGATAATCGGGCGACACTTGGTCTCCAAAGATAAACACGATACTGACAGACGGGTGGTCTGCTCAATCAATAAATACCATTACATAACCCAGCGTCTCCATTTGCAATTTTCGAGGCAATAAATTGCTTCCCTAATTGCCATTGACTTGAATATTGCCAATGGAGACGCTTTGGCAATGGCAATGGTAATATTGCCTGAAAGATGAAAGTCAATTATTAAGGCAATAAATTTTGACGTTTCGTCTTTTACAAAATGGTTTCCCCATGATTTTGAATAATTTCTCCTTCATTTTGAAACGAAAAGTGAAAATATGAATAGAAGTCACCACAAATTAGTGAATTAAAATTTTATATTATCAAAAAACAGTAAATTTAAGCAGTTTTTCGCGATTTATATACCTAAAGTTTTTTACAAATGGAATTGCCTGGCCATGAAATGCTCCACCCAAACAACTAATTGCAATCGATATTGAAATTGCCATTGCCTCAAATATTGCCAATGGAGCCACAGCGTAAGAGGCGCAGGTGACAGTTGGTCCCTGACGCATAAGTTACTCGATGCGAGAATGGCTGTTTGCCCAACCTAACATTACTTATTTTATTGTACAAGTTGGAACATTAACTGCTCGTCCTCATTCCCCAAAATCTGCACAAAAGGCCAACGATCTAAGTTAAATTTGCGTATTAGAAATAGCTGCCAACTTCTCTCCGAAATATAACAAAGGGGTAATTAATTTTTCACCAAGGTTTCACAATATTTGTTTCATTTAGTTTTGAGGGGAAAAATGTACGCGTTGAATTGAGTTTCCTTTTTAGTTTTCTGAATTTTTCTTTTCCAAAAATTAGTTGTCCGGCGAATTCGATGATGACTTTGCATAAAGCTGGGGCTTAAAGTGCGAGTAGGAAAGGCGAACGGGTTTGCAACTGCGTTAGCTCACTCACGCCAATGGGCTGATTGTTGCTGAGTGATGACGCGACCGAAACCCACGTCACTGATTGGCCGAAAGCACTGGGGCATTGGAAAAAGAAGAGGTCGTCCAGGCATGGTGATAGCCTGGACGGACAATTCTTACCCGTCTTTTAGACCGAGCAGGAGATTATTTTTTAAGCGAGAAAAGAACTATTTAAGAGAATTGGAAAAGGAAATTGAATACGATTTTGGCGAGTTTTTTTTAAATCTCGAAAGAGGAAAGGAAATTTGTGAAAATTGTAGAAAAGTATTGTGAAAAATTGGAGGAGAAAATTTGGGAAAACTAATTTGGAGGAAGGAAGATTTGGCAGTGGGATTCAAAAAAAAGCTAAGTATAGTGGTTTCGATTTGGTAAATTTGGTGGTAAATTTGCCAATCATATTTTTTTGCGATTTTTTGTAGAGTTATTACAACTCTAAATTCCTCAAATCGTTGGCTTTTTGTTCCGTAACATTTCCGATAAAGCGGAACTCGCGACCCGTTTCAAAAAAACCGTTTTTTTATTCTTTCGGGACCTAGCGTTAACGGTCCAACTTATAAATCTTTAATTCTTTGTCTTCATATTCTAAAAGATCTTGGGTTTTAATCCTACTGGTAAGGTTTCCCAAGCAATTTCATTTAATTAAAATAATAGTTCAAAAACATAAATATCTTTTCTTTTTCTATCATAATTTGCTTTCACCGTCGGATTCGCTTCAGAAGGTTTGTAATTTCCTTCATCAAAAAAAAAATTGCTGGCGCCCTTTTTCTTTTCAGGCACTACGCCCCCGTGGCATCTAATTCATAACTCTAATTCTTTTTATAGCGATATCATTAATCACTATTTGATAAACGAATCAATTAGTGAACCCACCCCTTAATTGAGCTAGTTGTGGTGGTAGCATCCCAAGTGCTACCTCCTGTTGCACTTCGTTCGAATTCGAACTTGCGTTTCTTTCATATTTTCTTTTGGTTGACATTCGTCTAACCAAAAGTCGTGGTCAATTCATTCGTGCCGGTCGTCTTGTTATTTCGTCGTCGTTTTGCTAATTTATTAACTTTCAATTTAAATGACATTTATTCGGTTTCGGTTTCAGTTCGGAAAAAGTGTAACAGCATATGTACAATAAAACAATGTCCTAAATAGTTCAATTTAAGACACTGCCTAATTAGGAAACCGCCTTTGAAAAATCTTATAAATATAAAGAGGTTTTAATCTTTGCTAAAAGATGCATTTGAAATGGTTTCCTTTTCGCAACTAAATTTTAACCAATTAACAATAATTATTTTTAGGTTAACTACACGAAATATAAATAACTAGGTTTGTCTATGACTACCTTACTAAAATTTCCTTCAATAAACTTTCAACCTATTTCACTATTCTAGTAGTACAGTAAGGTGAGGTAGAGTTCCTAAATTTTATCTCAAACGGTCATCAAACACTTTGTCAAGTCAACTGAATCTTTTCACAAAACACAATCCATTGCACTTTCAAGAGCTTGTTAGTGCAGTTGGTTGGAGTTTGGGTGATTCCAACAGATGACACGTCAAAGTCATGTTTGGCCACAAAGTCTATAATCATCTTCCATAGTCCACCACTGTTGAAGTTAAAGTTGAAAAAGAAGTTCCTCGCGGACATAACAATGAGTTTCGAGGCCAGAAGGAGTATTTCACCATCTCAAACCAGTGAGTTCCATTTTGGTTTTCAGATTAAGGGTGGTGGTGTTGTTGTGCCAGCAGTGCAGCTTGTTCCATACCTCAACCATGTAATGAATGCAAACGAGTTGCGATTAATCTCGCATCGTGAAAACACAAACGAAACAACAAGAAATTGAAGCATCGTGTAGTGGAGTTGGTTGGGGGCATACAGGGGGCGAGGGGCTGGCTTCCGAAGGTGCACAATGACAGCGGGCCAATTTGATTAGGGAATCAACAATAACACACGGCCTCGCAGAAGCAGAATATATACCAGAATACATATAAATACAAGCTTCCTAAGCAACAATTTTTCGACTCTTCATTTGGGATTCGAATTTCGGAACGAATTCAAATTCCTCTGGATGCTTCGATCAATTTTAATGGTTCCATTGCACCGATGGAATGGTTAATGTGACCTGAGCACAGAAGTTGTTCCGATTGCCTTTACAATATTCAGCTACTCCTGATGTGGCCTGGGCTGTTGTATTTTTGCTTCCATCCTGGCTATGGCTGCTACAATATTTCTCTAATTTGCATTCGATTTGGTGTCGGAGATGCTTGTGGCATTGGCCCGTAATGAGGATAAGGAGCTGAATTGTGGTGCCTTTTTCTCACCTGATGGCTGGCAGCCAATTTATCGAAAAGTTCGAATTCATTATTCTTTTTGTTTCGACATTTTTAACAGCGCTGAATTCACACTGATCATCAAGAGGTACTTTTAAGACTATTGTCGCCGGCTATGGATGGTGGTAAAGATTCTAATTGGATGTGGTAGCTATAGCAAGTTTTTTTTGGTTCTTTTGAATTGTTCTTTTAAGATCTCTTGGCAGAACTTGAAGCGGGGCTCAATAAAACAAAAAAGAATGTACTTTATAATGTGTTCAGTCTCACAGGTTTTTTTTTTTTTAATTTGTTGGAAATTGTAACTATGATTGATTCATGCGGTGATAATATAATAATTAGTCCTCAAGCCACACATATTATAGAATCCGTTTCTGTCAATAAGAACTTAAAAGAACAGTTCTTGAAATTGAATTTTGTGTCCGTATTTTTAGTTTTTTTGTTTTTTTACAGCCCATGCTGTTTTTTTTTTTTTTACTAGAAAGTAATGTTTTGTGGTCATTCTTTTATTTAATTTTGGAAAAACAAAATGGCAGCACTTGCAATTTTTCATCTTTTTTACAAATGATTTCCAAACTCCGATTTAATCAACTTTATTGTCTTTCAAGTTGGATAACAGTGTTTACAATTTTCGTTGTTTCTTAAAAACTAATTGACATAATATTTCATATACTTGTTGTACAAGTATTTCAAGATTCTATAATATAGCACCGAATTTTATATATGTACCTATGTATGCTATGTAAAATGTATATAAATTGTTGTAACAACTCGGCTGGGTCTCGTTCTTCTTAATCAAGTAAATGGCAGAGTTTGGTCCTCCATGTTAAAGTTTGAAGAAGGAGGGGTGAGCTATACGCAACTAACATGCTCGGTCCATGGCGCAAAGTGACTACAGAATAATCGGTAGGGGATCATCCCCGCCTTTAACATCAGAAGATCCGGCTCGAAGGACCACAATGTAAACTTCTATGTTTTTTAATACAAAAAAAATAGCAAAAACATATAACTTTCAAATTAATGAAAAATGCAACCACTTTGCTTGAAGGTTAAGAAATTGTGTTTTATTAGGTCATATGATCAAAAGTACATGCGATTGTACACCGACGGCATTTATTTATTTGACATTTTTTACATCAATTAAAGTGCTGAATTGTGGAATATAATTTAATGGATAGTCCACACGAAACGTTGGTTCGCATCAGTCTCCATATTTACACGTATACTTGGTCTTTATATATTTGGTCTGCTTGTACTTACGTAAAGTACCATCTACGTCCAAGATGCAGTTAAAAGAAATGAATCGAAGAATATGCAAGTAGCAGCTGTGCGAGGGTTCCCAGGTCCCCAAAACATTTTTCCCCTTTTTTTGACACCAGAATGGTATTTTTTCCCCTAATTTTCTAATAAAAATCCCTTATTTTTCCCCCAAGTAAATTACGTTTAAATTTTTGAAAAAAACATTGAAAAAATATATTGTTTTGAATTTATCTTGTAACATTTTTGTATTGTACTAACTTATATTATAGTGTTTCAATCAAAATATTTTATGAATTTAGTCATTCTGTCCTTTGTTCCGCTATGAGAAAGACTTTTTGTCTTTAAGATTAAGCTTTTTCTGTTTCATTACGAAATATAATGCTAACAGCCTTTTTCTTAAAATCTTTGTCGGTTTCCTTTTCACTGAAAACTATTCAAGATAAAAATTCTTTGTATTTGTTTTCTTTCTTCTCACCAAAAAACTGTAACTTCATGCAGGAAAAGGTTAAGTAAGGCCGTGTTCGAATTGGTTTAAAATGTCCATTGAATTTTGACGCTTCTACAATCTATACGAGATTCACCTAACTAGTGTCAAAACTGAACATTCTGATAAAATTTGGCGAAATTTTAATTTAATTCGCACACGAAATTTTCACTAATAGATTCTTTTATAGGTTTTCACATCAAAATTTGAAAATTTATGAAAAATTGTAAGAAATTTCATGTTTCCAACTAGACCTTGTGTAGTAAAAAAAAAAAAGAGTGAAGGTGTTGCACGGTTGTATTTGTATATGATTTGCATTTATTAAAACCTAAAAGTCTATTCACTAGAAAGAATAGAACATTTATTTTTCCCCTTTTCGGATTTTTTTCCCCTTTTTTTAGGCTCTCCCCTTTTTTTCCCCTTTCGCATTATAAAATCGGCAAAAGTGGTGCTTTTCCCCTCAATCTGGGGACACTCCCTGTGCCCCCTGTTACAATTGTAGCGCTTTTGCAAAAAAAAATTAACTATGTTCAATCGGCGCCGTAAAATATTCTAAAAACACTTCAATTTCAAAATATAAAATTCTAATTTAGAAAGACGATTTTAATCATTTTTACTTTACATTTGGAATTTTTTTTTTTTATTTCTCAATAGCCATGTTTTCTTGCAAGTCTGAGAGGAATTGGATGAGAAAAACGATGTGGGAGCTAAACAGTTTACATGTTAAATGCAACAACAACTAATTCCCATAACTTACGCACGGCGAAAAACTGTGTTGCGGGCATGAATTACATAGTACATGTTATCGATAGTTTGTATGGAGAGTCCACATTTTTCTGTGATGGCTTCGGTAATCCCCGATACCATTTTTAATTTCAACCAATTTCTTCCGGGCTTGAAAAAAAAAACACGCCGTATTTTACAGATAATTATAGTTTTGGTGATACCATCGCAAACAGGCTTGACAGATTGCGCGGTATATAGCGGTTTAATACTTGATTTTGAGTTATCTTTGTATTTTTGCAATTTTCGCGATATTAAATTTACTTAAAATTAGCCAATTTAGAATGAAGAAAATCAACAATTTACATACCTTTTGAAAGATATCGTGAAGCAAATATAAACTTAACAGAGCAAAACTTCAAGAAAAGATGTTTTTTCCCTACCTAAAAATAAAATTGAATTTATTGCAAATTCATATTTTAATAAACGAAAAAAAAATACGAGAATTGATTTTACTGGTTTTTCTACTATTTAATATAACCTTTTATTGCTTTTGGGGTTTTCGCGATACTAAAGTAGTAGCTGGATTTGCGATATTTTTCTCAGATTTTGCGATATAACATCACAAAAATCCGGCAAGCCTAAACGCAAATACAATTCAGCTGTCAATTATTTGCAGTTTGATAGAAGTTATTATGGTTTGAAATCGTGTTCAAAAAATATATAAAATAATTGCTTATAAAAATTGAAAGAGTTAAAAATGAATTGGCCACGTCAAGTCATTAATTTATTTTTCGTTTCTGAAAGTGAATAATGTGATAGATTAGATGTTCTCTTCGTCAATGGTTGATATCATATCCTCATTTAGCAGTTCCATCGCATCGAGGTACCGCTGGTGAGGATGTCTTGGCTGGTTCACAGTTCCTCCTATCAGAGGGTTCAGGTGGGTCATCATATTTTGTAGAAATCTTCTGCTGGATTCGATGAGGTATCTGTCTAGCTGTAGGATGTTCGCTTCTTCATAGAGTCTCTTGTTGCTGACGTGTTTCCTTCGTATCCTGTCGTAGTGCAATCCTGTGCAGATCTGCAAGATCTTCCTCTCGAATATTGCCAGTTTCGTCATGTGTGATTTTGTTGTCGTGTACCAGATGGGAAAGCAGTAGGTGATGACTGGTATGATGAGCTGCTTGTATAGAAGAAGCTTCGTCTTTTGGCTTAGTTTCTGAATTGTACTGAAATTCCACCTCTTTATATGAATCTTTCTGACACAAGTAAATGTGAACTGAAAGAACGGTGAACGTAATCGAAAATGTCAACAACGGCATAAAATACGTTCTGCTCATCCACCGCATCTGGTTGTATGTATGCATGTACTATGGTTAGTAGTAACCAAATTGACCCAGGGTTCGGTGTGACGGTGCGTAAAACATAAACGAATACCCCATAAATGACGTCCTAAAACTCGCTTAAGACCTTTAATCATGGATTACAAATTCTCCAAGCCTGACAAATTTCTGAAAATACTTGACCTTTTTTGACCACAGTTACTAAACTTTCGGAGGGTATTTTGAATTTTTATTAAAGCTTTGTAGCAAGCTGATAGAGTTTGCTCGTTTTTGTTATTCAATAAAATTTATAAATAAAATGATAAAAATAGAAATTCCGTTTTTTTTTTTATCCAAATGGGTGTTTTATCTTTTTAGTATGATACTAACTCCAAATGTCACTTTGACAGTTACAAATGTGAAAATGATGTGATCTGTCACTGTTTAAGATGCGTTCAGCTAGATTTCATTAAGTTAATTGGTTTAGTATGATACTAGTTACAATATGTTTAAAACAAGAACATTTTAGTTAAGAGCTTTAAAGTTAGAAAATTGTTAAGTAGTATCATATTAATGCCTTAACAACAGGCTGTTTAAATTTTTGCGCCAATCATTTTGACATGTTCTTAATTTAGTGCTTTCATCAGAATCATTGTGGTTAATTTATACCGTGATGTCTCATTATTTCAAGCTAATTCCACTTTCCTCTTCGATATATGTAAATAAATTAACCATTTAGCTGTGCCAGTGGGCCAGATAAAGAGTTTAATCGGATTTAATATTATTTACCACACCAACCAATAACAGTAATTATTTCATTCTCCTATTAGCCGCAAGCAATGAGATGGTTGCAATTAAAAATCTAACAAGAACAACCGGCGGCGGCGCGCAGCGCACTTCGCCAATCCTTCGGTGCAAAGGAACGAAGGTCTTCGCAGCGTATTCCCAAATGCTTGGACTGTGCGCGGAGTGATTGGGCTTAATGTGGTGATAAGAAATCCTCTCGTCCAATCCAACGTCCGACACAGTGGTCGTCATCGTTTCGCTGGCCATTTCAAACTCATTATCCACTTCGATTTAATTCCGTTTGCGGAACATTTCGTCTACTGACCTAATTTCTGAGGTTTCATCCCAGTCCACTGACCATTGTAACAATATAACGCAAAGCAAAGAAGCTTTGCATGCACAAGATTGTTGTGCATTATTAACCGCACGTTCTCAGACTAATTCTCACTCACATGGTTTTAGATGTTATCGGATCGGTTCTGGAGTTGTATTTTTTTTTTGCCTTCTGTTTAGTTTTAAGGTTTACCTATCAAGATCCAGCAGCATCGTTAGTGGTTATATGGAAAACGCCACTGGCACACATACACTGCCATGCCACGACAATGAAGACCACGGACGACCCTCTGACGACTTCCACGACACACTGGTATTACCTCATAAAGTTGGTTAAATTGCAAATTTAAATTTAGTGCAAACAGTAAATTTTGGCAAAATCAGGTCAACACGCTTTTCGCTTTGCGCGCATTCTGATTCTGAACACCTGAGATGAAAAAAGTTAACTGGGGAGGTGAGACTTGATACAGTTGATGCTTGATGCTAAGACGATGAAAAGAATGTTGAGTACGAAGAAGTTTGTTTTAAATAAATATTTAATTAATTTTTTTTTAAAACTTGTGTCAAAGATTGCATCGGTATTCTCATAAAAGCCTTTATGTGCTGTAAGATTTTATGTTACTACTAGCCGACCCGAGCTAGCGTTGCTTCGCAAAGTTTATGAAATAATTAGTTTTACAAAATAATATCGTATTAAAACAGTGCTCAGTAGGGCGAATTGAAATTTCTACCATATTATTGACACAAATTTTAGCAAATTCTTACGTTTTGAGCAAAGATCAATGCGATCTTCTTAAAAATGGAAAGCTGCATTTTTTTTAATTTCAATTATGCTTAAGGTTAGCAGACAAACAGAGAAACCATTTTTTACTTTCTCTTAGTAATGATTCAATTGTTATTATTCGTTCATTTTTGTTTTACAAATCCATGAATTACTCTAAGATTCCAAAGTACGCAAATAACAAAAAATGAAAATGCACAAACACCGGAACGGTAACGAAATGAAACAAAGCAGTAACCCATTCATTGCGATTGAATCGAATTCATAGATGCAAAAATACAAAAAGTTGATTAATTTATAATTTTTACATAAACTTATTTCTCAGCTTGTAAGTACAGTTAATATATGATTTAGGGCTTAAAATTTGCATAAAACTATTGACTTTATACATAAAACCTCATTTTTGTAATATATCAAGCAGTTTTAAAAGCATATAATTGCATATGTTGGTCAACTTCGAAAAAAAGTGTACGAAATTTTTTTAAAAGTTAGTAATCTAATTCAGCAGACATATTTAACGAATAAAAAATATCCTATTACATTCCTAAAAGAATAGGAAAAATTATAAAATGTGTTTCAAGTAAATCGGTTGAATACTTTCTGAGATTAGTGCGGACAAACTAAATATTTGTTTCGTCTTTATATAATAGTAATGATAAGAGTGACCATACGAGAATTTTTTAATTCCAGAAAATGTTGGTATCAGAAAAGTCAACAACATTTCTGATAAGCGAAATCGTGAAGATGCCTTTAATGAAGATTAGTAACTGTGGCGCAAAATTTTAACTGATGTGATGCATTATATTACTTAACAATTTTCTAATTTTAAAGCACTTTACTAAAATGTTCTTAGTTTTAAACATTTTCTAACTAGTATTATACTAAACCTATTTTCATCAGAAACTCTTGCTGAACTCGCCTAAAATGGTTACAATTCATCCCATTTTTGCAATTGATGAGGCGAAAGTGACATTCAGATTTAGTATGATACTAAAAAAGATAAAATAGACATTTGGAGATTTTAACTTTAGTAAAATGTTAAAAAGATAATACGATGCTAACTCGTTTAAAATTTGGAAAAGCCTGTTTTTAAGCTAGCATCTTACTAAAAATGCTTTAACATCATACTAAATCGTCTAAAATTTTGCGGTTATGAGTTGTGAACTAGGAACTAACCAATCTAGATAGTGTTTATTCGATATGATGGACAGAGAGACATTTAGCGAAGTCCTGGGCCGCATGGAAAACTCGTAGAAAAATAAGTGCAGCAAGGATAAGTGAACAATATAAGCATTGAACCGAGAATCGATCCCGGTTAGACTCCTTGCCATCTGCTTTTTAATTATTCTAATTATCCGTTATGAGCTTGCATAATGTCCGGTCACTGAAGCCAAAAGTTTCAATTTAAGAATATGTAATGTGATTTTTGTTTCTATCAGGCGCACAAGTCCGCAGTCATAATGTTAAAATTGCATGAATCAGGTTACGAACTATTTTTTATTTCCAAACATGCATGGCTCGGCAGTAGCGTTGCCGAAGTGGCACGTTCGTGCTTTTTTGACACGATAATTTCCTTGTTTTCCTTTTTTTTTTTTACTTAAAATTAAGCAAATGACAAGAAAAAATTGATAAAAATTAGTCAAAATTCCGTAAAAATAGGACAGCAATACATATTTTTTTTACATTTTTTGTTGTATGTATTACACCCCGTTATAAAGTTGATCGCGTTATAAGTTTTCAACAAAATCGAAGAATTTGTGTTTTTTTTATATGTCACTCTAATTTTATTTCGGGCGGTAACGCTGCTCGGCAGTAAAAGATTTGGGTCATCTAAGAAATAAACACCTATTTTGAGGGGCGGAGAAATCTTACTATTTGGAGCGCATCGAAAAATTGAAGAAGCATTGGACGAAGTGTGTCGAGATAGAAGAAGAATATGTGGAGAAATTAAATATTTTTTTGCTGATTATAGTGTTTCTTATATCAATTTTTAGAGACGTATTGACCCGTCGCGCGTCGTAGCTCTTAAATAAATAAAAATAAATAAATTTGATAGCACAACAGCTCATGAAGAACTAGGGCCTAGTGACTTACAACTCTCAACCATTCCTGTGTGCGTGTCTGCAGGAATGGAGGGGACCTACAGTTTATTGCCGAATCCGAACGGCTAACGAGCGGCACTTTTCTGTGACAGGAGATACTCTTGGAGGATTTGTCAATTCCTCGCAAGAGGCAGTAGCCGTTTTTTCTTTTAAATAAATAGGTGGCGAGGCTGGGGATCGAACCTTAGACCTCCGGCATGACAGTCCATCGCACTAACCATCACGCCACGGCTACTGCAATCAACATGGATAAGAAACTATATTTTGACATAATAAGAGTATTTTCGTCCAAATGTCACCGCAAAGCACTCAATATTTTTTTTCTCTTAAATTTATCTATGTAAAGGGTCATTAATTTTTCGGTTTCGAAAGTATAAAGCTAAATAAAACACACACACAGCGATACATTTTTGATGAAAATTTTATTCCATTATAAAGTTTGGACTTTGCCATTAAGTGTGAAAAATATCCGCCTCGGGAAGATTCGCAGCATGCGATTATTTTGAGGTAATTTTTAACCACTTTTTCGCATATTTTATATTTCGACCATAATATAAGTAATTGTGGTTTTTAATGCGTCTAGATTTCGGTGATTATTCTCGTAAACACGGTCTTTTGCATAGCCCCACAGAAAAAAATGTAACGGTGTCAAATAGCATGATCTTGATGGCGACAATTGACGGCGCCAAAACGTGAAATTATGGGACCAGGAAACTTCTTACGCAATACAGCCATAATTGGTCTTGTTGTGTGGCTTGTTGCCCCGTCTTGTTGGAACCACATATCCTCCAAGTCATGATCTTCAATCACCAGCCAAAAGTGATGATGAGGTGTACGACACGTGCAATTGCTGCGAACGCCGCCGGGAAATCGATAAATTCGGATTATCAGCAACACTTGCACTTGCAGCAGCAATATTTGCGACTGAGTGTGCATTACGACATCAGTAACGCTTCCACTCTCTTTAAATTTATTTACAATTTTACCGATTGCTTGCGTGGTCGGTCGATTATGACGACCATAATCATCGCGTAATGCGCGAAAAGTGACTAATCACCACTTTTGTAGTAAGTTTTAATAATTCTAACGCGTTGTTCGATTGTAAAGCGACACACTATCGTAAATGGCAAATATTTAACTAATATTATGACACTTACAATGACAGCTGAGTTTGACATGTGTCAAATGCCAGCGCTACCAACTTGAAACAATGAAATGAATGACCCTGTATTTATACATTTTTACCGTGGAGAAGAACCTGTGCTAATATTCATGATTCCATTTCAATTTTAGGCCGCGAAATTAAAATATCAACATATTCTGTGAAAGGGAAAAAATTAAAAATGTTTACTCCGTCAACGCGGCATCAACGAACAACGGTATTTTACCAGATCTTGTCATCATGAACGTTCTAGATGTCAGCACGTTAACACTGAAGATTTAATACCGCGATAACGCATTTTAAACCTGAACTTGGCCCGAAAGCTAAAGCCTTAGCACCTGATGAAAAATCCCTTCCGATTTGATTGAACACATTCAGTGAAAATCTGATTACCCATTGTGCTACCGTTACACGAATTAAAATGATTGAAAATTCCTGCACATATATTCATTGAACATCCCAAAAGAAAGTATTGCTTGAGTCGGACGACGAATACGGCCGGCGGCGGCGGCAATACGATGACGAAGAAGACGACCAATATTGCAATCTATCCAACCATGATGGTCAAGGTCCATGACTTATTGTTGAAAGAAGAAATCAAAATTCCATTTGTGGTCACATGGAAGATTCAGCGTCAGAGTCCTGCGCGCACAGAAGTAATCGAATCTTCAAAGTAATGGAATTCTTCTGTCAAATCAAGTTCGAGAACAGAAACCGCCAATTATTGTTCTGGCCAACCGGTGCGGTTGTGCTATGAGTTGCAATTCATATATAAATATTTTCCTTAATGAAACCTAAAACAACATGGAAGGTCTAGATATTTTACACAGAAGAGATGGAGGTATAGGTGCTGCTTCACATTACAGCATGCAGCTTCCCTCCTTCAAAATAAAATCCATTCGATGATAGTGGCGTCTTTGGTTACCCTTGTACCAAAATAGCGTCAGGAACAACATTGTGATTGTGATTCACAGCAATTTGACCCCACGAGAACGGAGGGACAGACGAACGAATGAACGAACGGACCAACGGATGGCTAGATATGAGCTATAAGATTGCAGGCCAGCTTAAATGATTTCCTCATTGGGCAAGGTTACCCTCCCGAATCGGAGTGTGCGCCGTGATTTTCGTCCATTTGCGTAGCGCGAACAGCACCGGAAAACGGTGCTAATAATGACTGCAGCTTCAGGTTTCAGGAGGATGGGTGATGCGGTGGTGGTGGTCTTTATGGTTCTTTATAGACTCTTTTTTATCCTTCTCGCCGGATTCCGGGAGGAAGGAATACAACAAAAGATGATTATAGGTTTTGCAACTGGTGGTCAGCTGGCACGCAAGGTATTGTTCTATGGGTAGGTATACGCTGCGCTAGCTGTCGAATCTGCGATACTTATCGACGTAAATATTTGCTTATTTCATAATAATTGGCAATTGAATGTCGACTGAGAGTGCGACGACCAAAGACTCGAGGCTCAACAAGCCAGGGTTTTATGTTTACAAAGATTCAGCTGTGTGCGGTTTGGAAATGGCATGATGCCTATGCCATTTGTAGCTGAAAGGCGATATGGCAAAGGAAAGTAAAAGACACGAATGCAAAATAAATTGAACAAATACTATGTATTTTAATGTTGTTTTTTTTTTTGTTCAAGACCGTTAAACTTTTTCAAAGTGATGAAAGATAGTTTTGAGATACTGCGATGGAGATGCTTTTAGTTTTGTTAATGGTGTAATAGAATGCAAATGTCATGAATCATTTAACATGAAAATTTTCCATAAAACATGAAACAGGAATTTGTTTTTTAAGCTAATTTCAGATGCATGATATAAGACTGAGATTTTAAGGCACTACACATACATAAGTATGTCGAAAATATTTAATTAATGTTGCCTGTCATTAAAAATTTTGCTGATTTGACTAGACTAGATACACCAGGCAAAATTTGGGCCAACATACACAACAAGTGGTAACGAGTTTTTGGCAAAAACTATAGATAACGATTGAAGCAATCATTGAAGGTGCTTACAAAAGACTATGAATATTTTAGAATAACGAATGACTTTTAAAAAATACAAAACAGAGACCTTCGAAAAAAAGAGAAATCGTACGTATGGATGCCCTGTTTCTGAAGTCCATATTTAAATTGAAATTTGAATTGGGTATCTAAGAATGGTATTTCGACTTCAAATTTACTTGGACTGTTTTTTTAATTTTGAACCTTTTTTTTTCAAGATTTAAGGGCTTCGTTTCGGACGTTTTTCTTTAAAACTGCTTAGCAGATTTCAGGTTTAAGGCGAAAGTGAAGTAGAGAACACATTTTCTTTTTACATTGTTTCAAAAATAATCAATTGATCTTTGATAAAGCTTTAGACTTTAATATTTATGTGAGCTTTTTAAATAATCCTGTTTTGAAAATGAGTAAACACGATGAAGAACTGTTTATGTGTAAAATCACATAGGTAAGCAAGGCAATGATAGTAAATCTTCGAATTTTAAAGATTTAGTGTAATATAAAACATACTCATAATTATATATGTTTTTATCCATTTAATAAATTGAAGAATGGAAATTTGAATATGGAAAAAAAGCATAAAATATGTTCTTTAAATTGATAAGGGAAGTTCTTAAAATGTATTAATCTCAAAATGTAGAAAGCAACTCAGTTCTTGGCAAAATGTAAATTTATGCAAAAAAAATTTCAAAAATCGTTGGATCGGTTTCCTAAAAAAATATTTTTTATATACAACATATAAAATTTCTCAAAGAAAAAAAAAAAAAAAATTGGTGTGCCTTTTTAAGAATATAATAATATACAACCAAAACTATAATTTCAAAAAAATTCATCAACCCGTTTTCAAAAAAAAAAAGGAACTTTTTTTATAAAATCCAAAAAATATTTTTTTTTTTAAATATATGTACATATGCTATATTATTCTTACTTGATAGGACCTCCTAAGTTAAATTTTGTTCCAAATCGGTGTAGCAGTTAACTAGAAAGTCCAAAATAAAAAAATCGGTTCTACAGCAGGCATGTGCGTAGTTAGGGTGGGGCAATGCCCCCCTAGAAAAGTTCTTGCCCTTTAAGTTTAAAGCCCAGTACTTATATTTAACTATTTTAACAAACCATAAATAAACATTATTTCGCATTAACCACAATACATAAATAAATGGAACTTTAACACGTCAAACACTTCAGTAAATTTTACAATTGCAAAATATTGGAAAATTTTACCCAAAGCTAGAAAATTCGACCGAGAAATACGAAAATTGTGTTCGTACGCGCATAGCTCGGCTAAACATCATTCGATTTGCATGGGGATATTTTTTGCTGTATTTGTATTGTATTGAATCAGATTAACTCCAACAGAGTCGAAAATTTGAAGGAAAATTCGACCAATAAAGTCAGAAAATCGTGAAAACATCTTTAAATTTCAAACTTTTTGAAGTAGATTTTTGTTCGTACGCACTGAATGCGGCTGAACATCATCCAAATTGAATGGAAATTTTTTGTGGAATTTGTACTGAACCATATAATCACACTACGGAGATAAAAATTGAAAAAATTAAATCGAAAAATTCGGAAAGTCGTGAGAACAATTGGACTCTCGAAAGAAACAGAAAAATTTAATCAATTATAGGTGGAACGAAGTTCGTCGGGTTAGCTAGTAGAATTATAAAAAGAATACAATTTTTATTGAATTATATTATCATATAATGTTTGCATGAAATTAAAACTCAAATTGTATTTTTAAGGAAACTAGTGGCCTATTTCGCCAAAATATACAACACCGTTTGAAAATTAAGAAAAATTTTAAGAAAATAATGTTTTTTTAATTTTGTCTCTCACCAGCACATTAAATAAAATATATGCTTAACTACAACTGATATCGATGAGCGTTGAAAACCTCGTTGCCTTGATTGTGCTGCATTTTCACAAAACAAAATTTCACCGCCCTCCTCTTTTTATTTCGTAGAGGGTATTTGCTTTTTTATGCAATGAAATGAAATGAAAATGAAACAAGTTCGCTTCAACGCCGCATAAACTAAACGTGGTACCTACTTATATAAAGTAAGCAAAATCAAACAGAAGATAATTTTTAAAAACCAACTACCCCGTATGTACTCCGTAATTACAGCCATGATTTCAAACTTATGGTCCGCTGTCTGGTTGCCCCCCTAGGAAAAATCCCTAACTACGGCAATGACAGCAGGTACCCTTAATAACAGTTTTTGGTAATTTTTTTTTTGCAGAATGTAGATCATACCACCATTAGTACACACAAAAATTTAAAAAAAAATCGTTAGAGCCGTTTTTGAGATAAATAACTTTTTTCAAAACAGTTGTATGGCAAGTACCGTTATTCTACTCCAGCGTAAATTGGCTTACTGCAGAAGTCCATTTTTGTGAACACTGTTTTATCATTGAATTAAGCAATCTCCAGCAACCAAAAATAACATCATATTTCTCTAAAAAGGGTCACTACGTTCAAAAAATGAGTGATTAACAGTTCAATGGAGTATTTAGAAGCATGGAAATATTGTTATTATTTATAAATGACTTATTTCTAACTAAAAATTATAAGTGTCTATCTAATCTTTAGTTCCCAGAATAGTTTCAAGATCAAGATTGATCTCGAGCAATTATTCAAAGTGATACATTTTTCCCCCAAAGTCAAAAGAAAAAAATTAGAAAAAAAAAACTACAAGGTTAACTGGAGGCAATAATTATAATTGAGTGTGCAAATTAAATTTTATAAAATTTGTTTTACTCACTTAAATGCTACTAAGTTGTATTCGTCTTTCAGTATACGATTCACAGAGACATAGAACTTGACCTCAAAACAAGTCGAAATTCGATTCTTTTATTAAATTAATTTCGTGAGAACTATTTATTTCATGCAACAATGTCGGGCAATCAAGCGAGAAACCTTGACTAATTCCCCCGCATCTGATGGAACCACAAGACCGCTTTCATTCCTTCCATATAATTTGCCATCATTGAATCAATTTTCCATTAAAATCATCTCCAACCAATAATTTCCCCTTCAATGGACTTGGGCCTGATGCCGACGCGACGACTTCGACGATGAGGTGGTGGCGGAGTGGTAGCGCGCGTTGGGTTACCTTAACCTATACCTCTCTCTACTCTACCTGGCTGATCCATCATTATCTCCATCAACTCCTGCGACGAGAATTCAATTGAATCGCGAATGTCATTTCTCCTTGAGTGTCTGTGAATATCTACCTATATGGCAACCTTTGGTGAGATTAAAATCATAAGCACACTGCAGGCAGTGTCCCCAGATTGAGGGGAAAAGCACCACTTTTGCCGATTTTATAATGTGAAAGGGGAAAAAAAGAGGAGAGCCTAAAAAAAGGGGAAAAAAATCCGAAAAGGGGAAAAATATATGTTCTATTCTTTCTAGTGATTAGACTTTTAGATTTTAATAAATGCAAATCATATGCAAATACAATCGTGCAACACCTTCACTCATTTTTTTTTTTACTACATAAGGTCTAGTTGGAAACATGAAATTTCTTACATTTTTTCATAAATTTTCAAGTTTTGATGTGAAAACCTATAAAAGAATCTATTAGTGAAAATTTCGTGTGCGAATTAAATTAAAATTTCGCCAAATTTTATCAGAATGTTCAGTTTTGACACTAGTTAGGTGAATCTCGTATAAATTGTAGAAGCGTCAAAATTCAATGGACATTTTAAACCAATTCGAACACGGCCTTACTTAACCTTTTCCTGCATGAAGTTACAGTTTTTTGGTGAGAAGAAAGAAAACAAATACAAAGAATTTTTATCTTGAATAGTTTTCAGTGAAAAGGAAACCGACAAAGATTTTAAGAAAAAGGCTGTTAGCATTATATTTCGTAATGAAACAGAAAAAGCTTAATCTTTTATTTTTTGTCTTTCTCATAGCGGAACAAAGGACAGAATGACTAAATTCATAAAATATTTTGATTGACACACTATTATATAAGTTAGGTACACTATGTACAATACAAAAATGTTACAAGATAAATTCAAAACAATATATTTTCAATTCAATTTCTACAAAAATTTAAACGTAATTTACTTAGGGAAAAAAAGGGATTTTTATTAGAAAATTAGGGGAAAAAATACCATTATGGTGTCAAAAAAAGGGGAAAAAGGTTTTGGGGACCTGGGAACCCTGACTGCAGGCACTTTCATTTTGTCAAATAATCGCAAATGTCATGTTGATTGCTCAGCTGGACATGTTACCACTTTGCTATAGCCAGCCAGCAATGGTTAGTCTTCCACCCACCATATCGAATTCCAGCTTCTGTATGTGGCTGCAATATAACTAGCCATCATGGGAACTGGGTTAATTGCAATAAGAGTTACTTCTTGCACTTTTACTAAAATTGTCGTGGCTATTGTGACTCAGAACGTGCGTTCCAAACTTTTCAACCATTGTACACATCCATTCCATCTATAACCATGCAAACCATCATAGATACATTTCGGGATCAACCGCAAGGTTAAGAGAGAAATTCCCAAAGCCATATTGCATCCCCCATGGGATGACCTTATACTAATTCCAGATACTGACACGGATCCATCTTAATTAAGTGCAACACTCGACGAGAGATTGTACTAAAATTTAATAGCAAATTCGTGTATTTGCCTTCAGAAGTCGAAACATTTTTGTGGGAGTCATTGGATTTTGTCGATTCGATGGATGTTACAGGTCTTATGGCAAAATCCAGATGTGTCTTTGTTTCTCCTACTTTTTTTTTTTTATTTTTGTTTATTTTTAATTAAATTCAATTAATTATTGACACATTTCATTACTATTCCATTACACATTGCGGAGTTGAGGACAGATGAAAAGTCGTCGGTATGCTTGCCAACCAGCGGTACACAAGACTTGACGACAAAATCGAAAAACGTGAGAAACTTTATCTTTGGGATAAAAGTTCACATGGTTGTATTTGTTTACACGGAAAAAATAAAATAAATAAATTTTTTGGCACAACAGCTCATGAAGAACTAGGGCCTAGTCACTTACAAGTCTCAACCATTCCTGTGTGCGTGTTTGCAGGAATGGAGGGGACCTACAGTTTATTGCCGATTCCGAACGGCTAGGTGAGCTGCACTTTTCTATGACAGGAGATACTCTTGGAGGATTTGTCACTTCCTGACAAGGGGCAGTAGCCCCGAAAAACATTTTTATGTTTTTCTTTTTTTTTTTTAGTTTTTTTTTTTAGTGATAGAGGCTGGGAATCAAACCCAGACCTCTGGTCTGGTGTGACAGTCCAACGCACTAACCAATATGTCACGGGCTACCACCACGGAATGTCTACATAAATGCTAGAGGGCGCTAGTAGGTACATGAAATTTGGAAATAATTTTGCTGCGAAGCCGATAATTTACGACTTAAAAATTTGGCGCTTCGTCCCGGCGGGCATCTCACTTGGAATTATCAGTTTCAGTTGATTAGTGATTGTGTTGTGCTATTACGCAATTTTTGCTACGTTCAGGTAAACTTTTGCGGAATATTTTGAACCAATAATTCAACATGTCTTATTAAATAGTGATAAGTCTTCTACTTGGCTGATTTATTTCAGCAGTATATAGAATTTGTACGAGAATTATTAAAACCTCACTCGTTAAGGTATAACAAGCGCCTTAGAATTCGACAAAAGATAAAACCGCTCATGCGCAGATAGGACACCATCTCCAAAGTCTTTGGTTAATACTCTAATACCCGTTTAAATAGGATTCACAGTTTGCTTGGGTTCTACATACTATTTCTTTGACGGTCGGTCGTTTAGTCTATTAAGCCATAGTGCCCGTCGGGGGGGGGGGGGGGGGGGGGGGGAATTGTGAAATTCTAGTGTAAATCGTGTTTTTGATTCCCCCGATTGTTGTATATACCAACTAGCAAGTTTAGTTCGGGGTGTAAGTGGGTGGTTTGGAAATAATTAAATATGCGGACGACAAAACGTTCCTTTTTTGTCGGCTTGTGCTGGTTTTTTGGTATTTTTCTGGATCGTGATTCAATTCTTTTTTTTTTTTTATTATTTTTATTTAGCCTATCTTTTTTGGTGTGACGTCTTGTCTAGGGGGCTTTTGTAAATGTCTTAGCTTGCGATTCATTACGTTTCATCAAATACGGAAGCAGATTGAATACACGAAATGTTAACGCCGTCATCGCTATACCGCGCCGCCGACCGCCGTTAAGTATCTTTATAATAACAACAACAACCATGATATAGTCTAGGGGTGACCCACATTTTTTGGGTGATTTTCATGTGACATGAGACATGTTTTGTTAGGGTTTTGTTGTAGTGTAGTGTTGTGTATGTCGGGCTATTTGTAAATTAATTTATACTATAAATGGTATAAACTAGAAATTCTTTAGCAAACTGAAGTATGGCTTTGAAGTTGGTAACAATACTAGTTATTTGCAAAATAAGGTTGGAGTAATGGAATGCTGTTAAGAAGGCATAGTATGTAACTTTTATAATTAATAGAAAGAAGCTGGAATAAAAAAAACATCAGATTTCTTCACTCATACAGTTTATAGAATATGAAATTTTGTAGAAAAAAGCAGCACTAAACTCAAGTGACGAAAAGCCTGTGATCAAACTAACATCGGTACAGTCTTGTGCAAATTAATTGGGACAAACAATTTTTTTTTAAATGAATTTAGCACCACGGTAGTAGGCTTTAATTTTAGCGTTAATTCTTTAAATCCCTTGGTAAGTGCTTATTAGTTTTATCCAATATTTCTGTTGACTTTTTAGCAGCTGGTGTAGCTTTAGAAATCATGTTCCTAGGTACAATCTGTATCAAGATTTCGTTGCATGAACAAAACATGGATAATTCCGTGGAAAAGAGTGTAAAAGTCATCGCCTTACATAAAGGCACAGGAAAAACTATAAGGGAGATTTTTATAGCTATTAGAGTAGCAAAATTAATGTTGCTAGGATAATTGCGTTCAACGGTTAAACATGATCACTTGAAACGGGCAGAAAAGGCTGCGACTGGAGAAACCCTGGAGAGAGAAACCCTGGAGAGACAAGTGGTAAGCTGAAGTTCAGATGAATTCGTCTACAGTTTGGCGGCTTTTTCTTGAAGTGGGTCGTAAGGTCAGACGGCCATTAAAAAAAACAGCTTTCGATAGATTTTAAACGAAAAACAAGACTAAGATGGACCAACATTGATAAGAATTGGACCCCGGAGGATCTCGAAGTAGCTCTCGTCCTAAAAAACTACTTCTTCTAGTCCTCTGAAATCCAATTCTTATTAATTTTAGTCCAACTTAGTCTTTTTTTCGCCTAAAATCTGTCAAAAGCTGTTTGCTGCTGTGATTTCTAAAGCTACACCATTTTCTAAAAAACAAAACCTAGAAAAATCAATTTCATAATTAAAACTAATTCATTAAGTACTTAACAAAGTGTTTAAAGAATTAACGCTAAAAAATGTTCTGTACAAAATTTGAAACAAATCGGCCACGCCGTTTAGGCCCTTGATCAAATTACAGTCGACGGCGCACGCTAAAGGAATCATTATTCGTATTATCTATAAAATCATTAGGTAATCAAACAGAAAAATAGGAGGAGCAACTTCCTCTGAAGAAAAAATGCAAATCTTTTTCATATATTTTGGTTTTCAACCAAGGCCGTAGCCAGGGGAGGGTTCACAGGGGTTTAAACCCCCCCCCCCCCCCCCCCCCGAAATTTTTTTAGAAATTTTTTTTTTTATTATAAGCTTTTTATTAAAAATTTTTCCCAAATTTCTGCACTAACAGCCCGATTCTCCCCGCCATCGAAATTATTTAGCTAACGCTGTTCTCTCTGAACTACAAAATTTGGAAGATAACTGCAGCAACTTAGTTGGACAAGGGTACGACGGTGCTTCTGCTATGAGAGGCAGTTTTAATGGAGTTAAAGCAGTAGTACGCGAGTCCCACCCAGAAGCTTTATACGTGCATTGTAGCGCGATGGTATTTTGGAATTCAATATAATTTTCCAGACAGCAGAAGAATTATCAAGTATTGCAGAAGAAAAATTAAAAATTCTTCGAGTTGTGGGAAGACAACAGAATAGGTCCAACATACGTACGACAGATCCAGAGACACACCTGAACGAACATTTTCAACGATGAAGAGATTAAAAACATATCTGAGAAACTCTACCGGCGATGAAAGACTGATAGGATTAGCTTTGATGTCAATTCATAGAGAAATTGATATCAATACTGAAGAGGTTATAGATGCGTTTGCTGCACAGAAGGCCAGACGGCTTAATTTGCTGTTGTAAAAAATACTTTTAATACCTACGTGTAGATATTTATGTGAGGTTATTTGTTGTGATAAATACTCGTTTTGTAATAATGAGTAATAGATATAAAAATATAAAGTAAAAATCAAATTCTATGTTTATTTTATTGTACCATGGACTACATCACTGAATTTCTCACATATATTTTCAAAACTTGCAAGTTTGATTTTGATTTTCTTACAAATATTAAAGGGTTGTTTTCTTTAGAAGAGGGAAGCCTTTTCTAAAAAAAAGTTGACTGAGAAGTTGAATTACTGTAAGAGGTCCTCATATCATATCATAGAGAGGTCTCTGTAGATTACATACTAAAAAGGATTTGGAAAAATAATTTTCTTAAACCAAATACGAGATTTTCAGCCAACACCATTTTGTTGGCAGACGAGGGATATGGAATAGCACTGCAGGTAATGACGCCTTTCAAAAACCCAAAAAAACCCCACGCCTGCGTAGTCAATTTAACCAAGTCTGCGTAGTCAATTAAACCACGTTTGCGTAGTCAATTTAACCACTCCTGCGTAGTAAATTTAACCACGCCTGCGTAGTAAATTTTGCCACGCCTGCGTTGTCAATTGAACCATGTCTGCGTAGGTGATTTAACCACGCCTGCGTAGTTAATTTACCCAGGCATTCGTAGTCAATTTAACCACGTCTGTGTAGTAGATTTAACCACATTATAGGTATTGACTACAAGAGCAAAGTTCATGCGTTTCAGTAGTCAGTAGTGTATATTATTTTTTGTATGTACCAGTAGTAGCCGTGGCGTGATGGTTAGTGCGATGGACTATCATGCCGGAGGTCTAGGTTCGATCCCCAGCCTCGCCACCTAATAATTTTTAAAAATAAAACAGCTACTGCCTCTTGCGAGGAATTGGCAAGGCCTCCAAGAGTATCTCTTGTCATAGAAAAGTGCCGCTCACTTTAGCCGTATGTATCCGGCAATAAACTGTAGGCCTCCTCCATTCCTGCTGACACGCGATCGGGAATGGTTGAGTTGTAAGTCACTAGGCCCAAGTTCTTCATGAGCTGTCGTGCCATCAAATTTATTTATTTCTTACCAGAAGATTTAAGCCTGTGCGAAATAACAAGATTCTACAGTTGTCGGGAGAGATTCATAATTTTGATGATTTATCAGTCAATTAATAAGTCAGCAGCAGTAAATATTTTTATTTTTAAGCCCCATATTAGCAAGAACCACTTATGCTTAGATTAGGAGATGAATTCGTTGAGGCAACTGGTGTTTGACCCCGCTTAGAAAATAATCCAAATTTTAATTTTCTGTCTTTATTGGTACTGAGTTAAGAAGGAGTCGGTAATCGCTTAAATTGGTTCCTTGAAAAGCGTATACTGCCTTCATTAGGAACTAGCACTTCCGTGACCTTTTATTTATCTGATAAGGTCTTAACTGCTCAAAGGTGAAGTCCGGAAAATAATAAATAAAAAGAACAATCGAGCATTGAAGGAAAAAAAAAAAGTTGCGAACAAAAACCAATTGTTGAAAAATCCAACAAACAATTCAACTCTACTGTCAGCCATTTTAACGAATTACCACTAGATATCCCAACCTAGACCTTAGTAAGAAAACTTCATCCTCTTATCATCAAAGATCATCAATCAGCTCACTCAAGAAACCACAAGCCGCCCTCCTAAAATGACTATAATTCCTTACATTTCCATGAATAAGCAAAAAAAAAAATACTTATTTCTTTAACAAAATGAAAATCCCCAACTGACATTAATTCCATCACCAAACACAGTCAGCCAAATGTCCAAATACCGTATTGTAACGGTATTACAAGCACCTATTGTATAATATCCCACCTAATTGCGCCAACAAACACCACACCACTGAACTTTTATTACGCCCGGTTCAGCTGGCCCTGCGATGGCTGCTGGGCTGGGGTGCGCATTGCACAAGCGCAAACATTGAAACAAGAGCACTCTGAGATGCAAAAAAAATTGCCTCCACCACCGCTGCACTGCTGCCGAGTTACTTATATCAACCATCCAAATGAAGGTGGAAGTGCCACCGGCAAAGAATATAGAGATGCCCAATGCTGGCTAGCACCTTTTTATTTTATTTTGGAAGGCTCATTCTTAGCAAAGGTACATCAACTTTTCTTAAAATAACAGAACCACAAGCGGATTTACCATGGATATAAGCAAGTATGCCTGGGGCGCAAATTTAAAGAAGAATTTAAAATGTGAAAAATCGGCACTTACATCATTTTTCGTGACGAAGTGTCAGGTCAGAAACGGTAGATATTCAAAAATGCCTATACGTGTTGCAAAGATCTAGACATAAGTCCTCTTCTTTAGCCTAGTACGCAGATCGGGAAAAGACAAATTTTATCTCTACAATTCTAATCTATACAAAAACGTTGGAAAAATCGCTTCTTTTTTCTTTTTGTAAAATTATCGATAGATAAAAGTTGGTAAGTGTTTATCGTGCAAAATTATTGAACTGTCAAAATTTTTCCCGCAAAATAATGTTTCGAACACTATTTTTCCTGGCAAAATTTAGTGGAGACTTCACCCTACAGCGGGTACAAACCATTGAATAAATACAAATAGAATTAGACACCGGGAAAATTGGCCACTAAGGTTTGCATATAGGGCTGCTATCGCATGGTAGGTTGATGTATTCAATAAAAAAAAAACTTCCTTAATCATAAAAGGGTTATGAATTCGAATGGGAATTTTTTCTAATTACTATGGAAACGAATGTTTAATTTGTTTTTTTTTCATTATTTTTGTATATTTCTATGGAAACGAAAGTAGTTGTGATTAGTCTGAAATTTAGAATTTGTATAGAATTATTTATGTGTGTACGCATTTGAATTCCTAACTTAATATCAAAACACTATATTGATATTTACTAGGGCAATCAAAAATATGCTAGATAAGAGTATTTTTCCTAGCAACACTTTTTAAAAAAAAGGCTGTCAGAAATACGTGTTATGAAAAATACTGTTTTTCAAGCGCATATTTCTTCTAAAAAGTATGGCATGGCATATTTTTGGTTGCTCTATTCATTACTATCTGCATTGTTTAGGTATACTTTACACCTAACTCTACTCAGCTCTACTCATCTGATATTTAAAGTGAAAGTAGCAGGAAATATTTCAATGTGTGTACTTACATTTTGGTAGGTAACAAAATTAGTTTTAGGTCAAGGATAGTGGGTAGGATAGGGGTGTTGTATACCTATAGGTGCACATAATTTCGAAACATTTCGAAGGCTGAGGACGAAATAAAAAACTGCATACGGGAGAACCAAAGCATAATGAAACACCTTCCAACACTTCCTCGGTGCTTATCTGCAGGAATGGAGGGAACCGAAAATAACTTCCATTATGACGCCGCCGTGGCATGGTGGTAAGTGCAATGGACTGTCATGCCGGAGGTCTAGGTTTGATCCCCAGCCTCGCCACCTAAATTTTTTTTAAAAAATAAAAACAACGGCTACTGCCTCTTGCGAGGAATTGACAAAACCTCCAAGAGTATCTCTTGTCATAGACAAGTGCCGCTTACATTAGCCGTTCGGATTCGGCAATAAACTGTAGGTCCCCTCCATTTCTGCAGCCACGCACACAGGAATGGTTGAGAGTTGTAAGTCACTAGGTCCTAGTTCTTCATGAGCTGTTGTGCTATCAAATTCATTTATTTTTATCATTAATAAATATTGCCAAAGTTTTTCTCTAAAAAATTTAAAAAAAAAATTCAAAGTATCGACATTTAAAATTTCAGCAATTTTGAGTTCTGGACAACATTTTTGGAAACAGTATAGTACCATCGTACTCGGTATTAATATGTCCTTTTAATGAAAATACCTATGCGCGGATAATTGAAGAAAATCAAAAACCGCCAAAAATTTATGGAAACAATTTAGATTATTCAAAAATTCATTTAGCCAAAAATTGAGGTTAGCTCGAAAATTTGGAAAATATAATTTCTTATCTGCTTTTTAAAAATATAAAATTTATTTCCAGAAAACATAATTTGCTTTCAAACAACCATATCTCGAGTTTTAGATTTTTCACAGTTGTTGTATATATGCATGAATTTTGTATATTTAAAATTAATTACAAAAACAACCACCTCCCTATCATTTTTCGTTTAGAAAATAGATTCTGATATTTATCTTTGTTTATCCTTGTTTACCCTATTGAAATTGCGATTTTTAAAAGACCATCTGAATAGTTAAGTGCACTAATGCATGGCACTTATAGTAGCTCAATAGCTATTTCACATAATAAAATTGATAAAAGTACGAAAAAAGCGAGGCCGCCAAAGAATTTTATGCTTCAATTTTCAGTCTAGTATTTTACTAAATAAAGTGATACACTAAGTGACTATTCATCCCAGGTTTCCCGGGACTGTCCCGTATTTACATAGCCTGTGTCTGTTTTTTTTTTTTTTTTAAGAACCCCGGGACTTAGAACCTTTCTAGGGTTTATAAATATGTATGTAGGTACAGACAGAGTTGATTTTCAATAGATTTTACCTTTATAAATTAAGATTTTAAATTTGAAAATAAAAAATATCTTTCTATGAAATGTTACAAAAAATAGGAAAAATTAATTCTTATTATACTAAGAAATCAGAATCAAGAAAATAATTCAAGTCTGAATAGCAAATAAAATAATCAAAATATTCTCATCCTCATATAATTTTGTTCTGTATTTCAATATGAGAAATATAATCTTCAGCGTAGCATGTAAAAATCATCGTCATATAAACAAAAACATAAAAAAACAACCAATGTCTCTAAATGACAATACATACATACAAACATTCTTCACATGCCTTTGTAAACTAATTTCAAAATTAAACAGAATATTAAAAATCGTCGTTATGGATACCGATACAAAAAGGAACAATTTAATAAATAAAAATCCCTTTTGAATCGGTTTGTGTACAGAAAAATTTTACATCATCAATTTGTTTCTACAAAACGCCACAGGACGAGCATATAGAGCTTTGAGTAATTCGGTGTCACTTCTATTTGTATTTATTCAATGGTACAAACGTCACAATTTTGCGCGTGAACTGCATACTGTCTGGAAAAAAACTGAAGACAAAATTTGTCCTGGGAAAAATTTTGTATGAAAAGAAAAATTTTTCCCGATCTGCGTACTAGGCTTTTAGCATGAATAATATTTTTATCCTTGATATACATTAAACGATATAATATTATCAAGGAACAGACGAAAAACTAAAGTATCCATTTTCTCCACAGTATAAACCAGTCTGTCGTAAGGGGAGAAAGGGGCTTAAGGGGCCCCTAAAGAAAAAATCATATCTTTCTAAGAAGGTAAATTTCGTTTCAGAGCTGACACTATATTCTACATATACATTAGACTAATTTAAATAAACTAAAATGTCTCCGATTTTTGATTGCCACTACCTTTTTAGATAGAGTTCAGTAAAATAATAAGCCTGGTAAAATTTCAGCCGTTTAGATTAATATTTAGAGGTTTCTCATCACTAATTTCTTTTACCATACAATTTGTATGGGAATTTGTTTTTTTGTTTGCTTCTTTTTTTTATAACTTTATAACCGGTTACAGTACAGAAATGATTGTGACGTATTCTTAAAGGGAATTGAATTTTCTTTAAAAATGACCCTAATTATTTTTTTAATTACAGTACTCCTTCCAAAGTTATTGAAGTGTTGAAATATATTTTTTGTTTAAGAAAAAAAATTATTTAATACAAAGAAAAAAAAAACAAAAAATATACAATTAAAATGGCGTATTTTTCTTGTTATTTTCGGTTCACGAAGCAATCAATTTGAACGAATTTTTTCACAAAAATTGATGTGAAAAGAAGTGGTATTGTGTTTTTATAAACATTTTTATCTCATGAAACTTATATTATAGACAATATTTTCAACAGGAAATTCAAAAAACTATGGAATTAACCATCTACTTTAACGTTCAATATCTTTGGAAGGAGTATTGTAATTAAAAAATTAATTCAAAACATTTTTAAAGAAAATTTAATTCCCTTTAAGAATACGTCTCAATCATTTTCGTACGATAACCAATTGTAAAGTTATAAAAAAAAAGAAGCAAACAAAAAAAATGTCCCATACAAATTGTTTGGAAAAAAGAAATTAGCGATGAGCTACCTCTAAATATTAATCTAAACGGCTGAAATTTTACCAGGCTTATTATAATTTTTTTTTTTTAAACTTTAACTAAAAAGCTAGTGGCATCAAAAATCGGAGACATTTTAATTTTTTTGACTCAGTCTAATAAACATATATAGAAGTACAAAGTGGGGCCCGATATGCCCCAGCTGCCCGTTATATCCCACTTTCCCCTACATTGCTAATTTAACATTAAAAAATTGCAAATTTAGAAAGTTTTAATTTTGTAACAAAACCTGGTTTATATATCTAAAAAAATATACAAAAGGCAGGCGATCTTTACCGTAAGTCCGCTCCCGTTTGGAACTATTGGATTAGATTCCTCGCGCTACGTTTCACTATCTTTCATCTTGAGTATTAAGGAAGTCCATTGAAAATTCAAATATATTCCGCGAGCTAGTTTGCAAAAATGCCATTTGCATGCTCTTCCCCCATGGAAGTTGTGGAAACACCTAAAACCTTTAAATACAACGGAGACAACAACGCGGTGAATAAAAATCCAAGACACAACGAAAAAAATTCAAACAAATAAAAAATACACACAAAAAAGAAGAGCACACAGCCAAATAAAATCACAATCTTCATCTGAAAAGTTGGGTAAAAATGAGTCCAGGAATTGTTTTCACAGGCCAAAAAGACGAAGTAGTGCCAAAGAAAGCCCATTTTCAAGGGATGAGGGGAACTTGTGCCTCTCAAGCTAGAAGAAGAAGTGCAAATGGGTATTCTCTCCAGATTCTTTTGCTGGTTCTATAGTAGTTTCTAGCCTCGGTATTATGTTTAAATGCTGAGCTGCTCTTCTCTAGCAGATCGAATATCACTGCCGGAAAACATATAAAAAATCGTCTCTTAGATCTGTTTCTTCCGTGGGTCTTCTAAAGAAGTGAGCCAGAAGAGCTGGTGCTGCATACCTACAGTGCTGATAGTCGCCGCCGCTTCTATAAAGGTGCTCATTCGAATCGTTCAGGTACCTCCTAATAATCAACATAGATGAGAGTTTAGTGCGCGGCGCGCACATATACCTAGCTTTGGCCATCTTAAGCATGCACATGCCATTTTGCATCTAATGATTTACTATCTGATCAAGAATATCTAATTTATTGTATTATGTATTTTCAACAGGAAATTCAAAAAACTATGGAATTAACCATCTACTTTAACGTTCAATATCTTTGGAAGGAGTATTGTAATTAAAAAATTAATTCAAAACATTTTTAAAGAAAATTTAATTCCCTTTAAGAATACGTCTCAATCATTTTCGTACGATAACCAATTGTAAAGTTATAAAAAAAAAGAAGCAAACAAAAAAAATGTCCCATACAAATTGTTTGGAAAAAAGAAATTAGCGATGAGCTACCTCTAAATATTAATCTAAACGGCTGAAATTTTACCAGGCTTATTATAATTTTTTTTTTTTAAACTTTAACTAAAAAGCTAGTGGCATCAAAAATCGGAGACATTTTAATTTTTTTGACTCAGTCTAATAAACATATATAGAAGTACAAAGTGGGGCCCGATATGCCCCAGCTGCCCGTTATATCCCACTTTCCCCTACATTGCTAATTTAACATTAAAAAATTGCAAATTTAGAAAGTTTTAATTTTGTAACAAAACCTGGTTTATATATCTAAAAAAATATACAAAAGGCAGGCGATCTTTACCGTAAGTCCGCTCCCGTTTGGAACTATTGGATTAGATTCCTCGCGCTACGTTTCACTATCTTTCATCTTGAGTATTAAGGAAGTCCATTGAAAATTCAAATATATTCCGCGAGCTAGTTTGCAAAAATGCCATTTGCATGCTCTTCCCCCATGGAAGTTGTGGAAACACCTAAAACCTTTAAATACAACGGAGACAACAACGCGGTGAATAAAAATCCAAGACACAACGAAAAAAATTCAAACAAATAAAAAATACACACAAAAAAGAAGAGCACACAGCCAAATAAAATCACAATCTTCATCTGAAAAGTTGGGTAAAAATGAGTCCAGGAATTGTTTTCACAGGCCAAAAAGACGAAGTAGTGCCAAAGAAAGCCCATTTTCAAGGGATGAGGGGAACTTGTGCCTCTCAAGCTAGAAGAAGAAGTGCAAATGGGTATTCTCTCCAGATTCTTTTGCTGGTTCTATAGTAGTTTCTAGCCTCGGTATTATGTTTAAATGCTGAGCTGCTCTTCTCTAGCAGATCGAATATCACTGCCGGAAAACATATAAAAAATCGTCTCTTAGATCTGTTTCTTCCGTGGGTCTTCTAAAGAAGTGAGCCAGAAGAGCTGGTGCTGCATACCTACAGTGCTGATAGTCGCCGCCGCTTCTATAAAGGTGCTCATTCGAATCGTTCAGGTACCTCCTAATAATCAACATAGATGAGAGTTTAGTGCGCGGCGCGCACATATACCTAGCTTTGGCCATCTTAAGCATGCACATGCCATTTTGCATCTAATGATTTACTATCTGATCAAGAATATCTAATTTATTGTATTATGCATGTGAACCTGGGCATGCAAGTGCAGCTTAGGAAGGTTTTATCTAGTCGCATATAAAAATGTTGCACTGAATTAGAAGAAAATTACTCCTGTTTTATTTAAAGGTTTCCTGGCTCATATAATATGGTGGATGGCATGGAGTGCATTCAATGGAATGTGCGGGTGTATAATTCTATGTGAGCCAGCTTGGAACCTAATTGCAGAGGAAGTAAGAAGTGCACCTTCTGATTAACAACAAATAGAACAGGTGATACGAAAACTAAGGAAATTCTATAAGTAAGAAGACGAAATTTGTATCTGTCATCGAGTTGGGAATTAAAGGAAGGAATAAGCTCAAGTTAAGTAGTGTTGGGAAAGCCAGTGTGTAAGTTAAAAATATGAGTATGATAACGACTGCATTTGCAGCAAATGAGTTAAACGAGTGCTCATTTAAAAAAAAAATATAATAAGAATCAACTTGGCATTCGCAGCTGGAGATAGGTAGCTAGGGACCGAGCTGACTCGAAAAAGCTTATTGGTTGAGGCCCTATTCCACTTCGGACTGTAGCGCCACCTAAAGTAAGTTACTTATTTTCTTACATAATTTATGTTTACTGAGAGGCTTATACTAACACAAAAACTGGAGGCAGTTGATGATTGCAGTCAATTGAATTTAACGAACTAAGACTTTAAAATTTCCGTTAACAGTTATTTTCAATATTCTGAATTGGAATTGAAAGCTGTAATTAAAGCAGTCAACTAGGCAGCAGTTTCAGCAATCCATTAGTTTTTTGTTTTTGCAACTTCCTTGAATTTATCAGCTCCAGGTTTGAAGAATGAGTTGTTGTTGAAATGTTGAAGAGTTTTTGCATTGACATAGTTTTCAAACTCATTATCGTTTCATAGTTTTTGTTGGCCCTTTGCAGTCCCTTCTGCAATCGCTGTAGATGACCATACAATCGAATTATTTTTTTCTGGAAGATGTTGGTATCTTTTGACACTTCCGCTCTCCTACTCACCGAAAGCGTTTTTTATTGTGAGATCTTATTATTTCTGTGATTTCCTCAACTATGTTACCAGATATTTTTCTCTTGGTGTGCTTGAAGTTAGCATATCAAGTGTCAGCATATCAATTTATTTTTTGGAGTTCTGGTCGCATCCACTATAGTTCTATAGTTCCTGATATAGATCTGTTTGATTTCACCGTAAAAAACGGTTTTTCAAAAATGATATGCTAACTTCGTGTAGCATATCAATTGTTGAAATCTAAAATGAAAATATTTTTTTTTTGGACGTAAGGAACACCCCTTAACAGTTCCTCATACATAAAAAAAAATAGTTCCGTTACATTCCGTTACATGTGCCATATGGGCATATTATTCCCCGGCGTTATCCGGGGTATAACGCCGGGGAATAATATGTAAATTTATTTATATTGTATCCTTAGAAAATAAAATAAAAATAAAATTAAAAACAAAAACAAAAATAATAATTTTAATTAAATAAAAAGAAGACTTGTTATGAAAAAACAACAGAATTTCATAGGTAACGGAAAATCAATCTGCTTTATCGATGCAAAAAAAATAGGTATAGTGTGCCTAGAGTATAATTCAAAGAATTTTCCTTTCTCATACATTTCTAATATATTTTTACATATATAATAATTTTTTTTCTAATTTTATAACATCCAACTTTCAAGAATTTTTCTTACTATATACAGTGAAAGCTCCCTTAGCCGGACAGCGACGGTCGCAACACTTTTGTCCGTCTAAAGGAGTTGTCCGTCCAAGGGAAAAAATAAAAAAATAGTTATGTAAATAATAATAATAATAAATAAAAGTTATGTATAATATACAGTGGCATCATGAAACATTTTTGCACCTACAAGCCATGAAATTCATTCAAACTAAAAATTAACATGAAGATACAAGAAAAAATATGCGAAAACAGACTACAGCTGCAGAAATAAAATCCGTTATGAATTTGATCACAGACAGAAATTTGGTGAAATGGCATCTATGTCGCTGTAAACCAGGGGGACCGTTTTTAATGCAGAATAAATTTATGTAAAAGTATTACTAAAAATAATGGTTGAAATTTACATACTAAAAAAAAGTTTTTGTCCGCCTAAGGGAATTTAATTTAACAAATCGCGGCTAATATTCTTGTCCACGTCCGGGTAAGGGAGTATCCGCTTAAGGGATCATAAAATGTATGGAATTTACATCCAAGATCCACGGTCGTGAGAATTTGTCCGCCTAAAGGGATTGTCCGCTTAAGGGAGTTGTCCGCAATAGAAGCTTTTACTGTATGTACATTGATATGCTGGCACTTTTTTACGAGTTCCAGCTCATTTATCAATTTTATCTCTTGCATCCGGTATCACTAGATTGTCTCCTCAATTTTTCTATGGAATCGTTCAATATCCAAGTCGAATGTTGTTTGTAGTTGATTTACTCCTTGCTTTGTGGATCTGTTATTACGACCTGCTGGCCTAGTCTGATGTGAAGTTCCATTGACTTGTAATTCCCAGTAACGGCTCTCAATGAATATTTCAGCAACGATTAAATCCAGGAGAAAGGCCATCCACGATAGTACTCTCGGAAATGTTTTCTTTGAACTGGTATTAAAATTTTTCATCCAGCTAGTTCCAGATAATTTCCAGCATCTGATGAGTTTTTGTCCTACATTCGTGAGTGTTGGGCATTGAAATCGCTTAGTTGCTGAAATTAAATAGATATTATAGTTTGTCACTTGTACTGCATTTATTATGTATGCTGAAGTTTAGAGTTTAATCATCTTCAAATACTATGACGACGTGCGTTTGAAACTGCTATTTTGAAATTATAAATATTTAAAAAAAATCAAGGAAGTTTTACAAAAACATTAATTGACCTTATTGAAATCTACCGTAAAAGGACTCCACAAGCCAATGCAAAAATTGATGTTCACCCCTGTTCTGAATTCCGATCGAATTTAATATCATTTCGTTTTCAAACACAAGGTGTTCTGAAATACTTTTTGTTTTCAATACTACTTGCGGAATTAGTGAGCTTTGATTTCGATCGAATTGAAATTGAATACCCTAAAAGTGAAATTCAGAACACTGTTTTTGAATCCTTACGAAATCAATTTCGTTTACGAATTTGATTCGGAAAGGAAATCAGAACAGGGATCATTATGTCACTTTCTGCAAATACTTTATTTAAATTGTTTAATGATGGCACTCAGCTTTGTTTCTATTTTCCTTTCACATTATTTCCATCTGTATAGTATTATCAATCTTTTAAACTATGATATAGTGACCATATTTTGATATGCTTGATGAATTCAATTATTTTCTGCTTCTATTATCTCTTAAAATTAATTACTGTGTAGAACATTCCATTGAACTTAGATACATTGAAAGTAGATACATAAATGAATTTACGAAATCCTTTTACTAAAGAATAAACTCAATTCCAACCATTATTCAAAACGAATTGAATTTATTTACTGTTACTAACTATAATTAATCCGCTTAAAGTTATTGGAACTTCTGATCCTGATACATCATAGAAAAGATCGACTTTTATTTTAAAGAAGATGAACAGAATTAGATTCGCGAAATTAAATAGTCACTGCACGTACATGAATTGTAATTTCACTCTAAACGTATCCATAAATTTAATAATGTTTCCATTTTAAAGGTTTTATTTTTATTTCAATTGTTATAGGTCATCTTAGGTTCTTCAGTATAATAGTTCTACAAAATTTAGTTAAAGGAAGTTACTTGCTTGAAATTTAATACCTACTAACTTCACCATAACCTAGTTGCAGCTTCTGAGATTATTTGTAGCAATGAACGCCTTAGTTTTTGGGCTCAAATTTAATCTTTTCAACTCATAATCTTATAATGTAGTACTGCATCTTTTATTTGTTTGCCCGGTTAAACTTATAATAGCTGTCATTAGGGGGAAGTATAAAAAAGGTTTTTTTTTATAAATAACATCCTTCAGATTGTGCGGTGGTGTTTCGTGTTCCCATCTCATATCTGTACATCGAGCTAGACCACATAGGTAAGTATGGAATATTTTATTAAATTTGATCTGGTATCTTTTTTCTTGAGGAGAAGTTGGTTACGCTCGTCATAAAGTGAATTAGTTACGTCATCTAGAACGGAAAAGTTAAAACTTCGTACCTGTAGTGTTTAAAGTGATCATATTTAACATGATGCGTTGCAGGTTTTGGCTAAAAATTCAAGGCTGTTTCACCATGCGACGAGAAAACTAGATGTCAGCGTTACGAGACCTCTTCGCAGTTGATCCGAAAAAAAAAAAAAACAAATTTAAACAGTGATATAATACATAATTAAACATTTTTCATCATCACGTGACGTCAGAAAATTCCAAAAATTGAAAAATGGCGCATGGTGACGACGAGAAATTCTTTAATATATGTATGTATTGTTTCAAATATAATTAAGCATTCGCACATTGAGTTAACCTAAACGCAAATAGATTTAACCCAAACGCAAATAGAATTAACCCAAACACAATTCCAACAACAACCAAATTGATTTGCGTTTAGGTTAAATCTATTCGCGTTAAGGTTAATTCAATGTGCGAATGCTATATTATTTAGTTGTGTTTAGTAAGCCAAAAAAACATCCAACTCGTGGTGTACAGTACAACCTGCAAAAATTAAACTTTTCTATTATTTAAACTCACAACGAGAAAATCTTAAATTTAATTTCACACATTATATGATGTATTTCCGATGGCTTAAGGCAAGCAATATGAATGACTTAAGTGATATATTTTTTAATGGTAATTGTCGAACAACGCACATTAATCTATTATTAGGTAATTTTTGTGAATATTTTAATGGACTTGCTCATGTCTTTCACAATAGATTTTAAAAGGTTGTCTTTTTAAATGATTGAATTTAAAACAAAGATTTTATTTGCTTAAGATAGTTTGTTTAATTTAATGATAAATGCCTCAAGTCATACAGTTATTTTGGTCTTGCTAGAGTGTAGTTGACTTAATATGCCATATGAGTAGTTTATTAAGCGTGGGATCGCAAATTTAATATCCGTAATGTAAAATTAATTATCAATTTTTTAAAAGAATTGTTTTTTGTGCATTGATATTGATGGTTTAAAATTTAAAATCTGACGAATCTTAGATAATTCTCATTACTGACCTTGGTGCTATTCTTTTACTGTAAAGATGTATCGCATTCGCACAAATCAACATATCGGTTAGATCTGAACCATTTTTTTTGTTATAGCGCAAATATTTATTTTAGGCCAGTTGTACAAACGTGGTTCAATATTTAACCCGTGGTTCAGGAATTTTAACTCGACGATTTCGGTGGATTAACTGAGGTTAAAGGTTCAAGTATGTGATAAAAGCCAAGCCTGAACGATCGCTAAACTTTAGTTAATCAGCCGAAATCAACGAATTAAAATTCTTGAACCACAGATCAATATTTGAACCACGATTGTACATATAACTGGCATACTTAATATTAAAAAGCTAGAATTTTTAATCAAAACTAAAATAATTATGATGAAGAAGTGTGGTGTTGGTTCAGGAATCTTCTCCGAGTCTTTAAATATCGCTAAATCTTTTCGGCTTCCTATCTTTGAAAGTGTGTTTCAAGCAGAAATACTGGCAATAAGGGAGGCATGCAAGATACTTAAAATAACACCAAACCAAAGCCAAAATATTGTTATTCTGACAGATAGTCAGGCGGCTGTGCAAGCAATAGCTGCGGCTTCGGCATCATCAAAACTGGTCCAGCAATGCCGTGACGAGCTCGCAAGCCTAAATGTTAACCTTAGTATCACCATCATCTGGGTTCCGGGTCATTTTGGCATTGAGGGTAATGAGCGGGCGGACGAACTGGCCAGGCAAAGATCAGCCCTTCATAGCTCACTTGCGGAACGAGTTAATATTCCCCTAGGAGTTATGAGGGGCAAATTTATTCTCAAATTTCCTAACCGTATCCAATCGAAGGTGGGGCAGTCTGAGCAACTGTATTATATCTAGAAAGATGTGGCCCACTTATAGTAAATCCCGGACGAAAGATCTAATCTGCAGATCAAGGCAGGACATTATCAGGATCGTTGCAACTTGCACTAGGCACTGGCCAATAGGAGAACATGCGGCAAAACTGGATATATCTTACAATACTCACTGTCGAAGTTGTGCGGATCAGCAGGAAAAGGAAACTATAGTTCACTTCCTTTCCTCTGTAAATGCCCTGCTCTAGCCCGGTATAGAGTACAATCCTTTGGACATGCCTTTTATGGCGACCTTAACGAGCTTTCTGAAATAAAGATCAAAGACTTGATCTCTTTTCTTAACGCAACGAAATGGCCTTGAGACGATGAGACGGTAGCCTTTGCATCGACCCCCTTCTGATTCGCTAGTATGTGGACTTATCGAATTTTGAGGGGACAAAGGATGCAGGGTAACCGAAGGATCGCAAGGCTGTTCTTTTTTCCAGCTTATCAGCTTCGGTGCCAGCCAACGAGTGCCTAGTATAGTACTTTGAAAATGGTCTCCGGACGGTGATTCTTCTGAGCCAAACTACGGAGCCCAACTGAGTATGGCAATGTAATGACTAGTTTGACACTAAAATATCTGACTCTGAGCTGGCCTCCCGCCAGCTTCTACTAAATTCTTCTATAAATAGGTTCCAACGAGTTTATGGTATCAAAACGGTGCTTTTCTGCGCTAATTGGGTCAGCGAGCTAGCTTTTTCGTTGGCCGCCATTTATACGTACCTCCATATGATGAAGAATACCAAAAAATAAAGTTATTTTTGTTATACCGTGTCCGTCGGTAAATTTGTTTGCCAGGTGTACATCGAGCTAGAGCCTAACCATATAGATAGATTTTCTTCAAATTTCATATATAAAGTATCCGCAAGTGATGTTCGAAAAATAGAAAAAACGGTTCAAATAGAGCCGCGACAAATTTTAAAATGTAAAATAGGGAACCCTATATTTTTCGGTGAGTTATACAGTCTCGGTCGTATTTTATAATTTTTTTTTTACTAGTAAGCCACTGACTAACGGCCATATTAATGACTTTCTTCAAAGCTAGTTTAACGGAAAAACTAGTTTTATAGGGGTTGCGATTGCGAGTTTTAAGTTTTTCAAAAATTTTTATTACTTTGACATCTAAATCAATATAACTCTTAAAGAGTCCATTTTTGATCCGCACACGTAGTCAACAACGTATGGAGGACTCCGCTTACGGATCCAAATACAGATCCGCAAAACTGCATTTGTCGGCTCAAATTAGTATGGAAATTAGAATCACCACTGACCCACTTGCGCATGTATTGTAAGAGTGAGTGTTCACCATACTCAGCGAAAACTGAAACCAAAACGGATCCAAAATGAATCGCAAAAAAAGTTCTTCCCCACTTGAGTTCTACATTACCTACAACAAAGCTTTTATCTTTCCAAGTTTCTCCAATCGAGTTTACGTACAACAAACAAAAAAAAGCTTTTTTTTTCATTTCAAGACACTTTTATTTTCATCATTTATATAAATACAATGTACAAACATATTTTATTGCACTACAAAATCACCAAATGAACGAAAAACAGGAAAATTATATTTATGAAGCGAATATTTGTCAATTTTTCATAAGAAAAGAGAAAAAAAACTATGTCTTCGCTATTCCACTTGCAGAGATGAACTAAACAAAGGTATGGGGAAAATGCCTGTAGATACAAAGAAATTTTGTAGGTGTGCGTGAAACACTCAGTTTAGCAAAGATCCAAGAAAGACCGAGAAAGTGGGGTCAGTGAATTTGCTTAAAAGGTATTCATACATATTTTGACATCTAAATCAAATTAATAATTCAAAATTGCTTTTAACGGGCTTTAGTCCATACAAATTGGCGTTTCGTCCCGGCGATCTCACTTGGACTCATCAGTTGAATAGTGAGGGCCTTGTCAGTACGCAATTTCTATTAAGTTCAGTTCATTTTACATAGATTTCATGATGAGTACCTAGTGTGAACTGTATCCAACGAGATAAGAATTCCTAATCATTAAAGCTAGAAGTTTTTTTTGTGCCCGTGGCCTGGCAAACCTTAATCAATAACTATTTAATACCTAGTTTTTCTGTTAAACTAGCTTTGAAGTATTTTGATGTAAAAAGTCGGAAATAGGCTCTATTTAATAAAAAATATTTCCTTTGTCAAGGTAATAGACAACCGATCACGTTATCTTAAGTTCACTTAAGCAACAATTAAAAAATATTTATTCATAACTTGAACGTCTTTAAAAAGTTAAACAACGTTTATAAATACGACGGTCTAAGCCTAATTCTAACACTGAATCAACTGAACTAGAGATGGTCGAAAAAATAGATCCTATTCGACCACAGTTTTCTATCCATGTGCATTTTGTTGATCTGTGATATATACATAACGTCTTTGGATTGAGTGGCACTAAAATCTCTTAAACTCATGGGTTATGCTAAGTGATTTGATGTTGGGCTCTCCGCCTCTATTTTATTTTTAAATAATTTTCCCACTGGCCCAACCTTGAAATTTTCAAGAAGTTTCACTGAATTAATTAAATCTAAGCCTTTTACTTTCTATAAAAATGTTGAATAATGCCAATCATGATAGCAGTCGTGGGTAAAACTACCACGCACTTCTTTAACTGCATCTGCATCTCATTGCACTGCCATGATGATGACCTATAGCGAAAGTCTTCTGGACATATTTTTTTTTTGTCTCTGACCTCAAAAATCATTTCATGTCGCATAAAACAAAAACATTAGCAACTTGCACAGGCAAAGACATTATAAACGTGCAAAAATTCTGATTATAATTCCATCTCACGATTTACTTTTATGATTCGTTATTTATTGCTCTGCATTGTGTGATGTCCAAACTCGCCACAAAACCCTGATTCACATGACTTTCGAGCGTGGAAAAGTGGTCACCGGCGCGGCGCGGTGACGACGGACTTCATAGCGACATCATAATAAAATATTTTTGTCCCAGGTCCAAGAAGAATGCGTCCGTCATTCGAGTTGGTTTTTGAATTTCGTTCGAAAGTGTGTGTTTTTTTCTCATAATGGCCATGGCCAAGACCCCCCTTTCGTTTTCATTACCACTTTGAGCGTGCAAACTTCAAGTCCAGAATTCCATGTGACCTTTCCCCACCAGCACAAGGCAGTCGCATGTTGTCGTCCATCGAATTCATGTGACAAATGTAGTTCTTTAGGACAAATGAGAGTTTATTTTTTTTTTTTCACTTCTTCAGCAACTATGGGGGCTTTCACACTTTCCCATTGTGTCGGACAAAATTCAAATAGTAAGTAGTGATCAATACGGGGGCAATGATGTTAATCCTAATTAATGCAGTTTCCGCTGCTACTGTCGCCCCAGTGACCACAAAAAACAAACGAGACTTATTGGCATTTTTATTTGTATAATAGACCCTGGTAAGAGTTAAGAAGATGCATACTGTTTGTTGATCATTAACGAACATTCAAACATGGAAAATTGAAGATTTGTCCACACATTTTTTGCCTTGTTTGAAAAGAGTATAGGTAGGAAAGGAATTCATGTTAAGAAATACTAGGACAGGAAATAGCCAAGACAAAGAGTTTCTTGTGTAGTTTTTAAACAAGTTAAGTTTTAATACAAAGAATTGGAGAAATGTAGAAGAATTAAGAAAGCCAATATGAAATGCTTCAGAAAGTATTCTTTAATTAACTCTTACACTGCGATTTAATAATAATTTAAGCATCTGGAAGACTAAGGTTTGTCGAAATGAAAAACCATCAAAACCACTTTTGATTTCTTTTCAAGACACCACCATCGAAATTAACATTGAATTGGTTAAGTGCCAGTTCTAAAAACGTGGTTCAAAAATTGATCCAGGCATGTTACTGATTATTTTAAAATTCGTACTGGAACCTTGAACTACCGTTGAACCTCAGTTAATCCGCCAAAATCGGTGAGATAAAATTGCTGAATCACGTTTGTAGTTTGTACTTAGGTTTCGGCTTAGGTACCTCAAATCGATAAAATATGGTCGAGTCTATTGGGGCATGATAACACAAAGATAATATTCAAAAGCTTTATTAAAAGTTGTGCAAACACACTGGGTTTATCTTCGGCTTTAAGTGTAACAGTGTGATCAAGTTTGATAGTGGGACACTGACGGGTACGTTCTGTCTAAAGAGCATCGGTTGAAAATTGTTGCAGTAAAAATGTGGGATTGTGAAAAAATAAAATTGGGACAGTGTGAAGTGTGAAAGTGTAAAAATAGGCGTTTTTCTTTTATAGCTCTGAGAGGAGCACTGAGCAGAGCCTGAGCGATCCGAGTAAGCTCTGAGCAGAGTATGATCAGAGCTCTCAGATTTAATTATGAAACACGTCTGAGCACTGAATTGCCATTTCTGTCAAATCACATGGAAATTGTATGAAGTTGGCTGCGCTCAGCTATCTGCTCCGTTTGCTCGGTCAATTTATTATGAGCTAATGGAGCAAGCACGGTTGCCGTTTTGGTAGGATCCTACCAAACTTGGTAGGTTTTTTTGACTTTGGTAGGTTGGTAGGTTTCAGTTCGATTTGGTAGGTTTTTCCAAAACTCTTAAGCATGCGAAAACAATATTTTGCTAAAAATTAAATTAATACACACAATCAAATAAATTACTTCCCAACTCAGATCACGTTTTTTAGATATTCCCGTTTCAAAATCATAAATATCATTTTTTCGCTGTTTTTATAACACGAACACGAAGTAACTAATTTGTTTCAATATAATTTGTAATAGTTTTTGAAATTTCTAATTTTCTTCTTTTGAAATTCTGTTGAATATAACACCCATATGTAACGTATTGTCTTATTTTTAATAATATAGAAAATTCATTTAGACACTTTACAGGCCAAATAAATACGTATAGGTAATCATTGAATTCGTTTCTTCTTAAAAAATTGTAATTGTCAGGATACAAAAATTTAGACATTTATTAAAAAAATAGCATTTGTGGTACTGATAACGAATATCAAATAAAAACACAAATAAAAAAAACAAAGTAAAACTGACCGAAAAAATAATATAAAAATAAAATTAAATAAATGTACAATGCTTTTTCTCAAAAAAAGGTGCAATTTAAAAAAAAAATTAACAATTTGCTCTCAAAACTCGGAAAACTTGGCGAAAATTTCAAGTTAACAAACGGACATAAAGTGAAAGATTTAAGTTGATTTTAAAAAAAAAATCATATTTTGCTATGGTAGGTTTTTCTTTGGTTTGGTAGGTTATTTTGAAAAGTTTGGTAGGAATTTTTTTTTGGGAGTGGCAACCGTGGGAGCAAGCTCCGAGCTAGCTTTGATTGAAAAAAGAAACACAAGTTGAGCGCTCTGACTCTGATATGTCTGAGCTAAAAAAGAAACACTGATTTTTTTTTGACAGCTCAGTGCTTTGCTCTGAGTTAAAAAAGAAAAACGCCTAATGTGACATTGGAAAAGCATAAACTTATGGCAGTGTCGCAAGTGTGATAGTGTGTGCCAGTGTTACAGACTGTTACACATTGAAGACAGATACAAGGCAGGAAAAAACATTCAACTTGGGCGATGATGACAAAAAATTTCCGTCCAACTGACCAACAAAAAATATGGATATCGATACCCAAATTTAAGTCGCACAAGTCTGCTATAGTGCACACTTCTTTTAGGCCGAGTTATTTAAAGATGTCAGCGTGAGCGATGACCCGTTAAGCACCACACGAACTTAATTCTGAATTTCGGTTGAATGAAAATATGGTATATTCTTGGAACGGCACTAGCTGATACAGTAAAACCCGCTTAAGAGAAAAACCCGCTTATCTGAAACACTTTTCATCCCCGAGTATTTTTCGACCAATTACCTTTAAAACAATCCGCTTAAGCGAAACTCGCTTAAGTGAAAAACCCGGATAACTGAAACATATTTTCAGTTCAATTTTATACTTCCCATTCTCTTAAGTGAAAAAAAATAGAATCGCACAGAACGAAAAATTTGCTGAATTCTTTCGTTTCTTCTTTATTTTTCACCCTTTTCACCACGAAAATGACATTTGAATTTCTCAATAAAAAAATGACAAAGACAAAAGTCGAAAAGGGAAACAAATCGACAATCAATGACGTAATAACCCGCGAATGCACCATTCACTTGTCCAAGCAAATGGTGCATTCGCTTTTGGATTCTAAAAACGCGCTCCTCGTGCTATCAAGGAAATCCACAAATTCGCCGAGAAGGAGATGATTTTAAACGATGTGAGAATCCACACCCGCTAGAACATGCACATCTAGTCTAAGGGTATAAGGAGTACAGCTTTCTGTGTTCATGTACGATTTGCCCGTGTCGGCGCAACGACGACGATGACTCACCTAACATATTCACATTCGTCACCTACGTGCACGTTCTCACATTCAAGGGGCTGCAAACAGAAAATATTGAATCCTGTAATGATTCGAGTAGTTAATGGCCGCGTTCAACAGCACATTTGACATTTCTGAACTGTCATTTTTAGAGCTTCTGATTGGCCAGCAGTCATAAAAATTCAGTTGACGTCGATTGACATTTAATTACGTTTCTTACGTTTTTTTCTGAATTTTCAGATGAAAAATTCTATCTGAAAATTCAGATGACAGCTAAAAGCGGTCTGATCGTCTGGTCCTCGTATTGCTTTTCGGATTTTGATTTTAAAGTGCAAAAAATAATAAAAACAGAATAAATAATTTCAGACTTTTTTGTGCGTTCAGTGTTACGTTTTTCAGAACTGAATTTTTAGATCTGTCAAAAACGTGGTGATGAACGTGGCCAATGAATAGCGAGAGTGAAACATTTTTTTTTTTTCAAATAAACAAGAAATTCAATTTTTACGTAAAGTAAATGGGTTAATATCGCAGTAAACACTAACCTGAATGAGTGACACTTAAGTCTCCTATATTGGCCCCATAAGTGCCACTTACTCAGACCATGAAACTGATCTTTAAGTTACAATATGGGAAACTTAAATGCCACTTATTCCAACCAGTGAACTTGGAAACTGGCCATACTTGAATTCTTAAAAATTTGAGCTCAGTCATTAAAATAAATGATTTTTTTTATTTAAATGAATGATATATTTGCATAGTTTAAAGTTTGAAGTCTGAAGCTGCAATAAATGCAGTCTTTTTATTGAAGTCATTAAGGATTGCATTCACAAAAGATTGAATTTTTGTACACCCCTGCCATCAAACCTACTCCTGGTAATGAACAATAGAAGAGTATGAGCTCAATTTAAGTGGCGCCCAAGCAGAGAACAATGTCAAATTAGCTTTTTTTTTTCAATTTTTTTTTTGCAATTCAAAAAGTTGATTTTTGGTTTCATTTACCTTCATTCCAATTACAGTTAAATTCATTAATGGGATTCCTATTTTTTAACACTGCTAACGTATGAGGAGGTAAAGTCTATAATTTATTCAAACTAAGTGAACATGAAGATACAAGAAACAAGATACAAAACCAAAATATACCTGCAGAAATAAAATCCGTTATGCATTTTATCACAGACAATGGGAACGTTTTTAATTCAAAAAAAGAGGCTGGGTTTGACCCACACTGAGAACTTTCCATTGGTTCCCTTTAAAACTCGACACCCGATGTTATTTTTTATAAGAAAATTACCAATTAAAAATCTTCAAAAAACTTATTAGTTGTGCAATCAAGGGAAGGCTGTTTGCTCTAAATACATGCGAAACAAAAATTTCAACAATTATTAGCAGTTTCTTTTGCAGTTTTTTTTTTTTGGCCTAGTAAAAACTCATTTATTGAATTTTTTTACAAACCTTATCAATTACTAATTATGGTATTATGTGTAGATTAAAATTATCCGGGAGTTGATATCATTGGTTGTTCTCGAGACATTCAAGCCGAAAAACATTTTTTTAACAATTTTTAGCATTTTGTTTGCAGTTTTTTGGCCTAGAAAAAAAACCGTTAATTGAATTTTTTCACAAATTCCACCGATTATCAACTATAACTTTGTGTATTAAATAAAATTCACCAGAAGTTAATATCTTTGTTTGTTCTCAAGATATTCGATATTTTTGAACAATTTTTAATGTTTTTTTTTTAATTTAAAAAAAAACTGCGGATTGTTTTTTTTTTTCTAAGTACTACCAATTTTTGACTACTTCATTATGCATAGAATGAAACCAGGCCGAAGTAGATAGCATTATTTGTTCTAGATATATTCCAGAAACAAGCCATTTTACAACTTTTTTTTTAAATTACTGTAATAAAAAAAAACCGCTAATTGAATTTTTTCTGAAAGCCCTTTCTGCATATTATGACCTTATTATCTGTAATATTAAATTTATATTAAGTCGATATCTCTATGCGTTCTCGAGATATCGTGAACGAAAAAAAGCTTCCGAACGTACGAACTTATACGAACGTACGAACGTACGTACACAGACATCTCTCTAAAAGCAATGTAATCCGACTCCAAAGACCTCGAAACGTCGAAAAATGTCAAAATTTTCAATTTCACAAATTGAACCAATTACAATAACTTTCAATGAGAAATTAAAAAAAATTATGTAAACGTATTTCTGAAAATAAGGGTTGAAATTTAACAAATCACCGCTAATATTCTTGTCAACGTCCGGGTAAGAGAGTGTCCGCTTAAGGGATCATAATATGTATGGAATTTAGATCCAAGATCAACGGTCGTGAGAATTTGTCCGCCTAAGGGGATTGTCGGCTTAAGGGAATTGTCCGCAAAAGGAGCTTTCACTGAATATGTTTTATTGTAATTATATTACATAATACATATATTGAAGTACAGAAGACGCTCGATATAGTAAAGTAAAAAAAATCAAGCGTGTTCGCTGTATCGAGATTGTTCACTATTTGTGTGGATTCCACTTTGCACTAATTTGTATCGATAGGAGTCACTATCACTCACGACAGTTTCCATTCTTCAAATTTTTACACTTTGACATATTTTTGTTTTCACCTTAAACTTCGAAAACTAATGAACATTGTTTTGCACAGCATCAGCAGAAATGCAATACCTTAACGTGGTGTGCGTAAGCTCAAACATTTCTACGATCGAAAGTGAAACATTGTTTTGCTCAAACGCCGCCGTTAAGATTGACACAAGAATGGTTAAGCTGTCAACCAAGTTAATTCATCATCGCTCACCGCGGTATAATAACTTTTTCTCTCGAACAATTATTTGCGTTAAAAATGCCATGCCATGGGATTGGGAGACTAAATATTATTTCTGAACACAGGAGTAATACGCGCGTACTCCTATCGACAATAAAAATACTTACTGGCTGAACAGAATGGTAACGCAGACGGAGACGAAGCCGGAGCTGGAATAGCTGTCAAAATATTGAATACACGCAAATTCAAAGTTGCGAACACAACGGAACGTAGACGCATACGGAACTGCAGACGCAGACGGAAGAGTTCACCAACTTTTAACTTTTCACGTACGGCACTTTTGACGTTTCAAATTGTATGGAGAATAAAAACAACTTTTTGGTCGGACAAAAAGATTGTGGTTATTTGTATCGCGAAAAAAATTATTTATTAAAAGGAAAATTATTGGAAACAAAAAATGTGATTTCTGAGCTTGTACACAAGAATATTCTTTTGTTTTTCTTCAAAATACTTTCAAAGCTGTACAGCTCCATTGTGGACATGTAAAAATAACGTACGACACTTTTTGACAGCTCTTCCAGTTCCGTCTATGGCTTCAGTTCCGTCATTCTATTCTGTTCAGCCAGTTAGCCTGATTTATGTGCCTACATAACTTATAGAGAAGATCATAAGCGATATGCAAATCTATAGTAAGTAAGTATTGAAGACCGCTAATGATCAACATCAACTGCGGAATGTCATCATTTAAAATATTATATTGCATCAGATAAGCTTTGTGCGATGATTTGGAGTACTGTTAAAATGTCCAGCGGTTGGCATACCTAATTATTTTCTTGCCCAAGGGATGAATGCGTTCCTCGGTCCTTTTCCTGGTTCGCTTGCTTATGTTTTCCAGAAAACATACTGTTCAATAAAATCTAACGGAGAACACCAATTTGCAGTTATACACAAGCCCAAACTATCCCGGCCCGAAGCAGGCACACTTATGTTTATGAACTGCAAATTGGTTTTGTAAACTATATCGATGGAATTTTTTTCTACAACCACACACGATCATTTTATTTGTTTACATATTGCTGCGAAAAACTAAAATTACATAGAACACCCATAAAATATAACTCAAGCTATAAATTCGAAACAACATCACAGTACAAGTTTAATCTCAAAAGAATTCACGAGGTGTGTGTATTGTATGATGCTTTCTGTATGTGACCCTCTACAGAAACCGGAAGAAAATAACTCATAAATTAATAGTCCATTATTACAGCCAATTATTTTATTAACAAATGTACATCAAATCAAAATAACTCCAGCCGCCTTACCGTTAGAATCATAAAAATGAACCTAACACCAAACGCAACTAATCTAATTAGATCAATAACTCCGAAACATAACAAAACTATACAAGAATCCTTTAATCCCCCATGACATAAACGTATCAATTCCTTTATCGACAAATTACTAGCCATAAAATTATACAACAATCTCAAAGCTACCTTCGTATAAACACATAGGAGTCAAAACAAAAGTCAACAACCGGAATGGCCCTTCCGACAACACACTTACCAACCATTTATTACCTAACTATTTCAATCAACTGGTCAAGACACAGCCAGCCATGTGTAACAAAAGCCTATCAAACAAAAGGACGTTCGAACTCACGTTTTAGCAACAAACATCAGAGTTCTGAAGATTTCTACCTCGAAGTGGATTGATGTTGCTCAATGTCGATCATAGAATCCCATGGAAACAATGAAGAACAAGAAGAATCACCACCAGTACCACCAGCACCACCATCGCCGCCAACAACCAAAGGACTCTCCGGCAAATGCGAAATTTAATGATCACCATTACCGTCCCGGTAACAAATTGTCTGCAATAACTTTCCAGCAATGTGGCCAGTTCGCTGGGTCCAACTTCAGTGCAAACTCCATCTCCAGCGTCTCTCGTCTTCATCGTTTAATGTAAATTATCCGACAACGAATGGGAGGGAGCGAACGAAAGAGAAAGCCCGAGACCAGCCGACGGCGGCAATAAGCTAGCCGCTCGCTGCCCTAAGGTAAACCAACAGAAGGAGCATCAGCAACAGCCCTCCTAATAACTTCCATAAAGAAAGATCTACGAGCCAGCAATTTCAATGGCAATCCAAAGCTAGCTCCAAGTCAAGCCAATTCGAACCTATAGCTAGGCGGGAGCGCGTAAAAGATGAACATTTCACCACCACTATTTACCTGTCAACGGGACAATAAAATGGCATCAATCTATGGCAATTGCCGAGGTTCTCCATCCAAACCCAGGCACGTCCATGACAATAAAGTGCAGCAAGATATAGTGGCAGAAGATGCGCTGCACTTAGCTTAGCTAAGCTGAGCGGCTTCCTCATTGGAAGCCATCCCCATCCCAAAATCTTCACAATACTGATCTATTGATCTGGAGATCGATTTATTTACTACTGTTACCGATGTAGCGACAGCTTTGGACACAATATGCAGAGCTTCCCAGCTCGCACCTTTTGTCTCGCTCTCCACAATACACCCCTGCCCGGCCTGAAATTGCTGGTGGCAGATTTTGTTATTAATGGCGCCACCATCGGCCAACTAAAGCAACCAGCAAGTTAGCCAGCTTATATATATGTACCTAGCCAAGCCAGACGCGGAAGCAGCAGCGTCAGGAACAATTGATACCTCATGCCATCATCATCGTTCCGCGCCGGGACAGGATAACCACAAGTTTTGCGATTTTATTGCCGGAAAAGGATGACAATAAACTGGACCATGATTTATTCCCTGTCAGAGGATGCTCGCGCTCGCGGACTATGGTTGCGATGCGATGGTGCACTTTTGTATTTTCTTGGTAGGATTTATTGATATTTTTTTTTTTATTATCATTTTCCATGAATATGGCTCTGAAGGAAAGATGGAGGATAGAAATATGGGATAACGATTGGGTAATCGGTTGTAATTGTTTGCTGCATTCTTTGTGGGAAATAAAGTGCTGACAGTATAATACAAGTATGGAGCCTGGCGAGAAATTTCAATTGAGGGTGGCAATGTCATATGAAGTTGCAAATATTTTATTTATTTTGTTCAATTATTTTATTGAGTAAATGTCTATGTTAATATCGGAAAGGATATATTGTGGAGCAATTTTATTGCAACATTGTAAGAATTGTCTTCTGGGCAACGATATAGAATCAGGGAAATTCCATAAGATACATCACAAACTCAAGGCCATTATTAAGCTAGGAGCACACCTGCGATTTCGATCGCGCGACTCTATTCAGTCGCAAGAAGTAAAACATAAAGGCTGATTTCTGATGGCACGTTGGGCGTCGCTTTGACAGATTTTTTTTTTCAACGCGAAAGCTCACACATAGCAATTTATGCAAAGTGTTTACAATGACGCGTTGGGCATTAATGTTACGATTTGGCACCTATTAGCATGTACACAAACCAACGTTACATAAGCTACCACAACGTTAAAGTTAAAACAAATCAACTTCAGCGTGCGAAAAAATCGGTTATTCTGGACAAATTCCTCCTATTGAAAGACAAAAAATCGATTTTGTTTTTAAAAAAATGGAATTGTTTGTTATTAGGAATTCGAGATTACAGTTATGTAGGTTCATTTTGATTTTCAGATTCTCTTCAAGTCGTCTGTCATGTCGACGCGTTCGTAAAGCTTGTAAACGTATACGTAAGCGTCTCTAACGCGAACGCGCCATTGGAAATCAGCCTTAAGAGTTTCAATGTGAATGACCTAAGCACGTACATATATGCGACCAAAAAATCGTATTTGCGATTTAAATTTCTACGATTAAAAAATCGTAATCGCAACAAGTAGCAAATATGCATGCACTTGTGATTTTCAATCGTACTATTTTGTAGTGGCAAGAAATGAGACACACGGTTTTTTTAATGTAAATGCACACATATGCAACTGAAAAATCGCAGCCTAAGGCTGAGAGTGGGAACGCATTTCAGCCCAATTCTAAATATTCCCCGGGAGATGCATTCTTTCGGGAGTAAAATACTTCGATTCCAAATTCCCCGGTTGAATTTTTTTACCCTCGGAAGTGGGAATAAAAAATAAAAAATAAATTTTATGGCACAACAGCTCATGAAGAACTTGGGCCTAGTGACTTACAACTCTCAACCATTCCTGTGTGCGTGTCTGCAGGAATGGAGGGGACCTACAGTTTATTGCCGAATCCGAACGGCTAATGAGCGGCACTTTTCTGTGACAGGAGATACTCTTGGAGGATTTGTCAATTCCTCGCAAGAGGCAGTAGCCGTTTTTTCTTTTAAATAAATAGGTGGCGGAGGCTGGGGCTCGAACCTTAGACCTCCGGCATGACAGTCCATCGCACTAACCATCAGGCCACGGCTACTACTACGGAAGTGGGAATGAGAGTTTTAAATGATACAAACAGCTTTTTTTTCAGTATTTGACATATATGTAAATCAAATTGTAGGAGAAAAATAATTTAAATTTCATTTAGAATTGGGCTGTTTATGATTTTCAGTCGTTACGATTAAAAAAATAATATCGCAACAAATTATTTCTTTGCACGAACTTGGTGATTTTCAATAGCGCTATTTTTAAAAAGCAAACGAATGCAACATGCAGTAGCCCGTGGTGTAATGATAGGTGTGTTGAACTGTCACGCCAGAGGTGTCTGGGTTCGATTCCCAGCCTCTGCCACCTAAACACAAAAAAGTGTTTTTCAGGGCTAATGCCTCTTGCGAGGAAGTGACAAATCCTCTCAGAGTATCTCCTGTCATAGAAAAGTGCCTCTTACATTTACCGTTCGGATTCTGCAATAAACTTTAGGTTCCCTCCATACCTGCAGAAACGCACACATGAGAATGAGAACGCACACACTTGCTACAAATAAATACTAGGCTTTAAGCCTAGTACGCTGCTGATACGAAACGAAATTTTTAGTTGGTCTCCAACATGACAACGAATTGCTTACGAAAACCATAACGAAAAATTACCCCTTGAAAGTGTCACCATTTGCAAAAACAAAAAACAAACACAAACGCATAAAAATCATAGAAAGCAATGTCGTGATGAAAGAAACAACAAATACAAACAAGAATAGAGACCAAATGTCACTTTTCCGCACACAATTAATGGTACAGAACAGGCAATTAATTATGTGCGAAAACAGAGGGGAGATCTCTCCAAATAATCTGCTACAATTATCGATTTCGTTCGTCAGCGTACCGCAGAACGAAAAGCAGAACGAAATTTTTCGTTTATGATTTCGTTGTCATTTTTGTATTGGATTTTTCGTTTCGCATCAGCAGCATACTAGGCTTAAAAACGTTATTTGCTTACGATTTTTTGTCCATCAATATGGTGCGAAATTTATTAACATGGACTTAAAATATCGAAAGCCAAATATTTTTAAAGTGAAATAATAATTATTGCAGTATTACGTATGCAAAATAACTAAATTCAAGAAAAACATTGCGATATGAAATTTTCGGTATGATAAATGATGCGAAATGATAATAACATGGCTATGTAAAACTTTCCAAATGTATTAAATGCGAAATGATTATACATTTGCAAAACAATAATTTGCGAAATGATTATTTCGAAATGAAAACAGGCCAACGAAAACCGATCAGATAGCAACTTACCATTTTAAATAAATAAAATTGATACATTTTTTCACATTTCAACATTCCGTTCATTGATTTTTTACCTTACCGAAAATTAGACCACATAAAGGCAATAGAAAGCATTTTCACCGCAAGTGAGTGGGTGCTAGACGGCTTCTATTATACCTGAGTTAGATGTTTGAATCTCTTCTTTACCACATAACTATTTAAATTGGTCTCTAAACATTGTTGCTCTGAACTGAATGCAACCATCATTTGGTTTAGATTTATTGATTGAATTTAAATAAATTTAAGTAAATTTATTTTACGACGTTTTTATTCATGTTAAATCGAGGCTAAAAATATTGTTGGGATTCAGTAAAAGTGTCTTTTTTCTTTATTACAAACAAAATGTCATTTGCATAAAAATCTCTTAACTTAAATAAATAGCTTCTGGTGGGTTTTAAGGTGGGTCACTTACATCTACTCTCCCATGAGGGCAGAGAGATAGAGGTTGTACTGGAATAAGTTTTTCATCTTCTCATGAGTACTTTATTGTACCATTTCCAAAGGTAAATGGCTTATTGAGCCCCTGTCCCTTACCATAATTTATTTATATGGCGCGGCGGCGCGGCGCTTTGTCCCATGGAGTACAATATTTGTAATGAAAAGTTCAAAGAATAAAAGTGTGTCGTTCAAAAGTGCATGATCTTGTTGGTTTATGAATTACTTATGAACTCAATTCACTAAATTACAAATGAACAATACATTTCCAGTTCATGGATACCAGCCACTTCATCCAGTCTAACTCCTATAACGGTCAATTGACTTAATGGATGGAAATGATTTTTAGATTTTGAGTCTTCGACCACCCTCCTCCTTACCAAAAAACAATTACTAGCACGCGTTGATTTTGTTTGGGAAAAAATAGTGCCTGTTCTTGTAAAAAAAAAGTAACAGTGTAGTCGATAAGTGTAGGTTTCTATTAGCCAAGTTTTTTTTTACGCAAATAATACGCTTAAATAATTGGTATAATATAAAATAACAAAATAATTGCCTAGTTTTGCATTAGCAGCAATAACAGTTCTTATGACAAGACTTAAATTGAAAAAAGAAATCAATTTCCAAATAAATAATCGTAATGTAATCGTCTTTTTTTTAAATATTTTTTATATATAAAATTTTATATTTTTTAGAAAAAAAAAATTGGTATGCCATTTTTAAGAATATAATAATATACAGCTAAAACCATAATTTCAAAAATATTCATCAACCCGTTTTCAAAAAAATGATTTTTCAAAAAAAAAAAATTGAACTTTTTTTTTAAAATCCAAAAAATATTTTTTTTTGAAAATATTTGTACGCAGTGTTATTCATACTTGATAGGACATTCCAAGTAAAAAATTTGATCAAAATCGGTTAAGCAGTTAACGAGAAAATCGAAAATAAAAAAACGGTTCTATGGCAGGTACCGTTAATAACGGTTTTTGATAATTTTTTTTCACTGATATATAGACCATACCACTACTAGTATACATACAAAACTAAAAAAAAAATCGTTCGAGCTGTTTTTAAGATAAATAACTTTTTTTAAAATGATTGTATGGCAAGCACCGTTATTTTTTGAGCTAAAAAAAAAATCTCGATTTCCCCTCTAGGGAATCACCAAAAACTCTTATTCTCCAAGTTTGAAGAAAATCGCTTCAGGGGTTTAGGCTGTAGGCCAAGGTACAGACAGACATACAGACTGAGGGAATTGCAGGGCCCATAATTACTAAATCAACAAAAGGCCCATAAAATGATGTGTTAAAACTTTTTTAAAAGCTAATTTTCTCTTTGTTTTATTTCGCTTCTAAATAACGATTTGGAGAAATAAATTGCTAGGTCAAAATTTTGAGTTTTTTTTTTCAAATTGATTTTTTTTTCAAAATTTTCGTGATAAAGTGCCACTGTTTTTTTTTTAAATATTCAATGCTCTTAACGAAACGAAAGGTCCTTTTTTAATTGCTCATTTGTTTTGTTATGTTTTTGACGCCAAAAAAATTACGATTTCTAATTAACCACTTTTTTGATTTTTTGAGAAAAAGTGCGTTATATACGTTTTTTTTTTAATTTTTTCAAAAACTAAAAAAGATTTTAACATATGGTTTCCAGCATTTCACTACAAATTGATAAGTGCATTGATTATAAAAAAAAAACCAGTCGCAGTCAAATACGCAAATTAAAAAAAAAAAAAAAAAAAACACTACAAAATTTAATTTACAAACAGATATTTACTAAACAACTTGATTTTAAAAATAAATAAGAGAATGAAATATAAGCTCTGAAAAAAGCTATAGCACATCATTGTACGTGCTTTCGTTTATTTTTTATAAATGTTTTTCCATTTTAAGTCAGTTTTTCAGAAATTGCCTCCACAATCAATTTTTTTATAAATTTGATTAATTGGTTTAAAATATTCAGTGTGATCAATTCCTCATACATAAGAGCAAGTTTGTGTTTTAATTATTTAAATACATAAGACTGTTCAAGGCGAGAAGTTACCATCACCATATTCCAGATATTTACCACTGATAGCCCACACTGTACATTATTTCAAGCATGATAACGATCACATAGGAAGGAAGGCGGCTTTATTTGTTAGTTCCAATCGACTTAAATCCCAAATTGATGAGGGTCAATACTCTTATCTACCCGATTACAGACAGATGATTCTGGCCGATAGGTTTCCATTCTTGATTTACTCAACATTAGGTTCTACCGCATCTAAGCTCAGCGGCATAATTTACAATGTTATATAGTTGGACGTAATTAATGCGAAGAAATTCAATTTGCCCCAAGAAAGTGCCGATCCAAAGGTTCAATAAAGAACCATTAACCGATGTTTGTCGATCGCCAGGTAATTTCCTTCTATTTTTTTTGTAGCTAGTGCAAGTTCCAGCTATATACGCTTTCTGAAGCAGTTGCAATGAAAAGGTGCGAAATATCGCCGTCGGCCTTCATGATGAGCTTCAACAGCACTGAGCGATAGAAAGAGAAAATCTAATAGGCCAAGTCAATGATAATCATAAAAATGCTGGTAAAACATTCCATTTGAAATCTGGCCGAAGGAGATGTGAATGCTAGAGATGCCGATGATGTTGATGATGATTATGCTGATGAACGCTTATTTATTATATTGGAACATTGCGGCATCAGAGCGCGGCGTCCCACAGTAATGATGCGATGAGAGTCCTGCCAAATCACCCCTAGAGCGATATGGACGAATTCGAAAGGAAGTCTCTGGCAAATGAAGAAATGTTCAGAGAAGCCATGATTGTGGCTATATTGACCAGACCAGTTCAGCACCAGATCGATTAGCATTTATCCGTTAGCCTCGGCTCACACTTTCGCAAGTCAATTTATTCGTGGGAATCGTTTCGGTCTTGTTTGGCGATTATGGTGTGAGATATGGGTCAGTGGTGGGTATCTTAAGAGATTACTATACTTGGACTTATAGAGTGGTGTTTCATAGATCAAATGGTTTCGAAGTTGATTTGTTGAATGATTTGTATTCTCCTGATGCGTGTAGAGGATTGAAATTATTTTTAATTGGATGTTTATAATTGCATTCATTTGATGGAAAGTGATTATCGTTATGAAATTGCACTTTTCCATCATTTGAGCTGCTGCTGTAAACATCTTGAATTGAAGAAAGGAAATTTAATGTTTTCTATCGGAGCTGCATATTATGTATGTATAAGTAAGAAATTAGAATGTACAGAAATTGAACATTTTTGAACTCTTTACCCGTACTTAATCATAGTATATCCGTGTTTTTCGTTTTGGATTTTCTATAAATTTTTTTGGAAAATTGAAAATGGCGGTGCTAAATTCACGCTTCGCAAAATACATTTTTTGGTTTTAAAAGCTGCAAATATGTCATCATCATATAATAAAACGGCAAATACGAATTTTGTGGTACAATTAACGCGGTCTACAAAAACCGAAGGCATTTAAATTAGATATATATCGTTAGAAAGATTTTTTTGCATAGAAGTGCAGACTGCAAAAATTTATTAAAAAATTGCACCACAAAAACTCAAAAACAATAAAAAAAAAAAAAAAAATACACTTGGTAGATCGCCCATGTGGCACCTACCGAACATGGATTACATGTCGTATGTGCTATAACGTGAATTAACGATATGGGAAATACGCGGAAAGGATGCCCTTTTTCAAACCCTTTCGAATGAGATATCAATGACACTTATATATCCGAAGAAATTGAGCTCAAATTAATTTAAGTACTCCTAATTTAGCTGCAATTTACCCCAAACGCGATGACTCATCACCTGAAACTATGAGGCGATAGCTATAAAACAATTCCTCTACAGTGAAAGCTCCCTTAGCCGGACAGCGACGCGACGGTCGCAACACTTTTGTCCGTCTAAGGGAGTTGTCCGTCCAAGGGAAAAAATAAAAAATAGTTATGTAAGGAAATGTATAAAAAACAGTAGCATCATGAAACATTTTTGCACCTAAAAGCCATGAAATTCATTCAAATTAAAATTTAACATGAAATAAAATTCGTTATGAATTTGATCACAGACAGAAATTTGGTGAAATGTCACCTATGTCGCTGTAAACCAGGGGGACCGTTTTTAATGCAGAATAAATTTATGTAAAAGTATTACTAAAAATAATGGTTGAAATTTACATACTAAAAAAATGTTTTTGTCCGCCTAAGGGAATTTAATTTAACAAATCGCGGTTATCATTCTTGTCCGCGTCCGGGTAAGGGAGTGTCCGCTTAAGGGATCATAAAATACATGGAATTTACATCCAAGATCCACGGTCGTGGGAATTTGTCCGCCTAAAGGGATTGTCCGCTTAAGGGAGTTGTCCGCAATAGGAGCTTTCACGTATAATCTTTGCGCAATCTTTATCTATCGATTGATATATGTATGATGTCTGTAGTACAAATAGTTACTTAGCAGTGGGGCGCGAGCGGTACATGTTTTCGTGACGGTCCTCTTTTCGCTAAATCACACCCAACCGTCCGAGAAAGACATGTAATCCATGTCAAAAAGAAAATTGAGCGAGAGCCGGAGCGAGGCCGAGTATTTGCTCACGACACTTTAAAATTCACGACACTATAAAAACAAAATACAAATGAATTAAGAGCCATTTTTTTCACTATTGCTCAACTTGAGGCAAACTCTCAAGTTGATCAACTCGAGAGTTTACTATAACTCGAGAGTTGAAACACAAATTTGAATTTCTTTTTATTCACTTGTTTTTTTCTCAACTCCCCAGTTGAATAATATCCCTGGGATATTTGTGAAAATAAAATAGAACTGTCATTTTCAATTTTAATTTTGATTTATTGTGTTAATTAATTTGAAGTTTTTCAACATTATTTGTGTGTTATTGAGTGTTAAATTGTGTATTGTGACATTATACCACGAAACGACGCATGGACAAATCGTCGGAGAAAATCGAGAATGCATTTAACTGCCCAAAGAAATTGATGGCAAAATTCCAAAAAGAATTGCTTCGGAGCATTTCCTGATTTATTGTTTACCTTTTGTTGTCCGTAATCTACTTTTGTTGCAAAATTTAAATGACAAAACAACATTTTTATGTAAACTCTCAAGTTTGCTCGGTCAACTTCTACTTTTTCCGGGAGTTAGAAAATCTAAAGTTGATCAACTCTAGAGTTGAAAATCGAAAGTTAAAAACGTCAACTTTGTGTGAATAAAAACAAATTCACAAGTTGAGAACAAAACTCCTCAAGTTATGTTCAACTTTGAGTGAATAAAATCGGCCTAAAACGTTTTATTATGTGATACAAGTTAATAAAATCAAATAAAAACAAGTAAAACAGTTGAAGTTGAAATGAATAAAAAAAAGAAAAATAATGATGACTTTTCCAGTTCCGATCACTTGTTCCAGGGTGAGCAGGGTAAGAAGAGAGGGGAATGGAAGAAATCGGTTGTTCCGCAAAACTCATCCGATTTTTCCAGCCTATTTTGGTTCTCTTTCACCTCCTTTCCAGTTTCTTGTGTGTGTTTAGTATACATGTGCCGTTTATTTGATGGTGTGAGTAAATCTTAATGAACAATGAAGAGGAAAGCAATAAGACCGAAGAGTGCAACAACAGAAATTCTCATTGGAAAAATCGGACAATATGAACATTTCACCCGATTTCTGGAAAAAACTTATGGGAAAAGTTGAACAATGTAAATCCAGACATTTCACCCGATTTCTGGAAAAAAAATTATGGGAAAAGATTATTGGAACATCAGATGGCAGCGTTCAGAAAATTATAATAATTAAAAGTAATGAAATTAAGGGTGGTTCACAAGTCTACCACGGCACATTGAATTTTCTTGGGATGAGAGCTGTTAAACTAATAGTAAGTTTAGTGTTTTATAAAAATGGAAAGAAAATCATGTATCAAATTTCACCAAAAAAGACTTGACAACACCTCTTTGACATGTTTGTGTTAAAGCCTAGTACGCTGCTGATACGAAACGAAATATTTAGTTGGTCTCCAACATGACAACGAAATGCTTACGAAAACCATAACGAAAAATTACCCCTTGAAAGAGTCACCATTTTCAAAAATAAAAAACAAACACAAACGCATAAAAATAACAGAAAGCAATGTCGTGATGAAAGAAGCAACAAATACAAACAAGAATAGAGACCAAATGTCACTTTTCCGCACTTATGTAATGGTACAGGCAATAAATTATGTGCGAAAAAAGGGGAGATATCTCCAAATAATCTGCTACAATTATCGATTTCGCTCATCGAACAGCGTACCGCAGAACGAAATTTTTCGTTTTATGATTTCGTTGTGTTATTTTTGTATGGGATTTTTCGTTTTGCATCAGCAGCATACTAGGCTTAATACATGAAAATTTTAGGATTCGTTTTAAAACCATGATACATCCTATCCCATTTGGGCGTTCGAAGTTATGGTGAAATTGATTTGTTTGGATGCAAGTTTCGACGTAAGGAAGGAGGAGCAAGAACATGGAAAGTTTTCAAAATATTTTGAAAACCAAACAAAATCGTTTTCAAGCGGTTGTTTTTTGCGTTTCAATGATCAAGCCATGTTGTCAAACATGCTAATGCATGTGAACCCCCCTATTGGAAGGAAGTGAAAAGCGATAGAATATTTGTAAAAGAGAATGGGGTGGTTTTTCGCAACAAAATACACTTAAGCCCAATACAGATGTGCAGCCTTTTCCAATGCAGCGAAAATAAATTTACACAGGTTCTTATGAGAGCTGACATATTCCAGGCTCTGCATGCAGCGTTTACTGCACGATATCTCTATTTCTAATTACGCTGCATGGGAAAAAGCTGCACATCTGTTTTGGGCTTTAGCTGGATATTGTCGGTTCGGTCAAGGTTTTAATAGGCGTAAATTCACGAAAAATGATGTATGTAAATTCATACAAAGTACTTTGTAGCGGTGGTAACTTCACACAAATAATGTCCAGGCAACTTTTCAGTTTTGTCATATCCGGTAAATTATTGTAAATGCCAAAATGCAAAATTTTACATACTTTTGGTTAGCTTTCAGTAACTGTCTTTCAATAATGTTGAATTCTTAAATTAAATTGAAATATAGATCCATGAATCCAAATGGCTCGCTTCAATGCTATTTGTTTTTTTTTAAGCTAAAGGAGAAAAACTCAGCTCCAAAATTCACCTAGAAGAAGTGAACCGGGAAAAAACAGTAGGAACCTGATTCCATCCCCTGGGTAATTCAAAGTTAAAACAAGTGAGCCCACTGCTTACTCGAATTCAAGAGAGAAGACCCGGCAGGAATATAATCCCAACATAGTCCCTGTCTAACCAAAGGGATTATCCAAGTGAGCTTGTTGGTTACTCAAAAGCGAGCAAGATTAATTACTTCATGAAAGAATTAAAAAAAAAATAAAAATATACCCGCAGCATCTTTAATTGGCCACTGTAAAGCGAAAAATCACTGTTTTTCTGGGTTATTTTAAAGAGGGTAAACAAAATTTTACAAAATGTAAAAATATTTTTTTATTTACATTTACAATGTTTTTGAGATTTTTGCTAACTTTCCTGTTAGTTCATCAACAATTACAATTTTGCGGAATTTTTTTGTAAAAGACTAAAAATCTACCGTAATTTGAATGGGAAATTTCATATTAACGTGTTAACGTTAACCGATTTCAATGAGATTTTGCACAGAATTATTTTAGGTCAGCATCATCACTTTTAGAGTTGAGGGACGAAATAAATTTGAACATTGGCAAAATAAGCGCCACCCTAATACACAAGTACCTATCTTAATGGATTTAGGGAACATTCCTAAAACATTCCAGCAATACGTACCTATGTCATTTTTTTTTTCACTTTAATTATCATATGTATCAAATATCAGTCAGTTTCCGACATCTTGATTAAATTACATATTACACCGGAATCACACATGAATATTAAATTTATAAATCAATTTATTCTCAAGAATCTGAAAGTTTTCCTTTTGTTTTCCAATCGAATGAATTTGACTTGAACCTCTCAACCAACCACTCTCACTTTTATCTGACATCGCATAATTTATTTCCTCTGAAAGTGTTTATTAATAGATGTCATCTCATTTGTATTGTCTTTTTCTATGATAACAATATCATTTCTTTAGACCGATACAATTTTATTAATGATAATCGCTGAAATGATTGTTCCTTTGACGATATACATATTTATTTGTTTTTTATTTCGGACACGCTTGTCTGAAACCTTGCAAATTCTTTAAAGTATTAACGGATTCTTAATTTTCGCTATAAAATATAGGCACGTTTGAAATTAGTTACTCTTCGTTAGTAACTATTATGCAGGTATTTACAAGGGAAAGTCATTATAAAATAAAACAAAAAAAAAAAACAAACAAACAAAAACATAATAAAAGAAAAGAATTCACTTTTATTCTGGGCTTTTATGACATCAAAAGCCTTTTATTCAAATGCCACAACGCACACTGGGACCCGCTATACCAGAGCCGTGCCCAAAACTCAAAAATGGAAAACAGTACCGTTCGATGTTTTTGTTATTACTTTTGTTGATTACATATTCCGACATCTTTTAGACCCCTTTAAATCATTTTGAAGACTTACAACAGCCAAAATACCTTCTCCGAAGTAGTGGATTTCGATGCCGGAAAGTGTTTTACAGTGTTTTTATCATTCATTTGAGGCTTTTTATTTGTTGTGTTGTGCAACAAATACTAAAATCAGGTTATATTTTATATGGATCAAGGTAAGATGAATTTATTAAACATTTTTCGTAATGAAATTTATATCTCTAACGGGAAATATTTCATTTTGAAGAGAACAGTAAGTCAAAAAAATTAATTTCACTTTATTTCAAAATTGCGCAACGAACTTTTAAAACTGCTTATGCACATTTATGCACTAGTTGTTCTTTTATAACAAACTGAAGTCGAAAGCAAAAGTGGGTTGCGCGAATTTTTTTAATAATTTTATTTTCCGATATTGTTTAACATGATTTTTCGGAGTATACGTATTCTAGGGTCAAAAAAGCAATTCCTATAATATAAAATGATTGGTGTCGACGCAGAATTTGACCTCCTCAAGCATACCCAAAGTTCCCCGAAATCCCCGTGTTGGCTTTTTTTATGGTCGCTTTCAAAGACGGGGGCAAGGGATGGGAGAGGAAGTTTTGAAACTGAAATATTTTTTTGGTACAATCTTAGCACATGGCACATGATTTTGGGGTAGATTTTAACGCTGAATCCAATGAGACTAAAATCTAAACGATACAACGTCTTAGAACAAAGTTATAGTTACTGTTATCAAATAATGACTTTTTTTAAGCGTGACAGTATAAAAACAATCCTAAAAATTTCTTGGACCTGTTAATAAAACTTGAAATAAATGTTCATTTCAATCTTTAAAATGTTTTTATGACTTTTGGTTGAAATGGGCTTCGCCCAGGCACAATAGTTGCGCTCATCAATTAGATGTTGCCGTACCCTTCTAGGACGAAATATTTTGGTCGATGATTATCGACAATGATAAAATCTACAGTACAAAAGTAGTGTAAGTTATATTTTTTTAGAAATATTTAGTTAAATTCAAAACATTGCGTCTTTAAAAGATACGAAAACATCTAACTTATGAGCCCAACTCGTGCCTGGGCAAAACGCATTTCAACTAAGGGTCATACAATATAGTCCACGAATACGAAAACTATAATTCTTTTATTGTTGGCGTTTTTCTTCTTATTTGTTTAATTTATCATAAGATAAGAATCAAGAATCAAAAGAGTACACAAAAATTACTACGGTTCTATTTTGGGTCCAATATTTTACGAAAAACACAGTAATTTTCGCTGAGTGAAGAGACCAAAGAAGCTCACACCACAGATTTTAAGTCATATAGAGAGTTTTGTTTGAAAGAAAAACGATAACCTCACCGACATTAGTTAATGGAATGTTCATTTCATCTGACACCACCCTTAAGCCTTATGCGGAATTTAACTGCAACTGATAAAAAATGTTCGAAAGTGAAGATATTTAGATGTTGGTAGACGAAATATAAATAAAAATATACCTTACTGGGGTTTCGTTCCACTTTTATACATGACACATTAATTTCTTAGTTTTGGGTATGACTTTCCATATGTCGGGCCCACTGTGCAACGCACTACAATATTTTCTGTCAAAAATTAGACCACTAGATTAGTGGACTATGGGACAGCTTGTATGCAAACGTGATATAAAGAAATACATATTAAGAAACCAGTTAAGCTGACGACAGTTCAAATGAAAGTAAGTTTAATACGGTTTTCGTACGCATACAAGACAGATATAAAACAAAAAAGAAAACCTACATAAATTATTATGAGCTATCAGCACCTTTTTAGTTATGTATTATTCACTCAAAATTAAATACATATTCATATTCGTATACAACAGCTTAAAATTAGTTCTTCATTCTTTTGAATCTAAATGACTTTTTTTTAACACATATTATTTTGCACTGATTAAATATTATTCAATTGCCTTAACTTAATATCTCTTTATAATTTTTTGTTCATTGCAGTGCATCTGAAAATAATTTATATTAAAATAAGATTAACTTAATATTCGTATACGTATGGTAATTTTTGGTAACAAAAAAAACGTTGAAAGAGCTATCAAACGGTTTATTTTGTTTTAAATTGTGGTTTTATTTCTTCTGAAATGTTTGTTTTAAATTAAAATAAGATATACACTTGCGAGCAAAGAAATGGAATCGCTTTCTTGCTGCACTTAAAAACAATAATTGCTCTCAATGAAATCGGCATGCTTGAATGTTTCGTTAAAACGCTGGAACCATAAGCTTTAAATCAAGGTTAAAAACATAACAATTACTTCGGGATTTCAAGAGATAATCATCACAATTGAAGCATGTAAGAAAAAATAAAATGAAATTAAAACAGGTAGTAGCTCGAAAATTTTACATTTACAAAAAAAATTAAGCGATTTTTTTTTTTTTTTAAGATCTTGTATTACCCCATACCCAAGCTTTAATTACAGCTAAAGGATTTTTCATTGACCTAATGGGTTTCTTGACTGTCTATTGCGGTATTCTTTCCCATTCGTCTAGCAGTGCTGCTTTCAGTTTTAATGGTCTCCAGGAGCTGGATTTCTGGCTCTAACCCTTCGTTTAAGCTCGTCTCATTCAAACTAAAAATTAACATAAAAAAAAATACAAGAAACAAAATACAAAAACAGACTACAGCTACAGAAATAAAATCCGTTATGCATTTGATCAAAGACAGTGATTTGGTGACATCGCATCTATTGTCGCTGTGAACCAGGGGGAACGTTTTCAATGCGAAAAAAGATGTGTAAAAGTATTTTTGAAAATAAGGGTTGAAATTTGTATACTAAAACAAAGTTTTTGTCCGCCTAAGGGAATTAAATTTAACAAATCACGGCTAATATTCTTGTCTGCGTCCGGGTAAGGGAGTGTTCGAGATCCAAGATCCACGGTCGTTAGAATTTGTCCACCTAAGGGGATTGTCCGTTTAAGGGAGTTGTCCGCAATAGGAGCTTTCACTGTATCCATAGAGATGATTGCCTGTAAAAGGCGAAACAGAGTGAGTTTATAGTTATTAAAATGGGTAGTAAACATTGCGAAATATAATTTAGTGTTCAAGAATTACTCTATTAAGTACCAAAAATGAAAGAAAGTAGAAAATAAAACAAAATATCTGACTTGATATCTAGATCTAGACTACGATGTAGTCGTCTAAGCAATTGTTAAAGCTTTTAAAATTTATAAAAATTAACAAAATTTGCAAAAAAAAGGCTATGCATCAAAAATGCAAAAATTTAAAGAGACGGTTCTGTAATAGATCCAGGAAAATTAAACACAAATTAAACCAAACTTCAGAACAAATTTTGACAATACTCGATTTTTGGTGCGGGTCCTTATTTTAATGTCATAAACGTTTACTAAAAACTGTCTTGAAAACTCTTAATTAAAAAAAAATGAAAAAAATGTGCATTATGCAAATTTACACAAAACGGTATCGCAAATCCTCCAAGCAAGTATCTCTAATTATTAAAAAGTGCCAAATATTCGGCCCTATCGAGGTATTCCGTTAGAGCGTAAAATTCTATATCGGAAGAAATCTTAATAAATCTGTCAAAAATGTCACTCAGAGACACACCTCATCACAATGCAATGCAAAACACCGGTGTGCGTTCCATAATTTCAGAAAAATGTTCCGAACAGCCATTTGGAAAAATACCTCGAACCAAAAATTCTCCAATTCGTATGAAATCGGAGAATTTTCAGCCGCTCCTACAGATACCTCCGACAGATACATCGATAGAGCCGATTGTAGGCCTCCTCCATTTCTTCCTAATAAAATGCACTTAGGAATGGTTGAGATTTGTAAGTCATTAGGTTCTGGTTGTTTTTGAGCTGCTACACCAACACTAATTATTGTATTTTATTTTTTCTATCTCATACTTCACTTTGACTGTGAATTTGAATGTTTACCATTTTTACAATCCACCAAACTATTTACTTTAGTTTAGGCATCACTCCATTCAATAATTTAGTTCGGTTTTTTTTGTATCACAGCAATTTATTTGAAATAAAAATACAGTTAAACCCGGATAAGTGCCTATCGCATAAGTGCCTAACCCGCATCTGTATCTTTTATTTTTTAGAACCAACATTTTGAGGATTTTTTCATATAAAACTCATCTTATAAGTACCTTTCGCTTAATTGCCTTTTATTTTGTATACTTTTATTGAATTTTACCTAAAAAAAAATTCTTTTAAGTACCTACATACATACCTACACAATTGAAATCAGCAGAAAAAGACAACAGGTTCTTTTCATCTAGCGCTTCCTTTTTTAAACGGTTACCGATACTAGTCAGTTGATGTAATTTTATTTCCTATTTTTTAAATGACATTAAATGTTTTTTGTTGTCAATTTTTTTGTATTTCTGTAAATAAAAAAAATAAGTGCTTATGCGCACTTAAGCGGGTTTTTATAAGTACCCAACTCGTATTAGTACCTCTCAAAATGAGACATTTATGGTGAGGCACTTATCCGGGTTTTACTGTACACTAATCGAAAGCAAAATGAACCTTTGTTTATTTTTTATTGGTGTCGGATGTAATTACAAAAAATCTTTGATTTTTAGATAGCCTAAATTGTTCAATTAGCAGCTAAAGATCTCAACAATTATCAGAAATCACTAAAAAAAAAAAAACAATAAAAAAAAAAAACAATTGGACCAACATATAGATAAGTAATAGGTTGTATTTAATTAAAAAACAAAATAAACTAACTAAAAGGCCTAACCAAATTAAATACATACAATGAATGCAATACACGACGATATGTTCAACTTTTATTTTTATTTTTAGGTTTCACTTGCAATAAGTTTCATTTAAATTTATTTAAATTTATTTAATGAGCAACACATGCTAATTTGAATTTTAATTAGACATTTATCATTTATTTTAATTGAGCCTGTAAACGCGCATCCTACTCGTTTCATTGTACCATAAACCGGTACGGCAAGCTTAAGTATCTCTTCAGGCATATATATAAATGTCAGTATTTCTGACAGTTTGATATAAGAAATTTCCAAGAACGTCTTGATCGTAAACATAATGCACTTGCACTATTTGGATATTTTAATTGAATTAAATTGTTTTGCATCTGCGATGAAAGTAGGGTGTATCGTGTATCTAGTGAACAAACTGAACTTTCAGATAAATTAGATTTTATAAGCTGTTACTAAACCATCGAATTTTATATGGAATCCAGAACGAAATATGTAAATAGTTATTTTCATCGAAAGTATAATTATTGGAAAACCACTTTATGGAGAATGTATTATTTATATATTATCTTCAGATAAAATAAGTATTTTAATATTTTTTTTTTATTCAAAACTTGCAAAAGCATATAATAGTACACTTAAAAATACAACTGGTGTGTTGTCTTCAATTAGAAAATTGAATGCAAAAATTAAATGCATTTAATTTTCCACCGGGCAGAGAATGATGAATTGTTTAAAAATATGACATGTTAATATTTTATATTTAAAAAAAATATCTGATTACAATCATTTCAATATTTTTATTTGCAATGGGAAATTTTGATGATGTTTTCTCTTTGTAAACAAAAGAGCTGATGCTCGAACCCTTTAAACGAATAACATCAGTTTTAGTGACACTGGCCGACGGAATATAAAAAAAAAATTAAGCTTCGGTTTGCTATTGATGTTTTGAATAAAAAAAAGTCATGCGAGAAATTATTCAAGTAATAAAAATATCATACAAGAAAAATGCCATTCGAAATACAAAATACCAGAAGTTTTTCAAAAAATATCGATTTAAAAAAAAACAAAGTTGAATAGAAAAAATCGAACTCGAGATAACAATCAAACTTAACATTACGATAGAGAACACGAAAAAAGTGGGTCCCGCAATTCCGTCAGTCTGTCAGTATGTCTGCCTGTATCACGACCTACAGCCTAAACCACTGAAGTGATTTTCTTCAAACTTGGAGCAATAGAGTTTTGGGTGATTTCCTAGAGGGGAAATCGAGATTTTTTTTTTAGCTCAAAAAATAACGGTACTTGCCATACAACCGTTACAAAAAGTTATTTATCTCAGAAACGGCTCTAACGATTTTTTTTTAATTTTTTGTGTGTACTAGAAGTGGTATGGTCTACCAAAAACCGTTAGGTATTAACAGACCCGTTTTTTTTTGTGTTCAATTTTCTCATTAACCGTTTAATCGATTTTGATCAAAATTTTTATTTGGGAGGCCTATCAAGTTAGAATAATACTGAATACAAGAAATTTTATATATGTATAAAAAAATATTTTTTAAGAAAACCGCTCTAAACGATTTTAAAATTTTTTTCTGCATAAATTCAATTTTTTTTTCAAGAATTAAAATGGTGTTCTTCATTCTGAGATTAAAACATTTTTAGAACCTGTTTTATCAATTTAAAGAACGTGTTTCATGCTTTTTACCCATATTCAAATTTCCATTCTTTAATTTATTAAATGGATAAATACATATATAATTATTAACTATATGTACTTTTATTACACTCAATCTTTAAAATTCGAATAAACTTTTATTACAAGAGTAAGTTTGTGCGTGCATTTTTTTTTTTAATTTTTCTTAATGAACACTTTTCCGTGTCAAATTGAATTTATAAACATGTAAAATGTAGCATGGTAGTAGCCGTGGCGTGATGGTTAGTGCGATGGACTGTCATGTCGGAGGTCCTAGGTTCGATCCCCAGCCTCGCCACCTATTTATAACGGCTACTGCCTCTTGCGAGGAATTGACAAATCCTCCAAGAGTATCTCCTGTCACAGAAAAGTGCCGCTCGTTAGCCGTTCGGATTCGGCAATAAACTGTAGGTCCCCTCCATTCTTGCAGACACGCACACAGGAATGGTTGAGATTCGTAAGTCACTAGGCCCTAGTTCTTCATGAGCTGTTGTGACATCAAATTTTTGTATTTATTTTATAAAATGTAGCATAAAAACACGGCATTAAAAATTTAACTATCTACTATTGCAATGGATTTGAAGAAGATATAACATAAAGCATATAATAGTAGATATATAACATAAATTTTTTTTTGTATGCAAAAAGAACATATTGAATTATAACAAGCCTTAGAATTTAATATCAGATATGCATTAACGCATTTTAACGACCAACATAAAAAATGCTTTTAATTGAACAATTTCTATTAATCAACACACGGAAGATTCTTCGAAGACCATCATGTAAAGTTTCATTACCGCTTGAAGGTAGGACTGTTTAGTTAAAAACTGAACGGCAACGGAGTTATATTTGTATTTAGAAAGATAGTAATTAGAATAACACAACCCACCTATCAAATTGAGAAATTGTTGTGGATATTGCTGTTTCTTAATTTCTTCAGGCAACTATTCGGAGGAAGATAGCATGCTGAGAGAGAAATTGTAACATGCCAAATGAGATGAGTGGGATTCAAAGGATTTACATTTTTTTTTTTTAAATCAATTCATGTGCCAATCGGATGCGATAATAAATTAGACTTGAATTTATATCGTAAAACTGCCCTAGCTGCATATCCGGTGTTATATATGTATTTATAAGAAAAGAGGCTGGGTTTGACCCACGCACTGATAACTTCCCATTGGTTCCTGTTGAAACTCGACACCCGATGTTATTTTTTATAAGAAAATTACCAATTAAAAATCTTCGAAAAACTTATCAGTTGTGCAATCAAGGGAAGACTGTTTGCTCTTAATATGTATATGCGACATTAAAAATTTCAACAATTATTAGCAGTACCTAGATTCGAATTATTTTGGAGTTGATATCATTAGTTGTTCTCGAGATATTCGAGCCGAAAAACATTTTTTAACAATTTTTAGCAGTTTTTTGGCCTATAAACGTTGATTGATTTTTTTTTAAAACTCTACCGATTATTAACTATAACTTTGTGTATTAAATAAAATTAACCCGAAGTTAATATCTTTGTGTTTTCTCAAGATATTCGGTATTTTTTAACAATTTTTAATATTTTTTTTAATAAAAAAAAAAAAACAAACTGCGGGTTGATTTTTTTTAAGTATTACCAGTTTTTCACTACGTCATTATGCATAGAATGAAAACCGGCCAAAGTCCAAAGCATTATTTGTTATAGAGATATTTGACAAACAAGCTATTTTACAACTTATTTTTTAGTTGCGATATATGTAGGTACTATAGGGCAAGTTATGGATTCGTGCGAAAAATCGAACTCGAGATAACAATCAAATTTGACATTACGATGATAGGGAAGACGAAAAAAGTGGGTCTCACAATTCTGTCCGTCTGTCTGTCTGTTAAATAACCGTTACAGAAAATATAAATTTTTTCGAAAACGACTCCTACGATTTTGATTGAAATTGTTGTGAATACTAATATTAGTATGGTCTACGGTCTGCGAAAAACAAAATTTACAGTTAGCCATTATTAACGGTATCTCTCATAGAACCATTGTCTTTATTTTGGACTATTTCATTATGTGTCTGACCGATTTAAATTAAATTTTTTATACAAAAGCTTCTTAAAATTTGAAATCATACTGCATATCAAAATTTTCAAAAAACCAAATTTTTGATTTTAAAAAAAAAAAATCAAATTTTTTTTTTGAAAATTCGATATTTTCAAAACGGCTAGATAATTTTTTTCGAAATTTAATTTTTAAGTGGACATAAATATATACTAAGAACATTGTGTACCAATTTTTTCTCTTAAAAATGTTTACTAAATTTTATATATAAAAAACTAATTTAAAAAAAAAAAACCGCTCCTACGATTTTAATTTTTTTTTTCTCCAAAAGTAAGGTAAGTTTAAGAAATCATATTGTGTACTTTTTTTAGCTCCCCAAACAATTTAAGAAGACTTTTTTTAAAAATTTATTTAGAATTATGTTGATTTTTAACAATTTTTCAATTTAAGCTCTATAATGTCTACTACTAGTTTAAACTTAAGGCCCCCATAAAAAAAATTCTTTACTTTTAATACACTCAATCTTTTAAATTCGAAGAAACTTTTACTACAAGAGCAAGTTAGTGCGATCCAGTCGTGCGTTTTATTTAAATTACTGTAATAAAAAAACCGCCATTGAATTTTTCTGAAAATCCTTTCTGCACGTTATGACCTTATTATCTGTAAAATAAAATTTATTTGAAGTCGATATCTCTATGCGCTCTCGAGATATCGTCAGCGAAATAAAGCTTCAGAACGTACGAACGTGTACACAGACATCTCTCTAAAAACAATGGCCCAAAATTTTAAACAGCCTGATTTTAAGGTATTAGCATGATACTACTTAACAATTTTCTAACTTTAAAACTCTTTACTAAAATATTCTTAGTTTTAAACATTTTCTAACTAGTATCATACTAAACCTATTTTTCTATCTTAACACGCCTAAAACAGTGACAATTCAACCCATTTTTGCAACTGCAGTTGCCAAAGTGACAATTGGATTTAGTATGATACTAAAAAGATAAAATAGGCATTTGGCGATTTTAACTTTAGTAAAATGTTAAAAAGATAATACGATGCTAGCTCGTTGAAAATTTGGAAAAGCCTGTTTTTAATGTAGCATCATACTAAAAATGCTTTAACTTCATACTATATCGTTTAAAATTTTGCGCCATTGTTTTTAACTTTCTTACTAACATGGCTTATTTTACGTGGTCGACCGCCGCGATGCAGAACAGCTGCTTGTTTTGTGTTGCGATATCGTGAAACCGACGTTTTATTTACATTGTATTTTTCTGAAATATCTTTTTGTAAAACTCCCGAAATAAAATCATCTACAATAAGCTGTCTTAACGCATCACCGAACTTATTAGGTGCCATTATTTAACTTTTTTTGTTTTAAAATCGGTGCCCCGGAGATCTGCTCTCTGTGAAACTATTTATGCAACTGAGCTTTCAAGTCACGACCTTTAGACATATGCTTACTATAATACAGTTCAAAATTGGTAAACAACAGCGAGGTAACGGTTAATAATATGCTGTTAGATGTTGATGTCACTTCAGTTGCAATTATTTTGTCGCATGTAAATTTTAAGTTATTTGATATTATTTAACGTAGATTGCTTAAAATTTATAATGATTTTGCAAAATTTTAATTTATTTTAAATACACAGCTTTTATAATATAATTATGAAGATTGTTGTGTTTTTGAACAAAAATTTTATAAATTTGAAGAAATTGCTTGGTTTCACTTCTAGTTGCAAATGTTTTGTCTGATTAGGCATTTTAGTAAAATGAAAATTTACAAAAAATTTACAAATATGCACACTAAAATTCCGTTATTTTGTTTTCTATCAACACCCACAGTTGGGAATATTTCAAAAAAGTTGTTAAATAATAATTGTTAATATGAAACTTACAAAGAATTAAGAAGATTGAAAGGATCCATGTTTTCCATGTGTCCTTAACTTCTTGGATAACAGATTTAACCAAATTATATTACGGAACAAACTTCTAAAAAAGATCATTTCCCTCTTACCAACACCAATTCAATGAGCATTTCCACACAAAATATAAATACAACAAAAAATAAATCTCCTTCCACAGAAAGGTCAAAATATGATCCATCCATAAAGTTCAAAACGGTCAAAAGTGGCGCTTCTGACCCACCATCGCATTACTTTCCGAAAATCCATAATACTGTATCCAATGTTGCTTTTCCTATGTATGTAGGTCAAATTGACATTGTCATTATTTTCCCGCAATATTTGGTTTAGATATGTCAAAATTCATTCATCCAATGTTCTACTTTTTCTTTTGATTCTATCAATCATTTATAATAAATTCAAAACTTCCTTTTCGAAAACTCGCAACACTCCTTTTATAAAAGACAAACAACCATAACTCGTCCGATGTCTTTTGAGCCCTTTCTCCTCAAAAAATATAATGTACCAGAAACAAGAGCAGTGATACACATATACATAACAACATATATGAATACAATCGACCCCTAGTGTATTGTTAGGAAAAACAATTTCTCATTTGCATTCGGCCATCGCCATCAAGAAATGATTGAAAGATTCCGCACCTTTAAAGTGTTCCAATTCCTTAGGAAACATTAGCGCGGGACGTGTGACCATTTTTGATCCGAAAGCAATCACATTATCGCCATAAATCAAATGTGTATGCGCTGCCATATGCGGGTGCAATTTTTTACAACCATCATAGTCTTTTTCTCGCCAGCCAAATGTGGTCAACAGTTATCTTTTCTCAAGCCCGTTTAGCATATGCATATACATATAAAAAAGATATATGTAGGTTCGATGTGCCCTCGACTTCGGACTTGGTCGTTGTCGTGGTCCGTGGACCATCGACTGTCCATCATGCTACAGCATATCAAATCAATTTTAATTAAATCGTTTCCCACTGCCACCCGCGTGTCTACACAAAAAAAAAAAAAAAACTCTGACCAAGAACACAGAACAGATACAGCTGTTGACCAACTGCTCCGGGGTTGACGCGGCAACACCTACAAGAATGTGATTTACAGTTAGGCTTACCCCGAAACCATCCAATGAACATCACCAAAGAAGGACTTTCGCACGCCCGCCAGTTAAACAAATCCAAATTTGAATAACAACTCGAGAGCAGGTAGCTCTGGGTCCGTCCACGTCTTGCATAACTTAGAGCGCTGCCACCACACCGACCGCCCGGCCTGATACACTGGTTGCTCCACAAACTTGGACGCCTTCCCGTCCATCCATCCATCCAACCATCTATGCATCCATCTATTGAGGCAGCAAGAGCCATGGCAGGCCTTGGGAGAAATGTTTATTTTGTAAATTGTCCATGGACACTGTTAGAGGAGCTCCAACTTCAACTTCAACACTAGAAGAGGTCTCGGAGTTGTGTGGAGTTGTGGAGCTGAGATTAACATTCGCCAATGGTTTACTTGGGTTAATGGTTCACTAGCACTCTGAATGCACAAACGAGCAACGGCGGCGAACAATGTGCTGGACCACCATCACCACCGATCCACTCAGGGTTCAATCAGTCGTTTCTGAATGTACACCTTTTGCTTCATTTAAACAAGATGTATTGACCATTCCGGTGGAGGAGGTTGGCTGGCTGATCTGCATTGGACAGGGTACTTGATGGCGGCAGCAGCGTCAGCGACAGCGACAGCGGCACAGGCATCAACATCAACGGTTGCCTGGCGAAATGGTCAGCTGAATTGATGCTTAAGTATGGGCGGATTGAGGGTTCTTGTGCTTGTGGTTTGTTGGTGTTATTTTCCCCTATATACACAGCATGATAATATCGGTGCCGACAGGGGAGGACATCCATTTGACATGCCATTTTGCAGTGATGCCTACGAACTTAGGGTCTTCTAAGTCTATCATCATATTGGTATACGTTTTTATGATGAGCGAGGAGAGGATACATCATGGAGCGGGTAATGATGCTATTAAGTAATATTAGTTTGCAATATTCTTTGGTATTTGATAAAGGTACCAAAAATAGAGAGCTGGGTTGCCAAGTTTACAATTTAAAAATCGAGTTTAAGACCCTTCGTCGTCCCAAGCAACACAATTTTGATTTTGGATTCAAATTCTAATGGGGTTCTAGCTACATCAAATTTTTGTTAAAAATATTTTTAAGATACCTATAAGTTTAAAACAAATTAAATTCAATTAAATAAAGTATTTGTCAATTTAAATTTTTCCTATTCGTGGCAACCATGTTCTTTTATCTGTTATTCATTTTCAACTAAAGACAAATCAGCATAGCAAGTTACAGCCGGGCGTTTGCTGACTCGGTTCTTGACCAATTAAAAGCGACACCGATTTAATTTAAAAAAAAATATCATATTCAGCGATGAAGTCCACTTTTGAATGAAATAGCAGAAATGCGCGGGGTTTTGAAACAATGCCAATCCGCTTACAAAGCTATGCTATACCTACTTACTTTTATTCCAATCCAGAAGACAATTGTTTTATTTTGTTTTTAATTTAAACTAGCTGACCCGGCGAACTTTGTACCGCCTAACAGTCAATGAATGTAGTAATACCTTTTAGCTAAACTTAATTTATGACTTTCTAATTAGCGTAATAAAATCAATAGAAAAAATTTATTAAGTTCAATATTTCATTAGGATATAAAGAAAATAAAAATTCAATAAAACTATAAAAATCAAGTATTTCAATGGCTGGTCGGCAAGACCTTTTCTTTGATGAAGCTATGTATTTTGCTGCATGGATTACAATTAGGTTGATTCTCTTCAGTGGAGCATCTTGTGATATACGACATTTTTCGTTTTGTTATCAGGTGCAAGAATAAATAAAGCGGATGGTTTACCGACAAATAAACATGCCACGTACAATTGACCATGAGAAAAATATGCATTTTCTAAAGTCAGACCACAAGCGCTCAAGGATTGGCCTTGTGATTCGTTAGTCGTCAGGGTATATGCGGAAATTGAATTTTGTGGCTAGCAATGATGTTCGGGAATACTTTGTTGATGAGCTCGTCCTTCGATGAGACAAAATTGCGAAAATTCGGAGGAAATGAAATCTATCCGCTCGATTCGACAGAAACACAGCTATTACCGATAGTCAGCAATTGCTTTGAGAAATCTTGAGCAGATGGATCGTTCAGCAATGCAACTCTCATGTTTGCTGCCAGCTGAAGTTTCTGCACATAGCGCCACAGATTTAATGATTTGAGGAAACCGTTTATTTCATCGGCAGCAATGGGTCTTCGAATGACTGAAAGTAAAAATTATTGCGCCTCAAAACATCTCGAGTCATTGCGCAGATCTTTCAATGTTATGTCAAGTGCTTCCAATTCGCGTTTGTGCTCCATTATGCATTGGTCTCATTATAATGATTTTTGACGCTACTAAAACTTTGGCCATTGCGGAATGTTTTGCAATGTTACATGTCGGTTGCCCAATAGTTTGAAAGTTTAACGTTAATTTTAATAATATGGCCGATATTCCAGAAGAAGCAATTTTAATATATCATAGACTGCCATCTGTTGGGGGTTCAACAGGGGAACATTCGTTTGAACTAATTCATGTCGATCATATTCACGTTCATGTTCCAATTGTCGATGACGCATTTATCATATCATACATTCCACGACCAGGCACTGGCATTCCTAACCTGATTAATGTCGGATTTACAAGAGTCAGTGCCAAAATGTCATTAATTTTGTCATTTTATACCAATTAATTGTCATAATCCGGTTTTATGACAATTTATTGGTATAAAATGACAAAATTAATGACATTTTGTCACTCGTGTAAATCCGGCATAACTGCCAGTAACACATGTCTTCGATCAAGACCCCGTTATGCATCATCTTTCGGTAATGAAAAAAAGTTCTGTGAATTTTAATTGAGAATTGTTGTCAGCAACCCGAAATTTTCATATTTTCAAACATGTCAATTAGAAAGATGTTAAAGTTATGTCAAATTGATAGATGTCAAAGTGGCAGATGTCAGAGCGGCTGATGTCAAAGTGACAGATGTCAAAGTGACAGATGTTAAAGTAACAGATGTCAAAGTGACAGATTGCAAAGTGATGTTAAGTAACAGATGTCAAAGTGAAATATGTTATTTGTTCTTTATATTTTTGTTTACATTTCTATTCGAGTATTTTCTATATATGTATTTGGATATCTTTCTAGATTAATATTTAGTTTTAGTTAATCTTTCCAACAAATCAGAGATCATTAAAATCGGTCCAGCCATTCTAGAGTTATGAATGGTGAACCCGACTTTGTTTTATGTAGATTACTTTAGATTTAATACGGCCGAACCTACACACTCTAGCTTTTCGTCACACCTTGTGCGAATCAGCCTGCTAAAAGTCGTTTCAGTGGTTTATGTACTAAACTTAGAAAAGATAATCCAATATGTTACAGCAGGTACAATATTCGCAATCACCACCACATGATGAAACGATCTAAGTGCCAGTTGTACAATCGTGGTTTAAATTTTGATCCGTGGTTCAGGAATTTTAACTCGCCGATTTCGGCGGGTTAACTGAGGTTCAATGATGGTTCAAGGTTCTAATATGCACTAAAAGCCATTTACATGCCTGAACCATCGTTGAACCACAGTTAACCCGCCGAAATTGGTGAGTTAAAATTCCTGAACCACGGATCAAATATTTGTACAACTGGCCCTAACTAAGGCTGCAAAGCCAGAACAGAAGCATGCTGAGATAAGAATTGGAATATCATTTTGGATAAAGTAAAAACATCGCAGTTGATATTTCAAAAGCGTTTAATCGAATTTGACATCAAGCTCTCTTGTTAGAAAACGCGTAACATCAATGGATTACTTTTTCATTAGATTAAAAATTACCTTTCAGACCGCTACTCCATACAATTTAAATGAAATACTTTTAAGTTGGAATGGGCAGATGCACCATCAACCTATTTAGGTCTCTTGCACAGAATACTTTTATGTTCGCAAGCTTTTGCCCTAATGTTACCCTTGTTTTTTCTTATGTTATCGCATCGCTACTGTTATAATCAGTATTCAAGTATTCTGTGTCTACAGAAAAGAGACTTGAATGTGGCAGTGTTGCCAAGCTTTTACTTGGACAGAAACAACTTCTTGAAATTATTAACAATGTTATTATTATGACCACTTCTTTGGAAAAGCTGTAGTTGAAAAAAAGTAAATAGGTATGCAACTGCTAAATTTACAGTCTAGCTACATATTTCTGTTTCAAAAGTTGGTCGAAAGTGCAGCAAGTCAATCATGCTTTAAATTCTGTTACGTAACATTTTAGATTTAAAAAAAAAAATCCACCAACAAAATACAATCACGACGACCGCAACCAGCTAAATAAAACTGCTGAAACGAATATGTTTCAATCTTCGCTTACTCACGCCTTCATGTAATCAAAAACGGTTCAATTCATGAACCAAATTGTTGCACAATAGTCCACTTCTTCATTTCATAATATATGATGCCTCCAGGTGATACTTACAGAATCGACAAAATGCTCAATTCTGTTAAGATATACTTTAAATGGGGAACCAACCAGCAAAGCAACAGGAACAGTGCGAGAACACATTGCTTATTCAAGACGTCCATCGTCGTCGTCGTAGTTGTTGTCGTTCGTACTCATCGTCATCGTTCTGCTGAAAAAGAAGAACAACATAAAAAGATGAGATTCTAGAAACAACTTTGGCTATAAATATGATGATGATGGCAGGCGATGCGATGGTGTAGAATATGAGGCACACGCTCCATTGCACAGAGAAACTATTCATCATCGACGTTGATGGTGGCTCTTGAGAGTGTGCACAGTTTATGGGCTATTTTCCAACATGATTCGGCTGAAACTGTCTGCACTCACGTAATGCTATGGCCGGGTACCTATGCGCGATGAAGATCGAGTTTATCCGCCATGATAACACTTCTGCTGGCCTCGACATTGTACATCATCTATCGACACACAAGATGACACATTACATGGCGCGCAGGTTCAATGCTGAATCTATACATTTACCACACACCGAACACCGATCGCACCACTTCACCTTTCCTCTATTCTATATTCAACCAGAATGAATGCCGTGCAAATTAATGGTGTCCGATCGTCATTGAAGCTTTTTGTAATTTTTGCATTCTTACTGAATTGCTGATGCTTCTTGGGCAGCAGCCAGGAAGTGTTTAAGTTAAGACTTTTAACTCAACAACGAGGACTCTCTTTGAGATGGCAGGCAGGCACTCTACCCTCATGTCGTGGACCATGAATTATATGTTTGCCTAATTGATTATAGTTATTTGATTTTGAAGTCCTCAGCAAAGATTCACAGGGACACAGGGATGTATGGACTCAAGAACTGTGGGACACAGAGACACAGGGCATATAGGGACCCAGGGACACATGACACAGCGATACCAGGGATACCAGGGATATAAGGGATACCAGGGATACAAGGGATACCAGGGATTCCAGGGATACCAGGGATACCAGAGATATAAGGGATACCAGGGATACAAGGGATACCAGGGATTCCAGGGATACCAGGGATACCAGCGATACCAGGGTTATCAAGGTTACAGAGGCAGATGGACGCAGGGTCACAGGGACACAGACACAGGGCACAGGGATACAGGGATACCAGGAATACCAGGGATACCAGGGGTACCAGGCAGACCAGGGATACCAGGGACACCAGGGACACCAGAGATACCAGGAATGCCAGGGATACCAGGAATACCAGGGATACCAGGGATACCAGGAATACCAGGAATACCAGGAATACCAGGAATACCAGGAATACCAGGAATACCAGGAATACCAGGAATACCAGGAATACCAGGAATACCAGGAATACAAGGGATACCAGGGATACTAGGGATACCAGGGATACAGGGGCACATGGATACAGAGGCACAGGGATGCAAGGACGCAGGGACACAGGGATAAAGAGACACAATACGCAAGGAAACTGGAACAAAAGTGCTAAGGGGCACAAAGGCAAGCTTTGCAAGTGAAATTTTTGAAAATTTGATATACATAAGGTAGTTTTTACAAATAAACTAATTTTAGATAAGTAGATTTTTGAAAATTAGATTCAAAAAAAAACAAAAATTCTGCTTGCGAAGCTTTACCAATAAATGATCGAATGAAAACTATTAAATAAACAATACTAAAACACAATCCTAAGGGCAACGAATGTTAACGTAATAATTAAAGTTTTTTTTTTAAATACCTGTAAATATAGATCGGTATGACATTTCATGTCAAAGTTATTTCATAACATTTATAAAGCCGTTTAACCTTTCTTGGGAGTGCTATAACAAGGCAAATAGCCAACACAATGGAAAAGTCACTGCCCTCAAAGGTGCAATTAAGTGCACGTTTTTCCGCGTGAAACGAATATAGCAGGCACAGTAGCATGAGCATCCCGCTAATTCCAATAGATTTACGCTAAATAAATCATAATATTAAGGAAGCAGTGACGTACACATATGCAGAGTAAGTTTCAAAACAAAAAGTTTTCCAAGTTGCTCTGGAAACACATTCTTAACTAAAAGGTGGCGAATGGCGATACTGGTGCATTCATCTTGATAGCTATAGATCATTTGTAATAACAAGGCTACGACTGCCGATAAACCTTTACCGCTTCCTTGGCTTGTCTTGTCAGCCATGTCTGTCAGTGCTGAATACGCTTGCGCTACCAACAGCCTCGCAGTGCATAATACAATTGAGCGCACCTGTGTACTCCATCTGGACCATGTTGGCAGTGTCCACGAACTACGATCCCGTTTTAGTATGCCAGAAATGCCGCAACATCGTGATCACTACTGCCTGCGCAACATACACAAACCTATTGGACGATTTAAGACGCGTGAAATTTTCATTCCCTTTTTTGGAAGCACCACCGACCGTCCTCCACAACCACACGAGACAAAGACTCCTCTGGGGAAAAATTTGCCTATAGGAGATAATTTCATCGGGCTCAATGGTATAGTCTTGGCGGAGGCAGTGGTGGCCGGCGTGGTAGATAATGAGAACTTTTGCATCTCGTGTGGCTTAGTTTGTGCTTGGCCATCGACGCGATCATACGCATCGTTGACCATGTATGATAATCAGATAGCACTGTGTTTAGCATTTTCCAAGCACTGCGGCAAGGTGGTCAGGTTTTAAGTGTTATAAGTCCTATGCGAAGGCGACTTACATGGATCTCTGGCCGGCATATCGAGTTCGAAATACCAGGGAAGGCATAAACACAAGGAACTAAACACCCTGATGAGTTATAGACTATTTTATTGGCCGAGTTTGTAGCTGGTTTAATGATGGACTCTTTGGTAATTTTTATACGATGCAAGTCTATAAATTATGTATGCGGGTAGCGGATAAACAACTGTAGAGTTGGGGTGGATTGTTGTTAGCAGCACGGACTTGATTTATAACGTTTAGTGTAAGCGCACCATAATTGTTTGTAAAAATGGTGTGTTCCCTGCGAAAGGAAGCGATGTGTAATTATTATTGAGGCATAATAGGAGTATGTGGAATTTTTCACAATAAATAAAGGACGTAACTACCGGTAAGCTGTGATATAATGAAAATGTACATTCCGGTAAATGTTTTTTATATGATGTATGTGTAGATTTTGCGATAATTTATTTGATAGTAACGTGAAATAGCATTGACCAAAAATGAAAATAAAACTCCATAGGTTTTAATTTCTCAGTACGAACTTCTCTGTTCTCCATCAAAATAATTTGAAATACCGTTGCTATAAGCTATATAAGCAAATTCCAGTCACAGATGCACGTTTTACCAAACTAACCAAGTATTATATAGATAAATGTGGAAGTGTCATTTGGAGTTAGTATGATTAATGGGTTCTTTTTCCTGCTAAAATAAATCAATTTATTTTTGATTTGGATCTGTCAAAAGGACGATTTTGCCTTCGACTTGGCAAAATAAATTGATTTATTTTTGATTTTAAATCAAATGTGCAAATCTAAACTATTCGGCAGGTTTACCAACTAAATTTGCAGCTGTCAGTTTGCATGTGTTTTGTTGACATTTCGGTTGTGAAAATTATGTTTAAAATTATTGCTAATGATAAACGGAAGCAGTAGTTCAAAATAATTCGGTATCTTTATCATGTTCATTTTTCTCTTCTAAATGTTAATCGAGGGATAAAGATTTTTTGAAATATTGACACAAAGTCAAAATTGTATAAATGCAGTGACAAAAACAAATCAATTTGAAATTGTGTTCCATTATATGAGTCTTTGGTGATATTAACCCCCAGTTTAGACAGGCGTTTAGAAAGGCGATTATTCGGCGCGACGAACGAAAACAACATTAAAAACACGTGGTTGTAAATCAAAACAACACGTTGTTGTTATTGTTTTCGTTTGTCGCGGCGAATAATCGTGTTGGTTTGGGAGAGCCTTTATGTGTGTTAGTGTATCTGTACACAAAAGAGCCGACTAGCAGCTTTGATAGCATATAGCAATTTTTACAAGAATGATAAGAAGTTTCAAAATGCTGAAAAAGAAAATACAAAAATAAAAAGAAGGAAAACAATGTTGATAAATTCTTTTGAATGTTATAAATTTCTACGCACGAAGAATTCAAACCGGAAATCTGTGAAAAATATATGTATTTCAAACGAAAAACATGCCTACCATTGAAACAAAACAATTGCACAAGTGTAAAGGGGAAAACAATATAGCAACGTCAAATCACTAGCAGGCTAACTAGCAACCAACTCGCAGGCAAAAATTATATTTTTCCTAGTTTTAGGACCCAAAATAACGGTTTAAGAAAATCTTATTACATTAATCAGTAGGAGTTCCACATGCCGTGTTTTTCAGAGGTGTTGAATTGTTGGATTTAGGCTCCACAATCAAACTGTTTGCTTACCTTTTTGAGCCGGTTTATTCTTAATCAGTAAAAGCTCATGGCGTAATTGTTGATGCGTTGGACTGTCATTCTCATGCCAGAAGTCTGGGTTTGATTCCCAGCCGCTTCCATCTAAAAACAAAAAAGTTTTTTTTTTCATGGCTACTGCCTCTTGCGAAGAATATAATATGTAGAAGGCAGCTTTATTTAAGATTGGAAACTTTCATAATTGGTCTCTATTCATAAGTCCTCATATTCAAATTGTAGAACACAACCAGCTAAGACTGGAGATTGTTGTGGGTCACGGTCTACCACGGAGGTGTTCTTTGATGCTGAAGAGAGACATGGCACGCTTGCTCTGGCTCGGCCTAGCTCGCGGGATGTGGGGTGGTTCTTGTCCTCTCTTCGGACATCTCAGACTCAACAAACAAAAATATCGTGCCAGGAAAAATATAGGGATGGAAAAAAGGATCTGGATATGGCGATGTTGGAAGAGGAATATGATTAACATGAAAGGAAAAGTACATGTCTAGGTACTTATGCCACTGCCCAAGAAAAAGGTTGGGCCCTGGATCGGCATATTGTTAGGATTCAAACTAAACCTAGCCTTAAATACCCCCTTACTCTCCAAAACTTATATCTCTTCAGATATAACTAAATCTATATCAAACTTAGAAATCTAGTAGTATATACATAATGTATTTTATGTATATTTTTTTTTTTTTTTTTTTTTTTTTTTTTTTGTTTATATGTATACACATATAAATAAAAATTAGATCAAATTTCCCTTAACTAAACCTAAAACTATGCTAATCCCTACCAATCCATCCAGGACCCAATGTCTCACCCAGACAGTGGTTCGCCCAAACACAAATGGCTTTGACAGGTGTAATCGTCAAAAGTTGGCCTACCCACCCTTGCATCTGGAGATGCAACCTTTGTCACCTCCATGGCCGTGTATTAGGAGGTGACCCCGAACTCGACCTCCCAATCACAAACTATGTCTCGTTCATGTGTATAATCATTTCATCCCTAGTCAAAACGTACGTAGCGTCCTCTCATATTAAATGTCATCCTTTTCCAACTGATGGCTTCACGAGAATTCCACACACCATCGCATCCGTATCTAGCAATTCATCTTCAAAGAAAATTCTCAACTCGCATATACTTTACACCAAAAGGTTGTTTCTATCATGTGGCCATAGGCCGTTTATTACAAAAAAAAATTCAATAAATTATTAAATGGAAATTATCTTTACGTTAAGTTTTAATAATTATAAAAAAATTAGTAAAAGTAAAAAAAAAGTTGAAAGTTGATTTTTTTTTTTTTTTTTTTTTTTTTTTTTTTATATGGTAATTGCGTACGATTTACTAAGGGAGGATTTTCTTTCTCTACCCCCCTTCTTCAAAACCCTACAATAACCGCACTAAGCAGATATTTTCTTTTTGGATATGAATTAAGATAAGTATAGATATAATCATATAACTAGATATAACCACAAATTTGGACTCACGACTTACGGTTTCCTCGTCCCACGAAGTCCTGCCGGCAGCACGTTCCTGGATGACGGTAAGTATGTTTAAGCTCCGAAACTCGAGCTTTTAGTCTTTGAGTTCGCGCACTTTATTATATGTCTATAATCTATACCTAGGTAAGTTCATATGTTCTATATGTATCAAAACACGGAGTTAAATGGATCACCTTACTTTAACCTCTTCAACTTTTCCTTCCTTTTACTTCACACTTTATAAATTCAAAAATTAAGAGTAAGACAAAATTAAAATCAATTCAAAAAAAAAATTTAAAAGAAAAAAAATGATAAAATTAGCAAAAAAAAATAATAGTAAAATAGAAAAATAACGTTAATAAAAAAAATCAGAAAAATCGCTTGACTTGCTGTTTGTCCTTGAAATGTCCTTGTTCTCTAAGGCGGTGAGTATCGATGGCGTTTACTGTGTCCGGCGGAACACCCTGTCTCAGTTTGCCCCCTAAGGTAGGTACCGAGGTATTTCTCTGGGGCTTCCTGTCGAGCTCACAAAAACAAATATGCAGAGGCTTAGAGATCGGTCTTCGTTGGCTTACGTGATAGATATCTATTTGTAGATATAGCAATTCGAATATGGTTAAATCACGTGTTTATTATGTGCATATCTAATCACACATATATATGTATATCTTCAGACCAGTCTAGAAGAATTTTGTTGTTTTAGCTCTAAACCTCCGCTTCAAGATAGTGCCCTTTTCTATTACTACTGGATACCTATATGTAGGTACGTGTATAGATACCTTTCAGGTAGGTACTATGTGTAGGTTAGCAATTTGCCCTCTCACAAAGATTTCTTTTTTTTTTCCACTTTACGATTAAAGATATAGCAATTCAACCGCCCAAAAAAAAATCATCCATAAAACACATATATAAAATATATATGTATCACTAATTTTTACCGTGTTAAACGGAAACTTTTGCACACGACTGTGAGAGATACTGACAGTATTATAATGCTCGCACTTCAACTTGCACTTTTCGTATGACGCTGAAAAAAATTGCATTGGTCATTGGCCTATTGCCCTCCTTTCGTTTTTTCCCATTTTCCTCTTTCTCAAACTGGAAGTAGTTATAAAGTTCAGGTTCTCCTATTTCTAATTCCATGCTTTTGTCTTTCCTTCTATTAATCATCTTCTTCTGTAACTATATATGTATGAGTGTTACCCCTGAATTCCTTTAGTAATATCTAATACTAATTCATAATATTGCACCAATTTACTTAAAGTATTATGCTATTGCCTCAGATTGCATTAAAATTTAATAAGACCGTCTTTTACTTTCATATTTCATGACTAATTACTAAAATATTGCACTAAAATATCACAAAAAAATCTTAAATTTGAATCGCAACGGTCTTTAACTGATCAAATCTTTACGTTCTTTTTGCTTACTTTCGTTCCTTACTACTAGATTTCACACCTGGGGATCGATCGGCGCTGTAACCTTTATTCCAATGTGGCCTTTGACGTTTCTCTATCTTCGTAATTATTTTGTGAAAACAAAAAAAAATGTTTTACTTGTAGATGGGAAAAATTAAATGAATATCAAAAAAAAATCAATATATGTTGTACATAGATTGTTAAAAGACAATCCTACGCACAACATATTCCAGAAAGGTAAGATATTTTTTCCCTAAATCCCGTCACCCTCCTTATTACAATTTCCATTCTCTAACCTAGCTCATAACTTTCAATGGTCACTGCATTGGAGCCTAAGAAACAACGATCCAATCCCGAAACGATAAAAGTGACTTTTGTCGCCGAGATTGTTTCTCGATATCTCGGAATAAACTTAACTGCTATCGTAGATTCATACTCCAGCGACATACATCCAATAGTCATTTGGGAGTAACCTTTTTCTTTACTTTCAGGCATTTGGCCAATGCAGATGAGGTCACACGTCAATGACCCCTTTTAAATTATCCCAGGCCAGGTAGGAATAGTACGTAAAAATCTTTCACGTTAATGTACAGGGAGTTTAGTGATTGGTAAGCTTTGTCTGTAGATAGATGCATGTTTTATCTTTAGTGTGTAGACTAGTGCATGATTATCAAACGGTTGAGCCTAGTCGTGGATATTGTTCCTATCTAGTGCTCCCAATATTATGGATGGATGAATATATGATTATTTATTAACGTACATCGTTAATAAAGGAAAGTTGACGAACATTCCTGTACTATGCACTTGTTGGCTAAACTTTTTCATCTTTGGGTATGTATACGTCAATGGTTTTGGTAGGAAGGTAGGATCTTCTCTATAAGAAAAATTGATTATTGCGATACAAGCAAAGTCCTACGCTACAAGATACCTTTTCAAAGAAAATTCAGTGCACATTCGAGGTCCCGCAAGATAGCCACTAAGGTCCGCTCCTGTTTATAATTTATATTAATGACATCGTCTTTGAATTGTGAATTCCTATTATATGCGGACGATCTTAAACAATTTTTAAAAGTCTCGAGTTTAGGTAATAATAATTGGCAACTTATTCAAATCTTACTTTAATTCTCTGTCTAATTAGTGGCATATCAATGGCCTTAAATTGAATACGAAAAAGTGTAACGTGATTTCTTTTTCCAGAAAATCTCATTGTTTGCTATTTAAATATGCATGGTTCGGAAACTTTGGAAAGGGTCTCGAGTATTAACACTTGTTAATCTTGATTCTTGATTCCCCACATTCTTTAAAAAGCCATTAAGAATACTTGGTCGCTAAGGCCAACTCGTTGATAGGTTTCATAAAGCAAAATGGGAAGGACCTTTCGTGTTATTATCCTTGTTTACGTCTAGCGTAAAATCACTTTTGGAGTACGCAGATGTTATTTGAAGTCCCGCATATAAAGTCCATTCTGATTGAGAAAGTTGAAACACGATTCTCGAAATATATATTTTAAAAAAATGAGCTGGGGTTTTTGCCCTGGGCAAGCTAGACGCCAATTACTTCGAATAAAAAACTAGAAAAAAGAAAACTTAATAAATAATGAATCAAGTTCTTCAACAACTCTTTCAGATTTTTTTGGAGTTTGGTAATTAGTTTGTCTGATTTTCGTATATCTAGGTATTACGAACTGTACAAAATTTTAGCTTCGAACCGTTACTACCTAAGGTAATATAAATAAAACCCCATTGATTCATGTGACTCAATTTAAGAATGCAAATTTATTTTAATATGAAGACCCTGATGCTTTATAGGAACACAGAAGCTGTACCTTCGGGCCTTCAGTTCATAAATTTTGATTCCGGTATATTGAGGAGCATACGGTTGAATATTTTTAAAATATAGTTACGAATTGCATAATACTTATAGTATAATCATATATCCATCAAATATCAAATGATTTACTGTATCCAATTACAATCTGTCCATATGAACTTCACATCGATAGCTCGAAAGCATAAATAAGGAACAAAAAAAAAAAAAATTAATCCAAACATCCACTTAATCCATCCAGAGAAGAGCCATCCAAACGATATGATACAGCAACAATACACTGCGGCTTCCAAAGCAATCAATAAATCCTCAACCAGGGGGATCATCGTTTCCACAAATCACCCCAAAGGGCCAACTAGGAAACCACATTCACTCACTCTAACTACCCACTAGGTCACTCTGTGTCCTCCAGCCACGTCATCAAAGCCATAATTAAATGATAGTGTTTATAAATTCCGTATTTGGGTTGCACTTGAGCATCCATCACTCCAGAGAAGAGAGCCATGTCGCTTCTGCTGCTGTTGGTTGTTGGCTATACATTTTTGCCTATGATAGCTGGCGCAGTCTCGAACTATACAAACCGAACAGTGTGCATCTTGATGGCGGCGGAAACATATATCAACGCATTATAATAGCATACCGTAGCTCACCAATCTATTCATTCATCTATCGACATCGATTGCTATAGGAGTGCGGCGATAAAGTATGAGCAATTCGGTTTTCCTAAACTTCCATGAAATCGAACCTCGTCGATACAATTGCCACCACGTCGTCGATCGCCGCCGCACCGGCCAGTCGTCGTCGTCGTCGTCGTCGTCGTCATCTGCGCGATCTGCCTTAGAGGAGGAAGACTTTCTTCACGCTTGGTATTTTTTGCAGTACAGTGCCCAGAATTGCTTGCATTCAAGCAGAGAATTTATTTCAATTACATTCTCTGGCGGAACATGAATTCGACGTGGCAACTTAATGACGGCATTAATCAAAACAAAACATAATTATCATTTATTATATTCGTATAGTCAAAGTTAAGGCCAAAAGGATACAGAGGAACTCGCCATATCGCCAGCGCAACGCATCGTAATCGTCGAACTGAATTATGACCTCAGAGTTTTTAATAGGCAGATGATGCTATGCCTGGGCGAACAGGTTCTATCAATCGAATTCGGGCTAAAATAGAGTCATTTGCGCTTAACGTCCAAGTGTGGATAGAGTTGTTTGGATGCAAAGTACCTACCTACCTAACCTAGCTCATCATATGATACAGCTGGTTGATATCCTACAGGCTGCTACTGCAAATGGATGTAGCGGTGCGGCGGCGGCGGGCGGCGGGCGGCGCGTAGCGGTTAGAGTTTATCCCACCATTTACTGGAAAAATTCCACAATCCGTTTCCTTACTCAAAATTGACCTATAAATCGTGGATGAACACATTATTTAACCGGAATCGCAACTTTTTTTTATTTTTGATAACTGGAACCAAACTATGCGAGCATTTATTGAAGCAATCCTTTATGCTAAGAGGTGTTTATAATATATAAAAAGCGTTATGATCGAGGATGCCGCAATAGGAATTATTGATTACTGAAGACTATGCACTTTGGTTTTTTGGTCTTAATCTAAGAGCGAGAAGTTTTTTTAAAGAAGCCGATAGCCCAGGTGGTAGAGACACAAGGGGTTTTATTATGATTGTAGTAGCCCGTGCGTTAGACTGTCATGCCAGAGGTCTGGGGCTCAATACCAGCCGCTTTTTTCGGAGCTAATACCTCTTGCGAGAAAGTGACAAATCCTCCAAGAGTATCTCTTGTCATAGAAAAGTGCTGCTCACCTTAGCCGTTCGGATTCGGCAACAAACTGTAGGTCCCCTCGATTCATGCAGACACGCACACATGAATTGTTGAGAGTTGTAAGTCGCTAGGCCCTGTTCTTCATGAGCCGTTTGTGCCACCAAATTTATTTATTTATTATGATTCGAAATGGTAAGTATATAGTCGTATCACACGAAACAATGAGCCAGGAGTGTGATGAATACACTTCGATTACGAATGAAGTAATGTTTCAGAAGAAGCAACGGTGAAGGTGATAGAAATTGTTTCAATTCTACTTTAACAGCTGGAGAGGGCGTGACGGAAGTATGTTGTTCAATCGGAATATTTTAGATGCGTTTATTTTTTATCACATACGTAACATGATACACACTCTGATCTCAGTGCAGGTACCGTTGTCTGAGTTGGTAGCGGAGCATACCTGGATGATAAATTGAGCAAGGTTCAACATTCAGCATGTCTATGCATGAGCGGAGCACTTCGTACTACTTCTTCAGCTCCACTAGACATCCTGTTCCATCTTACTTACTTATTTACTTTAGATGGCACTCACAGCCCAGGATGGACTACGGCCTCAACCAACAAGCCCCTCGAGCCAGCTCGGTCCCTAGCTAGCTGCCTCTAGTTACGCACTCCAAGTTGGTTGAGGTCGTTCTCCACTTGTGTGCGCCACCTAAGGTGGGGTCTTCCTCTGCTGCGCAGACCGTCAATGGTGGATTCGAAGACTCGTCGGGCTGGGCCGTTGGTGTCCATACTCTCCACGTGTCCCAGCCATCTCAGCCGCTGAATTTTCAGCTTCTTGACCATGTCGACGTCGCTGTAAAGCCCGTAAAGCTCGTTGTTAAATCTTCTCCTCCATACTCCATCGATACAGACTGGACCGAAAATCACCCGAAGAATCTTCCTTTCAAAGCACCCAAGCAGATTCTCATCCGTTTTTGACAGGGTCCATGCCTCTGCCCCATATAGCAGGACCGGGATGATTAGGGTCTTATATAAGGTCTCCTTGGTTCTCTGAGAGAGGGCTTTATTACTTAGATGACTTCTTAGCCCGAAGAAACAGCGATTGGCAAGAGTAATTCTTCGTTTGATCTCTGCGCTGATGTCATTTTGCGATGTTACAGTGGAGCCCAGGTAGACAAAGTCCTTGACGACTTCGAAGTTGTATCTATCCATCGTGACGTTTTGCCCGAGCCGACGATGTTGAGATTCCTTTCTCGATGATAGCATATACTTCGTCTTGTCCTCATTAACAGCCAAACCCATTTTCGCCGCCTCCGATTCAATACTTGCAAACGCGCCGGTAACAGCTCGCTTCGTTCTCCCAATGATGTCAATATCATCTGCATAAGCAAGTAGTTGAACAGACTTTTGAAAAATTGTACCTCTGTTGTTGACTTGCGAGTTGCGTACAATTGCTTCAAGAACGATGTTAAACAGGTTGCCGTTGCATGATAACGCGTCGCCTTGCCTCAAACCTTTCTCGACATCAAAGGGTTCGGTGGTGTTCTTGCCGACTTTGACGGAGCAGCGAGATTTCTCCATCGTCATCCTGCACAAGCGGACGAGTTTGGCAGGGATGCAGAGATGCGCCATGGCTCTGTATAGCTCGTCTCTGTCTACGCTATCATATGCGACTTTAAAATCGATAAAGAGGTGGTGTGTATCGATTTGAAACTCCTGGGTTTTTTCCAAAATCTGTCGGAGTGTGAACATTTGATCGACGGTTGATTTGTCGGGCCTAAAACCACACTGATAGGGGCCGATCAGATCGTTGACAAACGGTTTTAAGCGATCACACAGTACAGATGACAAGATTTTGTATGCGACGTTGAGGAGACTTATACCTCTGTAGTTGGAACAGGTCAGAGCATCTCCTTTCTTGTGGATGGGGCACACTATACCGAGGTTCCATTCATCGGGCATATTTTCCTCCGACCAAATTTTGGAGATAAGCTGGTGTATAATCCCTACCAAGTCATCTCCCCCGGCTGGCAGGCCATCCGCAACAGCAGCCTTGTACGTTTTAAGCTTGGCTATCGCTAACCGCACTTCATTTAGGTCGGGTGGACGGAAGTTTTGACCATCATCGTCCAGGTTGAATGGAGTGTTTTGTCTTACAGCGGAATTTTTCCCATCTTACACCTCTCGATATTTTTGTCAAATAGACGGCTGCAAGCACAGCCATTCGTCTTACGGCCTCTTCGCAGTGGATTGGATCAACAACGGGATTGGCCACTCCATCATTCTGAAATCATTCGGATCAATTCCCAGCAACATTGATTACACCATCCCAAAATTACAATTTGATAAAAACTTCCAGGTAACCATCCCCTCCAGATCTAGCTAGGAGGATGCGGCATTTTGATTAATGAATATATTGATTTCTGTACCGACGGATCAAAAACTGGTGACGGGGTCGGTGGAAATGTATACTCAAACAGACTAAATTTAAGTCTCTCTTTTCGCCTTCCCAATCATTGTAGCATATTCCAGGCAGAACTTTTGGCGATAAAAGAAGTCCTATCTTGGCTTAAGAAAAACGTGATATCAAACACGGATATCCGCATCTTTTCGGACAGCCAAGCAGCCATTAATTCACTGGACTCTGTCTCTACCAACTCAATAACAGCCTTCAATTGGCTACCGCTCATCTCTCATGGAGATGGCACAGCAGTTTAAAATTCACCTTTGTTGGGTGCCGGGCCATAGACATTCCAGGAAATTTTATGGCAGACGAACTCGCCAGAGGAGGAAAAATTATGCTAACTATTATACCATACAGGTTAAATATTGGCATTCCCATTGCTACAGCTAAACTAATCCTGAAGCAGGATGCTATACAGAAAACAAACCTCAGGTGGAACAACATCACCACTTGTTTGGCGACGAAACAGATTTGGCCAACACTGAATCTGAAGCGCTCTAAGTGTTTGATATCTTTAAGCAGATCGCATAACGGCTCCGTAATAGGTGGCATAACAGGACACTGTCTTATAGGCAAGCACGCAACACGGCTTGGTGTTTACTCAAATGATTTCTGCAGAAGCTGCTTGGACGAAGAGGAGGAGGAATCAATTCCTCACCTTCTCTGCACATGCCCTGCTTTATCTCAAAGACGCAGACTCCATCTGGGAGATTTCTACTACAATCATCCTAGTGATCTGGCAAATATAGATATAAGTAATTTCGCTCGCTTCGTAAGAAGCTCCAAGTTATTCAACGACTAGTGAGGAAGCCCCCTTAGATTCAATGTGTTATCACAATGGACCAAATAATGGTCTAAGTGAGTCGGCTTTTTGCTGGCTAACACGCCAACCTAACCTAACCATACCTGGGTAAAAGTCTCAAAGTTATAAACTGTCAAAGTCGTCGGTGTTAGGTGTTCTTTATTGACAACAGCATATACTTGGTCTTGCCCTCATTGACCGCTTTAATACTCACGAAGTGGTACTAACATCACGCTTTGTCCTTCCGATAATGTCAATATCATCGGTGGTTGACACCTCATGACCGCATGACAGCACGTCGCCTTCTTTAAATCCTTTTTTTTTTTTGACATCTTAACCTTGATGGTTAAGAAATTGACGCATTTTTTAAAGATCGGCCGAAAAATATTGGGGTTCCTTTTATCGTAAGTAGCCCGCGGCGTAATGGTTAGTGCGATGGACTGTCATGCCAGCGGTCTGGGTTCAATACCAGCCGCTTCCACCTTAAGTTTTTTTTCCGGGCTACTGATTGCCTCTTGCGAGGAAGTGACGAATTCTCCAAGAGTATCTCTTGTTATAGAAAAGTGCCGCTCACCTTAGCCGCTCGGCAAAAAATTGTAGGTCCCCTCCATTCCTGTAGACACGCACACAGGAATAGTTGAGAGTTGTAAGTCACTAGGCCCCGTTGTGCCACCAAATTTATTTATTTATTTTCCTTTTATCGTGCATTCTTTCCTTCAACCATATTTTGCAGATGAGATGGTGCATATAACTCCTTGCCAGGTCATCATTTAAGCTTTAGCTGCATTATTGGATTTATGCTTAAAATTAGACGGGGTCGGTGGAGGTCTTCACTTCGTCGATAACGGGTGTACAGAATTGTTGGTTTAGGTCATCCAGGTTGAATGGCACACACTACCTGACAAGGAAATTGGATTCATGATTGTCATTTTTCAGTTATGCAGAAATGGTTTTTCCAAATTCTCAGCATCGACTGCGAATTTACTACGATGTTCATTTGACTCAGAGCTTGTAGCATTTAGAGGTGTTTTATTTTTTTTGGTCAAACTTCCTGCTAGGATCACGCGTTTCTTATGATCCTTTTTTTTCCCTTTGAGAAGTTTGTGTTTCTCTCCCCTCATCTGAATGTAGAGCTCATAACCTCCTTTCTTGCAGTACTGCGTATTGTATGCGTATCTTTTTGAACTCCTATAGCCTGCCAACACTCGTCGTTTTCAGTACTTGATGCTGGTGGCTTCCGGAGAGGTTATTGAAACTTCAACTGGAAAAGGATCATCCGTGATTGTAGCCGTCCGACATTGAACTTTCATACCAAAAAAGACGCTGATTTTGTTCCCGGGAAACAGTCGCTGTAATATAATTCGCCGTTTTTCAACTTTCTTTTTTTCAGGAAATGATGTCAGCAGTCCAAAGACCCCCCCCCCCTTATTTTTTGACTGCGAATGGCCTAACATACCCCGTAGAAATCCAAAGCTTGTTGTGCTTGCCTTGATTCGTCATCAGTAAATCCATTTGAATAATATCATAATTCGTTGGTTATTGATTATGAGAACATGTTCGTTTTTATTTTCGACGGTAACTTTTAGTTACATGAAATTTTTCCACAAGTTGAATAAACTATTCTTCTGTCTTTCTTTATTACTTCCTGAAAAGATTTGCATATAAAAATGGCAGAATTCCTTATATTACCTCTCTTTTTTGGCCAGAAAGCTGTAATCAGCTGATATTTAAAGAACTTCCTACTTTTCATCTGATCATCAAGATCATCATTATTTTTATATCCACTCTCTTATCTATAAAAACAGGAAATGCCTTTAGTTTTCTATCAACCTTCGGTAATAGTTCGCCAAATCTTATATATTATACATTATGCAATACTCCTCGTATATGTCAATCTTTTTCTATTTTTACCAAGGGCAATATCCTCAATGTGGCATTGGAATTTACCTAATGATCATCGAATCCATCATCGCAACCATATCGATTGCACGAACTATACAAAAGTCTTTTGATATGTTCTTCTAGTTCGGGTTGCTTTCGCCTTTTTAACAACCTGTCCTCGTTGGACTGTGAGTGAAATTGATCTGCAAGCAATGTGACATGACAAGTCTTAACTGTGTCCGTTGACCATATTTAAAATAGATGACCATACACTCGGCATATGTCAGTTGTTGTGGCCCAAAATGAAATAGAAACCAGAGAGTGTATGGTTGGAGCTTTAACCATAGTTCACCATAATACTGACTCTGGCTATATTGCGGAAGAAGACTTGGATCTTGTCTCGTCAAAAGAATTCTCTAGTTTTCTTCTTCTGATCCAAGTCTCCGAATGATGGGTGGGACAAAATTTAATAGGATATTTCACCGCACTCCCGCTTCGCTACTAAACTGCTGATGGTATACCTTTGGTTGAACGAACATCTTGTCGCTACACTTTTACTATTGCAATGTCAGTTTGTCAATTATTAGAATGGTCAGCAAAAGGATTTGGTTTTAGACTTTAGACAGCAATGTGAGCCAATGAAGAGTGGATTTGTGACTTTTGATGGGATTTATTTAAATGCCAATCGAAATTGTTAACTTTAATCCTTAGATGACTTTTGAAGAATATTCGGAGAAGATATTTATACGTTGATCATTATCAATGTTGGTGAATGGTTAACCATTCGATAATAATTAGGCTACTTTTCTTATTAATTCAAACTATAATGGTACCACACAGTGCAGCATCAAGAATAGCAAGTTCGTAAAGAGCCTAGCCATTGACTAAGCATTCAGTTCTAAAGCAAAAAATTAAAATTGTTTTCAATCAACTTCAGCTCCTGCAGCTTATCGTCACCGAAGATGATCCGAAAGATAATGACAATCGGTGAGCATTCCTCTCAATCAGTTTCAAGCCGATTGAGTCCATTAAACTCGCTCATATATGCTAGGAATTTGAGAAAAAAGAATTAACCTCTGGTTTTCAATTTCAACGAAGTAGTTAATTTACTGTGGAATTGATTTTGTTTATTTTGGCTAATTGCCTTTGGAATTGAACATTGTGCGAATGATTATGCCTTGCTTAGCAACTCCCCACCGCGCCGCCTCGTCGACAGCAGATTAGTTCCGCATTGAACTTTTGTGCGATTTTCAAAGAGTAGAAGCCTCACCTAAGTAACATCGTCTTTTAACGGAGATTATTACATTGATTGGCAGGTTGTAAATGATTATTAACCTGTTGATTGATTGCTAATTGATGGTTGAAAAGTAGCGTGTTGATTGTGATTATACCCTAATGGGTGGTATTTTAACAACCTATAAGTTTAACATAAAGTTGGTAGCTTTAAGTGCTAAAAGAATTAGTAAATTTGGGAAAATTCTTTACATTTTTTCGTAAGATCTTTTGTGTGTTTTTTTGACACGATAATTTCCTCGTGGCACGAAAAAGTTCAATATGACACGTTTTATTATTTCCATTATTTAACTTAAAATCAAGCAAATTTATCCAAAACTTTATGAAAATTGGTCCAAATTCCATAAAAAGTGGACAGAACAAATATTTTTTTGACAGTGCACGAAGAGAGCAAATGATTTCCTTAGATTTTTTGTTGATTTACACCCCATAATAAATTTAATTCGGGCGGCAACGCTGGTGGAAGCACCACTATGATGGTACACAGGGCGTATACGTACTTTTTTATTTTTCTTGAGAATTTTTTTTATACTTTGATTGTTTAATTTTCGGAAAGCTAAAACTTAATTTTTATTAATTACAATTCAATTACAATTACAATTACAATTACAATTACAATTACAATTACAATTACAATTACAATTACAATTACAATTACAATTACAATTACAATTACAATTACAATTACAATTACAATTACAATTACAATTACAATTACAATTACAATTACAATTACAATTACAATTACAATTACAATTACAATTACAATTACAATTACAATTACAATTACAATTACAATTACAATTACAATTACAATTACAATTACAATTACAATTACAATTACAATTACAATTACAATTACAATTACAATTACAATTACAATTACAATTACAATTACAATTACAATTACAATTACAATTACAATTACAATTACAATTACAATTACAATTACAATTACAATTACAATTACAATTACAATTACAATTACAATTACAATTACAATTACAACTACAATTACAATTACAATTACAATTACAATTACAATTACAATTACAATTACAATTACAATTACAATTACAATTACAATTACAATTACAATTACAATTACAATTACAATTACAATTACAATTACAATTACAATTACAATTACAATTACAATTACAATTACAATTACAATTACAATTACAATTACAATTACAATTACAATTACAATTACAATTACAATTACAATTACAATTACAATTACAATTACAATTACAATTACAATTACAATTACAATTACGGGTACGTTAAAAAAAAAAAAAACAATTTGCAATAAATCAGGATTATTTTTGATGGTGTTTAATTTTATATATTTGAAAACGTAGTAAAAAATATTACCACCACATTTGAGAGAATTTTGGAAAAACACAAATTCCTGGAGATGCTGAAGTCAAAGTGACGCCTTCGGGTATAATAGAATAGCTCAATTACAGATTTCAAGACAAATCTTTATTAATCGCTTGTGCTTCTGCATATAGACCACTTTATCACAAAAAGATCTTTGGATTCACGCCTTGTGAATTACGTTTACACTGTCTTTACAAAAAAAGTGCGAGTATGTAAAATTATTCAATACACGATCTTATTATAATGCGATTTTTTTTTAATTCCCAACTGATTGCAATGCATCTTCCGCGTTGCTCTTTACCCAAGTGTGGAATCATGATTTGTATACATATAGTTAACTATGAGGAGCCATCTCATAAATTATATCATTAGCCATTTTATCATAATATCTACACTTATCTTATCTTCCAATTTCGTATGTAGTAGATAGATAGATAGATAGATAGATAGATGATTTTTATTCAATTAATATACATATAATCTTAAATTTTAACAAAAATCTTTATAGCATGGCTTGAGCCGTCAGCCAGAATGACAACATAAAAAATAATAAATAGTTTTCATAAGGTAGATCGTAAGCTTACTTGAATTATCACATTTGTATTAGTTAAACAGTATTTAAAAAAACAATTAAAAGATTTTATTTGAAGAATAAAGGATTCACAGATCTTCGTTCATTATTTTTCCTCTATAACTTAGGGCAATTTTGCAGTACTCAAAAAGTTTTATGACATCCATCTCATTTAATTCACACAAAACTTGCTCTTCTGTTAAGGTGTTGCTTCCAAACACAGATCTTCTTGTTTCGCTTAGCACAGGGCACTTTCCGATAAAGTGAATAACATCTTCCCGTTCTCTTAAGTTACATAGACTACATTCCAACGGTAGATCCGGTCTATGTGGAATAAAATTTAGGTTGAGCATTTCACTTCTTAACTTGACCATCATAGAAATCAGTTGGATACTGTTTGTATCACAGAAGTAGTTGTTTCCCGGAAGATTATGAGAAAGTTTGCTATAAGTTGACCTAAACAGCGACTCGGCCGCTTCCGCTTCATACTCAGCTCGGCACTGTTCGTCTATCTTTGAAATAATTTCATACAGAATAGTCCTATTAGCAGCTTCATCTTCACCATTCAAATTCAGTGTCACGTTACATCTTTCCGCCAATCTCAACCACACTCCATACCAACTACTGCGGTCTTGAATAGATTTCAGGACTACTCTCTTTACCAAACGGAATTCCGGCATCCTCAAAACTTTAAGCAAATAGTCCGCTTGAAGCTTAAGCGTTTTTATAAACAGAGGCGAGATTCCTGTATCCAGCATGACAACGTAATTCGGCATGCTTACTGGGAGCTGAAATACTCTCTTCACATAGTAAATAAGAAGTTTTTCAACGGTCGAACTTTTTACATCCCCACGCCTGTGCACCATACAGAAGGATCGTCTCCGATATTGACTCAAAAATTTTGTATTTACTACTGTGAGCTATGTTAACGTTTCCAAAGCAGCTCTTCCAGGTAATGTTTATTGCTGTCTTAGCCTTTTGTAATTTGTTACTGAAATTCTTCTCCATATTCAGGCTGCTCGTAAATATTAAACCGAGATATTTGTATTCCTTGACTACTTCAATAGATTTTCCATTGAAGACCCATCGTTCGTTGGCAGCTTGCCTTCCACCTCCTCTTCTGAATATCATAACTTTCGATTTTTGAATGTTGACAAAGAGATTCCATAACTGACAGTATTCATGCACCTTGTTGATCATGCGTTGAAGGGTTTCGGGCGAGTAAGCGAACAACACTACATCATCAGCAAAGAGCAGGGCTTTAATTTGTACACCCGCAAAGGAAACTCCACCAGGAAGGTAATCGATCAGATCATCCAAGAAAAGTGCAAATAAGCTGGGACTCAGAGTACAACCTTGCCTTACTCCTGAAGATGTTGAAAACCAATCAGATAGCTCAGTTCCATTCCACACTGCAGACCGAGTACTACTGTAAGCATTTTCAAGCACTCTCCCAAATTTCAGTGACAATCCAAGACTATATAGCTTTTAGAACAAGGCACCACGGTCAATGGAATCGAAGGCAGCCTTGAAATCAATGAAAAACACATACAGTTTTTTACCTTGTAACAAGAAACTTTCTGCTATACTTTTAAGCACAAAAATGTTATCTAACGTTGAATAACCATTCCGAAAGCCTGCCTGAAACTCTTTTAGCAAGTTATTTGAAGCGATCCACGTTGTAAGACGATTATGAAGGATCGTCATGAAGATTTTATACGAGGCGTTTAGAAACGAGATTCCTCGATAATTGGCCGGATCCATTAAAGATCCATTTTTATGAATTGGGCAAATAACTGCATCTCGAAATTCATCAGGAAAGAGCTCACCATCCATTACTTTATTAAAAACAAAAGCTAGATTTTTCTTGAAGTTTACTGTTGCATATTTATAGAATTCCAGAGGAATTGCGTTAGCGCCAGCTGCTTTGCCATCCTTAAGGGTAGTTAAAGTTAATTCTATTTCTTGAGCGGTGATGATTTCATCAAGGGTCGCGTTGGTATATCCAGGGGCTGCGTATGTAGTATGTGCAAACATGGAACTGTAGCAATCCATTTTTGAAGCATATTTTTAAATGAATAAGTGACTCACAGGTTTATTGTAATCTAATCAAGTCCAATAGAAAACTACTTAATTACAAGCCAAGCAATGGAGACATGGGGCACATCTTTAAACTACAACTTGTGGAAACACCATCATGAACATCCATCTACAACAAACTGCAATGGTCAAACCAACATTGTTAATATAAATGATTGTTGTTAATTAATAAATCTTCTCTATTTGATCCGAATTCCAGCTGAGATTCCAATCCCACTAAACCTGTGCTCATCTTCTATTCAGCACGTATGGTTAGTACAGCCTTTTCTGGACCAATATGGTGAATATTTTCTGACCATTTCTTGTTGCATCTAATGAGCGCCCGATACTTGTACTTGTAATGCGTCTGCGCACCAAATGCAACACGTGAGCAATCAAGGTAACTGCATGTCTGGTATGGTGAAAGAAATGGCGGTGGCGGCGCACCGCCTCGCTGCCGTGTGACCAACAAACCTGACTTTTAATCTGCACAAAAAAAACGTAATTTAAAATTTCCGTTTCAATTGACCATTTAAGGTGTTTACCTGCCGCCTTGTGGTCTTTGTATAGAGCGCGCTATTGGAATCTCTTCCAGAAATCTGTTGGAAGCAAATAAAAAAAAAAAAATCAGATCAGTATGGAGTATCTACAAAAGGACCGGCAAACACATGTTCCTGTTTTTGGTTTACATGTCTCTAAAATGTTTATTAATGTGTTGCTATAAATCTTGCAACTTAACTTTGCCATAAACTGCTGTCATAATTATTGCGGAGCACAATGACGTTATCTAAGCAAAAGCAATTCCTTACATATTAACCAACTATGTATATATATTTTTTTTTTTTTTTTCAATTAATGATAAATATTTTTGTATACTTAGCAAAGAACTAGGTACGAGTACTTTAATATAGATCATATTTTCAAGACTCTGAATTTAAATTTTTCAGCGAAAACAATTTGAGCAATTTTCAGCATTTTCTTATAACATTGTGAGATATAGGTACTTAGTTTTTAAAAAAATTGTGGTTCACTCCTGCCTAAAGCTGGCCATACACGATAGAGCCAAATGGCTCGGCCGAGTCAAATTGCATCATGTGAATGGGTTCGGCCAAGCCATTTGGACTTTCAGCAGGTTATAAATTCAACAGTCCAATTGGCACCGAGCCATTTGGCTCGATCGTAAATGGCCGGCTTAATACACTCCCTTCAGGAGAAATTAGTGTTTCTATTGCAAGACCATTTCAAAATAGTTTGTATTTGTATACACTTTGCAAGAGCGTTGTTTCGGGGGTCGGACCTTAGCACCCCATATACCTATATGGAATTTTCGCAAAAAAAAGGGAGCAATCTAAAAGGTCAGTAATTGTGTAGTTTCAGAAATTGGTCAGGTTTAGAAAATTTTTAATTAACTCTAGGTTAATGTTTTTCAAGGTCACTCGCGATTTTTGGCAACTCATTTATGGGATATTCGCAAAAAAAAGTAGGTATACCATTTGAAGGGCCACTGGATAGTGATAAAAGGTCAGGTCAGCCATACGTTTTTTTAAATTAACTTTTAAAGTTTTTTTCAAGGTCACAGCAAAAGTCTTTTAGCACCTCAATAATGGAATTTAAGAAAAACAAGTATGCAATTTAAAAGATCAGTAAAAGGTGATAAAAGGTCAGGTAGTTTCAGAAATTGGTCAGCTGTAGATTTTTAGTTATGAATTTAAAACAAAAATGTGAGGTCATTGACCTTCACCTTTTGCTGCGACCTTGAACTTTAAAAATTCATAAGAAAAAAATTATATAGCTGACCAATCTTCGAAACCAGCTAAGCTTTTATGAGGATTGCTCCTTGAACAGAATGGGGACGGAGACGGAACCGGAGCCGAAGCTGGAATAGCTGTCAAAATATAGAATACACACAAATTCAATGTTGCGAACACAACGGAACGTAGCCGCATAAGAATTTGCAACCGCAGACGGAAGAGGTCACCAACTTTTAATTTTGTACGTACGGCACTTTTGACGTTTCAAATTGTATGACGAAAAAAAACAACTTTTTGGGTCGGAAAAAAATATTGTATCGCGAAAAAAATTAGATATTTATTAAAAGGAAAAGTATTGGAAACAAAAAATGTGAATTCTGAGTTTGTACACAAGAATATTATTTTGTTTTTTCTTCAAAATACTTTCAAAGCAGTACAGCTGCATTGTGAGCACGTAAAAAAAATAAAGTACGAAACATATTGATAGCTCTTCCAGTTCCGTCTACGGCTCCGGTTCCATCATTCTATTCTGTTCAGGCAGTTAGGTAACCTTTCAGAGACGCCAATTAGATACGGGACCGGACGGGACGGAAATAGACCTAATAATGAAAGAGCCATCTCTAGAAGTTTGTTGCCTTGAATTAATGAAAAGGAAGCTCAGTATATTTTATCGCTGAGTAAAAAGACCATTAGAACCCTGAAGGCTGATTTCCAATGGCGCGTTCGCGTTAGAGACGCTTACGTATACGTTTACAAGCTTTACGAACGCGTCGACATGACAGACGACTTGCAGAGAACCTGAAAATCAAAATGAACCTACATAACTGTAATTTCGAATTCCTTTCAACAAACTATTCCATTATTTTTTAAACAAAATCGATTTTTTTTTCTTTCAATAAAAGGAATTTGTCCAGAAAACCCGATGTTTTCTTCTAAATAAATCGATTTTTTTGTTGAAAGGAATTCGAACATTAGTTTAACTGTCAAAACGCACGCTAAAGTTGATTTTTTTCAACTTTAACGTCGAGGTAGCTTATGTTACGTTGGTTTGTGTACATGCTAATAGGTGCCAAATCGTAACATAATACCCAACGCTTTCGCGTTGAAAAAAAAATCTGTCAAAGCGACGCCCAACGCGGCATTGGAAATCAGACTTGATAGGTGTACTGTCAGGACATTGTGCCATTGGCATAATGGCCACTAGATTGGGTGTTTCCGCACCCGATTTCTGTAGGAGCTGTCAGGATGTTGAAGAAATAGAAACCATTAAACACCTGCTCTGCGACTGCCCAAACCTCCAAACAGAAACAAACCGCCTCCGTTACTTTGGAAACAGGTTTGTTGGAGAACTGGACGATCTAGCGCAGGTCTCAATGGCTAACTTGAGAAAATACATAGAAAGCACAGGCTGGTTCGTAAATGAACCAGTCTATGTCAACCGTTAGTTTAGGTTTTACCTCTGTTATAGGGGATCACAATGGACCAATAGGCCCCCGTGTACGCAATAGCCTCAGAGCTGGGCACGCCCCTCCTAACCTAACCTTACCTAACCTAACCTAACATTTCAGATGGTATATACTTTTTTCGAATATCCCATAAATGAGGTGCCAAAAATCACTAATGACCTTAAAAAACTTTAACCTTGGATTAAAAATTTTCTAAGCTTGTCCAATTTCAGAAAATAGCTGACCTTTTATGACCAATTACTGACCTTTTAGATGGCATACTTTTATTTGCGAAAATTCTATATATGAGGTGCTAGGATCGACAAACCGTTATTTTGTTAGTCTTTTTTTCGTAACAAAATTTCACTACGACAAAGTACGCTGCCGAATTACAACAGGCCGAACGGAGTTTTCTTAAAATTTACGTAATTGATTGTCGTTCGATGTTTTCGATGTTTTTTTTAGCTATAAGCAGCACCTCACAAAGGTTTAAAAAAAAAGTCTAATTTCTAATAATTTATTGCTTAATAATTTGCCGTTCAGCAGTTCTGAATTAGTTGTGGCAATGTCGAATTTGTCATGCAATGTTTTTATGTTGTTTTTTTTTTTTTTGCAAAATTGTCAAATTGGTATCAAGTTAGCGCAGCACCCCCTGGAAAAGGGGTACAAAAATTTCTTGTTGGAATGGTTTATTGCTAAATAATTTTTCGTCAGTCCTGATGTGATGATTAGTTGTGACAATTTCAATTTTGTCGTGCAATACAAAAATATACAATTTATTTCCGATTTTTCAATTTAACTAAACTATACTACCCACTCCAAACAACATCCCTTTCATACAAGGTGTTTTGCTTTAGTGCCTGTTTACATTGTATTTTTGACGAACGGCGCATCCAGTGAGATGGGTAGATTTTGTGTGAGTAAGAAAGAGAAGGGTTAATTCCACCCAAATTACGCCGATGCGCCAGTTTCATTAAATGTTTTCGGATTGAGCAGGAAGAGTTTTTTTTGTGTGAGTGAGAGATACATGGTTGTTAAGGATGTGAGATAGGGATGGATAGATTGAAATGAAAGAATTTATTCTCTATAATGTAAACACGAGGAACATTTTGATGAACGAAAATATGCTTTGTCAAAAATACAATGTAAACAGGCACTTAGAGATTAAAAACTTTAAAATCAAATAAAACACATACAAATAATGAACACAAGATGGGGCATCATAATGATTTAATGATCGTTTTCACCTAGCAACCAAACCTTACAAAAACAAAACCACCCTTTACTTGTTTGATTCATTGATCAAAATAACTACCAGTAACATTTTTAAAGATTACAACATGCGCACACCACATCATGTTCCCACATACATCCTCTTTGGTGTGCTAAGTATACACAATGACAAAATTCCACCGTCATGTGGACAAGCTATGTTTGTGCAGCCCTGTGGGAGATTGCTGATTAGTTGTGTCGTCCACAATCCCAACCTTTATGTTTTCAAATTCGCTGATATAAATCTACAAACCTATCCGATTTCTAAAACTGATCGAAGTCTCCGAATAGCTTTCCCTCGCGCCAAACCAGAGTCCAAACACACGTTACTGGCCTGCGCCCCAAGAGAGTTTTCATTATCTTTGGCACGATGAGACGCCATCAGGCGCGTCATTACTATACGACCGACGGACGACCAACGACAACGCTACATCAGGTTCCATCGGATATTTAGCGAGAGATCCTGAGGGATTTGGTAGGTTATCACGTGAAACTTTTAGCAATTTTATGCGATACCATTTTCATGTTTGACTATTTAATAGACCAGTAGCAATGAGCAGGAGCACCTGTGGCAATAGCGATTGCGATACCCGCAATCAGCTAGGTTGACAGCAATTTCCCATCACCTCGCTGAGTCTTCCCAGTGCCAGTCAACTTCTTAGCATATTTTCATAATATGCTTCCGCCAAGTACCGCAGGACAGCGTTGATGTAAGCCACGATAAGAATCTTGTCTGATTTCTTGTTTGCAGGATGGCGGTGCGGCTGCGGCGGCATGCAGCAAGGCCTATCGCATGCCCATCGTGTCCACTTGCTTGTGAATCGCAAACATTAAGATAAGGCCACTATATCGACGACCGACAACGATTCGACGTATTGCTAAAGTGTCACTACTTGGCAATAGCAAGATGGGTCCTTGAATGTAATTACGGAAGTCCATTGAAATGGTCAGGAAAAATGTCCCCACGTGTCCCTGTCCCTGTTGCTATACAAGCAACATTATTTCATTTGGTTCGAAGTATTTGTTTTTTTTGACATCTAAATGAGCTGATCGCATGCCAAATGTCCCCATTTAGAATTTATGAGCTCATTGGACGTTTTCCACTTTGTGGACAACTTCAGTCTTTTTTTTTTAATTTAATTTTTTGTTAAGTTAGGACTAAGGTATACTTACCTTCTTTTAGTAGAGAAGAAATAATGTTCGCTAAAAGGTTTTGCAAAATTATTGCCCACAGTTATATTATTGGATTCCATAAACAGGACGACAACCAAGAACCAACCAACCAAGACTTTTAGTGGACATAGAAGATTCAAGTTTGAGAGTCAAGTAATAAATTTCAGAAACCAAAAATATGTAACTAGGTTTCACGATGTACATAAATGGAATGGTATATGATGGGATTTGAGGCATTATAGAAATTGCTTTTAGTTTAATGAACTACGTCCCTTACTTTGGTGGACACTTTTTGGCGGAATCAAAAAATGTTGATATCTGAAATTGTAGCTAATTAAATGCTAATTTGTTGCACAAACCAAAAATTTGTAGCTCGCATAATTTCCGAGTTATTACAGTTTCCGCTAAAATAAGTCTTAAGGTAGCGGACGGAATCTAAAATAATGTGAATTTTAAATAATGATTGACACCCGAAATTGTAGCTTTTAAATGCTCTTGAATCGCGAAAACCGCGATTTTGTAGCTCAAATAGATTATAAAATATGCAAGTTGCTTAGGAATTGTACGTAACTCGCAAGTCAACAACAGATGTACAATTTTTCAGAAGTGTGTTCAACTACTTGCCTATGCAGAGGATATTGACATCATTGGGAGAACGAAACGAACTGTTACCGGCGCGTTTGCAAGTATTGAATCGGAGGCGGCGAAAATAGGTTTGGCTGTTAATGAGGACAAGACGAAGTATACTATCATCAAAAAAGGAATCTCAACATCGTCGAATCGGGCAAAACGTCACGATTGATAGGTACAACTTCGAAGTCGTTAAAGACTTTGTCTCCCTGGGCGCCACTCTAGCATCGCAAAATGACATCAGTGCAGAGATCAAACTAAGAATTACTCTTGCCAATCCGTTTTTCTTCGGGCTAAGAAGGCATTTGAGTAATAAAGCCCTCTCTCAAAGAACCAAGGAGACCTTATATAAGACCCTTATCATCCCGGTACTCCTATATGGGGCTGAAGCATGGACCCTGTCAAAATCGGATGAAAATCTGGTTGGGTGCATTGAAAGGAAGATTCTTCGGGTGATTTTCGGTCCAGTCTGTATCGATGGAGTATGGAGGAAAGATTCAACAACGAGCTTTACGGGCTTTACATCGACGTCGACCTGGTAAAAAAGCTGAAAATACAGCTGCTGAGATGGCTGGGGCACGTAGAGCGCATGGACATCAAGGCTTAAACTTCGAGCAGTTCTTAGCGCCGACTAGTTAAAATAAAATCTAATAGTCTAGAACTACTTTCTCAGTTCCAGGGTTGCCACCTTGTTTTCACGAAATTTCATAGAGGATTCTCAAAATTAACCTTCTTTAGATTTTTATGCAGTCTTATACTTAAAAAGAAAGTTGGACAGACATGCTTAATGAACTCTTGAAAGAAAAATCTAGAATTGAAAAAAAAATAACTTAGCTTATAGTTATTTACAGGCTTTATATTTGATCTCTCCCTTTTTTTCTTTTTTGCAATTGAACCGTATCATTTCAGATTGTCTTTAGTTCTAACTACAAGGTACGGTGCAGTATAGACTACCGCAACTCATGTGACGCACGCAAGTAGAACTAGAACTGGCAACAGACCAAGCTGGCTGGAAGAAGCTTGTTGATTAAGACTATAGTCAATTCCAGACTAAAGCGCCACCTTAAATAAGTAAATATCATTTTACTTAAGGCCTAAGCAATATAAATTCCATAATAATTAGTACCTAATAGAAAAAACTTTTAACACCAATCCCCCATTCACCTGTTTAACACATTGTTGCACATCTCGTTACATAATCTTTGTTTTTGTTTGCATATTCTGTTCTTTCAGAAATAATTACCACGAGGTAAATTAAAACATATTTCTACACTGAAAGCCGACAACAGCTCCGAAGTCAAAGATCACTTCAGCAACACGCAAATTGTTATATAGGTAAATGAAAACAATCCACAGCAAGACCAGAAAGTTCTCTATTTCCCGTATCTTCAGTCTCCTCTGTTCTGGATGGCACGGACTTCTTCGGGACTTCTTATCCCACATTTAATGCCAATCCCCATCAACCACACGTAGTTCGTGCGCTTCTTGCCCTTATCATGCAATAAGATTAAGCGATGTTGATTCTTCTTCCGATCCTATCGCAGTGTTGCCTGCCGAAAAAAATAAATATACTTAGGTACCTCTGTATCCAGTAGTCGATTCTTAAACTGCGATTATTACCACGCTGGCCGCGGCCGCACATCGCACCGATCCGGCTTCCATATAGTCCTATACATAAAGCTGAAAGAGTCGACCATAATATGCCATTTAGGAATCTTGAAGACGCATTTCTTAAGAATCGTGGATATTTATGCCCCACGATAGATCCACGAGAAGAAAAAGCCAGAAGCCAGGAAATCCAAATCGTACCTACTATCTATGACCACACACTATCGCCCAAAGAATACGTGCAGATCAGTACGGGCGGAATTTACGATCTATCTGGAATCTAATTCGGGATTCTTCTTCTCTCTTTTACAACCATTACCAAATATCCCGAATCCCGGTCCTGTCCATTCTCCACCAGGAGTGTTGAGAATTAGAAAAAAAATACAGATTATTGAAATTAATTCCGCGCTAAGTATGTGAATTAGACTGTGGGCGGAGAGCCTGCGGTATCTTGGATCGGTTTGTTTATTGTATTGGCATGGAGCAGTGCTGGGGGATCGTGGGAAAAATCCCTTTCTGGGGGAATTTTGACCTCTAAAGGGACAAAGGGAAAACCGACCGACTTTATGGGAATTCTTTGTTTTTTGAAATTTTACCCGGAAAAGAAAACATCAACAAAAAGTTATAATCAATTTTTTTAGATTAATTCGAAACAAGTCAACATAAAGTTCAAGGTAATGCATTTAAATTAATTTACAAGGGTTATCTAATTCGTGTAATATATTTTGGGGAAAGATTCCTGGGATCATTCTAGGAAAAAACTGTACGGGGGAAAATTTTTATCTTCCCCCATCCCTGAGGCTGGGGTTGGTATTTTCTGAAAAGTTTACTTAAAATGGAAAAATTATTAAAAATCAATGGATTTTTTGAAGTCTAATATTTTATTCTTTTAGTAATTTTTTAAATCAAGTTGTTTAATGTCGAATTCCTTTTACCAAAAATAATCGATTTTTTTTTCTAAACAGACTCCATTTTTTCTTTCAATACAAGGGATTTGTCCAGAAAAATCGATTTTTTCTTCTAAACAAATCGATTTTTTTATTAAAAGGAATTCGACATAAGTAAACAGTTTTTAAAAAAATTAACCTCAAATTAAAAAAAAGATTTTGACTTTTTTTTTAAGAATTAACTTAGAAACAGAGCATTGAATATAAAAAAGAAACAGTAGCACTGACAACAGTAGCAAACATTATTATACAAAAAACTCTTTGAAATAAAAAAATTAGCCTTCAAAAAGATACAACATTATAAATGTGCTTTCGTTGGTTTGTAATATTTTTTTTTCTCCATTTTCAGTCAACTTTTCAACTTTTTTTCTGTGGGAAATAAAAAGGGAAAATATAAAATATTTGTGGGACTAAAAGGGAATTTACCGACTGCGTGAAGGGAATTCTGTTAAAAATGCCACCCAGCACTGGCATGGAGGTACTTTATCGCTACGAAGGGTCAAAATGAATAATTCCAAGATAGGAGGTGATTTTATAATTAAATTCAATAAATATCCTGCACCATGTACCTATGTGTATATCTAAGCTCAAGGATAGGAATAGCCTTGAGCTGAGAAGACACTATCGTGTTACTGAGATATTATGTTGGAGGAAGTTTTGAGCGAAGCGCCATGACTTCTGTGTGTTTTAAGTGAGAGGCGTAAAAATTCCGCACGCTCGTTTTTTAATGCTATTATGCTGGCGATAATATGTAGTATGGATCTGCGGTAGTTGTGCGATGGCATTAATCTGAGATAAAATTCTTCGTGCGTATCCTCTTGCATCCTCATATACATCCCACCGATACCATGCTTCTTTGCCACAAGAGTGTGTGCCTTATCTGATTGGGATTTCTGTCATTTGTAAGGTCTTATGTCAGTTGGCATGTTTCCAAAGCATTTGTGGAAGTCAAACTTCGAATAGCGCACGCGGATAAATGTTGAACATTTATTTCATGCGATATGTATTTACGGTAAAATGTCCATAAATAATTAATTAACTATTTGTGTATTTTTCTATTGAAAACACTCAAATTAAAGAAGCTTTCGATACTTGTTATCCGATAACAGAGTTGTGTGCGATGGAAATAAGTGTAAAACTTGTTACTGATGAGGATTTGTTTCAAGAAGAATACTTTAAGACTAGGTTAACACCTACTTAGCTTCGTTTAAATAAGTTTTAGATATCTTATAAGATAGAGATAAGATCTGGGATAAATTTCTTAGACATAGCGATAAGGAATATATGCGTGCAGGATTATATACGTTAAATTTTTCTCGAAAGCCTGGAGAAAGTTATTTTATTTTTTGTATTTAACTGATCCGGTGTTAAACGATGGTATCTATGTACTATAACCAAGCAATTTAACAAAACTACATGCTCTTTTAATTTAAATGCTAGAATTGGTTGAAATTGTAAGTAGATACTTAATTTTTAATAATCTATATACTGACAAAGTTAGTCCAAGGGATTTAAAAACAACAGATGGGCTACACTGGCACACATTGAACCAGGTAAAGTTAGGTGCCTTGAAACTTTCGAGTAGCCAAAATCTACAGGGACCACTACGGCTACCAATTGTTGCTGGTATGGGTTTAAAGTAGCCGTGGCGTGATGGTTAGTGCGATGGACTGTCATGCAGGAGGTCTAAGGTTCGATCCCCAGCCTCGCACCTATTTATTTAAAAGAAAAAACGGCTACTGCCTCTTGCGAGGAATTGACAAATCCTCCAAGAGTATCTCCTGTCACAGAAAAGTGCCGCTCGTTAGCCGTTCGGATTCGGCAATAAACTGTAGGTCCCCTCCATTCCTGCAGACACGCATACAGGAATAGTTGAGAGTTGTAAGTCACTAGGCCCTAGTTCTTCATGAGCTGTTGTGCCATCAAATTTATTTATTTATTTTATCCAACGTTGCCGCTCGGAAAAAATGTTTTTACCAAATTTTCTGGAAAAAAAGAACATGTCTTTTTCGTGCAACACGAAAAACACCACAAATTCTTTTGTAGAAAAAGGAACTATAAATCAAATGTTATTAAGGAGTTTAGTACAACAAAAATTAAATTCAAATAAAATACTTGTCAAAAAATAAATATGAGTTTCTGCCAATTTTTATGAAATTTGGACCAATTTTTATCCGAATTCGTCAAATTCGCTTTAATTTAAGTAAAGCAATGGAAATAAAAAAGGCGTACCATCACATTGAACTTTTTCGAGGAAATTATTTGTCAACAAAGCATATCCGTAGCATTTGGACTTATGACGATGTGTCGTATCCGGTAGCTGGCTGATGTTATTATTTGAATTTGAAAATTCAATAATAGTTAAAGCGACAGTTGAGTCGTCTTTGAAGGCAATGTGTGGTCGTAGCCAGAACCAAGATTTAGAGATGAGGAAAAATGTGTAACTTCGTTACAAGACAAACTCTTTTGCTTAACTACTTCCGGGCATACTAAATATAACGACAACCAAGGCAGAAGGATTTCATTTCCCAACAACTTGAAAATAAATCAAAGGAAAATGATTCAGGAAACACTTTTAAACCTGGAAGTTGTAAATTTTGTTCAGCTTTGAATTGAGTTACACTCTCTAATCTAAGCTTTTGCCTAATGAATTCATAGCACATGAAGCATTTGTTTTCAAAGAGCAAAAGGAACCTCTTTCGAAATCACTAGTGCGCAAGACTGCATATCTTAATCCTATACACATAATATATATGCATTATCAATATTCAGTTCCTCAACTAATGAAGAGAGACCTCAATCGAAATGCTTGCGCTTGGCCATGCTCCGTGTTATCCTGGTTGGGTAACCCCATCGCGGCGCTCTATCTAAATTAATATTTCCCAACACCTAGCATGCTGGCTGATTGAATCTCAGAGAGTGCTCTTTTGGTCGGTGGTGGCTGGGCTGGTGGGTATTGAATTAAAGCAGGCGCCCTGCCTTATGCTCCATACCCAATCATGTGTAAAAGTTTTTTTGCTGGTTGCACTGATACACTTAATTGGATATTTATCAAACTAGCAATATCTAGTGTGGAATCTTTGTGCGCGCAAAGCGTTTTTGTTTGGCGTGGTTAAGGTGTGTAAAATTTATTGCTCCTGCCATGTTTGGATGTGCGCGAAGGCGGCAATGAATGCAGGTGCCCAGTTGTTGGCTCTCGCACCAAGAAACTATCCAATTTGGAACAAAAAACTAATTGAAAACAATGTTTGAATAAGGGATTAGCTTGCGCACAGTCATAAATCTTTGCTTCCTTTCGTTTTCTTCTCTTTTGGATATTGCTATAATTCCAAAGTGCGCAGAACCTTAAACATTCCGTATCAAAGGCGGCTCGTAAACCAATGACCACTCCAAATCGAAACTACCGATAAGGAGCCGAAGATGACGTGCATGTCATACAGAACAATTTTATTGAAAGAACTCTGCCGCTGCCACCAGCGTGCGTCCACCATTGGGTGTCCTTTGGTAGTGAATGTATGGTGGCCTTAAGTCTTGTCCTCTAGCTCTCTGTTATGACACACAAGTCATAATCTCTGTAGGCGGTAATAAAATACCCCTTTTCATTTGAGACAACTCAATGGATATTATTTTATGATGCACCTAATGTGGGTTGTCATCTTATGGCTACTTACCTGTCCTCGGCGGGCTCAGATGCACGGCTGATATTTACAATGGGCATGCGTGCAACTTTAGCTTAACTCGTATTCATGATGATCGGTTCTCTTTTAAGTGCATGCTGGACAGTACTAGAAGATCGGAAACCAATTTATGATCGATGCAAGTTTTGGCTAAGGAAAGAGAAATGCAAAAAGAAAGTGGTTTGTCTGTGGGTGCCATTGAACAATCTGGGTCAGGAGTGGGTGAGTTCAACAATTCACGCTGAGTCAAAAACTACTCTCCAGGAGTTCCAGAAAGTATTATGTTATTATTATTACTGTTGAATCGCCCAGGTAAGTACCTGACATACCTAGGTACGTACCTATGTACATTAAATATATGTGTGGATAATGTGGTTTTCGATTCAACCATTTCAGATTTGGGGGTCAAAACACAGACCAATCGTTTTGAATCGAACGAATCTGGATTGTTTTGGTTCTTTTTTTAACTGTGTGAGTATTTCAAGCTCAAATTTGAGTAATCTTTGTAAGGTTTGTCAATTGACCATTCGGCACTGTGACTAAGTACAATGCATAACCAGAACAAGCACGGGCATACGGTTCCTGCGCAGATCACATTTTTTTACGTGGAGTGTGGATTGTGTCCAAAATCAAAACACAACACGATATACATTACATAAGAACGAACAACTAATGTAAATAGAAAATGTTTAAAAAATTTATTTTTAGTAGCTATAGCTAGTTGCTACGATTTCAGCTACAGGGAATGCCTTTGACCTATAGTAGAAAAACGTGCAAAATTAATTCAGCTGAAGAATATTACAGGTGATCAATATATGCCCCTTTACTGGACACAGATCTGCGAGAATGATTCCAATCTGAAACCTTGGAAGTGTTTCAACTAACACTTTTCATTCCAGAAAATATCAATGGTGAAGTCTCTACGCTTCGGACTCCTCTTAGACATAAATAAAGAACCTGCTTTAAAAAAAAAAAAACAGAGCATTATTCAAAAAATTTTAAGTATTAAATGGACATGGAAGAAGAATAAAATGTTATTGATGTTTTTGAAAGGTAGGTAAAATTGCACGAAAATTGCCCGCCTCCCCTTGAACGAAATCCTGGACCCGCACCTGTTTATATGTTTTCAAATTTATTTAAAAACTAGATTTTAGACTTTTTTGAATGCATCTTGCAAACGAAAAGGTCCCTTACAAAATGTCTTTGATCACTATATTTTATATCAGGGCCCTTAACTCTTAATTATTGATTTTTTTTTTAGGTTGTTATCCAATAGGTTCGTTCCTTTACTTTGAAACTCTGTGATTTTCTGTGCATTTTTTTTTTTTATATAAGCTTTGACATGACTTTAGCTTGAAATTCACTCAAAATTACACAGAAAATCACAGTTTCGAAGTAAAGGAACTAGGCTAATTATTTAACATTTCGAAAAATTGGATTTTTTATGTGGTATTAAGGCTACATTCTAGAATTTTTGCAAAAACTGGAAAAGTGAAAAGTAGAAACGTACTAGAGATACTCGAGTGCGAGAAAGCGAGAAAGAGGGAGAGGGACAAAAGTAACAATTTTTGCTTTTGGGATTTCTGCTCTTTCGTTTTTTGGAATAACCGAAAACAAAATATTTTATCTAAAAGATGGATTATTTATCTAGAAACTGATAAAGTTAAGTTTCAAAAAATGACGAATTTACATAGTTGGTTAAATTTTCCCAAGACTATTCGCTTGCTATCTCGTCCTTTATGCCCAGAGCGAAAGTAACACATTCTGGCGTCTGAAGACAAAACTAGGTTGAAAAGACTGCATTCAATTGAAGACTGCAGTCAGTTAAATCAGAGTTAATTGACTTATATATTTGAATACAAGTCAAAACTTTGATTTTTTACTGTGACTTTGAAACTAGAGTCAGCAGTCATATACGATATTCTGACTTATAATTCAATTCGGGCAGTCAATTGACTTACAGTTAATTGACTGCATTACTTTTTGACTGGTTCCAGCCTTTAAGTCACTTAAAAGTCAATTTCTTTTTTAAAAGTCAGTAAGTCATTTGACTGCAGTCTTTTAAATTAAAATTGGGTTCTTTAGTCTTTTAACTTGAGTTACAATTGTTGAACGTTGGATTAAAAATTAAACTACGTTTGTTCAACTGGCCCGTAATGAAAAATTGGCTTCTACACTACACAAAAATAAGTACATAAATCATTTTTTTTTTTTAAGGCTTAAGGCAGTAAAAAGAATAAAAAGAAATAAATTGACTTAAGTTAAAAGACTGCAATCAAATGATTTACTGACTTTTGAGTGACTTAAACACTGGACCCAATCAAAAAGTAATGCAGTCAATTAACTGTAAGCAAAGAATATAAAGTTACCAAGAAGTCGCATCTCATACAAATTTTCTACTGAAAATGTCGGGTTCCAATGTTGGGACCCGCACTTTCGCTATTTAATGGGCTTTTCAAAATTTCTCTCAGCGCTTTTAAAATGAGATACCACACACATTGAAACAGTCTGCTTTTTTGTCCTTGAAAAGCCCATAAAAAAAGCAAAAGCTCTGGGAGCAGGCCGCAATACTAGAACCCACCATGTAAAAATGTGCAGTAAAAAAATTGTATGAGATGCGCCTTCTTGGTAACTTTATATTCATTGCTGTAAGTCAATTAACTGTAAGTCAATTGACTGTCCTAATTGACTTCTAAGTCAGAATTTTTAATATGACTGCTGACTGTAATTTTAAAGTTAGTCATTTTGAAAGTATCTTTTAAGTCGATTAACTTAAGTCATCAACTGACTTAAGTTTTTACATCTCTGACATTCTTGAGGATCAACCCAGATAAACCGAATAAAATATCGCGACGAAATTTTAAGAAAGACGGCTTAACCTTTTTGCTGCATAAACAAAAAAATTGGATGAAAGAATAAAGGTCATTTTCCAGCCCGTTTTTTCTCCTCTACAGAAAACACCCTTTTTGCACTTTAATAGCCATAATGTAAGTACAAATTTATAAAAACTAGTCAACTTATGATAAATCATGATTGGATGACTGGTACCATCAATATTTTTTTAATTTCTCTAATATCTCCATAATATAATAATTAATAATATTCAATTGCTATAATACTCGCCCAATTTATTTATTATTAAACAACAAAAAAAAAACAATTATAACTTTGAAATGCAACTACACTCACATTTTGAATAAGTTCTTACAATTTAGCAGAAGCAGTCCTTGAGAGTTGCATGTCTGCAGAAGGTTCGCTAATAAACTTGCGCACAATATTAAACTTTGGATGATTCTTGTCTTGCATCAAATTAAAGATAACACTTTCGCTAGTCGTAATTATGCACCCCAACTCCTTCAATCGGTCCAAAGCTAAATCCCGATCTTGATTAAGGCGGGAACAACAACAATCTGCGACGAGATTGACCTTATAATCGTTTTCTATCAAATCAATTGCAGTCTGCTCGATACAAACATGGGACTTAAGAAAAAAAAACGTTATTAATTACATACTAACAATTTTTCAAATATTATCTCAATTTACCTCCAAACCAAAGAGAACTACGTCTTTGGGTTTCTCGTTTGGAAATAGCTCCTTAATTTTGGATTCCAATTGTGGCACCATCATACTGAACTTGGTTTTCGGGATAATTCCTGCTGCATGGCTAACGTCCAGCTCCTTAACAATTTTTCCCAACTTTTCTGGATAGTGTTCTGTGGCTATAAGGGGAACTTCAAGCACTTTTCCGGCATTCACCTTGAAATGGGTTCGGGTATGCAATTATGGTTTGTGTATTAAATGGGACATTTCGTTGGAGCTCTGGGAAATTCCTTAGCTTTAAAAGATATAAAACTCACCAACTTGTTGGTATTTGTTACCATGTTATCAAACAACGTCATGCCGGGACGAAACTTATCTTGAATGTCGCAGAGGAGAAACAATGTTTTCTTTGGATCTAGTTTACTTAATCTTTTTGCCATTTCTCAACGTAAAATTTAACGCAGATCACAAGTCCTAAATAAACTTTAACTTCCAAACAAAACACAACAGAAAACTCTGAAATTTGGACTACTATTGCGGATGAATAGTAGAATTACGAATTTCGATTTATTGGAATTGGTGAGTAGAATGTCACAACAAAAAAAAATATGGATTTAGTTTTCTTTCTCAAGGTTGGTACTTGTCATTGGCCTCATTCAGATATCCTCAAATCGGATGCATTCAGTCAGAATAGAAATGAAATGATGACTATACTCTGTCCACCATGAATGAAAGAATAATAAGATTGCGCCATTTGTTACCTCATTGGAGACAAATGATATGTAAACAAATATGGCCGCCAGTAGTTTGTTTAGTTCATCGATTGTTCGGTTGTGTTTTTTTCCTTTCGTGCGCGTTTAGTAGATTAAAAAAACAAAGATTTCGTTTAAAAATACGATTATAAATACCGAATTAATATTATTCATTTGAAATAAAGGTTTTTTCATTTAAAATAAATCGCCAAAAAGCAAACGAAGCGGCGATGTGTAAAGTAGAATAGATAATTCAGAACTTGTGCACTTTTTTTACACTACACTTCACTTTTAATTGATTCAAATTAGAACAATTAATTAAAAATTCAAGTTAAAAACTTTTCCCGGCTTTCTCTAGTAGGAAAAAATCATATTTTTGTCTCCAATTGCGCAATACGAGCTGTCAAAAATTACAACAACAAAGCGAAAAAAATGAAATGGCGTAATCTTGTATTCTTTCATTCATGTCTGTCCACTATAATTTTTCTTTCGCCTGTAGTAATGTATTTCAATAAGCTGTCGGTACTTCAAAGCTCTTAAGCGATAGCCATAGTGAGTCGTATTTATTAGATTTTTGACTATTTAAACAAAGTCCAAGATTTTTGAAACGGTCGGAAATATGCTTTAACAAAAAAAAAATTTGCATTTGTCAAGGTTTAGACAATCAATTTGGGTATCCAAAGATAGATAAAAAGTAAGACAACGTTTATAAATACGACCGAGTGAGCATCATGATGATTTGCCAAATTTAATGTGGCTTTACCATCTCTTGATTTAGGCCTTATGTGATGTAGATTAAAATCAAGGTAGGCGAAATACATTATCGATTACGTATGACAGTTTTGCTCACGACTGATATTGTGTACACTATCTGTTTGATGGTATATGTTAGGCAGACTGATTTTTGATATTGAACGACAGTCAGCAAACTGAGGATATGTCGTCTGATCGATGATTTGTACCAAATATCATTGACAAGTCATCAGTCAGCATTTAATTATGTCAAATTCCTTTCAACAAAAAATTTGATTTTTTTCTAAAAAGAACCATTTTTTTTTCTTTCAATAAAAGGAGTTTGCCCAGAAAAATCGATTTTTTCTTCTAAACAAATCAAATATTTTTGTTTAAAAATCACATCCTACGCATTTGTATAGAAAATGATAAAAAAAAATAATAATAATTCTTTTTTTTTTATTGGTTTTCATTTAACTCCAATAAAATTTGTATAGGTTGTTCTATGCCTTCTGTTATTCGTTAATCTTAATTTTTATACCTCTATCTTTAATTTGCTTCTTATCCTCAACTCTCCAACGAATCTACAAAGTAAGTACTGTGCCGCCTCTTTAGGTGACGCTACTTTCTTTCCTCTTCATGAGACTATACTATAGGGGAGAAGAGGGAGACTTGACCCTCCCCCCCCCCCCCTAAATTTCCAGATCCAAAAGAGTTAAAATAGCTCATTCGGCAGAATTTACAAGTGTCTACCAAATCATATCAATGTGTCTATGCTAGTCATAATTCAACTCACATGACAGTTATAATTTTTTTTCTCAATTTAGCTAAACTGGGGAGACTTAAGTCGTATCCAAAGAGCCATATATTCAGCTTCACAACTGGAAAGTGCAACCGTTGGCTGTTTCTTTCTTGCCCATGAAATTGCACAGTTTTCAAATTTAAAAATATAACCTGTGCACGATTTTCTATCATCTGTATCCGACGCCCAATCAGCATCGCAATAACCATGAAGCTTCGAAGTATCATCATCAAGTGATTTAAAGGTCAGCTTTGTAGTCCTTTGTGTTCTTCAAATATCGAAAAATTCTTTTTACTGCTTTCCAATGAGGTTGCCCAGGTTCATGATTAAATCTGCTTAAACTTCCAATCGCTTACGTTAAATCAGAGGCCGAATTCCCGCATCGGCGAGTGGATCATACGTCACTGAAATATTTTACATTGTCATTACTGCTCCATTTAAAATACATTGTAAAGAGTAGTGCCAATTGAAATAATTCAGTGACCTAAAGAGCTCACTGATGCGATGATTTATGGCCTCAGGTCGTGTACATAGAGACAAATATAAAATACTGCCAATAGCTTCCTGGTAGGGTACATTCTCCATGTACTTAATTTCATCTTCAGTCTTCGGTGACATATGTCCTTTGTGAATTTGGTGTTTGCCATTAGAGAATCGATTGGAGACAACCAGACATACCAAATCGTTCAATTATATGCTCTGTGTATTTTTTCTGATCCAATGAGATCGTTCCAGTTTTACAATCCCTCGTGATTCTCATTCATATAAAGCTTCCAGCTTGACCAAGATCTTTCATACTGAAATTCTTTTTGAGATTTGCTTTTAATTGGTTTTTCCAAGCATTGTTGTTTGAAAAAATAAGGAAATAGTCTACATAAATAGCAACAACGAGCATACTCTTTTTCTCCCGTCGAAAATATATGCAACCATCTGTTTTGCAACGTTGGTATTCAGATTTGACCATCACATCGTTCAATTTCGTATTCCATTGACGACTAGCTTGCTTTAGTCCATAGATAGTAAACAGACTCATCCACTGCCGTCATCAAAACTATCTGGTTGTTTCATATATACTTTTTCTTTAACATCTCCCTGCAAGAAGGCTGATGTAATCGCATCCATCTTTGAAGAGAGAGCAATGAGAAGCCTTATCGATGAATATCTAACCACTGGCGAAAATGTCTCTTCATAATCGATTCCAGGACGTTGACTGCACCCTTTGGCCAACAGCCTTGCCTTGTAACGGATAACTGCCCCATTCGAATCGGTTTTCACTTTAAAAACCCATTTCGAATTAATGGTTTTCCTTACCTTTGGGAAATCTACCAGTTCCCAGGTGCGATTGTCGAGTAACGATTGATATTCTTCGCTCATTGCATGTTCCCATTCTTCACACTTTGAACTTCACATAGCCTCTTCAACAGTTTAAAGGTTCTTCAATATTGCTGCACGCCATGTACGTTATACAGTCAGGAAATTGTCTTTTTTTATGCTCTCTAGATGACCTTCATAATCTGGGTTTTCGGATTAACTTGCGTCATCTGAGCACTGAACTATTGTGTAAAACGTATTTTTCATTATTACAATCAGACAATTTACCTTTTTCTAAGAAGGTGACATCTCGACTATTTATTGCGTGGTTGGTAGTTGGATCATACACACGATGTCCTTTAGTTCCCTCGCAATAACCAATCAAGATCAGCTTCTGTGATTTTACGTCAAACTTTTTTCTTTTAACATCACGAACATGAACCATCATCGCATCCGATCTGAAAATTCGCAAATAGCTTAAGTTGAGTTTCGATCCAGTCCAAATTTCAGTTGGAGTTTTGTCATTCAAAACACGAGATGTAGAATAATTTTTTAAATAAGCTGCCGTTGACATCGCTTCTGCCCAAAAATTTTTTGGGAGACCCGCATCTTGTAGCATGCACCTTGCACGCTCCGTTAGTGTTCGAATTGTTCGCTCAGCAAGGCCATTTTGTTGTGGTGTATAAGGTGGTGACGTCTGCTGTTCAATACCATATATGACTTTTGAGCAGCTTTTTAAACTTTTGATCGCAGAATTCCGTTCCATTGTCTGATCTGAATTTCTTTTCCAGTTTGCTTCTCAACTAGACATTTAAGTTCACAGAACTTGGAAAAAGTTTCGTCCTTCGATTTTAAGAAAAATAGTTAAAAGTTTTTCTGCTAAAATCGTCAACCAGAACAAATGCGTATCGAGTATTTTCCATTGAACCTGCCAAGTCAGCACGTATAACTTCCAAAAGTTCTAGTGCTCTTGAGCCATATGTTTGTTGAAAGGTTGTCTTGACTGCTTTCCTTTTAAGCATGTTACGCAAATATGATCTCCACCGTCTTCGAGATATGAAATACCATCAACCACACCATCCTTCATTTTCTTCAGGTCTTGATAATTTAAATGACCCTATCGCCGATTCCAAGTATCAAAATTTTCAGCCGATGCTACTGCAATGTATTCACATTGTTTTGAATCATTGAGCCTATATAAGCCATCTTTCATCGAAGCTGTTGCTTATATTATGTTTTGTTGGTCCCGAATTTCGCATCGACCTGTATAGAACTCGACAGTGCGTCCACGTTTTGTCATTTGACTTACAGAAAAAAGATTTGCTGTTAAATCCGGAATGCACAGCACGTTTTTTACTTCGATCGTATTTGATTTTTCATTGACTTCAGTCAATAGCTTCACCGGACCACAAGTTGCAACCTTCATTTTGGTATTATTGGCAGCGGTAATATCAGCTATTGTATTCTTTGTATTGAAGATCCAACTTTGGTTCATGGTAAGATGTTGCGTTACACCAGAATCAATATACCAATCACCTCGCTTGAAATTGCCAGTCAAGAATACAGCACTAAAAGATGCACCTGATTTATTTTTGTCATCAAGATTTTTTGTCTTGTTCATCGGACACCTTTGTCTTCAAATGTTGGCTGCAGTGTCTCCCATACCTCTGTAGCTGTTAAAGTATCTTGGACATGGACATAATTACTTGGATCAACGCTCAAAATAATCGCTGCTCTTGCCTTCGATATTTTATTTGGATCCTTTTCCGTCCCAAGAACCGCATTCCAATTGTTGTTGTACTCCAGGTATGTTTGCATCGCAAACTTCCATGTTGCACAGTTTTCACGACCCTTAAGTCGCTCAATCGATTCCAAAAAAATTCTTATCACTTGCCATTGCACGTAATCACAATATTGGTAACAGCACCAAAAAATTAAATTTATTGTCAAAGAAACAGTTCACAAATTTGTATCTTCGAATTATTCTGGGCCCATAAACTGTAGTAGAGCTACGTTTATTCCAGAAGTTTTAATAAATAAAAGTCGGAAATAAATTTTTGTGTGAACATAATGAGGTTGAACATCGCGATAACAATGTGGATGCCACTCATGTGAAAAGTCACGTGGCAGTGGAACGACATGTTTTCACAATCCACATGTCTTTTAAGTTTGACTTTCTATAGAATTTATCCCGTGGTTTTCACAATTTCTGTTTAATAAGTACGCGGCGGGCAGCTATATGGCTTCTGCCCGCACCATTACACAGTGTGGGATTTCACTCATCTATCGGAATTAAATTAATAGCGCTTTTTGATAATTCTTTTTTTTGCAAGATTAATTATAAATATGTGAATAATGAAATTTAACAATAATTATTAATATACTTTGTCAAATTTTTGATTTACAGAGCTCCGAAAGTACACGTTTTTTGCACTTTGGTAGAAGATCCTTTTTAAAAAATGAATTTTGCTCAGAAAAAAGCTTTTCATAATTTTTTTTTTGTAATATTTATATAACAAATATTTACCAAATTGAAATCAAACAAAATTTTTGTATATACTTAGCCGAATTTTTGATGAACGGAGTTCTGAAACTACGTGTTTTATGCACTTAAATAAGCACATCTTAAACAAATTAATTTCCCTTGTAAAAAAATTTGTTGTTTCTTTTTGCTTACATTGATTATGAACGAACATAAAATATCTACATAAATTAAAATAAAAATTATTCACATTTTTTTTTAAAAAAAGGGGCTGTAAAACAAAATTTTTATCTTATGCTGGTTACATTTTAGAAGCTCTAGGACTTCAAAAATTAGTTTTTTCGTAATTTCGCTAGACATTCTGAAATAGGCAAAGAATACCATGTATCAAAAATTGAAACATTTATGTACTTCTACCTACTACAAGACCACATTTAGGTCACACAAAACTTATAACCAAATCACAACACATTATGTGGATTAAACTAATAGATAATAAATAAATTAATATATAACTATTAAAGTTAATTAAGTTCAAAACAGACGAAAATTTTCAATAAAAATATCTTTAAAAGGCCAAATCATAAATAAAAGAGAGAAAACCCTTTAAAATCATATTTGTTTGGAAGTTGTATTTTTATTGAATTAACTCTTTTTTTTCAGTTCTACAGTAAAAAGTTTTTACATCAAGTGTAGAGAATTTAATCATCTACAAGATAGTGTAAGTATTTTTTGCAAAAAAATAACTGTTCAAGATATAACGTAAGGCATTTTACAACTGTCTATCGAAGACGGCCCCCAAATGGTGGCGGGAGGGGTTCAGTCCCGATAATCGAAAGTTATACTCACCAACCCATACACACATGCAAATTTGTATTATTCACAAGTAAAGTCTTAACTACATTGGCCACTTTTTGCAAAATTACAAAAGTAAAAATATTTTTTTTCCCGCTAGCGCAATTGTTTTGTGAAAAAGAATGTATACAATTCTTTTTAAACCAAAATTTAGGCTTAAGCATCATTTTTATAAGTTTTCCAGTGAGAAAAACTATCCCAAAATGAGTTTGAAAATTTTTACTTTTTCACTTTTTTGGCCTATCTAGTTAAGGCTTAAGATTGTTATTTATTTCTAATTTTTTTTTTTGCTGAAAGCCAATTCGAAAATGAAAAAAAAAAATGTATGGGTGTCGCACCTACGCGCGGCAATTTATAGTGGTTAATAGTCGCCAGTTATAGCTTTCATTAAAAACCATAAATGCAAAATTTTGTCTTTCCATTTTGAGGCACTAATAGAAAGAAAGATGATGGCATTTTGGTATCAAAATGAAAGGAATTATTCACTGAATTTTTTCATCAAAAAAATTGTTTATACATTTTAAAACTTTCTTTTAAAATAAATTTTTATTATCTCAATGATCAAAATGGTTTCCAATATGAAATTATTTCATTTTCAGTGTGAACACTTTGCGTAATTTTGAAATTTAGTTCTCGAAAATGTGCAATTTCAGGCTCAGTGGGAACATACACTACTACACGAGTGAGTAATATGGCCGTAAGGCCCATCGCCCACTAGACAACTTTTTGTTGCTCCAAATCCAATTACATTAGCTTATATGATAGAGCGCCCACTAGGCAATTTTTAGTTGCGCAACTTTATGTTTCTCGGAGTTGCTTGCGGAACTCTTTTCCCGGCAACTTTTTGTTGCTTACCCTCGTCCACGAGGCAATTTCCGAGCAACTTTCAGTAACTTTTGGGAATTTTCCAAAATTTTTGCCAAATGGGAGGCTTTTAACCCGAAAAACAAATTTATTTTCACACGAATTTTATATCGTCACTGATCCAAAATACAAGGTCAATTTAACATTTCAATTAAAAATACTGAACCCAAAAGTTGCTCGGAAATTGCCACTAGGCAAACAAAAAGTTGCCTAGTGGTCGCTCTCTCATATAATCTTATAAAGGTAATTGGATTGGGAGCAACAAAAGTTGTAGTATTAGTCGTTTAGTAGAAGGTTTAGGCTGCAAGTAAAACCAACATCAGTTTGTGCAAGTAATTTTTTAATTAAATTCCGCTAGACGTTCGAATTATCTCACTGTGCATTGGCCGACCTTCAGCTATTAACACGCCGACTCCACAGGACATACAGATGCCCAATATCAAAATCACAATAAAATCAACAATCAGCTTCTTTTTTCTCACTGGGCACTGTATGTCATGTCGTTAGTTATGTCGATAAATTCCACTAATAAGTCAGAGCAAGAGAATCACCCAAAAATTCCTTTCAGTGCTACTTCTACCATTGTATATATATTCTATAGTACTCTCATGGAACGGAAACTTTTAGTACTGCGTGTGCTCTACAGGAGACACTGTCGACACCACAAACCATGAGAGACTGATATTGGAGACCTTAGAATTAGGTGAGGAAAAGGATTTCGACAAGTAGTAAGAGTGAGAGGTTTGTATTAATTTTGGTCTGACAACAATTAAGTGGAGTAAGTGAGAAAAATAAATCAGCTGGTAGCGTCGTGGCAACGAGGTTTTTTTTGTCGTAGGTAGCTATGTCCCCTTTCACACAGGGCAACTGAGTTGCCGGCAACAATTAGTTCATAGGCGAGAAGGGCAGGAAGAAAGAGGGGGAAATGAAATCTTCCCGGTCAACAAATTCAGGAAACTTTTTTGACGTTTCTCTTCACACTACGTTTGTGTGCGTTCAACCAAGGTAGTTTAAAAGGAAAATACAGCAAGTCTCCTCCAACTTTGTATCTGCGTGTGAAAGGTACAGGAGATTGTTAAGGAGATTTAAAGAAAACGTCAAAAAAATCACCAGCAACTAGTATCTTCGTGTGAAAGGGGACTATAGAATATATGACAGGAGGTATTCTCCCGCTTTTTTTTTTTGTTGCAATTTGATAATTTGATTTGGAATTTTCAATTCTTTGTGAAAGCTGAAAGCAACGTTGCTAAATTTCACGATTTCACAAAGTTGCTTTCTTTTCGAATATGCTTGAAATAGATTTTTGGCTGTAGGTATATAAATAGTTATTTGTTATTTTTTTTAGTTTGGTGACGTCACAAGAATAAGATGGCGACATCGGTGTTTGCAATAAGCATATTTTGTAGGTATCTGTCAACGTGGGTAGTTGGGCAAGTGCATGCATTACGTATGTTGGTAGATACATATAAAGGGTGTTTTGTATAAAATGTGACAAAAGAGTGGGCTTTTAGCTTGAATTGAGACAAGAAAAAAAAATCGTATGGGGAAGGGGGTCTATTTCCGTTTGTTTAGGTGGGAAAGCCAAGTTTTTTAAAAATTGTCTTGAAATAAAAATAAAATTATTAAAAAAGAATATTATATCATTAAAATATAATGATATACATATACCTTTTTTGTAACCAGAAATTCATTTTTTTATCTTGTTTCAGAGAATGTTTTTTTTTTTTAATTATTTTGAAACTCAAAATTTAAAAAAAAAAAAATAAAACCTAAATTTTTTGTCGTCCTTTTAACAAAAAAAATAGATTTGTTTAGAAGAAAAAAATCGATTTTTTTGTTTTAAACATTCGATCAATTGTTAAACAAATACCTACTAAAATAAATGTTTAAATGTTTTCTAGTTTTTGTAAAAAATTTAAAATAACAAAAGTTAGTTTTCCTAGGTTTTCCTTATATTCGATACTAAAAAAATTATAATGTGCCAATGTTTTAAATATAAGTTGTTACACCTAAAATCTATTTCAAAAAATCAAATTTCTGATTTTTCGAAAATTCGTATTTATAAATTTTTCTGAAAAAAAAGTTATTCGATTTTTTGAAATACTTTTTAGGTCTAAAATTATATGAATTTTGGTATGAAAGAATTGATATAATTTACATCTAAAAACTATTAAAAAATTCATTATGTAAAACATTATTTTAAAGTAATAATTTTATAGTAAAAATGTAAAAACTTTATTTTTAAAAACTCTGTACTTTCTATTTTCTCAAAAACTAGAATATTTAAATTAAAACAATTATTTTAGTTTTTAGTATTCAAAATGTAATTATGCGAAATGTAAAATTTTGAAAGTTTTATTTTCATAATTAATTTTTGTCAAAAACTAGTTCTATAAAAACTTACTAAGAAATTTAAAGAATTAGTGTTTTTGACCTTATGTTAAGTGCTGCAGATGTTTTTTTAAAATATTTGTTTCTGCTTTATGTACTGTCTTTTAGTCTTCTTCTTCAATAGGTAAGTCATTTTTACTTGCGATATAGGTAGACAAAATACTTGCATTACAAAATTGTAGATGTAATTTACAAAGTTTACAGGTACAAATTATCTATTTATTTATTTTTATGAAAGTTTTGAAAAAAAAATTTTTACCAACTTTTTTTTTGATTTTTAAGAACTGGCACTTCCTAGATTACGAATATGCATGTTTGAAGTGGCTAGGTCTTTTAGTTTAGCCGCAATTCAATTTTAAAGGTGTAAACTTTGATGCCTCTAGGACGTCTAGTTTAGCCGCAAATCGCGTTTAAAGATTTTGTTTTGATTTTTTATATTATGAGATGCGTACATTTTTTTTTTAAATTTTTTTGAGCATTTCAGAATTTTTTTCTTTTAAAATGAATTTTTAGCGTTACCGATACGATTTTTCGAAAAAATTCACCAATTTTATTTTTTTGAATATGTTTTCGTTCTCAAAATTGACATACAAAATTTATTTATTTTATTCTTTTGACTTTCCAACGTTTTTTCTATTTTAAAATCTTTTTTTTAATTGCCCCTACTATAAGGGGAAAGTAGACCCCTTTCCAACCCCTCCTCCCTCTCATCACCATTCACACAATTTTTCACTTACCTACTCGGTCTTACATTTTGATGAAAAATATCCTGTGAAAAATGCAATTGAGTCCAATATATTCAATACCCACAAAAATAATTTGTTAGAAGAAAAACAATTATTTTATGATGTTATGATATTTAACGGAGGCAATGATTTTTTAACTAAATGTTTTTTTTTTTAATTTTAAAAAAATTGAAAATAATTTCCCCTCCCATTAGTGGAAAATGCACCCCCTCACACCCCTTCCAAAAGAAATTCTGTTCCACGTACCTTCACGATAAAACATTTTCACACAAACATATTATGCAAAACACCCAGTTAATGTATTCAAATTCAATATTTTCAATACAAATAAAAATATTTTTTTTTTGAAAAAAAAAATACCTTAGGATTCTTAGTTTTGTTGCTAGGTAATGACTTTCGTTTTTAATATTTTTTTTCTATTTTTAATTTTTTTTTATTCACCACCCCCGCCTCCCTATGGGTAATACAACCCCGTCAACCCATTCCCAAAAATTTAGTTATACTTTACCTACATGGTCTAACGTTTTGATAAATATTTCTCAAACACCCTATAAATTGATTTTAATTCATTACATTTTATATACATATACCTATACCTACCTACCTAAATCATGACGAGCTACCCACAAAATAGAAAATTTTTTCCCTTCGTTTTAAAACCAAAAAGCATTTATATTAAAAATGGCAACCGTGCTAATTTGTTTCCTAGTCATTTTCACAAAACACAAAAATGTGACCTCTTTTGAACTATATTTATTATCGTTCTTTCTTTAAACCAGAGAAAAAAAATAAGCCACTCCCACCTATTTGTATAGAAAATAATAAAAGAAAATGTGCAAAATGGTTTTTTCTCGTCTCCCTTCAGCTCTCTTAAATTTTGTATACTTTCTTCTCGGTCTTTTATCATTTCTTTTATCCTAATATTTATTCCTTTGTCTTTCAATAACTGACAATTCCCAACTCTCCAACCACTCCACGAGTGCAATTGCTAAAAGTTCTGCGTGTGCTCGCCTAGACGTCGCCTCGTTCGTTCCTCTCCATGAGAGTACTATAGAATATATATACAATGATACAATGTTCGTAAGCAAGAACAGAAAAAAATTCATCTCCTCTTTATTTATTTTCGTCATTGCCTTGGCGCGAACATCTGATTAATGTATCTCCCTTACTCCCTTTAGTAAGATTGGAATAAAAATCATACAATCCTCTCATTCTTGCTACTTGTTGTCGATTATTGTCCAAAGAAAATTCTCAAGTCTGCAACGTCAATTTCTGCAAATTTATGTCGACTACAGCGCCCCCAGTTGCCGCGAATGTTCAGCACTTTTTTCTGTTCCATGAGAGTACTATAGTTTTTATATACAAAGGTATTATGTACATGTCTACAAAAAATTCAAGTACATGTCATGTTGACACGAAAGCTACTTTTTGAACAACACATATGAGCTCTGTTCAAAGCTTGACCATGAGATATGACGTTCAATATGTGTGTGAGAGAGGTAGAAGCATTGTATATATATTCTATAGTACTCTCATGGAGAGGAACGAACGAGGCGACGTCTAGGCGAGCACACGCAGAACTTTTAGCAATTGCACTCGTGGAGTGGTTGGAGAGTTGGGAATTGTCAGTTATTGAAAGACAAAGGAATAAATATTAGGATAAAAGAAATGATAAAAGACCGAGAAGAAAGTATACAAAATTTAAGAGAGCTGAAGGGAGACGAGAAAAAACCATTTTGCACATTTTCTTTTATTATTTTCTATACAAATAGGTGGGAGTGGCTTATTTTTTTTCTCTGGTTTAAAGAAAGAACGATAATAAATATAGTTCAAAAGAGGTCACATTTTTGTGTTTTGTGAAAATGACTAGGAAACAAATTAGCACGGTTGCCATTTTTAATATAAATGCTTTTTGGTTTTAAAACGAAGGGAAAAAATTTTCTATTTTGTGGGTAGCTCGTCATGATTTAGGTAGGTAGGTATAGGTATATGTATATAAAATGTAATGAATTAAAATCAATTTATAGGGTGTTTGAGAAATATTTATCAAAACGTTAGACCATGTAGGTAAAGTATAACTAAATTTTTGGGAATGGGTTGACGGGGTTGTATTACCCATAGGGAGGCGGGGGTGGTGAATAAAAAAAAATTAAAAATAGAAAAAAAATATTAAAAACGAAAGTCATTACCTAGCAACAAAACTAAGAATCCTAAGGTATTTTTTTTTTCAAAAAAAAAATATTTTTATTTGTATTGAAAATATTGAATTTGAATACATTAACTGGGTGTTTTGCATAATATGTTTGTGTGAAAATGTTTTATCGTGAAGGTACGTGGAACAGAATTTCTTTTGGAAGGGGTGTGAGGGGGTGCATTTTCCACTAATGGGAGGGGAAATTATTTTCAATTTTTTTAAAATTAAAAAAAAAAACATTTAGTTAAAAAATCATTGCCTCCGTTAAATATCATAACATCATAAAATAATTGTTTTTCTTCTAACAAATTATTTTTGTGGGTATTGAATATATTGGACTCAATTGCATTTTTCACAGGATATTTTTCATCAAAATGTAAGACCGAGTAGGTAAGTGAAAAATTGTGTGAATGGTGATGAGAGGGAGGAGGGGTTGGAAAGGGGTCTACTTTCCCCTTATAGTAGGGGCAATTAAAAAAAAGATTTTAAAATAGAAAAAACGTTGGAAAGTCAAAAGAATAAAATAAATAAATTTTGTATGTCAATTTTGAGAACGAAAACATATTCAAAAAAATAAAATTGGTGAATTTTTTCGAAAAATCGTATCGGTAACGCTAAAAATTCATTTTAAAAGAAAAAAATTCTGAAATGCTCAAAAAAATTTAAAAAAAAAATGTACGCATCTCATAATATAAAAAATCAAAACAAAATCTTTAAACGCGATTTGCGGCTAAACTAGACGTCCTAGAGGCATCAAAGTTTACACCTTTAAAATTGAATTGCGGCTAAACTAAAAGACCTAGCCACTTCAAACATGCATATTCGTAATCTAGGAAGTGCCAGTTCTTAAAAATCAAAAAAAAAGTTGGTAAAAATTTTTTTTTCAAAACTTTCATAAAAATAAATAAATAGATAATTTGTACCTGTAAACTTTGTAAATTACATCTACAATTTTGTAATGCAAGTATTTTGTCTACCTATATCGCAAGTAAAAATGACTTACCTATTGAAGAAGAAGACTAAAAGACAGTACATAAAGCAGAAACAAATATTTTAAAAAAACATCTGCAGCACTTAACATAAGGTCAAAAACACTAATTCTTTAAATTTCTTAGTAAGTTTTTATAGAACTAGTTTTTGACAAAAATTAATTATGAAAATAAAACTTTCAAAATTTTACATTTCGCATAATTACATTTTGAATACTAAAAACTAAAATAATTGTTTTAATTTAAATATTCTAGTTTTTGAGAAAATAGAAAGTACAGAGTTTTTAAAAATAAAGTTTTTACATTTTTACTATAAAATTATTACTTTAAAATAATGTTTTACATAATGAATTTTTTAATAGTTTTTAGATGTAAATTATATCAATTCTTTCATACCAAAATTCATATAATTTTAGACCTAAAAAGTATTTCAAAAAATCGAATAACTTTTTTTTCAGAAAAATTTATAAATACGAATTTTCGAAAAATCAGAAATTTGATTTTTTGAAATAGATTTTAGGTGTAACAACTTATATTTAAAACATTGGCACATCATAATTTTTTTAGTATCGAATATAAGGAAAACCTAGGAAAACTAACTTTTGTTATTTTAAATTTTTTACAAAAACTAGAAAACATTTAAACATTTATTTTAGTAGGTATTTGTTTAACAATTGATCGAATGTTTAAAACAAAAAAATCGATTTTTTTCTTCTAAACAAATCTATTTTTTTTGTTAAAAGGACGACAAAAAATTTAGGTTTTATTTTTTTTTTTTTTAATTTTGAGTTTCAAAATAATTAAAAAAAAAAAACATTCTCTGAAACAAGATAAAAAAATGAATTTCTGGTTACAAAAAAGGTATATGTATATCATTATATTTTAATGATATAATATTCTTTTTTAATAATTTTATTTTTATTTCAAGACAATTTTTAAAAAACTTGGCTTTCCCACCTAAACAAACGGAAATAGACCCCCTTCCCCATACGATTTTTTTTTTCTTGTCTCAATTCAAGCTAAAAGCCCACTCTTTTGTCACATTTTATACAAAACACCCTTTATATGTATCTACCAACATACGTAATGCATGCACTTGCCCAACTACCCACGTTGACAGATACCTACAAAATATGCTTATTGCAAACACCGATGTCGCCATCTTATTCTTGTGACGTCACCAAACTAAAAAAAATAACAAATAACTATTTATATACCTACAGCCAAAAATCTATTTCAAGCATATTCGAAAAGAAAGCAACTTTGTGAAATCGTGAAATTTAGCAACGTTGCTTTCAGCTTTCACAAAGAATTGAAAATTCCAAATCAAATTATCAAATTGCAACAAAAAAAAAAAGCGGGAGAATACCTCCTGTCATATATTCTATAGCTACCTACGACAAAAAAAACCTCGTTGCCACGACGCTACCAGCTGATTTATTTTTCTCACTTACTCCACTTAATTGTTGTCAGACCAAAATTAATACAAACCTCTCACTCTTACTACTTGTCGAAATCCTTTTCCTCACCTAATTCTAAGGTCTCCAATATCAGTCTCTCATGGTTTGTGGTGTCGACAGTGTCTCCTGTAGAGCACACGCAGTACTAAAAGTTTCCGTTCCATGAGAGTACTATAGAATATATATACAATGATTGTATATATTGTTTTTATTTGTGCTATGCCAACGCACAGAACACATATATGTGTACTGTGATGCCAACGGGGTAGGTATACATATGAATCTATATGAAGATTTGATATTGAATTTTCATTATTTTTGTTGACATCAGTTTCACTTTATTTAAATCGTAGGTACTGCAATATTAGGAGTATGAAGGTAGGTAGGTAGGTGGGTAGGTAGGTAGGTAGGTAGGTAGGTAGGTAGGTAGGTAGGTAGGTAGGTAGGTAGGTAGGTAGGTAGGTAGGTAGGTAGGTAGGTAGGTAGGTAGGTAGGTACGTAGGTACATTTGTTAGGTAGGTATTATTATTATTATTCTTATGGAAAAGCTATTAGATAGGTAGGTATACCTAGGTATAACCAAAATTTTCAAATTAATTTTTGGATTTTTAAAAAAGTTTAAATTGTTTTTTTTTTTTGTTTTTTTTTTGAATAGGTACGGATAGATATTTTCATTCGATATAAATTATAGGTACCTATACCTACAATGGTAGGTAGGTATATTATTCCAAAGATTTAAGATTTGGACTTTTTACTTGCATGCGTTGGTTTTATTTAAAATTGTAATTTGGTGTTTTTAGGACATTTACCTGACATAGGTAGGTATACCTAGACCAAAAATAGGTAATTGTGCTTAGCATTTTTGGACAATTTCAAATCTCAATCTCAAAGATGGTTCAATACATTTTTCTAAAAAAAAATCAATAAATTTTATTAGGTAGGTATAGGGTGGTATAGGCTACCATTTGGTGGAGTTAAAATTTCGGAAAAAAATGGTTGAAAAATTCAAGTATGTATGTATGTAGGTAGGTACCTAGGTAACCAGAATGTTCAAAATTTTTGTTTGGATTTTTAAAAAGTTTCAAATGTTTTTTTTTTTTTTTTGAATGGGTACATATAGGTAAATGTATAGGTAGGTAGGTACCAAATATTTCGAAAATGACTTGGTTCATTTTTACGAATGGTATTGAGATGGTTTTTAACACTATCTAGAATATTTTGGATACCTACAATCAAAAAAAAATAAATATTGTACCTACCTATTAAATTTAAAAATAAATAATTGATAACATGTGTAACACTACTTTTCAAAAAAAAATTATGATTTTTTTTGTTTTTTTTTCTTAATATAGGTAGGTACCTACCTAGATGTTTTTTAATAAGATAAAAGCAGATTTAGTATTTAAATTTTCAAAATATGTAGGTATACTCGTCGAAACTAATTTTTCAAAAAATTATGACTTGACAAAAAAATAGTGTTTATACCTAACTACATTATAGACACAGTTTTTGTTTTTAATTAAAAAAAATTGGTGTCTTGAATTCGAGAATCATAAAAAAACTATTTTTCCAGAAAATTTTTATTTCTTATTTTCGAAAAAATAGTTTTGGTAAAGAAAGTTTTTTAAATTGAAAATTTATGATTTTTTCGAAAAATAGTTTAAGGAGTTGGATAATTTTTAGTAATTTAATTAAATTTTTTTTTTGACAAAATAGTTTTAAGGAAAATTAGCATTCCAATTTAAAAAAAAAATCAATTGCTATATATATTGGTAGGTACCTACTTCACATTTAAAATAATTTTTTAAAAATCAATTTTTTTTTCGAAAAATTGAATTTAAACAAAATTGACTTGATGTGATATGACTTACCTATTGAAGAAAAAAAAATGATTTTTTGTCAACGTATTTTGAGAAAATTTAGAAGTTACTAGTAATTGTCTTCTGTCTTTTTAAAACAGGAACAACATATAAAAAAAAAAGAATTCTCAGAAAAAATTCTGTTAAAATCAATTTTCAATTTTTAGGTTTATTTTTTTATGTTGAATTTTTTTTGTGGCACATTTTATGTAAATACGGCATCACGTATTGGTATGTTTTATATATTAAAATAAAGCGCTTATTTACTCTTAAGTGAAAAAATGTTATTTGAATTAAATGCGTGTATTAAATAAAAAGTAATAAACGATTTAATCAGGCAAGCGCTGGCCTAAAAAACCAAGTCTTGAAAAAATTTAATTCAAAAAATAATTATTAACGGTTGGATAAATGGCCTGGTTATGTTCTACATATATTTAAAGAATATATTTCCCAATGATATTTTAATAATTTTTTTTCTCTACGATCAAGTTTACATATAGTTTTTTATTTTTTAATCAATTAAGTGGGTAAAAAAAACACTATTTCAATTTGTTTTTACATTTTTTTCGGTGTTGTAGTGCAATTATATACATTCTTTTTTTATGAATTTTATACCTGTTTTAATGAAAGTATTTTAAGATAATAACATTTAAGGTCCGTTAAGTAGTTTGGAAGAAAAAAAATAATATATGAAGCCGTGTCTATTGCATTTTTTGACTAAAATCGTAAAAACCGCGTAAAACGAATTTTAGTAATTTTCCTGTTGAATTAACCTTAAAAAATTGTTTGGCATTATTTTAGAGAATATTTTAACCTACATATATATCATATTTATTTTTAAAAATTTTGAAATTTTTTATCAACTTTTGAATTTAAAAGAATAAAAATCGAATTGATTTTGGACAAAATCACGTTTTTAGTATGACTTTTTTTTTTTGTATTCCAATAAATTTTATATATATATGTAGATAAACATTTTTTCTTTCTATATTTGTCAACATGAAGAAGATTCGATAACTAATAGTGAAGTTATTAGCTTTATAAGATGGTAAAGTCGGTGATTTTATTTAGTTTTTAGAATTAAAATGCCGTTTTTTGGCTTTAAAGCAAATAAATGGCCCCTGGCTCGTCTCGTGTCGTATTTACAATACATATATACAACCACTGACTTTTTTGTAGAGAAATGTTGGGGCTATAATTTTGTAGTATATTGTTTTTCGATATTTGGAAATTTTTCATCATGTTTTGCATTTTGAAAAATGAAAATCAATTTGATGACGGCTTTTCATCCCCCTTTCGTATAGAATGCATTTTGATTGTTTTAAGACCTTAACCGAATCGATCGGACGTACAATAGTATAGAAGTTATGAATTTTTTAATCGAACACTATCAATTGATTTTTAGGATTTTGATAAAATAACAGTTATCTCCCACTGGTGCATGGTGGTTGACAACGAACGAAACATGCAATTTTAGTGCATTTTTATTGATTTTTTGATTGGTTTTTAATTAAGATTGTGGAGCTTATAGAGGGCGTACATATGCAAATGAAATATCAAAATTTTTGTTGTTAAACGGACATGCGAATTAAAGAAAAACGAAATTAATCGATGCACGCAGTGATGCGTAATTAATTAGATATGTCAAAGAAAAAATTGAAATGCAATTGCATTATACTCAATGAATTCTATTATGTGTAAAAGTTTCAACTCCCTACTACTTACCAATAAAAAGATAATTGTATAAAACTATACAAAATTGATTTGTCCATTTTTTCAAACACAAATATCTCTGCTTAACGGCACATTAGAAATCTGAAATTTTCGAAATATGTTAGGATCAATAATCCCTACAACACCTATAAATTTCAAATTTTTAGATTACCCCGTTAAAAGGACAAAAAATAAAACGTGTGAAAAAATTGAAAAAAAAATTATGAGTTTTCAAAAATTCTTAACGCCCACAATAACCACGCCCACAAAAAATTCCTTAAACATGGATAATTTTATTTTTAATTTCATAATTGAAAATGTATTTGAAAAAATTCTAAAAAATACACCTGATTTATAAGAATTATTTAAAAAAAAATCGATTTTGGTGTTTTTGAATTTTAACCAAGTTTGTAGGGTAAAAAAAAAATTTTAGAATTTTTTAATTAACTTTGCCATTCTAATATAATAAAACTCCATTGAATGTATTTGATTTGAAAATTCTAAAAAATCCCATTTAGAAAATAGAATTCCCACTCTACCTTATATTTACCCCAATTTACCTAATTATTTTTAAGAATTTCAAAAAATTCCTTCTTAGTGGAGCCCTACATATATAAGAGTATTCAAAAAAATTTCAATATATATATATTATTAAATACCGTCGGCATTACAACGATATTTTATATTTTCCCTACACCGCATAGAAAGCAAAAAAATCCAACCTTCTATTTAACAACTTACCGTGTTTTTCCTTTACAAAAATCCATATTAAAATTGATAGTTGAAATGCCGTCGGCATTGCAACGATATTTTATATTTTCCCTACCCCGCATAGAAAGCAAAAAAATCCAACCTTCTATTTAACAACTTACCGTGTTTTCCCTTTAAAAAAATCCATATTAAAATTGATAGTTGAAATGCCGTCGGCATTGCAACGATATTTTATATTTTCCCTAACCCACATAGAAAGCAAAAAAAAGTCCACATTAAATACATACAACAACACTACACAGCTACATATGTAAACCAAATTGTTGTTTTATTTAACAAGGACGTTTTTTTATGTGAGGATAAAAAAGCACAAAAAAAAAACTGCTTATTATCGTTTGTTCTCTTTATGCTAAAGCAAAAAATTCCTTATTATGCCTATTTGTATAGAAAATGCCAAAAGGAATGTCAAAAAGTCATTGTATTCTTATCTCCCTTGAACTCTCACACATTTTGTATAAGTTCTTCCCTATCTTCTGTGTTTCTTTAACGTTAAAATTATTGGCATTATTTCAAATTTACCACCCATTCTCAATTCTGCACGTCTGCAAAGCTCTATAAATGAGTTACGGCACACTCGCCACACCAGACGTCGCCTCGTTCGTTCCGCTCCATGAGAGTACTATAGTTTTTATATACAAAGATAATACTGACATCGTTCATATACTTTGGAGGCCGTATGTAAGCGTAGCATAATGTTTCAGTTTCATTAATTATTTACAATGCAACCAACCTTTACAAAACAAAACCCACCACAGCATCATCGCGCCAACAAGAGACAACACACAAGCGAAGTGCAAAATCCTCGATGAAATTCTCTACTTGTCCTATTCGCACATACGTATATTGTATTTCACCACACAAAAAAAGCAAAGTGAAGTCTGCCACAACATCACGACGAACGACAGTCAAACGGTCTCCGTGTGAAAATTTAATAAAATCGTCAAAAAAAACCTGTAATATTTAAAAATAAAACTAAAAATGCATTAAAGGATCCCACCAAGTGTTTCCCATCGGATTAAGTGCGGACAACAAATATTGCGAAATAAAATTTGGAAGAAATGCAATATTTTGGTGCTGTACCTGCTTCTACTGCGGCTCCATAATTCGACCTCTGTACGCACCATTCGAACCGTTGATCAAATCAAACCGTCTCTTCTTCATCTTTTCACCATCCTCGTACCAAGAAGAAGAGAAGCACACCATCAACAGCAGCTGCCGTAGCACTGACAAGGAATTCAAGTGTTAAGATAAAAAAGTGAAAAATTCAAATTTCCGAAATATTTGGTGTAATTGTATGAAGTTTTCAGAAATATAAAAAAAAAAAGTCGGCTTCTGTGTGTTCCGAAGTAAAAATTTAAGAAAAAACGGAAGACCAAATTACTTTTATTCCTGTCTCCTCAATGTGAAAAGCGAAACAAAAAGAAAAAAATAATTTTCAGGTGTATTTGTGGTGCCCAATCGTCGTGCGTGTGTGTGTAATAAAATGTAATTCCTTTTGTTGCTCGTCTTTCGGAATCGCCCTGAATTTTCCGCGAATGAAGAAAATCATTTGGGCCCCGACGAGGTTTACTGTTTCATATAAAAATTGAAAACCGCCAATGAGTCGACGACAGTCCTTGGATCGACCAGGTGCGCTAATTTTTAATTTTTTTTATTTAAAACAAATTTTTAAAGTAGAAAGTGTCAGACATGCAAATGCATGAAAAAAAAATCCCAGCAAAAGAGACAAAACGAGTATTGAATCAAAGAAGAACAATGGTCTCTTTCTATGCCATCGCCGTTGTGCTAAAAATAAACGCATTTTTTCTTATGGAATACCTCGGTTCGTCTCTTTTGCTCTAATGACGGCAGGTTGTCAATACAGCAGCCATTGATCTCTTGTCAAAATTTTTGTTTCGTTCAAAATTGAGTTTTTTTAAAGTAACTTCTGGTAACACTGTGCTTTTTGTTGAGGAAAATTTTCACAAATGGGTTTTCATCAATTGAAAGTTGTGTTTATTTATGAATTAAATGCAAAGTAGTATATACAAAATTAATGTTTTATTTATTTTTATTGTTATTTTGCTCAAAATTTGATAAAAAAATATATTAGTAATATAAAATATTTGAAAACAAACTTTATAGGAATGGAAAATGTCGCCATTTTTTTTTTTCTTATGCCTGAATCCCCTTTTTTTATTTTTGATACACCGATTAAATGAAGGTACCACTTACAAAAAATCAGTTTTTGTTAGTATGGATGGATACATATTTTGTTTTACCTGTTTTTTTTCTTTATTTTAAAACGGCGTTGCCTATTTTCTATTTTTTTTTGTTATTGTTGTTTTCCATTGCCAATCTACATATGAACTTTGAGAATTTTCTAGGTGGAAGGAAAAAATGTAATGATAAAATACGCAAGTAGTTTACACAAATACAACACCCACTGCAACCATGCAATTGAGTGTTATCTTATTAGTTCTTGCGAAGTTGCAAACAAAATAATTACATACATTTATACTCTTTTTTTAACATTGCGAAAGACTTGTAAACAAATCGTAAAGTTGAATCAGAAAACTATTTTCTTTGTACATAACTATGTATTTATGTATGTACGTGTAAATTTGTTTATGTTATTTTTGTTTGTTGTTATTTTTAGCTTTTGAGTGTCTTAAAAAAATAGGTATGTACCTACTCAGGTTCTTTTCAGAGCAGAAATGACATTAGAATATTTTAGTTTTTATGAATTTATTATGCAAATCTTTTTAACTGAATAGTTTTTAGACCTTTCGTCTGGCGAATACGAATTTAAATATTTTTGTGAAAAAGGAGGCATCAATAAGAGTGCCAATGTAGCTTTAGCTGCATCTGAGCCTTCTCAGCCAAACTTTTTCTTGCTTTTTGTAAGAATAACTTAATCCGTTTTATATCAGCCTATTCATCCATCAATTAAGCTTTCTTAGTATACTCACGATGGAAAATTTTTACATTGATTGTTGTTGCAAAAAACAAAAATCATATGGAAATTTTTTCTATTAATGCTCGAATCGATGCTTGAATAGTTTACCGAAGTTCTAACGTAAAGAGACCTTGTCCTCTAATCTTTATTACACTTTTAGAATTACTCTAATCAGCCTGAAGGTTATTTGACTGGCCCCAAAGTGGGTCACTTATTCTTTGCTAGCGAGCGATGGAACATACATACATACTTACATACATTATGTGCATTACGTAATAGTGGAGTGCGAAGATAATAGTTATCTGGGATTATCAATGAAGAAGGAAGCTTGAATAAAGATATCAGACGGTTATGCAAATAGACCGTAAGTTTTTTTTTTCTAAGGTTCCTACCTCAAAAGCTTTTAAAAGAAGTTCTGCGACCAGTTACCTACCTACTATCAAACGGTTCATGACGTTGGATACCTACATAATTTACGAGAGTAAGTAGGTATGAAATAAAAAAATGAGGTCAAGATCAGGTGGAAAGATAGTTTCAAACTTTTTTTTTATAAAGAAATGCATTCTACCGGCATCTTAAAGTTATAAATGTTAATATTAAATATTAATAACGTAATCAATTTTTCCTAGAAATGTTTTCTCTTTTCTAAGAACGGCTCATCGACGCATACGTTCTTCATGCTCAAAGAATACAGGTTTGATTCTGTTTAAACACTAGCCTCCTCCCAATCAGTTCGAATAATATGAAATAGTGTCTCGTATGCCAGACAAGATCAGCCTCAGCATCTTGCTGATCTAAAGGCACCATCCGTAATAATTAATTTGCGTGGCAGAGAATCCTAACAATGCGGGGCTTTATTCTTTCTAAGTAGGTGACTTATTTAATTAAAATAAATTTTCTGGTGAATCCATTGTACCTACATGCAAAATTTATAAATATAGATTTTATTTGTAGGTCAACAGTATTAGGTATAATAAGTATTATATTATAGGTACATATTAATAAATTCAAAGCTTAATTCTGACTCACGATTTTATATTACAAACATTTAAAAAATTTTTAAGTATGTCGACAGGACCGGAGTTTTTGAAAAATTAAAGCTGAGATTTCACCAGGAAGTTGAAGATTTTTTCTAGGCGAAAATGGAAGACTGGATATTATTCTAGACTTACCTACCTGAAAAAAATGAGGGTTATAAAAGAAAAATTGGTTTGTAATTGTTTGTCATTGAGCGGAGGCGGGGAGGGGCAATTTCTGAAAAATGAAAAAAAATTATTAAAAATTAAACAAAATACAAACAACAATATGCTAGACCTTTTTGAAAGTAAAAAAGTATTCTATTCTTTGTTATGCTTTTCAAATCAGAATTTTTAAATTAACAGTTTTTGAGGAATTAAATTTGGAAGTCTAAATTTTTGAAAGAAATTGTGAATAATATTTTTCAAGTTTATTTTTTCAAAATTTTGCGTAATTAGATAAGTCACACTGTTTGTGCAAATATTTAATGTGTTATTATCAATTCTAAGTCAAATACTAAAAACCGGATGTAAAAACCTTTTTTAGTTTTGGGCCCTACCAATAATTAAATTTAGTTACAACTTAAATGTTTCATGAAAATGGACCATAATGGAATGGGCTCTAAAAACTAAACCGTGCATAGTATTACCTTAATATTTACGTGGACTATAAGTAATGGGGACACCCTGTATAGGGTGGGTAGATACATATATGACCAAAAAACAACTGTTATAATTAACCAGTCTTTGGATCCTATTGTAGTAGCCATAGCACGATGGTTAGTGTCATGGACTGTCATTCCGGAGGTCTGGGTTCGAACCCCCTCCTCACCACCTAATAATTTAAAAAAAATAAAACGGCTACTGCCTCTTGCGAGGAATTGACAAAACCTCCAAGAGTATCTCTTGTCATATAAAAATGCTGCTCACATTAGCCGTTTGAATTCGGCAATAAACTGTAGGTCCCCTCCATTCCTGCAGCACGCACACAGGAGAGTTATAAGTCACTAGGCCCTAGTTCTTCATGAGCAGTTGTGCCTTCAAATTTATTTATTTTTTTTTTAGATCCTGTCGCAAATTTCGAGGGCAATTTTATTTCCCGCGGAATATTTTATTCTTTCGAAGATCTTCCTACTATCTTAAGCAGGAAAATTTATTCCCGGTACCAATTAATTTCAAGGGAAACTTTCCAGTATCATGTACGTTCCCAATTTTTGATAGAGGGGTAAATTCCTGGAAAAATTTTGTTCGCAATATCTCCCATTACATACCTACTTGTTCCAAAATAAAAATGGATTTATCTAAAATTATGACCTTCAAAAAGAGAAGATCACACAAAACTAGTAAAAGGGTTTTTATAATGGTAATTCCCTGCATTGTCCTTGGTCATCTACCGGTTATTTTCCGCGTTATTTTGCAATTTTTTTGTTTGCATATGATGCGTTTAGCGGAATTGAAAATATCTACAAGAAGTGTTTTCTTTTTAAGTAAATCTTAAATAAAAGCTTTAAATAAAAACTATGCATTAGTAGTATTTTTTAGTTAATACCTACCTATCTACTTTCCTACCATACACATGCTAGTAATAGTACTCGTAGTTTTTTTTTTATTTAAGAACATTTCGACTACTTACCTACACTTCAAAGAATTCGGATAAACTTGGAACTAAGCATTCTTTTTTGCTTTTTTAATTAGACAAAATTAGTTTGCCTCCCCCAATATATTTGATCCAAAGAAAATAGCTTTATTTAAAATAATTTTAGTGTTAAAAAAGAAAAATCAATAATTCAGAATATACCTATCTACATTACTCATCAATTGCTTATCAAACAATCGGTATTCCTCTTCGTCACGTTTATTTAGCCTCAACACAATAGTACCTATGTTCAGAATCAATCGAGACTAAAATCAGTTTTAAATCGTCTATGGGTTAAGTGCGATTCTTTTGTCCGCCGCATTTGTGCCGGCATAAGTGAATTTATTCATTCATTCGTAAAAAATCAAATTCCGATAATTCTAAGTTATAAATCAAATCATAACACACCACACTCAACAAGCAATCTACCTTATACCCACTACCATGACGATCTAAACTACACCTACCTCAATTCATCGCATTCATCAGTGGAATATAAAAATTCCAATTAACAATAACTCAACAAACAATTTTCTGCCTGCTGCCGGCCACCGCCGCCATCTATAAATAGTGTGCCCGAGAAAAATTCCCAACTCGTATTCGAAACTGGCACGTAACAAACGAGCAAATCATACATTTATAAAGCAGCAGCAATGGCACACCCCCTTATTGTGACAACCAAAACTACCTGTTTGTCTCTTTGACACATGAAACTTCAAATAATAAAATTCTAATAGAATGTTGGTGCAGTTGTAAGATAATAATAACTTCAGCGATGAAATTATACTTAAAACAAAAAATATTACAGAAAACGAAGCACCTTTTAAATATTATAATTTATTCCGGCATGACCAATTTGTACCTAACCCTGACCTACAGACAATAAATAATCATGAGATTTATTGTTTTTGAATATTTCATACAGGCAACAATCCGTGAATATTGAATTACTATTCACCAGTTTTTGATGGAAAATAAAACAAACATTGACAGCGCTGAGTTATTGTAGATGGTAGAAGTCCCGTTCGTTGGGTTTACACTTTTTTTTGATACCTAGTCAAAACTATTCACAATGGTGAAATAAATAAAGAAGCAAAAACAACCCTTTTACGAAAATATTGGAAAATTTATTTTCATAGGTACTTGTCTGACATTTTGCTTGCCATCGACAACGACACACCTAGGTAGACAGCCTATTGTCGTTCCACTCACACCAACCACTTACTTTAATGGGTGCAACAAAGACACAAACGCAGCACCCTTTTCCTCTCGCCGTCATCAAAAAAATTAAATACATAGTAGGTACCTACTTGCCTGACTGAACTTCGGACAAGTGTTTGCTGTCGCGCTTATCTTTGATTATCTGTTTTTTTTTTATCACAAGACAGGGGACTAGGTTGCTTTTTATCGACAAGTCTTTTTCCCTTTCATGTCTTTATGATCCAAATTTTAATATTAAATCGCAATAATTTTGTTGCTGTCTTGATCTTTTTATCATTAAATAATTATTTAATTATATCTCATTGACTTGGGAGAAAACAAATAAAATTAAATGTAATTTTTGTCCATGGTGGCGGATGTGTCGTCTATATCTTTTTGTTTTTTTCTATCTTCTAGATACATTCTGGTTAGTTCTATCTTTTTTTATGCATACAGACTTTTTCTGCTTTGTTTATTCCGATTTCGAAGAGCTGTACGTCGCGCGACAACGTTGGCATCAAAAAAATTGATTAATTTTGTATGCCACTCTACACTCTCCTCTCGTCCCTTTCTTTGGTGGTTGACTTGCTGCGATATGGAAATGTAAATTTTGTTGTTTCTCGTTACACTTTTCTTCACCGTGGTCGTCGCAATTCGCATGTCACAATACACACAAAATATAATTCTAGAACTACACCATGGATAAACCTACACTTCTCTGAAAAATAAGAGGGATGAAGACGAACTCTATAGTTATGATATGATGATTACCCTTTGCGCTGATTTCAGTGTTGCCTTTTTTCTAATAAAAAAAAAAAGAAAACAAAACAACCATTAAATATTTAGCATACAATAAGGGTTTTTCTTTTATGTAAACATAATTAAATTTTTATAAAAATTACGATACTAGGTAAAAACTGAGTTTATACAATCTTTTTTTTACTTCAATTGAACTGATGATGAAACACTGTGAATCAAGCTAGTTTAACTTCAAACTAAATTTCAGGTTCAACTTAACATAAGTTTAAGATTAAAAATTAGCATAGGTGCACTTTTTACTTTAAGTAAAACTAATTTAAAAATATAAGTACCTAGGTACTTTATCAATTTTAGGAAGAAAACCCGATTGCTTTCAATCAATGATGATATTTAACCTTGCGAATTTTTAAGTACGTAGGCGAGAGACGTATGTGATAGCGTTTCTGCTACTTTGTCTGCCATTTGGAGGAATTTTCGTGAAATCTCAGTAAAATTCGCTTTATTTTAAGTAAAACAAACCTCATTGAATAATGGAAATAAGAAAAGTGTAACATATTGTATTTTTTTGCACCATGCATGCCATAAGGAAAGTCGCGTGCTGTACGAACTTCGCTTAACAAAGCGGAGTAAAGAGTTCAGAGATGACACCATTTCAACGGAACAAAGTAAACTTTCATTATGCCTTGTCGTTTACTTCCCAAAATTGCCATTTTAAGTCCAATTTAATTTTTTTGTATATGAAATTTGACAGAGCTTAGACTATATGGGCATATGTAAATTGGCAGTTTTGGGAAGTAAATGTACAGACTTATTAAAAATCGCTGCAATTAGAAGGAAACTAAAAGAAAAACAACCCACCTGGAAAAATAATTTATAGTTTTAAGTGAGGTTCTGGAAAGTTTTACATAGACACCAACAAAGGGCTAGCAAGGGTTACTATCAAAATTAGCTAATTAGCTAGGGCCTCGTCAGTTATACTTTAATTTTTTATACCATAGTTGTATGGCGGTTATGAAGTTTTTTTTTTTAGCTTTGTAATGAAGCATTACACTTCACCCCCCAGGCTACGGGCCTGCATTAATATTTTTAATTAAGAATACTTACCGTCCGGTAGCATGCTCCGATAGCATGCGAGCAAGGCAAGAGATCATCATCAACTAATTAAAAGACTTAAAGAACCACAGATAAAGATCCTAATCAGCATGATCTCCAGTGGCAACGACAGCAAAACAACAACCGAAAAACGCCAATTGTGACATATGATACCATGAACATATTCAACAATAAGCTTTCCTCCGCATCCCGCCCCAGCTATTACACCAATGGTAAGAGAAACTGATGTCAATAAGCAGCTAAGGTCCTTCATGCTGCCTTTTATCCTACAAGAGGTGAAGAATAGATAAATGATTTATAGGGCATAAGAGGTAACGTCGCGCTTATTCAAAAAAAAAAAAAATCAATGAAAAATTAAACTCTGCCAAAAATTGAGCTCACACTAATTTTTGCCGTCATGTAGGATAAGTAAAACTCACAGAGACCCATAAAACTACAGAAAATACCGGACTTGGCCGTCAGTCGACAAGAAGTACCGGACCGAGCAACAAGTGCGAAGACAGCATAAAGAAAAGGCTCCTGAAGTAAAAATAATAACTACCCCATACCAGTGGCAAGGTGTCGTGAAGCAAATATATTAGCTGGTGAATACCGTGATAGCCAGCTGTTGATAGCCGGCGAATGCCGTTGATAGCCGGTGAAAACCGTTGATAGCCAGCGAAAGCTGTTGAAAGCCGTTGATAGCCGGCGAATGCCGTTGATAGCCGGTGAAAACCGTTAATAGCCAGCGAAAGCTGTTGAAAGCCGTTGATAGCCGGTGAAAACCGTTGATAGCCAGCGAAAGCTGTTGATAGCCGGCGAAAGCCTTTGATAGCCGGTGAAAACCGTTGATAGCCGGCGAAAGCCTTTGATAGCCGATGAAAACCGTTGATAGCCAGCGAAAGCCGTTGATAGCCGATGAAAACCGTTGATAGCCAGCGAACGCTGTTGATAGCCAGCGAAATCAGTTGATAGCCGGCGAAAGCCGTTGATAGTCGGTGAAAAGCGTCGATAGACAGTGAAGTCCGAGGATAATTAGCGAAAGTTATCGACAAGATCCATTGCCAGCTACAGTCCGAAGCCAGCGACCCAGAAGACAGCCATCGTACGCAAAATAGGACATCACTCAGACGAGGAGATATAAGGACCAGCGTCTACACCAGACCGAAAATTGTGTAGTTAAATATATATATTTACATTGTTAAAAAAAAACATCAAAGAATTAAGAGTAAAAAATAAAAGAACTTTAATCTAAAGGTACTGTAAGTACCCTGGAGACCGGCGAGCCGAAACCTCAGCCTTACACAACAAAGTACATCACAACTTGGGTGGATCTTTCTACGAGTATTTGACATGTTTTTCTCCTCTAGATTTTCTCCACTGAAAACTTTTCAGGGCCTTGACTAAACTTGACAAAAACTTGTCAGTTTTGCAGGCGGAAAACATTACAAATCGTTAGGTTTTTAAATGGACTTTTAGACCATTATACCTTGTTTGACAGCAACAACTATCAATAAAATTTATCTACGATCAACTATGTATAAACCTGAGTAAAATATGTATGTACTTATAACAAAAGTAAGCCCAAGGAATGTTTATGAAGACAATGAAAAAACTAATTATAAATTCACAATCATCGCAATTTTTAAAAGATTCACAGCAGACGTAAAAAGTTTAAGTTAAGACTCCGTTTACATTGTAATCCGGATTCAATTCCGTTTAGATTTGATTGAAATGGAATTTCTCGATCCAATTAAACTTTGCAAGCTTAACTGGTTCAAATTATCCTATGTAGACCTGGATTCAAGAATTAATTAATCGAGATGATAGATAATTTTGATTGGTTGTGGGGGGTAAGTTGTTTGGTTTTGTGCAAAATCTCGACAGAATGTTAAGAAAACAAATAAAACAACTTAATTCCGCTCATTACATACTTATTAAAAAAAAATGTCACTACAAGTAAACTTCGATTCCATTTGAATTTAATCTTTTGATCCGGTACGGTCTTAACCTATAGACTTTCTCGTGCGATATTCGGCCATACTTCAATTTCGCAGAGAGTACTTACTCATTTACTCCCGTGCTTCATAAATAATCAAACAAAAGTTAAAAGTACTCTAATAGCGCCACAGGATGTCTTTAAAGCGACATATCAAAGCGCATACAAGCAGGAAAACTAAATCACCCTAATTTTACAAAAGAAATGCCATTTAGGAGATAACACATTACTTGCGCTAAGTCCCTTGCCCTAACTGTGTCTTAATTTGCCAATTACTTGAAATTCTGTAAAAAAAACATCTTTCCGACTTATTTCCCGCCCTAAAGAATTTCTCTTCACCTTGATTTTCTTTAAAAAAAAAAATAATATTGGTTTAAACATAAATCGCCGATGGCAACACTATCAACTGGTCGAGGGTGGTTAATTTGAAATGGTTGCTGCCAAGGCAAAGGTACACGGAACTTTTCTCTACACATTGTTGAATTGGGATCTACATACATTCTAGCTCCCTGCGTGGTGCCTTTAATTCTAATTTGTGTGTTGATGACTGAACATGTATGTCAGCCAGCGGCAACACACTATAGTACTGTCATATCATTCGTGTCGCGCGATGTGGTTTTATGTCATCGACGTCGTCGCTCGTCGCATATAGTTGGGGCTCATGGAACTGGAAGTTCATCTTAATCGATTATTGTGAGAGAATACACCGAGTTAATCGTCGTTATTTGACATCGTGTTTTGTTTGCGTTATCGTTTTTCATTTATCGGTCTCTTTTACTCCGCTCACATGAAATGTATACTGAATTTGGCCTCTTTTAGGGAGCAAAACAAGGGGGGCTTAGCTCTGGTACAGGGAGACACAAGCTCATCGTCAACGTCGTCGTCGTCGTCGGTCTATCTAAATGTGTGTGTGTGTGTGGCTTTTGTTGTCCTGCGTATCCTGTTTTGAGGGCGCATTCAAATAAAAGAATTACACCGAGAGTCGATGACAATTTTCGGAGATCCTTATAATTCTGTCTCTACATGTGAGCATATACAGTTTTCCTTTCTTTTTTGTGAAGAAAACTCTTTTTTGATTTATTAAAAAGAAATAACCAACAAAAAAGGAGAGAGTGTGTTAAGTTTTAAAAGAAAGTTTTTCTTCCTGCCTTGAAGGACATAAGTTTTTCTCCCAAAGAAAAGTGAACTCATTCTTTATTATGAGTGTGTAAAAGTTTATGCTTGATACATTTTTTCGTGTAAAACTGCAATTAAATTTTTATCTCAAAACATTTTTGGATGATCTCAAATTTGAACTTTTGCCTGAACACGAATTACAACTAAGGAAACGAGGGATAAATATTATTATGTGGTTTTAAAAACATAATCTCCCCCTATTGTGACCGTTTACTTTGTGGATTACAAAAGTTTTCTTGTGGAATACCTCGACATACCTGACTAGGTTCGAAGGAATCCAAATAACCATCAGGTAGGTTAGTAAAAAAAAAAAACTATATCCGTTTATGGTCACAAGGGTGTGGTATCAATGGACAGCAGACCCATTTTCTGTTTTGTGTAAACATCACCTTTCACATGAATTAATCTTTCTTCTCCTAGTTATTATACTGAATGAAATGTTTATTTAAATAAAGGTAACGTTTTATGGCAACAAAATTAAATTTTAACTATTGAGCGGGAATATATATATTTTTGTAATTTATGTATCTATTTTCTTGTTTTATTTTCTCATGTCTATCAAAAGTTATTTATACGTATGTATGTACACAAACAAACACATTTGCATTGAATTTGGCAAAAAGTCTATATTGAGATTTTATGCTGATGCTCTGTGTAATCTGTGCCAAATGGTATAACACTGAAATTACATTGAAAATGTACGCTATGGACAGTACAGTACAGACTATATAATGGGTTTAAATATGTCTGGCAACCCACATTTTGTTTTTTTTTATTAGATTCCCGTTGGGTTTTTAATTGAATAATAGAATCAAACTCGGTTTTAATTTTAATTTAAAATATTCAAACAAGAAAGCATGGTTCTATTTTTTGATATGATATTACGAGCCATTGAGAATTCTGTGTGATGTTTGAAACGGTAGGATAAATTATATTTTGTAAATTATTTTTTTTTTATGAAGTATTTATTTAATCAACTCGAGAGGATCAAATTTGTTCTATAATAGAAATCTGTTTTCTTAATTGAAATAAGTTGAGAAAAGAAGTATGAATAAGTACCTACCGACAGATGGCGGTTTTTAATTAAGTTATTTTAAGAGAGTTAATTTGGAACCCTCTTCGAGAGAGACAAAAAAATTGTGTATTTGAGATTCAATCCTGGCTGAGACTTTTTGCTTACAAGTCTGATATGCTTACCATTGGGGCTAATTCGCAATACAAAAGTTAAATGTGTTGAAAAGAATATGAATAACTTCATAACAAGCAAGCATAATTTAGCAAGCAACATTTTTAGATAATGATCATAATTTATGAAATTGTTTCTCCTTCGAATTACCGTTTGGAAGACATATCGTCGGTTCGGAAGAAAAACGACACAAGTCAACAAATGGAATTTTGCAGCTAGCATTGCATTTTTGTGAATAAATTAAAAACTATTAATTAAAAAATACCGGACTCTACTACAGTATTTGGTATTTAATGGTCTTAATATTTTAACAGCCATATTAATAAAAAGGCTAATTCCACCCTTAGTCCACAAATTTACTACACCATGGAATAAGAGTTAAGCTACGGATTAAAATTTTCCATTAATAAAAACAAAATGATCGCGGAATAGCAATGTGACTTTTACTGAAAATCCCTTAAGAAAATCTACTACAATAAGTGCGATGCCTGTTTGGTAACTTGACATTTTAACAAAGTTTCGCAAGCTCCGTATGGGTTCTGACAGCGAATTGTAAAATTCTGTAAACAAAAAAAAACAACAAAATAAAGCTCAAGTTACCAAACACACCTAAGAATTCTGTTGTATGTATCTGTAAAGACTATTATCATTTTTCAATAATTGTTTGTGTTGTATCTGTGCTGTTCTTTTATTTTGTTTTTATTTTAAAAATGAAACATGATAGAAAAGTGAGATTCTCCTTTTCAAATGGAGATTCTGCCATGAAGTTTATTTACAAAAAGAAAAAGAAATGTCCACCACTTACTTCCTAGTTTAGGTCATCTTCAACAATTCTATGAGTCCTCATATTTTCCTTGGAAAACCTATATTTTGGATTTATCTGCTTTTACATAATTTTTTTTCTTGTCGTTGATGGCTGATTGTCAAATAGTTGCAAATGATTTAAGAACTCGATAAATATAGTGGACATTATTATTTTAATTAAAAATTAAATTTGAAATCTTATAATGAATTCACACATCTGGTTCTTATTCCTTCGCTAAACCACCTTCTTCGGTTGCTTAGTTCAGTTAACGTCACTTTGTAGAAATTTTGTTTTATTGATAACATTTTACACTTAGTCCACGGAATAAGGTCTAATCCTTCGCTATTCTAGGTTTATTAATTTGGCTGTGACAGATTAACTGAAACTCTAATTTGTATTCAATTTTCTGTTGCCTGTTTTGAAAAATGAGATTTGTTGAGATGTGTCGTTTTTCTTCCGAACGATATGTAGCTATTTCAAGAAATTTTATGACACTTTTTTCCATACGAGCCAACCATCTCGTAAATGGTGGCTTTTTTTTTTAAATAGCTACATACCTATCTCTTTGGTTGAACTTTCGACAATGGAATTTTTAGACAGTACCTAAGTAAATTAAGTGAAGTAAAACTTGGTCGACAAGTTCGGGCCTGACTCACAAGTATTTGAAAAGTGTTACTCATCTGAAAAACTTTCTAGGGCCTTGTCTAAACTTGGCAAAAACTTGCCAATTTTCTATATCTGTCAAGTTAGCGACTACTTCGAAATTTTGAAGTGGTAAAGTGAACTTGTCAGATATAACATTTCTAGGCGGGTAAAAAACTCAGACCATAAAATTACATCAAAAGCATCTTTTCAGTAAATCCAGCGTTAACACAGCAATTTTATCGTGTTAACCCGGGTTTAACTTTCTTCCCGCACTTCTCGCCTGATACAATATGTATTACTACCCAAAATACCATTCAATAATTACATATGTGTAAAAACGGACTGTTCTTACACGATGAATTGTTATTAGCAAAGATTATAGCCTTCTACAGTATTATTCTGCGTTTTCTTATATCTGGAAAAATAATAATGTAGTAGCGTCAGTAAAAAGTAAGATCTTTTTTTTTTAATTATAAATATTTCTTGATGTAAGGCCCTAAGTTACAATATGTTATTATTTCTCAAATGTAACTTTGATATTCTGACTTTCTATAAAAAAAAAAAAAATGTTGACACCTATTACAAAAAAAAATCCTATACCTACTTCTTTTGAGTTGTGGAAAGTTAAGCCGTTCGTTGCGTTGAATTTATACATTTCGTCCACACCAATACTTTAAGTGTCAAAAATTAAGGCTCATGTAATAATACCATAAATTAACTTAGGAGTCCGACCTTCATCGATTTCAAAAAGTTAGACGCTCTCCGATGAGAATGGTAATGAAAATCCGTACTTAAAGAAAATCTTCATTAGTTAACATTAAGTTTATCGTTCTTTAGTTTTGACGAAATTTTCGCCCATTCACCTCCGTAATTTTCATTACATTCGAAAGCAAAATATGTACCAACAAATCATGTGCCTTCATTCTATCAAAATAAATGTTGCTTAAAAATAGTCGAACTAATGAAAACCAAAAGATATTTGTTCGAAAAACAGTTTCGAAGAGAACGTATCTTTAGTTTTTCATTCATAGAAATACCGACGGTTAAACTTTTAGAACGTTGGGGGGTAAATCCATAAAACGACAGATCGTTTCGACCCATGGTGACGCAATGGGATAGTAGGTTGCTCCTTAACCGAAGGGTTCGGCGTTCGAATCCTGCTGGTGACAATTTCTTTTTTTATACTTTTTTAGAACGAAGTTCTTTAGCCCATGGTTGGGGGGTAAATCCATAAAACGACTTTCGACCCATGGTTGCGCAATGGGATAGTAGGTTGCTTCTTAACCGAAGGGTTCGGCGTTCGAATCCTGCTGGTGACAATTTTTGTTTTTATACTTTTTTAGAACGAAGTTCTTTAGCACAGGATTGGGGGGTAAATCCATAAAACGACTTTCGACCAGGTGGCGCAATAGGATAGTAGGTTGCTTCTTAACCGAATGGTTCGGCGTTCGAATCCTGCTGGTGACAATTTCTTTTTTTGTATTCCGTCACATGCACAATGTGTATTGCGAATCGTATTATTTTCATTTCGTCACATGCACGTATTAATCCATTGAATCCTATATCATTTTGAACAGGGCAAGATGCAAATGAAAAAAGTTCACTCGGATTATATGAGATTCGAACCAGCGACCTTCTGGTTACTAGCCGTCTATCCTTCTGCTAGGCTAAATACCGATACAGAATTTGTGTCTTGAAAATTAATTACTTTTATCTTGAGCGTTTTAATAAAATAAAAAAAAAATAAAATAAATAAAGAAATTCAGCCTTGCTGAGACAGGCTGAGTTCCGAAATGCATCAGATGCGCATTTACTGCGCATCAACTGAACTACATAACGATCAAATTCAGGAAACCAGCAAAACTTAATTGGCACAATTTTGTGAAGTTAAAACAAATTGAAAGTTTTAGATTATCATAGAACTCAAATGGTTTCGATTTTATATACATACATATATGAGTTGTTCAAGATGTAGTTTTCACTAAATACAACACAAACATCACTCGCATGACAAACATTTCAGATTACGTAGGTTAAACCTTAGACGGTGTTCACATTGGACTTACTCCTCGGATTTATTTTGACGTCTATGTACTTTTTCTCGTTCCCACTTTGTGGTGAGAAAGAGATGGGCAAGTGAGGCAGGATTTTTAAAATTTTTTAAAAATTTGTGGATTTTTGTTGACGTTTCCTTTTGTGACATTTGTTTTCTCAGTATTTAGTTTTTGTTTAGAGCTTAAATACTACAGAATCAAAGTTTTTTCAATTGGAAAACAATTTATTTAGTGAATTATCAATTTTGTGATTGAAAAAGTTCTAATTAATTCTCCGACGAGCAAAGATTTGTGTTTTTTTTAATGACTGATGACGTCAGAGTGAATCGGTTGTGTTCACATTACTTGTGTCTGAACACAAGCTGACTGACTTCTGTCAAAAAAAAATCGTAAACTTGAGTCCAATGTGAACACCGTCTTACGATTCGCAAATGTCAGATCTTATAAAGCCTTACAAATTTTACCAGATCTGGAAACCAAAATAGCAACTTACATAATTGTATGAATATGATAAGTGTGTATCTATATAATTTCACCAAAATGTTCCCCTCTGTGAGCCTCATTGGAATGCGAAGTCTTAATAAATATTTCTTATTACGGCTTAACAAATGTCAACTGGTGTTTTATCATTAATATTTGTTTACAATCGATTCCTCACCACTAATACTTCACACGACTGCTTAATATAAATTGTTTACCAACATAAAGACCAAGCTAAGAAGAAAAAGTAAATGTTTCTTAACAGTAATTTTTCAATTCGGAATTAATATCGTAAGTGATATGTTTGAGACTAACACATGTTTTGTTATGATAAAATTCATTAAATACTAGTGCTTACCCCCACTCTTAAATTTCTGAAATTCCCTTTAATCTAGGGTTATCCGTTGTAACGCTTAATAAATTAACTCAATTGACCTTGCTTTTTAAGAGCTATTCCGTGTAATTTATCGAAGTAATGTTATTATATCATTTTATACCACCAGCTGTGTGGCACGTGATTCTATTATTTTCAAACCACATTATCATTTAAGTCAAAATGTAATGAGAATGGGACACATAAAGTCTACCCTAACCTACTCTGATAATAATATAAATACATTTCAAATAAATACACCAATGAAACAAAAAAAAAAAGAAAACTCAGCATGAATGTTTTGAGCAAGATTTCGTTTCTTAATTGACTCAATACTGAATTATTGTTTTTTTTTAATTATGAAATCAATTCCTGGTCATTGTTCTCCATTGTTTAATGATCAAATTTCTAGTCCTTAAAATTCTATAAGAATAATATATGAAATATGTACATATGTTATATGTAGGAAGGTACGTAATACTTTTTATAAAAGTGAGTTCAATGAAACGGAAATAGAAATTCAATCAATCTCAACTATGAAAAATCAATTCAGGCTCCATAAAGTTGGAAGGGTTAATCCTTGTCATTTTTAAATGTCACAACCACTGGGAATTCAACAATAACGATAAAATTCAAAAAGGAACAGAACTAAATTTCTTACAGTTGTTGTAAGAAATCCATCAAATATTTTTACAACTGGAACTTCTACACGTGACCTTAAAAAATTCAAATTCATCTTTGGATGTTTCTTTATCGGATCTCATATCATCTTGAAACTTTCTAGTCAAATACCTTGACATTGTAAACTCCTTCTTTAAAGATACACTCTCAATGTCAACCATATTTATAAACGGTAGAGTAAGCGGTGCGGCGGTGGTGGTGGTGACAAAACTCCTTAGCCGCCAGAGGAGAACACCGGTGCGGTGTTTCGAACTTCAGACAGTCTGTTTTTTTTTTTTTAACATCGAATATTTTCCACATAAATGAACAGAGTTTTATATTACATCCACGTAGAATCAATGCCCTCAACAAATTTTACAAATGAAAAAAAAAAAAAACGAAAGTAAACAATAGAATGAATGAATCCAAACAAACAAAAGAGACGAGAACTTTGCAAATATCATACTCGTTCGTACTACATTACGTTTCTATATTTTTAATACTTTTCCGGTGATACCTTTATAATTTTTGTTTTTTTGCTTGCAATTGCGAAAAATTGAAAATGCAAAAAAAAAAAAAGAAAAGAAATTCAAATCAGAAAAAAGGGGCGCGCTAACTAAAGACGTCATATACACATCTGGAAATGGCGTAATCAGCATCGCCCTGCACTCTCTCTATTTAGCTCAGTGTGCTCTACCCTTCAATGTTTTATTAATTTATTTTCATTTACATTTTTTATTGTTGAACTGCGGTGCATGGAGGCACAGAGGAGGTTACCAATTCAATGTGTTCCAAATGCCATGTGGTTGCGAATTCGTCAACAACCCACCAACCGATACGGTGACAATATCGAGATTCGCACATACAGAGTATATACGTTGGCGTCCGGCAATGTTAGTGGTTCCTGCCATTTCAGACATAGTGACGACGACGTTGAACGGCAGAAATGCCGGCTACATCATGTCTGGCGTTGACTATTCTAAGATTCCTCTTTGTTCTCCACTTGTCAGTCAGTAATCAACTGAAAAAGAAAAACTCATTAGACAGAAGCTGTTTGACCATATTCAGCATTATATTATTGGGTATAACAAAGAAGACTGCGAGCAAAAAAAGAAGCCGCCAGTAAAATATATGTATTTGAAACATATTAACACCGCGAAATAGCATAAATTAAGACCGTTAAATAGTGATAATGTGGGTAGTGTAACGGAATGAATGAATAATAGCGCAGCACGCCGCCGCCGCGCCGCCGTCATGCCGAAACCGATTTTTCGTTTACACTTAGCATGCCGTGTTGCCGCCGCGCCCCTCCCGCTACAATTTCTCGATTCAATAATAAATAATTTAAATTGTTTCGTCTAATGTTTACAATTAGCTGCTCTATTGAACGTTATACACCCACAAGTATCAGAGTTCCGTAGATTTGTTCGCTAATATGCTATTGCCAGTGTTGTTCCTCATACACTCCGTGTCAATTGATTGAGGAATTGCATTATTTCGAGTTATTTCCTGTTCGGGATTCTCACCGTAAAATGTGTATTAAATAATCTCAAAAGTAGCATAAGTAAGGGAGTTAATCCCGTAAGATAAAGAGTTTGTAATGGTAGTTGGTGTCGTTTTGAATGAAGTTTGTTCTGGATTAGGGTAATTTGGAGTGTTATTAGTATTCTATTTTTTATTGTAAATCGTTGCGATGATTTTTTTTCTGGAACCTTCAAGGTAAGAAAGAAATCCATTTTATCAGGGAAAAAAAAACTATTTTAGCTAATAAGCTTTAAAATCAAATTAGTTTTGATCTGCTAGTATAATAGCATGCACCCCACGCACTCCCGCCTGGAAAAACAATCTATTTTTCAATAAGGCGCTGGCAAGTTTTTCATAGTTACTAACAAGAATCTAACAAGGGTTAATATAGGCATTCGCTAGGCCCTCACCAGTTATGAACTCTTTTGCCTCGTCAGTTAAATTCTGCCAAGGCCCTGACTAGTAAAGACTAGATTTTTTCCACATATTTCGTTTTACATGGTTTTCCAATTAACCATTTCAGATATGGGGGCCAAAGCTAGAAGCTGTCAGTCGCTCTATATTATATTAATGTAGATAGATATCCAGTTCCTCGTGTGTTTGTCGTGTGCAGTCCAGTCCATGTCCATGGAAGAATGGCTCCTTGCAGAATATCATCGACGTTGTGTACTTGTCCTAGATGATAAAATTCAGTTATTTCCCAATCGATGAGGAGCAACATTTCACTTTGCGGTGTGTGTATGTTCAGTGAGGCTGTTCGAAACAGTTTAGAACAGAAAAGAACAAGTTCAATGAGAAATTTTCTGTTCTAAACTGTTCTGGCTTGCTGTTCAGTGAGTCTGTATGCACTTGCTTTTTAGGTAGAACAACTGAGAACAGATTTCTGAGAAATGTCTAAATCAGTTGTGGTTCTGTCTTGTTCTGTTTTGTCTGCAGTTACGTTTTTCTATTTGACACACTGATTCCCAATCCTAATTTGAAATTTGCAGAGTTAAATAAATCACAAAGATTTTTATTACGATATATAAGAACCTGCTTTTATTAATTTTCGTAAAATGATTTCCCATAGTTAGTTACCATCAAGAGCCTCACGGTACTTTATTAAATAAATTTTCTCAGTGCGGCACTAATAGGGGTCTATCATGTTTTCCTCGTACATGTTTTCCTTACCGAAAACTTGCCAGGGCCTCGCCTAACTTGCCAAAAACTTGCCATTTTTCCATGCGGGAATCAGCTGATAGAGTTTGGAAGCTGAAATTTTGCTCATTAGCTTCTAAGACCAATCCGAAGACATTTTTAAACCCACCTCCCGGACACGACCACTTTTTATTGATGTGTCTAATTTTCTTTATTATACACCTAGATACCCATAAACAAGATTTATTGAAGATTTTATTTTTTTTCTACTACAATTACCTTATACCCACCCACAAAAATGCCTCCCTTGAATGTGAAAGATTCCAAGTTAAGAACACTAATCTTTAGGATTTTTCATATGTTTTATTGAGGCTTGCTTAATCTGAAAGTTATAGGTTTGTTCATCATTTATAAGTCGACCGCGGACTTAAAAGTTCTTGGCCGCACACTTCAACATCGAATGTAATACATATTTTGATGTTATGTCAAAGCAAAAAGACTGACTTAGGCAGATGTAGATGTAATCTTTGTTTGGATAGTAGTCTTTCTTTCCATTCTGTAGATTATGCAAGAGGGAAATTTTTCATTCTAATATCATTGTATAGGTGTCATTATAGTTTCGCAGTGACTAATACTGTCAAAGCACCTTCTCTACTCATACAACTTTTCTCCTGGAAACTACTATGCTTTCTTGTATTTTCAGGTATATTGGCGCTTTTGCTTCTTTTATTTATTTCTTTATTTTTCATCAACTAGAGTTTACAATTATACTCAATTAGACTAAAGATTATATAAACTTAATATAATACATAACCATAAAAGTAATATTAATATGAGCTTTTAGTTGGTTTTTGAATGAGTTTCTACTCATATAAAAGTCAAAATCTATGAAAAACGAAGCATTGTTAATCACCCTGACACTGCGAGTTATAGGTTCATTAGAGGCATAATTAACTCGATGAGCACTTTCACGGAACAAGGTTCGAGTTTCTAGATCACGAGAAGGAGCATAAAGATCTATAAGAGCCAAAAGAAATGAGCTATCGATGTGGTAAGATAAAATGTCGTAGACAAAAATAATAGCAAACATCTTACGGCGGTTTTCCAACGTCTGAATGCCAATAAGCTGGCATCTTGTGTTGTAAGAGGACATTTCAATTTATTTATAATTAATCTAGTAAATTTTTTTTGAATGCTTTCAATTCTAATAGTATAAATATTGTAGAATGGATTCCACACTATGCAGCAATACTCGACAATTGACCTAACATAAGCTACGTAAAGGGATTTTGATGTGTAAGGATCATTTAAGTCAAAAGAACTTCGGTAGATAAATCCCAACATGGAGTTTGCTTTATTTACCATAAATTCAATATGTTTTGCAAAGTTAAGTTTGGAGTCAAAAATAACTCCAAGATCTTTTTTCATCGAAACTCTTTCGAGAAGATGGTTATTAATATTTTAGTCGTAAACAATTGGTTGCTGACGGCAAGTGAAAGAGAAACATTGGCATTTAGGAATGTTTAAACTTAAAAATGATTTTTTTTAACACCAGTGGGAAAGGTTACTGATATCGTTCTGGAGAACAACACAATCGGTTACACTATTTATACACCTAAAAAAATTTAGACACATTAGCAAATAATAGACACATTGAATTTCGGATAATGCTAGGTAAGTCATTTATAAATATAAGAAACAATATTGGACCTAAGTGGCTTCCTTGAGGAACACCAGACGAAACTGAGATAGGCTTTGAGTAGATTGAATCTATGCAAACATACTGACAACGCCCATTCACTTCAGCATCTTTGAATGAAATCCAATGTTTTCGATTTTTTTTATCAAAATTTTAGGAGTTTTAGAGGCTTGAATCTATCTAGAAGCTCTTACTCTCAATTTGGTAGCATAACTGAAAACATTCTCAAGTCTTGCTTTTTAGGCCTTTTTGTTTGTTCATAAGAGGTTTCAAAACTCGCTTCAAAACGACCACATACATTTACTAGCGTGCGTTGTCGTGTCCGACAGCCGTAACCAAGGCCTTGCACTAATTGTGCATTTATAGACTCTGGCAACACTTCAAGTCAAATTGAAATTTCCAAATAATTATTTTAGGTAGATACACTTTTTTCAGTTAAGCGGTCCCTAGACGCTCAATATTATTGTGTACAATTATTGTTTACAATATTATTGGCTAGGCGCCCCAGACGGTTCAATATTTTATCCAATAATTTAGTTCACAGCTGATTCTAAAACAAATTTTCTCTCATCCTCTTTTGTATTTGACATTTTTACTTATTAAAATCACTCGCGGAGGTGTTTACTCTTCACACTTGAAAATTAAATAAACAAATATTGTACAATTGTACCAACACACGATCAATATTTTTATATTGTGCAATAAATATCAAAAGGATTTTGATTTTCTTCACAATTCTTTCAACATTTACCCTTAAATTTCCACGTTTTTAAAAAGTAAATTCATGCTTTGCTTTTCTTGGAAGTTGAACAATCTTTTTCTTAATTCCTAGAAATATGTCTGCCAGTGAAATTACAGATCGTGCTTCCTTTTGTTTTTTCCATAAATTTTAATTTTCATCAAGCAATTTAATAAAAATTTCAACTGAATAGTAAATATAATATTCTTCAATTATATGTAATTATTATTTGGGTCAGTATGCAAATTATGTATATTTACTTTAATTAATTTCGCAATAAGACCAACGGAATATTGTGATGTTTTATTTTTCCTATCGGTATGTTATACTCTACTTGGCATCTTAATTTATTTCAATGTCGCCTGTCACACATTAATAACGTCATTTGATACTTACTCGTAAACAGAAAACACTCGCAGTATTATAATCTCAATTATTTTCAATCCGATAAAATCCGGATCTGGTTCGTCATTATGACAAAAAGATGACAATCCTTCAATTTTGTTATTTAGCTTCAATTTAATTTGAATAAAGAAAAAGTTGCATAGGTTTTCTTTTAATAGTTTTGTTTTTTCATATGAAAATTTTTATACATAATACAGTACTACCTCGATAATGTGAATTACCGATATTGTGAATTTCTCTAAAATGCGAATCGCCAAAACTTTACATTGTTGTCTCTATAATGTGAACTTTCGAAATTTTCGGACTCTAAAATGTGAATTTCTTTGGTACATTTTTTATATTTTTCTTTTGTTAGCTTTGCGTGCGGTTTTTTGTCTAGACATATTTCAAGGTTTTAAATGTAGCTGCGGTCCCGCGAGGGTCTCCTGCCAGTTATGTAGGTAAATTTTGTTATTTAAATTAGTATTTAAGCACTGAAAAAAAGTTCCAGTAATGTGAATCCCTCTAAAATCCGAAAACGTCTTGTTTTAATTAGTTCACATTATCGAGAGACTACTGTATATGTAAATTCTATAGACTACACTGAAATAAATCGGAAGATTGCACTATTTAATATTGTTTTAATAGAATTTATAAAAAAAAGGAGTCTCATGGGTTCTTGCCGACTTTAAAGGGAACTAATGCGAGCTAGTGCTGAGTTGAGATCAAGATGATTATAACCGTCGACTAATTTGGTGTCATCTCACTTACACTCTTCGAAAGTGAAAAAAATATACATTGCCAGACCACGGGTACAAAAAAAATTCCAGCTTTAATGATTATGAATTCTAATCTGGTTGGAATTGGAAATGCTTGTTGATTGAGGCCGTAGTCCATCCTGGGCTGTGAGCCCATCTAAAGTAAAGTAAAGTAAAAGTAAAAGTAAAGTAAGTAAGTCTTCAACTTGGCTGATTTATTTCAGTACTATATAGAATTTGTTTTATTAAAAAAAATCTTCGTATTTGAAATAAATTTAATTATTGAAAAAAGTGTGTACAAACAAAATTAACACATGTTAAAATGTCCAAAAACAATACTTTTTTGTTTTTGAGTCGCATTTCTGTACAAGTCCACCTGGAAAAACGGCAAGTTTTCGACAAGTTTAGTCAATGCCCTGGAAAGTTTTTGTAGGAAAATCTAGACGAGGAAAACTTCTCGAAAACTCGTAAGGCCCTTTCTAGTAAATATTTGTTGGTCATGTTTTTCTGCCATCAGAAATACCCTTATATAATAAAAACAAAAATTTAATAACATCCATACAATAGTACAGGGTGGGGCAAAAGGTATGAACCGGTTTTGACCGGCTTACGCTCGGCCTGTGGTTGTGGTGGGAAAAGGGGAGGGGTCTCGTTGTGGCAGTGAGAGTCTAGTTTTTTAGTAGCAACCATGGTTTGGACGGGAGAGCATCGTGGGTTTGCTGTTTTTTGAAAATGGCCGTTCTGTTATCGCCACGCAGAGAGCCTTCCGACAGCATTTCAATATACCTGTTGGGGAAAACGTCCCTGGCGGTAATGCAATTAGACCTTGGGCTAGAACATTGGAAAATACTGGTTCAACAGCAACTCCTTCGAAGAGAAAGTTATGGCAATACCCATCGAAATGTGCAGAAGAGCGGTTGAAAACTTCAGAATTCGCCTTCAAGAGTGCATCGCGGCTGACGGCAGCCACCTAGGTGATATCATCTTTAAAACTTAATGCAAAAAACTATATTCTGTACTGAATTAAACAGTATAAACATAATTACTGTAAGTTAAATTGTTTTTGTTTTACAGCCCTTTAAAACCGGTTCATACCTTTTTGCTCCACCCGTTATAAAATATTAAGATAGGTATAAAGTGTATGAACATTATACTTTTGCACCTACATATTTTGGATTAGTCCAGTGGTTAGCGTATCTGACTTGTTAGCGAACTAGACTAGCCAGTGAGAAAATTAGACAGTACTTTCTCGTGTGGCCCCGGGGTTTGGGACTCAGTCTTCTGATCAGAGTTTACCAAATTTTTACATTTTTTTAAGAAGGATTATTGCAAAAAAAATTTCGAACTTCAAAACTTTAAAGCGAAAAAGTAGTGCAGTGAATATGTCTCACGAAATTATTTGCATGCAAATAAAATAATTTTAAATACTAGTCAGGACTGCTCAAGCCATGCAATAAATTTGTTTTTTTTTTTTATAAAAATTTCGATTTTCTTTGCTGGTTTGCCGCGAATAATGAATACGAAGCTTAACACCAAATCTGAGTAAAGTTTCCGCTAACCCTGGTCTTTGAATTGGTCATAGAGACTCAACAGGCGATACATTTCAACCAAAAAACAGAAGAAATAAAAATAGATTTGTGATGAAACTGTCAAAACCCATGATTTGATTTATTAGTAAAAATCTTTTCTAACATTTCCTAAAAATTTTTAAAGTATCAACATATATCGATTCTCCTCTCGAACTATATGGTCACAGTTACTTAGACACTCATTGAGAATTATAAGGGTCACATAAATGCCATTCAAAAAAAAAAAAAAAAAAAACAATACCTTGGAATGTTATCCTGGGACAAAAACTCATCCGCAACCCCTATATTAACTCAAGTCCCAATGGATTGTACGATTTTATAGAAATATTTAGAATAAACCATTACAAAACTAAATTAGATAATATAATATGTAGAAACATTCACTATATATAATATGTATTTGGATTGTGTGCAACACGCAACATACCCTAACCCGATATTGTATACATATATAAGTATATCTGTATCCGGACAGATTGCATTAACCTTGTTGTTTAGATATTGTGAATTATTGAAACTGACTGGTGTTAAGAATCCCATTGGGACCGTAATTGAACCCACATCAAAAGCATTTAAGAGAGGTGGGAGGGGGAGACATTATGTTTTTCCAATGTGTCCCAATGGTACTATGACGCGCATATCCTTTTTCGTTGCGTTCATTTTAATATGATGGACTACACAACAATATGAACAAAGGAAATAGACGTAACCAATAATAGTTCGGATCTGTGAGGTTATTCGTAATGATTTACTAATGTTTTGTTTTTCCTCATTTTTAAGTGAATTAATTTTTATGTGGTGTTCCCTTTTTTTAAGCAATTTTCTACCACAATTCACCGTGTTGTTATGAAGGTAATAAGAGCTTGCAGAATTTGGACTTGTTGTGAATATTTGGGTTCAGAAAATAGTGATCAATTAGATTATCAAAAACTTTACATTAAGGCCCATTTACTGAAACGAAACTTAAGTATTTAAGTTCAACATAACAGCTTATGGAACAGTTTACGCTGAAGAAAAAGTAGAACATAAGCGTTTAAGTTGACCCGCCTGGAAAAAGAATCTAGTTTTCAATAAGGCCCTGGTAAGTTTTTCATAGTTACTAATAAGGGTCTAGCAAGGGTTACTATAGGCATTCGCTAGGCCCTCGCCAGTTATGAACCTTTTTGCCTTGTCAGTTGAATTTTGTCCAAGCCCTGACTAGTAAAATCTAGATTTGTTCCACATGTTTTGTTTTACATGGTTTTCCATTCAACCATTTCAGATATGGGGCTATATTATATTAATCTAGATAGACATCTAGTTCCTCAATGCCCACCACCCTGGTTATACACTCTAAATGATCGTTGTCGTCTTCAGTCCATGTCCATGGAAGAATGGCTCCTTGCGGAATATCATCAACGTTGTGCACTTGTCAGTGTCTGGTACAGTTGGTTTTAGTCTGTATTATTGACGCGAGACGATTCCTTGACGTTGGCCAGTAGGATGATACTGTTGATGCCTCCAAAAATTCTCCATGGTTTTTATTTCAAGAGGCACTTCTTGACTTCAGTGTACTTACCACGTGTCAGCTTGCTTATGAACTGGTGGTTATACTGGTTGGTCCTGTCTACAACATAGTTCTCATAGTCACTATATTCATGCCGTTTGCATTTACGTCGGTTAAATAGCGTGCGTCATCGTTTATGCTTCTGAGGCGCGGCAGCGGTGCGCTTTCTCTTGCTTATATTAGGAGATTGGAAGGTATTCACAACACGTTTTCTCTTGTCAAAGATGATAAAAGTTCACTTATTTCACGAACTAACCGCGAGCGAATCCATTTTATTTCATTTTTATTTTATTTTATTATAAAACCCTGACCACTAAAATACTCTTGCGCATACAAATATTTAGAATATTTAGACTGACGTTTAGTTTAATGTCATTTACTTAGGTGTGTGTGCAAGTATGTGTGAAAGACTGTAGGTATGTTCAGTGATGTTGTTTGGAACAGTTTAGATTTTAGAACATAAAAGAACAAATTCAATGAGAAATCTTCTATTCTAAACTGTTCTGGCTTGCTGTTCACTGAGTCTGTTTGCATACTTGCTTTTTAGGTAGAACAACTGAGAACGGTTTTCTGAGAAATGTCAATATTAGTTGTGATTCTATCTTGTTCTGTTTTGTCTAGTTGTGATTTTACTATTTGACACACCGATTCACAATCATTTATTTATAATGTGCACAGAGATTTTTATTACGATATAATAAGATTCTGCTTTTATTAATTTTCGTAAAATGATTTCACTATTCATAGTTACTTACCATCAAGAGCCTCACTAGTACTTTATTAAATAAATGTTCTCAGCGAGGCACTAATAGGGGTGTGTGAAGTCTTCCTCGTCTATGCTTTCCTTACCGAAAACTTGCAGGGGCCTTCCCTAAACTTGCCAAAAACTTACCATTTTTCCAGGTGGGGAACATAAATAGTTAAGTTTCGTTTGAGCAAATGGCCATAAATCAATAAGTTTTGAAAAGTGAAACAACAATACCTTCACTTTTTTTACGACCATCCATGTGTTGGAGAACTAGGCCTAGTTTCACAGTGGAATTAAGTGGCACTTAAGTGGCCAATTTGAGAGATTATATCTCAGTGCACACTTACCCTAATGAGTGGTACTTTAGTCTCCCATATTGCTCACTTAAGTTACACATATTCTGGCTATGAAACTGAGCCTAAAGTCGCAATATTGAAAACTTATTCCCTAAGTTATTTCACCCCACCAATTTATCCATCAGATTTTATGGCCGTTTCCCCTGGTAGAAAAAAAGTTTGTCTATAAACCAAATTAATTAGACCAACAGCCAATTTCTTTACAGAGTCCTAACGCTAGTACCGGTACTAGTCCTAAAGTTCGTACTTAAATCGGTATCAACTCATTTCTTCACACAAGTACTAAAGCTTAGTCCTGTACTAGTTAGGACTTGGTTTAAGCTAAGACCTCGAAATTGATAGTCTAGCAGGTTAATACTCAAATCAGAGCAATTAATTTCATTTTGTTTGAACATTTATTGCCTGTTGTTCTGAAGAAATAGGTAATAAGTGCGTTTTTTTTTGTTAACATTGTTAATTTTGATTCTAGTTTCTTTTTTCTTTTTTTTTTTCAATTTTGTGCAATAGTGATGTTCTTGTGTAGAAAATGGATTTAGTTTATGGTGGTGACAATTATTTTCGCGATTTCGAAAACTATAAAGATAGTCCAGTCAACGAAGGAAAAATAAATGAAATAAATCGTGTAGTCTGGATTATTTTTTTAAGTGGTAAGGGTGACCCCCAGGTACAACATACTAAAAGTCCCCAGCCCAGGCCCGCGAGCTTTAGACAAGAGAGGGGGTAAAAATCCCTTTTCGTACTATTTCGAAAATATTTCGAAAACCAAGCGTTTAAGAAAAGTGTACAACACAAAATGAAAGTAAATTAAATTTGCTACACTTCTAGCGAAAATATGAACAAACCTTTTCTGTAGCAAATTTAATTTACTTTCATTTTGTAATGTACACTTTTCTTAAACGCTTGGTTTTCGAAATATTTACGAAATAGTACAAAAAGGGATTTTTGCCCCCCTCTCCTTGCTAAAGCTCGCGGGCCTGGGCTGGAGACTTTTTCAAAAACTTTTAACTAAAATTACTTGCTTTAGCAGTGGAGTAATAAAATAAGTTTTTGCATTTTCAAAAAGCTATAGTAGAGCATTGTAGATGTTTCCGTTGTTTTTTAATGATTATTTATGCACTTTGATCCAATTTTTTCAGGAAATCGTCCCTCCCGTATAAGTGGGGGCAACTAGACCCCCCCTCCTTAGCAAGTTTTTTTTTTATATATATCTTTAAACTATTTTACAAAACATTGGTGAATTATTTGGAAATACATTGTATACTTCTTACCTTTGAAGATACAGTGTTTTTCATATCACAAAAAAACACTGTATCAAATAAATTAAATAAGGATATTTTAACTTTCGCCACCTTCTTTAACCCCATACCTTCTTTCTCATCAAGTCAATGGAATTATCATGAATCGATACGTATTTACCTTTTCTATAATTTCAGGGTTAATTCATCAAAAAACTTTAAATTTTTAACGCATTAACATGGTTTTTCAGATTTTCTGACATTTGTACCCCCATATCTCTCTTAGTATTGCTTCTAGCAAAAATATGACTAAAACCTAATTTGAAGAAAATTCAATTTACTTTCATATTGTAGTGTAAACTTTTCCGCTAATACTCTTGGTTTTCAAAATATTTACGAAATAGTAAAATAGGGTACCTTTACCCCCCCCCCCCTCCTGTCTAAAGCTCGCGGGCCTGGGCTGGGGACTTTTAGTATGTTGTACCTGGGGGTCACCCCTACCACTTAAAAAAATAATCCAGACTACACGATTTATTTCATTTATTTTATGATTTTGAGTCTTCGTTGACTGGACTAAGAAGGAGAGGAAGTTCACTCCGAGAGATATCGCTCAGTTTTGAGAACTTCTTGGCCATAGCTTTTTTTTTTTTAAATAGTCAAGATGTTCGATGCATATAACGGTTGCCGATTTTATGAAAATATTGGCAACCAAAGGTTTTGCATGGCATAATTGTGACATTTGGATAAAAGCCAGCAATATTTTTAGAATTTGAAGTGTCCGATTATGCATTTACCGATTCTTTGACCCTTGACATAATCGGAAAATATCATTGGCGGACTAAACGTTGTTAAAAAATGGACCGGAATTGATTCTCGATCAAATATTTTTTATTGTGCGGACACATTTTGAACCCGGTGAATTTGGTAATCTCATTAGTAGGTCCGTGAATACACGCGAACACGCAAAATCAATTCAATATATATTACGAAAAGTTACAAATTTGTAGAAATCATTACCACAAACACAAATTAGATATTTACATATTTTGAATAAGCAGATATTCAATGCGATATTCAATACGACAATATAATTATGTGTTTTATTTATTTAACAATTTGGCAAACAGAAAACATAATAAATAAATCAAAGACAGGCAAATTCTTTCGAAAATTTATCAAAAACTTCACAAAAACTGATGTAAATGTTAAATAATTTTTAAAATGCCAAAATGTTGTCCAAATTAGTACATATTAGACCAGGTTTAGACGTATTAAGTTCATCGTACCACTGTGTGAACTTAGTTCGGGTACTAAGGATGTAATTAAATGCTCAGGTACCAACTTTCCCTTAGGACCCAACACCACAGCTAGTACCTGGTCCAGCTAGACCGGGTGAAGAAATTGGGCGTAAGCATCGCATAAAGAAGCCTGTTGATCATGTTGGTCCCTGTGAAATAGCTATAACACTACCTAAAATTTGGTGGTAGGACACTAAGGGCCAGTTTCACCAGTACACACTCATCAGAAGTAGTGGCACTAAAGCTAAGCACGCACTTGCGATTTCGATCGCGCGACTATTTAGTCGCAAGAAATAGAACAAATGAGTTTCAATGTAAGTGACCGCACTTGCGACCGAGAAATCGCGACCGAAATGTGTTCCATTTCGTTTCCATTGCGATTGTCGCAAAATAAAATGAAACAAATGAAATTACATGTTTGTGACCGCACTTGCGATTTAAATTTCTGCGAGTAGTGGAAAGAAATAAACATGAACGCACTTGCGATTGTCAGGCGCGCGATTTTTCAGTCGCAAGAAATGAAACACATGGTTTTAAATGGGAGTGCACGCACATGCGACTGAAAAAGTGCAGTGCTTAAAAAAATGAAACAGGTTCCATTTTTAGAGCGAATTTTCAGTCGCAACGACTTTAAATCGCAAGTGCGTGCACAGCCATTAAAAGATGTATGTTGCATTCGATAGCGATTAAAATTACGCGACTACAAATCGCAAGTGCGTGCACAGAAAAAATTGTTGCGATCGCGATTTTTTAATCGCAACGATTTTTAATCGCAATTGCGTACCTAAGATTCTCATATTGGTACTTTATGCCCAGTGTTTCAGTCTGAGTAAGTGGTACTTAAGTTGACAAATGACGTGAAATAGCTAAGGGCAAGTTTCACAGTGCATTCTTACCGGTATAAGTAGTACTTAAGTTATCCATATTGCGACTTTAGCCTCAACTTTATAGTCTAAGTGGAATTTAAGTGAAAAATATGAGGGAATTAAGTGCCACTCATTCGGATTAGTTTGAACTGAGAAATCTCCCATGTTGTGCCATTTTGTTCGACTTTGAAAGGGTCTAGTCTTCCATAAAGACCACTTAAGTGCCACTTACTTCGTCTATAAAAATGTGCCTCAAGTTTTTGTTTCATTCAAAGATTCTTAAATAATAATATTGTTTGGTTTAATTTTTCTAAAGAAGTTTTCAATTAATACTTACCAGCATTAAACAAAAATCAAGGGGTCATCTTAATATTATATGAATGCTAAAAAGCGAACTAACGCATTTGGATACAAAAATCAAAAAAAAAAAAAAAAAAAAAAAAAACTTACTTGAATAATAAAAACAAATGTACGAATTGATTATTTAATTGCTCAACTACACGTATAATTAATTCTTATCATGATTATTCATACACATGTGAAAGAATTATAATTATTTAGAGTAGAACACATATTTCAATCACAAACAAAAGTATACACTTTTGTCTATGATAAATTTGTTGCTGATGGGATTTTTGATATCGAAACACTAGAAAACAATTTCTTTTAAATTGTTTCATGTCATTTTCTGTATTTTGTATCTAAATAACAATTATAATCAAATTAATGTAGGTGCAGAGATTTTTTTGAATTGATTATCTTATATAGAATTAAAAGAAAAACGCTACCATAATTTATTATGTTTTGGACTTCAGGAACTTCTGGTGATATATATCTTTATATTTACTTCTTTTAAATTGACCTACATAATATATGTACTTATTTTGGTTAACAAATTAAATCGTTAGAATGTATTGTTCTTGAAGGTGCGTCAGCAACCTTGTTTTTGATCCCTATGTTAGAGATTTGTAAACAGTTTAATTTATTTTTGATGAATTTTTTGTACCAGTTTTAGAAAGTCCATACAAATTAAATTCTTGGACTTCCTAATACCTTGTTCTCGCCGGCTTTTAGGAGTATAATGTTTTTTCAGGATCATAAACCCTATCATAAACCTTTTTTCTTACTCTCTGTTGGGACATATTCAAGTATAAATTGAACTAAATTATTTAGAATAACTAGCTGACCTGGCGGACTTCGTCTTGCTTGGGAAGTATGCAATTTTCGTTTTGGCTTCGTAGTGTGTTTACCTGGTTCAATACGAATCCAACAAAAAAAAAATCTCCATACAAATTGGATGATGTTCAGCCGAGCTATTAGCGTAAGAACAATAAAAAATCATTTTTATGTACATAGAATAGAATATAGTGGTACCTAATGTTAATACAATTTAAGTAGCTCGATAATAAACAAATTTTTGGATTCTGAAAGTCTCCTTTCGTCGAAAGTAGTTCGACTAGTCTTATCTAAATAATGTAATCTTAAGAGCACATACACTTGATTTTTGTTTACTTTTCATTTTCTTATCTTTTTTTTTTTACTCTTCTTCACAAAATTGTTTACTATTAAATCTGAATCGCTAAAATCCTCTCCTAAAATATTCCGGGAAAAAAAAGTTATTTTGCTGTGATTTATCTTCTCAAAACATCAAACATTTCATATATAGTAGTGTAAATAAATACATTCCGCGTCAGTTGATTAAGGTCTAATTATTTTATAAATCGATTTTTACCGTCAGATCGAAAATTGGAAAAACTGATAGAAGATGTACATGCGAGGATGCTGCTGTGTAAAACAATATTCGAGTGGTAAGAGTATCGAACCAAATGAAGGGAGGAGAAGAAGTTTTTGCGTAGAAAGAAAAGCGAGTGTACGCAGCATTTCAGCTGAATTAAATCAAAGAGTCTCTCGATCGGAAACATCCGAAGGTTTAAAGACCGTTACGTAGTGTCTTCGAAACAGCCCTTCAAACCTAGTCACCGAAACACATGGAATAGAAGATGTATTCGAGCTGAATTTTTTAACAGCTGTGGAGGGATTGATAGGGCGCAAAGAAGGGATCACACCTTCCGAAAATGAGGACTCAGTTCCATTAGCCAGTGCAGAAGAGGTAGAGGTTGCTATAAGAAAGCTTAAGGAAAACCACTGATTCTAAAGGATTACCACCGGAGGTCTTCAAGTTCCAAGGAGATGCGTTAATAGGTCGCATTCATCAAATCATCAACCAAGTTTGGGTCTAGGGAAGCATGCCAGATACCGGGACCATCAGCTCCAAAAAAGGCGATCTTGCATATTATTATGTTTAAAATCATATCCAACGGCCAACGTACTGTGAGAGCGTCTAGTGTGGCCTCCGGTCCATTCAGTTTTCAGACTGAAACAAATTCCAAAAAAGACCAACGAATTTCAAGCAAAGACCCACCGTGCTTTCATCGACTTCAAAGCCGCATATGAAAGCACTCTTCATAAGGAGTTTTGTGCGATGATTGCCTAATTGGGGTTCCCAGAAAAACTGATCAAGTTGTGTCAAGTAACATTTAAAAAAAAACACATGGTGGAATGCACGTGCAACTAGGGAATTAGTTTTGGTAAGAATATGCGCTGTCAGGTGATTACTTCTATCTCGTTCTGGTACAGGTTGAGATTATGCGTAGGGCACTGACAGGACGACGTAGACATCATCGGGCACTGCCAACTCGCCGTTCTAGAGTCCTTCACGGAGAATGAAGAATAGGCAAACCTTGTTGGCCTTGAAAAAAACGAGGGTAAGACAACGTATCTGCTATCGATAAAAAAAAACTGCTATCATCTCAAGACCAATCGGCGCGGCGTTCTACATAGTATTAATTTTTAAGGCAGTTAAGGGAGTTAACATAAACTTTAGGACTTACACCTTAAGCCTAGAACGCTACTGATGCGTAACTGTGGTCTCCAACAGCGAAATGTTGACGAAGTCGGTAGCCAAAAAATACCTGTTGAAAGTATAACCTATTGCAAATACAAACAGAAACGCATAAAAATCACACAATAAGCCATGCTGCAATGAATGCAAGAAGAAATTAAATCTAATGTCATTTTTTCGCACACAATCAATGCTATGCGGATAAATTCTGTTGAAAAAAAAGTGGAGACTTCTCCAAAAAATCAATTTCGCTCGTCGAACTGCGTATACTGCAAAATGAAAAGCAGAACAAAATCTACCTACTACCTTATGCCGAAAACAGATTTGCAGCTTTTTCCAATGCAGCGAAAATAAATTTACACAGGTTCTTATGAGAGCTGACATATTCCAGGCTCTGCATGCAGCCTTTTCTGCACGATATCTCTATTTCTAATTTCGCTGCATCGGGAAAAAGCTGCACATCTGTTTTCGGCTTTAGGAAATCGCTGATATTTCAGTTTGGCCAAAGGAGTTGTTTCCAAACTCCGTACGCGTAGAACAAAGTGCGCTCGCTCTGCAAAACTGTTATCCTGCGCCAGTCCTGCTTTAAGTTATCGAGTGTTCAGACATACTGTGTTCTCTCTCGAAAAAAAATTCGGTAGATATTAGGTCTTGTGTGGTATAAAGGGTCTTCCATTAAGCGCTTCCTTTCTTTAAATTTAAATAAAACGAAGTGTGTGTGAGATACCATCGAAATTTTTTATTCGTTTGAAAGGCCTATCGATGACATTATGTATGGAATATAACATCGTTCAAATGTCCGCCGCGCCTGCCCTGGGTGAAGCGCCTCCGAAATGTGCAATTCTCCATGACTCATAAATCAGGCTGAAACTGACCGATGGCATGGATTATGTTGGCTTTGAGGGCCGCTGTGGTTTTGGCTTATTCGCATGGACCTGCGACTTCACAAAACCCCACACGAAAAAGTCTAACGAGGTCAAATCGCACGCTCTCGGTGGCCAGTTCACATCACCTGCATATGAAATGACCATGCCCTCGAATCGCTTGTGCAGAACTTTCAATGTGGCGTGAGCTATGTGGCACGTAGCGCCGCCATCTTGTTGAAACCACATGCCGTTGGTGTCCATATCATCCAATTCAGGCCAAATAAGGACTTTTTAGGGATGCGTTGGACCGTCTTGGATCTCATGTGGAGTGGTAACGTCCCAAATCCGTCAATTTTGTTTGTAGACGTACCCATTCATCCAGAAATGGTCCTCATCGATGAAGATGTGATTTTTCGATTAACGTTGCCCGGATAGAACACCCATTTTGATAAAACAATTTCCATGTGTTCTTGAACGCTATATCCATACGTGGTGATTTGACAAAATAGACTGAATAAATGACAGCCAATTTGACAGATGTAGTTCGCGGAAGTTCGTATTGGTGGAAGACCCTTTAGAAGGGCGAATGCGGGGCAAAAAATACAACCGCGAACTCTATGAGCTGTGTAGTGTAAAGATGTGATGATACATCCCGATTACAGAATCTGATGAAGTAGCTCCAGACGGAGCCGGGTTCAAATTTGGCATTTTTACTAAAAAAAACTCTCCGGGAGACGCATTCTTTCTGGTGTAAAATACTCCGATTCCGAATACCCCGGTTGAATTTTTTTACCCTCGATAGTGGGAATGAGAGTTCTAAATGATACAAACAGCTTTTTTTCAGTATTTGACATTTAATCAAATTCTAGAAGAAAAATAATTTATTCCCGGGGAAACATTTCCCCGGGGAATTTTTATTTAGAATTGGGCTGTATTAGAGATTATGTCAAAATTGAGTCTGACTCCCTCTGCATCTCATTGATCTCATTCTGTAATTGGCGTGATTCATTTCACTCAGCCACATTGAGCGAATGCTGAAACATTTGTCCATCAGACATAACTTTCAAGGCTTAAATATCACCTTTATCATTAACACTTTAAATCCAAACAAGACAAGTGTTAAAGGATTTTTTCAAAAAACAAAAAAAAAACCCAATCGATTATCATATACTAACGTAGTTTAATAAATTAAAACAACAACATACAAACCTACAAGAAGATAGAAAAATGCAATAAATTAACTACCAACAGTTTTATTGAATTCAATTTGAAAACGACATTATTTGTGTCCCTTTCATACTCGCAGGAGTGTTGTGTGTCTCTTTTGTTGGACCTTTTTTCTGTCAAATAAAAGAACAATAAATAAGTAAGAACCACCAGCTGTGGCCGGTAGAAAAGAAAATAAAACTATACAACTACAAGTTTATAATCGTTGGTGTCCTGCCAGGCAATCTACTGCCGGAAAAACTGGTTATACAAAAAAAAAAAAGAAAAAAAAACAAACACATAAACATATAACTAACTACACACGCTTCCCTACCATAACAAATATTATACCAACCCTAATTCCCTATAGAGAGAGAACAGATCGAATCCTATTTGACTTAATTCTTTTATCTTTATGCAAATAGCCTGGAATTTTTCGAGCTGTTATTTATATTTTTTCAATGTTGACTAAAACTTGTTTAGGTATTTTTTTTTTTTTTTTTGTTAAGGTATTCCTTTGAAAATGGTCTTAGATCTCTCAGCTTGACGATTTTTTTTTTTCATTTAGGTAATTGATTTTGATGGAAAAAATATTTTCATTCAAAATTCATATCAACTTGACCTCATTTAGGTGCAATTGCAAAGTACCTTCTTTTTCTCATTGCCAGCCACAGACAAAATATGAAGGAAACGAAGAAAAAAAAAAAAAAAAACATAAACGACAATGGACATGAAACGCCATTAACCCAATGCCCAACTCAGATAATCATAAAAATAAATAATTTATGTGCTTCAATATAGAGTGTACGCCGAAATTGAGTCAAAGCCAAAAGGAATTGGATTTTTCATTTTGGTTGGTTGTGGAATAGAAAGGAATCCAGATTGAAAAGGTTTTGAGAAAGTGTCGTCCCAAACAAACACGCAACCCCCAAAAACGAAGGGAAACTTAAGCTGAAAGCTTAAAAAAAAAATAACCCTCTATAACTCCCCCAACTCTCTATCAAATTTATATTAATGTTCAACACAAATATAAAACGCTCTTCTTGTTACTTGGTCAAAAGGTAGCTGCTAAATCTTGTTTAAGGGTAAGGTTTCGGATTTTCCTCAAGTGACTCAAATAATTTGTATTTAACTTTTCTCTTAAAACTGTTTATGTACTAAAGGCTAATTCACACATGAAAATATGCTACTGTTTTTTATTTTACATAACCCTCCTGATGAAAATAAACTTCATTAAACGCCTACAAAATGAGAAGTTTTTGCAAAGTTAAGTCTAGACTAGGTCCTGGAAAGTTCTTAGTAGGGAAAATCTAGACTCGTCAAATACTCGTAAGGCCCTTGCTAAAGTATAAACTTGGGTAAACTTTATTTCGAAATTATGCTTGTATTCTCTTGGATTTGTCACTTCTTCGCAAGAACTTTTCTTTTCATGTGGCATAGGCTCGTTTTCCAGACTTTTGTCGTGACAGCCCAACGCACTATTTTTTTTTTTTTTATTTACGTAAATTAAATTAAAATTTATAAAACCCCTGGGCAATCTTATCTATCCATCAGCCAAAATATCCGACCCAGTAGTATGCCTTATTTCAAGCGCTATCGGTTAAACGACCCCATAACAATAAATTTATCTTGGGTTTTATTTTCTTTGTTGGTTAGCTGTGTCTGAGTGTGATGGTGGCTGCGATTTCTTTTTCGAGCATTTTCATTAATAACACAATTAAATCAGCCGCGGCGCAGCAACAACGGCAATTTTAGTCCAGAAAAAAAAATAAATAAATAAAAAAATAAACGGAACTTAAAGTCACGAACCTAATCGGTGGTCTCTGATGCTTGACAGTTTGTTTGGGTCGGTCGGTGCGGTGGTGGTTGGGCGTTCTATTCCATGGGCAGGTGATTCGCATACATAGGGATGAGTCGGCATTTCTTTATTACGATAAAATTTTTTATTTTTATATCAATAAATACAAATGATATGGTTGTAAGAAAAAAAAAAAAAAACAACAAACAAACAAACAAACCTAAAACGATTTGAGTTCTCTTCTTCTTTTCCTTTCAATCAAATAATTGATGGTTAAGAGCAGTGGAATCCACAAGTGTGTATTGGCTGATAAGAATTTTTGAAAACAAATTTATTTTTGTGACATTTTTATAAGAATAAGTGGTTCTTATTATAATGATTTCGAATGACAATTTAATGAATCCGGAAGTGGGATATTTCAATAAAACTGCTTTTGACTCAAAGGGGAGATTTTTGAAAAGATTTTTTGTTTCCCTTTTACAATTGAATAATTGCTTAATTATTTCCTTAAAATATTATTAACCCGCACATATTTTCTTTATCTCAAGCATGGAAGTCTTTAATAATAACAAATTGATGTCTTATTTGTGCATAAAATGTTGTCACAAATTGATTTATTTTTAATGCGAAGTTGATTTTTGTGTACATAAATGACAGATCTTGGATTAAGGGCTGCAATTTGTAGAAGCTAGAGTTCTAATTTTAGTAAGTACAGTTTGTATACGTTCGCTTATTTGAAACGAAAATTTGCCCATATGCCTATCAGTATAAATAAATAAACATCTTGAAATAGAGTTCGGCAAATATCTTGAGCTTTTTTTTTATGCTGCTTCAAATAGGGCGTACATATTATACCATATCGATAGGTGGCGCTGGTACACATACAAAATGGTAAGGATATAAATGCAAGCTATTTCGAATAAACGCGGATTGTTCACGAAGTCACAGATTAGCTTATCGTGAAAGACGCAGAGGAATAACTCCACCCACCGGACACAAGTCCGCTTCGAAGGGATATAAATCCACAATTCGATTATGGGCGTATGTCCAATCCAAGTGGGTCATAAGTGCATAAACAAATATATGGAACTATGTCCTTCACATGAGTAAATTTTAAATGTTTGCAATCATTTTTTAAACACTTCTTTATGTAAATAGTTTTCTAATTAAACATTACCTGGGCCCAAAGTTGCCGTTGCTTCAAAATCTAAATATCTGAAATGCAAATTTAAAATTAAAATTACGAGCAACGAATTTCCGTGAGTGAGACACATGACCAAAAAAGGGATTTCAAATCCTTTTTAGACGCGAAGCGTGCCACCCAATGTACGGTTGTCCAAGAAAATAAGTCAGTTGTTTTTTTTTTTTTTTAGTTACTTTGTATAATTTTCAATTATTTATAGATATGATAGGATAATATGGACTTGTGTCCCACCTTTCTAAAAATAAATTACGGTCTTATGATCCACTTGATGGGTGAGACATACATACGAATCGTGGATTTATGTTCCACAGATGTGGGGCATAAGTGCATAATTGACCAATAACCAATGTCTTGCAGAGTTATGTTCCTGAGCCATCAAAAAAGTTATACCGGATTCAATAATCGGGTAGTTATGGCCGTCATTATGAATTGTAAATTGAATTTAAAAAAAAAAATGTCATTTCAATAATTTCTTATCTATCATGGATAGCGATTCGCTCAAATAAACTTCTCTATAGATGACAAACTTTAGCGAATTCGATTATCCAATTGATTATGAATAGCTAAAAAATCAAACAAATAGGTACTAATGGTCGTATTAATAAACATTGTCTAACTTTAGACAGCCGTCCAAGTTTTTAAAAAACCTTTATAATTGTTGCTAAAGTGACTTTTTGTTTTATCTTGCTTTAGACAACGTAATCTACTGTCTAAACCTTGAGAAATGCAATATTTTTTGTATTAAATAAAGCATATTTCCGACTGTTTCGAAATACTTAGACATAGTTTAAACAGCCGAAAATCTAATAAATAAGACCATAAGTAGATACTAAGTGCCAGTTTTTCAGTCGTGAGTTAAACCAGAGTTAGTTACCTCCAGATATATAAATGTGTGTACAGTTAACTCAGGAAACACTTTTTCAGTAGATAATGCATGCGGATCAACGCACGTAACAATCTGGCAGGGTAAAATATTAAAACGGTTCGGTAAATCTAGAGTCAATTCGCCAAATGTAGTGAGTTAACTCCGGTTTAACTTTAATCTCGCACTGAAAACTGGCGCGAAATATATCAAAATAATTCCCGAACTGAATTAAAAAATCAAATAACGTAAGAAATCTTAATTAAACAAATTTTAAAAATCCCACCTCACTCCGACTATTTCCTTCTTTTTCACCATGAGGTGGGAATGAGATAAAATATAGCTACGAAAAATGACTCGTGTGGAATTAGCCTAGTGTGAACACTGCCTTTTAATAATATTTTTTCAATTTTATGACAGCTGTCAGGTTGCAATAATGAAGTTCTACGAAGCTAGGTATGTTCGATTTAAATTTTAATGAAATTTACTAAGGTTAAATCACAATAGAGTGATAGTTTTGTAAATATTAAAAGAAGTATATACACTGTATATTTTCTGTGAATTTTGGTCGAAACCTGGGAGAAAGCTGTAATTTTTAATATAAATAACTAATCTAATATAACTGTTCTTCTAAAAATCTCTTGGAACACGAATTGATAGAGATAGAACTAAATTTATTCAATTTTTTTTTTTTTGACATGGATTACATGTCTTTCTCGGACGGTTGGGTGGTATTTAGCGAAAAGAGGACCGTCACAAAAACATGTACCGCTCGCGCCCTACTGCTCAGTGACTGTTTGTACTGTAGACATCCTACATATACCAATCGATGGCTAAAGATTGCGCAAAGATTATAGAGGAATTGTTTTATAGCTATCGCCTCATAGTTTCAGGTCATGAGTCATCGCGTTTGGGGTAAATTGCAGCTAAATTAGGAGTACTCAAATTAATTTGAGCTCAATTTCTTCGGATATATAAGTGCCACTGACGTCATTGATATTTCATTCGAAAGGGTTTGAAAAAGGGCATCCCTTCCGCGTATTTCCCATATCGTTAATTCACATTATATTCCATTGAAATGTTACAAAATGTTGTCCGAACCTTGCATCCGAACCTTGCATTTTGTACAGCACAAAATTTTTTGTATGGGTCTGTACTGTAGGAGGGATCAGTGTGGGTGTAAAACAAGTTTTCGGGGTTGATATCCTATTTGGCCGCCATTTTGGATAAAGGGGCGTAAAAAGTTAATCGCGACATCTAGAGAACCATACATCGCACAAACAAAATTTTACCACATTTGTGTAGGGAATCTAGTTTTCTACAATTTATTTAGGTAGGTTCTAGAAGGGGAAAATGGTGCAGGGACATAAGCCCCAGGGACATAACCCCCAAAATTTTTTTTTTTTGGGCCTTATGTCTCAATTCAATTTCGGCTTTATGTCCCACTCAAGTAGGACTTAAGCCCCAAAAATAAAAATTGGGCTTTATGTCTCTGCCCTTAGCAATGATTTTGACCCATAAAAACAGCAGAATCAAAAGTCTTTAATTTTAAAATTTGTTCTTTCAGTTCGACATGACTGGGACTCATTTCAATTTGTTTCAACGTATATTTTTATATTTATTTTTCTGCAAGTTAAAAATCAACATCGAAGCTGAATTTGTTATCTACATAATGAAGGTGCTGATTCAGCGTCCCTTTGAAAATAACTATAATTTGCGATTTGTTTCTCAGTTCATTGTTTACAATCTTTTATGTAAAATTTTAATTTTTTTTTGACTTTAAAGTACTCACCTACTGTATTGCACATTTTGGCGAATTCAATGTCCCCTAAATATTAAACTTTTTATTTGTTCGCTCTTATTTTACTGGAAATTTCTTCCACAATGCTTCTGCCATGATTTCTGCTTTACTTTTTTTTTTTTTTGAGATCTATCGGTAAGTGAGTTGTTACTTTTGCAATTTTAAAGCCCTGTATGTTTCGTTAAAGTTTGTTGACTGGTTTATGTCTGAAGGCCTCTGCGAGCATATATATTATATCTCGAAATTTCATGAATAGCTTTGCTGGTGACGAAGTCAAAGGGGGGGGGGGGGGGGGACAAATTTTGCCACATATAAGGTTCTGTAAATAAGGGTGAAGTTCCAAACTTGCTATATAGAACTTCGCATAGAATATCTTTATAAATATAAATTTAATAATTTCCTTAACGAATATAATCATCTGAAGAATATACTCGTACACGTGACCATTTTTTTTTTTTTTATTTCTGCCAGTATTAGCCCAACAAATGACAATGAACATTGGCTTGAGAGCGTCTTTTTGTTTTATGGGGGTGCATTGCATATTATGTATGTTTATTTATTACATACATCGCAACTATAATAAAACAAGTGGAAAAAAAAAATTTTTTGATATACATTTTCAAACCCCTTCAATAAATTGTAATTCTCTAAAGCATTATAAATAAAGCAATGTTCTTATGCTTTCTAATGGGGGTTGCTCTTGAACGACTTTATAAGAGCAGCACATAAAATACAGGGATTATCTCTCATGGGGGATTGTATAGATTTCAACAAAATGACTGTCTGTCTGTCTTATTGCCTTCTATTTTTTTCGTCCCTTTTTATAAGCTATTAAAATATATTTCATTGGCCAAATTTGCCATATTTGATGAATGTTTTTCATAAGGCAGTGCTGAGAGCTTTAACAATAAGGGAAATTCAAGTTAAAGTAAGGGAAATTTGTATTTGTATTTGTATTTTTTTTTTTCGGAGTTTATGGTCGGCTCCAATAAAAATGTAGATGTTTTAGGAAAGTAGGAATGTATGGAGTGATCCATTTTGATGTATTTTAATTAATACGCCATTGGCATGTTTTCCAGATTCATATACTTTTGATTTGGGGCCAAAAATAATTTTCAATGTTGAACCATAATGACGCTGTCTGTCTGTTTTAAAAATCAGCATCAAGGTCTAAAAGCTGTTAAATTCATTCTGTCTGTGCTTTCTATTTGAGATTCGGTGGCTACTTTTGTAACCTGAGTCTCAACTATCCGAAAGAAGTAATATTCCCGGCTGATCGGGCCTCACATTGACGCTTTCGTACTATTTTATCCTCAATGCTAAGGGCCAATTTGTTCACAGTGGGTTAAATCTATAACATTACTACCCTTTATCTCCAAAGCATTTGAGAAGCTTATCAGTCAACAGATTAAATCCTTTCTGAATACTCATCGACTGCTCTCACCTACCCAATCAGGCTTTAGGCCACAACACAGCTGTTGCACTGCACTCTTGAAGATTGTCGATGACATACTACTAGAAGTTCATACAAATCTTGTAACCACGTTGGTTCTGCTTGATTTTACTAAAGCGTTTGACTCTGTTCCGCATAATTTGCTTTTGAATAAGTTAAAATATAATTTCTTCTTTGATAGTTCGGCTGTGTTTCTCATTAAAGAATATTTAACGGAAAGAAATCAAGCAGTTCTTGTAAATAACAACTTATCTGATTTCCTTCCAACGCATACCGGTGTACCGCAAGGCTCAATCTTGGGTCCTCTTCTCTTTACCCTTTTTAATAATGATTTACCTTTGGTTCTCAAATACTGCAAAATTCATATGTATGCTGGTGATGTCCAAATTTATTTGAGCTATAAGATCGGCCTGGTTGAGGATGCAACTGCCAAAATAAACGAAGATTTGCAGCGTGTGGTTGAATGGTCCCACCAGAACCTTTTAAAATCTTAATTCTAAAAAATGTCAGGCCATTATTGTGAGGAATACAGCAGTCGACACATCTTCTTTTCCTAATGTCGAACTATATGGAACTGTCCTAGATTATGCTGAAACAGTGAAAAACTTAGGTGTTATTTTCAATCAAACACTGTCATGGGGAAGTCATATAACATCCGCACTGGGAAAAACTTACGCTGCACTCCGGGTTTTAACTGCCTGCCAATATCCACAAAAATGATAATAGCGAAAACCCTTGGCATTCCTATTTTATTGTATGGTAGCCTGCTCTTCTATTGTCTTGACAGTAGAAGTAAACCAAAATTGGAAAGTATTCTTTAACAATATTGCTCGCTTTGTTTATGGATTAAATCGGTTTGACCATGTTTCTCGATGTACAAACAGTATTTTTAATGCCTTTAAGCCCTAACAGAGATCCCCACAAGGGACCTCTGGACGGAAAACGAGGTCATAAACGAAGATCATGTCTCAGTATTCACGGATGGCTCAAAGACGGATAAGGGGGTAGGGTCGGGTATCTTTTCAGACAATCCACCCCTAAATATATCAATAAAGCTTCCTTACTTCTGCAGTGTTTTTCAAGCGGAAGTCCTTGCAGTTTATGAAGCCGCAAGGAGTCTTGCCACATTTGAATTAGCAAACATCGACTTCTTTATTGACAGTCAGGCGGCGATTAAAGCTATATCCTCCATCGTCACAAAGTCTAAACTGGTAAATCGTTGTCGTAACGAGCTAAGATCGCTCGGCGCAACAAATACAGTCACCCTTCGATGGGTCCCAGGACATTGTGATGTATGTGGGAATGAAAGGGCAGATGAATTGGCCAAGAACGGGTCATCTCTTGACCCCAGCCAAACATATTCCTCTTTATTTATTCCACTAGAACAAGAGAAAAGTAGAATTTACAATAGTTTCCTACAAGCCACAAATGACAGATGGTCAGCAATTGATACCTGTCGGATCTCGAGGAATCTATGGCCGGAAATCTCTAAGAAAAAAACAGACTACCTTCTCAAGCTAAGCAGACCTCAACTGTCACTCTTAGTGGGAATCCTAACGGGTCACAACTCAATGGGAACCCACATGAGCAGAATGGGTATCACCACATCTGATTTATGCAGAGGGTGTCAGGATGAAGAGGCGGAAGAGGGCTCCTATCACTTTCTATGTGAATGCCCCAGCCTAGCCAGAGCCAGAAAGACAGCCCTCGGGGAATACTTTTTTGACGAATTGGGTGATATCTCATGTTTGCCACTAAAAAACATTTTGAAATTCGTTCAGAACTCAAAATGGTTTAGGGAGGCTCCCATACGTACACCTAACCCCTAAGCTCCACTAACTCCTCTCCTTACCCGTCCTTAAACCTACCTTACATATGTCCTGGGGAGCACAATGGATCCACTGAGATCCGAGTGAGATAATGCGGCTTGTCGTATTATCACCCCTCCAAACCTAACCTAACCTAATATGCCTTTAAGCAAATTTCTTGATTTCCAGGCTCTAGTTTTCTTGTTTAAATTGATCCAGAATAAAGTTCCTGAATATCTCTTTGATAAGCTTGTTTTTCCAACGTCTGAAAGAAGTAGAGTTCTGATTGCTCCCAGATATAACTATCTTAATTCAAAGCGACAGTTCTTTGTACACACAGTGGGTCTTTGGAACTCCCTGCCTATTGGCATGATAAGACTAAACAACTGCAGAACTTTTGAAACATCCCTAAAAGTCCACTTCAGAAGCTAATATCATTCTTAAAGTAAGATCTAATCTTGATAGTCTTTTTTTATTTTATATTTGGTTTAACTTTTTGAAACTTAAATAAATCAAAAGTTGTTAACGTATATTTAATAATTATTTAACCAACAATGTACTAAGTATAAGAAAAAAAAAAACACTTGTTTTAATGTACTTAAATTTGAAATCAATAAATACAAATACAAAATATCACAGATGTTATTAAATAACGCTTATCAACCAAAATCGACAGAGCGATTTCCATGATTAGGAACTCTCATTCCGGATTCCTTGATAAAAGTTTTGGTTAATATGCCCAGCCCATTCGATAATTTACAAGTTGAAATATTTCTTGATTAGAGATAATTAGCTGCTATCAATAAACAAGCTCTAAGGGGTAGTTTTAAAGTCGTAGTTGAATATTTAACTCGTGTTCCAGCATGACGATGGAGAAATCTCGCTGCTCCGTCAAAGTCGGCAAGAACACCACCGAACCCTTTGATGTCGAGAAAGGTTTGATGCAAGGCGACGCGTTATCATGCAACCTGTTTAACATCGTTCTTGAAGCAATTGTACGCAACTCGCAAGTCAACAACATAGGTACAATTTTTCAAAAGTCTGTTCAACTACTTGCTTATGCAGATGATATTGACATCATTGGGAGAACGAAGCGAGCTGTTACCGGCGCGTTTGCAAGTATTGAATCGGAGGCGGCGAAAATGGGTTTGTTTGTTAATGAGGACAAGACGAAGTATATGCTATCATCGAGATAGGAATCTCAACATCGTCGGCTCGGGCAAAACGTCACCATGGATAGATACAACTTCGAAGTCGTCAAAGACTTTGTCTACCTGGGCTCCACTATAACATCGCAAAATGACATCAGTGCAGAGATCAAACGAAGAATTACTCTTGCCAATCGCTGTTTCTTCGGGCTAAGAAGGCATTTGAGTAATAAAGCCCTCTCTCAAAGAACCAAGGAGACCTTATATAAGACCCTTATCATCCCGGTCCTGCTGTATGGAGCAGAAGCATGGACCCTGACAAAAACGGATGAGAATCTACTTGGGTGCTTTGAAAGGAAGATTCTTCGGGTGATTTTCGGTCCAGTCTGTATCGATGGAGTATGGAGGAGAAGATTCAACAGCGAGCTTTACGGGCTTTACAGCGACGTCGACCTGGTCAAAAAGCTTAAAATACAGCGGCTTAAAATAAGATGGCTGGGACACGTGGAGCGTTTGGACACCAACGCACCAGCCCGACGAGTCTTCGAATCTACCCCTGACGGTCTGCGCAGCAGAGGAAGACCCCACCTTAGGTGGCGCACACAAGTGGAGAACGACCTCAACCAACTTGGAGTGCGTAACTGGAGGCAGCTAGCTAGGGACCGAGCTGGCTGGAGGGGCTTGTTGGTTGAGGCCGTAGTCCATCCTGGGCTGTGAGCGCCATCGAAAGTAAAGTAAGTAAGTAAGATTTCGGCGGATTAACTCAGGTTAAACGATGGTTCAAGATTCAAGTATGTAATAATAGTCAATTATTTGCCTGAAACATCGCTGAACCTCAGGTAATCCACCGCAATCGGTAAATTAAAATTCCTGAACCACGGATCAATATTTAAACCACGATTTTAATTCACGTTTCTGAGATCTCACTGAGCAAGCTCCATCATCTCCACTGAGCAAGAAGTGAAACCTGAACAAAATTTCTCTGCTAAAAGTGAAAAACAATTTTCATCTCTTTTTTATTAATTAATCAGGTGTGACAAAAAATAATTGAGCAAGCGAATCCAAAAAATATCAGTCTCAGCCTTTGGACAGCAAAAGTGAGGAATCTCACTGAGGAGTTACGTTCAGATTTCTAAGATTGCTGAGGTCTCTGAGATTTCAGAGAGCTTGAGAAACCTGAACTGGCTAAGGAGTTGCGAGTAGGAGGGTTATATGGATCGTCATTCTCCCGTAAATTTAGATTGAGACTTGAGACATGAGAGTTTGTATAGAATAATTATTTCTGTGGAACGTATTAGGTACTTATTTCACAATTTTAACACGTTGAATGGCGGTTGTGCAATCTTTTTCCAAATTTATTTTTTTAGACACGTGTTTAATCTATTTCGAAACTTTCCATTTTTTTTTTTTTCATTAACAAAATTAAAACGCAACATTGGAGAAGTAATACCGTAACAAAATATTAGCATACTTCTTCCCAGATAGCCGGTTTTCATTATTGTATACGGCACGTGTGCTTACAACGATATGACATTCTCGTGACAGTGTGAAAACATTGATAATTTTGTTCAGTTTCTTTGCTTGACAACAAGAATTTGGTAAAAAAAAAAAAAAAAACAGTTATATAATGTTAAAGAAATGTAAAAATAGTTCTGTTTGGTTATTTTACTTTAGACTTTTTCATGGTGATTCTTAAGCCTTAACTTTATAAGCCAAAAAAGTGAAAAAGTTAAAAGTGAAAATTTTCAAACTCATTTTGGGATAGTTTTTCTCACTGGAAAACTTATAAAAATGATGAGCTTATGGTTTAAAAAGAATTGTATACATTCTTTTTCACAAAACAACTGCGCTAGTGGGAAAAAAAAGATTTTTACTTTTGTAATTTTGCAAAAAGTGGCCAATGTAGTTAAGACTTTAGAAAAGGTAGAAACAATTTTACCACCATTGTTTCATTTAAATCGTAAATATGTACAATTTATTGTCTAAATTTATACAAAAAAAAAAAAAATAAAATAAATAAATTTGATGGCACAACTGCTCATGAAGAACTAGGGCCTAGTGACTTACAAGTCTCAACCATTCCTGTGTGTGTGTCTGCAGGAATGGAGGGGACCTACAGTTTATTGCCGAATCCGAACGGCCAATGTGAGCGGCACTTTTCTATGACAGGAGATACTCTTGGAGGATTTGTCAATTACTCGCAAGAGGCAGTAGCCGTTTTTTCTTTTTAAATAAATAGGTGGCGAGGCTGGGGATCGAACCTTAGACCTCCGGCATGACAGTCCATCGCACTAACAATCACGCCACGGCAACTACAATTTGTTGTCTGAATCTCTATAAAAAAAAAAAACAGTTTCTGAAAATGTTTAAGAATTTTTAATAATTTATCAAACAGAACTAATGTTTCAGAAACTAAATTCGCTTTCGATGTGGACACTGGACAATTTGGCGAAATCAATAATACCAAACGTCAAATCCGCAAAGAAAAATGATTTTCTTCTAATTCGATAATAAGGACGCGACCGTAAAAATTTTTTTGTTGATATAAAATGAAACAAAACGTATATTCAAGTGCGTGACAAATTATCGCATCAATTTCATTCCTATTCAAACCAGTAAACGATGATATTACACAAAAGCTACTTTCTCGCTCAAAGCATTCTTTTTTTCCATGATAAATTTTCCAATAAATAAATCAGAACTCCTTCATGTTCATATTCAACAGTTTCAGTGGCAGGAATCCACTATAAGTAATTCATGCCATTGTCGCTGTTAAAACAAAACAAAACAAAAAAAAAAGAGAAAAAGAATAAAAATTAGGGCGTGGTAACTAGCAACGTGTTTAATTCAAATACGGAATAAAATCCAGCAAAAGGTATATTAAATCAAAAGACAAATGCAAAACTATTTAATAAATAATAAATGAAAAATTGTTGTACTCTGGAGAAAATTTCTACCAAGAAAACTTCCTAAAAAAAGAAAAAAAAAAACGATTTGACTTGTTTCATGAATGTGTTACATGCAAAACATAGAATCACTATCGAATGGCAAAAGAGGGTTGGTTTGGTATTGTTCCTGGAATGTACTCAACCTACCTATGCAATCATGTATTTGTATATAAATTCCATTAAAAGTAATTTTCCCCGTTGCAAAAAAAATGTATTGTCTGCAATTCCAGCTGGGGGGGGCTACTTATTTCCGATTTAACCAAAACCAACATCATCTTCATCAGCTGGTTCAGATGATGTTTCCATTAATACAAACTTTTGTGGCTTATCGATCCTGAGGAATCATAATGTTTTCAAAAAGTTACAAAGGTCAGATGTTCCTTTCTTCTCCCAGTTAATTAAATGTGAAAATTGATTAATGATGCCTTACAATACTTATACATCCATGAATACCAACCAAACTTATGATAGGTGACAATCAAAAAATATTTTCAATCATAAATCAAACAAAATAATTTCGGTAAAAAAAAAAATTAATTTAAAATATTCTCGACACGCAAAAACTGTTCACTTAATTCCCAAGAGAACAAAAGAGTACATCAGCAACACAAAAAAAAAAGGAAATCAAACAATGAAAACAAGTAAAAAAGAGGCGAGTGGAAAAAAAATTAAGCGAGAATCTCACCCTAATTTCCATGGTTTTCCAAGTTTTCAAATATCGACCCCGAGAGCAACCACCACTACCAACTACAACAGCACAGCGACAACAACAACTACAACAGTACTTTTTTTTATGTAAAAAATAGCAAAGAATATGAATCTGCACGACCCTTGTTCCCAATACGCACCATACAGCAGCAATAACATAAGCTTCCGTGTCATGTGTTGGTATATTATAATAAAACTTTTTGGCCAAGTAAGAGTTGACACTTTAAAAGAATAAGAAAGTATTTAATTTTGTGGTATTTTTAATGGAGTTAACTTTTTTTTTATTTGACTGCAATGCCTGAAAGACATGAGACTCAAAGTCTTTTTAATGACAACTGAATTGCACGGCACTGGTAAGGAGGATTTGAAATAATTTTTGCTGACACAGTAGACTGGGAAAACAAGTTTTAATTTTCTCATGAAATCCCACGGATGGTGTCCAGTTAAAACTAGGAATAGATGTAATGAAATGCTGCCTTAAGTGAATCTCGAATTCCTATCGGAAGAACCAGTTCTCCTTCAAAGATCAAGAAACTGGTACCTGTGGAAGGATATTCCAAACAGCATCGCCTCATAAAGCTTGTTTCACACATCAATGTTATTATACTTCTAATCGTTTACTTCCGAAAATTGCCAAAGGCCAAAGATCTAAAAAAAATTGTACTAAAATGAACAGTTTTTTTTTTTAATAAACGACAGACCCTATTTTTTCTTTAATTTCTATGCACTCCAAACAAAAAATACTATTTTTGATTTCAAATGCTGATACATGAATGAAATTATAAAATTGAAATGTTTAGACCCTTTAAGCAAAGGAGTCCGTTTTGGATCCGCAAACGTAGTCAACAGCGTATGGAGGACACCGCGTACGGATCCAATTACGGATCCTCAAAACTGAGTTTGTGGGCTCAAATTAAATTAAATACTGTTTTTGATTTCAAATGCTGATACATGAATGAAATTATAAAATTGAAATGTTTAGACCCTTTAAGCAAAGGAGTCCGTTTTGGATCCGCAAACGTAGTCAACAGCGTATGGAGGACTTCGCGTACGGATCCAAATACGGATCCTCAATACTGCGTTTGTGGGCTCAAATTAGTATGGAAATTAAAAGCATCACTGACCCACTTGCGTATGTATTGTGAGAGTGAGAGTTCAACATGCTCAGCGAAAACCGAAATCAAAACGGATCCAAACTGAATCACAAAAAAAGTACTTCTCTCCTTGAGTTGTACACTACCTACAAAAAAGCTTTTTTTTATTCCAAGTTTCTAAAATCGAGCAACAAACAAACAAAGCTTTCTCTTTCATTTCAAGACTGTGGGGAAAAAATGCCTGTAGATACAAAGAATTTTTGTAGGTGTGCGTGAAAACACTCAGTTTAACAAAGATCCAAGAAAGACCGACAAAGTTTGGTCAGAGAATTTGCTTCAAGGGGATTGAGCCCGAACTGTAAAACAAAAATAATAGCCCTGTTCTTTTACTTTGAAATTCTGTGATTTTCTGTGCATTTGTGTTAATTTCAGTCCAACGTTCTGTCAAAGTTCATATAAAAAAAAAGTTCATATAAAAAATGGGAGTAAAATGCACAGAAAATCACAGAGTTTCAAAGTAAAGGAACAGACATATTATGTTTCTTTTTGAGCTCAGAGCTTGGATTTTGTGTTTCTTTTTTTTTTTTGTTCAGAGTGCATTCAAAACGTGCTCCATGAGCTTAGAATAAAAGAACCGAGCAGACGGAATACAAAACTGAGCGCGGCAAACTTCGTAAATTTTCCATGTAATTTGACAGATATGACAATTGAGTACTCAGGTGTGTTTGTTTCATAATTAAGCCGGAGTGCTCTGAACACACTCTGCTCAGAGTTTACTCCTTTCGCTCAGGGTCTACTCAGTGCTCTGCTCTGAACCAACTCCGAACTAAGAAAAAAATATGTCCAAAATAACTGCAAATTCAAAATTCGAAATTCACACAAATTCATAGTGCGGGGAAAGGCCTTTTATTACATATATCAATTCCATGGTTTAAAGAAATTCGTAATAAAATTAACAAAGATGACACAGTAATGAAAGCGATAAGGAGTTGAACTGAAAATACATTTTCTTCATGTTTCAAGATTGTATGGTGGTAAACGATGGTCTTTTCAGAGTGTATTATTATGTCCCTTTAAAAAAATAAAATATCTGCTGGTTTTAAGACCAGCAAGAAGCAAAGATAACCTAAACATCACCAAATCACAGGGAGTAGCAGATGCGTTCAAGTAGTATTTCCAACAGTGTAACAAAAAACCCACCTCCAAACAATGAAGGCCCAGGCCCAGTTCCACCTTACTTTACTTTAGATGGCGCTCACAGTCCATTATGGACTTCGGCCTCAACCAACTAGCCCCTCCAGCCAGCTCGGTTCCTAGCAAGCTGCCTCCAGTTACGCACTACAAGTTGATTGAGCTCGTTCTCCACTGTTGTGCGCCGCCTAAGATGGGCCTTCCTCTGCTGCGCAGACCATCAGGGGTAGATTCGAAGACTTGTCGGGCTGGTGCGTCGGTGTCCATATACGCTCTACGTGCCCCAGCCATCTCAGCCGCTGTATTTTCAGCATTTTGACCCAAAAAGCTCGTTACTGAATCTTCTCCTCCATACTACATCGATACAGACTGGACCGAAAATCACCTGAAGAATCTTCCTTTCAAAGCACCCAAGCAGATTCTAATTCGTTTTTGACAGGGTCCATGCTTCAGGCCCTGGATGATTAGGTCTATATGGTTCTTTGAGAGAAGGTTTTACTACCCAAGTGCCTTCTTAGCCCGAAGAAACAGCGATTGGCAAGAGTAATTCTTCGTTTGATCTCTGCGCTGATGTCATTTTGCGATGTAATAGTGGAGCCCAGATACACAAAGTCCTTGACGACTTCGAAGTTGTATCTATTCATCGTGACTTTTTGCCCGAGTCGACGATGTTGAGATTTCTTTTTCGATGATAGCATATACTTCGTCTTATCCTCATTAACAGCCAAACCTATTTCCGCCGCCTCCGATTGGATACTTTCAACACACAGTACAAAAGAACTTAAAAAAACAAAGCTTTAGGCTCTGAAGGATTGCTATCGGAGCTCTTCAAATACGAAGAAGTTATTTTGATAGGTTGCAACCGTATCAAATCATCAATGGAGTATAAATGTAAGGAAGAATGCCCGATAACTGATGAACGATCAGCTCCATGTGCCCCGTTTTCAAAAAGGCGATCTTATTTCTTTCAAGAATTATCGAGCTATATGCCTTGTAAATTTCGGTAATAAGATCTTATCTAACTTACTTTGTGAGGCCTGACAGTCCTGCGCACTAACGATTACGCGACGGGCTACTGGAACATTTTAATCCGTGCGTAAATACAAATGTGGTGTTTCTGGCTTAGCAGATCGACTTTCGACCATAGATCAAATCTTCACACTAGCAAATCCGCTAAAAGTCCAACGAAATTCAAGATTAGACCCACCATCTTTTCATCGAATTTTTCGAAAAGTGTTTGACTGGTCTTATATGCGAAAAGACAAACGGAAGAGAAGATACAATTCTACGACCTGGGGATGTGGAGGTAGTCCGAAAAACCTAAAACCGTCTACACCATTGGCTAAAACCTAACGAGAGAGAAATGTCTTGTTTTCGCAACCAAAAGCATTCGAGGCGAGGCGATATTTTTTGGATTAAAATTTACGACAGTCTTGGCGGTCAAACAGTCTCGACATATTAGTTTAAAAATCTAACTTATTTAGTTCGATATTTCACAAAAACGCAAAAAAAAACTCGGCAAGACCGAGACGAGACTTAGTTATGCAGCGCTGACACCCAGACAATAGTGAAATTGTTCGATTTGAACGAGATCGCGTCGAGACTTATGTAGTGTTACAACACCATTCATTCATTTTAATTTCTTAAACACTGTCAACGTAAACAAAGCCTTAGTCTCAGACTGAAACCCAAAATTTCTGGACTCATTTTAACTGCGACACTCTTAACACCAGAAATCAGCTGCATACTAAAGCGTGTTTCGCTTGTTCAACTCAGGCCCTTAGAAGACCAAACATTACACTTACAAAAGTCTCGGCCTGTGGTCAGATCTCCTCTGACTGACGTAAAGAATAAAAAATCATTTTCAATAGAAATCATCTTGGAATAACCCAAACCACACAGCATTTGAATTACGGATATGCCTCTCATAAGTGTCAAAATGCTTAAGGCATGAAAGTGCTTATGGGTAAATCCGCAAGCTGTCTGTCTATGCAATAACCACTTTGTTGACTAATTTATATCAAACTTCGGATGTTCGCTTTTTGTCTACGTTACTTTGATATCCATAAGTTCCTACAATTTTATTCCAACTTAAGTTTTTCTCTCAGTTTAATAATGTCCAACCAATCCACATAAATCAATTTCGATTTTCATCAATCAGACAAATTTTATCGATATGAATCTGTTCATACCGACAAATAATGTCATCAATCTTTTAACTATGTACATGTACATGTACGAATGCCTAACACAATGTTCAAACAAACATCATTCAAAAAGTGCTTACTCCGATGGGAGTAAAAGTGTCAACGTTGGCAATACACTTTATTTGGTGGCATGCTTCCTTCTTCTCCTTACATTTGCTATCCACACGAAGCAAAGGAACAAGACATATTCATCGGATGTACCACCAACACGGTCCATATAGCACCAGCCTTAGCCATCATCATAATATCGTGCATCGTATCGTTGTTGTCATTGTGAATATATATTCGCAATGCCCATGCTCAGAGAAGTCGCAATCGCAATTAATGTAATCTGTTGTTTGAAAAGAGTTTCAGTCGAATTTACCCATAAGCAGAAGAGGGAACACCACTGAGAATGGAGAGAATATTATAACAACTTTTCTCTGCTGCTGCTAACCAAAGGATCAATAAAAATGAGCGGAATTCTTGAATTCGTTCCATTTACTTCCTTCTTCACCTCTTGTATCTTTGTAGGTACACTTTATGGAAGGTATCTTTTGTGAAGTCCTTTTCAAACCACACAATCGAGAGTCAGTCTCAGTGCTGCTGCTGGAGCTGGTGCAAAATATTTGAGTGGGCGGCAAATATGTGTTTAGGTACTTGAGACATGAAGAAGGATAACCAAAAAAGGACTAAACAAACCATCTGCTTCTGTATTTCTGATGCTCTTTGCTGATGTTGTTGTTGTTTTTGTTGTAGGTATAGATGGCAACCGAGGTCACAGTGATTTGTATCTATCCTCATTTTTAGCCTTTATGCAGCACCCTCTCAATGTACAATTGCTCTCAGGTAGATACACTTTGGATATAAAGGTATTTTCTTTCAATTTCCTCTTCCTTTTCTTCTCAATATTTTTTCCTGTAGTTGTTGTTGGAATTCGAGAGAGAACGCGCAGAATAATAGTTTGTCCTTAACGTGGGCTGAGTTAAATCAATCAGCTGCCTTATGTTTTTTTCCTACTGCTACTTTTTTTTTTTTCTTTCTTTTGTCAAGGAAACAAAGAAAAAAATAATGTTATTAATAATCCCTATGCTCTAATGATATCAATTTCTGAATTATCCCAAGGCACAGCAACAGTTTTTCATGTCCTTATGTTGGCGATTACCGTGAATGGTAATTTATTTTGCATTAAGGGTATGTGTTAAGTTTTTTTTTACACATTTTTATTCTCAAAGAACTATTCACGATTAGCGAATAATTCGTTCTTTCATGAAAATCTATTTATAGCTGCGCAGAACTTAAAAAACAAAAAAAAAAAAAGAGAAAATAATTGTGTAGGTACCTAATTTTTATGATTCTATTTTTATTTGCACATTGCAGTTGATTTTTGTTGATGATGATGCTAATAATGTTGTTTGCTTTCATCTTAATAAATGAGCTTTTCTTATATGATTTTTTGTTTCTTTATTTGAGGATGTCATAAATTAAGTGAATATTTTTTGTACACATTGATGTATCGTAAAACGTACATAACGACAGAAAGACAGACACATTTAATGAAAAGGCTATGAAAAATAATCGGTGCGTTTAAGGGGTTGAATTTTCTCTCGTTGTTGTTGTTGTCTTCTTTGTCTTCGGGTGCATACCTAATACATTATAATTATTATGCTAATAATTATCATGATTATTAATTTGACATGATTGGTTGAAATGACTGCAAGAAAAAAATAAGCTGTCAACAAAATAAGCTTATGTGAAAATCCGTATAGGTATGTATCTGTCAAAAAGACGCCATGTTTTTATTGTTACGGGTTTTTTGACACACAAATTTAATTTTGATAAACAAATAAAGTTGATATTTACGAGTATTATCGAATTATATGAAATTCACTTCAACCGTGTCAAGTCCTACTCTGGGAATGAGAAGATTGCCATATTTTTTAGGATGGGTCAAATAAAACAATTTTATGCACATATCTTTTATACCTACTTATGTTTATTAAATTTAAATTATGTCTTGTCTTTTTATTTACACTGCAATTTACACTACCTTACATAAAATCCATCTACCCGCCAGAGTAACAACTAATTTTTGGATCCTTCAAATAGATCCAGATAGAGAAGAAGTTTTGTTTTCTATTTTCACAAAAACAAAAATAATTCTCTTATTTGTGTTGTCCTTCTTCTTATTCTAAAATTCATAACTTTAAATTAATTTTTATAATAATTTTTTTTTATATAGATTTAATGTAAATCATATATTTGTTTGTTTCTTTTCAGGTAATACATCAATATGCTTACGCAACCACTTTGAAGATTAAAATCAACACTCGGAACCGTTTCGATTATCAATTGAAGCAATTGGTTCGAAAAAATTTTATATAGGAGACGTTTAAACGTTCATAATATGAAAATGCTATAAGATTTTTTTTTTTGAAATTTTTGTTAGAATTAAAAATGGTTTTCATAAACACTTTGACGATTAAAATCAACACTCAGATATCAGAAGCAGAAGTAAGAGTAAGGTCCCCGCTGCAATGGCCTGCATTTCAATATCATTCCAAATTACCGAACACGAAAGCAACTAAACTAGGTGTAGGTACACGTACTAGTCCGAAACTACCCAAAACTACAATTTTCTACCACATTTATTTCCCCTTGCCAATTTTTACCCGAGAAATTTCTTAGGGCAGAAAATGGTTAGTTCTGTGTTCTGTCACACCACTTATATTTTTTGATAAACCACTGAAAAAAATTGAAAGAAAGTGTATTAAATAAAATTTAATATTTTTACTTTAATTTTATTTAAGAGTTTCGGTAAATGTTGTGGTTCTATTTACTTTTCTTTTGGTTCATAGCGTTCGTGTACCCTTGGACAGTTTCTCTTCTCTTTAAGAGAATTTCGTCCCCACTTCTCAAAAATTGACAATTTGCTATTTTTAGTCCGGCAAGTGCACGAAGGACCCTACAAACAAATTTATAGAGTTTTCGTTTGGTAATCCAAAAGGTCTGTCCGGAAGTCTCCGATCCGGAATTTTTTATTGATTCTGAAGTTTGTGTTTCGTTGTTTTTGTGAAACCTCAAATGCAGATTTCAAATTACAACTGTTTTCATTCTTGATTATTTTTAAACACGACGAAGACTATTTGGAAAAATTTGATCCTTTTTCCAAAGTAATTGGTGAGATCGCATATAAAATTTAAATAAGTATCTTTCTAAATTCTTAACAAAAAGTCGTTTAAAATTTTGCGCCAAATTTTAGTTGTTTTTCAATGTTGAGCTTCTTAAAATTTAAAAATTTTTTTTAATACACGCCGACCCCACAAGACATACAGATGCCCAACATCCAAACCACAATCCAATCAACAATTAGCTTATTGTTATTGGGCCGGGGGTGGCCCCGGCGCAGTGGAAGTAGTGCTTGACTACTAACCTGGATGTGTGGGTTCGAGCCCCAGTCTAGGCAGCATTCTTTTCTATATTCCCTCAACTGAACGCCACCCCTGGGATTTAGTGAGATAATCGAAACCTTATTTCTCAGTCCACTGTGCCAACAAAAATCTATCCTATCCTTCTAACATTGCCTAATTTATAAGACCCTAGGTCTTACTGTCAAATATATGTTTGTGTTGTTTTTTTTTTTTTTTTGTTTAAGACCACTAATAAGTCAGAGCAAAAATTCCTTTCAGCACTACTTCTACCTCTCTCACACATATGAAACGTCAAATCTCATGGCCAAGCTTTGAACAGCGCTCATGTTCTGTTCAGAAAGTAGTTTTCTTCAACATTTTGATGACATGGACAAGGATTTTGGTGCTTCCATTGGTTTTTTTTTTTTTTGTAGACATGTTCAAGTCCTTTGGAAGCGGCATGTTATAAAAGCAAATATATCTTGACAGTCGTATTAATTAGTTTTTACTATTTAGACAGTGTCTAAACATTTCGAAATTGTCGGAAGTGTGTTTTATTTAATTTTAAAAAGATATATGTATGTAACTATACAATCCTTCTGTTGTCTAAAGCTACGGCTGCCTCAAATTAGACAGCATTTGTAAATTCGACTGTCAGTTGCCAGGGCTTATAATTATTGACTTAATATTTGTAGCTTATAAAATTACATAACATTTTGCACATCATGTTGTATTTTGTATCCAAATAAATATAATTTTTGTATTCTACATAGGCACGTATATGTTTAAATCAAATTACTTACTTAATTTAACTCAAAAATATATTTCTATTGTGCCAAAAATATTGTGGGAATAACTTACGTATGGGTACCTACGTAAGCACCAACCTGCGTACATTCTTTATATGACAAATGACATAATTATTATTATTGAAAAAATTCCATTCATATGCTTCAGCATTTACAAATCATAAAGTAAAATAGTAAATAAATAAATTAAAAAAAAACCAGTCAATAAAACCACAAACGATATTCAAAGGTTAACGACACTATAATAGATATTAAGATTTCTTAAACATGTCGATTGCATTATGTTAGCATAATACTGTCTTTACACTGTCGTCCTGTGAGGTCACATTATAATTTCATTACTCCCATCATCAACATAATCTCTGTCCTATTCTGTTGTTTATCCCGATAGTCAGGGTTATAATGTGACAAATACGTCACTTACACCGACCACGTATATTATTGAATTGATTTGTAAACGTCATCCGACAAATAAGACGTCTGAAATTTCTTACATATGTTCAAATTTTGCTGTCAAAACCAAAAGAGGAAAAAACCAGTGTGGGAAACTTTGTGAAAATTTTGTGTTATAAATAGGAATAATGTTAAATGAAATTGTAATAGTCTGTCAACAATTTAAATTCTGTAGGAATATTTTATATACCTAAGTTGTCTTACGAAATTTATTGTATGTATCCGTTCGATTCATGCATTCTGCAATCTGAACAAGATAATTTTTTATACTAAATGATGCGATAATTTCTTATTTAAGTTTTAAGCTCTTTAAAATAATCATTATCTTTTTCGTTTGAATCAATGAATTATGAAGGTCAACGCTATCCAAATAGGTTTTCAAAAAAAAAAAAAATGTAACACCTCGGCTCTAGCTGGTTTTGATAATGACATTTGCTTGTTTTCCAATATGCTCTTGAATTTCCTAAACAAACAAATCTAATTTCACATTAAACACTGAACTCAATTCTCAATAGGGAACTTTACGAATCTGTCAATGTCAAAAGTGACAGCCATAAATTGTGGTCTTGACAGATGCGAACGAAGAACGAACGCGAGAATAAAAAAAGACGGTTTTTTTTATACAAGAATTTAGTATGTTCTTCCGAAGTGAAAACATGTCAAGCCCACAATGTGATGATTTTGACGTTTATGAGTGAACGAGATAGAGAGATATATTGCTATTTGGTAAAGATCCCTATAGAGCTATTGGCCGCGTTCAACAGCACATTTGACAGTTCTGAACTGTCATTTTTAGAGCTTCTGATTGACCAGCAGTCATAAAAATTCAGTTGACGTCGATTGACATTTAGTTACGTTTCTTACGTTTTTTTCTGAATTTTCAGATGAAAAATTCTATCTGAAAATTCAGATGACAGCTAAAAGCAACAAAAAAACAGTTCTTGATCCAGTTTTTTTTTTTTTTGTGTGTGTGGTCTGATCGTCTGGGTCTCGTATCGCTTTTCGGATTTTGATTTTAAAGTGAAAAAAATAATAAAAACAGAATAAATAATTTCAGACTTTTTTGTGCGTTCAGTGTTACGTTTTTCAGAACTGAATTTTTAGATCTGTCAAAAACGTGGTGATGAACGTGGCCATTCCAAAAATTATCTTTGTCTATTCTCTTTCTAATTTTGACAGTAAAAACAAAAACAAAAAGTAAAAAAAAATGCAGACAAATCCGGAAATAAAGAAAAATGCTCTTTTCAGTACAATAAAGGTGGATGAAAAATATTTTTCTGATTAAATTTATTAAAATTAAAGTGTTTACGTGCGTTTGATTAGTTTGTTGATCATTTATGATTAAAGAACATATTATTAAAATATTCGGTCGAGTTTTAATAAGGTAAATCGAAGATAAGAAGTGATTCTTTAGAAGCATAATTTGTGCAACCTATAACACAGCAGCCAGTAGGCATTTTTACAAATACTAAAATAATATTCCAGACTAGCTGCCATTTTTTTACATTTGCTTTTTTTTTTTTTTTTGCTAATTTAACTTTGAAGTTTGCATGAAATTCAGAATAAATTTTAAATTGACAGTTTTGACACAAAAATGACATTAACATCCTTTGCATCCATTTGTTCTTAAGGGTCTACTTTAATTGCATACAATGTTGTAAAAAAAAAAATCATAAATCCAAGCAAGTTCATAATATAAAATATGGAAATTTAGTGGTGTGAGAATTTTTTTTGCCAAAAACATATTTCACATACATATGTAGGCATATGAGAAAGGACATGATGCTTTTGTTTGTTTTTTGTTTTTTAAAGAGAGTTTTTGATGTGTAAACATCCATGCCGGCGGCGGTAGTGTAAACTAAAAACGTGGACCTTTTGAGCACATTTTGTGTCGCACATTACTTCTGAAGCTTGAAATTCGGTTGACAGAAATCCAACATCAGATATATTTTTACCAAATGCAACATTCTATCTCGGACTACAAGGAAAAATCAGTAAAAAATTCAGCTTTATTTTGTTCATTCCCTCAGACTACGGAGATAGTCAATGCCAAAGAGCAAAAACTTCGTCTCTGGGATTTAAAATCTTCGTTGACCTCGATTTAGGTTCTTTGTTATTTTGTATTCCTCCTGTAAAATGAAATTAAGAAGAAAAAAAAAACTTTCATCTTCATAAATTTGTATGACTCATTAACATCACCGGAACCCTTGCTATCACGTTTGTGGTCGTTCAGCAAAAAAAAAAAAACAAAATGAAAAACAAAAAAACTTTGTAAATATTATTAATTGATAGCTGTATACTCGAGAGAATGCTATCCCATGGCAGTCGAATGTAAAATCAACAGCGTTGCCAACAAAACAAAATATATTTAAAGTAATTAATTACCCTGTCCAAACATTTATAAGTTTGTCGGTCGTTCGGTCTCGGCGGCGGCGCGCGGAGGCAAAGAAATCGCGCGGAATACCCAGCTAGATTGGTTGAGGTTGAGGGCACCAATTTAGTCAAGAAATTTTATGAGATTAATGGAACCAATGATGACGATGATCGCACGACACCATTCGGTTGACGGTTGCTTCTGTGTGTTCTTATTGAAATTTTGGGCCAACAGCCAAAATGTTTCAATGAATCTCTTCGTACAGATTTTAATTTAACTTAAAATCACGACAACAGAATTTTAACGAGACTCAATAATTACAATTGCCGTGGGTTATTTATGAAACAATTAGCAAATCATATAAAAAAAAGGGATGTTGACAAAAATGAGACATCTTATCGAAATGTTAAAATCTGTGTGACATGTGAATCAGCGAGGAATATAAATTAATTTATTGAAAAACGAAAGTGGTACACAACACGAGCTGTGAATATTTATGTAGCTAGGTATGTACTTCTACTCTATGCATGTGTATTTTTGTTCTTTCATTTTCTTTGCCGGTACAAAGAAGGAGGGTCCGAGAAACTCAATTCAATGTGATTTCCGTGACTTACGATGTTGACCCACATTTTGTGAACCTATACAAACAAATGTAGCCTTGCACATAAGTCGTTTTGTTTATTGTTCGTGTCACAGAACACGAATGCTAACAATTCGAATCTAATTAGTATTGCTGCTACCGTTTCTTAAATCTTAAATAATCAGTAAAAACAAGGGTACGGCAACTAGTGTTTGGTCAGGGATACCACACAATATACATAATATAATTATATATATGTATGTACGCACAACAAACCTTTCTTTCTATCGTTCAATCATTCTATTCTAAATGAGTCCTTATTTGCGGCATAGTAAGTAAATTTTGCCCTTAATGCGACTCTTGTTTAAACGATTTTTTTTTTTAAATCCATTGTCGATAGTTTAACAGATATGAAAATTTGTTGCCAAACACTTAAATCCGGTAAAAAATATTTTGAAAAATATAAATAAATTGAACGACACAGGCCTTAGTTTAGCCAGTTGGAGTTGTTGATAGTAAATTGACTTATCGTTATGCATCTTGTGGTTTTGTGGTTTTCTTTTTCATCAAATACATTCAAAGATAAAACTATTAGGCCCATCGCCCACTAGGCATCGCCCCACTGCGCAACTAAAAGTTGCTCGAAGTTGCACGCCATCGCTCACTAGGCAATTTCCGAGCAACTTTTTGGTTTAGTATTTTTAATTGAAATGTTAAATTGACCTTGTATTTTGGATCAGTGTGAAATCGTTCATGTTTTTCGGGTTAAAAGTCTATCATTTGGCAAAAATTTTGGAAAATTCCCAAAAGTTGCTCGGAAATTGCCTAGTGGGCGAGGGTAAGCAACAAAAAGTTGCCGGGAAAAAAGTTCCGCGAGCAACTCCGAGCAACAAGAAGTTGCGCAACTAAAAGTTACCTAGTGGGCGATCTCCCATATAAGCTAATTTAATTGGATTGGGAGCAACAAAAAGTTGCTGGGGCTAGCAACAAAAAGTTGCCTAGTGGGCGATGGGCCTTAATTGAAACATTTTTTTAAATCAAGCTTAAGTTTTTTTTTTTTTTTTCAAAATTTTCCACGCGTCCGTCAGTCTTTGGGAAAAAAATGTTTTTCACAATGGTCAATCGCTTTTTCGTCAAAACTTCACTTGAACTTAACATCATAAGACCGAAAATACGAGTTCTTGTAAACATGTGTAGTAGACGAAGAGCCAGCGAAAAAATATGTATGTCCGTAGCTAACTTGATAACGACAATGTTTAGTCTTTTTTTTAATCTCTAATCCAATTTAATAAAGGCTTGAAAGCAATAAGTAATCCTGAAGTCTGCCAACCGTTAGCTCCGTGATCCAATTAGCAAAAGAGTGCGCCGTTTTGATACGATATTCTGAGCTGTAACCACATGTCGTTAGTATCCATATCATTCAGTTCAGGCCATTTACTTGTGCAGACCCAGCTCCCGACGTAAGCTTCGCCAAGTTAACAGGTGAAATTCTTGTGAACGATAAGAAGACCTTGCGTTTTGATAATTTATCGAACCGGTTGACTTTAGTCTTGTCAGAAAACGTGCCGAACTTTTCTCGAAAGGATCTTGAAAATAGTGAACTGAATGGTGAATTGCCATAAATTACTAGATGATTTTACTAGACAATTCACAACGAAGTTGACGAACGTTGCTTTAACAATATGGCCGCTATAACCTAATATTTTTTATTTCAAATTCAAACTTCCATTATTTCCGAATTTTAATTTTCTTTGACTGTAGTTGTTTCCTAATTATCTTTTGACTTTTATACTTCAAAACCCTTCAAGCAAATTCACTGACCCAACGTTTTCGGTCTTTCTTGGAGCTTTGCTAAACTGAATGTTTTTTTTTTTACGCACACCTACAAAAATTATTTGTATCTACAGGCATTTTCCCTACACCTTTGTTTAGTGCATCTCTGCAAGTGGAGTAGCGAAGGCATATTTTTTGTTTTTGTTCTCTTAGGCCAGGCGCGCACATGCCTCTAAACAGTTTGTTTTCGATTTTGAGTACTATAGAATTATATGAGAGTCCGCGCACATAAACCGGCGCGCACTCCCTTATAAGTCCTTTATGCTCAAAATCGAAATCAATCTATTTAGTTGCATGTGCGCGCCTGGCCTAAGATTTTCGTATGAAAAATTGAGAAGTGGTCGCTTCATAAATAAAATGTTACTGTTTTTCGTTCATTTCGAATTTTTGCAGCACAATTGTGTTTACATAATTGATGAAAATAAAAGTGTCTTGAAATGAAAAAAAAAGGTTTTTTTGTTGCAGGTAAACTCGATTGGAGAAACTTCGAATGAAAAAAGCTTTCTTGTATGTAATGTAGAACTCACGTGGGGAAGTACTTTTTTTGCGATACGTTTTGGATCCGTTTTGGTTTCGGTTTTCGCTGAGCATGGTCAACTCTCACTCTCACAATACATGCGCAAGTGGGTCAGTGGTAATTCTAATTTTCATACTAATTTGAGCCGACAAACGCAGTTTTGCGGATCTGTATTTGGATCCGTACGCTGAGTCCTCCATACGTTGTTGACTACGTGTGCCGATCAAAAGCGGACTCTTTTGCTTAAAAGGAACTGACAGATTCATTCAAAAACTATTCAATTAAGGTTTGTTCGATTTAATGTAACATAGTTTTCAAAAAACTGCATACATATTTTGAAATAAAATTTTGCATAACAAGAAAAAAATTTTATTCGACTAGATAAAACAAAGTACCTACATACAATGAAATTAACATGAATTTAATTAAATCTTAAATTGATGCATTCTTCACCTCTTGACACTCAGAGGATTAAAAACATGTGTTTCTTTGAAATGTCAGTGCCCTTTGATGTGTGTATGTGTCACGCCCATTTCCTACATATACACATCAAAAGTCTAATTGTCCAACAATGAAATAACAAATGTTGAAACTATCTGAGACAAAATAAATACCAACTAATTCACATTGTTCACAACCAGAATGACAAGAAATTCCCTCAAGAATTTCATAAACTATTATTATTCTAATTTTGATTTTGATTTACATAAAACCCCTTTTTGGAATAATTTGCACAATTAAACAAGATACGAATTCAAGGTTGAGTTTGCACTTTACTTCTCGTATCATCATCATTATCGATTAAGTCATGTTATGTAAATTCTACCTTACCTGGATAGTAATAATTCCAAACCAGTAATCAATTGATTGCATTATTTCTATTTAAATAAACCCCTTTTAATCTTAATGTAACACGATCCTTATCGTTTATGGTACAATAAATTTATTTCAGTCAAAAAGTGAAACTCTATTGAATAATTTTGTAGAACCTACAACCTACATGCTGTGTATATGAATGTATGCGTGCAACAGTTTCGTAATTTTTTTCTCCTTCGTGTCACTCACTGATGATGTGAGTGACTAAGGTGTAGGAACGCAAACCGGAACCAATTTTTATGTGAAATTCGAGCGTGTCCATTGTGTAGTATTCTGACCTCCTTCAACAAAATAAAAGAAAAATTTTCAAAAATAAATAAAAAGAAAAACATGTAATAAACCTGAACTTATGTTTTACCGTCCAAGTTTAATGACCCCCCGAAACTAAAATAAAAAAGAAAAATAATCGTCTAACTTTTTTTTATTCCTATTTGACTTCTTCATAGACAACATCTAGCATTTTTCTTTAGATAAACATCTCTGACATAAAAAAAGTATCCAAAATAGTTGGAGGGAATTGTAAGAACATCATTATTTACGCTTTTTTAAGAGGGAAACACAAGAAACAAGATATAATAGAATAAAGACGAAAACACAACCAACAATCATTACCGCCACCGCACCGCTTCTATGATGAGAAAATAAACAAACCAATCGTGACCTCAGTTAAGGCTTCGCTTACACTTGCTTGTGGGTCATGTCTATTTCTATGTGAATCGCAATCAAATAAAAATTTTCCAGCCACAAATAAGATTTATTGCGGTCGCTGACTTTAAAGATTTGTTAAACCAAATCCTCTTCTTACTGAGAGAATTAGTAGTGAGATTTAAGAGAACCAATTGCGGTTGAATAAGTGTGTGTTTGGTTTCGTTAGCTTTTAAGACTCAAGTTGACAGCAATGCTAATCTTTTGAAGATTTTTTGCACGTGAAATTTGTTTTGCGAATTTTTGACAAAGTGCCAAGATGAAAAACGTCAGTGGGACATTGTTGGCGTTGGTAATAATTTTTGTGTTGGGTATTATGTTTGTGTTTTGACATCATTGCTGGTCGATTTCTGTTACTGAAAGCGGGAAACACTAGTTCAGTTGTGTCGTGAGGTGAAGATTTTCTTATTTGATTTATTTTTAAAATGTCACAACGGGATGGTTGGATGACAATGGGGCATAAAGGTGTCAGATTGTTAATACAGTTTGTTTTGCAGTTTGAATTAATTGTGACAGATGGTTAAATATTATTTTTGTTTATATATGGAATGTGTGGAAATAGTGTGACGTCAGATTTATTTGTTTGAGACAAAAATGCTAATGAGTGTTAACTAATTGTTTCGAGCGATGAGACGTTGCTTATGGTGACTTGGTTGAACTTGACATACAACATGTTTAATTAAGTTTAAATTTATTTTGTTGACACACATATAATAATGTATTCGTTGATGACTTTTTTTATTCGAATGTTTTTTTTTTTTGTTTTAAACTGAACGTTCTAACGAGAAAGAATTATCACATTTAAAATACTGTCATTTGCTTATTTTAAATTTTTGTATTTTGGTTCTGGTTTTGTCTCCATGTTTCGATATTTATTGTTCGTATTACTCTTTAAGATAAAACTGATTGGCATAATAGCATATACTTTAAGCCGTGCCTATTATATAAGATTATATGCGATAAACATTTACATGAAATGTCAAAACATTCTCAAACTGAAATAGATCGTTTACCTTTATCTGTCGAAATATGTCAAAATTGTAATTCTTGGTGAACTTGGAAAATTCTTGAAATTGAGACATAATAACGTTCAAATATCGGAAAATAACTGCCACAAAAATAATTAAATCGGGGCAGTGGTTGGTTCCGAAAGAAGAATATTCTTAAAAAGAGGATTAAAAATTCGCCTTGTTTTGCTGAATAAATTTCAAATTTCCAAGAGTATAAAATTCATTATAATCATTGGCTCTACAATTGGGTTGTGACTTTGGCCTTTTTCACAAAGTCTCTCCAAATAACAGGACCGCGAGCCGTCACATGTGCGCAAGTCAGTATTTTGGGAATCTTCATATCGGCCTTTCCATAGCGCCACTTATTGTTGCCCTCTCTTTTTCGATCGTGAAAGTATCGTTCATGTCTTGATTTCATGAGATTTTTGACGTTTGAAAGTTAAAAAACTCGACCTCACACTGAAAAAAATGTTTCTGAGTTAACTAGGTTCAAAACTAACTTTGGCTCAACTTAGATTGTTGCCCTCTCTGTTTCGATAGTGAAAACACATTTCGAGTTTGATTTCAATACCTACTTTGAAAAACTTCTTCTGAGTTAACTGGGGAGGGGACAATTTATTTGCAGAATAAACTAATTCTGGTTTTTCTGCATTGATTAATTATTAATTATTATATTCCAGATCCACTGGCTATGAACAATTTCCAACATCAACATATTTTTTCATCGCCTGCATAAGTGTATCTGATTTTCTAATTGGTTGTCCGGCGATCTTATAGGTTATTAATGTCGTTTTCGATTGGATTTTCAGCGTGTTTCACTTTTTTTTGATTCCAATGGAATATGAAAAACTCCCCGGCTGGAAAAATGGCAAGTTTTTGGCTAGTTTAGACAAGGCCCTGGGTAGTTTTCGGTAAGGAAAATCTAGACGAGGAAAACATGACAGACCCCCTTTAGTGCCTCGCTGAGAATATTTATTAAGTTAAGTGCTGATGAGGCTCTAGCTAGTAACTAACTAGTGAAAACATTTTATGAAAATTAATAAAATAAGGATCGATTTAAACTCTAATAACAATATTAATTTTTTCGTAAATTAACATTATTGTCCTTCGTCGTTTTCCAAGCTTTCGCTCCACAAGCTCTCATTGTAATTCTTTAGTTATTTTATTATAATAAAAAGGACTCTATCTCTATCAAGTCTAAGAATTTCATGTTTTTGGAATGTATAGACAAATATACTTGGCTAATTAACACCATAGTTCAACAAATTGAAGCCCGAAAATGTATTAACATATCAAAAACGCGTCGCTTTTATAATTTATATAATTAATAAATAATGTTGTGATAATTTCAAAGTTTACTTTATAATAATAAAATTAAATTATATTTTAATAATCTAATTTTTATTTTTTTTTCATTATATACACACAACATGGAGACAACACCCCAAAGATATGTATGGAGTCGGTTCAGTAGCTCAAGACATTACCCCCTACATACAAACCAACAAAGTTTATAACTTTATAATATAGGCTATGTCCATCGTCATGTTTCCAATTCTCATACCAATCATTTAATTTATTTTCTGGGATTAATTGGAACTGGTCAGGGCTTAGACAGGATTTAACTGTCGAGGCAAAAAGGTTCATAACTAGAGAGAGCCTAGCAAATGCCTATTGTAACCCTTGCTAGACCCTTGTTAGTAACTATGAAAAACTTTTCAGGGCCTAATTGAAAACTAGATTCTTTTTCCAGGCGGGCTTTTCCGTAATATGTGTATCTATGTAGAAGTAAAAACTAAAATGAATTCTTCAATAATTTCAATTCCAGAACATCTCAAGAAGAAGCATTTACTATTTTGGCAATTAATCCAACACATTCTTTTAAAAATATGTGTGTTTTCAGAGTGCACTCCTAGCACTCCTTAATGAAATCCGGAGTGAAAAAACACTCCTAAATCATCACTCCGAACAGCCAATGGAAGGTTTTTGGAGTGTGGATGGAGTGAAAAAAGAGTGCTAGGAGTGACCAACGGAAAACGACATAAATAAGTTCTCATTCCAACTCGTTCCACATCTGTCAAAAAAATAGAATAAAAATGATCGAAGCTTGTAAAATTAAACTTTTTTATGCAATATTTTCTTTTAGTTCGCTTTCGCTTGGAGCAAAAAGCCTTCAATTGGTTGTTCCCGCTGTAAATGGCGCCATTCGGTAGTGTGTGTGTACATTTGGAAAGCCGATGTTTTCATATTCGATTGGAATAAAAGAAAAAAGTAGTAGAATTGTCTTAAAATCCAAGACATAAGTTTTTTTTATGAGTTTATTAGAAATATTTCCTTAGAAATTACTCACCAAATTACTATACAACTTACAAAAATATTCTCTGAATTCGAAGATTAAAATCTTGGTGGTTTATAGCATTACTACATCATGATGCAAATGTATAATAAATTAAGGAATTGTTTCCGATAAAATAATCAAAAATTCTAAAATAATGACAAATAATACTTAACTACCAAACATATTTCTCATTTTTGCTTCCTCTCTCATACTTACATGCTTCTACTCTATTATTATTATGTAGGTATAGGTTTTCTTAAGTTTCATTTTTCTATGTGAATTGTAAATTAATCGTCTCGTCTGTCAGCTGCAACACAAAACTAGCAGCAAGTCTATTCATATGCAGTAGAATTCCAGTTTGCAGTTCGTTTAACTTCGAACACTTTTTATTTCTTTTTTTTTATTCATTTTTGTTTAATCAAGGTTTACTCTACTAGGCTCCATCACAAACCAAAATACTCAACTCTCTGGTGAGGTATATTCATGTTCTGTGAAAAAAAAAATGCTAATGTCAAGTGCACGCCAAGAGCAAGCTCTAGCTATAGGCTGCGTGCAAACTGCAAAAAGTAAATACAAAATCGTGTGCAAATAAGAAATTGCGACAATTATGTGATTTCCCGCCAAAGTTAGCAGTTAGTGTAGGTTGATGCGAACATTGTAAGCTGTTTATTTAAAATGTCAAACAAAATTTGAAATATTTATTGAAAATGGTGAAAAATGTCAAAAAATCAAAAAAACCAAAAATAATAATAATAAAAGCTTAGGCAAATTAAAAAAAAAGAACATGTCCGCATAAAGGAAAAAGAAGATGGAGTGTAAGCTAAGCGATGCACTGTACAAAGTAAACATCAGGTACAAAACAAAGAACCATGAAAAAGTCGAAATTGTATTGATTAAGAAGAAGAAACCAAAAACAGATACGAATAAAAAAGGAAAGTATGTATCTCATGTCGTGCGAGTGTTATTTTTCTTCGATTCCAAATACCAACACCACGATTACACTTACTCAAAATGAAGTCGATTTCAACATCGATTTCACTATCGAATCGATTGCTACTTTTGCTTGCTAACTTGCTTGCGCTTGCTATAGCTACTGGTTTTTTTTTTTTTTTTTTTTTTTTTTTTGCTGCAGCGAACGCAATGTGTTTTATTAGTATTGCCACACGAAAACTTGGAATAACATAGTTACTGTTAATAATTTATTAAGTATTATTTAATTATCTTCACTTTTATCGTGTTGCGACAATGATTTTCGTGACGTATAGTGGGTCTCATGTACTTTTCTGTGAGCTTGTGTTTTTTTTTTTTGTTTTTGCATTCTTATATCATGGAAACAGCAAGTCATGCCATAAGAGGCAGAACTCGATTTTGCATTGTGGCGCGAGAATATTTTCTTTAAACATTGAGGTTGGATAGAAACAAAACGTGTTTTGTGTGTTTTTTTTTTTTTTTTTTATTTGGATATGTTTAGAGAAAAAACTCGAGGGATTTAGTGTGCGTTTTTAAGTTCTTTGTTGTGATATTGAAGAAATTAATTAAGTCATATCGTAGGATGGAAAATAACCTGTTGGTGATCGTTTTAAGCGCCACCTGATGGGATTACTGGTTCCTGTAGGATATTTTTGTTTATTTAACGATATTTCTTATGAAAAATAAGAGCGTATTTTTTTATATTTTAAGCTTTCAATTTCATTGTCATGGGCTCTCAGTAAAACATAGAGCCAACTTCTGACTAAAGCCTAGTATGCTGCTGTTGCGAAACGAAATATCCCATACAAAAATGACACAACGAAATCAAAAACTAAAAATTTCGTTCTGCGATACGCTGTTCGATGAGCGAAATCGATCATTTTTCGCACAGAATTAATTAACTGTACCATTAATTGTGTGGGGATAAGTGACACTTCGTCCCTATTTGTGTTTGAATTTGTTGTTTCTTTCATCATAACATGGCTTTCTGCGATTTTTATGCGTTTGCGTTTGTTTTTACAAACGGTGACACTTTCAGTGGGTAATTTTTCGTTGTAGTTTTCGTAAGCATTTCGTTGTCATGTTGGAGACAAACTAAAAATTTCGTTTCGTATCATCAGCGTTCTAGGCTCAAGACATGAATTTCGCTTCATGAAATGCTCCAACGGAATTCATACATTACATACGTTTAAACAAAAATTCATAAATAAATATGTATTTAGTAATAAGTTTTTACTCAGCCTTTTCAATACCAAACCAGCAATAAACTGTAAAATTAAAATAATCAATAAGAGCATTACAGACATCAAAAAGCAACATTTTTTTCGATATTATTTCCTCACATTTCTATACAAAAAAAAAAATCATCCGTTTTTATTTGGTTGTACCTATGTAAATATATTCCGCCTCCGTAAATTAATTATATTAATTGCCCTTTAGCAATTAGGGTTATGTAGAGGATTGCTGTGTTTCACTAACTTCATTACTTTTTTTTTTACAACACCAAACCCTGATGCCAGCAGTTTTTCTTTTCCTATTTGTAAACTCGTATCCTTATAACATTTGCGTTATCATATTTTTTTTCTGACTCGTTTGTTACTCATTGAAGTGCATTAAAACTCGGTAACACCCCGATGACACCTACAAGCTCTCTAATGAGCTAATCAATATTCATGAACGATGCCTAGTATACGAGCATAGGCGACAAGTTTAATTATATTGAGTGCATTTACTGCTGTGTGAATTAATCAAAATATATTTTCAATTAATCTATGTGATGCATATACATATATGTTAATGTTATTACCGCTTTCTCTGTCGATTATTATGGTCGAAATTTTATAATAATGTTATACTATGGATAACCAAAAAATAAACAAAGTTTAAAGCCTTTTGATTTTATAATGAGAATGGGGGTTTTATAATAAATTTATTTATTCAAATGTTAAAAAATTATATATAAATAGTTCAGATGTAGGTAAATTATGCGAAATAATTTGGTTTCCTAAATGGTACAACACAACTTTTCTAAAAGAAACTTAAAAGCTTATGTTCTTTTTTTTCCTCTCCGTAAACTGTCTTATACAACCGCTCATGTTGAACATAATATTTTCAGCAAGAGCGCCTTAATTGAATCAGAAACGATGTTCAATTTAGCATTAATAAATTTAAAAAAAAATTTGTTTTTCGATGTTTTTTGCTTAATGGTTTTTTGACGAAATGATCAAGAGACTGCTGTACTCGTAGCTGGAATTATGTCGAATAAATGGGGGTTTTACTCCCACCTAAATTGATTTTTTTCCTTTGTGTTTTTTATTTAATGGTTCCATTTTTTTTGTAGATGGTATTCATTAATTTTGTAAAGATTCAAAGTCACATTTCCCTTAAAGTCCTTCCGCACTGTAAACGAAACGTGCAACAGAATTAATATATATATTTAAATATATTAAATAAATTTGTTAGTACAACAGCTCATAAAGACCCAGGGCCTAGTGGATTACAACTCTCAATCATTGCTGTATGCGTGTCTGCAGGAATGGAGGCGAATCCGAACGTCTAAGACTAGGCACGCACTTGCGATTTAAAGTCGTTGCGACTGAAAAGACGCTCTTAAAATGGAACCTGTTTCATTTTTTTAAGCGCCCCGATTTTTCAGTCGCAATCACATTTAAAACCATGTGTTCCATTTCTTGCGACTGAAAAATCGCGCGACTGACAATCGCAAGTGCGTGCATGTTTATTTTTTTCGCGACTACGATTTTTAAATCGCAAGTGCGGTCAAAAACATGTAATTCCATTTTTTTCATTTTATTTCGCGACAATCGCGTCGCTCGAAAAATGGAACACATTTCAGTCGTGATTTCTCGGTCGCAAGTGCGGTCACTCACATTGAAACTCATATGTTCTTTTTCTTGCGACTAAATAGTCGAGCGATCGAAATCGCAAGTGCGTGCTTAGCCTAAGGTGAGCAGTACTTTTCTGTGACAGGGGATACTCTTTGTCACTTCCTCGCAAGAGGCATTGGCCCAGAAAAACATTTTTTTTGTTTTTACATGGCAGAGGCTGGGAATCGAACCCAAAGCTCTGGCCTGGGCTACTAGAATTACTTACGAATTGTGAATTTGTGTGAAGAAAATTATTTTCATATTTTTCTTCCACATTTACATCCAATTCCGAACAAATCAATTTTACCAAAACCTCAAACCGTGAAATAATAAAGAAAGTGTGATGGCTTTTAGAACTAATCCGAAAATTTTTCATGTATTAACAAATTTCATGTCAAATCGTGTGGGATCGATTGTAAAGTTGTGTAAAATGAACTTTCATATCTCGTGTGATGTGAGCTCGTGAGCTGTAATTTTTTGTTTTCACACTAAGACTTTTTGGTGTGGAAAGGGCTAAACATTTCATGTTACTGCGTTTTCATTAGAGCAAATTAGGTAATTTCGTTCAAAATTTCCAAATTCAATTCGAAATCATCTCATTTCTCATACAAATTCAAATTTCCAAATGAGGTAATTTCAACCAAATTTGCACGAAATTCAGTAGGAAATTACGTAAAACTTTTATGAACACACCCAAGTGGAATCCATTCAAAGTGGATCCCATTTCAAATGACAGAATTCAATGTAAAAAACAACAAAAACAATTGATTGACAATCTGGAGCGTCAAACAAAATTAGGAAATTTGAAATGTAAACACTTTATTTTTAATTTGCCAAATTACATCATTTCAGCTCTAATGAAAACGCAGTATAAATATGCATACTTTTTTGACATTTGTTAATACTCGATGGGCTAGTGTTGAAGGGCTATTTATTACAAACTCACGTTTTGAAATTAGGTTTGAAATTGATTGAAAATTTGAATTCATTTAAAAAAGTTTTTAAAAACTCTTGTAAAAAAAGATCATATTCCTTTTGCAGCCTGTCAGATTTAGTAATAATTTTTAGTCAAATTGTATTCTATAAATAAATAAATAAAAAAAATTGATGGCACAACAGCTCATAAAGAACTAACTAGATTAGCTCAAGGGAGTTTAATGTCTGATGCTCCTTAACAATAATAATCCTTTTTAGTAATAGAGAAAGTGTATAATAACCTTTTTCATTCGAAAATTTGGTACGTGCGTCATTTTTTGTTTTACTTTAATAAAGAAAAGAAACATATTTAATTAAAAACCCAAAGCTAACTCAACAAAACTCAACAAAAATCAATATTGTCAAGGTTGTAGGTAAACAAACAAACACAAACACAAAAACCATTAAGTGATTGCTTTAAGATAGCAAGTAGATGTATGATTAATACTTTGGAAACAAAAAACAAAAAAATGAATTATAAAAATGTCTTTTAAGTGGTATAATATAATCTTGTAGATATTAATGTCTCACACTTTGTATTAATTAAATACTTTTACATGTTTCAAAATAATTTAACATTTTTAAACAATTTCCTAAAGAATTTTTAACTCTTAAAATTAGACATTAATTTATTTTTATATTACATATTTGAATGTTTATTTTCCTTTCTTAACAATGTTTTAATAATAATATGTACAATTCCTATATATACCTATTACTGAAATAAACTAAGAAAGTAGAAGACTAAACTCTTTTAATTAGAGTTGTTGGATCATTGATTCAAAAAAAGTTTTTAAATCACTCTAGACTATAATTAAAATTGTGAAGTTAGAAACTTGTGATTAATTCAATATTTTACGGAAGTGACGTTTTTTTCTAGGTGCAAGAATTTTACCAAGTTCCCCTAGAATAATATAATTTGCAGTGCATATATTTTTATTGATGATCGGTAGTCATCGACCAAAATATTGCGTCTTAGAAAGGTACGACAGCATCTAATTGATGAGCCCAACTGTCGTGCCTAAAGGTCACAAAAATATTTAAATTGAATTTCATTCAATACAGTCCACTAAAACAAAAACAAAAATAATTCTTTTATTTGTATTTTCCTTCTTATTGTTTTCTCTTATAACCATCTGCCTTAGCCTCCTCGTCCTCATTGACTCAATAACGGTTTCCAGTTCTGGAATGGAATTGGCAATACATTGCTCAATTGTGCCGTCTTAAAAGTCGTTAAATTGATGTCCGTTTGTTATAAGCTAACCTGGCTAGTATTCTCAATAATTTTCAAAAAGTGCGTATGGGGCATTCACTATTTTGTGTTTGGTAAAAAACTTAGTGTTAACTCTTTCAAAAATATATAGTACGGAAACGCAATTTTACACAACTTCACAATATTTCCATATTTCATACCACCAAGTTTAAATGACACGCACAACCGAATAGGTTCGTTCGTGGGCTGAAAATGACAATATGTTAAATTTTGAGTGGTGGGCAGGACATTTTTTCAAAAAGACGTAAAATCCTTCAAAACCAACCGAACGCTTTGAATCAAATCAGAATTGTGTGCCAATTTGTAAATGTCAACATTGAGTAAACAAAAGATCCCCCATAGAAAAAAGTAAACAGCACAACAAAATGGATTATATTTTGTGACATAATATTTTGATTATAAAGAAAGTTAAATTTAATTTAATAAATTTTCTTCTTTATAATTTTTCTAATTATAATTTTTTTTCTTCAGTGGTTATTATAAAATAAAAAAAAGAAAAACAATTTAATTCTATAATAAACTTCGTTCCAATTGATTAAATTATTATTTTCCTTTCGAAAGTCAAACAAGCTTCAATAGTTATCACGACGAATTTTTATCTCCCAGGTATATTTATCTGCTTAAAACAAATCCAACGAAAAAATCTCCATCCAATTTGGATGATGTTCAGCCGAGTTATGCGCTTACAAACAAAAAACTTATTCAGAAAGTTTGAAATTTCAAGATGTTTTCACGATTTTCTGACTTTGTCGGTCGCATTTTCTAATTTTCGTTCGAATTTTCCAATTTTCGGCTCCGTTTTGGTTTAATGTGGTTGAATACAATTCCAACAAAAAAATCCGCAACCAAATTGGAAGATGTTTAGTCGAGTTATGCGCGTACGAACTCAAAAAGGGATTTATTATTATATAATATAAGGTGCGTTTTATTGGCAATTTTATAGCTAGTACAATAAAATTTCCCTTGGTGAACAATAACAAAACCAAAAGTGCCGATAAATTAGCCAGTAAATTAGTGAATATAAAAGTGGACAAATAGTGTGGACTTGAACCTTAAATGTCGGTAACGTAGTTTGTTTTTCACTCAAAAAAGGGTATGAAAACATCCAGAGAATAAAGAGTGGACATAAAAGTTGATATAGCGTTTTATTGAACTTGTATTGCTACGCTCGCTATGAATTACGAATAAAACCCACCTATAGATGAACAACTAAAACAAGAAGTAAACAGCAGCCATTTAGTATATTTGTTGTTGTTTTTTGACTTCCAATTTGACGCACGTCGCGACTTTTGACAGAACTTCCAAAAACTACCAATTTCTAACAATTTACCAAAGTTCTGTCAAAGCTCATATACAAAATTAAAATTGGTTTAGGCAGAATTTAACAATTTTGGAAACTAAAACTAAGAGAGCGCTATCGTGAGATTACTGTTCCCAATCTCACGATAGCGCTCTCTTCTACACAAAAATACTCAAAATGTGCATACGCGAACAAAATTGAACTACTACTGGTAGAAAGAAGTGGTTCTACGTAGGTTCGGACTAGTACCTACACAAACAAACCTAATATTTGGCTTTTTCTCTCACTGATATTTTTGACAGAACTAATGTTTCTGACATTTTGTAATCGTTAAAACAAAACACGGTGGATTAATTCGAATTTTTTCAAATACAAAATAAAACTTTTATTAAATAAATATGTTATCAATTGCAAACAAAAATTATTTAAATGCAAATCATAAAGTAACTACATCATACGAAGAAAACCGATGTCACAAAAGAAAACGTCAACAAAAATGTAGCCTGACTTGGTCGTGTCAATTTCTCACCATGAAGTGAGAGGCAGATAAAATACAAGAGATGTCATGAAAATCGGTAGGATGAGTCAAACGGTGTTCGCACGTCAGTCCCCTTTCATATGAGTTTTCATCAACTTTAGTTGTAAGGACAGAATTCCAGGAAGGGGGTGAACAAAATCGCACCATTCAACACTACGAAGAGATTTATTGGGCATTCCTTCATGTAGTGTGCGTTCAACCAAGAGACGATCTTTTTTCCTGGTGTGAAAGATAAAAGATTTCAGAAAAAGTAAAAAGAAAACGTAAAAAAATCTCTACCAACTTGTTTCCTCGTGTGAAAGAGTTCTTCTGGCAACAAAAAATCGTCTCACAAAATTTCACAAACGTACGATTTTTTTTGTAGTAGGAGAACTCTTTTGATTGAAATTTGAGAAAATTCACATTATTTTCGCGAAAGGGCCTTATTGCTGTGAACCGTTTTGATGGGCTCTTGTTTGACTAAAGACGTCCCTGTTACATTTATGATGGCGCCACTTAAGTGCTCCGCATATACTCAACGACTCAATAAAATAAAAAATAACTATCACATCTTTCTGTTGGGAAGTTTTATGATTAGATTATATGAGCACAGGTCATTGGCAATATTGTTATGAGTTATGATTAATTTTATCGACAATTTGTCAATAAATTAAGCGCGACCAAGCAATAACTTAAAAGAACATTTGATAAATAAATAAACTTCAATTTGTTATTTAACGGTCCCTTTCCTTTATCTTTTTTTTTTGTTTTTTTTTTTTTTTGGTTGATAGTGTGGCCATTATTCTGAAATGTCTTTATCAATCGTTCATCAGTTTTGATTATAAAAAATACTTTTTAGTTGTTTTTTTTTAAAGCCTTTATTTTAACCTATATTTTCGACTTGATATTATTTAATTTAATTCATCTTCTGTCGCCCTACGAATTTCATGAAATTGATTAATCTTAAGAATACTCTACCAACCTAATCCATGAATGTTTTGCAACGTACATAGAAATGTTTTGTAACTCGTTGTTAAGTTATTTCACTTCAAAAGACATCGTTACTACAGTTACTTCATGGCATAATAGCAGAAAGGAATATTTTACATTAAATAACATCCCTTGTAACATCCTTTCTGAGAATCGCCCATAGAGCGATTCAAATATAACAAGGGTGACCATATTTTCCAAATAAATATATTTATTATAAAATTAAATCCTTTTTTAAGCAAAGAGTATGAGTTTTGAATAAAATACTGATAAAATAAAGATGGCCACCACAATTATATAACTTTAGCTCATAACAAATTAACCTCTACATAAGGAAGAGGAATTTTCGTTGGGTTATAATGTGTCAGGCAGGACCATAAGACTCACAGTCTCATACATAATCGCACTCATCTGGAGAATACAATTACGGTGATTGTTTTCCTTTTGTTTGTATCTATGACTGTGGCAAAAATGCTTATGGTAAGCATCCGGATCGTCCTTTTAGTTCAATGTTATGTAGGTTGTAGGTATAACAATAAATTGAAAGATTTTTGTTCATGAGTTTGTCATCGCCTACTCATCGATAATATTAATAATTATTATTGTGACTTCTCTTTCTCTTATCATAATTAAAATGAGTCCTTCAGTTGTTTTTGGCAAAAAAAAAATAATTAAAAATCCCTCCACTCATCGAAGCTGTCAATTTTTTTTTTTTTTGTAATCAGCCTTTTCGATTTATCTTTCGATCAATATAGTGAAGGGTCAAGAGAGTACAAAAAACAAGAATACAAAAATTACGAGGTTGACCTGTCATTATAAACTTAATATTATGAAATTCCTGTTTATCAACTCTCATGTGGTCATTTGAAGTATTTGCAAGCGCGCATTACAGGTTTTACTTTTAATGCACGCGACGTGCGTCAAAAGTTGTGTGGTAGCAACTTAGGAAAAACGCAAAATTGTTGAGAGTTTTTTTTTTTTTTTATTATTATTATTACTTTCGTTTTGTTTTCTGTCTGGTGTTCAGTTTTGTAATTTTTTATAACACAGGTTATTGATCAACTTATGAGACAGACAGAAAAAAAAATGCAAGTAAATAAATATAAACAATTATTCCTTCTTCTTCCTGATTTCACTTTTTTATGAAAAATTGGGTTAAACTACTTTGAACCGGAAGAGATAAGACGATAAATAATTTTACGACTTTAATATAAAAAATATAGTCGCGGAGGTGACGTTGGAAATGAAATGAAATTCATCAGTTGATTTTTTCCCGATGACAGTTCTGGTTTTACTCCTTGAAAGCGTTGTTTTGGAGGGAGACTATTCACAGTGAAACGGTAAAATAAAGGTACTGATCACAATTCACAAATCATCTGTCATCTGTCAAATTTAACGTAGGTATAACGTCCCTAAAAATAGTGTTGCCAATTAAAAAAAAAAAAACTAAAGGACTATGGGTGTTAGCGAACTTGGCTTCACCGAACATTCCAACGCGATTAAAAACGAAACAACCTAAATATTTGATAAATATATCTGTCTTTTTCTTTACATTTTGTAATTGCGCCTTTTTTCATGATACTAATTTTTATATGATTTCTGCTTTAGATTAAAACAAAGAAGCACGAACTTCACCTCATGAAATATTAAAAATTAAAATTAAAGCTAAGTTGGAAATAAGAAATAAGAAAATTTGTAAATTAATACTATCAATTTAAAGAAGAAACTAAACGTAAGTTGTATAATAATATTGAAATATAAATATAGATTTAATAAATCAATGTTCCTTAACAGGAAAATTTAAGAGCGTGCATGAAGCAGCTCTGTGAATTTTGGAAATAATCTTCTTTTTATTTGATGTTTGAATTGAATTCAACATAACTTAAATTTTCGTTTAACGAATACCTATACATAATCCTGCTGAGCTAACCACATGGTCTAAGTCACATAACCAAAAACCGGCACGCAGCACCATCATCTAAGAAAACGTCAGCAATATACCATCATCATCATTTCATCATTCTGCCTCTCACGTTCGATCTTGGTACAAGGTAAGTCAACATGCCAGATAAATTGAAAACTCGTAGTCGTAGTCGTAGGTCAAGAAATCAGAATCCGCCTTCGCCATCCGATGCTCAAAACTGCCAAAAATGTTCCGCTCCTGATAGTCAGGGTCCAATGGTAGCATGTGGTACCTGCAACAACTGGTTCCACTTTACCTGCGTCGGCGTTACACAAGAAATAGAAAATTCAGATTGGTTCTGCAGTACATGTGTTCTTAGTCGACAACAACAAGTAGTCCCAGATACAGCCTCAAAGGATAATCAACAAATTACTGCCGCTTCGGACACTGCTGCTCAAGAATCAACCTCAAGACGTCCCACTTCCGTAGATCCTGTTGAAAAGTCGACAAACAAATGTACTCGAGTGCCGTTCACAAAGGTTCAAAGCTTGAGCAACACATCAAGAAGTAATAACTCTTCTAAAACAGCATCCAGTGCTAAAACTATCAGAATGCAATTGAAAAAACTAGAGGAAGAGCGAAAGCTCCAAGAGAAACGTGATCGGGATTACATTGATAAGAAATATGCCATTCTCGAACAACTTAGTTCTGAAGATGAACAAGATTCAACTGGCTTTGAACCTCTTGTTAAAAATCGAGTTACCGAATGGGTGAAGAATACCACCTTTCCAGATGAAAGGATTGACAGAGAAGACAAAGATTGTAACCCCGACTTCTATGACTCATGGCTAGGTAGAAGGCCACGTGACAAAGAAATTCACGACGTGAAAGGTGAGGTATCGATAAATAAAGCCCAAATTGCGGCGAGACAAGTTATGGCCAAAGACCAGCTGATTTTCTCGGGGAAGCCAGAAGAGTGGCCGCTTTTTATAAGTTGGTGGAACAACTCGTCGCAGGCTTGTGGCTTCAGCAAATATGAGAATATGCTTCGTCTCCAACGCTGCCTGAAAGGAAAAGCACTTGAAGCGGTGCGCTTTAGACTACTCCACCCAGATCAAGTCGATCAAGTGATATCTACGCTTACAATGTTGTTTGGCAGACCCGAAATCATTATCAAGTCACTTTTAGATAAAATTAGAAATGAACCTGCACCTAAGTACGACAAACTAGAGACAATGGTAAACTTCTCGCTTGAAGTGGACAACATATGTCGCACTATGGAAATAACCGGTTTAACCGCTCATCTCAATAACCCTAGTCTGCTGCAAGAATTGGTTGATAAGTTGCCGATACAGATTAAACTAAATTGGGGTGTGTTTAAGCAAACTGTAAACTGTGTGGATTTGTCAGTTTTTAATGGTTGGCTTGCCGAGTTGGCAAAAGCGGTGTCAGAAGTGACCTTCACAGTTCCATCCTCGCTGGAACCAAAGGCAAATAAAAAAACAAAAGCCATTATAAATGTACATCAAGAAGCTAAGCCTAAAGATGAAAATAAGTGCTTGGTCTGCAAACATGATTGTAAAACGCTTGCATCTTGCGATCAATTCGGAAGAATGTCTACTCAAGATAGATGGCAAACAGTTAAGCGTCTCTACATCTGCCGCATATGCTTGCGTCGTCATGGTAGTCGTCGTTGCCAGTCGTCACAATTATGTGGTATTGACGGATGCACTTATCGACACAACGCACTTCTACATAATAATGCATTTCATATGAACGGGAAGTACAATGGTGATGTAAACGCAGAGCAGCCGACTACAAGCCGTAGCAGTCAAAGTAATGCATTTTATAGTGGTACAATTCTTCACCCAAGTGCTTCAGCCATGCTATTTAAGATAGTTCCCGTGAGTTTACATTACAACAACAAGTCCATCGATACCTACGCCTTTATAGACGACGGGTCCTCAGTAACCCTCGTTGATGAAGAGTTAGCATTCGCACTCGATGCTAAAGGTGACAAGGATCCCTTATGTCTAAAATGGACTGCCAACACGCATCGAATCGAAGATTCATCAATGAGAATAACGTTCGAGATATCAGCCCCAGGTACCCAAAAAAGGTACCTGCTTCCAAACGCCCATACAGTTAAGTCTCTAGAACTTCCGAGACAATCCGTCGATACATACAGCTTGACACAGCAATATAGTCACTTGAGAGGAATCCCAATAAAAGCTTATTGGAACGCGAAGCCACAAATTCTCCTAGGTCTACAGCATTGCAGACTAGGGATTGCTCTAAAAACTCGAGAGGGCGAGGGTTCTCAGCCGGCAGCCATCAAAACCAGATTGGGATGGACTCTTTTTGGCGAAGTTTCAGCTGATATCAAAACAACAAACAATTCAAATGCAAAGAGTATAAATGTCCACTTCTGCGATTGCCAAAACCAAATCGATTTGAACATTCATGAGACAGTCAAGCAATACTTCGGCCTCGAAAGTTCAGGCACCAAACCGATGAAGCGAAAACTATCAGAAGAGGAGTATAAAGCTGAGCAGACTTTGGAAGAAAAAACAATATTCTTAGGGGATAGATATGCAGTACCTTTGTTATGGAAATATCAAAAGTTTTCTCTACCAGACTCCAGGACTATGGCAGAGAAAAGACTGCACTGCCTCGAAAAAAGACTTTCAAACCAACCGTTACTATTAGAGAAATTAAATAACCAAATCGAAGAATATCTTAAAAAAGGATATGCCATAAAACTAAAATGGGAAGACGAGAGTGGACCTCAATCTAGAGTCTGGTATTTGCCTATTTTTCCCATCATTAACCCTAATAAACCTGATAAACTACGCATAGTTTGGGATGCGGCAGCGAAGGTGAGCGGAATGTCTCTTAACACTTTTTTAATGACAGGACCAGATAACGTACCGGAGCTACCATCGGTCCTCTTTCGATTCCGAGAGAGAAAATTTGCAATATCAGGAGACATACGGGAAATGTTCCACCAAATTGAAATCCTCGATGAGGACAAAAATGCTCAACGTTTTTTGTGGCGGAATATGAAAACCGGTAAGATCGAGGTGTACCAGATGCAAGTTATGACATTTGGGTCGACCTGCTCACCCTTTTGTGCACAGTTCATAAAAAACAAAAATGCTAGAAAATTTGAGATGCAATATCCGAGAGCAGCAAAGTCGATTATGGAAAACCACTATGTGGATGACTTTTTGGACAGTGTAGATACAGAAGAGGAAGCTATACGTCTTGTGAAGGAGGTGACATTTATTCACAAACAAGCTGGTTTTGAAATACGAAATTTCATATCGAATTCCACAAACGTTTTGAATGCTCTTCCATCCACAGCTACGAAATCAAGTAAACTGTTTACTGATAATGTCATAAACGACTTTGAGAAACTTCTGGGTATGTGGTGGTCCCCAGCCACTGACACGTTCGTCTACAGATTTAAATCTGATAAAATACATCAAGACGTAATGAGCGGTGCACGCATTCCTACAAAACGTGAAGTTCTAAGAGCATTGATGTCTATCTTCGATCCCCTGGGACTGATTGCCAACTTTACAATCCATTTGAAAATCATCTTACAGGAAATTTGGCGTTCAGGAGTGGAATGGGATGAGAAGATAAAGGATAAACAATTTGAAAAATGGAGAAGGTGGTTAAACTTGATTCCCAAAATAAAAAATGTTGCTATTAACAGAAGATATCTCCGAAGTTTACGATTCGGGGATGGAAGCTCTGTTCAGTTACATATATTCGTAGATGCGAGTGAAGAGGCCATTGCTGCTGTAGCATATATCAGAGTTTCGAATGGAAGTGTCGTAGAGTGTTCACTAATCAGTGCAAAGACGAAGGTAGCTCCTATCAAAACCCTGTCAATACTACGTCTAGAGCTGGAAGCGGCTGTTCTTTGAGTTAGGCTCTCACACTATATTAAAAGTGGGCATACCATACACTTCGACAGTTTAAATTTCTGGACAGACTCTCAAGTGGTACTAAGCTGGATAAAATCAAATAACAAAAAATATAAAAGCTTCGTAGCAGTTCGTATTGGAGAAATACTTGAAGGCTCAGATGCAAAAAATTGGAATTGGGTCCCTAGCAGGGAGAACGTTGCCGACGATGCGTCAAAATACAAAAGCAATTACGACTTTAGTTCATCTGGCAGATGGTATACAGGACCTTCACTTTTATACGAAAGCCCGCTGAATTTTCAAACAAATATTTGTGAGATAAATCCTGATGAAGGGAACGAAGAGATTAAGGAATGTTATATCCACACAAAAACCGCATGTGCGTATATAGTGGACTACAGCCGTTTTTCAAGATGGAAACGAATTCATAAAACTCTTATGTACATTTTTCGATTCGTCAGGATTTTCGTTCTAAGATGGAGAAAAAAAGATAAACCACCTGTGTTTATTTTGGATGATAAAGATGCAGCTACAAATTTTTTATACAAACAATGTCAGAGGGAGAGTTTTCCAAGCGAATGTGCAGCATTAACTAGTGCAGTAAAAAGCCAACAGGTGCCTTATATCTGCCAATCCAGTCCTCTCTATAAACTTTCACCTTATCTAGATAGGCATGGAGTGGTTCGTCTCGGAGGACGTATTGATGCGATAAAAAATGTACCCTTAGAAACCAAAAGACCTATTATTATGCCAAAAGACCATTATATCACTCGGTTGGTCATTAATGAGTGTCATATAAAATATCATCACATGTTTAATGAAACTGTAGTAAATGAGCTACGACAGCGCTTCTTTATCCCAAGTTTAAGGCGGGTTTTACAGAGAGTCATACAAAATTGCCAACACTGTAAAAATATGAGAGCAACTCCACAGCCTCCACGTATGGCAGAACTACCGGAAGCGCGACTTCAACCCTTTTTGAGGCCATTCTCCTACACAGGAGTGGACTACTTTGGCCCACTCTATGTAAAGATCGGAAGGCGCTTAGATAAGAGATGGGGAATGCTGCTTACCTGTCTGACTGTGCGGGCAATCCATATTGAAATAGTTCACAGTCTTTCCAGCGATTCCTGCATATTGGGCTTTAAGAGATTCGTAGCAAGGAGAGGGTTGCCAAAAGAGGTATTTTCCGATAATGGCACAAATTTTCGAGGTGCGAGTAATGAGTTACAGCAGGCTATACGAGACCTTAACAAAAATGCAGTGGCTAGAGAATTCGAAATGGAACTTAAATGGAACTTTATACCACCAGTGACACCTCACATGGGTGGAAGTTGGGAACGAATGGTTCGATCAGTAAAACAAACGTTCGCCGAAATAACACCAACGCGCAACCCTTGCGACGAGTTATTATTGAGCATGATGGCGGAGGTAGAGAGTATTCTAAATTCACGACCCCTAACCTATGTACCAATCGATTGTGAGAATAGTGAAGCAATCACCCCTAATCACCTGTTAATGGGTTGTTCTAACCGAGAGTGCTTGAGCGAGGAGACTATAGATGATGGTCGTGCAATAAGAAGAAACTGGCTTGCAGCTGAGAAGTACGCAAAAACGTTTTGGCATAGATGGATACGCGAATACTTGCCAGACTTGACTCGACGTACAAAATGGTTCACACCACGTAGAGAGCTGAAGGAAGGAGATATTGTTATTATCGTCGACCACGATAATCCGAGAAAAACTTGGCCAAGAGGAAAGATACTTAAAGTGCTGCCTGGAAGAGATGGAACAGTGCGTAGCGCAGTTGTGCAAACTAGTGGCGGTGTATATACCCGACCGGCTGTCAAGTTAGCGGTACTGGACGTTCACAAGTTCGAAGCAGATGGTAACCTGTCCCTTAACAAGTTACCAGGGGGGAGTGTTAGCGAACTTGGCTTCACCGAACATTCCAACGCGATTAAAAACGAAACAACCTAAATATTTGATAAATATATCTGTCTTTTTCTTTACATTTTGTAATTGCGCCTTTTTTCATGATACTAATTTTTATATGATTTCTGCTTTAGATTAAAACAAAGAAGCACGAACTTCACCTCATGAAATATTAAAAATTAAAATTAAAGCTAAGTTGGAAATAAGAAATAAGAAAATTTGTAAATTAATACTATCAATTTAAAGAAGAAACTAAACGTAAGTTGTATAATAATATTGAAATATAAATATAGATTTAATAAATCAATGTTCCTTAACAGGAAAATTTAAGAGCGTGCATGAAGCAGCTCTGTGAATTTTGGAAATAATCTTCTTTTTATTTGATGTTTGAATTGAATTCAACAATGGGCTTTTTGGACCCATTTTTCAACATTGGTTAATTGAAATCGAGCGCAAAAATTGTGTTTTGGAGCATTTTATAAAAAAAAAGTATTTAAAATGAAAAAAAAAAATATTTAAAAAAATGGCAAACTTACTAAAAAGTGTTTTACTTTTCTTAAAAGCCAACATTTCAATATTTTTAAGTTGGAAGTAATTTTTTTTCGAAAACTATAAACAGAAATAAGTTAATTTAAAAAAAAGTAATGAAAGAACAGACTTCTGGCTTCCAAAAAATGTAAAACACTTTTTAATAAGTATTGCCATTTTTTTAAATATTTTTTTTTTCCAATTTAAATACTTTTTTTATAAAATGCGCCAAAACAACATTTTTGCGCTCGATTTCAATTAAGCCGCCATATAATAATAATAAAGTACACTCTATAAGCTTTAATTTATCATAATTGTTATCACTATTCAGCAATATGAAAAGATGGCCCAAAGTCCATACAAAAGTGCCCATGGTCCTTTCTCAAATTCTACCTGTAAAATAATGATATTGATACGTATACGAATAGACAACAGGTTTAGAAAAATACCATTGAAAAATTTTCAATTGAGTTGAATCGAGTTGAATGATTTCTTTCAGATTTGAAACTATCACATGTTTATATGTATGCATGGCAATCACTTGCCACCTTAACCAATTCGACCCTGTATTCTAAATACAGCACTACCGCCTAGACTATAATGTTTTTGATAATAAAAATTCAAAGCTACAAATTTGAATGAATAAAATGCTCAATAAGTGTAAAAACCTTTTAGACGTGCCAGCTTATCGCCTTTAAGTGGCCGGCATTACAAACAGCGGCAACGTACTTACACTTTTTTTTTATCTCTACTGACAAATGAATTAGTTTTTAATCTTTTTCGATTGATTTATTCAAAGCCGATCGACTTGTCAAATGTTATTGCTGCTGACTCAGTAGAATAATTGTGCCGGTGTTTGATTTCAAAGGTTATTGATGATATTCTTCGTGTCTACATGGATTTTCAAAAAGGCCGGTTTGTTGACAATGTTTGTTATGGTCGGGGCAGATGGCTCTATAGGTATTTGTTTGCTTTTTTAATCTGCGGAGGTGAAAATATAGACACAAGAAAAAAAAAACAATATTTGTGAGTTTTTTGACTTGGTTTGGTATACGTGAGTAATTACATTATGTTACTAGTACACTAGGGTTTTTTCGGCATTTTCTAGGTGAATTTATAGACCCAAAGTTTGGGTTTTTAGTCTTTTTTATAGCCGTTAAAAAAATTATTTTCCCGAAAAACGGGTCCATTTTTTAATTTTCTATCATTCAATTTATTTTAAATTCTTGTCATTGACAAATAATAATAATAATGAAGGCAAAAAATCTTGAACTAATTTTACTGCTCTAATAAATAATTTGAAAAGAAGACAAGAAGAAAACACGAAACCATTTGATGCATTCTTAACTATCTAGATAAACAAACATTCACCTTAATGTATTTTATTGTTTTTTTTTTTACTCTCGTTGATAATATTCTAAATTAATACTATAAACTTTAATACGGAAGCATTTTGCCGCCCCACAGCAGCGCAACCGGTAGTATGATCTAAATGTCACTGAATCTGTGGTTCCGTTTCGTTTTGAAGACGAAACCAAACATACAACAAAAATAAAATAAAAAATAACAAACATAAAATTGCTATTGCTGGGCTCTACTGTTGCTGGTTGCTGCTGCTTCAGCTAGCTGAAACAAATTTAATTCAATTTTATTATCTTGCCTCTGTCGTTCGCTATATTATTGGGGTTGCCTCTTTGATATAGTCTGTACCTACCTATCTCTGCTTCTGTTATGGGTTCTGTAGTACACACATTTTCCACTAGAGATAATAATTTAACAAAAAAAAAAAGACATATAATTTTAAAAATAACCAAACCAGCAAAAAGCGAACAAAAACGGGGTCACTGTCTCCCCTTAGTCAATTTGCATGTCGGAATGCAATTTCGTTTAATTTTGTGTACTCTGGTTGTTGGTTGAATTCTTCGCTTTTAATTCGATTTCTTTTGCAAAGACGACAGCGACATTCATCACAGCATCGACTTACTCTACTCTCAAAGTTTTGCTTTCGTCGTCGTCTAACAGTGGGGCAGATTGAATGACAACGTTGGCTGTTATTTAATTATAAAAGAAAATATGATGGACTTTTATAATTTTCCATTTTTATTAATTTAATTTGAAAGATAATTAATTTTAAATAAGGCTTAAAAATTCTCGAATACATGTGCAGACAAGAAATTAAATAAGAATGAGTTCCTTGGAAATGGGTTTATTTCATGCGTCTAAGTATTTTAAGTCATTGGAAAAAAATATCAATTTTTTTTTAATTTAAACAGTCTACAAAAAGAACAAAAAAAAAAACTAAACTTAGTTAAACTCTTGGAAATTTTTGATCCCGAAGTTAGCTGTAGGTTGAAATTTGATTCCGGATTTAAAAATCTAGAGTTTTTGCAGGCTTTGTTTATGTTTTCACAATTAAATCACGGATTACTCCATTAAATCAAAGGTTACGCTGGTAAGTCACCAGCAAATTACAGATTATCCTGAAATATCACAGATTAAGATTGGTAAATCATTGATTACTCCAGCAAATTATGTTTTAATCCGGAAAACCGGGTTATCTAATATCGTGAGCTTTCTTAAAAAAGTACACAAACATGCATACCTATATGTGCAAATGTACCTAGAAACTATCATATTTATTTAAATTTTGCGACTATATTGGCCCACTGTCCATCGACCGCACAAATTTAGATCTGGCAATGACCCAATTTTGTGTATCTTTTTGAGTATCGCGTATTTCTTACTCTTTGGCGCGATGGCGATGGAAGTGCTATCGATTCGAAGCCGATCCGATACTCTGGTCTGATGTCGATGCTGCTATTTATGATGATGAAGCTGGTGATGAAAATTACAAAAATCAAAGGTAGTGCAAGTATTTGCGAAATTCCTCTTTGACTTGCAAATTCGCAAATGGCACCTTTATCGGTGTTGACGCTGAGCTATGCGTCTGGTCAGTTGCTCCAAGTTGGTATTGAAGTAGCTGAATAAAAGATGGATGACATGGCCGTTGGTATAGATAAAATTATCTATATAGAACCATCAAATAAATGTATTGAGATGACTGTTTTTCTTGCTTTTATGTTAATTATAAAAATACATAATCCTTCTGTTTAAGGCACACACACTCAAAATGGCAAAAAAAAAAAACGTGAGTACTCAGCTTTAAATGCTCTTTGTTGTTGATGTTGCTCAATCATTTATAGGGAGTACTCGCGCGAATTCTCCCTTACATACATACATACATACATATGTACATATCTTCTCACAAATTATTCACCTCCGCCATTATTATTTGGACTTCTCTGTGCAACTCTATTAAACAATTTTTGAACTGTGCTCAACAATCGTGCATAATTGATACCTACATATTCACGATGAGAGATTCCGTATTAGTGTAGTGAACCGCAAATATTTTATTAAAGCAAACAGAGGGCGACGCAGTCAACTATAGCGCAGCATGAGAAACAGTGACGGAGATATATGTACGTACAGGTTATGATGACATTACGAGATTAGCCATGATGCATTTCAGTGTGACGGCTGTCAACGATGCGACGCGTTAAAAGGAAGGAAAGAGAGTGTTATAATAATAATAAATTGATAATAGAAATCGTATTTGGTGTTATGTCTTAATTCACTTTAATAATAATTGTTATATTTTATTTCTATGAAACAGGGCATTTCGATTGTGATCTACTTGTTTTGGTTTCGTAATATTTCGCTTAAATGAGTTGTAGTAAACATTTATGTAGGTATTGATTTTTAATCAAATTATTATGAGCAAGTGAAAGTGCTTGTTAGGAATTTTTACAGATGTCAAGTAATCCATTGGAAATCATCAATGTGTATAGATAATGAAGTCAGTGAGATGGGTGGTAAAATAATTAAATTCCTCATTATAATTGGCGGTGGTTATAGGTATAACGAGTGTTTGAAGCACTTAAGCAAGTAATTTACTTTAATGCTTTATAAGGGGTGAAATGTCAAAATAAACTGACACCATTTATGTGTCATGTGTGTCTGTGCCTGTCCATTATAATCGACGTGTGGACTCTCTGGCAAGCTTTTTTTGAATTGAAAATACTACAAATCCCTAGCTATCATTACCCGTAAAATTTATAGTTGATATTGAAGTTTCCATTGCTTATGTTGTCTCGGGAACGTCTGGACATACATATGTACAAATGTAGGTACATAAACGTTGAACAGTTAAGATTTAAAAGCAAAGGAACCAATGTCGCAGCGTTGAATCTCATTATCTAAATGCCTAGTGAACGTAACCAAGAGTGTAAAATAACATGACCTTGAATAGCTTTTCAAGTAATACACCAACAATAACGTTGCACGCGATGTGTGCAGCCGCTTCTCTCACATACATACAATCGCTATAGGCGCTACTCGTTATCTGTTACAGTCCGACCTTGATAGAATACCTAAAGTGGAGCCCAATGACTCCGCCTGACCAAAATGCCGAATAACCAGTTTTGAACATTTAATGTGGTGTATAGTGTAGTGATCCTCCACTCAGCAATATTCTCGCCTGAATGGTATAAAGTTCCCAGGGAATTCTGGGAAAGGCCATCGGAAACGTGACTTTCCTATGCTGGAATATAATCAAGCTAGGGTGGTAATATATACAATATAACTTTTTAGGCTTTCGCGGTGGTTTATCATAATTAATATCGATTATTTTCGGATTAGCCGCGTTTTTGAAATTTATGAGAGTGCACTTTTGTACTCACCCCGAACGATTCGCATCAAATTGCATTGAGCGTGGTCACCGGGAAACTGGGTGAGTACAAAAGTGCACTCTCATAAATTTCAAAAACGCGGCTAATCCGAAAATAATAGATATTAATATATACAATGGGCCTTACCAATAATCAATCGCTAAACACGCGTTTAGATAAACACAACGTTAAACTTTAAAGATGAGTTAATTCTTGTGCTTACCAATAACCAAATTAAACACGCCTTTTACTAATTAGCGCTCTATTACTAAATCTACTACATTTATTGTCAGATAGACAGCTGTAGAAATGACATTTGTGTTTTTGTTATTGTGAAAGGTAAAAGATATATTTTGTTAGATTGATTTCTTTTACATAAATAAAAATGAGTACAGACGAGGATATAGTAGAAGATTAAAAAAAAAGTAGATATCCCCGCTATTTGGTAGTCAATCTCAGAAGGTTCTTTGGGGGGTGTTCCACCACCAGTTTCCTTCTGAGAACGACTAAATGCACTGAGATTACTCCGAGCCTTCGTTTTCATTCTGTTGTATTGGTCTCTTATCTGTTTTGCGGTGAGACTATACCCGCTAGCTTTGAAAACATTTTCCACATTTTCCCAAGCCTCGAACTTTTTATTTCAGGGATTTGCCGTCATTCAGCTTAGAGTTGATAATGGTTGAATAGGGGCTCACTGACTCTACCAGCAACTCCTTCAATGCTGGTGTTCAGTTAGAGGAACGGCTTCTTTTTTCTTCGTTTTCAAATTTTTAACCCTGAAATTAAAATTTTCAAATAATTATACAAAAGTTATTAATCCAATTTATTTTACTCACCTTATTTAATGAAAAGCGCAAAAACTTCAAGCCAAAACAAATAACAAACCTCAAGCAAAAATAGTTTTTTCTCTTTAACTATGTATTTCAGCTGTCAGAATGACAGCACAAACAACGCGTTTACACTTAGTCACGAGGTTAAACATGAGTTTCTTCAGTTTAAAATTTAAGGTGACGTTTTGTGTTAAGCTGACTATTAAATTGATTATTGGTATGGTTTTTAATTTAGATTCCACTTAAATATTTAAGTCGTCTCTAAATTTGGTTATTGGTAAGGCCCAATATTTACAGGAACTTTGATTTCCAATAAATACTAAATTTTAGTCACCAAAAACATGCACACACTCAGTTTGTTTTACTCATACTTGGTGTACCTCGAAAAAAAAAACAATTCTTTACAAAAAAAAAAAAAATACACAATAAATCTAATTAGGTATCCTCACGAGACATGATCACCACCAAAATTCTTTATTTTTCTGACAAAATATCATTTCAATTAGACATGATCAGCATCACCTCTGTTTTAAAATTACTATTAAAAAGCTGAATTGTTAAGTTTTCTTTCTATTTAAACTATGTATGTATACAAAAAAAAAAACATTTTTTCCAACATCACGTGCGTTTTTTTTTTTTTTTTTTAAGATGTTCTACATTTGTCACGTTGCGTGCTTTTTTTTCTTTTTTTTATTGAAAGAAAAGTAAATTCTTTCAATCGACCGTAATTCCTTTCATGTCCACTTCACGAGCAATGGTAAAACTAATTTATATCATGAAATGTCAGAATTTCTTCCACTTACGTGTGTCATTTTATTTGTTCTTAGTTCTTACGATGGATCGTTTAAAAAACAAATAACGCACTTCATACTCTACTCTCTATTCCCACCCTAGTCGATTACCCGGAAGTTCAATGCTCCCATATTGAACATATTGAATGTCTCGCTTGCATGTTAAAAATCTCCTTAACACACATGTGTTTCATTCAACAGCCAAAGTACTTTAGTAATCCTCCCAAAGTGTTTATAATATTAATCCAGCCATGGCAGCGGTAGCGTGTGCCCTCCTGTCATTCATTCTCAATTTTAATATAGTGGATCCCTCTAATTGTAACAAGAAGTTATAATTTTGATTTTCATTGCCAACGAAACAAAAAAAAATGTATAGGTACTTATAAATAGGATAGGAAACACTCTTCAAAAGGTCCATAAAATATGTGTCGAGGGATTAACTAAATTACCATCATCATCTTTTTCATGAAATCCACTTTCGTGTTACTATTTTCGTATCATTCAAAAAAAAATCGAAGAAAAAACACCCGACTATGCTAACATTGTGTTTGTGGTGTGTCAATCTTCTTGTCTTGGAGGCAGGAAACCAAAAAAATTATTTTTTATGGGACAGATTTAGAATGTTCTCCCTCAACAGGACACACGAATAAAATACGAAGACGGCTATAAGGACAATTTACTTATTTTCAGTATTAAGGATAATCTCCAAACACATACGTGATCGTGACACCTATAATAATTTATCCCAATAGCAGAATATTATTCAGGGGTTAAAATGTTAAATTCCATCTGGTAACATCTAACAAACAACACACAAAATCTGGCACACATAACAAAGTGCTCTTTCTCTCTTAAAAAAAAAAAAAACTGACACACGCAATTCTCGAAAGATTCGAATTCTCTGAGAGTGGAATGTTTTTTTTTTTTTTTCAAGAAATGAGATGATTGGGATAAAAGGTCCAAATACAAACCGCTCGATAAACAAACATGGTTCAGTGGTATTTGTTTAACATTGCATTATTTGTGGTGTCAAGTCAAGGCCGTCGACAGGTAGGTGAGGCCGAAAATTTAAAACATGAATAGGGAATTTCACTTGATAAGTGCAGACTGCATATTTATTTAAATAAAAATAACAAACTTAAAAAGTAAATACATCTGAAAATATATAAAATGTTCAAATCACTTCTGATTTCACCTTTTTAGTTAATATTTATGTTAATGAGTATCTATAAATAAACTCTAACAAAAGCTCTACAAACGTCACCAAACAATAAAAATGTCAAATAAGAAAATCAATTAATTTTTACCATTTAAGCAGGCTATTTTAAAGGCTTATTAGTTGATTTATTTGTCTGCTAGTTGACAATTTACGTTCTAAACTTAAATGTGTAGTTTGCAGGACTGTCATGCCGAAGGTCTTGGATCGAATTCCAGCCGCTGCCACCAAAAAACATGTACATAAGTGTGGTTGAGAGTTGTAAGTCACTAGGCCTTGGTTTCTCAAGAGCTGTCAAGTCACCAAATGAGTTTCAAAAATTTTGGAATGACCTTGAAAAACATAATCTATTGACTAAGAATTTTCTGTGGCTAACAAATTTCTGAAAGTTAGGAAAAATTGCGAATGACTTTGAAAAATTTTCTGTGCTTAACCAATATCTGAAAGTAGTTGACTTTTTTTCATCAATTAATGACAAACTGTATTTTTGCGAATATTACACATTATGAGATAGTAAAATTCCGGAACCTAATGATTCAAATTAATAAAATTTATCACCTTTATGCCAGAAAAAATCCAAGTACCATGTGGTGTCCCTCAGGTTTGCCGTTTGGGGCCTCTTTTGTTTTTTTTTTGTTAAATATCTTTTCATTCACTGTATTCCGTTTTTGTTGATGACTCTAACTGGCTGAACAGAATGGTGACGCAGACGGAACCGGAGACGGAGCCGGAATAGCTGTCAAAATATTAAATACACGGAAATTCAATGTTGCGAACACAACGGAACGTAGACGCATACGGAGCTGCAGACGCAGACGGAAGAGTTCGCCAACTTTTAACTTTTGACGTACGGCACTTTTGACGTTTCAATTTGTTTGAAGAAAAAAAACAACTTTTTGGGTCGGAAAAAAATATTGTGGTTATTTGTATCGCGAAAAAAATTATTTATTAAAAGGAAAATTATTGGAAACAAAAAATGTGAATTCTGAGCTTGTACACAATAATATTCTTTTGTTTTTCTTCAAAATACTTTCAAAGCTGTACAGCTTCATTGTGGACATGTAAAAAAAATAACGTACGACACTTTTTGACAGCTCTTCCAATTCCGTCTGCGGCTTCAGTTCCGTCATTCTATTCTGTTCAGCCAGTAAACTGTATTCCCTCATATCTAAGTACATTAAAGACTTTAACTTTGATATTTTAAAGTGCCAAGTTTGGCACTGTTTCGTTAAAATTCAACGATTGATTTTTATTATCAAATAATTGGTAATCAGCTCACAATTAAAACATACAGAAGAAAGGCCTAATTTTTCGACGGTGAGTTAAACCAGTGTTAATAACCTTTGAAAATCATTTTATTTACAGCTAGCTCATGAAGCATTTTTTCAGTAGAGAATTCATGAGGATCGACCTAAAAAAGTCGGAGGATAAAATATCAAAAGCATCTGTTCAGTTATTCCAGAATAAACTCACCAAATTTAGGAGGTCAACTAGAGGTTTAACTTTAAACCCGCACTGAAAACCTGGGTATAAATGTAATGATTAAATTGATAAAGCTAATCAAAAGAATCACCAAATAATAATAATCATCAATCCATTCCTTCACATTGTAGGCGTTAGGGTAGAGAGAGTTTTCGCTACCCTTTTCACGTAGAACCAGACCAACCAACCTAAAAAAAAAGAAAACTCGAATCTTATAAGACACAATCTTTCTACATATAAAATTATTCAGTTCTATCTAAATAATATATAAATTAACATACTTGTAATAATCTTTCTTATTCAAAACAATTTACAATTATTTCGTATCCCCTTCGAATTATTTTCCTTGCTACGGGGTTGATTTGTATACGTGTCATAAATTTATTCAGCGAAATACACAAGTGAGTGTAATCGAATTGTGTAGAGAAATTCGATTTTTTTTCACAAATAACATTTTGTTTGATTAAATTTAAGCGCCAAATTGTTAACTAATATTCAATTAATTTAATTTATTTAGTAATAAAAAAAAATGAAGTATTAACTGTGGAATTTGGGACTTCGAAAATCCTTAGACAGGTGTCGCTATCCCAATTACATTTGACATTAAATTGGTTCCAATTTGATTATTCGAGAGGGTTGTTTCCATGTTTTGTTGTTCATCTATCTCATCAAAAAGAGAGCCTTTTTGCATCTTCTCTTCTCTCACCAATACAAAAAAGAAAACACTTATGCAACTCGCTCGTACTCTCTCTCTCCCTCTTTCTCTCTCTTTGTATCTCATTCTTAATAGATACATCGTCAAAAACTATGGGGGGAATATTGGAAAAAAATATTCCTACGTTCATTTACACACATTCCGTGTCGGTGAAGTGATTTTTCACGGGTACAGGTCGGATTTCAGGAATTACCGGAATAAAAAAAAAAAAAAACAATAATAATAATTTAAATAAATTATGCTAACATAATACAATAGTCAAAAAGAGTTTGGTGAATAAATTGAATATTGTTATAAAAAAAAAATAAACAAAAATGTGGTGAATGAATAGAGAAGAAAAAATATAAACTAAAGAAAAGTGTTTTGGGTGAATTTTTTCTCTACTTTTCGTGTATATTATTCCCCCATTTGTCGACATTTTTTCTTCTTTTTATGTGAGTAGATATAGATAGATACTTAATTTGTGTACATTTTTCTTGTTTTTTTTTTTTTTTTTATTGAGAGAAGCAAGTATCTATAATTTTGTGTTTAAGTTTCCTTGTTTAAATAAAACAAAAATTTGTTTCTGGCATTTGTGGTGTTTTTATTATTTTTTTTTCTGTTTCTAATTGCAATTTCCGTCGCCATTGCTCCCATTTTAATGTTTCCAAATTAAAATTGAAAATTATTTCAATCTACCACCTTACCATACCCAAAACGTCATCTTTTCTTTTTCGTCGGTGAGTTTGAGTGTTGATTTCATGTAAAGTAAAAAAAAGAAAGAAAAAAAAATCGAGAGTGGTGAAGTGTGGAGAGTGTTGAATCGCGGTGAAATAGAAGAAGTCGACAATTTGCATTTAATACCATTTCCATCATCCAAGCTTTTGTGTTGTCGTCGTCTTTTCCATAGAGTTTCGTGTTTAATATGTTATCCTCCTAGAGTGATGGTGTGTGTTAGCCCCAAATCATCATTGAACACAATGACAGTGAATTCGTGATTGCAAGTATAAATGTTGTGGCTAACAGAGAGCTCTTGGTAGCCTGGTAATATAATGCAGCCAGATATATAAATTCCCGATGCCCATATCTGACATTATGTCGATGTTCTTGCGCTTAGCTAGCTCTGAGCAATGTTAATGATGGCGATGAAGCCGATGATGATATAGGTGGATTAATATCAAATGCTCCCTCGTTCGTCTTGTTCGTGTACCTTTGTTTTGTTTTGTGGATTTAAGTCGTCTTGTGCTTTGTTTTCACCTTGTTTTGTGTCAGTTGCGGTGCCGGGCAGTGCGCCTAGATGAAATGACCCCTTGTGATGTGAATGTGAGAAATGTTTCAATATATAGTTTGATTTACGTATGTGGTGTATATTTTGAATTATTTTAATTGGGATGTATGGAATAATAAAATTGAGAACTAAAGGGTGAATATGAGACTATCATTAAATGTATTTGAACAAAAAATAGTTTCAAAAGCTCATACGCCAAAACTATGTTTAATGATAGCTACAGGTAAAAACCGTTAATCTTCAACCTAGGATGCCAATGCCGATAGAAAAAACTGCTTGATTCAAAATTAACAGTACGAAAATAACTACATATTTATTAAATTTTTCAATTAATTCCATTTATCAATTCAATTAATCTGTATTTTATACCTAAATTATTAGAATTTAAATTATAATGATTTCGGAAAGTGGCGCCCAATGCAAGGTAGATTTTTTTTTTTTTTTTTTTTTAGATTTTGAAATTTGAAGCAAAAATAAAGAAAGCGATTGCAAAATTTAAAAAATTTATGCAACTGCTATTGTTGTTAGCTGAAAAGCTAAGATCAGTCAGAATCAATTGGTTATTGAAGAAGTATATTTTTGGAAAATGGCTCCCAATGTGAGATTTTTGTTTCGAAAGCGAATTGACACTTCAATGCAGTTGTGAGTAATCGAACAATTGTTTCAGTAATTGTTTAACAGTTTAATGTATTTGCAAAACCCAATGCGATTCTTACACAGCGCTAAAAAACTACAGACAACCAAATAAGTAATTTAAGTTGTCGGTGCTCTATAGTCTGGGGTGGACATAACAAACTAACTTTTCCCGCCAGCTCGATCTTTAGCAAGCTCGCTTTATTTTCACATGCTAAGTTACTTGGGGTCCCATTTAGCTTGGGTGTCCGACCTTAAAGGTGCATATGTATATTCAAAGATATACCAGACCGAAACATTGAATTCTATCCTCCCACATGGCCACCTAAATCGATTAACCTTACCTGTTTTGAGCAAGTTGATATCGCTGTACCCACTCATGGTTAATGCAGTGTGAACAAATATCATCCGCAGATTTCTCAGCCAGTCTTCAGTACGTCAATCTCTTAAAGACAATCGTTGATCTCGATGCAACCTTCTTCTTCTACATACGAAAGTAGCATAAGCTGTTTTATATGATGGCAAGGAGAAAAAAAAAACAAACAATAAATGGCGCCCAACGTGGTGCCTAATTTCCATACTGCTTTGTTTATTTTGTTTCGATTTCGTTTATAACCTTTCAATATTCGCCTTTCCTTTTTTAAGTTATTCCTATTTTCGAGGACTGTGTTTGAAAAGTAAAATCAAGATTTTTGTTTTCTATACAATGAAATATTTCGCAGACATTTTTCTGATTTACTTATTGATTTTAAATTGAGAAACAATTGGTAATGTTTGTAGAATAAGTTTTTCAAACAGAATGACTCCACTTTCAAAAATTATAATTTTTGTGTTTTGAGAAAAAAAAAATAAATGGCGCCCGACAGTAGATTATTTGTTTAGATTATTTCAGCATTCGTATTTTGAATTTATGATTTCTTTGACATTTAAAATTATAAAAACAAAAGCTTTGTTTTAACACTAAAACAAACTTTTTTAATATAGTGGGTGGAAAGGTACCTACTTAACCAATACAATTTGAATGGCGCCCAACATAAAATAATTTTTTTTAATCCCTTTTTATCAAACAAATTTATAATCTCTCATAAATCTCAATATTGTAACTTTTTATAAAATGTAACCCACAAACTTTACAGACAGACTTAATTATTTTCTCAAATTTTAACCCAAACACCATTGCCTTTCAAAAGTACTTAATCTCTTATAAAATATTCACCAAAGTCATGCTCCAATATTCAAGTGAATTTCCGGAGTTCTCTTCTCATTTATTATCTTCTCCCGCTCTGTCTCTCTAAATTGAAATTCTAACAACTGATTTTTGGCATGAAATTAAAATTGAATATAAAATTAGAATAACATTAAAAAAAAAAAAATCAAAAAGGACGAACAACCTTTGTTCCCTACAAAAAAAATTTAAAAAGCCCGAAATATCTTTAGCAAGGTTTTATAAAAAATTTGTCATTGTTCTCGAAAATGTCTAATCATTTTCAACTCATCATGATTGTCTGCCACAAAATGGATTTAAAAAAAAAAAAATGGTGAATATGTAATGAAAAATCATTAAAATTCGATACAAAAGATGCGAGTAAAGAGCAAAAAGCATAAAATTCCATCTATCCCAGTATCGGTGCCTCCGCCACCGCTGCCATAGCTGTCGTCGGTGTAGGTCCATCCATCTACTTCTCTACTATACATCCTGATCCCGACCGACGATATGAAGCTTGCTCTCAACAATTGCGGTGTACCTACCATGATTCCTACAGTTTTTTGTAGGATACATCTACTTTTTTGTGCCCTATGTTGTGTGTTAGTTTTCTTCCATTTTCTCATCGTGATTTCCTTTTCATCTTCATTTTTCGCCTTTTATTTATTATTACTATGAATTGTTTTACCTCTTCTCGAGAGTGTACGTACATACGTACGAACGGATACGTAACGCGCCACCAGAATTAGAGAGGATACGATTGTGGCGCGGCGCTGCTCAACTCAACTTGGCTACTATAACACACACTTGCACCGTTGAGATTTTTTCAGTGTTTATTCATGCTCGTAACTATGTGAATGTGTCAATTATTAATCATTCCTTAATCTCCTCGCATTCACAAGAAAAAAAAAATTGGAAAATTAAGTGGTGTTTTGCAAATAAAATTGTTTATTTCTTTCTGTTACGTTACATGTTCACGTTATTGTTTTTTGTGTTAACCGCAAAACAAAACAAAAAGTTCAAGTGTTGTTGTTTTTCTTTGTTGAAGGCGAGAAATTCTGTGGAGGGTGTTCCTCCATAAAGCCGGCTATTCTATTTACAAACCGTTATTTATCACTTTCGCAAGTTATGAAAAAAAAAAAACTATAAAACGAAACCATCGTCGCGTGTTATCGTTACGTTTTCGTTACATCAATTTGAAACCCATTGAGTCGGAAGTGTCGTGCTGACATGGGATCGGATGTCCCATTAACAGAAGGTCCCTACTTGAACAGACTTAAACTTAATTATACAACCTAATTATGTCACTTTAAAACAATTTGACTTGCTAATGAGTAACTTTAAGCTAATTAAGACAATTGAATCGAAATCGAAACCTAAACTTTTTGGCTGAAAACAAATCGAAAAAAAATTTTAAAAATCGCGAGGGTGAACTTTTTTGTCCAGGTACACACACAAAATTATATATGTATGCCTACATGCTTATTGATTTTTATTTCGTTTCGGTTGTGGGTTTTATTTTTCTTCTTTTATTCTCATCATCATCATCATCTCTTGTCCTCATCATCAGCAACGGCAGCAGCAGCAGCAGCAAAAACACCAGAATCCACATTTCCCAGTTTTGCCACCATCAATATCAACCCTATGGCGAATAAAAACAGCAGCGCGGCGGAATGGAATGGCAGGCGGGCAGCTACAAAACAGTCACTTTTTTGCTGGTGCTGCTGCCTTTATTATTATTCTCTTCATTGTATGTCGATACACCAGAGAAAAAAAGAAGTAGACCTCTAGCATGTTTGTAGGACTGGAGCAGCCCTCCTTCACCTCCCACAAAATCGACCAACAAACCAGCCAACCGACGAACCGACCGACGACGACAACGACAACAACACACGGCAAGGCACAGAAGTTGTAATAGGATTCGCGCTGTCGTCCTTAACAAGTGGATTGGAGCATACACATGAACATAGCGGCCCACTTGCCGCCCCCTAAGCACTCGATTGGTGCACTGTTGCCGCTGTGCAACTTTGCTGTAAATTAAACATTTTTACCTACCGTTTATAACTTGTAATTATTTTAATCAGATTGGTTTATGGTATCATTTATATATACTTGATAAAATATATGCCTACATTTGCCTGTGTATTGAAATTTTCGACATGATCAATCGATTCTATTCGTTGGCATAGCAAGTTTGCAAGATTTTGAAAAGTTATAAATTGCAAAAAACTGGCGCCCAATGTAAGGTCTTATCCCAAAATAATTTTTGGAATTCATAAACTGTTTTCTTAAAAGTACATTCTTTAAACTGGCGTCCAGGACTAGGTTGATACTCATGAGCTTCCCTTAGTCAAAAAAAAAATATGTTAATTGCTTTTGAGTTATTACACTTGATTTCTGAAGAGTTTCCAAAAACTGGCGCCCAATAAGAACTTTCAAGTTTTACACTTAAAAAACCTATAAATTTGTTCACAAAACAAAAAATGGCGCTCAATAAGAGTTTTTTCTCCTAAGTTTTCTTTAATAAAAAAAACTTTTAAATTAATACACTTGATGTGTGAAGAGTCAACATTTTCCAAAAACTGGCGCCCAATGCGGGGTTTTCACTAAGTTGTTTTTTTTAAATCAAAAAAGAATTTCGAATTTTTACAACTAATTTTTTGTACAAGTAAGCTTTTTTGTAGTCAAAAACAATTTAGATTGTTAAATGATCGTTGAAAATGCTTTTCAATGGGTTTTTTTCTTATCAGTTTTCTTATAGAAAAGACCTTTCGAAGTATCCACTTCAAAAACTTGTAAACTTTTTCAAAAAAAAAAAAAAAAAAAAAATGGCGCCCAATGCGAGTTTTTGTGCTGTCTTTTAGAAAATAACTTTGAAATTATTATACTTGATTTTTGAAGAGTTAAGATTTTCAAAACGCGATGTTTTCATTCATGAGCTGTTTTTCTTTCGCAAAACTAAGTTTTAGTTTAAAATATAGGTACAAGTACATGTTTTTGGAAAGTTAAGTTTTTGTAGAAATCACTCAAAAAATGCAATTGATATACAATGGAAGCACGTTAAAATGAAAATTTTGTGAACTATTTTGTATTTTGTTTGGTAAAAACTTCAGAGAGATTGACCTGTGACAAAATAGGGTTATTTCGATTATGGAATCCGTAATAGTGGATCCGCATTGATTCACAGCCCATTGTTCTCTTCTCCTTCCACGTTAATTCGTTGAAGAGAAAAGAGCGCATAATACTTCGAATCACTGCGGATGCGGATGCAGTTTTGCGGATTTCATAATCGGCATTACTGCCTAAATTGATTCTCTCGAATCAAAAAAACAAAGCCAAATAAATTCATTCATATTTTTAAATGGAGAAAATACGCGGCAAGCACTGCCATTGGGATATACCACACTAGTTTGTTTCTGTCTTCAATACTTATATTTACAACAATGTTATGTACCTGCTCATCACTTTCTCACGGACGGATCGTAGGTATACAGCACTTTTAAACCGATATGAAAGTCATATTACCGATCGGAACTAATGCCTGCTACACACCAAACAATTTTCTTGCTCTTGGTGGGGGTTTGATTCTGTCAATAAAATCGACAGAACCCATCAAATTATACGATGATTTTTCACTAGTACCTACCTACATAAATTCTCAATAAAACAACCGTTCAAAAATATGTATGGCATCCAAACTAACAATTTTCATGGTACCTGCTGTCAAAGATCCACTAATTGGCCGCGTTCAACAGCACATTTGACAGTTTTGAACTGTCATTTTTAGAGCTTCTGATTGGCCAGCAGTCTTAAAAATTCAGTTGACGTCGATTGACATTTAGTTACGTTTCTTACGTTTTTTTTCTGAATTTTCAGATGAAAAATTCTATCTGAAAATTCTGATGACAGCTAAAAGCAACAAAAAAAACAGTTCTTGATCCAGTTTTTTTTTTTGGTGTGTGGTCTGATCGTCTGGGTCTCGTATCGCTTTTCGGATTTTGATTTTAAAGTGCAAAAAATAATAAAAAAAGAATAAATAATTTTTGACTTTTTTGTGCGTTCAGTGTTACGTTTTTTAGAACTGAATTTTTAGATCTGTCGAAAACGTGGTAATGAACGTGGCCATTTTGTTTACAATGATTAAAATTGCCCGAGTCTTCACACTAATCTTCGAAGTTTGTGGTAAATGCATGAACAAGATGAACATCGTGAAGCCTTTGACTTATGAGTCAACTGCTTTCTTTTATAGTCTATGTTTTCTCAATTTATTTTGAAAAACAATATTTTTAATTCCGCAAATGCATATTTCTTGTGGAAGACCGTGGCGCTCACCCTACTTTGCGGTACGCCTCGCGTTGGAAGGACTTTAACAAGTAGCTGTCAAAAACTTTTTGCTTAACGCATTATGTTGCATTGCGATGAAGGAAGTTCAATTTGTTTCGCAAAATCTGTCCTATGTGTCAATCGGAATGGATACTTCGATTGAAAATTCTATGTTTTTGATTTTCGATTGTGCTAATAAATTGCCGAAATTCGAAATGAAAAAGCTTATGACCAACTACAATTCGAATGTTTATAACAAAGTCCCCCCTTAACAGATGGTATGAGCATTTACTGATCTGGTGTTAATAGGCTGTTTTTGCTTTTTCATGCCCTTTTAAACTCCATAATGGCAACTCTATACTCAATGGTAGTTTCCATCGTGTCGGTCGTTGAGGCAAATAAAAACACACCATCGAGGAGACACATCATTCCAACCTGCGACATTGGCAGAAATAATGGAACGATGGATATAAAGGCCAGTTATATAGCATAGTCGAAGTATATTTCCATTTATTCGCTTATTTTTTTGTGCCATCCAGCATTTGCCTGGAGAGATCTTTGTGTCTCCTGGTCCTCGGCTGTGCACTGGGGTTGTGTGCATATATTTTTCGGGTGATACAATATAAAACAAAAGCCTTGGCAATACCATTAGTCCTTATTCCTTTGTTTGTTAGTACCTACTACACTGCTATAATATGGATGGCTTGTCCAGGCCATGGTTATTTTCGAGCAGTTTGGTGTATAAAATTCGCGATGTAAGGAAATTAACTCCTTCAAAGCCATCACCATCATCATCGTTTTTGCTCTCTGTTGCAGCTTCTTTAGTTCGTATTATTTTTTGTTGTCTATATTGTTGTTATTGTTTATTTGTTTCCCCCTCTTTCTCTTAGATCTGAATAAAAATTATTGTTTTAACTGTTGGCTGCGATACATTAACCAGTTTTACGTGACCAGACCACCGCACCACATATTTTTTTTTTTTCTGATTTATCTCTCATGCGCTTGTTAGGTTTTTTTTTCTCCCCTACTCTCTTGTGCTCTCTTTCCAAGATTTATATTATAAATGTGTACTCAATTATTTTATTCACATCCTGTGACTTTGAATGTGCTTTGATTTTTAACTACATATAGAAACAGAAATAGAAAAAAGACAGGGATGTCACTCTTGTCTCAAATATATGCTAAAATGAGCTTATTTTTCTAAGTGCACTCGTGAGAATTTTACATTATTATGGATTAGATGAAGCGTTTATTATTTTTGTAAGGTTAAGTTACAAAAATGTTGCTTTGCGGTAAAATTAAAGTTGTCATGAATTTAACAACTGTCATCTAACTGAATAAGGTTATGATAAAATGCATTTCAGTTTGAAGGATACGGAAGTTGTTTCAGCTGAAGTTAGTTTTTGTTTATGATTGAAATAAAGACATATAGAATATTTGTAGGTAGATCGAAAAAAAAAAACTGCATTTTAAATCGTTGTCAAAACGAGGCTAACACATATGTATGCAGATATTTTTTTAAGTATTACATGTGGCTCTTTTCTGCAGCATTCATTCCTCTTTAGTCTAACAATAAGTGGTAATTCATAGCTAGCACAGCAATACAAGCTCAATAAAACTCCATATCTACTTTTATGTCCACTATTTATTTCTGTGGCTGTGCTACACCCTTTTGTGAGTAAAAAAAAATTACGTTACCGATATTAAAGGTTCTAGTCCACACTCTGTCACTCTGCGCTAGCTATAAAATTGCCAATAAAACACACCTAATAAAAAACTATCAATCGGAGATAATATTATGTGTACGAGGTGGCCCAAAATCACTCACGCGCTGTATGTAGATATCTTTAAATAAAAACGAACTACAAACATAATTTTATAATTGTTTCAAAGTTTGTTTGGAATTTTCAGTTTTTTATTTTTTCATTACTCTTTGATGAAGATATCGGTCAAGTGGGCATTTTCTATATTTTTTATTGCACTCCTGCCAAATATTTTCTTAAGAGCATCCAGAGTCTTTGAACATTAGCCTCATGTTGCAGGGACATAACTTCATATAAGTCCATAATGGATTTATGTACCACTTAGTGGAATATGAATCTACAATTCGGTTATGGACTTAAGTATGTCCTATCTAATTTGGAAATAATTCCATAAGACTCAGCTTTAATTTTTAAAGATGAGTCATAAGTTCATTATATTAGAAAAATGCGACAGAAAAAGTTTCGTGTCTAAAGGCTTTCCCAAACCAATTCGTCGCAATTATTCGGTGCGACGAACGAAAACAACAATAACAACACGTGGTTGTCAAACAAAACAACACCTTGTTAATATTGTATTCGTTTGTCGCAGCGAATAATCGCTTTAGTTTGGGAGAGCCTTAAAAGTTGCCTACATCTGGCGAACACTGGAATTGAGGAGGCGTTTTCTTATGTGCATTTGCTTGGGAAATAAGTCTATAATCAATTGCTATCGAAATGGGATTCATTGTGGTCTTACTGTGGAGTTATGTGCCAAAATTTATTAAGTAAAAGACCCCCGAGTTCACTTGGTACTTAATGCCGAATAACAAAGGGCTATTGTGAATGTGACCTTTATTTTGAATGAATGGAATATTTCCATAATTATATTACATCATCATTAGCAATTGTTATTAGTTCTCTCTAATTCTTATTTTATCGAGATCTTGAAAACAACTTCAATAAGTGTTTCCCTCAATTTTATAAACGATTGTGATAAAAATCTTTTAAAAGTGGCATCATTGCTGTCCTGCTTATTTTATTTGATGTTTCGCGTATTTTATTTCTCTCACGGTTAAGTGTGTTTATTTACGCTTCTCTCAATCTCAATTTGGCTTTAAAAATAAAAAAGGACACCAAAAGCATAAGCATAATACCTACACATAATATGAAAACCTCCCCCCATTCTCTTTTTTCTTTTTTTGCTGGAGTACTGAACTCGGCTCGTTGAAAAACGAAGAATCCTTTGTTTGATTTTTTTTATTCTCACATGGATTCGATTGTGTTGTTGTTGTTGTTGTTGTGTATGTGGATTTGCCAGTAAAATTGCCCCAAAAGGACATGGATGGATATTTAAGATAACACTAACTTTTGTTCTCTCTTTCGTTCTCTTCGATTTTTTTGTTTTCTATATTTTTATGGTTTTTTCGTACCTTCATCACCTGAATATTGTCTACTTCAATGAAAATATGTAGTTACATACATATTTGGGTTTGATTTTTTTCTACATTTATTCAGGGAATGATTTACAGGAAAATAAATTAATTCAACTGAAGAAAAATAAATAAAAAGTTTTTATTTCCAACTTTTACACCACGTGCTAACTTTTAAAAGTTTTCGTTTTATTTTTGTGGTCTGATAGTCAAGGATAGTTTGTCGGTTTTTTTTTCTTTGTTTTCCCATGTTGGTCAGTCGAGTTGTAAGGTTGCGATGAAATGATGTACCTAATGTTAATGCACTCAAAAAAAAAAAAAAACTACGAGTATTTATCTATCTTTAAGATCTTTTATGATCCTTGCACCTCACTGGAATGTTGTCATGGTGTTTGATCATCATTTGTCTGGCATCATGGTTTAGTGATGAATTCCAAGTGAAGTGCCGATTTTGTGGTTTGATGAAGAGTTCTGCGTAAAATCGTAAAGTATGACAACTAATGGTGTTTTTATAACCTACCGTTAATCCAGCATACAATACTCAATTACTTTGTGAATGAAAATTATTACCTGAAAATCGAAAAAGAAATGCGTTTACCTAGAGCTAAAAGGATGCAAAGTGTTTCGGTGGCAAGAAAGGACTCATAATTGATCTTCTTTTGAAAGAGTCGGCAGTTTTGTTTCAGTGAAATTGTTTTTTTTTTCTTCTAAAGATCTTCGATAAGATAATCTATTGAAAGATCTTATAGGAGAGTAATATTCAATGTAAGTAGGCAGGTAACATGTGTTTGAACAATTTATATATTGAAATTTAAAAGTGAACAGATAACAATTAATAATGTTAATGCATCATTTTTTAATCCCTAGTATAATTTAATTGGTCATGAATTGAAGTTGGGTATTATTATGTTTAGCATGCGAGGAATTGAAAACACAGCATGGCGCCCAATGTGAGTCATAGGGGCTAAAGAAATACAATCTGGGTTGTAAAGGAATTCGTATAAAAGCATTTAAATGTAATTTCATAATACCACTGAAGAAATAATTTTTCAAGTTTTTGTTCGAGTTATTGGGCTTAGTCCTTAGTCAAATTCTATTTATATTATTTTTAAATTTAAAATGCTCACGTTGGGCGCCAGTTAAAAAAAAAATACTAACAAACACAGAAACTACTATACTTTCACAAGCGTAATAGTATGAATGCAAATATGCATTTTTATTATATGTGTTTTAAATCTAAAATCCTGACGCTGTGTGCCATGTAAAAAAAAAACCTACAGTTACGTACAAATTAATATATTTTCATCTGTGTAGAAGTTTAGATGCAAATAGAATTTAATAAAATAAATCTGAAATTCTCAGTTTGGGTGCCAGTTTAAAAAGAAAACGTTCAGACCCACATAGAAATTAATTTATTTTTACTGCTTTGCATAAAGTACAGAGACTCTTACTCTCGTGAAGAATAACATAACGCTTGTGTTCCAAGATATTGTGGGCTTTGTTCGAAAATAAAAACTTACTTGTGTAGCAAAAAAACACCAGTTCTGATTGTTACTTTTTCAATTATGAATTGGCTTCGTAAATAAGTGGCGCCCAATGTGAGGAAGAAGCCATTTTATAACTAACCTATAACTCATGTATCGATTACAAATGTTCTTTTTACACGTTTCTTGACTTTACTATGAAGTAAACATCATTTTCTTTAAGAATATAAATAAAAAAGTTATGGTCTTATTAATTAGATTTTTGGCTGTTTAAACTATGTCTAAGTATTTCGAAACAGTCAGAAATATGCTTTATTTAATAAAAAAAAATATTGCATTTGTCAAGGTTTAGACAATAGATTACGTTGTCTAAAGCAAGATAAAATGAAAAATCACTTTAGCAACAATTAAAAAAGGTTTAAAAACTTGGACGGCTGTCTAAAGTTAGACAACGTTTATTAATAAGACCATTAATGTTCTTTTGAAAATGTAATTTTTTCACAAAACTAAATATAGATACCTAGATTAAAATAGTCAATTCCTCCAAGTGCGTTTATTCATTTGATTTTGTTTTAAAAATAGAATTTTTCAGAAAAATACTATTAATTTATTCATAATTTTATTTAGGTATACCTACATATTATTTATTGCAGATTTTATATCGAAAAATATTCCTTTCCCACCTCTGACCTATAAAATATCGGTAGTTTTCCATATGACGCATGTCAAAACATTTTTCTTAAGAGATATAAATATAAAAATGTGTCTACCTACTCGCTACTCCTTTTGTTTATTTGTACTTGTCGTTGGTTTACTCATTTTCGTGTGTTGTTTTGTGAATTTCGATGTAATCCTTTTTGCCTGGGCTTCCTTTCTTCGTAGTCGTCGTCATAGTCGGTTCTGTTGTGAGCATAGTTAAATAAAATAAAATGATGCGCACAAAAACCCTTACAGCAATATAATATAATAGAAAAGAGAGCAAGATAGTCCATGTATCGCAGCACACACAACATCCGCTAATCACTCTAAGCGAAATGTCAGCAAAACCAGCGTCACTTGATATAACCTTTATATGTGGGCGTAGAAGAGAAATGATTTCCTCGAATTATTTAAACCACGCAGAATTCCATATCTATCTAAAACACAGTCGTTGTATCCTTTACTATTCTCACACAAGAACTAGAAAAAGAAATCTATACCTAGAAGGCATAAAGGACATGAACCCGCTTCATCTCTCATTCACACATGCAGAATAAATGGATACAATTTTAATAGAGAATTTTAGCGCAAATTTTTTGTCCTTCTTGGCTAAAAAAATCCGCATTCTAACTATGGTTTCCTTTGTCATTGTAATTACAAAAAAGAATTAACGGGTTTTGTTTACTAATTAAATATGTTCTATTGGTTTTCATTAATTTAATAGATAAATTATTATTTAATTGGAACAGTTTTTTAGATGTCGAATTCCTTTTACCAAAAATATTCGATTTTTGTTCTAAACAGAATCGAATTTTGTTTTTAATAAAAGGGATTTGTCCAGAAAAGTCAATTTTTTCTTCTAAAAAAATCGATTTTTTTTTAAGGAATTCGACATTAATCAAAATTATCATTTCATTCTGTTTAGATCTATAAAATATTGCTATCTGTCAAACTGCTCTCATTTGTCAGCCATTAAAATAGTCTGCGATGAATCAATATCAATTTAAAGAACAATGAACAGAAAATTGAAACCAAAATATCTGTTTTCAGAAACTTCACTTAAATGTAGAAAAACTCTCTAACTCAGGGCTCTTAACTTTAATCTTGCACTGAAACTTGGCCTCAATGACAAATGTACCCACATTTATACGAAATCAATCATAATGACTTTTTCGAAGACAATGGAAATGTGACAGAAGAGAATGAGCAAGTCCATTAATTCTTGTAATCAGTAATAATTTGTAAAATGGTGTCAGCACAATCGGTCTGTTCGTTTATTTCCCAAAACTGCCACTTCTAGAATTGGTAGAAATTCGTAATTTTAGTGACGTAAACGAGCAGATGTAATGCCTCTGTTTGATAACGTGAAATTTTCACCAAGTTTCCCACACTTGTTAAAATCTGTGAAAATTTGCAACAAATTTCATGTTACCGTCGGTATTACCGTCAAATTTTAAAAGTCATAAATGCTAAGAAAATTAAAGAAAATTTTCAACTTGTCAGTCGTGTAAATTCAGCACAAGTACCTTTGAATTAGCACATTGATAAATGGCATTCATAATAGAAAATTAGAACATTCATAATAAAAAATAGATACATACATAAATTTTTCCCCCATTATGTTTTTTTTCCGGTGCGTGCGAATTAAACTTCACTTCCTCAAAGTTCATTTGAAGGGTCGAAGGTCGTGAAGTTCTTTAAAGATTACAAACAATAAGTTGCTAGTAAGTCTAGCAATAAAAGACAATGGCGACAGTTTAGGGCACCTAAAACTAATAATGGATATGAACCCCTCAGGACAAAACAAAAAAAAAAAAAAAGTTACGGAAATATTTTCAAACTACAAAGATGACTACCTATTATACAAAAAGATACCCCGGCAGCGTAAAAAGTGTTTCGTGAATTGAACGATTGTGGTTGTCTTAGAGAAACAGAGAGGAAGCATTCCAGAAACAAATGAGACAACAAGGAATTGATTTTTCCTACGAGCTTCCAACGAGTTTTCGGTAGCGCAGCACGGTGAGCGGCAAAGTTTAAACTAAGCTAGGGTGTGTGTTCACTTGTGGTACAAGATTATGACTTTCTCGTCAAACTCACCCACTACTTTGTTATGCTTTGCTGGCTGGTTTGATATCTCTCCAGGCCGCTGGAAGCTTTTATTCTTTCTTCTTAAACTCAACTCGTTGTTTGACTCTATTTTTTTCTAATTTTTTTTTAAGGGTGGTTTGATGAAAGTCGTTACTACTGGAGAGGTTAGCCTGGCACAATATCCGTTTTTTCTTAGAGCCATGTACATATATTCTATTTTATTTTTGTGTGGGGATAAAGATGAAACTCGCTGTTTTATAGTACTTTTCAAATTTGTTGTTTTTTAGTTCATTTGTTTCTTTTTTTATTTTTAGATGTATGAATGTGTTTGTAATTGAAAGCAAACGCCTGAAAATTCGAAAATCGTGGGGGTGGATTTAACCCTTTAACCTGGGTGTTATAAAAGTTCTACCGTATTTAAGGGGTTGCCGCTGTCTCTTGGTGTGTTAACGCTTTTCTTTATTCGTTGATGTAACGTTGATGAGATGAATTTAGAAAACAAGATGAGTAAAAATGTAGATACATTGCTCTACAAAATCATCATCATCATCGTCGTCGTTCCCGACGGACGGACGAATGAAAAGAAAACTAGAATGTTAATGGAACTGCGTGAAAAATGTTCAGTACTTCACAGTTAAACAGAAAAAAAAAAACCACAAGCTTGTTTTATGTTATTTTTTCTCTGCAGGATACTGCCTCTGTCACATTTGAAAGAAAAATGATAAAAGTTTGTGGTTAACTTTGTTTTTCAAATGAAATTTATTGCTTGATATATGTATTTTGTGTTGATAAAATGATAAATATTGACTGAAAGCAAACATTTAGGGTTAAAGCTAATAAAAAAAGTAAAAGTAAGTGCTAAAGTCGTTTTTATAGCTTTTTAGCACTTTATAAACGTTTGCAAACTGAGTTATTTATACGATGGTTATTTTAACACACGGTTTATGAATTCATTGATCTATAAACATTTAACTAGAGAACTTGCAAAGTTCAAGTTTAAAATTATCTTTAAAAAAAAGTTTTATTCTAATGACTTTTAAACTTATGGCTAATTTTATGACTGCAAGGTATTTCTCAGACGACATCTATAAATAAATGACGAATAGACGGATAACATCTTTTGATTTTGACTTTTCTTAAAGGATTTTTTTGACTAGCGATGGAACAATTATATCCTTGTAATATATCAGTCGGCGAATCAACAATTTTTCGAAACGAACAAATCCATAAATAATATGAAATGGTCAATCGAATCACTTTTTAAATATTCTGAGCGAATATGTTTTCAGAATTTTATGGTTGAATTTAAAAATATGTAATACAATCTTATTTTTCAAAATTCGGGATCTGTTCTTTAAAAAAAATTTATAACACTGATTTTAAAGTTGAATTTTTGAAAGAATATGTCTTTTATTTTTTGACATTTTATTTAAAATATTTTAAACACTTTCTAAATGTATTTATAAACTACTAGCTCAAATAATCGAAACTTATTCTTTTTTTTTAACTCATCTTTTTTTTTCTTCCAGGAATACTGTCTCCTCCGGGTCCGTTTTTAACACCCAGTCCATCGCCATCTGTTTCAGCCAGTCCACGATTGCAGCCATCACCATCGATATCTCCATTCCCTCAAGATGTGTTATTGGTAACTGGCAATACAATTACCAACACGACTCAGGAGCAGGTAAATTATTAATATAAATATAACAATAATTCAAAAAATAGTATCACAGTGTTCTAACAACCCCGATGTGTTGTTTCGACCTTATCATCAGTTTCTAATGTCAGAAACTCTAAAAGAGTAGTTTAAATTGTTTAAAGTACTTAAGTTTCATGTCATTTTACTCACCATGCTTCACTGCTGTACTCTAGACATTTAAGCACCAAATTTGATGTATTCGATTCGTAAAAGATAAATTTCCTTAAAAGTTATAGATTGTCTAAAGTTTTTTTTTTTTTATTAAAGGAACGCAAGGCGGCGACGCCTGGCAGACGTCAATCAATCCACCAATATACAACTGGTAGCCCAAATGCTGGCACAGTGGTATTCCAACCAAGTCCCTCGCAATCACCAGCGGCTGCAACAACAGTCATTGGTGTTACGGGCAATGAATTCAATACAACCCTCGTTGGATCAAATAACATTTCATTGAATAAGGTTTGTGAATGCTGAACTTACAATATCTATCAAATATAGGAACTAAGATAAAATTCATTTTGTTTATTTTTAGAAAGCTAATAAACGTACATCACAAGGATTCACTGGCTATGGGGGGCAGACACAAGCAATTAATACATCCAATTCGTTTGCGACAGCAAATGTGGCTAGTAGCCCAAAAGGGCAAACGAAAAAAGCCACAATCGTGCCCACATCGATAAATCACACCAATAACAGTAATTCAAATAGTCACCAACAGCAGCATCAGATACATCATAACAATCAACAAAACCATCCACATCCGGGCAGTAGTCCTTTGACGGCGGATAGTCCGATAGCCAGTCCGAGTGGTAACTGTGGCATTAAACCACCCACCCCTCAACCACCTCCGCCACAGATGTTGCAACAATTTCCGATGGTCGGCGCTGCTGGCAATCAAATTTTTCAGTTCATTCAATCACCACAACTGATTGCCGCAACACAGCAGCAACTGATCGCACAACAAAACAGTCAACAGCAACACAGGGGCACCACCACAGTTCAAACGCATCAGCAACATGCCGCCAATCAGCAGCAACAGCTGCAGCAACAACTGCAACATCAGCTTAATTTGGCTACATCGATAGCCCAGAGCTCGCATCTAGCGAACGTAACCTCGTCCGCTGGTGCTAGTGGAGTCCTGCATGCAGTGACCCACCCAACAACCAAATCAGCAAAAGCCCCACAGCAGATTCTACCAAAACCTCAGTCGACGACTAATGATAAACTCTTGAAGGGTCAGGTTTCGCAGTCACCTCAGCTTCAGCAGCAGCATTCAAATGCCGTAAACAATGCGAATGCGCAGTCGTCAGCGCAACAACAAATAATTCTGCCCACGGGGAATCTCAACACTCAACCTCTTTTGCTCAATCAAATGCCAGTCTTAGTTCAACAGAACACACCCCAGGGTGTCCAGCTTATACTTCGGCCACCAACTCCTCAGCTGGCAACACCTTCTCTGGTCATTCACAACACCCGCCCACAACTGCAGCAGCAACAGCCTCAGCAACTCTTAAGGATCCTCAATACAAATGGTGCTATGCAGCTGGCGACAACACCGACGTTTATTGTTTCGTCGCAGGCGAATCTCATTCAGCAAACGGCCAATCTTCAAACCATCAAGACCAATTCCACCCAGCCAGCTATAACGCAGCTGACCGGCCTGCATGCTGCCCTGGCTTCTGCCTCAGCAGCTCCTCGATCTCAGCAATTCATTAATAGCCACATTCTGGGTCAAAGTGTGGCGGCGCAACTGCAGAATCTCCAGCTTAATGGCAACCACCTTGCTCAAATTCAAATGCCAAATGGTCTCAATGGTCAGATACTCTCTCAGTTGCCCACCCAATTCCAACAGAGTCTCGCCAGTTTCGGGCAGCTCAATCAGAATATCAATCTGAATCAGCTAAACAGCACAAACATTCAGCAAATTGCAGCCGCAGCGGCAGCAGCAGGAGCGACCTTTCAATCTCCTCCGCCGCAGCATGTCGGAGATCTGCAGATGTCGGCCACAGGAACTGTCATACCCTCGCAAAATATACAATTCTCCAGTATAGCGTCGCCAGCAGTTACTCCTCAGCCGCAGTTGATACCATCTGTGACGCCCGAACCAGCGCGCAATCCTACCCCAGTAACTCTGCAAAATGTGATGTCCAGTCCACAGCATGCGAATAATATCATCAATATTAGCGGCAATGTGGGTGGCAGTGCTCAACAAGTACAAACGAAGACTCATGAGATTCCCATTCACGAAACAAAGGTTCGGAAGACTAAACCAAGAAAGAAAAAGAACCAAGTCCAGCAACAACAACAACCAGCACCAGTGTCTACAACGCCTTCCATCGGAATGATGGCTTCCTCAACAACAACGACAACAGCGACGACGATGCCACAAAACAACAGCATGAACGACGCAACGAGCAGGAATTCAGCGCCCTCGAATAACTCTAACAGTACAGAAACATCTCAACCCCCAGCGGTAACACGTACAAAACTTGATCTCGGTAATGTGATGAAACTGTGCGGTATAATGGAGGACGATGATGACTTCATGGAGTGTGAAGATCCATCAGTGCCGCCACCCCAGCAGCAACAGGAGGAACAAAAAATTTCGCCACCTCAACCATCCAACGATGTAATGTTATCAGCAGTTTCCTGTCAAAACAACGATGTACCCTTTACGTTCTCAATTCAGCAGCAGCAGCAGCAGCCGACCAATGATGCTCCTAAACCGCAAGCGGAACTAAGATTGCAAGCTGGAAACGTAGTTGATGTGAATGGGATTGAACCTGGTCAAAATATTCTTATCAAAATCGATCAGAACGAGCCGTATGCTATACGATTTCCCACCGCAGAAGAGATACAACAACAGCAACAGCAGCAGCAACAGATGCAGCCTCAACTCCATCTTAGTACGCAACAAGGTCAAAAAACTATGTCGGGGAATCAAGGGATTACGTATAGCTTTGCTCCGGCCCTGACAAACTCCTCAATGACCAGTGCCACTTGTGGTACTAATTCTGGTACAACTGTTGTTACATCCAATCATCAAGTGAATCCTATGCTGAGAAATACTGGTACTATTCAATCGCGGATAAATGAGATTCAAAATCAATTAATCGCTGTGAGTGGAGCCAACGTTCAGCAACAACAATTCCAGCAGCTACAACAGCAGCAACAGCAGCAGCAGCAGCAACAACAACAACAGCAACAACAACAACAACAACAACAGCAGCATCAACAACAACAACAACAACAACAACAACAACAACAGCAGCAACAACAACAACAACTGCAGCAGCAGCAACAGCAGCATCATCATCACCAAAACTCAGTAAGTAATGTTACAACAACAGCGACAACTTCTGTGACATCAACAACGAGTACAGCAACAGTGACAACAACGGCGACAGTAAAGCCTCGCCGAAAGCCAGCAGTTCGCCGCAATGGAAAAAAAGTCGAAGCTGCTGCACTAGCAGCTGCCAATGCAGCAGCAGCGGCGGTGGCAGCAGCAGCGGCATCCACGACAAATGCACATACAACAACGACAACAACCACTGTAACAGCACCCAACACCACCAATAATCAAAGCTTAATGACGTCCGTAGGTCAAGTTCCTAGCCAAATTGGCAATATTCAAATATCACAGGTAAGGCTTTTCAAATTGCATCCTTTTAAAAGTACTTATATAACAGTTTGTTTTTGTTTCTTTTCACAGGTTGATACAACAAAAACCACAGGCCAAAATCAACCTCCCGTTGCTGGGGCAGTTGAGAACAAAATACAAATAATGCCAATTCTCGACAACGCTGGCGTTAAAATAGGAAGCCACACTCAGTCCACACAGCAACCACTAATTCACAATCATCACCCACCGCAACAACAACAACAGCAACAGCAGCAAATTGTGTTCAATCAACAGCAAACACAACTTATCCAACAGCAAGTGCAACAACACCAGCAACAGCAACAAGAATCTAGTGCCAAAGCAGCAGCAGAAGTAGCCAATGCAAACAACAGACAAATAGTGTCACAAGTTCCACAAATCACTGGCAGCGTCTCAACAGCAGTTTCGGCCTTAATTCCACAATTGACTGGAAGTCTTAGTCTAGCTTTTACCGAGCACTGTGAGCGGCTTCTATTGCGACATGATCCCAATTCGCCGCAGGATCAACAATCGCAATGGATTTTGCAAGCTCTGTTGAAAGGTGCACTACCTAATTTGACAATAATAAACGAACCTTCCAGTGTTGGTGGCAGTACACTGGACAAAAGTAAAATAACACCGTTTGTTATGACTGGGAATGCAACACTGAAACAAAATAGCAACAATCAACAAACGGCAACGGGAACAGTGACGAAAACCAAATCTGGTGGAATGCAGCTGCAGATAAATATACAGCAGCAGCAACAACAACAAACCTTGCAGCCGAATGTGCAAACAGTTGAATCGAAGAAAGTCGCAGAGAGTAAATCGAATAACAAAATCTCCCAGCAAAAGAATCAACACCAACAACAGATTCAAGCACAAAACGCATCAATTCAGCAGCAAAATCATCAACAGCAACAACAGCAGCAACAACAGCAGCAGCAACAACAGCAGCAGCAACAACAACAACAGAATCAATTACAACAGCAGAAGCAGAACTCATTTATGATCAATCAGAATAATCAGAAATTTGTTTCTTTGCCCAAAGTGGAATCAAATCAGCAGCTCTTTTGCCTCAACACTATAACTAATCAAATCACCCAAATCAATCCTGGCCAAACAACAGCTGCTCTTGGTCCCATGGAAAGGTTGCTTATCGCTCCGGCGGGTATTAACGCGCAACAGCTTGCCCAGTGCCTGTCGCAGGGCCAGATTCATTTCGATAATGTGAATCCGAATAATCCAGCGCCACAACAAACGACGTCAACACCGGTCGCTTCGACGGCTCCAGTGCCACGTATTCAGCAGCAACAAATTGTCCATCCGCAGCAACATCAACCAATACAGCCTTTACAACAACCGACTCAAGCGCCGCCAGCAAAACAGGTTGCCAATGTCGCTCCAATTATTGACCAAAGTAAGGCAAAAATGGAACCAAAGCCGAAGAAGGCAAAGCCTCGTAAACCAAAAATCTGCTTAGAGCCCAATACTGCACCACCCAAGAATGCTGTCAAGCCAATGCCCAAAGTGGATTTATCTGTCAAACCGAATACAAATCCTGTACAGATAGTCCAGCCAAATGTCGCCAAATCAACAATGATTCATCCATTTCAAAGTCAGTCGTCGACGGGCACAAAGCTGATTGGAGTCACAGCGCCCATGCAGCAGCAACAACATCGAAACAACAATACTGTCAATCTGAACAACTCCAACCAGTGCAATAGTAATTTAAACAGCAGTAATAATATTACCAGTAACAGTATCAGCAGCAGCAATAACGATAGCAATATTAGTAATACAAATCTGATCAATCAGGGTCCAGCTACATCATCACCGCCACAACAACAACAACAGCAACAGCAACATCTTCAAAATCAGTTACATATTCAACAAACACAATCTTTGGCTGGAGGAAATTCTGCGCCGCTTCAAATGCAAAATCAAAATGTACAAGCGATGTCAATGGCAAATGTCAATTCAGCTGGGCTGAATGCTTCGCAAAGTAATCAAATGCAACAACCACAAATGCAACCGCAATTGATGCAACAACAACCGCAGCAAACAACAACTGTATCGCGTGTACAAACAATTCAACTAACACCAGAACAACAACAGTTGCTGAAAACTGTACAAATGCATATTCAGCAGCTGTCAGCAAAAATGCAAAACAAATCTCTGCTCTCAACTTTGAATATACCAACAGATTTAGATACGCACAACCCGATCTATAGCAAACCACTGCCTTCTTTAAATAACTTGCAAAACATGAGCGATTCTGAAATTTACACCGCGTTGCAGGGACTTTTCATTGAACAACAGAGAATACTGGCCTCAGGAAAGTTAATTCCAACACCTGGGAACTTTGTTGCAGGTCAGAATGGAAGCTTTGCATTGATTCAACAGCCAACATTTTCTATTCAGCCACCGCAACAGCAACAACAGCAGCAGCAACCTCAACCACCACCATTAACTCCAGTTGTGTCTGAGCCACAGAAGAGTGTGGGGAACTTTGAAAACAAAGTATCTTCGGCAAATGCAACAACGCAGCATAATATTGGGATAGTCCGCTCGGAAGGCCAACATATACCAGCGAATATTGTTCAGCCCAATAATCACAATACAACTGTGATGCCTTCAACTTCATCTTCGAATTCCTCCTCCACTCAAAGGATACACATATATCCTATGCAGCACCATCAACAACAGCAGCAGAGTAAGCAGATTCAACAAAAACAACAACATAACCAGCAAAAACAACAAATAAGTATACAAACTCAAAATCCACAAAAGCAACAGCAACATGTGATATCAATATCAAAAGATGGCAAGCACACACTAACCATTCCACATCCTCAACAACAGCAGCAACAACAACAATTTATTCAAATAACAAAACAGGCCCACACGCAGTCCAGCGTAATTCACCAACATCTCAGTCAAGCCAATGAAATGCCAAAAACTGTAACTGCAACAACATCAACCACAGTACAAATGAATTCAGTAGTCAGCACCAAAATGGAGACCGATACGAAGACAACTATTCAGCCGGTGATTCAGCAGAAGCAACATCTTCATCTGCAACAGCAACAATTTCAAAATCAACCTCAACAACAACAGCAACTACAACCACAACAACAAAGTTGTAGCTTGATTCCATTGGCTCAAAGTGTAACAGTGTCTCCCCCAGTGTCGTCGACAACAACATCTACAACAACAACAGCCATATCATGTGCGAGTACCGTGCCAATAGAGAGCCCTAAACCTAAAGTTGCCCGACTATCTTTGTGAGTGTGTTATTCAAAAAGTTAAAATCGTTTTAATTTAAAAGAGTCATTCTTAAACAAAATATTCTTTCTTTTCTTTCTTTAAAAATAAAAAAATATTTAGATTTATTCGTCAGTTGGAAGTTGATCAGCATGGATGCTTGAATCCTGATTATGTCAATCCATTCCAGAGTAAAGAGGAAGCTGTAAAAAGGCTGGTTAGGTGAGTAAAACTTTATTTATGATGCACTCGTCATCGGCGCGGCGTCGTCGGTCGATTAAAAATAAAAGTTTTTTTTGTTTATTATATCACTGTTTAATTATAGATATCATTGTATGTATGAAAACGACGAGGAAATACCCAGTGAAGAGGAATTGGAGTTCGAGAATACAGCATTGCAATTGGAGGATAAATTCAATGATATAGCTGCAAAATATAAGAAACTACTCCTTTTTGATTCAATGGTAAGTTTATATAAATGGTTTTATTCTAAAATACAATTTATGTATGTTCCACCAAGAAATTTCCATATTAAAATGCTTGTGTCATCCGTTTTAACTTTAAATATATCAGAAAATAACTTGAGTTCAATGAGAGTCTAAAGCACTCAGCGCAATAAAAAAGAAGAAAAACACGAGAGCTATATCAAAGCTGACACTTGTCGGGTTTCGATAAATCTATGGCCGGATCTTTCCAAGAAAAAAAAAAGCTGTATATTTGCTATTTACCAAATATATCTCCTAAGAACAGAAAATTTTCTCAGTTCTCGTCTAAACCGTTCGGATTCGGAAACAAACCAGATCCCTACTCCCTAGTCACTAGCCCGTGGTCCTTCACGAGCTGTTGCGACACAAAACTTATTTAACAGATCTCAATTGTCGCTTTTTATTAGAATCGTAATGTGTCATGGCTTGTGCAGAAGGTGACCGGATGAAAAGGCTGATCTCACTTTCTTTATGAATGCCCGAACCTAGCTCTGACTATAAAAAAGGAGTCTTCGAATACGATCTCGAATACCCAACTTTTTTTTGGATGTTTCCAGGAGGCACCAATACATACTTTTCCACTTTATACCCTCTCAAAATTACTGCCTTACATCGTGGGAAGCGCAATGAATCCATTGAGATCCAAGTAGGATAAAGCGGCTAACTGTATCATCACTCATTATTCCTTTTTCGTGATGTCAAATTTATGAAACAAATATTTCAAGTGATTTATCATCAATCCGTATCCTTTTTATATTTCAAAGAAAGGATACCATAATTTAAATATTTTTTTGTGCATATCATTCTTTCGAATTATTTTACAATATATGTAATTTAAAACAAAATCGAATTAATTAAATCGTCATTAATGTCCTAAAAAAACGGAAATCTTCTTCGCCGATACATGTAGGTGCCAGTTATAGCGATCAGGAAATCACATCAGAAAAAATATTCTTTTTGGATAATTTAATGTTCTATCGCATATGGCAGAATGCTCATAAAGAACTAGAGCCTAGGGACTTACAACTCTCAACCGAATTTTCGTGTTCGCTTTCACTTTACAAACTAAAGTGAATAACTGTGCCAAAATTTTACTTCTTACTTCAATTTGTTAGCCATGTTATGATTGATGATGAGCCTATGAGGTATAACAACTAATGAACCCACTGTCATCTGTCATCAGAAAATTATTAAATAAATAAGTTATTCATAACCGACAAAATTTTACAATAATTTTATATTTTATGGTTTTTTTTCACTTCTAGCGTCATCATAGTACCTCTGAGATGTGCCAAATCAATCATTTACTCGTAAAGGATCTGCAACAAGAGCTACTCGATATGCGTGCCGAAGCGTTTCCACAAAATCAACATAATCCATTTACGCACAGCAATAGTGTTATATCGAATCCGCTAAGTGCTATTAGCAGTTTTAAGCCAATTAAACGTGAATTTGATAACCAATCAAACGATTCTAGTCGCTCCACTCCGATCCAGCATCAACAACAACAATCACATCACAACTCAACACAGTGGAAACAGCATTTCGAACTTATCAGTAGCAATAGCAGCTGCAGTAGTAATAGCCAGGTTAAAAATGAAGTCAAATCGGAACCATCTGATTATGGTGATGGATCGAAACTTGATTTCCAACGTCGTCTATCGCCGTTGCTAAATAACTCGGCAAACAATAGTTTGCAATCGCCGTTCCTCAAACAATATTGTAATATGAACATCATTAAAAAGGACGAAAAGGATCAGGTGTTCTATCCGTGCAGTAAGATGTCTGCGGCATCGGTTATCTCGCATTTCAATGGAATCAAAAAGGACATAGATGATGTCAAAAAAGAATTTATCGAAAACTTTGACATTGAGTCCGAGATAACGCCTAGTTTCATTATGAAAAAGGGTCACCATAGCATGCAGCAGCAAACTACAAATCAATCCTTGCAGATGCAGAATATCCACACAAATGTTTTGTCGTCGTCATCATCGTGTGCCTTTAATAATCTTAAAACCAATAATCGTGGAGAAATACCCCTGAGTGACCTCCGGGCAGATTTTCAAGTTAATTGTTTTGCAGCTGCCACATCTGGAAATTCTGATGAAAGTTCGTTCAATAATGGCAGTGCAGAATTTGAACCGGACAAGAAGCAAGAATCTTGTGATGAATGGTTGTGCATCCAAAAGGAACTGAATTTAATTACCGAGAAAAAATCTGAGCAACAACTTCAAGCTTCGCGTGCAGGCAGTTCATCCAATCAACTGGCTGATATCTTTGAGAACGCCACTAGTCCCAAGGACTTATCGGAGCTCTTTGAGAACGGAAAAGACCAGCAAGAGGGCGCCCATACCATTGAACATCTTTCGGAATTTTTCAATCCCGAATCGGTGAGCAGTAAATCGGTGGAAAACCGTTTGGACGCAATGTTTGGCGAATCACCTGTTGTGGACAAAGGGGAGACCACCCAGGATATGGTTGAATCTGGACTTGAAGAGCTATTCAGTGAGTCACAATCACCCACAACAGCCAGTAATTGTAATCCCATCCACACGCCTCAGAATTTTAATCCAGCCACAGTCGTTGGTAGTGAGAGCTCTTCAGGTATCCCATCGGATAAGACTCGGTCTTGGACTAGTGATTTGATTGCACCAACTGCTAGTTCTTCACCATATCTTCAAGGAACTGCTACTCGACGAGTACAGCAGCAGCCGAGCTCGTGCAATTTCGTGGAACAGCAACAGACACATCAGATTCAAATGTCCAACAATCCTCAGTGGATGCAAACGATGGAAGCACAATTTCATGAATTCATGTCTACTTCAGTGCAGGACCAACAAGGCATGGTTAATGGAGGTGGTGATCCAACAGATGGACGCAAACGTCAGTGGAACGGAGACCTGCTTGATCAAGCTCACCAGGAAATGAAAAAGATGTGCTTCACTGTGGGGCCAAAGTCAGATGACCACCAGCTGGTCGATCCAGACCTACTTAGCTTGAATGACCCTACCGCAGAATTGATTCGGCATGCTGTCAGCATGCAACAGAATTCTGCGTTGAATGTGGAAAATGGCCCTGGAGGCTTTCAGCAAATGCTTAATCTTCACCAGCAGCAACAGCAACAACAACAGCAACATGCACAATTCCACCGCCATCACCTACAGCAAATGCATCATTCACAAATGCATGGAGTAGGGCTCTTAGATGCCATGGGCATGGGCATGGGCATGGGCGTTGCTGGTCAAGCAAACCTCAGTGGAGGAAGTAGTGGAAGTTTATCGTCGAATTTCGATGACGACATTAGCCGTCACGTGCAAAACGCCATCGACAGTATATTAAATCTGCAAAACAGCGAAGGAGACTCCCTAACTTTCTCATTAGACCATTCAATGGGATCATTTCTTAGCGAGAGTATGCTCGAACACAGTCAACATAATCAAAGTTCGGGAGTTATTAACTCGCACTGTGCTTTAGCTGGCAGTGGTGTCCAGGACCCGTCCGACTGTATGATCAGTGGTGGAGGACCCAATGCCACCGGCGACAACAGCAACATGATGGTGGACTCTCCAGACTCGGTTATGTCTGGTTCTACGAATGGTGGAAGTGGTGGTAGAACTGATCTAGGAACAACTAGTGGCAACGTTAACGAAGTCACAGATTTCAGCTGCGTAGCTGGCATGGACGATGCTGTGAAATCGATTATGACATCTTGACAGATGTCTGCTGCCAATGTGATAATGGAATTCAATGCTGCTACACTTTGAAAATGAATGCGTCCAACAAGGGTATAAGAATGGGTTGTTTCTAATCTTTAATTTAATTTTTATCTTATTTAAGTTTTAACATAATGCTTCTGAATAGGAGAAGGTGTCGTCTTAAAATAAACACAAAAAAGTTTCGACTTAACTTTATATCTCTGTGTTCGTATAACATTTCATATATGTTCTTAATATTACATTCCTTGTTGTTTTCTTCAACTTCAAAAATGGAGATTGAAAGTAAAAGAACAGTTTTTGAGTCCATAGCAAGATGTTATATAAAAAATAAGGTTCAATATTATGTTAATTGCATCAATGAGTAGAACAAAACAATATCACGTTGAATTAAAGTCCTTTATTTTAATTTATTCATAGGGCGTATGAGAATCTATGCACCACAACATTTTCAGAGTTTTTGAGATCCTTGGTAGTCTTCTTCTAGATATAGCATGAGCCAGTTAGAACGGTTATTTGCATAGATTTTTATGAATTGAGAGAGTTTGCAAAAATACAACACCCACATTTTTCTTTTATTGTTAATTTTTGCACCTTTTCGTCTTTATAAGATTTTGAACAACCGACACGATAAAAAAAATCGATATTATAAATCTTTTCATCTGATATTAAAAGAAATAGAAATAGTTATGAGAGCCTTTACCAAAAATTTAGTGTAGTTTAAAGTTAAAATGTAAAATTGGACAGTATTGCACCTGCGTGAAAGTTACAGCTTAAAATGAAAAATTGTTTATAATAATTATTAGAAATCAATTGATTAAAAACTTCTGAAATTATTTTTACAGCAGCGCGATGTAATAATTATTAGAAATAAATTGATTAAAAACTTCTGAAATTATTTTTACAGCAGCGCGATGTACAATCTGTTTTCTGTTACAAATCTTTATAAGAAATACGTTTTTTAAAAAACAACTAAAAATTCAATTTCTAAAGAAATCTACCCATTTTTGAAATATCTTCACAATTACAGACTGCTTACTTTCTTTGTGAATTTGTTGGATAAGCCACTATTAAAAAAAAAAACACGTCAATTGCACATGGGAGAAACCCAGTGGTTGTAAATTTAGAGAAAGCTCTCGTATTAAGGAAAAAGCAGTTTGGAAAAGAGTTTTGTATGTATAGGAGTTATTTTAGACGAAAATCAATCCAAGCATAGCCACTCACCCTATTTTTCCTCCTTGCTAATGGGCGCTGTTTCACAATGCGACGAGGAAAGCAGATGTCATCGCAACGAGATATCTTTGAAGTTGAATTCTCTTAAAACTGAATTTTAAACAACGAAATAGTATATAATTAAGCATTTCTCGTCGTCACGTCGTGCCATAAAGTTCGAAAAAAATGAAAAAAAGATGCAACGTGACGACGAGAAATTATTTATTATATATTATTTCCATTTTTTGAAACTTATTTTGAGGAGAATGATCATTTAACGAATACAATGCAAATAAAACACACGATTGTAAATAAAAAGAACTTGTTCTTGTGGTTCAAATGGCTTGGAATTTTAAAGATTGTATATTATAGATATTATAGGTACATTTATATATACAATATATGTAAATAAAAAATTAAAATAAATTTGGTGGCACAAACGGCTCATGAAGAACCAGTGCCTAGTGACTTACAACTCTCAACCATTCCTGTGTGCGTGTCTGCAGGAATGGAGGGGACCTACAGTTCATTACCGAATCCGAACGGCTAAGGTGAGCGGCACTTTTCTATGACAAGAGATACTCTTGGAGGATTTGTCACTTCCTCGCAAGAGGTAGTAGCTCCGAAAAAAACTTAAGGTGGAAGCGGCTGGTATTGAACTCCAGACCTCTGGCATGATAGTCCAACGCACTAACCAATACGCCACGGGCTACTACCATATATATATATATGTAGTATAAATTAATAATATAAATTATTCATATAATAAATTGTAGAATATGGTAAAGATGCATGGAACTCGTTCTTAAAATTGCAAAAAACAACTCCTTAAAATTTATGGTAGCGCAGTGCGTAGTTCATATGGCCCAGAGACGCTTGGTCTATGGTTCGAGCCCCAGTGACGGCAAAAAGTTTTTCAAATAAAATTGAACGTACATAGACTAAGCACCACTAAAAGGAGTTTGATGATCGACCTGGTGACCGTGACCGAAATAGGTATAACTCCAGCCTATAAAACTTGGTGGTAGCTCACACAAGTTGTTGTGTGTTGTCATTCAAAACCTTCAATATTAATATGATGGTGCGAAGGCTTTGCAGCCTGCACTGCGCGTGTGTTATCTCAAAATGAAAAACGCTGTCTGAACTCTTGAAAATAAATGAATTTGTGCAGACAAAATTTTAAAAATCGTTGGAGCAGGGTTTTCTTAAAAAATAATTTTTATATATAAAAGATCTTTGACATTAAAAAAAAATTCTAAGCCACTTTTTTGACCCGGCGAACAAGAGTGTTATTTTAAATGACACCCGGGTTACAATCAATACAAATTTAAAATAATCAAATGGAAAAATATTAACGATAAGAGTTTTAAAATAACAACAGTAGGTTTGATTGTTGAACTTAACCCAGGGTTGACCCAGGTTTTCTTGACAACTCCAAGAGTTGTAAAAAAACCTGGGTTTTTCGATTCTCAAAAAACACTTTAGGGCTCTCAATGGTGTTGTTGACATTTTAAGCAAGAAAGAGTTACTGTACTCGAATAATTAAAACTTAAAATAAGATTGAAAAAATGAATAAAATCAACTTTAAACGATTCCATTTTTCCTTCCTATTTAATTTTATTCAATTAGTGTACTATTTTATCTAATTTCCATTTTAAAAACAAACAATCACGAATCTTCAACAAAATAAATTCTTTACAACGTATTTTAGTTGGCAGTTTATTCGTTACCTCAAGTCGCCCCAGCAAAAAACCTGGATCTACTTCAAGGCGAGTTCAGGGCGACCCCAGGTTTCAAAAAACAGAGAATTTAATTGTCAGGGTGAGTTCAGAGTTTTCAAAAAACGCACCCCAGGGCGAATTCAGGGCTCAATAACCAGCCTTAGTACAAATTATTTGACTATTCTATTTTGAATAGACTCGCAAAAAACTTCTGTATCGAAACACTACCAATTCCTAAGGCAATGTAGAAAGACCGTTCGAACAAAAAAAAAGAACACAATTCAGAAAGTATCCAATTTTTTGTTATCACGAGTTTTTGACTTTTTCGGCCTAATTTTCCAATTTTTATCTCCGTAGTGTGTTTATCTGGTGCAGTACAAATCCAAAAAAAAAATCTCAATCCATTTTGATGATTATCAGCCGAGTTATGCTCGTACGAACAAAAAACTAATTCAGAAAGTTTGAAATTTCAAAATGTTTTCACGATTTTCTGATTTTGTCGGTCAAATTTCCTAATTTTCATTTAAATTTTCCAATTTTCGGTTCCGTTGTGTTTTTTTTAAACTGGTTCAATACAAATCCAAAAAAAACTCTATGCAAATCGAATAATGTTTAGCCGAGTTATGCGTGTACGAACACAATTTCATTTCAGAAATTTTGAAATTTCAAGGTGTTTTCACAATTTTCTTACTTTTTCGGTCGAATTTTCTAATTTTCGGTGCCGTTGTGTTTGTGCAATTTCTATTTTAACATAAAAATACCTTCTGAATAAAAATTGTGACCAAAATGTCTAAAGCCTTTGACGAGAAAGTCGAATACAAAAATTCAAACCACACCTAAAATAGCACACAAAAATAAACTTTCTTCAAAACCGTTAGAGCCGTTGCCAAAATAAATAACCCTTTATCTTAATATCCTTTATCTATCATTTATTTATTAAAGCAAAAACTTTGTTGCCTTAAAAGTAGATACTTTTTGATACCACCCACATACGCCTTTGTTTGTGTAATAATGCATCGTCTACATTATGTTGATTTGCGTAAATCAGCATCGTTGATCAATAAATTCTAGTAAAGCCTGGTACACAGATCGTGCTAAAATTTATCTTCCATACAAATTTCCTCCAAAGATAAATTTTAGCGAGGATATTTAGCTAGGCAGTACGCAGTTCACGCGCTAAACTCAAAAAGTCTCCACTTAATTTAGCGCGCGAAATAATGCTCAACGCATTCTTTCACAGATAAATTTTGACATTTGTGCTTTTAACAAACGATTGTAGAGATAAGAATTGTAGGGATAAAATTTAGTTTAGCTTGAACTGCCTACCTGGCTTAAATATTGACGTACTGATCAACAGTATTAATCAACTACGAACGTAACCCGATTCAAATGGATAAAATTCAATCAACAAACAACATTGTGAGCTGTCTATTAAAAAATTATTTTCAAACAAATCCAAGTAATGGCTTCGTGATTTCGTATAGAAATACATATTTTAAATCGTAATTCAACACGTACACACTGATTGAAACCATGTAGACAGGTAACGATGTTGAGCATATTAATCGACAACATTACTAAACAATGTTGATTGGTACGGTGTGGACGAGGCTTAAGAAAATGCGTTGGAAGAAGGACAGGTTTTTGAAAGAATCCAGTTGCACAAGATAATAATGCGCTATAATTACATTTGAAGAGCTAAAATTTTGTATGTCTTTACACTTACTTTCGCAGCAGCTTTGCCAGCCCAAAAGAACTTCTGGACCTAAACGGTAGGCCATATAACTGAAGTTTCAATCAGTTTTGTACACTTTGTAACATTACATCAAAAGAAGACTGTTTCTATTTTATTAGCGTGAGTTCAATTTTCAAACATCAGAGGCCAAAATACTTTGGAAAATTTTCTCTTTCGATGCTGGAAACAATACAAATATTGAATAGATTGGACTGGACAAGACTCGCTAATTATTTGCAATTTCAAAATCTAGAACGCTGCTTATGACGGAATATTTGTCGTATCTTTTCAATTTCGATATTTTTAACAATTAAACAAAAATAAAAAAAAAAAAGAAACGTCTAGGTTATTTTATCGCCCTATAACCATTAATATAACTGAACTCCAAAACGTGGAGCCCCCTGGAAGTGTGGGTTCGAGCCCCAGTCTAGGCAGCATTCTTTTCTATATTCCCTCAACTGAACACCACCCCTGGGATTTAATGAATCAAAACGTTAAAAAAAATAATAAATCTTAATTTATGTAAATCTCGAAAAAAGCCCAAATTTTGCCCCATAGTGTACCTCCTTATATGGCAAACAAAGATACAAAATAAAAAACAGAAATTTTATTGATGACGATACACAAAAAATGTCAATAAAAAAACCCTTGAGTCGCCGTCTAAGGCCACAATGCAAATTATTTCGAAGACTGGCATAAACGTTGCCTGCTTTTTTTTATTCCGGATATTTTATTGACATCAAATTTTAATAATACTATTCTATTAAATCCGTTTAGCTTTTTTAAAAGCTGAAAACGGCGAAGCTCCAAACTTGCATCATTCCTTAAGATTTTCTTCTGTAAACTTAGTAGTTTCATATTTTTAACATTTAGTACTTTTCCAATTTAGTTTTATTTGTTTTATTGTATGCATCTTCTATGGACTCATTTTACCTGCAAAACAAAAAAAAAACAAATATTGACCAATCTGATTGGATTTGGTTTTGCGTTTAGAATATGAAATGATTTAGTACTGAAAATAAGTAATTGAAAAAAAAACACGAATAATATCGTGTAGCGATAAAAAAATTGTATTATCCCTTTTGTTAATTATTCTCATAACGACCATTTTTGCAAACACATTATCATACTCATGAATAACAACAACACCAAAGCACCCAATCAAATGAACCTTATATAGTGGCGACTTATTGAATTTCAAATAATCCAATTATGTATGTATGTAATTAATGTAAATATGTAGGTGTATGTAAAGCTTGTAACGTGACTGTTTTTTTTTTTTTTTTTATATTTTTATAAACATTGATTTATCCACAAACTCAAAAACTATAAAACAAAACCAACAAAAAACAACACAACAAAGACCAGTTCAAATAAACCGATTCGTTCTCTAATTTAAAAAGATAAAAACATAAATTTAATATTTCTATAATGTTTATAAATAGTAAACCATACCAAAACGGAAATACATAATCTTGTAAATATTGGGATCGAACATAATTTAAATGATCTCTTTGAAAAAAAAAAATAAAAAAAAAAAAATAAGAAAAAAAAATTATGTATTTTTAAAATTTAACTCAAATTTTCAAGTAGTTTAATTACTTGGAAATTGTACTACAAAATAAATATACATACTACATACTTCAAATTATTCACAATGTTTCTCAAAAAAAAATATAAAAAATCTTTAAAAAAATGCAATAAATCAGAATTTTCTATTCATAGTAGAAAGATAAAAAAAATTAATTGCCGTAAAATAAAGTCGAAGTTTTTATCAATGTGGACAAAAATTATCATAACTACGTAATTTTCTAATTAAGGGTAAATAGTTGTAAGGACAAAAAAAAAAAAAACATCAAACAACACATATGCTATTAATAGTAATTTATTTAATGAAAATATTAAAAAAACAAAAAAATCGAATTAGTTATGTAAGTGTTAGCTATAGACTCTTAAAAACAATTGAATATACATAATACCATCAACAACAAAAACAAAAGAAAAAAAAATAGTATTTAAGGTTGAAACTTAAAAGCAAATAAAATAAACTCAAAAATAAACAAACAACAAACCTAGAAAAATGTAAAATGTATTAAATTTTAATAATTAGTGTACAATTTTTATTATAAATAATGTATTATTTTGTTATTTAATTTTTTGATTTGAAATTTTTGATAAAACAAATCCTTACTATAAACAAAAAAAAATAAATAATTGTATTTGAAAGACAACAAAACAAAAAAATGTATTGAAATAAGTAAAAATAATTTAAACAAAATGAAAATTAAATTAATTTATAGACTATCTGATGGTATATTTAATATAAAATTATAAATAGTGTTTTATAAATTAATATTAATGGTAAACGAATGCTACCGAAAAATAAATTGAATAAGTAAACAAAAAATTAATTGATGATAATAACTACAACTATTAAACATAACAAAATTGAAATGATAATAAAGATGATGAGAAAAAAGTTTTAATTACTTATAGTGGTAGTTTTAATTCTTTTTTGTTTTTCGTAAGAACTATTTAAAACAAATAAAACCATCAAAAATATAGTTAATTGAAATTTTGTCGATTATAATAATTTCAAGGAGAGATAAACTGAATTTGTTTTTTTTTTTTCGTTATTTTACTATGATTTTATTTTTTACATTTTTTGCTTATTATTTTTAATTTATAGTAAATTTGTCTTATCGTCAAAAAAGCAAAAAGTAAAACATTTGTATTTTTTTTTTATTAGATAATAATTTCTATTTTAATTCTTAATTTAAACAAAAAACCGCTAAAAATATACAAAGTCAAACTGAGACATCATTTTTAAACAGAAAAAAACACTTGTTTTATTTTACTTTTTATTTATTTCTGTGTATTCCCCCTTTTTTTTTAATATTCGATTGGAGTTATGGCTTCGTTGGATGAATTTTTTGGCATGTTTTGTTTTATGGATACATATGTAGATGGAAACAATAAAGATTGTAGTCATGAGTAAGTAAATGAGTGTTGAGAATTACTGAGACGGAGGCATCAAAAATACTAAACTCATGGAAACAACTGCGCAAAATTTTAAGGTGTTAAGTTACCAGCATGGTATCATTTATGATTGATAAAATGTGCGTTGAATCTGTCAAAATCGAAATAACTAACGAATAACGTTGCGAGTTCTTGCGATGTCTGGCGATTTTAAATATCAAAATCAAAGAAATACCATGCACAAAATAAACATTTCCATCGGAACTTGTGTCCATGAAATGAAAAAGGACACATACACATGAGGACATACACTTCAAATTCTTATCGAATAAAGCAATGTAAAATTTATGATAGGTTTTTAGTTGACAGTGTTTTTATTTTTTACAGTGAAGTGCAGTGTTTCAATAAAATAGGCCAAGTTCATAAATGAAGAAATGCAGCAGTCCTGCTTCCTGCAAGATTTACGTTCATAAATGAAAATAGACTGCTGTTTAGTAGTCTCAAACAAAAGTACCTACGGTACACCGCGGTGTCAAAAATGAATTACTTTCGGCCCTATCGATTTAACCGTCGGAGCAGAATTCTCTCCGATTTCATACGAATCGGAGACATTTTGCTGATCGGAGAACTACCTCGAAGCAAAATGTCTCCAATTCGTAGGAAATCGGAGAGAATTCAGCTCCGACCGCGACGGTTACCTCGATAGGGCCGTTTATGTGCTTATTATGGATGAAAACTTAACTTCATTGAGTCTTCACGCCAATTGAGTGGGTTTATATGAGAGCTATGACCTTTAAGCTTACTGGTCCTGATCGAATAAGCTAACCACTGGGCTAATTTGCTATACAAGAACACAATGCAATTTTATTTTGTGTTATATACAGGGTGATCGGTATAAGATGCACCAAACTGCTGGAGCGAGTAGGTTGGGTTAAGACAACAAACAAATCGTATGTGAGGGGGGATCTATTTCCCCCCGTATAGGCAGGAGGGGCAATTTTCTAAAAAAATTGACTTAAAAAAAAAAATTTAAAAACAACGGTATAATTTAAAATGCCATGCTATACCTTTTTGGAAAGCCAGAAATCTCTTCTTTGATTTTCATTTTAAATTAAGTTGTGTTAGTGGATAGCTTTTAAAAAATTAATTTCCAAACTCGAAATTTTGAAAAAAAAAATTAAAACAATATACGAATGTAAACGTACGTACACACAAGAGACAGACATCTCTCTAAAAACGATGGAATCAGACTACGGATACCTCAAAACGTGGAGAAATTTTAAAATTTTCAATTTGACAAATCGGACCAATTAGGTACAATAACTTCCAATGGGAAGTTAAAAATCCAAAACTCTAGTTCCTGACTCAGTCAAAAAGTATTTCGTTCCTAAGTTAACGGTAAAAAAAATCAAGTCAGGACGGTCTCCTTATAACCCATTGGATAAACTTTTCACTCGTTCCTTAAATAAAGATTTGCTATTAATGCCAAATTGGGCAATTTGATTTTTTAAATTGGCCGATAGGCTTCTTCAAAATGTAGAGCTTTTTCAAAAAAAAAGAGCTATTTTTAGTTGCAAGATTTTTACTTGCGATATACATTATGTATGCAAGTTTTGGATTCGTTCCAAAAATCGAACTCGAGATAACATTCAAACGATGAACACGAAAAAAGTGGGTCCCGCAATTCCGTGTGTCTGTCTGTATGTCTGTCCACGGCCTGTAGCCTAAACCAAGGAAGCGATTTTCTTCAAACTTGGCGTATAAGATTTTTTGGTGATTCCCTAGAGGGAAAATCAAGAATTTTGTTATCTCAATAAATAACGGTGCTAGCTATACAACCGTTTTGAAAAAAGTTATTTATCTTAAAAAACGGCTCCAACGATTTTTTTTTTTAAATTCTATGTGTAGGTACTAGTGGTGGTATGGTCTACATTTTGATGTAAAAAAAAGTTACCAAAAACCGTTATTAACGGTACATGCCGTAGAACCTTTTTTTATTTTCGACTTTCTCGTTAACCGAACATCCGATTTTGATCAAAATGTTTACACTGAAAGTCCTATCAAATTAGAATAGTATTGCAATCATATATTTTCAAAACAAATATTTTTTGGATTTCAAAAAAAAAAAGTTCAAATTTTTTTTTGAAAAATTATTTTTTTGAAAATGGGTTGATGATTTTTTTTCTAAAAAATTACAAGAAATTTTATATATAAAAAATATTTTTTTAAAAAAACGGCTCCAACGATTTTAAAATTTTTTCCCAAAATAAAAAAAAATGGTGCTATGATAGTTCACAATGGCTAACTGTAAAATTTGTTTTTGGTAATATTTTATTTATTAAAATCTTGTCTATAAGAAAATATGGTATTCAAAATATTGTAGATAATGTCAATAAACTGCTCAGTACCAAGTTTCGTAAAAATCAACCAAGTCGTTTTCGAATTGGTTTTAAAAAAAATAAAAAATTTGAGACTACTATTTTTAAAAATCCAACAAAAAAAAATTAAAAAAAAATACTATTTAAATTTTTTAGAAGGTTTCTCCATAACAAAAATCAAAATCAGGTTATTAATTTTCAAGAAAAATGAAAATAAAAAAAACATGGTTTGACAATTTTTCGGAAATTTTATTTTCACCAAAAGGTAGCCCATACCCAATAAAATTTATTGATTTTTTTTTTAGAAAAATCTGTGGAGGCATTTTTGAGGACAATATGGTTTTCCAAAAATGATAAAAAAAATGATATAGCAGGTACCGTTAGTTTTGGTCATAAAACTAGTAGACACGGATCCTAAACACCCCCGGTAAGAACGAAGTTCCCATATACATACATGCATGTCAGCCGCCACCTGGGGATACATTATGAACAAACGATATTATAACCACCATAAGAATCAAAGCTGTGTGCAAAATTATTTTTTTACATACGAGTTCGTTTTAAAACGCAATTTTTTCTCGTTTTGACTTTCGATAAATACTTTAGAACGATAAGAAAATATGAAAATCACATAAAAAAAACTAATGTACCCCCTCGAAGCAGCTAAAAAAATTTTGATGCGCAGTAAATGATGCATTTCGGTACTCAGCCTGTCTCAGTACTCAGCCTGTCTCTCTTTATTTTTTTATTTTATTAAAACGCTCAAGATAAAAGTAATTAATTTAAACACACAAATTTTATATAGCGATTGAGCCTAGCGGAAGGATAGACTATGCTAGTAACCAGAAGGTCGCTGGTTCGAATCTCATATAAACCGAGTGAACTTTTTTCATTTACATCTTGCCCTGTTCAAAATGCTATAGGATGATTCAATGGATTAATACGTGCATGTGACGAAATGAAAATAATACGATTTGCAATGCACATTGTGCATGTGACGGAATAAAAAAAAGAAATTGTCACCAGCAGGATTCCAACGTCGAACCCTTCGGTTAAGAAGCAACCTACTATCCCATTGCGCCACCATGGGTCGAAAGCGATCTGTCGTTTTATGGATTTACCCCCCAACCCTGGGCTAAAGAACGTTGTTTTAAAAAAAGTGTCGGGGGATTTTCCGAAAAACGCTAGATACCAAGTTTAATTAAAATTGACCCATGCAATTAGGCTGTAGGCGATTGAACAGACAGACAGACAGACGGACGGAATTGCGACATCCACTTTTTTCGTATTCCCTATCATAGTAATGTCATGTTGTTCAAAATCTCGAGTTCGATTTTTTTTACGAATCCAAAAATTACCATATAATACCTATATATCGCAAGTAAAAAGTCCCCTTTCACACGAAGATACTAGTTGCTGGTGATTTTTTTTTGACGTTTTCTTTAAGGCCAGGCGCGCACATGCCACTAAACAGTTTGGTTTCGATTTTGAGTAATATAGGATTATATGAGAGTCCGCGCACATAAACCGGCGCGCACTCCCATATAAGCCCATTGTGCTCAAAATCGAGACCAAACTGTTTAGTTTAATGTGCGCGCCTGGCCTAAATCTCCTTAACAATCTCTTGTACCTTTCACACGAAGATACAAAATCGGAGGAGAATTGCTGTATTTTCCTTTTAAACTACCTTGGTTGAACGCATTTACAAACGTAGTATGAAGAGAAACGTCAAAAAAATCTCCTGAATTTGTTGACCGGGGAGATTTCGTTTACCCCTCTTTCTTCCTGCCCTTCTCGCCTATGAACTGATTGTTGCTGGCAACTCAGTTGCCTTGTGTGAAAGAGGACAAATGATTCGAAGCTGCGAAGGATTTGACTAGATTACGTACATCGCAATAAAGTCTGTACAAAATCTAATGATGTGTACACACGCAGAAAATTGTTTTTAAATTAAACAACCAGAACTTTTTTTTTCAAATTCTATTTATTTTTGTCTATGTACTTAAATTTTTACATCATACATTTGTGTTGGTTTAATTTGATTGAAAACAACATTTACTAGTTAGATATAATGTATTATTGAGTTATTACAAAAATAAAACATAAAAAAACAAGAATAATTGAAAAATATTGCGTTCATGTGGACGAATAGGTAAAATTTAGCTTAGGGAAATTTAATCACATTTAAAATTTACATTATTTTTAGATAAATACAAAATAGACATACAAATAGTTAACTATGAATTATTAAAATTTATTTCTGTTTTATTATTTTTTTGGGTTTAATTTTTATTTTTATAAATTAAATTACATATATAATTTATGAAATAATTTTTTTTATTTCAGTAGCGAGATAGAGTATCCATTAAATTTATTTAGTTTGAATAATAAGGAATTTCCTTTGTTTTTAATATCATAATTTTGTATTAAAAGAAAAGAATATTACTAACAATATTTTACCTTCTAAAAGAAAATTTATTTATAGAGATACAGGCCTTGTTTTTATTACTTCACTACATCGAGCATCTACTGCATAATAATTTATTAATTTGAAATAAAGAAGTTTGTTGATAGAAATTATTCGACAAATTTATCTTTTTTTTTTTAAATGAAAAAATATTTAAAATATTTTTTAGATAAAATAACTTAAAGCTATGTAGATGAGTTTTATAATATCAATTTCGTATTTGTTGTGCAGCTGATAAGATTTTTGCATCTAGAATAATTTTTGCTTTAGGGAGGCTTCTTTTCTTTTGTACTACAATTTTATTAAGGAAAAGTCTAGACACATTACAATTTATGTCGGTTGATTAAATATTCAACGCGACGACTGCCACTCTACGGGGCCGCATGAACAGTTCCTACTTGTATAAACAACAATGCTATATATTTGCATAAGTATGCCTATTATGGATGACAATTTGACTAGGTTGAGTTGAATCAAAAGTTGTGCTCATTATACTGTGGTAAATACAATGCAGTATGGGACCGCGGACACGGTCAATTTTTATCGAAGTTGCGAAAAATTTTAGATAATCAATTCTCCTATATTTTAGGAGAATTCTATCTTTCAACAAAATATTATATTTACGAGAAAATGAGACTTGAAATCGAGTTTAACTGAGTTAAGATTTCCTGATAAAAAGTTTCCAAATAAACTATTTATGAACTTTGCGTTATTCAATACTATGCAACTTTCTCTAAGCTGGCCATACACGATCACAGTACACATATTGAAGGTAATATATTGCGCATCTTCGAAAAATACAGTGACCTGCCTGTCAGAATTTACAAAAACAAAGCAAGTGTTTCCGAATCGAAGTGACCCTCGTCTACAATTTACAAAAACAAAATACAAGCCATGCGCAGAACTGAACAAAAATGAAAACTCGAAAGATATTACCTTCTATATGTGTACTGTGATACACGATAGAGCCAAATTGCATCATGTAAATGGGTTCGGCCGAGCCATTTAATAACTAGACTTTTTTCTACGCTTGATAGGAATTTAAAATAAAGCAATTTTTCTATTTGAAAAAAAAAAAATGGCGCTATATAACAAAAAAAAAATCTGTACTGCATTCTGATGGACGCATCAACCTATACCTCGCTGAAATTCTAGCAAAATAGATCCCCAGCTTTGTATTTCGATTCAATAATAAAATTGTTCGAATTCGAAAAATCAAAACTGTAATGATTCTGTTATAAATTCCTGCTTATAGTGACTCACTAACCCAAGGTTATGATTTTGTGGATGAAATCGGTGAAGGAAAAATAGCCGATGGATGTCTAAAAAGAGAATTTGCTTTGAGATCGTATGTATAAATATAAAGGCTTATAAATTCAACTCCAAACCATTGGGCTATAGCGAGAATCTCAAGGGGCCCCGAAATATTCTGCTATCGCGGACCTCTCATGACAGCAACACACAAACGCGATAGAGAATATTGAAAACTGCTTGCTTTTGAAGTTTATATGAATGTTATGTGTGAACTGAGAGTCTTTACAGACAAAGCTATAGGGTAGATTAGTATATACCGTGCTAATAAATAAGGGCACACTTACGAAGTTCGAAGTGCTGTCAAAGACACTGTGTCACATGCTAATAAGTTCGTAGATCGAGGACTAATCTGTAATAATATAGATTTTGCATTCGAATTAAGGAACTGTACTTTAAAATTCCTATGAGATATGCGTTAATATCACACAGTTATTATATATATAAATTGTGAAGACTGGTATTTTAATTATGCTGATAATAGCATTAATTAATGAAGTCTGGTAGGGCTACATTGCATACCATGTATAGCCACTTAAATTCTTCAAAGCTTTTGGAAAAAAATTTGAGCTTGTGAAAGAATAAAAGAAGTAAGATTGAGCTTATAGCTAAAAAAAAACACAAAAATTTAAAATGTACACAAATAGAAGTTAATTAATTCTACCACAACCGAAAACATTTAAATTAATTTTATTTCTTTTTTTTTATTAGTTTAAGAAAAAGCTGCCTAATAAAAATTGGAATTATAAATAAACTAGCCTCCCTAGTTTGACTAAAATATCATGATAAATGAGATTTTCAAAAACTGTATTTATACTACTTTTATTTTGCATAAGTTTATAACTTGTTTTTTTTTTTTTTTTTGTTGAAAACTTTCTACAAAAGGACACACTTTACCTACCCGAATTTTCTTAATTTTTTTTTGTTTTTATAAATAAATTAACATTCATACAAAATCGCAGTGTTCTATTCTTCCTTTAGTTCTATTTACACAAAAATAGTATTCAGTAGTTTTTTGTTTTGCTTGTTGCCCTGTTTCTTTTAGTTGTTTCTTATTGGAAGAGGATGAGCTTCGGTATTGAAAATAAATTTGTCTAAATCAATTTCCTTGCGATCGTCGCTAAAGAGAAGATAAAAATATTTTAATGTTTCACCTAGCCAAAAGCTTTCCATGAGATCGCGAAGGCGTGGGTTAAAAACACTCTTAACATTGCCAATGGATGAATAACCATTGGCGACTTTGGTATATTTTTCAAATGACTGGAATATATTCCAGCCCATATCTTGATATGTACGATTGCCTGTTATTGCATAAAAGTAATACAAACTTTCGATGAATTCTGGTCGCAGTAGATTATGCGCATCGTTGGACCTAACCTGAATTTCTGGTTCGTCATCTTCTGCTGTAGAGAAATAGGTGATTTCAGGGGCAAGTCCAGTCGGCTGTTTCATATAAGTTTGATAACATGTCTCAAGCAAATCCCTTGCGAGTGTTAGATGAGATTCCGGCATTCCGAATTTGTGTCCAAGCAAGAGTGTTCCAGGGAAATAACACGTTAGATGATCCATCTTTGCTTTGAAATCTTTGCCATTGATTAGCTCGCCAATATAGACATGATGTTCCTTAGGAGTTTTTCGAACAAGTTTCGATATAACTCCATCAACGGCAGTTTTGTAGTCTTCAATTAAGCTGTAAGTAGTTGAAAAAATAAATCAATTTGAATAATGCTTTAAACAAAAGGCAGAGAAAACATACAAATCATCGGCTTTCCAACCAGTTTGAATCCATTGCTTTAGCAAATACTCATAGTATGAATCTCCTCTGGCACCTAAAGAGATAGTAGCGAAATTTCTAAAGGTCCCGGTGTTAGCATTAATGAAAATCGGAACCAGTCCATTATTTTTCTCCAGCGCATGTATTTTTTCGTTTACGCGATGGACAGACTGCAATGAAAAACAAAAGTTCAATCATATATTTCATTTATAATGTATAGTACATAATTTAGCTTTCCGCTATTGGCTTTCAGAAAAACATAAAAATCGATTAGGGGAGCTATTTGATAAGAACTAGATAAAGAACAAGCATTAAGTGAACAATTGTATTTTGTTAGATAAAAAAGTTAAATGTATCGGTTTCTTATTGGTTCGTATTGATGTTTGAGGCTACATGAAATTTGGCCCCAATGAAAAATGGCCCCAAAAATGTATATGGAAAGCAACAATAATAAAACAAATGATTAAATTTTGTGAATTGGGGTCACATTTCATTGTTTTCGCACCTCTTTTCAGTCTGGGGTCAAATTACATTATAAAAAATAGCCCCACTATTTTGTGTTATTGTTGCTTTATGTATATATGTTTGGTGCCATTTTTCGCTTCTAGTTAGAGCATTTATTTCTTTTTTGTGGCTTTTTTTTCATTAAGTATGGGGTCAGGAAAAAAACAAAGGTATGGAATGTAAGGGCGAGACTATTAAATTTTGTGAATATGACATAATTCTCTTATACATATGTTTATTAGCCGTGTTTGTTTTTGGGAAATCTATTCACAGTACAATAGGATTTTACATGAATTTCAATAACAACATCCACAGCATTGATTGCTGCCAATAAATGCAGAAGTAGAACTCACCCGAATATTGTTACCACAAAAAATTTTTTAATAAATCTTTCTAAGTTATCCTACATATGTAAGTAAACAAAAAAACTAGTCTACAATCTGAGACGAGGAATTAGCATTAACGTGTTATAATAGTTTTTAGAATGTAAGAGAGCACGCAGAAAGGATATTGTGGTTCTAAAAATCTCCGAACTGTACTTTCTATGAAAAATCAAATTATGCTTAAAAAATGTTGAACAAATTTTTGCTGATTTTACTAGACTATATGAACTAATTATAAATTTGACCGGTAAGTTTATTTAAGTTATTTTCATAATATAATTGAGATAGTGCCAGTTTTACAGTCCTGGAGGTCAATTCTCGTTCTGTGAAGCAATACTTAAATTTTTCTCATAGCTTCACACGAAATTCGATTCTGGATGCATGAAAAAGTGAAACCAACAAAACATAATCTCTTCACGTGATAAAATTTTTATCACAGAGAAGTTATTCTGTGAAGCTGCATTGAAGAATATCATTATTTGACCTGCACATGTGGGTAGAATTGAACCGAGAGAAAAAACAATTTGTACACTCACAGGCACAATTATCCGCCCACCTGAATTTTTCGTCACTGTAACACTTTAAGTTCACTATAATTTATCTGCTGATTTGTTTTTTTGTTTAGCGGATATTTTCGCAAGTAACAAAAAACTAAAACCCTTATTTCGCATTTTTTGCAATTTAAGCGATTTTTAATATTGTTTCAGTTACTTAAACAACATACTGAGAAATCGGTTTTGCATCGCTACTGAAGCTCGTACACGTATTTTTGAGGTAAGGAATGTTGGTGTGAGTGAACGTGCCATCAGAAAAAGATTGGCAGAATTAAATTTCAGAGCTTTCCGACCAGCGCGCGCCCCAAATTGCTCCCACAGCACCGTACAGCAAGACTTCGTTTTGGGCGAGAATTTGTTACCTGAACTGCAGAGGAAGGAAGGGACGTCTTAACCTCAGACGAAAGCAGAATAGGTCTACGAGGTCCAGATGGACGTCAGCGTGTTTACAGGCGAAAAAACGAAAGGTTTGCTCCATGCACGATAACCGAAACAGTGGGTTACCAAGGAGGGTCTATAATGGTTTGGGGAGGCATCAGTTATGAAGCTCGCACGGACCTTGTTGTGTTCGATAGAGGCAGTGTGAACGCTCAGATATACGTGGAAAACGTTTTGCAAGACCATGTGATGCCTTTCGCACCAATTTTTGGTGAAAACATTTCGGTTAATGCATGACAACGCACTCTGCCATACCGCAAATTCTGTAACTAACTACCTAAATGAGGTCGGGATTCCAGTTTTGCAATGTACATCTTGCGGTCCAGATCTCAAACCTATCGATCATCTTTAGGACAACCTTAAAAGACATGTCCGAGCGAGAACACATGTCCCTACCACTCTAGGAGAGCTTAAGACAGCTGCAGTAGAGAAGTGGCACAACATCCCTTAGTCGAATGTTCAGGACATCATTGACGGATTGTCAAACCGGCTCCACGAAGTAATTAGAGCCTGCGTCGCAAACACCCATTATTAAAAATTAAGTTTTTCAATAATTTTACCACTTTTTTAACAACAAAAGATAACATCTTTTTCAGTATTTTGTGCTTTTGTTTGTTTTTTGTGTTAATTTTTTAATAAACGTGGTTTTTTCTCAGAATTTTTGTTCTTTTTTTATTTTTCAAACTTTGCTTTCAACATTACTTACACCCAATGTGGACTAAACTTGACGGTGTCTTTAAATTTACAGAAATACGAGGTGGGCGGTTAAATGCTCCTGTGAGTGTATAATTTACTTTGACACGAGAGCACACGAAATGAATTACTCTAAGAGAAAAAAATATATATGTACATGTAACATGAAGCTCTTTTCCTTGTTAGTATTTTTGTTTTATTTATCATGTCGGTTGAAAAAGTACAAATTTGTATGTGTATTAGTTTTCAGTTTTGTTTGGGGACAGAAATTGTGAGAGGATTTTTTCATTTAGTACATTTTAGAACACACATTTACCATAATGAGTTCCAAAATCGCATAAGGCATATTTGTGAACTGATAAAATGAAAAGTTGCTGTGAAAACAGAAATGGTATTTTTTTTATCACTTCACAGCTTCACAGAACGAGAATTGACCCCATGGTCCTGGTTTAAATATTGATCATAGTTCAGGAATATTAATTAACTGATTTCGGCAGATTAACTGAGGTTCAGCAATGGTACAGGCATGTAATTGCCTATTATCATATAATTGAACCTTGAACCATCGTTGAATATCAGTTAATCCGCCGAAATCGGCGCGTTTAAAGTTCTGAACCAAGGGTTAAATATTGGACCACGATTTTACAAATGGCCCTTACTCTAATAGAATGTGTTCAACACTGTGAGTTTATTATTAAAAACAATATTACTTTGAAATATTGTTTTCGTTTTAAGTATATATTTTTTTTTCGTTTGATAGTTCACGTATACGTGTCTATATGTGCGGGTAAAAAAAGTGGTATTGTAAACTAATCAAGCAAAGCAATTTTTTCTACTTTAGAACTTTTTTCAACTTTAGAACTTTGTTCTAAGCTTCTGATACCATTTGGCACGTTTTATTGTTAATTTAGGGTATAGCATGTCATAAAACTTTTTAAATACCTCATTAAGTATTATTTTTTTTTAAGTTGTTTATTTAATTTATTTTTTGGTACACATTATGGTTATATGGGTACTTTTCTACGTCAATATCATTGCTTCTGTTTTTACGTACGATATTTGTGTAGGTACTATAGGACAACTTTTGGATTCGTAAAAAATCGATGATAGAATGATAGAACACATTTATGTATGTCTGGCTTTCTGTACTTCAACAAACAGTAGGAACCAACGAAAATTTTTCTTCAAACTAGAAGCTTGGGATTTTTAAGTGATTCCCTATATAGTCCAGTCAAACCATCATTAAAACGGGCCTAAAATTCCGCTCAGAGGAACCGGTTTTTTCCATAGACCGAGAGAGGTTTGATTCAAAATCTAAAAACCAAAGATATTTGTAAAAATTATCTGATCTGATCCGGGTTGGATTTGGAAACATACAAGTATTACAAAAACAACACAAGATCCAGGTCTGCCTTTGGATTTGGATTTCAAAATCCATTTTTTGAACACTTCCCTAGCAATATTTTTATTTTATAGGTTGATGTCTGCTGGGATTAAAAAAAAAAAACTCAAAAAAATTAAAAATTCTCGAAATGAAACACAGCCGCCATCATTCCAATTTATTTTGTTGAGTTTTTTCTTCACTTAATACAGCCGAAGCACGAAAAAAATACATAAAAACTATTAACTAAATGGAAATTAAACGGAAGTAAGAAATGTTTCCATTTTTAAACATTCGTTCTTCGTTAGATACAAAATATTATTTCAAACAAGATTTTAGCAAAATTTTCCTTCTGTCAATTTTATTGTGCAAATAAAACCAACTGTGAGAACTAAATAATTTTGTGATCCAGTTTCTTTTATTATCATGATCTGATCCGGATCAGATTTAGTGGAAAATAAAACGCAGCTATTATTAATTATTATTAATATTAATATTCATGTCGATTATGGAAACCGCAACAGTGGATCCGCAGTGATTCGCAGTACATTGTTCTCTTTTTTTTCCACGTGAAATCGATAGAGATAAAAGAGAGCACTAAACTGCGATCCAGTGCGGATGCAGTTTTGCGGATTCCATAATGGACATGATTATAAATGTGAAAGTTTGTTTATTATTAATATTAGTATTATGTCAAAGTTTGTTTGTCTGTCTGTTTGTTCCTCCTAATCTCCGAAAATACCTAATTGATTGTAATGAGAATTGGTAGAGCTAGAGCTTGAAAAATGAGAATGGACCTAGACTACTTTTGTTTTCAAAATTTAAAAAAATTTACCAAAAAACAATCAAAATATAAAAGAAAAATGATATGTTGTTTGAAATGTCAGATATTTTTCATATATAAAAAAATCAAAAAACAAATACAAGAGTATTTTACAGTCATAAAGTTATTTAAACATGGGAAGCAAGGCGAGCACGGGGCTGCTAGTTTGACAATATACTATGATAAAGAAATGGAAATTCCGTCTGTCATTCTGTATTTCTGTCTGTACCGCGACCTACAGCTTAACTGCCTGAACAGAATAGAATGCTGGAACTGGAGCCGCAGACGGAACTGGAAGAGCTGTCAAAAAGAAAAACAAGAATATTCTTGTGTACAAGCTTAGAATTCACATTTTTTGTTTCCAATAATTTTCCTTTTAATAAATAATGTTTTTCGCGATACAAATACCACAATATTTTTTTCCGACCCAAAAAGTTGTTTTTTTTTCTTTATATAGGTAAATTGACACGTCAAAAGTGTCGTACGTGAGAAGTTAAAAGTTGGTGAACTCTTCCGTCTGCGGCTACGTTCCGTTGTGTTCGCAACATTGAATTTGCGTGTATTCAATATTTTGACAGCTATTCCAGCATTCTGTTCAGTCAGTAAGCCACAAGGCCCATTTGCTGAAACGAAACTTAAATATTTAAGTTCAACATAAGAGCTTATGTGACAGTTTACGCTGAGGAAAAAGTAGAACATAAGCGTTTAATTTGAACATAAATATTTAAGTTTCATTTCAGCAAATGGGCCTAAAGCTATTTTCTTCAAAATTTGAACTTAATATTAATAGGTTATACTTTAGACTTTAGAGGGCAAATCGGAATTTTGCTTTTAGCTTCACAAATTATGGTAGTGTTGTGTATACATCCAGTAATCTCAATGAACTTGTGCGTAGTGACCTATATCTGCGTATGTTGTGGATGGTCATCACTTATCAGCATATTCATTTATTTTGAATGTTTATGTTACACATTAAAACTGTGGATTGCTGTGCATATATAGTGATTTATACATCATACATTCAGCCATACATCCCTTATGAAAAAGGTGTTTATCTCGAAAAATACTCCAACGATAAAGATGTTTGTGTGTACTATAATTATATAGATTTGAATTTGACCGATTTCGATAAATTTTTAATGGTTGGAAAGCCACAATTGCGGAGATGTGCAGAATATACTTGAGATACGCATTTACACACTGTGGGTCATTTTTGTTTTTGTACTGTCGAACACTGTGCATATTAAAAAAAAATGTTTTTTTCCTTCAATGTTTTCAAACCAATTTTTTGCGAAATTTAAAGTTTTCTCCTTCCTAGAGTGTGTCAGTTTTTGCTGGCCGGATTTCGGCCATGGGACAATACTAGTCTTTAAAATTTTAAGCCAGTTAAACCAGAACAGCAATTTCGTGCGATCCAGTCGTTCATTTTAGTTTTAATCATTATTCTATCTCCAATATGTTCAAACAATTTCAACATTCTAATCTTGAATAGGTTATATTAGCACACAATGATAACAACGTAAAACACTTGAAATGTCTTATGTAAATAAAATTATGTACCTGACGGTAATATCTTATATGATCAACTAACTTGAAAGCCATAATGCAAATATTTGAATTATTTAACAAAAGCTGAACAAACATCGCTACAGTTTAATTTACATTTGGAATAATAAATCCACATATAATAAAGTACTTACCTCCTCATATATCTTGTTGCCGGTGCTCCTACTTAAATCTCTGAATTCTAATTGCAATGTAGTGACTTCACTTGTAGAACTATCTGGCGACCATTTGGGTGAATGCGCCGACATAGATGCAAGATTAACATCTGAATATGGAATACCAGATGGCGAGAGGAAGCATGGAAGTAAACGATTACCTAATTCAACCTAGAAAACAAAATTTTGTTTATGATTTTTTTTTTAATATAATGAAATGAAACTAATTTAAGTAAGTCATACTGATTTTTTAAGAAACATCTTATCACCGCTCAAATGGTAAGAGGTCAGAAGTCCACCCAACACTCGGATGGTGACTTCAAATAGATTTACATCACGATTAATGTCGAAATTGAGGAACTGATCGACCCAATTGCGAGCTTCTTCAAATTCTAAAGAAATGTTATTCATATTTAAACAATTTTGCAATTCTATAATTCATGTTTTATTATTCATACCTTCTTGTAAATCCATTATGTACATCGTGTCTAATGAATCAACAATTGTCAGTCCCAGACCGAACCAATCGTGCGAACTCATCGAAACAGGCTTTAAATTATCATGACCCCATGCATATTCCTTATAGCCCTTCCATGAATGTTTAAAGGCATCTACAACAGCTTTTTGTCGACTATTGGAAGGCCCTTTGAAATCTGATGGAGTGAGATCAGTAGTCTCTTCTAGATGATTAATGAAGTCATCGATGCCACTTTCGGCAGCTACTTCTACTTTTGCATTATTTTGCAGGAGCCCCACTACAGGCTCATCCACAACATTCGGTGGATCTGGATCTGTGTCTACAGTCTTGACGGGCGCAATTAGAAGGTTGATGTTTTCAGAGATTTCTGCAAGATCTTGTTTTCGTTTCGATGTATCTGGTGCTGTGTCCGGGTGGTGGTGGTCTTTTGGATGAACTTTGTGCTGAAAGAATAATTTTAAATTGTTTTCAAATTGATTCATTAAGAATTTGGAGTAAAGCAAAATGTTTTTCCCGAAATATTTATTTCGATCTTGTGACTTCATCTCAAAAGATTTATTGACCTTTTTTAAAGCCCCTGCTCCTTAATTTTAAATATTCTAATCTTTATTTACAAAATCGTTTCATTGCAAGACACTCCATAAGGAGGGGAATTCATCGAAGTACTTTATTAGGCTTCATTTAAAAGAAATAGTCAGGTATGAATAAATAAAATAAAGTAAACATGCTGCAGTTTCTCAAAAAAAGACACCCTAAGCAAATATTTAAGCTATAATTTTCTTACTACTGTTTGTAAGTCAAACAATTTGTTAACCCAATCGGAAGTGTGGAGTTTGTTTACTAACTAATGCACCCACTTGCTTCCGAGTTTCAAGTCACTAAGGCACAACCAATAAAATTTATCAATGAAACACTTATCATCAACGCGGCACACAGACCTACTACATAGAATCTGATTAGACAAACAGAAGTGCAGAGACTTTCTCACAGCCAATTGCGTTCAATGGCAATCTTATCATGCATATAGTGCGAGTGCGATAGCTTGAACGCCCATCGTACAACAACTGAACAAAATATTTTTACCTCAAATCGCAGAATGGAATACAAACAAATACAAAAGTATGTATTTCTAGTCTAAAGAGCTTAAATTTTATTTTTAGAAAACAATGAGAATTCCGCGCGATATACAAACTTACATCTTTGAACGGCGCCACATTTATGTGACCAATGCCAACAGCGGCATTGAGGCCAACTGATTCTCCAGCCGTATCCAAAGATGATGCATCCTTTGACGTCTCCGACACAATTTGGTCACCAGGCAGGAAGAGAACTACAAATGTGCAGAACGCAGAAATGGTGAGGATGATGAGATTTCTTTGGCAACGCGGCAGTTGGTTCCAAGTCTAAAAAGATAAATTTCAGAAAAAAAAATTAAAGTGAGGGTTTCTTCTCCAACAGCAAAATATATCCCAATAGTCCAACTTACCCGGCGAAAGCTTTTCCTTTGTTGCAAATTTTTCGGTATTTCATTGCTGAAGGAACCAACTGGCACCGGTAGAGTAAGGGAAATATGATCGCTTTTCTGCTCCAGCATCTTGTATATGGAAGTGTTCGAGTACGATGAGATTCTCAATCCAAATTGTTTTTATTAAACAAATTAAAAAAAAAATTGCCACAAAATTTCACTTCAGCATGATTTCTTTGAAGTCGAGAAGTTGAGATTTGTTAATATATTCTTTATCTTTAGGGACAAGGGAACTTGGTTATTTGTGTAAATAAATGCAAGAGAACAAAGACAACCCACAATGATAATTAATTATTTTTACTGATAAGCTAAATAGAGATAAATTAAGTTTCACATAGGAGCGCACAAAAAATCCATAACCTAACGACTATGGAAATTTTCCCTTACTGAAAATTTATGCAAATTGTAAAATGTCACATTTTGACTTTTCACCAAAAACACTCTATATAAACATGAATGAAAGAATACAAGATTACGCCATTTCATTTTTTTCGCTTTGTTGTTGTAATTTTTGACAGCTCGTATTGCGCAATTGGAGACAAAAATATGATTTTTTCCTACTAGAGAAAGCCTGGAAAAGTTTTTAACTTGAATTTTTAATTAATTGATCTAATTTGAATCAATTAAAAGTGAAGTGTAGTGTAAAAAAAGTGCACAAGTTCTGAATTATCTATTCTACTTTACACATCGCCGCTTCGTTTGCTTTTTGGCGATTTATTTTAAATGAAAAAACCTTTATTTCAAATGAAAATTATTAATTCGGTATTTATAATCGTATTTTTAAACAAAATCTTTGTTTTTTTAATCTACTAAACGCGCACGAAAGGAAAAAACACAACCGAACAATCGATCAACTAACAAACTACTGGCGGCCATATTTGTTTACATATCATTTGTCTCCAATGAGGTAACAAATGGCGCAATCTTATTATTCTTTCATTCATGCTATATAAAGATGCCAATCCTGGGCTGACATTTCGGTTTGCCTACAAACTGAACGAAAACAGCTGATGTACTAGTTTTTCAAAGTATGTGTGAAAACGCGCGAGTTTTCCGGCGCCAAACGCACATATAGATCCAACTCCTCTGTCCAAACGCACACATAGATCCAACTCGTCTGTTCACCCATAGGTTAAATTGTTGTTGCAAATCACATTTATTCATCGACACGAAACGAAATTACAAATACAACAATGTAAACAATTGGGTTTTGGAGGGTGATACGTACGAAAGATTGGCGTCTTCATATAGAGTGTTTTTGCTTTTCACAGTTTGGGTGATACTGATGCTTTTACAGGGATGATTAATATTTTATTTTTTTTTTATTTATTAATTTATTTGGCTCAATTGCCATTAAGATACTAAAGTTATTTTACATAATTGGTTGTATAACATTCAATTGTAATTGTTCTGGAAATTTAGTTAATAAATGATTTTACATATATACTTATTTGACTTTTAAATTGATTTAAATTATTAATATTTCTAATGTTAGATGGAAGGTTGTTGTAAGCCTGTAATCCCATGTATAGTATGCTGGCCTGTGCTCTAGTTGTTCTGGTTCGAATGATGTTGAACTCTTGTAGGTTTCTTAGATTATATTGCACATTCCTTCTCGCTGGTACACTGGATTGGAGATATTCAGGGCACAAATTATGTTTTATTTTAAAGACAAAGACCATAGCCATCATAAAAAGTCTTTGATTTATATTTAACCATTGCAGAGATTCGAGCATAGACGAGATTGGGGTATAACGATCACACTTTAATATTATTCGCATCGCTTTATTTTGCAATTTTTGAAGTCTACTTTTTTGTGAGTTGTTACAGACATATAATAGACTTGCACAATATTCAAAATGGGGCTTGACAGTTACATTAAACACTTTTATTGCACTATTTTTGGAAATGTTATTACGAGTTCTTCTAAAAACTCCCAGTTTTTTTGAAACTTTTTTACATATGTGATCTATGTGGTCGTTAAAGGATAGCTTATTATCGATGACAATGCCAAGGTATTTGATCGATGCTACCTCTTCTAACTGTGTATTGTTAATTTGAACGTTAATTTGTTGTTGTTGAAGAGGTTTATTTACTATCACAAATTTTGTTTTATTAGTATTTAGCACTAGTTTATTCATATTTAGCCACATATATATTGAATTTAGGTCTTTTTTAATTTTATCAGTCATAGTATTAAGATCATTTCCTGCTATATAGAGCAAAGCATCATCTGCAAATAGTACAAGTTTGGAAAATTGTAACACTTTTTCCATATCATTTATATAAAGGAGAAAAAGGACCACTCCTAGAATACTTCCCTGTGGAACTCCAGTGGCAACTGTTGCTGAGTTGGACATTTTATTATTCACTGAAGTTTTTTGTGTTCGATTGCTTATGAAAGTTTTAAACCACTTAAGCTCTGCGTTTTTTATTCCATATTTTTCTAGTTTGTTTAATAAAATGACATGATTTACAGTTTCAAAAGCGCGTTTTAGGTCTAGGAAAACGGCAATAACACAATTTTTATTATCAATTTCTTTCTTCCAGTCACTGAACACAAAATTTACACATGTTTCACACGAGTGGTTAGAACGAAAGCCTGATTGCTGTTTACTTAAAATATTGTTATTATTAAGATGTTCTTGCAGTTGATTTGACGCAATTTTTTCTATGATTTTTTCAAATAGTGGAAGCATATTAATGGGGCGATAGTCACTGCATTTAATTGAGTTTGCCACTTTCTTCTTTGGTAGAACAAGTGATTCTTTCCAAGTTTTAGGAAAAAGGCCACAGCTAAATGAACTATTTATTATACGAATAAGGACGGGACCAACAAATTCTATTGCATCTTTTAACATTTTGGTATTCATGAAGTTAAAGTCATTTTTAGAGTTTATCACAGAAAGAGTATCGATTATTATCTCAGTGTCTATCAAGCTAAACTTAAATTCTATATTGCACTCATCTACTAAACTAATATATTCAGAAAATATCACAGAATTGCTTAGGTCATTTACACTTTTAATAAAGAAGTTATTAAGCTTTTCAGCTATTATTGCACTATTATTTTCTTTATCACAGTTATCGAATTGCACTTCAATAATTTCATCTTTGTTTGTTTTTAGTACGTATTTCTTTAATTGTCTCCACATATCTTTTTGGCTACTAGCATTATGTATTTTGTTTGTTATGAATGTAGTCTTAGCAGTTTCAATTTGTCTTTTATAGTGGTTTCTGTATTGACGGTATGCCTGCCAGTCACCAGGTGTATTAGTTAAAACAGCTCTTTTGTACAAAGTTATTTTCATTACTTTTGAACTTCTAAGCTCGTTATTAAACCATTCACTATTTTGATAGGGGACGACTCGTGAAACTACCATACTATTTACTATGTTTTTTAATTCAAGCGCAAATTTATCACTTAAAACATGGACATTATGTGGATATTCAGGATCAAAATCAGAAAAAAATTGGTTTAGTCTAAGTTAATTTATTAAGTGTTCTTTATCGTACTTACAGTAACTTATTGTTTTTTTATTCAGTTTGCTTTGTCTGGTACACTGAATAAAAACTTCAAGTGCTTCATGATCACTAATTTTCATATTGTTTTCAATTTTAGCACTGCAAATGTTTCTGTTATTAGTTAGAACATAGTCAATGAGTGTACGAGATGTTGGTGTTATTCTCGTTGGTTCTGTGTTTAGCATTTCTAAATTGTTGTCAGTCATAATTTGATTTAAACGTCTTGAATATGTATTGTTTCTGTCTAGCCAATCTATGTTAAAATCGCCCATTATTATATAATTAGAATTGCACTGTTGAAGAAAGTCTATCCACTGTTCCAAGTTATCACAGAAGGTGTTTTTTGTCGACATATGAGATCGATATATTGCACAGAGGTATATCACAGTTGTATTTTCATATTGCACTTTAATAATAAGACACCAAAAATTCATTGCTAAGACAAATTTTTTGACAAAGGAGCATTTAAATATTTTTTTGACATAAAACACTAGTCCCCCAGTGTGACTGGATTGACTTTCACAATTAAACATATAGTAACCATCTAATTCTATTTCAGTAAGATTATGGTTTTTGGTCACATGGGTTTCAGTCATTACCACTATATCACTGTTGAATTCATTAATAGTAATTTGTAGACTAGTAAAGTTGTTTAACAGGCCTTCAATGTTAGAAAAGAAACACTTAATAGTTTCTAGTTGCTAGAAACTATCACGTGCTTCGGCAGCTTTAAGCTTTCTTAAAAACACAGGACAGTTGTTATCAGAAGCTGCATGTTGAGTGTCTAGATGTTCGTTTGTTTGCTCATTCAAAGAAACACAGTTAGTGCATTTATATATGCCACTGGTACAGTCTTTGATGTCATGGTTTCCAGCACATTTCAAACATATCTTGTTTTTATTACAATTTTTTGAAATATGATTGTATCCACAGCAGTTATAACACTTAAGCACTCTAATATATTGGTAAACACGACACCTATCCCATCCAATATTTATTTTTCCCATATTTATAATATTTGTGTTGGCAGCTCTGTTTACTTCAACAATAGAGATCTCTACCAAATTGTCAGTTTCAAATGACAGCAAAAACTTGGCACAATGACAGATGAAATTGGAAAGAAAAAAATAAGGAGGGCTAATTTTAATTACAAAAATCTTGCTATTTTGTGCAATAAAAAGATTAAAATATCTTATATAAAGTATAAAAACATTTTTACTTGCATCTTTTCTATAAAAAAAGGAAAAAAACAATTCGAAATATTTATTTGCCTCCAAAATAAACCAAACAAATGGCTGCCACTTAAATGTCATTGTGCCGAGAATTTTAGTTTGACATTTAAATATGAACGAGACAGAGATATATTGCTGTTTGTTAAAAAGCCCTATTGCATTATATTTTTTTGTTTTGTGCGATAAATATATCTTGACACATTTCATATCACTATCAACAATATTGTTTTGATATTTAATAGCTTCTATTAGTTGGTCTTCACTGATTGTCTCACTCATACCAACGATGTTAATACGCGGGTTTCGATGATCTTGTATAAAACAGTACTTCCCAAACTCGAAACGATTATGAGGCAAAACCTACGACTTTATTTTCTTAATTCAGGATTAAGAACGCAGTTGTTGGATACCTTTGTCGTCTTTTTTAGCCTTCTCCGGGTAAGAACAGGAAAAGACAAAAATGTTTAGCTCTAGCCCCTGAAATCCAGAAGGAAAACGAGCGAGTACTCGCTAGAGAGGTGAGGCAATCGAGCGTATAGCTCGGGAATTGACGATCAATAACGCTAAAGTTTCTCTCTAAAGTTTGTCGTATGTAAACGATGTTTAACTTTAGACAGCTGTCAAAGTTATAATTAAACATTTTTATTGTTATCTTACTATTTCGAACTACATTTTTTTAGAAACTGTCTTACTAGTCAACAATCTAATAAATACGATTGTCTGTATGCTAGGAAATAAAATTGAACATATTGCAGCCTGCTCGCTGATGTGACCTAAGGGTTATGAAGCAAAAGAATGAGAATCAGCTGTTCGGTTTGTATCCAAGCGATCTGAGCTTTGTGTTGTACTACCTTTTGAATAGCAGCTGATCCAACAAGAACTCAAGGTAGGTATCCGAAAATATTTGGATTGGTTGTTGAACGCAAGTAATTATTGGAATAATCATGCGTAGAGGGGAAGGTGGCCTAAAATGACCCATCAAGGTAAAATACCCCCCTTGCTAGAAATCGTAGAATCGAACAGAATTAGAAAGTTTTGTGAACACAATTCTTCAGTTTATCTGGCAGTACATATTGTTTGCTTTCCGTCTCCTGTTGTGTTGGTTTTTACAAACAAATAAATACAAATAAAATCCTTGTTTTTTTACTTTGAAACTCTGTGATTTTTTGTGCATTTGTGTGAATTTCAGTCCAACGTTCTATTAAAGTTCATATAAAAAAAATAAAATGCACAGAAAATCACAGAGTTTCAAAGTAAAGGAACAGACCTAAAAATATAGTTATATTTATAAAAGTGTTACTTATTATAACTTTAACTTTTACACACTTTTACGGAATAAATTTCATCTTCAGGCTTACGAACTGAATGATGCTTGTAGAGCTTTTTGTCTTTTTCCTTTTTTCTTTTCTTTTCTCTTCTAGATGTGCTTGAAAATGTTCAGTTTTTGTTGTTTTCTATTTTGGTTGTAGTCTATGGTGTTGTCTTGTTTGTAGGCTGGTTTGTTTTAATGCGGTGTATATAGTTGATTGTCTTAAATATTATTAGTTTGTCATTAAGTAGTTTGTCTTCCTCTTTTTTATGTGATTTGTATATTTCAAATTCTTCGAGGACGTCCATTATCTGGCAGAACCGACATACACGAAATGTTAGCTACTTCTCTCCAAAAGGAGACTTCCTACAATTTTGTGAAAAATTTGTTGACAAAAAACTCTATAAAAAAACAATACATTTTGGAGCAAGCAGTAAATGTAAGTATTAAGTATTTCTTATTAATTTACTGAAATTAATTAAATTAAAAAACCCTAAACGGCAAAATGCCCTAGGGTGACGTGTTCATAGATGCACCACCCTTTTTTTAAACGATCATAACTCTTTCAAAATTAACTCTTTGTGCTTAGTTTTATATCCATTCGATGGGTTATTTAAGTATATACGTACAAACTTACATTTTTGATAGCACCTGTCTTCTTAAAGTTAGCATACATTTTTTTGAAAACGGCAAATGGTGCATGGTATGTACTAAATGCACCAATCGTGTGTGCACAATGCACCAGGAGGGTGCTAATTGCACCACGGATTGATTTTCAGAATTAAAAACAAAATTTCAATAAATATTATTGGGCTTTATTAGAACAAATCGTAGTAGCCGTGGCGTGATGGTTAGTGCGATGGACTGTCATGCCGGAGGTCTAAGGTTCGACCCCCAGCCTCGCCACCTATTTATTTAAAAAGAAAAAACGGCTACTGCCTCTTGCGAGGAATTGACAAATCCTCCAAGAGTATCTCCTGTCACAGAAAAGTGCCGCTCGTAAGCCGTTCGGATTCGGCAATAAACTGTAGGTCCCCTCCATTCCTGCAGACACGCACACAGGAATGGTTGAGAGTTGTAAGTCACTAGGCCCTGGTTCTTCATGAGCCGTTTGTGCCATCAAATTTATTTTTTATTAGAACAAATATAACATTTAAGTTTGAGTGTCACTTTTTTTCCGAGATATGGGATATTTTCTTTAGGGGGGTCATTTAAGGCCACCTTCCCCTACAATATAATCAGGATTAAAACTCAGATGATCCCCCCAAATAGGTAGTTTAATGTTTTTAACAGAGTGTGACAGCACATTGTCCAACTTCTAAGCATAGTAGGTCTGTCAAAGTTCATATTAAATGATGGTTCATCATTTACAGTTAATACTTAAATTAACTTTGACTCACTGTATACCTATATATCTCATATAAAAAATGTTGCCTGACGAAACCATTATTCAAAATGTACCTACGCATTACCATTCTTTAATCAAAACTCTTTAATGATCGATAGGGTTTTAATGCAATATCGTAATTTCTCTGATATAGTTACATTGTAAGTAAAGCTAGTTTAAGGAATGCGTCCTGCTGTTGTGGATTGCGAATTGAGTTTGACAGTTCGCAGAAGATAAGTTGTTGATCACGTAAATAATATTAAAATACAAAATTTAATTTAAACTAAATGTACACTGTGTTTTTTATTTAACTTTGTTGATTGTTTCATTTATTCACTTCGTAACAAAAAATAAAAATAAATCCAAGATGGCAGCCAAAAAGTGAATTTCACAAGTGCGAAAAAGCTGGGTTGTAATCTCCGATGAACTTTAGAATGAATTAAAAAAGGTGGGGGCGTTACAATCTCCTGGGGCACCCATATAAAACTTTCATAATATAAATAGAAATATTTTTATTTTTTTTTATCTTTAAATTTTTTTATTTTAGTACATCAGACATAATTAAAGTTAAGAAAATATATAGATACTGATTTTATTTCTATGTAAAGGCAATACATTTGTTTTAATTAATTTACTGGATAACAATAAGACAAAATAAACTATAAACACATAATATTTTTTTGTAATACTTTAATTTATGTATAACAACAACAAAACTTAACTAAAAAATACCTATGATAAACAGAACCAGTTTCATTAGATACAAAGATACAAGTCCATCGAAAATTCTCTATTTTCTCTTCGACAAACTAACAAAGCAATTATCACAAACTCGCACCGGTTTCCCAACTTGACCATGTTCATTAGGCAGTGGAAAGCTTTGTTCGGAGCAGCTTTTACAAAAAATTTCCCCACACTGCCGACAGTGGTGTCTTCGGCGAGTCAAGTTAAAATCCTTTTTGCATGCAGTACAATTTGTAGCTGTATTATCAGGCGTCCATATACTAACCTCAGTCGGATTGGACTTTTCAGCTTTGGTAGCTTTTTCTTGAAGCTCTGAAACTTTTAGCTTATTCACACTCAACTGAATTCCCAATTCTTCGAGAGTTGTTTGGGCTTCTTTCCATTGGTTGCGAACTTTTTCAAGCTCAACTTTTACCGCATCATTACGTTTTGCTTCTTCGTTCAGGTCCTTAATGTAGCTTTGCAAACTAACTATTTGCTCCTTGAGTTTGACTTCTTTTTCTTGCAACGAAACTCGCCATTCTCTTTCGACATGAGCTTCAGCAACAGCAAGAGCTGCTCTCTCTTCGGATGCTGTCACTTGATTCGAGAGGGTTTTTGATGTGTCACGAAGAGCTTCACCCAGATTTGATTTGTCATTTGACCATCTGTATTATAGAATTGAGATGTAATTTGGTAATGTAATTAAAAATCCAATTGAAAATTAAAACTTAAAATGAAAATGTTAAGTATGTTTTTGGTAGCCTTTAAAATAGTAAAATAATAAAAAAAAAAAAATTATTATTTTAATAAAATTTTTCAACATTTTGTCTGTAACCTGTACTCTTCATGACAACAATAAATGATTATACATAGATAATGCTCCAAGGGAAAGTGACGAAGGCAATTTACGTATGGATTTGAATGTCAGGACTTAAGTTTAGACTAATTGCGAGTTTCACCCCAACAATATTGTTCGCATACTGTGAGTTTCAGTCGAAGAAATGTTACTTGTTCCAAAAATTCGGTCCTCTCACGTACAAGTATACTGGTACTTGTACTTAAGAAAAGGAAGTATCAGAAGTACCTGATACTTTGTACAAGTACCAAGTATCAGCAGACCAGAAACTGTAATTCCAGTTGTTTTTATGGAAGAACTGATCAATTACTTGAAATTACTTGTCAATTACTTGGAAGTACTGCACAAATACTTTGTTACTTAAGAACTACTTCGACGAAGTACTTGAAAAATACTGGTACTTGGCATCTTAAGTGCCATTATCAGAGTACTGTATAAGTACAATTCCCAGTACTGTTAGTGCTAATTGTGTTTAAAATTTTAGAGTATGATCGACTTTTAATAGGTCGATCCCGAGGACCCACAAACGACAAAAGAAGCAGATATACCAAAAAAAAAACTATAAACTCCTATGAGGTGGAAATGGTCGTATAAGTAGTGCATTTTATGGCAGACGACAGTTTGGCAGACTAGACCAAACAGTGTACAGATCCAGTTAGCTGGAAGGAGGGTGATCTCTAGTACATTTCACATGAGAACAAAATGACAAGAGATTAGTTTGAATAAGTTTTTGTATTCTACATGCACAAAAATCTTAAGGTAATTGCGAACATTGTCAAAATTGAAACATGCTAGAAATTAAAAAAAAAAATGGCTGTTCGAGTGCTCCCGAAAACTTCACATCGCATTTTAAAAATAACAAATATTGACATTTGACAAGTGAATAGTGAAGGGTCACTGTATACACCGTTTTTTTTTTTAGCGATTTTGACAGATGCGTAGCAATAAAAAAAAAAAAATGAAAACGCCAATAATTATTACCTTTAATATTTCAAACAAAATTTAAGACAAAAATTAGGTACAAAATTAGGTAAAAAAAAAAAAATCTGTACAAAAAGGATTCCAAAACGTTTTCGTAAAAGAAATGGGTTTTAAAAAAAAAAACCAAAAAAACAAAAATCTGCACATCAAGTTTTGCGATTGTGAAAAAGTAAGGGTCAAATTTTTTGACAGATAGGCAGTGTTGTCATGAATATATTTTAAGGAATATGCAGTTATGACAAAAAAATCTTCTATGCAGATTTCTTTGTAGTTTATAGCGTTTTCGTTTTGTAATCCGGAAGAACTATATCCAGAAGTCTCCGATCCAGAATGCCAAACGAACAAGTTGAACATTTTTCATTGATTCTGAAGTTTGTGTTTCGTTGTATTTGTAAAATCTCAAATGCAGATTTCAAATTCAAGCTGTTCAAATTCTTGATTATTATTAAACACGGCGCAGACTATTTGGAAAATATTGATCCTATTTCCAAAGTAAATGGTGAGATTGCATTTATGCATTTTATAATAATACTCCAAAATAGATATTTATGTCGTTTTCTATTGGATTTTCAGAGTATTTCACTCCTCTTTGATTCCAATGAAATATGAAAAACTCTCTTCCGTAATATGTGTATCTATGTAGAAATTAAAACAAATGAATTCTTCAATAATTTCAGTTCCAGAACATCCAAGAAGAAGCATTTACTATTTTGACAATTAATCCAACACATACTTTTAAAAGTATGTGTGTTTTCAGAGTGCACTTCTAGCACTCCTTAATTAAATCCGGAGTGAAAAAACACTCCTAAATCATCACTCCGAACAGCAAATGCAAGGTTTTTGGAGTGTTGGGAGTGCGAATGGAGTAAAAAAAGAGTGCTAGGAGGGACCAACGAAAAACGAAATCAGTAGGTAAATAAAAAAGAGTTGTAGGTCGAATTTAATCACAAATGTACAATTTCTATTCCAAAATCAAATAAAAAATTACATTCTACGATATTGACGTTTAAAGTATGTGTTAAGCATTTAAGTGTGCTTCTGGTTTTGATTCTTCTTTTAAATCCAGAATCGATTTTCTCTTCCTTTCGGGAGAAGAACTGTCATCTGTCGCCAATTCAAATTTCAGAGGCATTCGGAATGCTTCGGACGACCAAAGGAAAACGCTATTAGTCAAAATTACTTTTAATGGCCTTTAGTTCACAAAAATTGGCGTTTCGTCCTGGCGATCTCACTTCTCATCAGTTAACTCATCATCATCACTAGTTTAAATTTACAGTAGGTAGTTTTTAAGATATTTTCCTAATTACTTTTGACGTAAAAAAAACACTAAAATTCAGTTTTCTAGAAATATTTTAGAAGTCAAGGTTTAATCTGACTTGATAACAAAATTGTTTTTAATACAAATATGCAATTGCTCTTTTTTATTTTACCTGTAGCTACAGACCCATAGATAATAGTGCTATTAAATTAATATATATACGTGTTTATCTCATTCAAGCTGGAACATTTATTATACTTACCGTCTCTTACCCAGGTAATACAAAATAAGTACAAAAAAATGTCATAAAAATTTATCATTTTCAAAATAGAATTTTATTATTACTTTTTATAATTTATGAATGTATATATGTATGTATATATATTTTAAAGACGACAAACAAGAGTTACAATATAAGTTCATATTTTTAATCTTGAATCTTCTATAAATTGTTTTATATTTATATGTTTTAATATTTTGTATAGGATTTTTTTTTTTAATTTTAATGCAAAAAAATTATAAAAATTTAAAGGCTACCAAAAAATATCATAAAATAAAATTAAAAATATAGTATAAGACCCCATTATATGTGTTAATATACCTATTATATAATATTATAGTATTATATTTTCTTAATTTAAGGTTAAAAAAAAAATATGAAATAATAATTTAAAAAAAAAATCAAATCTTACTTCTTTTCTAACTGGAAAATAGTATTTGCCATATCTTCTTTTTGCGATTCAAGTTTCGCTAATAACTCAGTTTTGTGCTTAAGTGATGCATCGCATTCCTAAAAATTCAAATATGTTTTTCTTTTAAATATAATTTTTTTTTTTTAAGATTCAATTTTAAACGTTGTATTTCTATGATAACAAAGAATGTTATATTTTTATACTTAACGAGTATATGAATGTAATATTGCCATTTTATATAGATACATATATAACTTTGCATTCAAGTTTATTATTTGCTTTTATGTTACATACAAGCAAGCAGCAAAAAAAGATGCAGTAGAAGACAGACGTTGAAAGAAATATAATTAAAAGAAAATATAAAATGAAAACGAAACCAGACAATAGACAGTATTTTTGTAATTTTGTTAAAAATCTTCCCTATCATTGTTTCCGTTCGTAGAAAAGCCATAATATCGTTAAGTCAACAGCAAAGCTGAATATTGTGTTGTTTTTGTTAATACATGTTTTTTCGTATTTAAATCCAAACTGGATCAGATATTATGGAAAATAAAACGCAACAAATATCGCAGGTTCATAAATGTTAAAGACACAAATGTGTTTACAATATCTAGAACAACAATGCGATTCGTGTAAACGTTTCTGATTTCAAAACATCCATTCTGTCACCAATCGAAAAGGCCCAAACCAACGCGAAAAATTCGGCACGACGAAGAAACTTTTCTTTATTGTGCTTACTGAGTGCCCACACTAGTGCGACGCGAATCTTGAACATCCTTCGGTAGTCACATATTCGCACCGAATGTTTCGCGCCAAATTGGGAGAGCCTTAATTTTGATTTATGGCTCTCCAAAACCAACGCGATTATTCGCCGCGACAAACAAAAACAATAACATTGTTGTTTTCAATATCTACTATACAACTTATAAGAAATGGCGAATAAAATTTAAGGAAGTGACTTTTAAATTTATAAAAGTACTGTTGATGAGCCCCCGCAAGGCCAAGGCCCTTTCGCCAGTGGGCATATCTCGAGTAGCCATAGTTTTGATTGAAGCGCGTTAATGGATGGCCACATTTAACTGCGACAAATTGTTATAATTTTTATTGGCATTTCTTCAGTTCTATTTTCCATCCAAAGTTTAAATGTATAACAACATAAATGTATGACAGTTTTTAAATACATTTGAAAAAAAAATAAAACATTCTTAAAACTGACAGCAATTGAGATTAAGCCAGTTCACGGTTCTGAGATCTTAATGAGGAAGCTCCGTCAGCTGCAGTTTATAAATACATTTTGAAAAAAAATAAAACATTCTTAAAACTGACAGCAATTGAGATTAAGCCAGTTCACGTTTTTGAGATCTCAATGAGGAAGCTCCATCAGATGCACTGAGCAGGAGGAAAATCCCGATCAACAAATTCTCCGCTAGGTGTCAAAATCAATTTGCATCTCTTTTTTTATTAATTAATCAACTGCGACAAAAAATAATTGAGCAAGCGAATCATCAGTATCAGCTTTTTGCCAGCAAAAGTGAGAAATCTCGCTGAGGAATTTTCAGATTTCTGAGATTGCTGAGGTCTCTGAGATCTCAGAGATCTTGAAAAACCTGAACTGGCTAATTTAATTTTTTATTTATTTTGCAATATGGACATTTATGAATCCGTTAACGTTCTAAAGTGACACTATCATTTTGTGGCAACTGATAGATGCAAAATTGCAGAGCAAAATTTTGTTAAGTCTTTAAAAGAAATAATTTTACTAACAATAATCTTGCTACTTATAGGAATGAAATTCACATAAAGCTAGCATTTGCCTTCAAATATAAATAAACAAATGTCAGTTTCCACAATGATTTTGACGTTTGTGATTAAACGAAATAAGGACATATTTCGAGTTGGTACAGATCTAAATCAGTATTTAATGTTACATTTAAATTGATATTTTTTAAAATTACAATTTTTGTTAGAAAGTTTTCATATTAGGTCTGTTCGTATACTTATCAAAACTTAATTCCAATTTTATTTTTTGTATATGAAGTTTGACAGAACTTCGGACAGATTTTGGCAGTTATGGGAAGTAAGCAAACTGTGTATTTTAATATATTTTTTTGCTTGTATCCTTATGATTTAATAATATTGCAAAATAATGGTCTTCTATTTGGTATATAGAAAATTTAATTTTCCTTTAATTATTATTGGCTACAATTGTATTTATGTTTATATTTTCCAAGGTTTTCAATTTCAACTTGTTTACCTGTATATTTTGAATTATGAAACTTTGAGAACCTAAAAATATGTCAGAACGGAAAAGGAGCTTAATAATCTATCTATTCTATCTGTGTTATTTTGTTATTAAGAAATTCGAACTGTACACGTTACGCTAGTTTTCATCCAAAAGCATAATAAAGCAGCAAGTTTAATACTTTTGGGAAATTGCAAAGCTGTACTGTTCGCATTAATAGTGTTTGACATGTGCGATTAGGCATGTTGCATTAACTAAAAAAAAATTAAATGGTTTTTGCAAAATAAAAGAATCTTATGATTAATTAATAAATGAATTAAAGTCAATTCTGTTAGTTACCAAAACTGGGAAACAAAAGTGACATAAATAAATTAATAGGCATTTTCAGGAAAATGAGATCTCAGAGCCCTCTGCAATCTCAGTTACATGAACAGAATTTCCCTACAAAAATTTCCCAGTTTTTCAATCCTACTAAGGACAACATTTTTTGGATTTGCTTGCTTATTAAGCTTCGTATTCATTATGCGCGGCAAACCAACGAACATTGTTATGCGCATCAGCCGCGCAATATGAATACCGGGTTTCTATGCGCGGCAGCTCGAACATTTGTGCGCTCGAACATGCCGCGCATCGATCCATTCGTGATGGATTTTTGAAGCGCGGCAATGGTCGAACATGGTTTTGCACGCGCGCAGTTGAGACGGTAGTTTGTTTTGTGATTTGGGCACTAGCTACTAGCTGTCAATTGGATCGACTGCCGCGAGCGGCTGCCGCGGTTCATCAACTTTTTCTCAAAAAATGATATGCGTGGCAAATATCATGATTTGCCGCGGACGAACATGGTGCGCGCGGATGCCGCGCATAATGAATACGAAGCTTTATTTGACGGAACGAAATCCATCTCATTTTCCTGAACATGCCTATTTATTAATTTTGCAAAGTTAAAGAATGAGTCATCTCAACAAATTCAGCGATGGTTTTCTGACGTTGCATGAACACCCCTAATGTGTTCCGAAAAGTGTGTTGACTTTTTTAATTTCCCAATATGTTGCAGAACTACTCTGTGACACTTTTTCGAAATTCCTAACGTCTGTTATAACGGGAAAAACTTTCTCATTTCATGTGTGAAAAAAAAAAAACTGTTAATGAGTTAGGTCTCATGCATGAGGGTGAGGGTAACCATGAAGGAACAAATAAACGTGTCCATGTATGTATAACAAATAATGTGACAGTTCTTACGAACGGATACAATGATAATATTAAATTAATGATAATTATTTTTTAAATATAACAGAGAGATAAAAATACAAATAGGTCAGTAATAAAGAAAGTTTTTTGAAATGTTTAGAATGCATTCTAGGTTGCACAGTTAGAATATAGTTGTTAGTAGCAGCTTAAGAATTGTTGTTATTATTTTTTGTAAAGCTTTATTCAGTAACTTTGAATTAAATGTTTTTTTTTTTTTTTTTTTTTTTTTTAATTTTCATAAAATTATTGTTTTATTTTAAGAATTGTGTTTAATTAATTAAATAATTAAACACTAAAACTAAACGAAACAAAAAAAAAAACACTGTAAATGACATTTAGTTAGCTGCCTTTTCGTTGGCGATTTTAGCTTGGGTCGCTGATGAGATATTCGAAAAGATTTCGAACTTCTGTTCGACAACCGTTGATGGAAGGACATCAGCGCCACTGTCTGGGTCTGGATCTCTCGAAGGTGGGGTCGGGGGCTGTAGTCCACTTGGTGATTTACGAACCTTGGTTGGATTGAATGGTGGTATGGCGTCAACTTTTAGATGCATTCGCTTCGATGGCGGACCAATGTCGTTCTTATGTTTTTTACTTAGGGCATCGAATTTTTGAAGATTTTGTTGGCGTCTGGTACCGGGTGATTTGTCGGCGGAATTGGCTGTGGAGAAATCTTTGAGAACATCGTTTGGCCCCATTTTGGCTTCGTATTTCTTTTCAAGTGATTGAAGGATGTGTCCGATTTGTGAGGCTTTCGTTTGTAGACGTGATACCATTTCGCCTTTTTGGGTGAGTTCTTCTTCGCATTCCTATGTGTGGGTGTTTGTGTTTTTTTTTTTTTTTTTTGTCGAGGGGAAAGTGGGGTAGTGTTTGTTTTTGGATTTTGAAGGAAAGAGGGGTTTTGTGTATTTTTTTTTTTTTTCAAACGAGGGTTTTATGAAGGTTTATGTTGATTTTTATTTTTGCATATTTATTTCAACAAAACAGTTGGAGGGTATAAGGTGTTATAAATTTTGACTTTAGTACGAATTTATTGATTTATTATCTCGAGAGAAAACAACACAGGTAGATGCATGATGATGGTAAGTGATTGGGTTAAGTGCGTTGAGAAGCTTGTCGAAGAAAACTCAAAATGATAGATATGAACTGGGATCACAATACGGTGTTCGAAAGTTAATTCATTAAAAAAAAATTATTATGGCAACACTAAAAGCCAATATCTAGTTCGGCTTATAAATAATCTAAGGGCCAGTTGTAAAAACGTGTGGTTTAATATTTGATCAAGTTTGGTCCAGCAATTTTAAATCGCCGATTTCGGGGGATTAACTGAGTTTCAACGATGGTTCAAGGTTTGAATATGTTACTATATACATATATGCCCATCTATTAACATATTTGAACCTCGTTTATCCGCCGCAATCGGGGAGTTAAAATACCTGAACCACGGATCAATATTTGAACGTTTGTACAACTGGCCCTAAGAAGATATAATGTTTTTATCGTATAACTAAATTAAATTAACTTGTGGAATCGAACCGTTATGGAATGCAAGTAGTAAGTACCGACAATATAACCCATTCAAAAATTGGATGGTTCAGCAGTAGCGATGAGTAGATTTTGACAGTTTATGGCGGCCATGTTGTTTTATCTGTTCAAATACTAAAAGAAATCACCATGACTAATACTAAACCGGTTTCACTGGATCATTAATACCCTTACTGGCTAAAATCGTGCAACACTTCCACTTTTACTACAATAAAATAGAGTAAAATTTGAACTCGTTTTTTATTGCTTTAATAACACACCCAATGTCAGCTGTTATTATCGCTGCAACTGCAGTGTTACTAAAAAGTAAATTAAATGTTCTGGATTTTGGCTAGAGCTACAGGCACAGTTGTAACTTTCACTCACTTTCTTTATTTTAATTCATGGACTTGGCTTTCACAATTCACCATTTCACATTTTTTTTTCCAAAACTAGATAAGTGCGTAAATAAATCCAAAGGATGTTATTACACTTTTGAGAATGCAAAAAAGTCTAAAATCATTTTGGACTTTATTGCACTCTTAAAAATTTAATGTTTGTACATACAAATACAATGTAACCGAGTGGCTTAGTGATATGTAAACATATTATGTGGAAGGATGTGCCTTAGTTTTTTTTTCCTTTTTTTTTGAGGCAAATTAAATCTCGTTTAAAAAATTTTATACGAGGAATATACATACGACAAAAATACGACTTAAATTCAAATAAATACTAGTTTTGGAATAATGAAAAATATGAGCAGTCGTATGCGATGTTTTTCGTTTCCTATAATATTAGTACAAGTAAAGTCGGATGTTCGACTCCTGGAATACCAACACGAGTTGCGGAGTATGGGTGAATATCTTCTGAAATATTTTCAGTAATTCGTAAAGTTTAAGGTGTCCAACAATATACAGGGTGTTCGGTATAAGGTGCACCAAAAAGCTAGAGCGAGTAGACTGGGTTAAGACAAGACAAAAATCGTATGGGAGGGGGGTTTATTACCACCCGTTTGAGCGGTAGGGGCAATTTTCTAAAAAATCGACTTGAAATAGAAAAAAAATATTAAAAAACAACGGCAACACTTACATACAATGTCATGTTATACTTTTTTTTTTTAAAGCCAGAAGCTCGTTCTTTTTTTTTGCTTTTTAATTCAAATTATTTGAGAGAACGGTTTTTGAAAAATTAATTTTCAAGCTCAAAATTTTGAAAAAATAATAAAAAAAATTGTGTTCAAACTAATTTTTTCCAAAATTTTACCTTATTAAGGCCGTGTGTGAATTGGATTAAATTTGATCCCAAAATTAAATTTTGACACTATTGAGGTGAATATAAGACGTCAAAATTTAACATGGTCCGGGGGCATGTTAAATTTGTGCTGCTAGATTAAATTTTGACGTTTACCAGTACCTACGAAAGGTTTTGTTTGTTTTCATGTGCAAAGAAAGAACATATTCAATGAAGATGCATTAATAGGTAAGTCAAAATATAATTAAATGATTTCACTCTAAAAATATTAGGGAAAAGTTCAAAGCCAATTTGTATAATCTTGTTTCTAGAGCCAAAATGAAGACTCTTGGATCCTTGCTTGCAAAGAAGTAGAAGCTAGGAGTAGAAGTAGAACATTGTTTGTTCTTTTGGTTACAACTTCTTTTGCGCTACGAGTTTGAATTGATGCAAAATAGAACCCCGAATCTGGTGGTTAAAATGAAATTCTTGGAAAAACACATCGTTCTGAATGAAAAGTCTCCATACAAAAGGTCATTACATTTCAAAGATGAATGGATTGATCTCCTTTATTCATCTGAAGAACAACATTTCCTAATTGTAGCAATGATAACGAACATTAAATAATTAAATAAAGTTGCCAGCTCAGTGTGACCACTACAAGCGGCCAAAGTTTTTTGCGTCTAGTGTTTTTTTTCTGCAGCTGCTTCCAACAGAATACGAACCATAAGCGTTCTTTATAACAGGCTCAGGGTAAGAGCACTCTCTTTGAACTCATTAGAATGGGCGTTTAATTTTTTGATTCGCGAAATTTATTACAAAAAATGTGTTCTACTTTTTTCCAAAACTTGCGGACGGAAGAAAAATATGAGAATTAAAAAAATCCCATTTAATTGAATTCACACAGCAAAAAGATGAAATTGTATTCACCACTGCAGAAACGTCAAAATTTAATGTGGGATCAAATTTAATCGAAATTTTAAACGAATTCGCACACGGCCTAAGTATTATTTTTGTTTTTAATATTCGATGATCCTATTATTTTCCAGTTAAACGCTAAAAACCGCATGTCTAAGTGTTTTTTTTAGTTTTTGAGAAAATTGAAAATAACGATATCTACTTTACTACTTAATTAGTAGAAACAGAATCTTTGGAACTACAAAATAACCGATGGAAGTCAAATTCAAGGAACACTTACCTTATGTCGAATTCTTTTTAAGAAAAAAATCGATTTTTCTGGACAAATTCCTTGTATTGAAAGAAAAAAATCGGTTCTGTTTAGAAAAAAAAAAAATCGCACTTTTTCGGTAGAAGGAATTCGACATTAGTTGTTTTTTTTTTTTCTTTCTCAAAAACTGGAAAACATTTTGACATCTGGTTTTTAGTGTTTGGCTGAGAATTGATGAGAGAATTGAATACTAAATACGAAAATATTACTTAATAACATAAAATTTTGAAAAAAATTGAACACAATTTTTTGATTTTTTCGAACATTTAAGTTTGAAAATTAATTTTTGAAAAACTTTTTATTAAAATAACTTATTTTAAAAAGAAAATAAAAGAAGAGGTTTTTGGACTTACAAAAAGCTATAACATGCCATTGTAATAGTGACCGTTGTTTTTTAATAATTTTTTTTCTGTCTTAAGTCATTTTTTTTTTTAGAAAATTTCCCCTCCAGTTATTTTTAATTTTCTCAAAAACAAAAAGACACTTGAGTATTTTCTTCTCCGTATTTGACTAGAAATTGACAGGAGCTTCGAATATTAAAAACAAAACTGTTACTTATTAGCTTCGTTCGTGTACTTTCTGCACTAAAATTCACAGTCTATCAAATATTGAGGAGTGGGGATGAAATTCTCTCAGAGAGAAGTAAAACTGCGAAATAGTACACAAACGCTTTGAACAAATAATTTTTACCGGTTTTTTAACGTCAAATATTTGAAAACAAAAAAAATAAATATCGTTATCATTTCTTTGAAAAGATTTTCAAAATAAAATAAAAAAAATTAAGAAAAAGTTAATTTATTACATTAAATTAAATAAAACAGAGGAGTATAAGAAAAGAGATGTTCTGACAAATGTCAAAGTGACTTTTGACGGAACTCATATTTTTGCCCGAAGAATTTCTTTGGGCTGAAATGATCAGAAAGGGGAAATAATTTACTCTATCGGGAGCGCTCTCTTCTGCAAAAAACTACACATTTTTTGCGTACACTAACGCAGTTTGAGTTAAATTTGTAGAAATTCGTAAAAATTCGTAGATTTGGGGAGTACGCGAACGAAGCTATTATGTCGAATTCCTTTTAACAAAAAAATCGATTTGTTCAAAAGAAAAAATCGATTTTTCTGGACAAATTCCTTGTATTGAAAAAAAAAAATCGATTCTGTTTAGAAAAAAAATCGAATTTTTTTGGTTAAAGCAATTCGACATTAGTTTGAATACAATTGTTTTCATTATTTTTTAAAATTTTTGAGTTTGAAAATTAAGAAAATAAAGGAATTGATTTTGGCTTTAAAAAAAAAAGTATAACATGACATTGTATGTAGGTGTTACCGTTGTTTTTTAATATTTTTTTTTTTCTATTTCAAGTCGATTTTTTGCCCCTCCCGCCTAAACGGGATTATACCTTTTTGATTGTAACTTTTTTGTTTTCAATGTCACGAAAAAAAGTGTGTTTACATAAATTTTTAGAGATTTTAATTCTCTGCACAAATATGGTAAAATTTTGTTTGTGCTATGTTTGGTTCTCAAGATATTGCGAAGACCTTTTTACATCCCCTTTTCCAAAATGGTGGGCAAATGGGGGGGGGGAGTTCAACCCCGAAAACTCGGTTTTACACCCACACTGATACCCCCTACAGATCCATCAAAGAAAATTTTGTCCTGTACAAAATGCAAGGTTCGGCCAAATTTTTGTAACATTTCAATGGACTATGTCTCTTTTCTTTACACTGCCATTAACACTACCTTACCATAAAAGTCATCTACACGCCATAGTTAGAATTAATGTTTGGATCTTTGAAAAAGATCCAGATAGAGAGCAGGATCCCGAATTGTTTTTGTATTACGTGTTAAAAAATGATCCTGACCCAGATCCGTAGAAAATAAAACGCGGATAATATACATTTTGGACGAACTATTTGTGAGCATTGTTATCTCACGCAGAGGCGACGAGATCGTGCGATTTGACCCTATTATTAAGTCCAAGGGCTATACGAAGCAGCAACGCCCGCAACAATAAAAAAAAATCGTTTATATCTCACTCGCAACTTGTTTTTGTTTTATCCAATTTACATAGACCATATTTAGATTGGGAAAATTGTGGCCGGTATTACGATAGGTTTGTTGGTAGGAGAAGTGAGCAGAGTTCCCCGCAGGAGGAACTCCAAAAGTTAGTCAAGTTGCCCAAAAATTCAGTTTCAATCTCAGTTTGAGTTTTCTTTGACAAATGCCTAATGTAAGCCATGTACTAGTGTCTATAATTGAATGAGCATGGTTTCAAAACAAAACGAAAAAAAGCAATTGTCCCCCCGAGTACTTTCCATAACTTTAAGAATGTATACGCACAACAAAAGCTTTTTTTCTTTGTGTGATGAATAATATACTTAAATATTAAGGACAATGCTTGTTTATATAATTATAATATGTATATAATGTAATGTATACAGAAACAACAACAACAAACTAAGTATTCTCCACTTTCATTATTTTACAAACCTGCAACTTCCTATACATTTCCAAATTAATTTGCTTAATATCATCCAATTGTCTTCGCAGTGAAATAATCGTATCTTGTTTCTCATGAATGTCCTTTTCTAGCAATTTCATAGCCATATCGGACTCAGCCTTCAATGATACCTGCAATTTGAGTTCCTTTTCCAGTTCATCGGTTTTCTTTTGTTCTTCGGCAAGAGCTTCAGCTTGTTGTGCCTCGGTTGTGGCTTTATTGCTGGAACTTGAACTATGGTCACTGTGTATCGATTGCATGGAAGCAGCAGGAACTATTTGATCTATATACATGAATTTGTTCAAAAGGACATGCATTATTTCTAAATGTGATTAATAAATACAAAAAAAAAAATAAAGGAAAACATACTATGGCTATGGGTGTTTTGTCGCAGAGCCTGATTTTCAGCTTGTAAGGCCAGAAGACTATTTCTAGCAATAGCCAAGTCCTCTTTCATTAAAGCATTTGTCGTCGTAAGGGATTCAACTTTAGCTTGTAAATTAGCTACTGTTGCACTGTAATTGAATTTTAATTCGGATTAGAAATGGCGTGAGGGGACTAATCTATAAAAGGGTATTACTTCAAATGTCTGTTGAGTTCCTCTATGTAGTTTTTCTGATCGAGAACTGCTATCATATTACCGCCAGGACCTTCGAGTGCATTGTTGCCATCTTCATCAGTTTCGGCACCACGTGAGCTTGAGCGTAGATACAGGGAAAAGTCTATTACACCCTGTTGCGAATCCAAGTCTTCCTCTTTTACACATAAATTACAATCAATGACATTCAGCCCAACAAGGATACCCATTATGACCACAATCTATGGAAAGAAAAATTCCAGTAGTATCTTCCCCAAAACCATACAACCTTTTGCATTGCGTTTTAAGTTTCTTTTATACCTCATCACTCATCATTAAGGCGTGCGGTTCGTAGTACTCAATCAAAGCATCATCACGATGTTCGATTAGAGCTTGAAGATAGTCTGCTAGTTTCTTTTGCATCAAGGCTATTCGCAGCCAGGCTCTAGCACGACCAATATGAGTCCTTACAGTCGGTAGATCACGAACACTGGCTGTTATGTCTTGAGCTTCAATACAATAGTTTTCAACACTTTGTAAAAGATCCCAAAGTTCCTTGCGTGGTCCAAGAAGACCCTGAAAATTGCTTATCGTATTTGAAGCATTCCAAAATCAACACAAAAAATAAACGAACCTTCTTCGGTCGTAAACCATGACCCAAAACATGCTCAATGACAATGAAAAAATGTTGCAATGGCAAATGATCAGAATCCAACATTCGACCATATCTCAATGATTGTTCCAGAAGTTCTTTAACTACAAGCTTGCAAATGTTAACTAAATTACTTCTTTCGATTTCGGAGGGTTCACGTGCTGCAAGTTGAAGTAATACAAAAAAAAAAAACAAAAATAACTTTTTAGAATATTTTCTGTTCAAAGTTTTGTACGAACGAAACATTTTTTCGGAGAACTTTATGTCGGGATTGTTATGTCAAATTGACGACATAATGCAAATAATTTGTCATTTATTTTTTACAATTATTATTTTATTTGAAATACAAAAGAGTGCAACGGGGAATGGAAAGGACGAAAATGAGGCGATAATTGATACGAAATTTGTAGAATTCGACGAGACTGATGATGATTCGGAAGCTGAAATGCCAATGAATAAAAAAGTTCGCACAAAAGGAGTTAAGAATTTTGTTGGAACGAATTTGTTTGGAGATGCCATCGGTGGCGGGAAGAATTGTTTCTCTTCGGAAGATATTGCTCTCTTGGCTGCCAGAAGAGATTTCGAGGTAGGATTTTTTTTTAAAATATGTTTTTAAGTAAAAAGTTTTCTTTTTGGCTTGATTTTGTATGTGGAGCTTTAGCCTTTACATCAGCTTAAAAGCACAAATACATACATATAATAGACGAAAGCATAAGGAAGCTTATTTTATAACTCTTCTATTTACATTTTTATAAAGTTCTGTAAGTCCGTAAGAAGCATATAGCAGGGAATTACAATTTAGGCCATTTGCTGAAACGAAACTTAAATTTTTATGTTCAACTTATGTTCTACTTTTTCCTCAGCGTAAACTGTCACATAAATATTTATGTTTCAAATGACCCTTAGGTCCATTTGCTGAAACGAAACTTAAATATTTAAGTTGAACATAAGAGCTTATGTGACAGTTTATGCTGAGGAAAAAGTGACATACAAGCGTTTAAGTTAAACATAAATATAAGTTTTGTTTCAGCAAATGGGAATAGGTTTCCGGGAACTAAGTCCACCAAAGCAATTATTTCTCACTCAGGTTGAAATAAATCCACTTTTATGAAGTCGACTCAGTTCCGATACATATACAAAGTATGTTTGATTTTCCACTTTCTTATGGGAATTTAGTACACATTTAGAAGCGGGCCATCAAACGTACTGTTGTCAAAGAAATCTGTTGACATAAGCACCTAGGTACTTGGCGATAAAACATATCCCAAGCGGAATAACGGAGTTATGTAGGCGCTAAAGAGGACCCATAGAAAGAATTAAAATCATTTGAAGCCGCGAAGGCGGCCACCCTAGATACAGGGGGTGGATAGAAATAAGACCACATGAAAGAAGACCTCAGAAAGAAATTATTTTACATTTAAATGAAAATAAAACCACATTAATTTTTTGTAATTAAATTCCCACTATTCTGAACTAAGTCTTTCGGAGTTTTTTTTTTAAAGAATACAGAGAAGTGAAAGAAGACTTAACGAAATTAGTCCAATAAATCAAATTGACAATCGTACTCGTGCGGAATCTGTTGTACGGAGTAAATTTTATATTATAGTTCAGTTTTTAACCATTAATTTTCGATTTTAATGACATCTGAAGTTTTATACGCATTTTAAGGATTCGATCATTAGGACAAGTGACCCTAAAACTCAGCCGATCTTCGTTTTTTTTGACATTTATGTCAGAAGTGGGATAATTACATAAACATTTGGATCTTCTTATCTTTAAAAATACATAATAAAATCGGTTAATTGGCAAAAACTGAGAATTCGAAAGATAAGAATTGATAGATAAAACGTATACGAATTATAAAATTGTATTTAATAAAAGAGCTCCCTGGACATGAGCATGAGGATCCAAGACTTTTTGCATGCAGTACAAAACGAACGCATTTGTTCTCACTGATAGAAGCTTCCCTTTTGAAAACGAATAGGGTGATATAGGACTTTTTTCATGGTTAAACTTCTCTGTAAGATTATTTCCTGTTCCCAATGCTCAAGAATATTTAAATGGGACCGGCCGATTGCCTGACACGCATTATTGCGGACAAAATTTGGTCAACAAGTAATTTCATACTCAGGATCGGTGAATTGAACCGAGTTATGTGGCACCATACCTCCAAACGTTTTTCTTGGAGGCTACGTAAAGTCTAAAGTCTACATGGATAAGTCAGTTACATTTGGCGAATTGAAAGCCAACAATAATTTCGTCATTAGCCGAATTTCACTAAATAAACGCAACCGAGACATCGAAAAAAGGAACTCAAGAATGAATCATGTTAGCCGCAGTTGCATAATATTTCTAGATCTCAATAATTATAATGCAGCCATCAGTTAGTCAATTTATTCCACCTAACATTTATGGCGGGATCTTAGATTTTTAGAGACTTTTTCAACTAAAAGGAAAAAAGCTTGACCATCAAGATCCATTAAAAAAGAGTCCTTTATGATCGAAGCTGCACTCGTGAAATAGCATTATAACTCCAGCCTTGGGGGTATTACATTTCTGTTTGCTTCCCAGTCTGTACTGCATGTGTGCTTATTATTAAAAGATAACCTTTCGGGGAATACCTACTTTGGGTATACATTATTTCCCCTTTCTTGATAATTTTGACCCTAAAAATTTCTTCGGGCAAAAAATTTTAAGTCCTGTGCTCTGTCAAACGCCAGTTGGAAGACAAAGTATAATTTGAGGCCTTGCAATTTTTAGTCCAGAAAGTACACGAGCGAACCTATTATGTTAAGGGAAGTGACTCAGCTTTTTTATTAATTTATCAATAACTTGGCTTGTCTATTTTAGTACATTCTGGTGACTGTTGTGTTGTCCTGTCTCATTTAGCATGTCTCACGGTATTTTGTCTTGACAAAAAAAAATTAGTACCAATGAACTTTGTGACAAACGACCGACCGACGATAAGCCCAAAATATCTACCAAAATCAAACGAATAGACTCGTAAGGCAAGGTGCTTACTGAAGTGGTGACGAAGTGGAGTGGTAGTGGCGTGGTGACTAAATTAAGTAGCAGGTGGAATTGGTAGAACCTAAGTAATTAAATAAAGACGCGCTCATCAAAGTGCATGGAGTGGCGGTGGCATGATATTTTGCAGGTGGTGTGGTGCCAGTCTCCTGCCACATATCTCGAATATGTTTAATTTTCAAATTGCAAGTGAGTGGTGACGAAGTGGATTTTTGTACTGTATACGAGTATGCTTGTGATTATTAACTTAGAGACCGAGAGCTAATGAACGTAGTTTGTCACCGCAGTGCGCGTTAAATAACTTTCATATAACTTCGCCGCCACTCCATCTCCAAGCCACTTTTTCACCACTTCACTGCAACTCGCTACTCCTTTATCCAATCCACTTTGTCAACACTTCAATAAGCGCCTTGCTTAAGCACAATTTCTTTTGATTTTTTTTTATGTTTTGATTGGTAAGAGACGACGAAAGTCGTCAGAAATCTTTTTGCACTCATTGCCACTTTTAAGTCTATGATAAAACTGATCTATAAGACTTTTAACGACATTTTTGACGTGAATTGATTTAACTAGTCAACATGACAGATTATTTGTTTTAACTTAAAATAAAGACAATTTCATGAAAATTGGTCCAAATTCCAGATGAAAAACATTTCTTTTATTTTTTGTTGTATTACACCCCGTAATAGCATTGAATTAGGTAGATAGGTATAGTTTTTTTTTTTTCAACAAAAAAGAAGAATTGGACACGAGATTACCACGTTTTTCCAGAAAATTCGGCACGATATTTTTTTTTTCGGCCGGCAACGGTGACGTTTCAAAGTACAATGCTACTAATTTAAGAAAAACTTCCAAATTCTTTTTTTAACACCTGACCAGTTAGTCCCTTTCGTTCATATCTCTCAATAGCCGTATCTTTCTGTTTTTTCAGTAGCTTCTCATTTTTCATTTTGTACGCAAATCAAAGCCGAATCAGACTACTCCTTTTGTGTTTGTTTTGTTTATGTTTTGCGAATAAAATTATTAAAACAAAAGAGTTTTAATATGAGTATGAACAAAAACACGACTAATTTTAGAACCTATGTTATAGTAGACAAACTTTGAGGTGAATTTTCAGGTTTTCCAACTCATCTCACAAAAAGCGTTTTTGATTTGGCTCTTTTTTTGAGTAGTTTACAAATTTTTTCCTCGATTACCAGAAATCTTGAGAACAAATTTATGGTTTCGAAATAGACAATAGATGCGTTTTATTGACAATTTTAAAGCTAGCGCAGTAAAATTTCCCTTGGTGAACAATAACAAAACCAAAAGTGCCGATAAATTAGCCAGTAAATTAGTGAATATAAAAGTGGACAAATAACAGTCTTATTAATAAACCCATTCCAAAGTATGTCTAACTTTAGACAGCTGTCCAACTCCAAAATCGTATTAATAAACATTTCCATCGGTTGTCTAACTTAGACACCGAAATTGGTTGTCTAAACCTATTCTAAAGTCGGCACGTTCAATGAACAAAGTAAGGCATTTTTTTAGTTACGAAACGAAAAGTTATGTTAAAATGAAAGAAATGTTCGTTGAACGTAGCCAAAATGTCGGTTAAATTCATTAATTCACTCGAGAATGAATTAATTCAGGTATGTAACGTGAAATATGAGGTCGTATTTAGACAGCTGCTGGAATGTGATAATGAGTTTTCCAACTATTTAGACAGTGGCTAGCTGGACAACTGTCCAAGAGTGTTCTAAGAAAATCTAATTAATACGACTGATAGTGTGGACTTGAACCTTAAATGCCGGTAACGTAGTTTGTTTTTTCACTCAAAAAAGGGTGCACTTATCCAGAGAATAAAGAGTGGACATAAAAGTTGATATAGCGTTTTATTGAACTTGTATTGCTGCGCTAGCTATGAATTACGAATAAAACGCACCTAAAATTATAGGAAAATACAACTTTTTACTACGAGTATTTCACATTTCTTTCCTTTTTTTTTTTTTGCAGTCGCTAATTCCAAAAGACCTTTCTAACTGTCTCCTAGACGATGAACTTGCAAAACTGCTAATGCAATATTTCTATGAAGCAAGCCAAGTTATTGATAAGATGACAAGAGGTCACTCAAAAACGTTAGCACAGAAGGCCTTCTACGACACACTAGGAGGGTAATTTCATACAATCTATTTTATTTCCCTTCGGAAACTATCTAACAAGGCTAATTCTTTCAGATACTTAAAATATTACATGATACCCATTTCAAAGTATTCCTTCTATGGGGGTTTGGTGAAATTGAGAACTGTTCAAAGTATTATCGAATTATTCAGTGAGAGCAAACAGTTTTTGAACACAAATGGAAATGGCTGGAGAGATTCTCTTAGAGATTTGTCTGATTTTGATATACAAATAGAGCCACTTAGGATAGTTATGGACAACGAAGACGAAGACACATCATGTACTCAGCTTGACATGTTAGACGAACGTACTGGCGAGGATGATAACATGATAGTCTCCTTACCACGCCTAGATCCCGAAGAAAATGGTTTTCTTCGGAATATTTGGTTACCGTTTAAACGTAAACGTACCTTTGATTTACAGTCTTCTATGTCTGCATTTGTTCTTTTGAGATATTTCGAATTGACAACGAGGTGTTATAAATTTCAAAGTATCAGTCAGGATTTTTTTAACAAAAGATTCAAAGATTGGTTATTGGAAAATCTTGAGATTCATCTGAAAGACGATGTACTCTATCCTGGACTTGGAGGAATATTAAGAATCATAGAGACACTTCGTAGGAAACGAAATGATTCATTTATTATCGAAGTTAAAACAAATGAAAAACGTCAACGAAAACAGAATTTGAAAAAAATCAAGACTTCTAAACAAAGCCAAGTCGAAAACTCTGCGAAAAACTCGTTAAAGAGTATATTCGAGCCAAAGGATTCAGCAGCTGCTATCGACAGTTTCATGGATGAGACATTTGACCAAAAAGAAACGGATTGCCAACGAAGAAAGTACATTTACATTGCGATCGCAGTATCTGTTTGTCTTGTTTTAATTGTTTTCATAGTTACTGGACTATTTTTGTGCAAGAAGAGATCTTGGAAAAAATCGACAACCTCAAAACCAAAACCAGAATTCAAGAAAACTGGATGGTTTTGTTGTAGAAAACAACCAAAAGACGACGAAGAAGTCTTGTTGTATTCTAAAAACTTCTCTGATAAATCAAAATCGAAGAAATTCTCAAAGAAAAATGGAAGATCATCGAATCTTCAACAACATCAACCAGAATCGACTGTATGTTGTGGACTTTGTACGAATAAAAATACTCCGGCAATTATTGAGACTTCTTCCCTAGATTCCGATTCGGGAAGGGATAATAAAAACAAACCGAAGTCTTCTGCTGCAAAGGCAAACGCGACAAAAACCATAACTGTTGATGAGAAGAAACGATTTAGCATTTCAAAGAAGAATAAACGCAAAGATGGCGAAGACAAACTTCCTCCAGCTAAAAGTGGTATTCTTAAAAAGGGAATATAATTTGTGTAATCAGAAACAATAAGATTTGGATAGGTCAACAGCACACAGTTTTAAATTTAAGTATCATGAAGATAACTCATAAAATTTTTGAATAAAGCCAAAGAAGTTTGACGAACGTGCTTATTTTTTTTTTTAAGAATAAACATTATGTATGTACAGTAGCCCGTGGCGTAATGGTTAGTGCGATGGACTGTCATGCCAGAGGTCTGGTTTTAATACCAGCAGCTACCACCTTAAGTTTTTTTCCGGGCTACTACCTCTTGCGAGGAAGTGACAAATCCTCCAAGAGTATCTCTTGTTTATTGCCAGCCGTTCGGATTCGGCAATAAACTGTAGGTCCCCTCCATTCTTGCAGACACGCACACAGGAATGGTTGAGAGTTGTACGTCACTAGGCCCTGGTTCTTCATGAGCCGTTGTGCCACCAAATTTATTTTTTTCGCAAACAAAAGAATACATGCGTTTCAGCAGGACTGCAGATAATAATAATGTACCTAGAACTAGAAACGCAATTGCGGCTTTCAGTCCTTGCAATTAAAAAATCGCGATCGCAACAAATTATTGCTATGCACGCACTTAAGGTTTTCAGTCGCGCTATTTTCAAATCACAAAAACAACATACCAATTTCATAATCGCAAGTGCGTTTCCAGCCTTAAACTTATATTTTCTGTTTTTTTGCAACGCGCCTTAAGGCTCTCTCAAACGAACACGAAACATTCGCAGCGACGACGAAACTTTCGCTCTGGCTTTGGAGAGCCTTAACTGCTTCTTCGGGCTAGAGAAAACAATTAAGTAGCAAAGCCCTCTCTCGACCGACTAAAGTGTCCCTGTATAAGAAGCTTATAATCCCCGTCCTGCTATATGGTACAGAGGCTTAAACTGTTAACCCCATCAAAGGTGGAAGAGAACGGGTTCTCCGGGTTATTTTTGATCCCGTATGCATAAACGGGGAAAGCAGGCGAAGATACAACAACGAACTATATAGGCTGTTCAGCGACACCGAACTAACCGAAAAGGCGAAAAGTCAACTGAAGTGTCTGGGTTGGGTCATTTAGAGCGAACAGACAACAAATACAAATCTTTAACCAGAAATTTTTTTTACCGCAACTCAAGTGGCGCACGCAAGTGGAAAAGTAACTCAACCAACTTAGCGTACGAAACTGGAGACCTGGAGACAAGCCGGCGAAAAGAAGTTTTTTGCGGAGGCCCTGGTCCACTACGGACTGTAGGCTGTAGCACCAGATTAAGTAAGTAAGATATGTCATCATAAGGAAGTAAGCATATACTAATCGACAACGAGGCTGGTTTGCAATATAATTGTTTCGGTCGGTGTGTATTGGCCGTATGCGAAGCCATATTAATATCCGAAGAAATAAAAACATTTGTTTGGCTTCTTTTGGTGTGATTTCAAGCTGGGCCTCTCTAGGCCCAGTTTCACAATCAAAGGTAGGAAGAGGCACTTAAGTGGCCAAAATGAGCGATAAAGGCTTAGGGCCAGTTTCACAGGTCATACTTAGTGCCAGTTGTACAATTGTGGTTTAAATTTTGATCCGTGGTTCAGGAATTTTAACTCGCCCATTTCGGCGGGTTAACTGAAGTTCAACGATGGTTCAAGGTTCTAATATGCACTAAAAGCCAATTGCATGCCTGAACCATCGTTGAACCACAGTTAATCCGCTGAAATTGGTGAGTTAAAATTCCTGAACCACGGATCAAATATTTGTACAACTGGCCCTTAGCAGAATAAGTGGCATTTAAGTTTTCCATGTTGGAACTTAAGGGTCAACTTTATGATCTAATTCAGAGATGTAAAATAATTACATATATTGTGACTTAAGTACAAGTTAAGTACAAATACCATGTATTTTAAAATTTTAAGTACAAGTACAATTCCATGGTAATTGTACTTAAAATTTTCAAGTACCAGTACCTGTATTTGTACTTGTAATTATAATTCCACAAATGAATTGAAATTTTTGTACTCATTACCTTAGTACTTAAAATTGTTGGACTTAAGTAATGAGTAGGTACAAAATTTTCAATTCTTTTGTGGAATTATAATTACCAGTATAAGTACCGGTACTGGTACTTGCAAGTCTTAAATACAATTACCATGGAATTGTACTTGTACTTAAAATTTTAAAATACAATGTAATTGTACTTAAGCTTTAATTACACAGGCCTGGTCTGAATAAGTGGGACTTAAGCCCCTAACATGCGAGACTTAAGTGCCACTCATTTAGGTAAGTGTGCACTGCGATATTTAAGCCCAGTCGAAGGGAGTAGCACTTAAGTAGCTAATATGGGAAGTAAAACCTAAATATCTCAGTCCACACTAAGCTTAATAAGTTAAGTGGAACTTTGAAACGGGCTCTTACTCTTTATCTTACATATTGGCCACTTAAGTGCCACTGGGCCTTAATCTTTTAGCACACAGTAACCTGAATGAGTGGCAATTAAGACTCCCATGCTGGCCACTTAAGTGAAACTGCTCCTAAAGTTCTCATACGGGAAACTTAGGTGCCAAATATTCCGGTAAGTACGCAATGGCGAAACTGGCCTTTAATGTTCAAAATTTCAAGTTTGAAGTTTGTTAGCTACACGCCAAATTTTTATTTGATATGGTCTAGACTTTGAGGAACAATAATATCCAAATTTCAAGCATTTTAAAAATCTTGTTAAGTATCCAACATTTTTTGTACAGATTGACTGTAGCTACGTTGCCCATAATCTTTTTACTTGGTCTAAATGAATCAAGACAAAATGAAAGCACATTTTATATTTCTTTGCATAATTGGTTCAAAAAATTTTAATTTTGCTTTACAACCAGGTTTTTAGATAATCAATAAAACAAGCCAAAAAATAGAAACTAAATTTTGGACCCAAAATTAGACCTATTTTTTAAAACTTATTTTGCATTACAGTTGCTTATTCCTACATCTATCCCAAATTGTCTTCTGGACGATGAACTTGCTAAAATTCTCATGCAATACTTCTATGAAGCAAACCAAGTGATTGACAAAATGACCACTGGACATTCGAAAACAGTTGCCGAAAAAGCTTTCTTCGATACTTTGGGCGGGTAATTCAAAAATCAAAATGCATTTTAAATTTAAACATTCAAAGATATTTATTTTCAGATATCTAAATTATTACATGATTCCCATTTCGATGTATTCATTCTATGCGGGTCAGATCAAGTTAAGAACAGTTGAAAATATCCTTGAAATATATGACCAGAGTAAAACATTTCTCAACACAAATGGAAATGGCTGGCGACCTCCTATGAAAGATTTCTTGGATTTCGATATTAAAATTGAACCTCTCAGAATAATAATTGACAAATTAGAAGATGATACATCATGCATTCAATTGGAAATGCAGGATTACCGTTCCACTGAGGCTGATGATGATATGATTGTCGCCTTACCGCAACTTGATAGCGAAGAGAAGGGTCTTCTTGGCAATATTTGGCTTCCATTTAAACGAAAATCTACCATTAACTTAAGAGCATATAACTCAGCTTTTATTCTCTTGAGGTATTTTGAATTGACAACTCGATGTTATAACTTCCAAAACATCTGCCAGGATACATTTAATAGAAAATTCAAAAACTGGATTCTAGAGAATCTGGATATTCATTTAAAAGATGAGATTTTCTATCCTGGATTGGGAGCAATATTGAGGATTCTAGAAACCTTTCGCACAGGCAATAGTGACTATGTTGTTATTCAAAAACGTCGAACAACTCAAAACTATAAGGCTCTCGACAATAAAGCTAAACAATTGGAAAGGCATTCTAAAGACTGGATTAAGCAGATACTTGAAAAAACTGAAAATTTAGTTTTCGATGACAACATTGAAGGAACATCTATGCAAAAGGAAGCAGACGATAGCCGTCGAATGATATACATTTACGTAGCAATTACAATAGTTGCTTTACTTTTTGTATTTGTTTTATCGGTTGTTTATATCGTTAAATGGAGTAATACACCACCGAAGGATTCAGATGTTGAAAAAACTCAGAAGAAAAAAAAGATCGTAAGAATAAATGAACAACTCAGGAGGCCTTCGAGCAAAGATGACGAAGAGGTATTATTAGGTCCGGATAGTTCGTCTATCATTTCTTCCCCAGAAATGCCAAAGTCATCATCTAAACCAAAAAATCTAAATTCTTCGAAGAGTGTTAAGAGTCCTTCGAAATCAAACTGCTTCCCCCTTTGCACCAAAAAGAACAGTCTTGAATTTGAAAATCCAATTTCGTCAATGGAGTCAGATTCAGGAAATGACGAAATGCAAACAAACAAAGAAAACGAACAACCCACTTGTTCAAAGTTTGTTGATAGTTCTAAAGCTCGTAAGGTTGGAATTTTAAATGATAAAAAATAGGTGGAAAATTCAGAAAAGGCTATGACCAAACCTGTCGAAAATCTTAGTCCCCGAGTAAACTTGAAAAAAAAACAGAGCTTCTGGTTTTCAAGAAAAACCGGCTTTTTCAAAGCTTATAAGTTTGGAATTGTTGAAGAGAGAAAGAAGAAGCGGCTGGTAGATCAAAACTAAAATATAAAGAGAAAATTTGTGAATAGCCCAAAAAAAGTAACTTTAATTTGAAAGAAGATTGATAAGGGATTTCGGGAAAAAAGCATTCCACAGACTTATTAAGATTTACATAATTTCTTAGGAATTTAAATGTATTTTATAATGTCTGAAAATGAGGTTCATTAAAGTATTTTTTAAAAATATTGTTAAATTATGTTGACACTCATACAAAAGCTTTAAGCTTAAGCTGAAAAAATTTTTGATTTGCTGAAGAAATATTTAATAAACTACATACATAATATTATATTTATAATTATAATTTCATTTTTTTTTTTTTTTTTAATTTTGCAAAATAAGAAAAACAGAATTGAAAAATTGTGAAATTTAAAGAAATATACAAAAATTATACTTAAGTTATTTTTTTTTTTAAATAATTTATATGTGTGATAGAAAAAATTGGTTTTATAAAGGTGTTGGTTCGTATTTGAGTTAAATTATGACTAAAACATAAGTTTTTATAAAGTGAAAAATAATATAATAATAATAATAAAATAAGCTTTTAGAAATAACGTAAAGCTTTATATAAGCTTTAAATAAAACTGCGATCAAGAATGCCTTCTGGGGACAGTTGTTTAAGTTTATGAATTTTAATATGTTTTGGATGATTTTTAAAGTGTCAGACCAAATTATTTGCCTCTTTTGGAATTGTGCTTATCCTCAGGATATTTCTGTTTCAACCAACAGTTCTATCTGCAAAAAGATGGCGTTGCTATGTGTTTGCCTTTGGCTCCCCTAATTGCGGATCTCTGGATGGAGAATTTTGAGAAAAAAGCATTGAATAGCTCAAAAGAAAAACCGAAAGTTTGGTTGAGATATGTGGATGATACTTTTTGCATTATTAAATATTCCGCAATTTCGAATTTCTTACAACACCTCAACTCACAGCATCCAAAGATTAAATTTACGATGGAAAAAGAAATTGGAGAATCAATTGCATTTTTGGATGTAAAAGTGATGCGGAAACAAAATAGCCCATTAGCACACACAGTTTACCGAAAAGATGCGCACACAAACAGATACCTACACGCTACTTCCCACCACCAATTTGAGATCTGTTTTCTCAACACTTGTTCAGCGTGCCCACAGGATATGTGACAATGACCCATATCACCACTGAACTCTTATTGATTGACAAGGTCCTAAAAGCGATAATGGCTATTCCAAAAAAAGAAAGATCGTGGAAGCCAACTCCGTAGCGGGAAAAGGAAGATAGCTAAATAGACAAGAAAGCTTTCCGGCCGTATGTAAGAGGTGTAACTGATAGGGTAAGAAAAATCTTGAAGCGTTATGGTATAAAGTCCATATTTTTACCACCTAAAAAGGTGATTAATTACATTCAGTCACCAAAAGAAAAATTCCCCCTCCAAACACCCGGAGTATATGCGGTACCCTGCAGCTGTGGGTCATCATATGTAGGACAGACTAAGAGGAGCATTGGTACGCGTCTGAAAGAACATATCAGCGCTGTAAGGAAAAAACAAAGAGAAAAGTCCGCCATATGTGAGCATATACTCGAACATCCAGATAAACACCACTGGATCCACTTCGATCAAGCTAAGGTTCTAGCTAACGAGCCTCACTACATCCCTCGTTTGGTTCGCGAAGCGATTGAAATCAAACGACACCACAATTTCAATCGGGACGACAGTTTCAAGCTGTCGCAAACATGGGATCCCATAATAAACAACTCTCGATCGATCCCGTTACCACTTCATACTAACAGGGATGCAGTGCTCCCAACTTGCGTGCCAACAACAACAACAACATCAGCAAGAGACAGAACCTTCAACGCACCGCTACAACCTGCGTAGGCAAAATCGCTCCTAACATTTCTCAGGCAGTTTCCCGGCTCAATGAAATTTGTAGCGAAACGTTCGGGGTGAGTACTGTATTGAACTCGCTTTATATCTATTATTTATTTACGCGGCTAATCCGAAAACCTTAAAATGTCATATATTTGAAACAATTGACTAAGCACCACTAAACGATTCTGATGATCGGCCTGGAGACCGTTAAATAGATATAACTTCAGCCTATAAAACTTGGTGGTAGCTCACTCAAGTTGTTGTTGTTTCATTCAAACCTTCAATATTAATAAGATGGTGCGAAAGCTTGGCAGCCTACACTGCGCGTGTGTTATCACACAAAAACCCTTTCAAAAACTAAATTTATTCCGCTTCTAGTGAAATAGATTTCGATATGTTTTTTTCTTGGTCTAATTCTATGATTATCTTTTTTAAGAGATCATTTATGTTAATATATTTTATATTCAAATGACAAAAAACAGTTGCGGGCTTTCAGGAGACTTCTTCAAAAATTGTTATCCGGATTTTTCTCAGGTATTATCAGGTTAGATTTCGGGCTATTCGCATTTAAAAAAACTTCATCTAAAATATCAGTAATTAGTCAAAGAACGTCATCTATAGTTTCAGTAATAAAGGTCAACCATATATTTTTTTTAATGATTTTTTAAAGTTTTTTTTTTTTTTTTTTTTTAATCATACAAAAAAAATCTATGGCTGACCGATTACTGAAACTAACTGACCTTTTACAAATATAAAGTAACAGATAGTATGCATATTAAGTATTCGAATATCCCGAGTATTCGAATGAACAAGGTCGCTAATGACTTTAACTTTAAGCATTGATACAAAATTTTCTATGTCTGACCAGTGTCTGAAAACAGTTGACCTTTTTTGACAAATTACTAGATAATTAGGGTACTTTTTTGCGAATATCCTAAATATGAAATGTTAAGATAGCTGACATTGCCAATAAATTTCCACTGACATTGCCTCAAATATTGAGACACAGCGTAAACTGAATTTGCCAAGGGACATTAAAGTGTGATTTTCACGAAATAGTCCATACATTAAAGACATTTGACATCGGAAAAATCGCCGAAAAGCTGGATTTTGGTATAAAGTCACTTCAAAAAGTCCCCATCGATATGAGCGCCGCTAACAATTTTACAGGGCGTTAAAGGCCCCCCAAAGTGTTTTTTTGAGGAATACCTCCCTAACGATTTGTAGCTTAGAAAATTTCCTACAAAAACGATTATGACATAAAAAATAACGGGTTTCGAAATAACTCAATAGGCAAAGTTAAGGTTTTAATTTATCTACATACAAAATGGACAAAAATTTATAGGTTGAGTCGAGACAAGAAAAAAATCGTAAGGGAGGGGGTCTATTTCTTCCGTTTAGACAAAAGGGGGCAATTTTCTAAAAAATCGACTAGAAATAGAAAAGAAATCATTAAAAAACAACGCCAAAATTTAAAATGTCACGCTATACTTTTCCTTTAAGCTGGAAGTTAGTTATTTTATTTTGTTTTTAATTTAAATTATTTTACAAAATATTTTTTGAAAAATCAATTTTCAAACCCAAAAGTTGGAAAAAATATTAAAACTTCAAGCTAATTTTGTTCAAAATTTTACATTATTACAAAAATATTTTTGTTTTTAATCTTCGATACTCCTATAAGCTTCTAGGCAAACACTAAAAACCGGATGCATAAATATCTTTTAGTTTTTTGAGAAAATCGATAAGAACATTTTAGTTTACGTACATCTGGCACTGGTTTCAGCACTTATGATACAATTTGTTATAACAGATAGCTCTTAGTTTGTGAAAATTAAGCGCATTATAAAAACCATTGTATGCTAATTATTTTCCGATAACTTCACCTTAAACAAAACTTAAATACGAAAGATAATGCTTTGTTTTTGAGGATTGGTTGGTTCTAGCTTCAAAAAAAAAGGATATTTTTTGGCCCCGATAGACTGTTTTGTTGCTGATTCAAAAAAAAAATATATATATATTTTTTGTATTTTTTCTCATCGAAAAATACATATAAAACCACAAATTTGTTCACTCTACAAAAGAGTCATATGAGGCCGTGAGAAGCAGAGTGGCCTAACTGACTTTTTCTCTTTTTTCAGTAGAGCGAAAACAAAAAACAGCTCTTTTTTAAACAGTAATAACTGTTAATTGAAGTAAGATATTAATGATTTTCTTTTTGTGATATGTCTAGAAATAAGTACAGAATTCTTTGCAATTCATATTTTCACTCAAAGTACCTTTTATAGTTATTTTTAAGTCAGTTAGGCCACTTTGGCACTGAGGAAAAATCAATTTAATTCAATGAAGCAGAAAGATAGGCCAAAACCGTTAATTTAAAAATGCGATTTTTATTTAAATTGTGAAGTTTTTATTTTTAAATGAAGAAATTAAAGTTAATTATTCACTTCCTTATGTCTCAGAACATCAAATAGCTTTTATTTTAGTTAAAATTCCTGAATTGTCCCTCAGAGCTGTATAAAATTGTGTTATATTGGAGTTTTGAATTCAAGGACCTCTGTTAAATCTTTTTTTTCCCGGACTTATTAAGTCTTGCATCAGGATTTAAAACAGTGTTTTCGTTTGAAATATTTTAGATCATTTTTTTACGCTGAAATAATTAAAATATATTTTTTATAAGGGTAAGAGGGACAGTGGCAAAACTGAAGCTATGAGACCTTCCAGGACTTGCACTCGTATGACAACAAATAAAGAAACCGTATGAACAACAGAATATTTATGTGGGCTAGTCATTTTAATAAATCTAATTTAGGGGGAGCTTATCTCAAAGCTTCGGGTTCTGAGCCGCTTGGTCTACGTTCAAGTCAATGAATGAAAAAATATTTCAATTTAAAATTAATATTAGACTAAGTAGGTACAGGTTTGTGATGGCGCCAAGCGTTTTTCAGGAAATATAGGCTCCTACGTATATGATTATCATACAAAGGACAAAACCCCATTTCCATGATTTTCTATTTCATATAATAAAAAATTATATTTTGAGCCCTGTTGAAGTACTTTAGTATTTATAGCTGTTTTGCATTATTCAGTTATGATCTGCAAATTTTTGAAGGATTTTCGAGGTAGCTATCGATCTAATCAATAAAATTGGACTCATATAGCATTACTATTCCATCTGTTAGCTTATAGAAAACTCGGCCTAATCTAATATTTTGAGAAAAACGACAAATGTTAACGCAAAAAGGGCCTGAGAAAGATAGGCCACTCTGGCACTAAACATTTTGAATTTTTTGTGTTTGGCCTAAGTTAAAAATGCGCTTAATTTATATTGTTAAACCGTTTAATCCAAAAATTTTGATGCAGGCATAAAGATAAATACATAAGGATTCAATTTTTGTGAAAAACCGGATTTCGGTAAAAAGTCAGTTAGGCCACTATGCTTCTGACGGCCTGATATGTACTTTTAATATTCTTTTTATTATGTAAAATGTTATTCCATTTCAAGTCAGTTTTTTACAAAATTGCCCCATCCGCCTAAACGGGGGAAATAGACGCCCTTTCATACGATTTTTTTCTTGTCTCCAGTCTCGACCCAACCTACACGCCATATCCTTTTGTTGTATCTTATGCAAAACACCATGTTTATGAAAAAAACTATATGTTCAACATTTGACCTTCAATAACTCTAACGACATGATAGATTATGCAACACTAAAAGAATTCTTATTAGCTGTGTTTTGTTGAGCTGGTTACTGTGCCGATTCTGCAATGTTCCACATTAAGCCATAGAGTTACAGAAGATCAAATGTGCTGTTAACTTGTTGTTGGTAGAATTTGCATGTGAAAATTTTGCTTAATGTGAAGAATTTCTTAATGTGCACATTAAGGAGTTGAACAAAACACATCATTATCGTCTTGGAAATCGTGAAATAGCTATAAATGCAGCCTATAAAATTTCTATTTTGGTTACTTTAGTTCATGAAGCGTTTGGATCTTGTATTTGTAAGAATGAAAAAAAAAAAAAAGGACTGTACCAATTTTCAGCAGTCTGAAGCAGAAGGAATATTGCCTTAAAGAAAGTTCTTACCAAGTTAAGTCAATGCCCTGGAAAGTTTTCTGCAGGAAAAATTTAGACAAGGAAAATTTGGTCCAATACCTAATAACCTTACTTGCAAAAAAGCCTTTCATATTCAATCTACATAAACTTCCACCCACTCCACTCCTTACCCCTCCCTGCACATACCTTACCTACATACATCCTGGGGAACGCAATGAATCCACTGAGATCAGAGTGAGATGGCGCGGTTTTGCCGAATCATCACCCCTTTCTAACCTAACCTATTCATATTCAACATTGCTGGTATTGCAAATTAGCCCATTAGTAAGCGTATCGAACTGGTAAACCGAAGGTCCCAGGATCGAATCTCAAATAAACCAACTGGTTTTTTGTCTCTCGACGTAAATTGACACATATGTTACTGGCGGGGGTCTAGAATCTAGATTATTACGATAATAACACTTTCCTATTCATCTTCTTCCTATTTCATTATGAATTATTGTGATGAACTGTACTTAACAGAAATTGCATATTAACAATGCGCTCATTAGCCAGAAATAGATTAAAACAACAACAGCACCGTCAACAGCAACAGCGGCCGCCATTAATTTAGAATCAAAATAAAATAAATTTGATGACACAACAGCTCATGAAGAACTAGGGCCTAGTGACTTACAGCTCTCAACCATTCCTGTGTGCGTGTCTGCAGGAATGGAGGGGACCTACAGTTTATTGCCGAATCCGAACGGCTAACGAGCGGCACTTTTCTGTGACAGGAGATACTCTTGGAGGATTTGTCAATTCCTCGCAAGAGGCAGTAGCCGTTTTTTTGTCTTTTTTAAATAAAGAGTTGGCGAGGCTGGGGATCGAAACTTAGACCTCCGGCATGACAGTCCATCGCACTAACCATCACGCCACGGCGTGATTTAGAATCAACGTATTTCAATTATGCAAATAATGCAACACAGATAAAAACAGCAACAGCAACGTCAACGGCACCGTTAGGCCTAAGTTCTAAATTTTCTGTTGCTGGTGTGGTACCACGAAGAAAATGCTTTGATTTGAAACGTCAAACAGGTACAAAATATGTAGGTGCTGTTGCTGGTGGCAATGGGCACGTTCAGAAGACATAGGTGCTTAGGAAGCTAGGCAAGTTTCTTGTTTCTGATTGGTCAGCTGTCAAAAATATGCATTCCAATCTAGGCAAATTTTATTGGAAAATGGCTGGAAAGCTAGGTAAGAAATATCTCCCTACATTTCTAGTCAAGTGCATTTATGTCAGAATATCAGCTGATTATATTTTGTCATTAAATAGCAAGCTGAACTTTATTCTTCCGTGACTTGTTTTTTTCACGTTTATCTTAACAGTTTGAAATAAATAAATAAAGATTCAATTTAAACAATACATCATTAGTAAGAAAAGTTTACAAATAATATTACAAAATTCCTAGCTGATTTCTGCCTTGTGTGAAGTGATTCTCAGATAAAAATATTATTAAAAGTACTTTCTTCCTATCAACGGAAGGTAAAGGTTTGAAGTAAAGTTCGTAGTTTGGCATTAATGACAAACTAGGTTCCGGGGTCAAATTTGCGTTCAACCAACGTGATTGACTACATATGAAGTTCCCTATGTCTTCTGAACGTACCCAATGTGTTTGAGAAATTTTCGCTGGCCAGCGTGCTGTTGCTGGTTTAATATGTTTCACGCATTAGTCAACTTGAGATCGGCGCAACGAAACGCCAATTTTTGTCGACTAAATGCCGTTAAAAGCTATTTGAATGAATAAACAAATTGTTTATTTAAGATTGGATCCTGAAAGCCTGGGACCTTCTACTTACCAGTCCCCGAACAATAAGCTAACCTAGAATATAAAAGTAAAATAATGGGCATGACAAAATTTATATGAAATTTGCACTTATTTTTTTTTTCTTTACTGTCTCGACGCAAAAAAAAAAAATGCGTCCTAGCCCTTATTCGCATTATCATCGCAAATCACCCTCCAACTGTATATTTCTATGGCAAACAAACGATTCAAAGAAAGTTATTAAAAAATCTTCCTACGTTCCCCATTATCTAGGTTTTTCGTTTTAAGAGCACACAAAAAATATACTCGCACTAAATAATCACTTCGCTGACCGTATAAAAACTCCTCTGTTCTCTTTGTGACATGCTTCACTGCCCAAATTCAAAGCGAACCCGAACCCTATTTTAAAACCTTCTTCCCCGATGACATATCAATGCTTTTCAACCCTTGCAAACTTATAAATACAAAGAAATATAGTGCAACTGCAAAAAAGAGGAAAAAACAATAGAAATTATTTTTAGGCAAAGAAAAATGAGTTTTCTGTTATTGTGAATTGTGACTTTTGTAGTGTGTGTGGTGATTTTAAGGAGTTTCTTTTTTTGAAATAAAAAAAAAAGTAAAGAGAGAAAAAAAAGCAACCTACAGAAATTAGCCCAATCGCGTTCATATCTATTTAAGCCGTGTGCAACATCGACATGACGTTCATAACCTTTGTGACAATGTATACCATTGTTATCATCGATTGGATTCTTTGCCTTCATGTTCCTGCTTCGACTGCCATCCTGTATGTCCAGATCCTGCAGTTCCTTCAAGCACAACCATTCACCGTCCACCGATACGCGAAAGTTACACAAGTAAATTGTATCCTGAACTCCGCCGGCTATCTCCTCATTTGTGTTTGCATGCGAAGCCTTTGGCAGAGCAATTGTTGTAGACATATTGGAATTATTGTTGCTGTTGTTCGACACTATGGCTGCCGTCGAGCCACCCGATGAGGATGCTGAGGCAATAGTCGAAGATGAAGATGCCGACTGCATTATATTATTATGTTTGCCAGACTTTTTCTGGCTTAAATTGTTATTGTTGAAATTGGATTTCTTAGAATTGGCGACAATCAAAGTTGTGTCTTCGCCAAGGCCACGCATGTTATTGCTTTAAAAGCAGACTTCTTCCAGCAATATTTAATCGGTTCTATAGTTATTTCCTCAGGTCGAACTTTTTTTTAGCGATTTGGTATCTTCCTTATGGACTCAGTAATCAAACCTGGCCAACACAATAGATAGGAAAAATAAGAAGAAGAACAAATTGCGAATTAGGTGGTTTTCTGCGAAAAATCGAAGTCGTACATTAAGCTGACAGATGCGTTCATTACCTTGTAACAAAGTTCATTTTTCAAGAACTTAAAGAATCCAATTAAAAAAAACAACAAAGGTATATACACAATTCAATGCGAAATAGCGATTAAGTAATTAAAAAGGTTGTAAAGTTTCACAAAACTCAATGGAAAATTCTATACTTTTATTCGCCTTTGTCCTGTTGTTTTAGGTTTTTTTTTTTCTTCCTTTCTTTATTTTAATTATTATTTTTTGCACAAATCTATGACTGCGCACAGTGAAATTATCCTTTTTTGTGCAAGCGAGTACGAAGAACTGACTGAAAATGGAACTTTTGAAACTCAACTGAATAAGGGTGGACTGGAAGTGTTGAGAGAATTATTGGTGTGGTGGAAATGTGATATCGATTTTTGTTCAGCTTACAAAGTCGAGGGTAGTAGGGAAGAGAACAGTGAAACAATCAGGGGCTTTGGTTCGTTTTAGGAAATTTATTCCTCTTTGAATGATTCCTGATTTATCGATGCGATGGATTCGGTTTTTACTCTTTAGCAAAGAGGACTAGAGGGTGGTTGTTTTGCCAGGTTTTGGATTTTCATGTTTTTATTCAAAATAAGTTTTGAATGGAGAAAAAAAAATATTTTTTTCAATTTTTTATTTTCACCCCCCATAGTCGATATTAAAATAAAAAAATAAATTTGGTGGCACAACGGCTCATGAAGAACCAGGGCCTAGTGACTTACAACTCTCAACCATTCCTGTGTGCGTGTCTGCAGGAATGGAGGGGACCTACAGTTTATTGCCGAATCCGAACGGCTAAGGTGAGCGGCACTTTTCTATGACAAGAGATACTCTTGGAGGATTTGTCACTTCCTCGCAAGAGGTAGTAGCTCCGAAAAAATCTTAAGGTGGAAGTGGCTGGTATTGAACCCAGACCTCTGGCGTGACAGTCCATCGCACTAACCATTACGCCACGGGCTACTACCCATAGTCGATATTATGTATATTTAATTCTATTCTTGTTCATAATATATGTACGTGTATGTCGGACAGGATAATTACCATACTATAGTACATACATTTGCATAAGACAAAAAAAAACTATGGGAGGAGGGTCTTTATCCCCTTCTTAAATGGAATATTTCCAAGAAAAAAGGTTCTATCGTAATTTAAAATTTTTTCAAAAACTAAAGTATACATATTATGTAAAATAAGGCCAAGAGCACACATGCAACTAAACAGTTTGGTTTCGATTTTGAGTACTAAAGGATTATGTATATGAGACTCCGCGCACATAAACCGGCGCGAACTCCCATATAAGCACATTGTTCTCAAAATCGAAACCAATCTGTTTAGTTGCATGTGCGCGCCTGGCCTAATTTTGTTTTAAAATTCGACTAAAAATTGATATGAAAATTTAATACGCATTTATCAATGATTTCAATTGTCGCTGTAAACATAAACATTTAATTTAAATCCTGTGCCAGCTAAATCACCGCAATAAACCTTTTAAGAGGGATTTAAGACCCCGATGTGAGTTAATTATGTCGTTTGCATTCATTCAATTTCAATTACTAGATTTGACACTCAGGTTGTTGCAAGTAGGATAACACAAACCTACAACCCTCTGGATTTCATTACTTACGTTGAGTTTTTGAGACATTTTGAAAGTTTAAAACTGCAAAAAAAAAAAACAGTTTTATAATTTTTGTATACTGTTGATTTACGGGTCGCACTGTAACTGTATATGTATGTTTTACAAGGGGTGAATATAAAAATACATCGATGAATTGTTCTGGTTAAAAAGAGGGTAAGAGAAAAAATGGATTCATATTTTTGCAATACATTAATGCATGCACCCTTATTAAACACTTTAAATATTTTCTCTTTAATTCTCAAAAGGAGGCGAGAAATAAGAGCAAAACATGGTAAAACAAAAACACACCTACTTGGGCTATTAACCGCTTTAACTTGTTGTTTTATCAGATACAAAAAGGATGAAAGAGGTGAATCAACTGTGAGTTTCCAGGAAAACGATTATATGTATGTAAAAAGACGGCGCTATTTTCATTTTAGAATTAATATTTTTTTATTTTTATACTTTTGCTTGAGGTTTTGTTTTTTGTTACACTTCAGTGGAGAATAAATATAATTAGAATTTAAATATAAAGGATGTCACCGGCTTTAACTGCGCAGTTAATCTGTGTGGTAAAGTAAATGAAGTGGAAGATGAGATTTTTAATTGATGCCTGAAAAAACACAATTAAGAATTAATTAAAACTAAATGGTAACTCAAATGGTTTCTTTTTACGTTTCCATGTTGTATCAACTAGAATATTTGTTCTCTTTTTATTTTTTATCAAGTTTGGTTTTTTTGATGATTCGAATACAAAAATAATATATACCAGTTTCGTGTTTTTTTTTAAGATTAAACAGACACATAGATTATTTTTCAACTCATTAGAAACAAATATTTCACGCAATTTGATACCTTTATAATGAATCAAATACACTCTGTAATTACTCTCCTAAGCTGGATTGCTTGAATCAAATGGAACAAGTACAAGCCTGACATTTATAATGTAAATACAATATGGTTCACTGTGGCGTATGTGGAACATTTCTTTTTGTTCGGGAAAATTAAAATACATATAATAATTCTACCTTTAAATTTGTTCGTTGATTTTTGCGTTGTATAAGATCTCCAAAGAAATGTCTATAAAATTCGCTAAAAAAGCATTTATCTTCGTGTTAATTATGTCTTTAAGATCATTGTAATACATTTAAACAAAATTAACTCAAATAACAACAGTCCTGACAAAAGACCCGAAAATCGGGTATTTTAAGCCTCTACCCCCACCAAAAGATGAAAAAAAAAATCCCAAATAAATGTTCTACTAATGCTTTTTGGCAAATTTTAAAATATTATTATTTTAATATTCTTTGAATGGTATGCACTGGAACGGAGAGCAGCTTCAATGTATGTATGTATGTGCAGCAAACTATCCAGTTGAATTAGGAAATGAGCAAAACTAACAAATTAGAACATGTGTGGGTACCTATGTATATGTGTAAAAGGAAATGAATTTGCAGTCGAGACCGCTTTAAAATTCTATCGTGCTCCTGTAATTACAATCCTCATTGCCAAGCAATCAACCACGAAAGGTCTCAATCAACCTATCTTCCTTTTCACTATTTCATAAGCCATGAACTCAAATTGCATTGCTCTACGAGTTGGTCATTCAGTCAGTATATATCAAAACCTTCTTCGAGAGTAAAGTTCCCCTTGCAGGTCGTGCATCGGAATATGTAAGTCATAACAAAGATAGAGAAATTGGTGGAGTGATTGAATTAATTTGCGTCTTAGAAGGGAACGACAGCATCTAACTGATGAGCCCATTGTCGTACCTGGGCGAAACGCATGGAGTTGAGGTCACTTGAACTTTTAAATTGATATGTAAGTCATATTTTGAACAACTGCCAAGCTAAAATATTCAAAACTCAACATGAAACCTATCCATCTGCGAAGCACTAAAAAATCCTCGTCATAATAATGTACAAAATATACACTGAATATTAAAAAGATGAAATGTTAATATTTAATTCTATTTTATATGTAACAATTGTAGCTTTCCATTATTGAAAGTATTTATAGAATCGGTTCAGCAGTTGTAAAGATTACTTCATAATATACATAGTATGAATAATGAATAATATGAATAATACTTTAAAAACAAATTGTAGAATTTTTTCATTGCAACTTGAGGATGTTTTTATATTAGAATAGTTGCTCTTGCCAAATTATAATATCTAGTATCGTCTTATGGCCGAAACTCGGCCAACAAAAACTGAAACACTCTAGGAAGGAGAAAATTTTTTAATTTTTTTGAAAACATTGATTTATTTTTTTTTTTTAAATATGCAGTGTTCGACAGTACAAAAACAAAAATGACCCACAGTGTGTAAATGCGTGTCTCAAGTACATTCTGCACAACTCCGCAATCGTGGCTTTCCAACCATAAAAAATTTATAGAAATCGGTCAAATTTCAATAATCGGGAAGGTTTCTGAACTGATGATCAAGGATTCGAAAATGGAGCAACTCAGATAATTCTATCTTTACTTTATAAATAAATCATTAGAAACTTTTCCTTGAGATACTGAAAGAAGGAATGCTGGAAAATCGAGTTTAACTAATCTACTGAAACAAAAAAGTAATCCGACAAACAATATTCAATATTTGCTGTTTATTTGGTATTAAAATGACGCCTGTATCGTGTCTTTTAATATGGAGTTCGATTATTTTAGGAAAACGTGCAAAACTTCTCTTATAGGTAATGTAATTAACGAATAAAAAATTTAAAAACTAATTAAGTAAAAAAAAACTTCTATCATTTCATGGGCTCAGGTAAGAGCCATGCTTCTTAAAAGAAATTTTTTCTATTAACTTTAAATGAAAGGTAGGTAGTTGCAGGGCCCTTATCCGTAACTCTTATTTCAGTTTCTTGATAAAATGACAACATTCTATGGTAGGTATAGCTCTTAGGCTCTACACATTAAATTAAAAAATAATATTACCATGACATCATTTTCAAAAAGAGGAAGCCAGACTGTTGTTTATTTTTGTTATAATCTCTTGGGTTATATTTAGCAATAATATCGCAAAATTTATCATGTCATATCAGTGCTTTGCTTGCAAGTAAAAATATTACCAATTAAGTGATGTTGATGAAATATAACTCAAACGATAACAATTTTGTTTGTATCCCAAATGTTTTTGTTTTACCTATGTTGTACCTATGTAGGTACATGAGATTTTTGTTTACTTATTATTATGAAGATGTAGTCTCACTGGTAGCTTGATAAACAAGCCATGAAGCTCCTTTCTGTCGTTTGAAAATTCACATAATAGGAAAATTCATCTTTTTTTAAACAATACCTAGTAGGTACATTTATGATGTATAATCACATTTTGTATACCTAAGAATCCTTATCCTACTCAGCAAAGCACATCTGAAAACAGGTGTCACGTAAAAAAAATTGTCTCCGGCAATCGTTTTCAACAAATTTTTAATTAAATAAAACCAAGCCAGACATGACTTACCAGACTTCTTTATTTTTGGCGTTGATTCAGTTGCAGTCCCTGCATTATTAGCATGACTATTATTTGATGAGATTATTGAACTTATTTGCGAGGATATACTTTCCGAACGACGAAAAGTATCCCGAAGTCGATTCAAAGATGAGATTGATGGTGAATTCGATAGAATTGTTGATGAATCTTCACTTTCTGTGCGAAGAATTAGTGCGCGACTACGATCGTGGCTCATTTTAATTTGGATTTTTAAGCAGATTGTATCTAGATAAATTAGTGGCAGTTAATTCAATATAAATCTAAAAAAGATATTCTTTGTATAAGAGAATATGCTATTTAATCGGAAAAGATAATAAACACTTTTCAAAATCACTCAGTTTGTCTAGAAATACTTTTATTTCTTATAAAAAAAATAACAAAAACACACAAATTCCGCACAAAAAAATGTAAATACGCCCGTCGTAATTTTTTTCTACTGATTTTGGCAGATGTCAGATAAGATTTTTTTGTTTCTTTTTTTTAATGGAGACTGAGGCTCTCAAACCTTCAGAGTTCGGAATTCCATTCGATCAATTTTTGTAGACCCCATTCACACGAGGGAAGAATAGATGCTATTTTATTTACTACTGGTCTTATTAATAAACATTGTCTAACTTTAGACAGCCGTCCAAGTTTTTAAAAAACCTTTCTAATTTTTGCTAAAGTAATCTATCTTTTTATCTTGCTTTAGACAACGTAATCTATTGTCTAAACCTAGAGAAATGCAATATTTTTTTTATTAAAAAAGCATATTTCCGACTGTTTCAAAATACAGCCAAAAATCTAATTAATAAGACCATACGTTTCCATGTGGTATTTAATCGAGCTTGAAACTCACTTCGACCCTTTGTATACCTGCATCGAGTTGAAATTAGCTTGAACCGAGTCGACTCCGCTTCAGGAGCTGGGTCGAGTCGAAATTTATGCTAAAAACCCTGGGTTGAGGAGTTAACTTGAGAAACACCTTATTAAGGCTCTCCCAAACCAACGCGATTAATCGCTGCGACAAAAGAAAACAACAATTAAGGCCTGGTCAAACAGAACGCGGGCCGACGGGACGGTCAATACTTCAACATGGAAGGAAAGAACGCGGCGGGCAAATTTAATTTGTAATTTCTTAAGGCCTGGTCAAACAGAACGCGGGCCGACGGGACGGTCAATACTTCAACATGGAAGGAAAGAACGCGGTGGGCAAATTTTGTTTGTAATTTCTTACAAAGACCGCCCGACCGCGCTCTGTTTGACACGGCCTTAACAACACGTGGTTGTCAAACAAAACAACACGTTGTTGTTTTCTATTGTCGCGGCGATTAATCGCGTTGGTTTGGGAGAGCCTTTACATCTCAATACCATTTCAACTTAACTCAATTTCGAGCTCTCAAATTTTTTTTGGCCAGATATATTTATTAATCATGTTGTTTAGGGTCTCCAAGTTGTGTATGTTCATGTAAATGAATGAAATAAAAAATAAAAATATTAAAATTATTTAAATATTTTATACTTTATTATTTATTAATAAAACTGTCACAACTTATGTTTATAATTTATTTGGCGACGCATTTCGAAATTAAAATTTCATCTTCAGGCGCGAACTTTTGATGTTTTTTATTTGTTTTACCACTTGATGAATTTATGCATGTATATCTTATTGTATAACCGGTGACTGATGTTGTTGTCTCTTTTGTTATTATTTATTTGTCTTATTTTGCTATATATTGATATTTCCTTTTCGTTTTTATTTTTTAGTTAATTGTTGTTATCTATGTTGCGCTTTCTAGTCTTCTGTTACTTAAGTGCAGTGTCATGCAGTGCGTTCGCTTTAAATATTAGTTTGTAGTTGTGAAGTCTGTCTTGTTCTGTCTTATTTGCTTTGTATATCTCCAATTCTTCGAGTGCATCCAGTAAACTTCCTTTCTGACACAGGTGCACAGGTTGAAGATTTGTGTCAAAGTTTGAGTAATTATGGTTATTTTCTATTAGATGTAAAGCGTAATTTGATTTTGTATTTTGTTTTGGCTTATGCTCTTGAAATCTTTCTTGGAAAGTTCTTCCCGTTTGTCCTATATATTATTTATTACAGTCGTCGCATTTAATTGTGTATACTCCTGATAGATCTTTGGTTTCTGTTTTTCTTTTTGGTTGTAGGAGTGAGGAGAGAGCGCCGAGAATTATCCGTGCTTAGCTAAGCCCGAAGGGGATTATATAGCTGTTGTTGCATTTAAAACGTAAATTTTTATCCCCGATAACGTTTTATGTTTATCCAATTCCCTTTGGACTTACAAAAAATCACGGCTTAATTCAACAGTCTTTACTTATGTACCGGTTTGTGTTATGAAGCGAGGGAAATTTCACTACGCTTACTATAAATTTTCATATAAACACGCCTTTTAACACCTCAGCGTTTTAGGCATCGACTTTTCAGATTTTCCAGAAATTTCCAATTAAGTTTTTAACGTTGTCCACTTCATTTTTATTGCTTTCCCCTTTGTTTTCATTGAGATTCACTCACAAATACTTAACACACACAGCACAAGAAAGGAGGTGAAAGGGAACCAAAACCGTCTGGAAAAATCGTGTGAGTTTTGAGGAACAAACTATTTGTTCCATCCTCCTTACTTCTTAGGTACTCCGCTCACCATAGAACAAAAAATCAGGACTGAAAATATCGGGCAATGTAAATTCAGACCAACAGATAAGAACTAATTTAAAAATAACAAATACAATGTTGGGTGTGAATGGCGTTTTCGAGTTTTTTTTTTTACTTTTCGCCAAAAAATCCGTTTTTGGTTTTCTGTGAAAACTTTCAAGACGCCAAACATATCTAGTTTATAAAAAGCCTGTTGTTGTTTTCTGTATTCTTCCTGAACGCGCTCATCAGATCAAAACTCTCCACAAAAAATAAACAACAAAAGTCAGCTGACTACTCTAATATATCTATCCCTCTCGCTCTCTGAATTAAATTTATCTTTCATGCTTTCATCCAAATCCATCGTATTTTTTTGTTCTTGTGCGATAAGAACGTGTGTAAAATTTTTTGAAAAAAAGCAAAGAAGAAAATTCTTTTGGAACGCAAATATTAAACAAATTTATTTTCTGATGTAAGTGTATCTATCCTCAGTTTTTAAAAAATCTTTTATCGGATCGATTTGTATTTTTCGTTTTGTTATTTCCGGGATTTTTTGCACTCAATCTCAGTGAAGATTAGTCAATCATTTCAACAAAGAAAAACATTTATTTGGATTCCAAGCGAGGTAATTTATCTTTTAAAGCTGTTTTTGTTTTAAAAAGACCATTAACCTAATAAAATGTTTTGTTTATACATTTGTGACTAACATGTTTTCATCATAAATAACTCGGCCATATTGTTTAAAGTGCATCGAAATTTTAAGATAATGAACAATGTGCTGAACCAGACGGGGGTTTCTATTTAGTTGCTCTTACAAAATTATCCCTTGATAATGAAATCACTCTCCAATAACGTTTTGTGATAAACAATAAAACGGTTGGTGCTTGGCCAAGTGATATACAATAAACATCTAGACGTTCAGCTATTTAGTGCTGAGTGCAAAACCACGTCTATAATGGACGACTTTATTCATCCATTTGCACGGAACTAAGCTATGGGAGCGTATCACCCAATATCGTCATCGTTGTCACAATGGAGGAGTTTAATGGCGGCCACAAACAGAATTTCGATAGCTCGTTGTCATTGTAATTGCAAACAAATTAGCGAAAAGCAAACTGTATCAGTTGAGTTTGCATTTCCATTTCCAATTGATCGGGTGTTTCTCTATACCTACATAGTTTTTTCTACGTCTCGATTCTTTTAAGTGTTGTTCTTGCGGGGGCTGTCGCAAGGTTTTCTATTCGCACCTGATAATATTTTGTACAGAAAAACACGTTTTCAAGTTGTTTTTCAAAAAGAAAAAAAATATTCTCGTTAGAACTGATTTGTTTTTTTTTTATTTTGTATCAAGTTAGAGTGTTATTTTATTAAAGATTCATTTTGGAGGCCACGACCCAGAGTGAGTAACTTTTTGTTTATTTACTTTTTTATCGTGTGCCTTTGCAAGTTTCAGAAGATGTTGGGCTTTCATTCAGCTAAAAAATTATACGAAAAAAATGCAAATTTATTGACGTAGAGTATTTTTATTTACTAAGGTTTAGGGTAGATGTACAATTATCCGGTCAATAGATTGTCTTATCACTTTCCATCAAATCATTAATAGTAAAAAAAAAAAAATATTTTTGTTGTCAAATAAATTGTAAAGTAGCACCTACACATTTACAAAGTGTTAAAACAATCTGACAATGTGCATTAGCTCTTAAAGTAACTGATTTGTAATGTAGAGTGAATAACCATCCAAAAAAAATTTCTGATTTTACCAATTATAATCGTAATGTAATATGAAAATTATTGGACCATTGAATTCAAAACATTCTTTTACATCAGCTTGCGGCATAAATTTTTGTTGGTTGATTTTCACCGTCAAAAAATTATTATGTGCTCTTAAAGTATTAAAAATGTTGAAATTTTTACGAGAAATAGAGCTATGATATCAGGACAACTTGCACACCACCTGCAATAACCTCATTGAGACTTGAGCATAGTAATCTCGCAATCATAAAAAGTAACGCGCGAAAAAAAATTTCTAATTTTTTAAAAATGATTTTCGTTGAACATATATTGTTTTTTTTTTCTGCGAGAAGATTTTGGTCAGATACATATTGTATCTCATTTTGAATGAAATAAAATGTACGACTGTATCGCACAAACTTGCTCTTGTGGTAGAAGTTTCTTCGAATTTTAAGGCTTGAGTGTACCTATTATAAGTCAATAATTTTTTTATGGGAGCCTCGAGTTTAAACTAGTATTATACATTTAACTTAGAGCTTAAATTGAAAAATAATTAAAAATCAACATAATGTAATTCGAAATAAATTTATTAAAAAAATCTTCTTAAATTGTTTTGAGAGCTAAAAAAAATACACCATCTGATTTCTTTAACTAATCTTAGTTTAAGAGAAAAAAAATTTTAAATCGTAGGAGCGGTTTTTTTTTAAATAATTTTTTATATACCTATAAAATTTTGTAAAAATGTTTAAGAAAAAAAAATTGGTACACAATTTTTTAGTACATATTAATTTATGTTGCATTAATAATTAAATTAAGAAAAAAATTATCTACCCGGTTTTGAATTATCGAATTTTCAAAAAAAAACTGAAATTTTTTTAAAAATCCAAAATTGTTTTTTTTTTGAAAATTTTGATATGCAGTATGATTTCAATTTTTGAGAATCTTTTGTATACAAAATTTAATTTAAATCGGTTAGACACATAATGAGATAGTCCAAATTAAAGAAAATGGCTCTATGAGATGTACTCTTAATACCGGATAACTGTACATTTTGTTTTTAGTAGATCCTAGATTATACTAATATTAGTATTAAGAAAAACCGTAGGAGTCGTTTTCGAGAAAATTTATATTTTCTGTAACGGTATTTTAACATTTATATGGAAGGTACCGTTAATTTTGACTGTAAGAAAAATGTTTGTCCAAAATATTTTATATAATGTTAAAAAACCGTTTGTTACCAAGTTTTATGAAAATCAACCAAGTCTTTTTCGAAATATAAAAAGTTTCAACAAAATTTTGAAACTTTTTTTAAAAATCAAAAAAAAAAAAATGAAAATATTGGAATACTTATTATGTATTTAATTTTTTCAGAAGATTCTCCATAAAAAAAAATTATCAAAATAAGTACCGTTATTTTCGGTCCTAAAAAGAATATGAAAAAACGTGTTGGGGGAATGTTCCTAAAAAAATGTAGGCTGTAGGCGAGTCCACAGACATACAGACAGACGGACGTAATTGCGAGACCCACTTTTTTCGTCTATCATCGAAATTTCAAGTTTGATCAAAATTTCGAGTTCAATTTTTTTTACGAATCCAAAACTTAGAATATAGTACCTATATGTCGCAAGTGTAAATGCAATTTTTTGTATTTTTAAGTAATTTTTGTATGTATTCGTTTATTTTGTATAATTTGGTTTAAATGAAAATCTCATTAACTCTTAAAAAGGTCTTGTACGAAATTAATTTTAAATTTTAAAAACTACCCTTAAATTTTTTGTTTGACATTTAGTTGCTGAGATATTGATGATCAAAAAAAAAAACGAAACTTTTTCTCTCAAAGTCAGATACCTGACCAAAATCCTGATTCAGAAAACTCAAATTAAATACGGGAAAACATTTTTTACGACTCTGTGCACTCTTCAAAAAGAAAATTCTATAAAATCTCAAAACAACGAAATTGGAATATTTTTTGTTTATTCTCGATTGAACCATTTTGTCAGAGATACAATTCTTCAAAAAACACCAAAGGTAATTCAGTCATTCACAGCTGTGTATCAAGCTAATACTAAATTCATTCGATTTTTAAAGTAATGATTAAAAGAGTATGCATAAACAATTTTGCATTATTTCGTCTTTAAATTTAATCACAACAAAGACAAAACGATAACTATTAACCGCAATCAACACTTGTTTTATCAGCTGGATATATGTAATACTTAAAATAAATTCAAGGGCTCAAGTTCGGTTAAATTATTTCGAGTTGTGGTTTTTGTCATACTGTTCCAAACATCATTTTAAATATTATTCAATTTTTATAAAGATAAAAATGAAACGTAGACAAAGTTACGAAAAGTTCTATTATTTTTTTTTAATTTTCTAGGTTTTTTTTACAAACTTATGGTGAGAACTATTTGCCCATAAAGTTGTGATTTCTTTGACGTGCTTCAACTATTTAGTGTCAAAGTTAAATTTTCGTGCATGCATTTTATCAACAAAACAAAAATCTTTTGTTTGAAACACGAAAACATGATTTTTTAAGGTTTTGACAAACGATATGTTTTGTTGTAATATATTGTTGAAAAACTACAATACTTATCAATTTAAATTGAAAACAGGAAGGACATACATTATGTGCTATTTTCTGTATATGTAAATCCCCGAGATAATAATTTCTTTTACAATTACAGATTAGCTACCGGCTATTCGCACAAAGCTCTTATTTAATAATAACATTTTAAATTGAAGCAAAATAATAATGAGATATAAAATGAGAAACTGTTACTTTGTTTGATTGATTTTAAGCAAATTCTAAAAGTACTCCACTGTCTTATGCGTATTTTATGACAGATTCTGTGAAGATTCAATTTTTCAAATAAAAACTTATTGAATAAAGTCGAATATGTAGGTATAACGTTGCTTTTTTAAAAGTAAATCTCCTCTTTGTTGAACATTTAAATTTGTCGAATCACGTTTGTAGCACAGTTCAAAATTCCGATTGAATGAATTTTATATATAAAGTCATTGGCTTTTGTTGGGCTATTGCTATTGAAATAAATAATTTCTCTCTTCCAAGAAAAGAGATCAGATTTGTATCTACTTAATCGTATCGTAGCATCGTCGAAGCTCTCGCGTTTGTTGTTTTTTTTGTTTTTCTCTACTTTATTGGCAAAGTAACAAAAAAGGTGCCGCTTGTCCTATCATATGTGAGTTCATGTAGAATTTAAACACGCTTGGGGGGCTGGCTGCGCTAATTCAGTTGGCAGTGATGCAGGGTTAGTGATAAGACGTAAGACATATTTCCTTCGTTTTAGCACCGGGTGTCATTTTAAACTTGCGACATATTTTTTATTTATTGTTTCTTTAAAATATATAATATTATAAAGTAGGTAATTTTAATTGCGGTGTAAAATTTCATTTTCGATTAGTTCTCGTTTTTTGTGGGTTTTAATGTTTAATATTAATATTTCGCCACAAAATAAGTGTCTGCGGTTTGTAAATTAATATCGGTTAAAGTAATATACATTTTATTTGAATATAAAAAGTGAATTAAATATGTTTTGACAGAGATAATCATTTCACTAAATTCAAATACATACCTCAACATACATATTTCTTGATGTGCGCTTGAAAGGAAATCAATTATTTTGTTTGCCTATCTTTCTGTTTTGCGGTGGCAGTTAGAAACAAGTGTTATAGAGTTAAATTTATGAATTAATCTTATATTTGACATCTTCGTTTAGCAATGAAAAACTATTATATCACCGTTTCTTCAATTTTTAAAAATAAAAACAAAAAAAAACACTCCAATAATTTGTCAATACTAAAACAAATAGGATTTTAATTTTTTGGTACTGGAAATTATGATCTTTTTAATTTGCAAAGTAAAGTCCAAAATTTAGTTTTCTTTTGTTTAGAATTAATCCGATTTACAAAAAAAATTTAGGCATGATTCAAAAAGACTTGGCCTCGCAACCAGCGGAGAAGTGGTACGCGGCAAAAAAAAACAAATAATAAAATAATGAGACATATTCATAAAATATACGCCCGCCAGACGCCATTTTAGCATTTTTTAATGCATTTTTCAACTTAAAACTTTAAAAACATTTTTCTTTTCAAATATAACCAAATAAATGATACACCAAAAATTCAGAAAAAATCGCCTGATTATAAAAATCTAGGTCGAAGACGTTTTTCTTTCAGCCTTATGCCTGCCAGATGCCGTTTTAGTTGAAAAATGCATTAAAAAAATGCTAAAATGGCGTCTGGCAGGCATAAGGCTGAAAACAAAACGTCTTGGACCTACATTTATATAATCAAGCGATTTTTTCTGATTTTTTGGTGTATCGTTCATTTGGTTATACCTCAAAGGACAGAAGTTAATTTTCTGCTATCTTTGGAGCCATCTTGCGGTGCGAAGGCTGAAACCAAAAGGTCTGGGACCTACATATTTGTAATCAGAACTATTCTGATGTTTTTATGTATCACTGATGTGGTTATATCTGAAACTTCCAAAGTTGATTTTTCACCCTCTTTTGGGGGCGTCTGGCAAGGGGAAAGCTGGAAGTAAAACGGCTATAGGACTTAACTATTTTTAATCAGTGCACAATCATTTATTGTTTATATATAAATTCAAGTGGTTATACCTCCGGCATCTAAATCGGAAAAATTACCCTTTTCGAACGCCTACCCCCACCCCCGGCTGAAAAAAAAACCTGCCAGACGGTTGATTTTGATATAATAATGCGTATACCTACACATACATGCACATGAATTTTGGTTATACCTCACTGCCAAAATTTGCTACCGGCTCTATGTCTATTAAGAGTTGACAGTCTATAAATAGTTAGGTGGCGCTAATATTTGCACTCTGATGTTCGATTTTAAGCAAGAAGTAACACAGACGTTATCAGCTACTTTATAAATATTTATTTTAATTATCAAGAAAATTACTTAATCGATTGCAATAAGCAGTTCCATATAACAAAATCGGTTCTTTTTCTCCTTAAAATGCTTTGATCTCAACTTCATAATGTACGTTAATATATACGTTATACTTATACATATGTACAAATATATGTTTATATATCGACTGGTTTACAAAACAATAACTTACCAATAATTCCGTTTTGCACTTGTCTGGTAATTGAACTTTTACGTTCAAGTGAGTATAGCGAGTTTTTAATTTGCAATTTGCATAAGATCGTGACAATAACAACAAAATTGAATTGAGGAGGGACTTTGCCAAAGGCGAAATAAACATGTTTTGAAGCTAAATAAATATTCTGATGCTCAATTACGCATTTACAATAAACAGGCCCATAACTAATTTATTTCTTTCTCCAAAATCAAATGAATACAGTTTGGTCATACATATGTTTGTGCGACCAGTCAACGATGGTCACCACAAAGCTCAATGAGAGTGTTAAGAAGTCTTCACTCTAGAAATCTTTAAATTATGTTTATAACCCTGTTTAACAACCGGTTCATTTTTAATATAGTGATTAGATTTCTCAATTCTACAAAGGGTTAATGATCTCGTGATAATGCTGTCTATATATGCACAATCAGATAGTTTAAATATTTAACTATTCAACAAGCTTATCATAAATCAATAGAATTAAAATTTAAATCCTAATGATTTTCGAGTGGCCACTTGTAACGTGTGCAATATTTCAAGCCCCCTGTATCATTACAGTCGATTGCGTAATTTGCACTACCTATTTTGTTACTAGGGGTTCATTGTCACTACAGAAGGACAATGGGCTTAAAACCACATACATCATAATTTAAATGGACAAAAGGATTGAAGTTGTCTATTAATAGAAAAGAATTTTAAGCATTTAACTCCCAAATAAACATGCCGAATATTTATGTTCCTTCCCGCCCCTATCTTACGGAGTTTTTGAAGACACTACTGTATCTTATCAAAAAATAAAACCATACGCAGTGATAACATACGTCAAAAAGGCATCAGTCTGGAACAAAACACCACCAGCGGGTGCCCGATTGAAAAGGTTTGCCATTCACAGTCAGTGTTTAGCCATCCATTGAGGAAGTTGAACCAATCAAAAGTTTTTTTTTTTTTCTTTCTTAATATTGTTTTGCATTTCTTTTGTTTTATGCAACATTTTGTTGGTTGGTTGTGGAGAAACAAAGTAATGAAAAAGGTAATTAAAGAGAAAATTACATCTTTTACACTCGTTTCCTGTTGTGAATCGATCAAAATGCAGTTTATGTTTATCCACCAAGTTGAATAACTTTTTTAGTGCTTTAATATTGACTTAACGAAAAAATTGTTAGTGATCTTTAAAAAAAATTCAAACTTGAAATAATATATGTAAATATCGTGTGAAAATATTCAGAACCGAAATTCCAACAAAAATCTGAAAGATAAGCCGGCTCTTAGAATTTCTGAAATTTGTAAATGTGAAAAAAATACATACGATTGAATTATATAACTTAACGAAAAATTTTGTGCAAAAGCTGATTATGATTAAAGTTAGAATGTTAAGTTCAATGTTCAGAAAACAAGAGTGTTAAACACTCAAAGTTTTTATTGAGCTTTATTGAAAAATACCGTTTTAAGTGCGAGCTTTCTTGAGTTTCATTTTTCGAAGAGCTTTTAACTACAGAATAATCCTTAAATTTATGTACACACTCGTTTACAAGTTGAAAACTTTCTTCTATGAAATATTATGTTCTGGAAAACTCTAAATCAAAATAAAAAACAAATATTTGTATGTGCCAGTTTTTTAGGAGAAAGAAAGAGAAATTTAAAAAGCTTTAAAATCGTATATTTGAAACTACTGCAAAAGCTAATTAAATAAAAATTTAAAATTGGCAGAAAACTTTTCGTGAATGGGATGCGGTCAGCAACACTCAAAAAAAAAAGTTGAATAAAACCCAAAATACAAATCATGTGGCTGTGTGTCCATGTCCATTTGATCCAACACACATATTTATGTATTTAGTCAAGGTTTTTTATAGTTTTTGAAACACATCTTCAGTCAAGAATTACGCTTTTTTCAGTTTCGGTTCGACCTTTTTTCTCCATACTGGTGATTTTTGACGTGTTTGTTTGTCAATTTTTTTGGATAAGAAATATTAAAAGACAAATATAATATAAAAATCAAAATTAAAATATGTATATCTATGTAACATAAAAATCCAATAACGACGCAAAAAATAATTTTAGCATAGAACTATTTATGTTGACTTTTTATTCAATGTTAGTCCGGTATTACACGGAGCGTGTTTAGCCTCGCGTGAATGAAGTGCAAAAGAGAAAGAAAGAACGAAAAGATGAAGCATAAATAAATCTATCTGAACACGCACGGGTAGAAATTTCCTTGTGTGTTTTTGACGTTTCTTTTTCTACTCTTTCTTTGATTTTGGGATTTGCTTTATTTCATTTTGGATGTTGATGAATGAGCACAGATTAAAATGGCGGAGAAATTCAAATGGAGCAAGGAATTACCGTCCGAGCTCATTTTGAATTATAAAATGCACCCCATTCCCATTTGTTAGATCTTCGGCTTCCATTTTTGCTATCAAAATTAATTTTTTGTTGAAAATAATACTGGGCAAAGAAGATAAAATGAAAAACCTGTCAAATAAACGCGCAGTACTAAAATGAGAAAAAGGCTTCGTGTAATAACATGCGCGTCACGGAATGAATGTTCAAAAGAAAAAGAAACCAAGAGTTGCGCGTGAAACTCACGCGCCATGTAATACCGGGATAGTTTTTTGGTCGGAACATACACCAGAATTTAGGGTTCTCCCAAACCAACGCGAATGCTCGGGGCGATGAACGAAAACAACAATAACAACACGTGGTTGTCAAACAAAACAACACGTTATTATTGTTTTCGTTCGTGGCGCTGAATATTCGCGTTGGTTTGGGAGAGCCTTTATGCGTAAAATTGAATTATTCAGAATTAATATTTTTTTTTATAAAAGTCATTTTTTAATTAATTAGCCAGTTCACGTTTCTGAGATCTCACTGAGCAAGTTCTATCAGCTCCAGTGAGCAGAAGGAAAAGCCTGGGGCCGAATAATCGCATCAGTGAGCTCTTTGGGTCACTGAATTATTTCAATTGGCACTACTCTCTACAATGTATTTTAAATGCCAATATGAAATATTTCTGTCAAAACCAATTTCCATCTCTTTTTTTATAAATTAATCAACTGCGACAAAGAATAATTGAGCAAGCGAATCCAAAAAATATCGTCTCAGTTTTTTGACAGCAAAAGCGAGGAATCTCACTGAGGACGTTCAGATTTCTGAGATTGCTGATGTCTCTGAGATCTCAGTGAGCTTGAGAAACTAAACTGGCTAAATAAAAAATTGATTGATTTAAGTTTTAGTGTAGCGTTCATTTTTAACAGTTTGTTTTTATTTAGACATTTTAAATTTTCTTTGCGAAAAAATTTATTTTTGCTCGGAATATTGCAATTTACCCGAAAAAAAGTGGAAGCATAGAATAACATCATAGAGTTCATAGACAACATAAAGTGCTCAAGAAAATACAAATATTTTTTTTTTTGTTGTCTACGTTAGTCGAATTTATGTGACAGGTATGTCGTGATTTAATACAAATATTGAATAAAGAACACAACCCCTGATGAAGTAAGGAATTCTTACGAAACGTTGGGTAAAGAATGGAATAAAGTTTTCCAAATTCAAATAGATCAAAAGAGCCTACTAAAATATAGTCAAATATAGTTTTAAAAAAAAAATTGGGGAAACACATACAAGAATTTAATTTTTGTTTTTATTTATTTCAATAAATAAGTTATTTTTCTTATTACAAAATTGGTCTAGTCTTTTCAAAGATATACGGGATTTAACCTTACTTTACAAGGCAATTTTCTCAAAAAATGTGAATACCCTATTTGTGTTGTGTTAAATTTTTGCCGAAAACCTGAAAAGCAGTTTTCTTGCAATAACTTTCGTCAGCAAAGAATTTTAATCAAAATCGTTTGATACATTTTTGAGAAAATTTGAATAAACAAAAATCTTTGTGTGGGAGCTCCTCTTTTCTATATGAACTACATAAAACAAAACTTCGAATTTCTTCTCTAAGAAATCATACAAATTATAGTGGATGCACAGCCCAACCAACCCACTTTATTCATCAACTGCACTTCGAATTCCTTCAAGTGGTTTTAGAGAAAAAGACAACAGAAGTAAAGTGCGCCTAGTATACAAGTGAAGCTTAACTTGAAGTTATCATAGATACGATATGCATTCCATGAACTCCAATTTTATATATAAAACGTCAATGCAAATATTTAACCCACGCCATTCCTGTCAATCATTATAAGCCTTTTAATTAAAATTTAAAAAAATGATCTAATATATTTTGTGTTGAAGATATTCATTAATCAATACCAAACACAATACCGTTCTAGCTTCAACTTAAATAAATAAAAAATAAATACAAAATTTTAAACATTATGCGTTATCATTATTTGAAAAGGAATTAAGATTTTAGAGTGATCAATATTAACAACGTCAGAACGTGACCAATAAAGCATTGAAGATAATTTATTTTTTCACTGTCATAATCTATGCGTTCTGGATTTTATTGACGTTTTAAGTAAAATCAAATAAATTAGCGGCTCTCACGTACAACAGATAAACATTGCATTTCAAGTGGCAATCAATATGATGTATATATGTACATTATTATATATTTATTTTTGTTTGTTTAATTTTTTTAAACTCACGCACCGAAGGTCAAGTTTGTTTAGTTCTATATTTAAACATAGCGTTCTAATCAAAAGAAAAAAGTTGTTTTTGACCTTGGAGATATGTAGATTATTTGATAAAGAATTAGGAAATCAAGTTAGTCCAGTTTCATATCTTAATCACTAAATCATAAATTTATTCATTTTAAATGTACATAATGAAGTGCATAAAGCACTTAACGTCCCAAAAACTACATTCTACGTATACTTATTGTTAATGTTCGTTCTTTACAAATATAAAATTTAGTTAAAAAAAAAGTAATGCGCAAGCAGTAGCAATATGAAATTAACTTTGTTTCCCACTTTCTCTTTACAGACTGCTGAAATCGCTTCATGTAAATATCAGCTTCATCTGAATTAAAACTACGAATTTATGGTCTGCTGTTAGAGTTTGTCAAAGAGAATTAACAAACACAATCGTATATCATGACAAGGACATCATAGAAATCCTACGTTATATATAAAACTTTAAAAATATCATATTGTGATAATTAATAGAGTTGTTATTAAATAATCAAAATGAACTCATCAACCAGTTTCCTCGATGACCAAATTGTGTATTTATACACACAATTGGTAAACTCATATATGCCCGACTTTGTCAAATCATTCGAATATACACCATGGGTCTTCTCATTACTGGGATCTGTTGTAATTGGTTTAGCTGGAATATTACCATTGATCATTATACCATCACATGATGAGTCAAAAGAAAAAAAAGGCGATTATAAAGATCGTAAGTATTTTTATGAAAAATTATTATATTGTATTTCAATTTTCATTTTTCTTTTTCGTTAATCTATTTATTTTTTTCTATAAACGACCTTATTTTTTTAATTTCAAACTGTCATTTCTCCTCATCTAGAGAAAAATTTATAAAAATATAATTTGATTTGTTGTCTACCTTTGCACTGAGGCTGCAGTTCAAGTGCACTTAGAATGTATAGTTTCATTGTAATTCAGTTAGGAATAAAACGTAATGGTTTTGTTTCGGGTGTGATATTTGCTCACATATAATTCTGTTAGATTATCCTCCTGCCTGCGTCTTATTTATAACTCATACAACAAATTGTAAATAAATATAATTTATCAATGCCTCTGCTAAATTCTAGTTTTATTATTCTCCAACTAATCACAGTACAGTAATTAACTGTATCTATTGTATTTTAATAAAAAAAAAAACTACTACTACTACTTATCTCAAATTAGTCACATATGAAAACACATCTGGGAAAAAATGTCTACTGGCTGAAACATGGCACCCAGTTGTATGTACATATTTATTTCAATGGCCGTGTTGTTATCATAGTTTGCACACGTTATTTCCGAAACAATAATTTGTGTAAAATGATTGCCCAAGATTTTTTAGTTATGAAAACAATAAAATAGTGGAACTTCATACTTATTCATTCATATATTTATAGATTTTGGATTTACTTAATGTTGATCCTAATCACGCGACTGTTGTTCCTTAGCACTGGTTATTGGTTGGTTGCGACAAGTTGTAAGTAATGTCTAGATGCAGTTGCATTTGCAAAAAATGTTTGTAGGTAATGTGTCAAATACTTTTATTGATTTCCCATCTTTACACTTTACACTGAGAATCTATTTCGTGAAGATTCTTTGTAATATAATCGTCTTGTTTAAGTTTTATAAAATCTCCTTATCCATCTAAGTATGGTCGAGTTCGTAAAAGTAAAACTTCGGCAACACTGTCACATTAAAGTCGCATTTCTGCAGACAAATGCCAGTCTGTTTCAAATTTTGTTCACTGTTTTAGAAGCGCTGATGTTTTTCTCAGTATTGAAATCGAATTTGCCCAAAATGTATATAACTACTACCATTTTTTTGCAATTGTTTCCTTTTTGAATGGGGGTTCAAATTGTTTTGTTCTCTGCAAAGCTAATTTTTATTTGCGATATATGGCGGTACTATAGGGCAAGTTATGGATTCGTGCAAAAAATCGAACTCGAGATAACAATCAATCTTGACATTACGATGATTGAGAAAACGAAAAAAGTGGGTCCCGCAATTCCGCCTGTCTGTCTGTGTGTGTCTGTATGTCTGTCTGTACCTCGGCCTACAGCCTAAACCACTGAAGCGATTTTCTTCAAACTTGGAGCATAAGATTTTTGGATGATTCCCTAGAGGGGAAATCGAGATTTTTTTTAGCTCAAAAAATAACGGTACTTGCCATAGGACCATTTTAAAAAAAGTTATTTATCTCAAAAACCGGCTCTAACTATTTTTTTTTAATTTATTGTGTGTACTAGTAGTGGTATGGTCTATATTTTGTAGAAAAAATATTTACCGAAAACCGTTATTAACGGTACCTGCCATAAAACTGTTTTTTTTTATTTTCGATTTTCTCGTTAACCGCTTAACCGATTTTGATCAAAATTTTTACTTAAGAGGTCGTTTCAAGTGTAAATAATACTGCTTACAAATATTTTCAAAAAAATATTTTCTGGATTTTTAAAAAAAAGTTAAAATTTTTTTTTTGAAAAATTAATTTTTCGAAAACGAGTTGATGAATTTTTTTGAAATTATGGTTTTAGCTGTATGTTATTATATTCTTGAAAATGGCATACAAATTTCAAGAAATTTTATATATATAAAATTATTTTTTTAAGAAAACCGAGTCAACGATTTTCTAAATTTTTTCTGCATAAATTCACATTTTATCAAGAGTTGAGATGGCGTTCTCTATTCTAAAATTAAAACATTTTAAGTACTTGTTTTATCAATTTAAAGAACGTGTTTCATGCTTTTTTTCTATATTTAAATTTCTATTCTTATATAAATTAAATTATTAAATGCGTAAATACATATAATTATTAATTATGTGTTAATATATTACACTCAATCTTTAAAATTGGAAGAAACTTTTACTACAAGAGCAAGTTCGTGCGACCCAGTCGTGCATTTTATTTTATAAAGCTTGAGTGCTTAGCGTATGACAGTGTTAAATTTATTAACTTCCCATTGGAAGTTATTGTAGGTAATCGGTTTCGATTTGTCGAATTACAAATTTTGACATTTCTTCACGTTTCGAGGTGTCTGTTGTCATTGTTTTTAGAGAGATGTCTGTGTACCATGTGTGTACTTACGTTCGGAAGCTTTTTTTCGTCGACGATATCTCGAGAACAAATAGAGATATCGACTTGGAATAAATTTTAGTTTACAGATAATGTGGCCATAACGTACAGAAAGGATTTTCAGAAAAATTCAATTAGCGGTTTTCTTATTAAAGTTATTATCATTATTTTTCTCGAATATCTCGAGAACAAACAATGCTATCGCCTACGGCCTGGTTTTATTCTTTGCATAATTACGTAGTGAAAAATTGTTAAGACCTAAAAAAAATCACCCCACAGTTTTATTTTTTTTAAATAAAAAAAAAACATTAAAAAATTGTTAACAAAATATCGAATATCTTGAGATCACACAAAGATATTAACTTCGGGGTATGTTTATATTTTACGCAGTGCCAGTTTGTAAAAAAATTCAATTGACGGTTTTTTTCATTGTTAAAAAATGTTATTCTGCTCGAATGTCTCGAGAACAACCAATGTCCAATGATTTCAACTCCCGGATAATTTTAGTCTACCCATAATACCATAATAAGTAATTGACAAACTTTGTACAGAAAATTCAATTGACGGTTTTTTTCTAGGCCTAAAAAAAACTTAAAGAAACTGCTTGCCTTGTCTTCCCTTGATTGCACAACTGATAAGTTTTTCGAAGATTTTTAAGTGGTAATTTTTTTTATAAAAAATAACATAGGATGTCTTGTTTCAAAGGGAACCCATGGGAAGTTATCAGTGTGGTTCACACCCATCGCCTTTTTGATTTACTTATTGAACAATTCCCTTATGCGTCCCTTCTTTCCTTTAGTTAAAAATATCTTTCCATCTCCTACTCCGAACCTAGTTAGTAACACATAAAGCTCTTCATCTGATTTTATGATTATGATTTTTAAACTTTAAACAACGTTTCTAAATTTTGTTCAATTATTTTACAATTTTTATGTTTATGCAATTTCATTGTAAAAAAAATTTTCCTAATTTTTAAAATTCCATTTCAACAGCTGCTGAATCAAAGTTCCTGAAAGTACTCCTTAGTTTTGCAGTAGGTGGTTTGTTGGGTGATGTATTCCTTCACTTGCTGCCCGAAGCTTGGGAAAGTGATATTACATCAGGTAATTTTTAAAAAGTTTAACAAATATTTAAAACGAAAAAAGTTAAAAAAATACATAATATACAGAATCAGGTCATCCTTCAATGCGCAGTGGCTTGTGGGTGCTATCGGGTATTTTAATTTTCACAATAGTCGAGAAAATATTTTCTGGCTATACAAATGCTGATGACTCAAATCCCCAACCAAAGTGTGTAGAGATTGCTAATTGTTTATTGCGTAAAACCGGTGGCAAATTTATTGAAGGACAAACATCAGGTGACTGCACAGGATCTTGTGACATCGAAGATGTGCCTAATGGATGTTTTTTGCGCCAACGAGAACAGAAAAGTAAGGATCAACCGAAAAAGGTGGCTGGCTATTTGAATTTGTTGGCAAATTCAATTGATAACTTTACTCACGGATTGGCTGTGGCTGGATCGTTTTTGGTTTCATTTAGACATGGAGTGCTGGCTACTTTTGCTATTCTATGTAAGATAATTAGGTAGTTTAATTTTGAGAATGTGAAAAGTATTAACTGTCTTAATTTTTTTTTCCAGTACATGAAATTCCTCATGAGGTTGGAGACTTTGCTATTCTGTTAAAATCAGGCTTTAATCGATGGGATGCTGCGCGTGCCCAATTATTAACAGCTGGTGCTGGTTTGATGGGAGCGTTAGTGGCAATTGGTGGATCAGGTGTTACATCGGCAATGGGTGAGTTAATATAGTGTATTTATATCTTTGGTGGTTAAATTTACTTTGCCAAAATGAATGCTTCATGTTAATGACGTCTGCATTTAAACAAACCGTCTTTAAATTGTATACAATACTGCCATGATTGATTACAGGATTTTTAGAGCTTCAAGTGCTTTTAGATCTTCACATGATGTTATCCAAACTTCAAAGTTAGATTTTGTTTTTATTTTTCTAATTTCAGAGGCGAGGACATCTTGGATCATGCCATTCACTGCAGGTGGTTTCCTGCACATTGCTTTAGTCACAGTATTACCTGACTTGGTCAAAGAAGAAGATATGCGGGAATCAATCAAACAAATACTTGCCTTGATTTTTGGCATTGCGTTAATGGCAATGATGACAATTCTCTTCGAGTCGTGAACACTCCCAAGTGATATACCTTTTAACGTTTTCAAGAACAACAACATTTTCAAGAAGTGCGTGCATCTCGCTAAAGCCCGCCAAGAAACTCTTAACACACCGAAACTCATTGCTGTATGAGGTGACATGCGTAAAAGTACAAACAAAATTAAAGTAAAACATCTAAAGAATACCTACATTAATGTTCGATTCGTATTGCGCAGAAGTACTTGTTATTGAATGAAAACCAATCCCTGAATATTATTATTTTTATTTTTATATATCATTACATATATGTATACATTAATATAAGTTTAAATGTAATTTATAAATAACTGCGTTATTTTTCGCTGAATATTTTTTTTCATGTCGATAGTGTAAATAGAGTGAATAGAAATAAGCACAATGAAAACTATTGAGAACACCATAATTTCATAGCTATGGATATAACAATCGTATTAACGTGAATACAAATAAGTAAGCTTAATGTTTAATGTAGAAATGTGGAACTAATTAGCATTTGCATTGTGATACAATTAAAAATTACTTTACTTTAATAGGTTTATAATAAACATTATGATGTAAAAAAATGATTATTGTATGTAAAAAAAGGATAAAAATAAAAAAAAAACTAGTATTTAATTTTAAACATTAGGAATTAGAAAAGTTGTTTTTTTTTTTAAAGAATTTAAATTTAAAAAAAAAAATGTTTAACCCTGAAGATCCAGAATAATCAAAAACAAAAAACTATCGAAAATTTGGACCTCTGTGGCAGCCTCATTGGGAGAAGAATATGGATATGATTATGAAATGTACAAGGCATAGTGGTTGTGTGTATACAAATACAAAACTATGAAATATTAATCCACCATCCTATCGCATTATTGTGGCGTTAGGGCCATCATAATCACGGAAATTTCTCCGACTCATACAAAATGTTTTTTTATTTTTCATTTTAACGAAATAAATTTCTCATAAATCTGTTACACCTCCGGGAAATTATTTCAACGTGGGGTTGAAAAGGAAAAACTAAAGCGATATTTCTTATATTTCTAAAAATTCGGAGAAAATTCCGTTCCAATCGGATACTATGATAAGGCTGAATTTTCAAAATGCAAAAAAAAAAAAAAATAAAAAAGACCAAAGTTCAAGTTTCAAAGTACTGCTTCAAATTTTGTTTACATAATATTCAATCTATCCAAATCACAGTTAGGTTTTAATCATTAAAAAAAATTCAATTACGATTACAACATGTATTTTGAATTTTTCGATTGAAAATATGTACATAACAACATGTATATGTATGTACATAATATGTAATTGAAAAAAAGATCGATAACAATTACGCTAATTGAAAAAATCAATTAGCCAATATCAATTACCTACATGAAAATACATAAAAGTAATCGTGAAAAAAGTTGCAATGATTCTCTTTCTTGTATTACTACACGAACATTTTACTAGCAGGCGCGTGCTCGCCTTGCTTCGCATGTTTAAATAACTTTGATTCTAAAATAGGCTGAGTTCCGAAATGTAAAAAAAAAATGTTTTAATGCGGTAATACCTAATACATTTTTCATACGCATCAGCAACGCAAACTTAATGCTTTGTAGGAATATTGCAGAAGTTTGACGTTTCGGAAGGGAAAAAAAATATTTTAAATTGAAGCAGCTAAAAAATTTTTGATGCGCAGTTTTCGCAGTAAATGCGCATCTGATGCATTTTGGAATTCAGCCGTACTTTCGTTATTTGTTTGTTGATATTTTTATATTTAAATATCTGACATTTCAAACAATTTATCACATTTTGTATATTTTGATTGTTTTTTGGTTAAACTGTTGTAGATTTTGAAAACAAAAGTAGCCTATGTCCATCGCTGAGTATGGTAAACTCTCACTCTCACAATACATGCGCAAGTGGGTCAGTGGTGATTCTAATTTCCATACTTATTTGAGCCGACAAACGCAGTTTTGAGCATCCGTATTTGGATACGTGCGCGGAGTCCTCCATACGTTGTTGACTACGTGTTCGAATCCAAAACGGACTCTTTTGCTTAAAGTGCTAATGTTCCAAGCTGTCGTTCTACCAATTTTCTTTTCATTACAATCAATTATGAATTTTCGGAGATTAAGAGGAACAAACAGACAGACAAACAAACTTTCACATTCATAATATCAAAAGGAACGATAGGATAATATAATCTACTATTTAAAATTCATATGATCAACTTCATTGTTTTTAATTATAGTTCCATATTAAGTTAAAAAAGCAATACAACTTAAAAAGTGGAAATCGGCTCGTAGTACGAATTACGATTATCTTTTGAAATCCCTCAAAATCGTTAAATTGCCATTACATTATGTTTTTTTTTTTTTTTTAAACGATACTCGTTTTACGACTGCTTATGACGGTCGTATTTTATAATTTCTGACTACATTGACCACTTTTTGCAAAATTACAAATGTAAAAATATTTTTTTTCCGCTTGCGCAGTTTTTTTGTAAAAAAGAACCAAAATTTAAGCTTTCTGCATCATTTTTATAAGTTTTCCTGTGAGAAACTGTTGCGAGGCAAGAGGATAGGAAAGGATGGGTCGGTAAGTTGGTAGGGCAGGAAAAAGGAATAGGTAGGAATATGGAAAAGGAAGAGGTCAGAAATAGGTAGGAATGCTAAGTTCCGGAGGACGCGGCCTGCTTGCGACGCGCGGCTAGTAGCTCGCCGGAATGGGGGGGATCTTGCCCCCGAAACTTAGCCTCACCTGCAACAAAACACAAATCAGGCCATAGAGAGAAATAAACTGAAAGTGACGTCAGACGGACAATCACCACTTCAAGGGTACTGCAGGTGTTGACGCAGTAATGCCAACCCTCCCAACCAAGAAATCCGTGGCGAAATCAGGATTTCCCCTAAATGATCGATAACCACGTTCCGGTCACACCATCTTCACCGAAATTGTCCAGCTACCATCGGCACCCCTGAAAATTGGATCTTCAAAACAACATATTTCGTTTAACACGGAACAAGAAAAACAGAAATTTCATCCAAAGGCGTTTGACGAAGTTTTATTTTGAATGACCATAAAGTACAAAAAGGTAAATTTAACAATTGAAAAGATGAATAACAAATATTAACCAAAAAGATATTAATGTTATGATTTTTAATTATGTAGTTTTATACAGGAAAAAAAAAGAAACAACTATGGACATCTAAAAAAAGAACAAGGTACAACAAAAAAAAAACGTGAGACGGAGATGTTTCCAACGAAGTAGGTTATTAGCACCCTTTTTGGCGCTTGAGAAATGAAAATTCGATCGGCGAAAGTCTTTTTCCCTACCTACAAGGAGCTCTTTGGAGGTGGACTAAAAGCTGAAAACAACAAAAAACAAGGAATCGCGACGAAAACGTAGGAAACACTACCTTTCACTTACAAAATAAATATTTAGTTATAAGATAATTGTTATTTAAATTGGAAAAAAAAAAGAAACAAATAAAAAAACTTCAACGCCACTTAAAAGTAACAGCAAGTAAAACGTTACAAATAAGAAAACAGGTAATTGAATCACTATATTGTATGTATAAATTGTATAATGTTGTAATGGTTGATTTTAATCTCTTCGGTTTTGGTTTATCTTCGCCGGTAAAGTTTGGCCAAAATTGGTGAAAATCTTACGTTCGGCGTGAACCCGTTTTTCCAGATTTAATAAGTTTTAAATATTAGTTAAATACCTTTTCTTCCTTTTCTATATAGCTTTTTCTTGACCAGACAAAAACTCACAGCGGTACGCGTTGTCAAAGACGATGCTGATTTCGGGTGCTGCGGTGAAATTACTCGGTTTAGAGAAACACCCTGTGAATCCCGCGCCACTGAGCTTCTTGGACGTGGTCAGGGCTCCGGGGGAGTATCAATTTGGTTCAGCCAGCGAAAGTCGAGGACTTATAAGTACAGAGTCCGTGTGCACACGTAGTCCAGCGAAGATTTATCGTCTGGTTAAGATTGTAGGTAGTGCAACGGTCTTAAAACTTCGATGACAGGGCTGAATTCTCGAGGATTCGGTTGACCCCCAATCGATCGTCACGGATTGCACTTAGGTAAAGACGAACCAAAAACATAAAAAAAAAGGCAGTGGCGGCCCAAGTCTTCGATCTTGGTACCTGGGACCGCCAGAAGTTTAAAAAACGTAGATGTAGAAATAACCTGTGTAATTTGTTCACTTTAAATATCTATTTTTAATTAAACACTATGTTTTACAACTCACCCTATGCAGTTTTATTTCTTTGCTATAGAATATAAAATGTGTAGTTCTAATAGGCCTTTCGATGGTTACATATAAAAGTAAGTATAACTCTATGACGGCTTCCTGATTTCACAGAAATAAAACAGATCACATGATATATAAAAACAATGAAACAAATGTAAAAAAAAACAATTATGATTACGCACCAGTAATTATTTTATTCAAAGATTTTAACCAATTTAGAAGACAACGCGTATAATAATTACGTTTAGCCGACTAGTATGGTTTCTTCTGGATTTTAATTTACGCAAAATTAATTAAATGTTACGTTAAGGCAAATTAACCGCTTCAAAAGATTCGTTTATGTTTGAGCCAGCGAACATGATCTTTCAATACCCATCGTCAGAGTAATCTACGTCATTCGATTTTATATTGCATCCCGCTTTCTTTTGGTAGATCAGATAACACGCCACTTTTTCTACATTACTCCTCTTACGCTATCCGGGTCACCCGATCCAAATCCTCCGCTAGTTAAATTTTTTTTCTCGATATCTAAATGTAGTGGTAGATATATTGTTCTTCTTATTATTCCATCTTTCGTTTGATATTTCAAAAAAAAAATGGTTTCTAACGCAGTTTTCACATGTGACTAATAGATGACACTAGCCAACACAGAGTATAATACTGCTTTTATACATTGCAATTCTCTTGCAATTTTGAAAAACTTTTGTGAAGGACTTATATGATGGCCGTGATCGAAAAGAGAAAGAACGATTAAAATCACTGTAGTGCAGAAGCAGAACTACTAGGGAGGTTATTGATCGGTTGCCTTGACGCATACAACCAATCTCCATTCCGTTTATATCCAAAACTAAACGAACTCTACTTCGTAACATAAAAAAAATAGGGCATCAGATGGTTTTACTTAGGCATCTTCTACGATTTCGCCTCACCCGTTTACTGGAAATTGTTACCAGGGATTTTGTCATATCTTACCGATATAACCTTTTCTGTACAGAAGCGGACAGTATCTTTAATTTTATTTGACATAATTTCCTTACAAAATTAATCGAACCATCGTATTTTCTTTATAAATCTGTCCAATGTCAGTTTCACTTTTGTGAGTAAGTGAGAGAGAGATATATTCCCGTCATATGACAAACACTACTTCACTGTTGTGTGAAGTCTTTGTTCATAGCGAATATGGAGTTGACAGTTACACGATGGCTCAAGAGTCAGGACTCTTGAGTCAACGTGTAATCGCCGACATACGGAGTCGACCCAACCTTCTACCTCAGTTCTTACATGGGGTTGAGAGTTCGGTCAGTTGACGCTCGAACCAATAAGGTTTGTTGATTTTTTGAATAGTTGACCCATTTTCCATTTCCATTTAAGGAGGACGGACCGGCGAACCAGGTAAGTAGTTTTGTTATTAAATATTTATATTTCTTATTATTTTTGTGTTTTATTGTTGGTATTTATCTATTATATATATATTCCTATTGTTTTCCTTCCAGCTGCACCTGGATTCAGGACAAACCCAAGAAGCATAACCCTCCCATCCTCATCTAGTTTGTTGGTAAGTACATGAATTCATCCAGAAACCTTCCTTTACAATTTGTTTTTATATTAGTAGGTCCAGACCTCCAATAATTTGGACAGGCGTACGCAACAAATGCTCTTCCTTTAGGCGGATCTACTCCCAGGAAAGGACGAGCAAAAGTTCGCCCAGATAAGTGGGATTCCTGGTGGGGAGTCTACCCACGCTAAAGCCGGGCAATATGCCTATGTAAATGCCGTTATGTATATTTTCGGAGGTTATGTTTAGGTAGCGTCCCCAAGCCGTTCGTACCTACCTATTACATACATAATTTCGAGGGGAGAGATATTATCACGTAAATTGATCAGCAGCGGATCCCGTTACTTAATAGTTCCGATATATTTCTGTATGTATATCTCTTATTGTATTCAACCCGGACAGTCTATGGATCATTACCGATACACAGCCTAATTCTCGAGATATATAGATGGAGAGTGATTCCTCTCAATCGTTTAACCACAATACCAGTAACTCGACTCATAAAACGGATATAAATCTTGTGAATAGTCATCGCCAATGAGTTTAGTCACTCTTGAACGTTACTAAGGTGAATTTCTGATTTTATAACGAAAGTTTATTCATTTATTTACTATTTTCCTCATTTTTTTTTTCTAGGCTTTTTATCTATGGACATTTACAGCCATAAGTATAAACTCATTTCCATATCTCGTGTATTTCTTTTGGAATGATAAGGTCATTGACCGCCGAAGCATTTTGTCACCCCGAACAGTGGATAAGGTAAAAACTATATTTTTTTTTTTTTCGATCATTTATTCTTTTACTTACTAATCCCTTTTTTTTTCTCTAGGTTATCATTGCTGTTTTATATATGGTGATATTTACTTTAATAAATACAACTTCTCAGTTACGTATGCGGTTTTGTTTTGACGGGTTTCCCTTCTGGGAATAAAAAGGTCATTGACCGCCGAAGTACTTAAAGTAAAACAGCTGTTTTTCCACGATGCAAGGGAGTTAAAGAAAAGGTCATTGACCGCTGATGGGTTTAGAATATAAACAGCTGTTTACCAACGATGCAAAGGATTTAAGGAAATTGGTGAGTCGTTATTTCTACGTTGCATATTTTGTTAGAAAACATCACACATAATATTTCTAGTAAATATTATATAAATAAATAAATAAAAACATCTAATAGGGACTAAACAATTTATCACAGGTTGCAGTTTAAGTTTATCACAGATTTTGGTTCAGGTACTTAGTTCTATATCACAGATTGTATTTTAAAGCCAAGGCGGTTACATGCAATAACCATGGATGAGTTTGTGGTTAAAGCATTCTTTTCTAAAACTACTACACATACGAGATAGTTCATTAATCATAAGATATGCATAAGTTTAGATTAATAAATAAATAAATAGATAGAATAAGTTAACATTTAAGACGATTGTGCGTGCAAAATAAAAACAATAAATAAATAACAAAACTATAATTGAACAAAAATGATACTGTTTTTAAAAGGAAAGGATTCAGGTACTAGGTGAGCTTACGAGAACGGTAGAGACTTTGGGAATTAAACTAGACATTTATCAGGTACTGGTGTGTAAAGATAAATAAATAAATAATTTCTGAAGTGTTTTAACGGACACGTATTAATATAAATCAGGTACGAAGTAAATATTCTTTTTGTTGGCTATCACAGTCCGGTACTTTTGATAAGATCAAAAAAAACTTTTGAAACTTATTTTTCTTTTTAAACTGGATTTGGTTATTGATTTTGATTTTTTGTGCGTTTGTATACGGTGGAAAGAATTGTGAAAACATTTTCAAAGAACTTCTTTTTTTTTTTCTTTTTGTTTGTGGTACGAAGTAACCACAAGCCAACTATTTATAAAATAGAATATGTAAAAAAATTGCTTGAGTTGGTTGACAATGCCTCGGCTGGTTATGGACAATACTTGATGGTTTTTTTTTTTCTTTTAGTGTACATTTATTTCGCTTATTGCTTCAAGTCTTTAGCATGGAATATACCAATTTTCTTTCCACTGAGGTTTTCAAGTTCGTATAGTTGATTACCTATTGCTTTTACTATACGACACTTAACGTACTTGGGACATAACTTCGCTGACAAGTTTTTAGAGGCATCACTCAAAATAAAATTTCTTCGGAACACCTCCTGTCCTGGAAGGTACCTAATCTTTCGAGTGCGTGTATTGTAATTTTGTGCAGATCTTTCATTCGATTTTAAAATGTTTTCTCGTATTCGTTTCCGTATGCACTCCAATCGGTTTTGTCGTGGAAGGATTAACAACTCGTTGTCTTCTATCGCGTTTAATTTGTGTGCCAGTTCATAACTACTACCGTGCATTATCATGTTCGTACCGAACAACGCAAAGTAAGGAGATACTCCGGTAGAGCTATGAACTGCACTCCTCAACGCACAAGCGATATCGTTGAGGTGATAATCCCAATCGCGTTGATCCGTTTTAAGATAAGACCGTATTGCCGCCAACAAAGTGCGGTTAACCCGTTCCGACGCATTCGATTGGGGTGCATAGTTAGCCGTTCTCAAATGTCTTATTCCGTATTTTTGCAGAAGAAGTTGAAATTCTTTTGCAAGAAACTGTTTTCCATTATCCGAATGGATGATGCGCGGAACCCCGAACATATTGAAAACTTCTAGCTGTAAAAATTTTATAACACTTAAAGTGTTTGCGTTTTTCAAAGCTTTTAGAAAAACGAACTTGGACATATGATCTAAGACTACGAACACATAAGCATTACCTGCTTTTGATCTGGGGTAAGGACCCAAAAAATCTATATAAATTTTTTCGAACGGACGATCAGAACAATACGAGTTAACAATAGGGGGACGAGACACTTGGCTTGACGCCTTACATTCCTTACAAATGGAACAGTTAGACACGTATTCGCGTACTTGAACAGTCATGTTTGGCCAATGAAAATGTTGACGGATTCGGAATAGGGTTTTTGCTATGCCACCATGAGCTGCGTTCGGAGGGTTATGAGCTTTGTTTATAATTTGTTCTGTTAAACCAGAAGGAACCCAAAGAAGCCATGAATGCTCTAGCATTGCTTCTTCTCCTACTTTTCTAAATGCGCGTTTATATACGAACCCATCTACAACTTTAAGGTCCGGAAGTTCATCGCTATGATCTTTAATCGTTTCAATAAGGCTAAGGTATTCGTCGGACTGAAATTCAATTGATTTTAAGTCTATTAGGGGCGCTACTTCTTCTAAGTCCAGAGAATCTACGTGTACCCGAGAAAGAGTGTCTGGAACAACATTTTGGCTTCCTTTTCGGTGCTGTATGTCGAAGGCATACGACTGTAACAGCAAACTCCATCTGGCTAATTTACCGCTGAGGTCTTTCATACTCATTAGCCAGCGGAGGCTGGAGTGGTCTGTTATGACAGTGAAGTCCATGCCCTCGACATACGGCCGGAACTTTTGCACCGCCATCACCGCTGCCATGCACTCCTTCTCGGTTACACTGTAGTTTCTCTGGCTTTTATTAAATTTTTGGGAGAAGAAGGCTATAGGGACTTCTTCATCCTCCGCATTTTTTTGGAAAAGTACGGCGCCGATTCCCGCATCCGAAGCGTCGCACTGGATGAAGAATCTTTTCGAAAAGTCGGGATGAGACAGAACCGGGGCCGTAGTTAATGTTTCTTTCAGACTCTCGAACGCTCTCAGTGCCTCTTCCGTCATTTTAAACTTGGTGTTGCTTTTCTTCAACAGGTCCGTCAGGGGTGCAGTCAGACTCGAAAAATCTTTAATGAATTTCCGATACCACCCTGCTAAGCCAAGCAACCGCCGAACCTGCCTCGGGGTTTTGGGGACTGGGAAGTCAACAATAGCTTCCACCTTGGCAGGATCGGTTTTAAGCTTACCGCCACCAACTATGAAGCCCAAGTACTTCAGTTCTTTGAAGCAAAACTTGGATTTCTTCATGTTGATGGTGAGGTTAGCCCTGCGCAAACAGTCGGCTACTTCGTTTAACAAGGTGATATGCGTCTCGAAATCCGGCGCCATGATAAGCAAATCATCAAGATATACGAAGACACGATCCCTAAGTCGTGCAGGGATCACCTTGTCCATCAACTGGCATAACCTCTGGGCTGCATTACACAACCCAAAGGGCATGACAGTGAATTGGTACAAGGGTCTCCCCGGTACCGCAAAGGCAGTCTTTTCCCTACTCTGTTTCTCCAGCGGTATTTGCCAGAATGCTTCTTTTAGATCAATACTACTAATGTAGTATGTATCCGGTAGTCGGCTGATGAGCCCCTCGATATGGGGGAGAGGGTTAGCGTTTTTCTTCGTCAGTGAGTTCACCTTACGAGAATCCAGACAAAGACGGTTCTTGCCTGGTTTTCGTAAGAGAACCACTGGCGAACACCACGGGCTTTCACTCTCCTCGATAACGCCGAGGCCCAACATCCGATCTAACTCTTCATACAAAATGGCTTGTACCGCTGGTGAGACAGGGTAGTGACGCTGTTTCACAGGGAGCGCATCTCCGGTATCGATGACGTGCTCCATTAGCGTCGTCTTTCCGAGACCATCCCGGTCGAAACACAGAAATTTCTGCCTGACTGCATCCAGTCTGGCCTGCTGATCATGGCTTAACTGATGAGCGTTCGAGAGATCTGCTTCATCAGTTAACGTGATCGAACTTATTATATTCGGAGCTAGTTGAAACGATTTCCAAAAATCTACTCCGAGGTAGATTTCTTGGTCTAAGTTCGGGACAAGGTAGAAAGTAATCATGTCTTCATTGTTTTTGTATTTAACTTTCACCAGAACTTTGCCTATGATCGATTGACTCTTCCCGTCGGCCGTTTTAACGCCTGAGTGAAACGATATAATGGGAAGTTTGAGTTCTTCGACCAGTTTCAAACAATTTTTCCCTAGGATGCTGACACTCGCGCCACTATCTAGCAATCCTAAGACTTCCTTATTTTCTAGTTTTATTCGTGCATAAGGCCTTGGGTCTGAAGACAAATTTATAACAGTGGAAGCAATACGTTTCTTTAAATCTTTCCTAATTTTAAATCTTTTTCTAGCTTTAAGAACTTTTTTGGATGGTGAATGAAATTTATTATTAAAAATCCTATCTCTTGTACGATAGTACTCCTCAATCCTAACGTGTAAAGGCTTTATAAAGAATAAATTTGGCTTTATAGAACTTTCTGTATTGGAATTTCGATTCTCGCGTTTTAAAATTGTAATTTTTGTATTGTCCTCTACTATGAGAGGATTTTCTTCTGCTTTGGTTTTAACATTTATAACTGGGGGTTTTTGAATAAACGGGGGTTCTAATTTGGTGCCGAACGCGAATCCCCCGAGACCTTCGCGTTCAACGATCGGTTTCCCGGGTTACATCGCTTACAGTGCGGAGTCTTCACTCCCTCTAATCCGCACTTGTAGCAAAACAAGTTTAAAGTTTCGGATTCGCACTCAAAATAGGTGTGGCCTTGCGCTTTGCAATTCCAGCATACTAAGCTGGAAGCATCAGCGTATTTTCGCGGGGGCAGTTTTGGCCGTGCACCTCCGAACTGGTAGGCAGCCAATTGTTCCTCCGTAGGTTGGTACTGATACTGGTCTTCGTATTCCAGCTCGTTGGCCATATATTTTCCTATCGGCTTTGTTGCTTTTGGGAAGTCGCGTTCTTTCTTAGGAAAAGCTGACTCCACGTCCTTACAGGCATTCCTCAGCTGATCCATAGAATAGATTGGCATCGGATAAACTAACTTCACTACTCTATCGCTCAGATTTTTCTTAACAATCCTTACCAATTCCACTTCTGGGATTGGTATACGCAGTTGAGATTTTATTTTGTTTACTGACGCTAAATAATCGTCAATATTTTCAGCAAAACCTTGCTTACGATCCATGATATCACGCATGATATCATAATCGGAGCGGTGGTTTTTAAATTGGCGAAGAAGATTATCTTTCAACATCGGCCAGTCGGGCCGGTAGTTGTTTCTTTGAAACTGCCAGAACCAGTCATGGGCGTTCCCTCCTAACAACAGATGAAAGTCTCGCAGAATTTCTGCCCACGGACACCCATACTGGCTCTGCAGAGTTTCTAAACGGAAGACAAAATCTTCAACCGTCATTTTATCCGGTTGACCTTCAAATTTCAACCCCCACTTGTTGATCTTTATGGGAGCTTTGTATCCCGAAGTCATCCAGTGGGGTGGAAAAGGCATCTGGGGGTTATAATTAGCCTGCGAGTAGTATGGATTTCTCTGATGTCCATAGCCATCCTCTTGAACACCATCAGGTTGAAGTAACCTATCTTGGCTTCGCCTCGACGGTTCTTGCGGTCTTCTTCGCTGCTGTGCAGGAGGCACGAAAGCACTTCTGGTGGTATCTGACTGAGGAAGCTGTGGAGGTGGCTGATTCAATGGTGGTGGGAAATTGTAAGAAGATGCCGAAGGTCGAGACCTGGTATCAGGATTTGGCGGAGAGGGTCGTTCCAGATTTAATTCTCTGAGAAAACTTCCCAGCTGATGCTGGATTTCGTCTTTCAGAGTCTTTGTAACTTCTGTCTGAACAGATTCTTTGTAAGAAGTTATAGCATCAACGATGGCTAAATTAATATAGGCCTTTAGGTCTTCTGGAACGATTCTTTTTTCCGTTCTTTTAATTGACGGAGGTCTCTGAGTTAAGCTCTCTAAAATTTCCCTAGAGCCAGCCCCGTTAAACAAATTTGAACTAGTTGGCCTGGACCTGGGTAACCTACCCGCATTTGGAATAACGGTTTCATTATTATTGTCGAAACTTGATCGATGGGAGGGTAATGCTTCAGCCCCTAAACCACTTAAGTCGCTGAAGGATGGAGGAGAAATTGTATCTATTGACCCGGCTGGAATATTTGAACTAGCGGGTAAATTGGATACGGATCGGTATGGCCTTTCAAACGTGAGAGGAGAATGCATGACGCGTCGTCTCTCACTTCCGTCTAAATGCTGACTTACTGACCTAGTCACTCTGACGTTATCGTCGATGACCGATTCCCTAATGATCCGGTTAATGCGATCATCTTCGTCTTTATTAGTCGAATCCATTTTTTTCGAATTTCAAAAATAAAACGATTACAAAAAAAAGTATACCAAAAAAAAAGAAAAGAAGTTTTAGATAAAAACTTCTACCAAAAATGGTTAAAAAAAATCAAAAATATAAAGAAACTAGAGGGTGAGTTTTCTTAAGAAATCGTCTTTTCCCTAGGAAAACTTGAGCTTAAAGAAAACGACAAAAACAACAGGTTATCTTACTTAGCAAGTAAGGGAATATGGGAAAGTTTTCGGTTACGAAAACGATTATATTCGATATTTAATTAATAGACTAAGTGTAATTAAAGATTATGATAATGGACTAAATTTAGAAAAATTTGTAATTTTGTAATGAACAAAAAAAATGTACTAAATTTAGAAAAAAATTTGTAATAAACAAAAAAAAAAGAACGAAATAAGAAAAATAAAAATGTAATAAACAAAAAAAAATCTTTACTAGGTATTTTATTGATAAAAAAAAACTAAGTTTTGGAAGAAAAAAAAAGGTTGCCTTTTTCAAAGTCGTACTTTCTAACTGTGATTGATTTTTTTTGGTTAGTTTTTCATTAGCGTACGGGGTGCTTCAGGTAGCGTCTTCGGTGGATTCGTGACGGTATGGTGTGACCTTACTAGTGGCATCTTTGTAAGATAAGACAACAGACGGACAAAAGTAAATCCCTTGAAGTGGTGAGGTAGAAAAGGAAGTAGGAAAATGAACGAAAAGACAAGAAGTAGTTTTCCTCACCGATCCCGCGGTTTTAGACGGTCCCGATGGACTTAGCTAAAAGACATGAAACGGTGAGGGAAACAAAACACATAAACGAGAAAAAAAAACTCGGAAAATAAGTTGGACGGTGCATCGATGATCGACGACTCGTCAATCACGGTCACTGCGTCCAAATAGAAATGTAATAACATTTGACAAACTAGGAAAGAAAATGAAAATTGGGAAAGAAAAGTAAAAATTTGGAATAAGGATGTAGGTAAAACAAGACATAAGAAAAGGACCTGTTGTCGTTGCAAATTCCCGGAATTCGTCGCGATTTACCTAAGTATGTCTTCGACTTTCTTGGTAAAGACTTACGAATCCGAAAATTTGCAACAATTCCAGCTGAAAAGAAAGAAGAAAGGAAAGAATTACACTTCTTAACCGCCGTTGCGGTGAACTTTCAGGAATTCGTCGCAATTCACTAAGTACGTCCTAGACCTTCCTAGCGAAGACTTACGAATCCTAAAAATTCACCACAACTTTGGCAAAAGAAAGCGAAAAACATACATTAACCGCGGTCACTGTGAATCTTCAAAAACCTCGTCGCGATACGTCTAGGTATGTCTATGACTTTCCTGACGCAGACTTACGAGTTTTGAAAATCCACAGCAAGTTTGGTTTGACTGTCACAAAAACGAAAACTACAAAAAATCTTGGCTAAAAAGCTAAGACGTTGGGCGCCATTTGTTGCGAGGCAAGAGGATAGGAAAGGATGGGTCGGTAAGTTGGTAGGGCAGGAAAAAGGAATAGGTAGGAATATGGAAAAGGAAGAGGTCAGAAATAGGTAGGAATGCTAAGTTCCGGAGGACGCGGCCTGCTTGCGACGCGCGGCTAGTAGCTCGCCGGAATGGGGGGGATCTTGCCCCCGAAACTTAGCCTCACCTGCAACAAAACACAAATCAGGCCATAGAGAGAAATAAACTGAAAGTGACGTCAGACGGACAATCACCACTTCAAGGGTACTGCAGGTGTTGACGCAGTAATGCCAACCCTCCCAACCAAGAAATCCGTGGCGAAATCAGGATTTCCCCTAAATGATCGATAACCACGTTCCGGTCACACCATCTTCACCGAAATTGTCCAGCTACCATCGGCACCCCTGAAAATTGGATCTTCAAAACAACATATTTCGTTTAACACGGAACAAGAAAAACAGAAATTTCATCCAAAGGCGTTTGACGAAGTTTTATTTTGAATGACCATAAAGTACAAAAAGGTAAATTTAACAATTGAAAAGATGAATAACAAATATTAACCAAAAAGATATTAATGTTATGATTTTTAATTATGTAGTTTTATACAGGAAAAAAAAAGAAACAACTATGGACATCTAAAAAAAGAACAAGGTACAACAAAAAAAAAACGTGAGACGGAGATGTTTCCAACGAAGTAGGTTATTAGCACCCTTTTTGGCGCTTGAGAAATGAAAATTCGATCGGCGAAAGTCTTTTTCCCTACCTACAAGGAGCTCTTTGGAGGTGGACTAAAAGCTGAAAACAACAAAAAACAAGGAATCGCGACGAAAACGTAGGAAACACTACCTTTCACTTACAAAATAAATATTTAGTTATAAGATAATTGTTATTTAAATTGGAAAAAAAAAAGAAACAAATAAAAAAACTTCAACGCCACTTAAAAGTAACAGCAAGTAAAACGTTACAAATAAGAAAACAGGTAATTGAATCACTATATTGTATGTATAAATTGTATAATGTTGTAATGGTTGATTTTAATCTCTTCGGTTTTGGTTTATCTTCGCCGGTAAAGTTTGGCCAAAATTGGTGAAAATCTTACGTTCGGCGTGAACCCGTTTTTCCAGATTTAATAAGTTTTAAATATTAGTTAAATACCTTTTCTTCCTTTTCTATATAGCTTTTTCTTGACCAGACAAAAACTCACAGCGGTACGCGTTGTCAAAGACGATGCTGATTTCGGGTGCTGCGGTGAAATTACTCGGTTTAGAGAAACACCCTGTGAATCCCGCGCCACTGAGCTTCTTGGACGTGGTCAGGGCTCCGGGGGAGTATCAATTTGGTTCAGCCAGCGAAAGTCGAGGACTTATAAGTACAGAGTCCGTGTGCACACGTAGTCCAGCGAAGATTTATCGTCTGGTTAAGATTGTAGGTAGTGCAACGGTCTTAAAACTTCGATGACAGGGCTGAATTCTCGAGGATTCGGTTGACCCCCAATCGATCGTCACGGATTGCACTTAGGTAAAGACGAACCAAAAACATAAAAAAAAAGGCAGTGGCGGCCCAAGTCTTCGATCTTGGTACCTGGGACCGCCAGAAGTTTAAAAAACGTAGATGTAGAAATAACCTGTGTAATTTGTTCACTTTAAATATCTATTTTTAATTAAACACTATGTTTTACAACTCACCCTATGCAGTTTTATTTCTTTGCTATAGAATATAAAATGTGTAGTTCTAATAGGCCTTTCGATGGTTACATATAAAAGTAAGTATAACTCTATGACGGCTTCCTGATTTCACAGAAATAAAACAGATCACATGATATATAAAAACAATGAAACAAATGTAAAAAAAAACAATTATGATTACGCACCAGTAATTATTTTATTCAAAGATTTTAACCAATTTAGAAGACAACGCGTATAATAATTACGTTTAGCCGACTAGTATGGTTTCTTCTGGATTTTAATTTACGCAAAATTAATTAAATGTTACGTTAAGGCAAATTAACCGCTTCAAAAGATTCGTTTATGTTTGAGCCAGCGAACATGATCTTTCAATACCCATCGTCAGAGTAATCTACGTCATTCGATTTTATATTGCATCCCGCTTTCTTTTGGTAGATCAGATAACACGCCACTTTTTCTACATTACTCCTCTTACGCTATCCGGGTCACCCGATCCAAATCCTCCGCTAGTTAAATTTTTTTTCTCGATATCTAAATGTAGTGGTAGATATATTGTTCTTCTTATTATTCCATCTTTCGTTTGATATTTCAAAAAAAAAATGGTTTCTAACGCAGTTTTCACATGTGACTAATAGATGACACTAGCCAACACAGAGTATAATACTGCTTTTATACATTGCAATTCTCTTGCAATTTTGAAAAACTTTTGTGAAGGACTTATATGATGGCCGTGATCGAAAAGAGAAAGAACGATTAAAATCACTGTAGTGCAGAAGCAGAACTACTAGGGAGGTTATTGATCGGTTGCCTTGACGCATACAACCAATCTCCATTCCGTTTATATCCAAAACTAAACGAACTCTACTTCGTAACATAAAAAAAATAGGGCATCAGATGGTTTTACTTAGGCATCTTCTACGATTTCGCCTCACCCGTTTACTGGAAATTGTTACCAGGGATTTTGTCATATCTTACCGATATAACCTTTTCTGTACAGAAGCGGACAGTATCTTTAATTTTATTTGACATAATTTCCTTACAAAATTAATCGAACCATCGTATTTTCTTTATAAATCTGTCCAATGTCAGTTTCACTTTTGTGAGTAAGTGAGAGAGAGATATATTCCCGTCATATGACAAACACTACTTCACTGTTGTGTGAAGTCTTTGTTCATAGCGAATATGGAGTTGACAGTTACACGATGGCTCAAGAGTCAGGACTCTTGAGTCAACGTGTAATCGCCGACATACGGAGTCGACCCAACCTTCTACCTCAGTTCTTACATGGGGTTGAGAGTTCGGTCAGTTGACACTCGAACCAATAAGGTTTGTTGATTTTTTGAATAGTTGACCCATTTTCCATTTCCATTTAAGGAGGACGGACCGGCGAACCAGGTAAGTAGTTTTGTTATTAAATATTTATATTTCTTATTATTTTTGTGTTTTATTGTTGGTATTTATCTATTATATATATATTCCTATTGTTTTCCTTCCAGCTGCACCTGGATTCAGGACAAACCCAAGAAGCATAACCCTCCCATCCTCATCTAGTTTGTTGGTAAGTACATGAATTCATCCAGAAACCTTCCTTTACAATTTGTTTTTATATTAGTAGGTCCAGACCTCCAATAATTTGGACAGGCGTACGCAACAAAACATTATCCCAAAATGAGTTTGAAAATTTTCACTTTTGTAATTTTTCACTTTTTTGGGATAGTGTTTCTCACTGGAAAACTTATAAAAATGGTGCAGAAAGCTCAAATTTGGTTTAAAAAAAAAAATTTGTATATTCATTTTCACAAAACAACTGCGCTAGCGGGAAAAAAATTTTACTATTGTAATTTTGCAAAAAGTGGCCAATGTAGTTAATTTAATTAAAATTGATTTGTTTAGAAGAAAAGATCGATTTGCCTGAGCAAAATCCTTGTATTAAAATTTAAAAAAATCGATTCTGTTTAAGAAAAAAATCGTTTTTTTTTTTTTGGTAAAAGGAATTCGACATATGTATTAGTCGCATATTTATTTCAAATAATAAATTTTTTGATTTTATCTGGCAATATGTTTATGTGCTGTGTGAAATCGTGTAAAAACGCATATAATGAGTGCATAAACCTTTCTTTTCACAAGTATATTTTGTCTCATATTTTATATAAATTAATGTAAAGTGATGTTTTTTAAATAAATACATTTTCCTAGAATAATATAATAATAATATTTAGTGACATATTGCTATAAAAGCAAATTGGTCCAAAATTAAGTCGAATTTTTTTCTAAACAGAATCAATTTTTTTTCTTTCAATACAAGGAATTTGTCCAGAAAAATCGAATTGTTTCTTCTAAACAAATCGAGTTTCTGTTAAAAGGTATTTGTCATAAAATATACTCCTAAAATATACTTCTCCTGTCAAAATTAGAAATTATCGTCCAGGCTGGTATTAGTTTTTGTTAGTGATGACAAAAGGCGGTCAAATCCGTTGAGCACCTGCAGTGCAGTTATTTGTCAACGATATAAGTTTATTTTATTATGTTCACTTTTAATTTTATCTCAATTAAAAAAAAAGAACACGACTTTCATTTAATTATTTATTTAATCGTACAAATATAAACCAAATATATTTTTTAACAGGTTCATTAACAACTGCCGTGTTCCTTTAAAGTGCTTAAGTACTTCTGAGAAGATAAAAATCGCAATCTAGTTTTACCAGCTACACATGTTCCTACATTCCTAACTAAAAAGAAATATAAAAACATAACTTTGGGCGCCTCAGCTTTTAGACGTCTTACTTCACGCCGACCCTGTGTGAATGCATTTGTGTATGTGTAACTCACACTAGTTTGAAAAAAAGCCTCATCTACGATATACCCGTTCCTCTATTTCTTCTTCTATGGTTACAACGGAATAGACAAAGTGCGTTCACGATCTACTAAAAAAATAAAATTTTGCTATTTTACTAGACTTGTTGCACCGGATCGTGAATATCCCTTCTAGTTTTATACCGCTAAAAATTTTGTTCACATACTACCTACAATTTTTTTTTTTTTATTAACTGCGAGTTGCGATTTCTCAAGTCCGAACCCTGGTGCTAAAGTTAGAAGCAAAGGAGGACTACAGTTGACGCTCGATATAGTGAATCTCGTTAGAGTGATCTTTTCATGGTCAACACATACAATTTCATACAGTCTACTCTTAAGCCTAGTACGCAGATCGGGAAAAGACACATTTTATCTCTACAATTCTAATCTCTACAAAAACGTTGGAAAAATCGCGCAAAATTAATGTTTTTCTTCTTGTTTTCTCTTTGTAAAATTATTAATAAATAATGACTCAAGTCAATCGACTTTTGACTTTAATGACTTTAACTTTAAAATTACAGTCAGCAGTCATATACAGTATTCTGACTTATATGTTAGTCAATTAGGGCTTACTTACTCACTTACCTCCGATTTTGTTTCTTCGTGTGAAAGGTTTGTTAAGGATGTTAAAAGAAAACGTCAAAAAAATATCCAACAACTTGTTCCTTAGTGTGAAAGAAGACGAAGAAAAGAGGAGTCTACTCCATCTTTGGGCTTTCATCTATTAATAGGTCTGTTTTGTTACTTTTGTAGCACAAAGTTGAAAATCTGTCAAATTTTTGAAAGAAGAAAAAAATTCTCTCAAAGAGAGTAAAACCTGCCACAAAAGTTAACAAACGCCTTGTTGCAGTTTGTGTTTGAAACGTCAAACGTAAGCAGCCCACAATAAACAAGACAGAACATAGAAGGTATGCTCATTAGATACACCCTAGTCGCCATCTTTGCATTTTTGTGACGTCATAATCATATTTTTGTATTATTTTCTTTCTTAAAATGAAGAGTATTTTTTAGAGCTCAGAATTTAATAAAATTTCTTTTAATAAAACAACAAATATATATTATAACTATAATTTTAAATAATATTTATATATTGACAATTAAAAACCTTGTCCGCCATATTGCAATTTTAATTAAAAAAAAAAAACAGCGGAACAAACAGAAAAGGGAAGTTACGGATTTTAACAGTTGTAAACTCCTTGCAACAAGAAATTTCTGTAGCAGAAAGTTGCAAGGAGGGAAAATTACTTACTCTCTCGTTGTGCTCTCTTCTTGCTACTTTCTGCAACCTTTTTGAAGTAACAAACAGGAATTTGTGAAAAGTTGTGCGACGTCGTACGAATTTGTACGACGTTTCAGTAACCAAACAGACCTTTTTTTTCAAGCTTGTTTTCGTTGACAAAAAGGACAAACATATAACTACAAAAATTCTAATGACACAGTAACAGTGGTAACAACAACATCAAAAATCAGCTTGAAATAAAATGTTGATGAAAGCCCGAAGATAGAGTAGACATAGGAAGGCGTCGCTTGTACTTACTTACTTTACCTTACTTTACTTTACTTTAGATGGCGCTCACAGCCCAGGATGGACTACGGCCTCAACAGACAAGCCCCTCCAGCCCAGCTCGGTCCCTAGCACCTTACGTTCCATACGCTTTCCAAGTTGGTTGAGGTCGTTCTCCACTTGTGTGTCTCCCTCTGCTGCACAGACCGTCAGGGGTAGATTCGAAGACTCGTCGGGCTGGTGCGTCGGTGTCAATACGCTCCACGTGTCCCAGCCATCTCAGCCAGTGTATTTTCAGCTTCTTGACCAGGTCGACGTCGCTGTAAAGCCCGTAAAGCTCGTTGTTAAATCTTCTCCTCCATACTCCATCGATACAGACTGGACCGAAAATCACCCAAAGAATTTTCCTTTCAAAGCACTCAAGCAGATTATCATCCGTTTTTGATTAAGGGTCCATGCTTCTGTCCCATATAGCAGGACCGGGATGATTAAGGGTCTTTAATAAGGTCTCCTTGGTTCTCTGGGGAGAGGGCTACTCAAATGCCTTCTTAGCCCGAAGAAACAGCGATTGGCAAGAGTAATTCGTCGTTTGATCTCTCCACTGATGTCATTTTGCGATGTTATAGTGGAGCCCAGATAGACAAAGTCCTTGACGACTTCGAAGTTGTATCTATCCATCGTGACATCCGACCAAATTTTGGAGATGAGTTGGTGTATTCTACCTACCAAGTACCCCCTGCTTTGAATAGCTCGGCTGGCAGGCCATCCGCACCAGCAGCCTTGTACGCTTTAATCTAGGCTATCGCTAACCGCACTTCATTTATATGCCGCCTCCACAATCCATAAACGATGTCAGGATTATGAACATATGTCTACAAAAAATCCAATGGAGGCACAAAAATCCATGTCATGAACATGTTGATTAATTTTTGACCAAGACATATATGAGCTCTGTTCAAAGCTTGGCTATGAGATTTGACGTAGTACTGAAAGGAATTTTTGTGTGATTCTCTTGCTCTGACTTATGAGTGTAATTTATCGAAATAACTAACGACATGACATAAAGTGTGCCCAGTGCGAAAAAATAAGCTGATTGTTGATTGGATTGTGGTTTGGATCTTGGGCATCTGTATGTCCTGTGGAGTAGGCGTTTTAGGTCAGTTGGATGGAAATCTTGACCATCATCGTCCAGGTTGAATGGAGCATTCTGTCTTACAGCGGAATTTCGTCCGCTTCGCCGTTCAGCAGTCTATAAAAGTGTTGTTTCCAGATCCTCAGCACCGACTGTGTGTCTACCACCATATATTCCCACTCTCATCTCGATAGGATTCCGTTCTGGCCTTGTAGCCTTGAGTAGATTGCCTCACCCTTCGGTAGAACTTTCGAACATCCCCCGTGCCGCTACAGTCCACAATAGACTCGACCGCCCGCTTCGTATATGCTCTCTCTTTTTTCTCCTGAGAATCGGCATTCCTCCCTGCGTTTTTGCCCGTAGAGCTCCCGGGCTGCTCCAACAGCAGCTCTCTGGTTAAAGTCTGCAGCATTGCTTGGTAGGCCCCATTTTTTTCTGTATGCGCCAGCCTGCATTTTTCATCGAACCAGGGGTTTCTTTGTGGTGGCCTAGTGAAACCCAGTACATCAATTGCGGCAGTTCTGATGGCGTTTTGGCAGTGTTTCCACTGGTCCTCTACAGATGATGCTTGTGGGGGGCTTGCTGAGAGTTTAACACAGACGTGGTCTGCAAAAGTCCTGGCTATCTCTTGCGACTTTAGCTACGCGACGTTAAATCGTTTTACAGCATCCGCTCGTCGTTGTAGCGTCATGGATATCCGCATACGTACTTGAGCTACCACCAAGTAGTGATCCAAGTCTATGTTGGCACCTCGGAAACTTCGGACATCCAGGGTACTGCAAGCATGTCTGGCGTCTATCGCAACATGATCAATCTGGTTGACGGTTCGTTGATCCGGAGACCGCCAGGTCCCTTTGTGTATATTGAGGTGTGGGAGGAAAAGAGTGCTTGCTATGATGACATTTCGCCTTGCCGCAAAATCAATCAGCCTGAGTCCGTTACCGGAAGTGATGTCGTGAAGGCTGTGTCCTCTGACTATCGAACCAAAGATGCCCTCCTTTCCAATCTTGGCGTTGAAGTTGCCAAGAATAATCTTGACGTCGTACTTCGGCAATATTATCATACGTGTTTTCGAGGAGATCGTAGAATTCCTCCTTGGTTGAGTCATCTTTGTCTTTGGGCGTGGGCACAGATCAGCGTGGTGTTTTTGAATTTTGCTTTGATGTGGATTGTGACCAGGCACTCGCTTACATTTCTAAAGCCCAAAACTTCTTGCCTAAGTCTTCCCCTTACCACAAAACCACAACCAAAGAGCTGCTGAGCCTCCTCCTTGCAGCACTCGCCGAAGTAGATGCCACACACGATTTCATCCTTCGAATGCCCTCTCTCCATTCCATCGCATCCATTCCTGGATGGCTGTTACATCAGCCCTTAGCCTATCCAGGTTCTCCAATAATTATTCGGCTGCACGTGGCCTGTTAAGCGTCCGGACATTGCACGCGTTCAGATCCGAAATTCATTGTCCTTGTTTCGTTTGCTGGGGTCGTCAACATTAAAATCATCCATATTGAGGCTTGTAGTTGTTTCGGAACCGATGTTGTTTTCCGTGGAAGGGAAGTTATTCCGACGCACAACCACCGACCTGGAGGACCCTGGATATAACTCCAAGGGTGGGGAGCCCGATACACTGCTCCTTATAGGCCGCCTGGAAAAAGAAGGAAGTGCCTTAGTGGGAAACTTCTCCTCCCCTCTCTCATTTGCTGCCACCTAAAATCGTCCACAGGGATTTGAACCCCATCTTCAGTTAAAGGTACACTCGATGTTCACCACGGTGAAGTTGAGAGAGTAGGAGTTGATAGACAGGGTTTATTAAAGACACATACATATCTACCCTTTGAACATCGGCGTCGCTTGTATTATTTATTTATTGAATTTTAATGTTGTTCAAAATAAAATAATGTTCTGTTTTTAAAATATAATTAATTTATGTATTCATTAAAAACAACACGGAGGCAATTGGATATAATACGATTACGTTTGAAAACTTTTAATCGGCACTGTTATTAGCACCACGTTCTGTCAAAAAAAACGCAAATTGGCAACCTGTCACCTCAACCGCCTTTTTGATCAGATGTTTTAAGATTCACCATTTTTGACCTCACCCCAAAAGCTTCTCGGCTAACAGCTCACCCCCAATGTGCCCCTTCAAAAAAAAAAAGCTTGACGAAAAGAGAAGAAGAAAGACACAAAATTTTGAAATAAAAAAACAATCGCTGTCGTCGAGCGTAGAGGCGGAAAAAATTGCTGTTCTTTTTTATTTTACAAACAAAATTTTTGTGTTCCAGCTTTGTATTTTTTAATAAACAAAAAACTAAAGTGATTTTAATTTTTATTAAGTTTAATATTAAGTTCCAATTGGATATTTTATGAGATTTTATAGTTCGTATGAAAACAACTTTAAGACGTGCCGAATATATTTTGTAGATTTTGTTATGGTCTTGGACGGAACCGCCAACGGCAATTTTGGTTTCAGGTTCCTATGTTTTTGTTCATATCGATATTTTATTTTGTTTGTCTGAAAGTAACTGGAGAGAAAACCACATGAACAAAATTAAAATGGTAAAAATTGTGAATAATATACGTAATATGTATTGAAAATAATTCTTCAAAAAAGTACAATTTGAAATGCTAGAGCAAAAACTCGCCGCTATCGTAAAGAACACTATGTAAACAAATATTTGTTTGTCAAATTCTGTACGATAAAAATATATGTAAAAAACTAAAAAATTGCTTCATACCTACGAATTCTAGGTTCTTTATTTCCTGCAACTGCTCAATGGCCTTTTTGGTTGATATGTAATCTGAAATATCTTGATACCTTCTTTGTAAGGGCCCTTGATTTCGATACAAAAATCAAATCCAGAAGCGATTTTTCTTATTATTATTTTCTATTATTTCTCAGTTGTACCAAAAATATCGTAATATTTTTTTTATAATCTCTGCTGAACGCTTTTAAATAATTAAACAAAATACCTACCTAGGTACATTTGTACATTTTCAAGCTATCAAGTAAGGATTCAATGGGCAATATGAGGAGCACAGGGGAAAATGCCACTTATGAACAATCCTCTTATAAAGGCCATGGTAGTTTCAGGCAAATTAATTTTTCAAAAAAAACTACAATTTTCAAAGCTTTATTGCCTTCAAGTAAATACCTACCTACCTGTTCTTTAAATTACACATTATTGACAGTTCTTCGCAAGGTACGGATCCTGGAATTCAGTTTAGGGGGCCAAAGTAGCCCGATGCCAGCCAAACAAAAAAAAAAAAATGCACCGCAGATTGCACGACCTTATTCTTATGGTTCAAAGTAGTAACATGGGTAGACATTGTGTGATTATTTACGAGAAAAGAAATTAGTATTCTTAAAATCAATTTTGCCTTTTATTTCTGTACAAAAATTACCAGATTGCAAAACTTCAAACGATTATGTAGATGGGAATTGCCTTCAAAACAATTAGGGGTGGTGACGAGACGAGAAAAGTATCGGTCTCATCTCGGTCTTGCCTTGCATCCCTGAGACCAAATCTTACTTTTTGGACCTAAATGTTCGCAGTCTAGTTGACCTTAAGCGATCAAAAATGAAAACAGTGCAAATTGTAAATATAAAATTTATTTTTTCAATGTAAACATTTATCAGCTTATAGATTCAAATTATACTTCCATGTTTATACAAAAATACAGAAAAATGCCGCAAGACGACAAAAATTTCGAGATCATACTGAAAATGAAATCCCAGGGACCCAAATTCACAAACGTGAGTTTTCTTTGTGCATAGACAAATTTTTCACACTTTCGAATTGAGCCCCAGATACCTAAATAAAAAAAATGAAATTTTTTGAAGCAAGTCTGTCTTTCCATTTATGATCTACCTCTTTATTATGACCCCGTGATCCTCCTCTTGATCCGCACTGATTCTTCGTCATCGATAACACAAGTTTTTTTTTTTTTCAACTAAACAGATTTTATTTAAATTTAAAAATATTGGCCCAACATTTTAGACCATTGAATACGATTTAAAAGCACATTAAAAAGAAGATCAAATGAGAAGAATTATTAAAACACGAATTCCCTATTTTATTTTATTTTTTTGTGCGCAGAACAAACCATAAGTAAAAAAAAAGGCTGGGTGTGACTCACATAATAAATTCCCTTTGAAACTCGATACCATATGTTATTTTTTATAAGAAAATTACCAATACAAATAAATTGGCCTATTTGCTCTGAATATATGCGACGCGAAAAATATTTTTCAACAATTTTTAGCAATTCCTAATGAAGTATTGTTGGCTTAGAAGAAAACTATCACTTGAATTTTGTACAAACTACCAACTATTTATTATGATAATATACAAGATACAAGTATATAATAAAATTAATATCTTTTTGTGTTCTAAAGATATTCGAGCTGAAAATCATTTTTTAACAATTTTGGACAGATCGGACCAATTACAATAACTTTCATAGGATTTGACTATCAAATTCTTTTCATAGAAATTTGAATAAAACGGGTCGGATTTTATTAATCTTAACATGCTGCCTCCACTGGGCGTGAAAGATGGTATCATTATGAACATGTCTAGAAAAAAATCAATCCATTCATAAAAACCCATGTCCATCAAGTGACATAAATGTACACATATCCCATATATCCGTAATAATGGGATTATGGTTGTGATGTTGGACAAATGTAATAGCCAGTGGAGGGGCATGTAAAGGCAAAGTTTATGAAGTGTGATAGGTTTACAGCTAATGCGTTCTTAAATACGATTTTGCCCACAAATTTTATTTGAAAAAGTGAAATTTTTCGGTCGCCACATACATACTCGCTCCGATTTGTGAGAGCCTTTCAATCGGCCCTAGCGAGGTATCCGTCAGAGCGCAAAATTCTCCGCAACGCATACGCCGTTGGAAGGAAGTTCAAAATATATTCGAGGTGTCTGTCTTCGGGACACACTTCAGAGCGTAAACAAATTCCGCGAACAAATTTTCGTCGGAGGATATCGGAAGAAAACCATATGTCACTCAAAAACGCACTTGATCGCAATGCAACGCAAAACACCGGTTTGTGTTCCTTAATGTCGGAAAAATGTTCCAAACAGCTTTTCGGAAAAATACATCGAAGCAAAAATCCTCCGATTTGTATGAAATCGGAGAATTTTACGTTCCGACGGATACCTCGCTAGGGCTGAATAAGCATTCAATTTGTTAACCCCATTTCACCAACAAATAGTCCCCTTTCACACGAAGATACTAGTTGCTGGTGATTTTTTTGACGTTTTCTTTAAATCTCCTTAACAATCCCTTGTACCTTTCACACGCAAGCAACAAAAACCCGGAGATTTTCTTTATTTCCCTTTTAAACTACCTTGGTTGAACGCACACAAACGTAGTGTGAAGAGAAACGTCAAAAAAATCTCCTGAATTTGTTGACCGGGGAGATTTCATTTCCCCCTCTTTCTTCCTGCCCTTCTCGCCTATGAACTAGTTGTTGCCGGCAACTCAGTTGCCCTGTGTGAAAGGGGACATAGGAATATTTTTTGAAAATTTTTAACTTTAAAGCTAAAGTACATATACGTATAAAATTTCCAACAAAAAACTTTTTTTTTTTAATCGGATATCCCTTTTTGCTGAAGTGGAATACAACCTTTAAAAAATAACTAAATTAAAAAAAAAATATTTTGAACCTAAGCAATGATGGACTTAGAACGATCGTAATACAGTGGACGCTCGTTAACTTGAACACATACGAAACCAAGGTTGTTCAAGGTATAGGGTGTTGAAGTTACTGCACCAAGATAAAAATATGATTTTTTTTTTAAATATGTAATTCCTTTCAATGATTTTAAAACGTAAATAAATAATTTGTCTCATTTTTTAAGACGACTTGGGAAAATATTTATTATTTTATACTGATTTGCTTTAAACATCAGCCCATTTCGAAAAGCAGTTGCTCGGTGATTCTAGAGAACTGTATTTTTTTTTTAATTTGGAAATTGTATATTGTCCCTTTTGAAACACCAAAAGCATTTGAGTAAGACGTAAACCTGACTCTATTTGGAGCTAACTTGAACACAGCTTTTTGTTTGGTGTTTTAAACCCATTTTTCACATTTTCTTAAAACTTCCTTTCCTTGATACGCACTTTTTAGGTGAAATTCACTGCAATTACGAATAAAACCTTATAAAGAAATACGGAAGAAATTTACTGGGATTCACCTTTACAAATACCGTTTGCATTTCTTGCCAACACTGTCTACTTTGCAAAAATTCAAAAAATAATCCTTGTTTAAGTTACAGAGTTTTTGAAATATTTTTTATGTTCAACTTGTAGAGTATTTAAGGGTAAAATTCAAGGTATCGAGTATTAAAAATGGTCTGTTCTAGTTATAGAATGCGTAAAGGAAAAAATTATTTGTTCAAGTTATTGGAATGTTCAAGGTATCGTATGTTCAAGTTAACGAAAGTCCGCTGTATAACCATCCAAACACAAATTTTAAAATGGAAAGGATTTTTCACTCTTTGAATAGGTACATTTTGGACACAGTACACATATTGAAGGTAATATATTGCGCATCTTCGAAAATTACAGTGACCTTTCTGTCAGAATTTACAAAAACAAAACACAAGTGTTTCCGAATCGCAGTGACCCTCGTCCACAATTTACAAAAACAAAATACAAGCCATGCGCAGAACTGAACAAAAATGAAAACTCGGAAGATATTACCTTCTATATGTGTACTGTGCATTTTAGAAACTATTTTGCAAACCTTGTTAGAAAGCTGCTATTTTGACCAAGCTTCACAAAAATTCTCGGACTACGGAAGATTTTCTAAAGTTTTGAGCTTAAACGGTTCGGAGGTTTCGGGATACATTGTATACTAGCAATAACGAAAATAGGTACGTTGAATTTTTTGTTTTATGACTCTTTCGATAGTTATAGACCTACCTTTATACATGAAAATATTCAATGATAGCTATTGGGCCCTAATCTAGAAGAGATATTTTTCTAAAATATTTTAGGTAGCTTCGTTCCAAAATAATGCGATTCGGCCAGCGGTTCTCTTTCATTGTTATGAGTTGATTTATAAAGCGCCAGTTATAGCTATCATTCAAATTCATCATTGAAAATTTTAATGATTTAATGATTTAAGACATTTGGGATGCAAAATGTATGATTATTTCGATGCCAAAATATAGCTTTTAACTTAATTAATATAAAAATAAAAATAAATTTGAAGGCACAACAGCTCATGAAGAACTAGGGCCTAGTGACTTACAACTCTCAACCATTCCTGTGTGCGTGTCTGCAGGAATGGAGGGGACCTACAGTTTATTGCCGAATCCGAACGGCTAACGAGCGGCACTTTTCTGTGACAGGAGATACTCTTGGAGGATTTGTCAATTCCTCGCAAGAGGCAGTAGCCGTTTTTTCTTTCAAATAAATAGGTGGCGAGGCTTGGGATCGAACCTTAGACCTCCGGCATGACAGTCCATCGCACTAACCATCACGCCACGGCTACTACAACTTAATTAATATATATGTCCAAAAAAATGAAAGTCAATGTTTGTGGAAGGTTGGACCCGAATGAAATTTTTTTTTCGCAATAAATATGAATTTAGTCATCAGCTTCACATTGGCATCAAAATAGTTACTGATTTTAAGCTTTTTAAGTGCCCTAAATCTTAGATTTAAAATTTACAATGATGAATTTCTATGATAGCTATAACTGGCCACTAATTACAAAAAAAAATCCCACTAATTACATCAATGTATGTATTTACATTATTTGTAATATAATTGTTTTGTTAAATAGAATACTTAACTATAATAAAATTTTTCCACTTTAACTTTTTTTTTTATTTTTCAACTTTTATTTGCAGATAATGTCACTTTTTTTGTATTTTTTAAAAGCTTTTCCAAGCTAAACAAACAATATATTTTTTAAATAATACTTTTTAACAACATTATACCTATTTTGTGTTCAGTAGTCGTGTAATCGTCGTTGTGCATCTAATTGATAATTCCCTTAAATGCATTTACTTTCGCTTCGACGCGTGTGCAAATATTTTTCATCCGATTTCTTTTTATTGTTTTTTTTTTTTTTTTTTTGCGCGTGTGTTTCTCTATTTTATTTAATTTTATTTCCAACCTGTCTTGTATCCTTTTTAACTTAAATTTTTTGTTCGCCGCTTGCGTAATTTTTTGTTATATTTTTATCCCAATTTTGTCAAAAACGCGTTTACCATGAGTGGTGCCACCATTGTAACCAGTCCACTTAATAACGCTGGTAATCATTCCAATAATGTTCGAAATCAGAAACGTATCGCGGAATATACGTCCGATTATGTTCGGGACTTAAACGATGAAGATGATGATGATGATGAGTCAGGTTTGGATGATTGTGTTAATAATCCATTGATGAAACGCTTTAAAACTGCAATGGGTCAAACTGATTCCGGTGGCGATTCAAAAGCAGAGGCGACGCTTATTAAAAGAAAGAAATTATTTAATTTATCGAAAGAAAAATTTGGTGGAGCTGTATTGTCGCCGGTAACAGAGATTTCATTTAATTTGTCGGATACAACTTTGGGAACACCACTACGTCATTTGACAAGAGAACACATCACCAGAAGAAGAAAAATAAATGATGAGAGTAAGTTTTTTTTTGATTTATTTGATTTAAAATAAAATTTTGTAACGGCTACTACAGGAGACGGATGTTGTTTGCTGGTTGTTATTTTGTACATAAACCTCTTATTAGTAAATGCAACAACCATATGTACTATTTTAACAAAGTCTCCACTACTTCATTATAGATGGCACATTTTATAACAGGAAACGGAACTAATGTATCTTTTGGTGGAATTCGTTATTTTGAATTTGTAATCTAAATACATACATTATTTCTTATTTTCGTATACTTTGGTCAAAAATATGTATTGAAAATGTGGGTACAAATTACGTTGGTCAAAAATATGTATTGAAAATGTTGGTAAAAATTTGAAGGACGCACATCCTCGTGCAAGTGCTCAATCTCTATCTTTGTTGTATTATTCCTTATTTTCTGCGATTTCATGTTGTAATCATGATCAGAGTGTATAAGACCTTTTCGCAGGTTTGGATATTATTTCAATACCAAAAATGGATTTTGTGCTGTATAGCTCAAGGACTTTTCAAACCCATTATTTAGCTAGATCTCATTTCAGAGATCTCATAGTGCTAGCTACATCAGCTTCACTGAGCGCTTGAAGTCGAAACCAATTTCCCTCTCTTTTTTTTTATTAATCAATCAACTACGACAAAAAATAATTGAGCAAGTGAACCCAAGAGGTGAGATATCTCAGAAACGTGAACTGGCTAATTAATCTCAGCTTTTTGACAGCAAAAGGGAGGAATCTCACTGAGGAATCACGTTCAGATTTCTGAGATTGCTGAGGTGTTTGCAAGTACATAGTAAATATTTTTATAAGTGCATCAAAAGTATTAAAAAAAAAAAGGAAGATGGTAACGGTTCCAATGTCCCGAATCATTGATATGGTTCTGACAAATTGTTTAGAAAAATGCCACTTACTTAAGATGAGCTCTGAACATGAAACACTTCATCACTTCATGTCTTTTGGCTTTTTTTTCATGAAACAAAAATCTGGCGCGAGGTCAAAAATGAAAACAAACAAAATATACACGATATAAAAAATTTTTATACCACGACAATTAAAAACAACACCAGCATATCCAATTAAATTAGATGCATCAAAATTGGCTATTTACTTAAAATTAATAAAAAGCTCATTCCAAAAAAACTACAAAAATCGTGTTTTTCGTGGCTTCTTTCCGGGGTTAAGCTTAATCAAAGTATCTCTCAAATTCAAATTTGCACTGCAGAGTCGAATGATTCTCACTTATTATTTTATTTTGAGGAAAATTGTGCTTTAGATGCACTTTTTGTCTTAACTTAACAACTGCATCATTAATGCAATGTAGTGGGGTTGTTATATGTAGGTACATCTCAAATTTATCTGTTTATATGGATTTTTTTAACGTACGCGGAAAGGCTTGCACCAAAAATCAAATCTATCCCAAATTGATTTGAATTACATTTCCTTTTTTAAAGTCGAATCAAAATTTTTAACCAAATAAGTTTTTTGAAGAAATAAAATAATGTTTTTAAACCAAGTTCTAAGTCTATAAAACCCCGAATTTGGGGGTTTAAATTTATCAAAGTTCTCTTTCAAACTGTTGGAAGTACAAAAGAATCTACTTGTTCATTAATCTACTTGTTCGTTAGAATCTAATGTTCTGTTTGCTATTGACTGTAGTGTCATTATTTATATTATTTTCTTTTTAATAAAATTATTCATTCCTGTTTCAAACTCTTTCAAGATAAGTTGTTTCTTTTAAGATTGAGGACAAATTATTTTCTAGAATTTTCCCAATACAAACTGAGACCTTAATCAAAGTTCTAACACATTAGAGCTCGGTGAAGAAATGAGTTTAAACTCAATCAAGTTCTAATTTGTCGATAAACCGAGTTTTAGGGCTTAGAAATTTGTTAAGAAATTGACCGCCACTCTTGTACTTGTAGAATTTTAGCTACAAGCACAAATAAAGTATGGAGTTGTACTTTTTCGTTTCATAAACATTTTATATACTTGTAGTTAGGCAAATTCAGTCTACATGAAAAGCAATTTGACTTCTAAAAAACGAAAAAGCCACGATTTATGCTGTGTTACGAACTCTGAAACAGGGTAAATAGGGAGGTTAATACGTGCTAAAGGGGCGTAAATTCATAAACGCATCGTTGACGAAATGATTTACAATCCCTTTCATCAAACGTTCATAAATGCATCAAACCAGCATCACTTTGTAGGTAACGCGTTAATTATTGCAAAATTGCATCAAATTTTGAGCATATTTGCTAATAGCTCTTGGACAATTAGTACATATTTCTTTTAACCGCCTTTATCTTTACTTACATCGTTGTTTAAGAACATTATTTTAATTTTTTTTAGAAACACGTTAATGAAGCAATGAATTCCAATTGCAAATAAGACTTTAGTTCAACATAAGAGCTTATGTGACAGTTTACGCTGAGGAAAAAGTAGAACATTTAAGTTGAACATAAATATTTAAGTTTCGTTTCAGGAAATGGGCCTTAGTCTGTTTAATTTTCTTATGAAACAGAAATTCGCTAATAAATTACAAACTACAAGTGATTTCACAAATAATTATTAGTCTTTTAGTTTTATGAAATAGGACCCTGAACTGGCTAATTGTATTACTCGATATAATCAAGCATAGGTCCTTCCTAATTAAACTTAGACGATTGTTTTTAGTTTGACGTAATTAATAGCTGCCTATGGATTGTTTCGACTGAACTGATGGTTTCAAGTTTGGGCTCTATTACTTCGTTCTTTTTAGTTTAGTTCTTCGTTTGGAAATTTCAAAGTTTCTTTCGTTAGTTTCCGTAGAAGCAATTTTATTTCTGCTTTTTTTCATTTATTTTGCCAGGGTGGAGAGTAATTTTAAATTATGGAAAATTTTGTACCTGTAAATGATAATCTGGCTTGCAAATCCATCCGGTAAGAAGCAGTAACCTGGAAAAAAATTTGTTGGCATGATTGTCCAAGGTACGAACCATTACTCAACGGGATATTACTTATTAAACAAAATCACCAGTAATGTCGTCTCTCTGGATGGTGGAATTGAATAAATTATGGCGGGCTTTGAAACTTTTTGATGAGATCAAATGTAAAGTGCGTAAGACCTCAAACAAATAAACTCAATCCAGGGTCAAGTAATTATGAAACGTTGCAATACATTAACATTCTTCAACAATCATCATAAAACAATTATATACATAAATTCTCACATCAATGAAACTGTGCTATCCCGAGGTCATCATTATTGTGTGATGTGCCTTTTAAACTCGATTCCGCCTATAAAAGACGCATGAAAATCAGTTATATAATTTTAAACTCCAATTTTGTTTTTGTCACTTTAATATTGATTCTTTCTTTTCTCTTGCTTTGGGGTGCGTATTAGGTTTCCATTGCGTTAAGATATCAGAAGCACAATCATCCACAAGAAAAAAAAAAAAAAAAAAAAAAAACTATGCTTGGCAGTTTATTATTACTTTATTTGACGCACCATATGGCGCTGAATATTAATATTAGGTCACGTATTTATGTTGGCGCTGTCATTTTGTGTTTATCAAACCCCATACAATGTAATTATAAAGTTTTCGGCTTAATGATTTTCGAAACCACGCTTGTTGTCACGCACATAATGCATATACATATATGTGTAAATATTTCTTAGGTTTGGTTTTAAATGGCTCTTTGATCATTTATACAAATTAATTGAAAATATTCTTAGATCCATATGTACATATGAGGACTTGAGGGTGCTGCTACAAGACAATTCAAGCCAAGTCAAGCAATTTTGACTATAATGTAAACAAAAACTGAAAATTATGTTTTGTTGGTGGTGGACCTATGAAATTGGAATTAATTTATGAGTAAATAAGAACAAAAGGTTGTGGTAGAAGTAAGGAAACAAATTAATGATGTATTATATTTTGAAATCATTTGGATATGCGCTATTTGAGCTGTACACATGCTTTAATCATTCTAACGCCCAATTTCTTCACATAGGTACTAAGCTAGCTAAGAACCCGGTCTAGCTGGACCAGGTACTAGCTCTGGTACAGGGTCCTAACGAAAAGTTAGTATCTGAGCATTTCTTCGCAGCGGTGCAAGGAACTTAATAGGTCTAAAACGGGTCTAATACTGATTTTGACAACATTTTGGCATTTGAAAAAACAATTTTGATATTTATTTAACATTTGTAGTAGCCGTGGCGTAGTAGTAGCCGTGGCGTGATGGTTAGTGCGATGAACTGTCATGCCGGAGGTCTAAGGTTCGATCCCCAGCCTCGTCACCTATTTATTTAAAAGAAAAAACGGCTACTGCCTCTTGCGAGGAACTGACAAATCCTCCAAGAGTTACTCCTGTCACAGAAAAGTGCCGCTCGTTAGCCGTTCGGATTCGGCAATAAACTGTAGGTCCCCTCCATTCCTGCAGACACGCACACAGGAATGGTTGAGAGTTGTAAATCACTAGGCCCTAGTTCTTCATGAGCTGTTGTGCCATTAAATTTATTTTTATTTTTATTATTTAACATTTACATCAGTTTTTGTGAAGTTTTGAATAAATTTCAAACAGAATTTGCATGTCTTTGATTTGTTTAGCCAGTTCAGGTTTCTCAAGCTCACTGAGATCTCAGAGACCTCAGCAATTTCAAAAATCTGAACGTAATTCCTCACTTTTGTTGTAAAAAAACTGAGACTGATATTTTTTGGATTCGCTTGCTCCATTATTTTTTTTCGCAGTTGATTAATTAATAAAAAAAAAGATGGGAATTGGTTTTGACTTCTTGCGGAGAAATTTTGTTCAGGTTTCTCCTTCTGCTCAGTGGAGCTGACGGAGCTTGCTCAGTGAGATCTCAGAAACGTGAACTGGCTAATTTATTATGTTTTCTGTATGTCAAATAGTTAAATAAATTAAATTCATTTAATATTAGAAGATGAATATAATAATTATATAGTCGTGTGTTGCATTGAAATTCTTCTTATTCAAAATATGTGAATATCGATTTTGTATTTGTGGTAATGATTTCGCCGAATTTGTGACTTTTCGTAGTATTTTGAATTAAATTTGCGTGTTCGCGTTTAATCACAGACCTACTAATGGGATTACAAATTTCGCCGGCTTCAAAGTGTGTGCGCACAATTCAAATACTGGTGAAATATTTGACCGATCATCAATCCTGGTCCATTTTTTAGTTCGCCAACGATATTTTCCGGTTACGTCAAGCGTCAAGGAATCGGTAAAATGCATAAGCGGCCACATCAAATTCTGAAAATGTTGCTGGCTTTTATGCAATGCAAAACCTTTGGTTGCCAATATTTTCATAAAAACGGCAACCGCTATATGCATCGAACGCCTTGACTATTTTTAAAAAGTTGAAAATCTAAAAGCCAATAAAATTAGAAAAAAATACTCTTATCTTACATTTACTTAAAAAAAAAGCAATGAGCAATATCTCTCGGAGTAAACTTCCTCTTCTTCTTCGAAATCGCGAAACAAATTGTCACCACCAAGAACTAAATCCATTGTCTACACAAAAACATCACCGATTGCACAAAATTGAAAAATAACAAAAAAAAAAAAAAAAAAAAAAAAAAAACTAGAATCAAAATTAACAATGTTAACAAAAAAACACACTTATGTATTACCTATTTCTTAAGAACAACAGGCAAGAAATGGTCAAACCAAATGAAATTAATTGCTAGACTGTCGATTTTGAGGTCCTAGCTTAAACCAAGTCCTAACTAGTACTCGATACCAATATGACAGGACTAGGGCTTAGTACTTATGTGAAGAAATCATTTGGTACCGATTTGAGTACTAACTTTAGGACTAGTATCGGTACTAGCGTTCGGACTCTATGAAGAAATTGGCTATAAGTGAATGGTGATCTACTGGGCTTAGGAATGAATTGACGCCGAGAAAACCAAAAAAACGCACACTTGAAACCATACACTACACATTGTGGTGTGGCCAGCGTTTTTTACTGCAATGTTTTTTAACATTAAACTTTTTTGAAGCACAGATATTTTAAGAAGGTAACATTTTTAAAAATGAATGAAGCCCGTGTTGAATGATAAGGGGTCAAGTGTCATTTTTCAATTTTTTTTTTCTATCGATAAAGTCGTTAGCGAAAACTTAATTTTGGTCTATTTGTCTTTGTCTTTGGGCCTTACTAATAATCAATCACTAATGTCGACTATTTGCAAGATGTAAAGCCCAAAACAGATGTGCAGCTTTTTCGCATGCAGCGAAATTAGAAATAGAGACTTCGTGCAGCAAAGGCTGCATACAGAGCCTGGAATATGTCAGCCCTCATAAGAACCTGTGTAAATTTATTTTCGCTGCATTGGAAAAAGCTGCACATCTGTTTTGGGCTTAAGCCTAGTACGCAGATCAGGAAAAATTTTTCTTTTCATACAAAATGTTTCCCAGGACAAATTTTGTCTTCATTTTTTTTTCAGGCAGTACGCAGTTCACGTGCAAAATTGTGACGTTTGTACCCGCTGTAGGGTGAAGTCTCCACTAAATTTTGCCAAGAAAAATAATGTTCGAAGCATTATTTTGCAGGAAAAATTTTGACAGGTCAATAATTTTGCACGATAAACACGATCGACTATCATTTATCGATAATTTTACCAAAAAAAAAAAAAAAAAGAAGAAAAACATTAATTTTGCGCGATTTTTCCAACGATTTTGTAGAGATTAGAATTGTAGAGATAAAATTTGTGTTTTCCCGATCTGCGTACTAGGCTTTAAGGCTAAAAAAAAAGTGTAGAGCTTTAATAGAATTCTACCAATTTAACCTTCACTTTCCACTTTCCTTGAATCTAATACAATTACCATCAAAGTTGCTGTCAAACCATAAAAGAAGAAATATTAGGAACTACCATATAGTGGAAAAACTAATGCTTTTTTAAAGTAGTATGAGTTGCACAAACACAAATGTATTCAAACAGGGTCGGCGTGAAGTTAGACGGCTAAAAGCTGGGGCGCCCGAATGATTTTTAATTATCGTTTATTACCCCCCCTCCCCCCCCAACGATGTCGATTTTTTTCACCCAATTATTCACTTAAGACGTGCAATGAACATCCCTAGTATGAGAGTAGGTGTATTTAAGTACTTACCCTGAAAAAGCACAACAGGCAACACTCGCATTGAACGCCATTTTGATGTGTTTAATGTACAGCTTAAATATGGATTTCCATGTATTAAATTTTAACGTCTTGCTAGTGATTAAATTGGAGACTAAATTCGTTATTGGTATGTGACTTTTATGAAACCTGGAGATTATCATTTAACTATTAACTAAATTTGATTATTAGTAAAGCCCTTAATCTCTATTGTCAATACTAACAAAGTAAGCTTCAGATAAAGGGGCTAAATCCACGTTTGTTTTGATGTTTTTTTCCGGCAAGAATTTTTAATTAATTTTTTTTTGTGTGAAGATGGCAAGTGTAAGATTAACCTTTATCTTTATACCTCAAGAGCTCCCAAGAAGGCCATATCTGAGATTCCTGTGAACAAAAAGAAGCCTAAAACCAAACATTAAAAAAGCCAATTTTCACTTAACCCTTTTTTCATAAAAAAGAATTTTTTAAAGACACCTTTCTGATGTAGGGAATGATTGCTAACTAGCGAATAAAGATGTTCCGACAACCTGAAAAGTAAGGTTTGAACGCAATTTATGAACTCAATGTTATAACTCTCGTTTGGCAAACTGGGAATTATTACGGGTTCGGCAGAAAATAGTAAGTGCCCTGCATTACTGTTTTCAACACGCACACAAGATTGGTTGACAGTCAGTTCTGTGTCACTAGCCCCTGGTTTTAGAAAACTATCGTGCCACAAAATTAATTTAAGGGCTTATTGCAAGAGTCTATTCGACAAAAGTCGATCAAAATTCTTGATAGAACAGAAATTTCTTTCAAATAGAAAAAAATATAAAATATTCAGTACAAATATTAAAAGTCAAATAGAAAAATATTAACGAATAGAATTTTGAAATAACGATAGTAGACTTTAATTCGACAAGATTCTATTTCAATCGCAATAAGCCCCTTATTTTTATTTTCATTGCGTAGAATTCCGCAACGTCATTTATTTAATGATAAATTATCCTTGCAAACAGAAACTTTTTATCCACAACATTGAGATATATCCAAAGACTTGTTTTTCACACAATCACATTTAACATCACAACACATTAACTTCTTCCACTTTCAATTTCATATCAAATATTTGATCAATTGATTAGTTGTATATAAATTACAAAAATCGATCCAAAAGATTAACTTTCAGCCGGCTATCATTTGTTTAAAACAAAATCAACAAAAATCCAATAAATTGCAATAAATATTTTAATCAAAAGAATTATAAATTTCTTTGGCTTTAACCGAAGGCGTGACAACGGAAACCAAAGAAAAGAAATAGATCCTACTTCTTTTTTTTTTTTTTTAATTTTGTTTGGGTTCCCTTAATCCAGGTGCGGGTGACATCTCGAATACACACCGGTGGTCAGATATTTTTATTGAGATAGCCACTAGAGAAATGCGGTTTGGCACTCAATAGATTGCAATTAGGATTTCTTTCACTTCAAAAAGAAAGAATCGAGATGAAAATGAACACATAGAAAGATGACTCGTGCCATCCTTCCTTTTGAAGGTGTATCCGATCAATTGCAATCTGGCCAATAATTCTTTTCCTCAACAAGGATTCTTGCCGAAGTCGATGCACAATCATCATAAATTGTGACTCAAAGAAATAGAAAAAAAAGCAAAAAAAAAAAAAAAATAAGAGAACTGTCAAATTTTAACAAATGAAACTAAACTAGGAGGAAGTAAACAGATGGCTAAATATGTGGAATCCTTTAACACCTCATGGAAAAAGCATGTGCTGCGCGGGATATTCCCGTTGTTATCTGTCATCGGACTATTAGTTTTTTTTTTACCAATTTTCCTTTACAATTAAAAAGAAAATATTCAAATTTCGGAAGATCCTGAAAAAACACTAGGTTCGTCTGTTGAATAAGGATTTCCTTCGGTCTCGATGGCGCAACGCTTCGCTTATCACATTCTATTATTTAGGGGAGAATTAAATACATCTTTAAACACCCCTACAATGTGCCATCGTCCTTTTTTTTTAAAGGCTTCCACGATTATTCGAATATATTATAAGGAAGTTTCTATATTTTTTGGCGCGTGCTATGCGCATCTTGATGGTCTCTTTCTCCCTTAAAGAAGGGGGTGTAAGCATTGCATTGACTTCTTCACCCTGCATCGTAAAATCGAATTTTTGTGTTCATATGTAAGGTATAATAACTTCTTGGCTTGATTTTGTTTGATTATGGGTCTTAAAGATTTCGAAGCATTGTTTACGGGACAATGTGCGAGTAATGTTTGGGTTTTCTTCATTGTTCGGGGGTGCAAGTCGAATACAAAAGATTATTTAATTTTTTTTTTCCTTTTTTCGTTGTTATGATGGCGTTAAAGAGAAAAACACACACACACACATATGTTTTTGCTTTTTGCGTCTTAAAGGGAGTTTTATATGCCTGCAATCGGACGTGCATTGCACTATTATTAAGAAAAAGTAAAAAAAAAAATCTTATTATTGTAGAGAAGACGTCTAATGCAGAATTTCCAGGTGTCAATGACATACAGAGGACGAATTGCGCGGGCTTTGTTCTTTGCTGCTGTTTAAAAGGTGGCATTATAGAGTTTAATTACTTGTATTGACAATTTTCTTAAAAGATTCACAAAATAAAAATATCCTGAGTTGAAAAAAAAGGAAGGAAGGGGACAAAATCCCGAATGGCTGAAAATGAGTATCCCATAATCCCGAACGGACAAAATCCCGAATGGACACGGAAAATCACGCGCGCGATTTTAAATAACAAAAAAAGTACTGAGCCATTCGGGTTTTTGGCTTTCAGGATTTTGGCATTCGGGATTCTGGCATTCGGGATTCTGGCATTCGGGATTTTTGACAAATTCGGGTTTTTGGCATTCGGGATTTCGTAGCCAACCCCCAATAGAAGGGATCTAACAAACATCGTGAGAAGCTATTTAAGCATAGAAAAGTTTTACCAAGAATAATAGCCAGATCAGAAAACAAGCTCCAATAAATAATTGCTGTTAATAAAAACATAAATAGATTAGTGGCGTCACAGCTCATGCACCCTTCATTATGTAGGTTTTGTTAGCCGGCAGGAACAGAGGAGACTTATAGTTTTCTATCTAACTCGAACGGCTAAGGTTAAAGGCACTTTTATCCTGACAAGAGATAGCTTTGGAGGACTTGAAGGATTTGTCACTTTCTAGCAAGACGTAGTATTTCTGAATAAAACATTCTTTGTAGCTCAAATATAGGATGTATTCGTATTCAAGCCACTAGACTGCGATTTACTGTGGTGCAAAATGACTTTTCATAGCAAAAATCATAACTTTTGAACGAAATATGCCATATTCATTTCTAAAGAGAACAATTGTTATAGGCATTATTTGTGGGGTGCGGTTTTATTTAAACTCGAAGCTAGGTTTAGACTATTGATCCAATATGATCACTCAAAAACTAATGATTTACAGCGCACTAGATCTAAATGATCATTAACTTTGTTATTACTGTAAAAATGTTGCTCGCCATGAACTGATGATAAATTTCAAAGATAATCATAGTTATTTTTAAATTGTTGCTAAATCGAAAGTAGGTTTAATTCAATTTTATGAATTTATTTTTATAATCCAATTATTTATTTTTACAATCCAATTATTTGAAGTCGAATAATTCAACAATTTATAATAATTCTATTTTGATAAATTTAGAATGGAACTTGTTAATAGAATAATAAATAAATTTGTTGGCACAAACGGCTCATGAAGAACCAGGGCCTAGCTACTTACAACTCTCAACCATTCCTGTGTGCGTGTCTGCAGGAATGCAGGGGACCTACAGTTTATTGCCGAATCCGAACGGCTAACGAGCGGCACTTTTCTGTGACAGGAGATACTCTTGGAGGATTTGTCAATTCCTCGCAAGAGGCAGTAGCCGTTTTTTCTTTAAATAAATAGGTGGCGAGGCTGGGGATCGAACCTTAGACCTCCGGCATGACAGTCCATCGCACTAACCATCACGCCACGGCTACTACCACCTAAAAAATTATATTTAATAAAAGAGCTGAATACCATAGACATGAATATGAGGGTCTAAGACTTTCTAGGTGAGGCCTTCTGTATGCAAGACGCGTCTTGCATAAAGAAGGCCCACCTAAGAGATCTTGGACCCCATATTCATGGCTATGGTATTCAGCTCTTTTATTAAATATAGTTTTTTTTTAATGGTATACCTTCTATCTGAGCTCAGAAAGAAATGCATTTTTATTGCAGCAACGCCCCAATCACAGGTTGCAAGACTTGCATATTTGCGAATAGAAAGTAAAGACCTATCTAATTGCATCATTGAATTTTTGCTATACTTCACACCCAAAAATTGCTGTGGGCTCTTAGTCTAAAAGCATTCTAAAGCTTTATACTAATTGAATTGAGAAATATTAGCAAATGATTTTTTTAAGGTACCGTTATTGCGCAATCGTTAGAACCAGCAAGACCCAAAAATTTTAATTTGAATTTTATTTTATTTTTTGAACATTGTCATCTTCTTTGAAATTTTTTTTTGAGCCAATTTAATGTTTTGTTTCGATAACTTTAAGGTCGTCTTTTTTTTTGTCATTCTGCAATTTTTTTTCAAGAAGAATATCTGGGTCTGAATGAAAAAACAGACTTTTGACTTTGACTACCAATATCTTTGCAAGGAATGACGACACAGAAAATTTAAGGGTAGTTTTAAAAACTGGAATTAATTTTCTACAAGAATTTTTTAAAACTTTATAAGGATTATGTTTTTTGGCTCCTTACCGTTACATTCAGAAAAGGTAAAATAAACGAGTTTTTAAAGACTTTTTGTAAATTTTGTACTGCTTTATAAATATTGACTGCGCAGGACTTAATTCGGTAAGACATTTTAAGGAACTATGGACCACCAATATTTCTGTAAAATTTCAAATTAATCCATTGAACCGCTTTTACGTACCGAATAATCAAAGTCGTAAAAAAACAATTAAAAGAACAAATTTGATGGTTCATAAACATTGTGAAATTGTCATCAAAATGGAAACGAAAACAACAATTTTTTGCGTTTTACGTTAGTTACAATACTGATAAGCGTTGAAGAAAAAAAAAAAAAAAACATTTTTTCAAAGAAAAAAAAAAAAAAAAAAAAAATTGGAGCAAAAATTTTTTCTAAATTTTAAAATTTTAGTTGTAATTTTTTTTCGAAAAGATGTTTTGCTTCCTATTAAAATCTCATCGAAAACAAAACATTTAATTGGCTTAAAAAAAAATTCAAAGAAAATGACAATGTTCAAAAAAAAAAATTTTTAATAACGATTGCGCAATAACGGTACCTTAAAAAAATCATTTGCTAATATTTCTTGATACAAAAAGTATAAAGTTTTAGAATGCTTTTTGTTTCATCTCAATAAGACCACTTTTCACAGAGATACAGCTCTTCAAAAAACACTAAAAAAAAAAAGTGATTTTTTTTGTCCCCTCAATTGTTTTGACAAGTGTAATATGTATGGCAAAATTGTAGAGAAATTTAAGCTCTATAAGTATGCAGTACATATTTGTTTAAAGGTTATTGTGCTTAATTTTGAAAAATACTTGAAAATTTTGAATTTTTTCACTTTGTTGGTACGTTTATGTAACTTTTTCAATATTCACAATATGGGAAAATGTTCTTAACACAAAAAATAGGAAATTCAATTTTCCACACTTTTACCTTACAAACTTTTTTTTAGGACAAACAGAAACCGGGATATTCAATAAAAACTAAAATCCCAGATGGCGGCTGAAAGGTGAATTTCACAAGTGCGAAAAATCGGGGGTTATGATCTTATGTACCTACCTTGGGAATGATGAGAAAAAATTTTGGGGGTGTGCTGGGTCACCCGTATAAAATTTTCAACCACATTTGAACTTTTCAATAAATTTCTGCCTACTGACAGAAATCGAATTACTTTTATTTCTATTTTTCGGAGATATAAAGTGTGTGGACAAAAAATATTCAACTTGCAATTTGGGAACATCGCGTGGCTTCAATTCTAGCACGAGTCAAGTTGTTGCATGCCTCCACGTCTGCCGGTAGGGATGTGCGCTATTTTGTAGCGTATTATCTAAGCGCCGCCGCCACGCCGCCCACCGGCCGGTTTTGCACCACTGGAACTGTGTTTCGGGCGCTATGTTAAACCACTTTTTTGTGTTTAATTGTAAGATATTGAAGTAGTTTGGCAATACTCACTTTATCTCTTCAGATATTTGAGCTTTTGCAAAGTTTAAATGTATCCTTGTCAAATAAAAAAGATTTCATTTCATTTTTTTTGAGCTGGCAAATTGTTTGCTCTATAAACGAATTGTTTTTAATGCATTTTGGTCACCAGGAGCTAAATGTGGATGTTGATTTGTATAATAGTTTTTTTTTTGTTGGTATTTTTAACTCTTGTCCCTCTTTTATTTTTAATATCTAAAAGTAAAATATGCAGCAATCAAATTCTTATGCGATTTTAATCTCTACACCGTCTTTGCCTATAGGCAACGAACCTTGATTCCTTTTGCGTCTTATTTAGATACAAAAATGAAAAGAAAGAAATGCGAATTGCCCCTTTTTGTTCAAGAAATCGAACTCTGTTGGAGTCCCCGGACTGCAATGCATGCAAGTCTTGCGCTTACTGCATGCATTCATGCATGTATCTAATACGTAGTTCTTTTTTTTTTTTTTTTGTTATTCTTCAAGCATTTACAACAAAGCCCTCTGACCCTATACGGTCAGCAAGAAGAACAGCGAAACCCTTCATTAATATATGTACGATTGAAAATTAGCGTCAACAAAAAGAGGAAGTCTTTCAAATTTCATTTTTTACTTTGGATGCTCCTATATACTCGTATAAGAAATTGACGAATTATATTTCTTTCCTTGAATTCATCCATTTTACTCAAGTCTTTGGCTATGCTAGAGTAGACATTATCGCCAACGCTAGCACTGCCATGCCACCCTTAATGAGAGCTGGCATATTGCAAGACCCTCTATTACGGCTTTAGTTTTGTTTAACGTAGTTGATATGGGTCGAAGGAGAAATAGGCGCGACAAAATGCGATCACTGTCCTTAACCCAGGTTTACACTTGTCAGTTTTACATATACAACGTGACTTACAGGAAAAAAAAATTTAGTTTATTTTTGATTCGATTCTGGGACTTTAAGCTTACAGTCCCAGTCCGATAAGCTAACTAGTAAAAACTTTCAAGGGCCTTGACTAAACTTGCCCAAAACTTTTGCCATTTTTTCAAGGCGGGTAAGTATTAAGAATCTTGCGTTTTCACTTCAGTTATGGCTCACGGTAGTTGGTCAAATTTAAATTTATAGCTTACAGAGCTATTTTTTATAGGAAAATTGTGTCCAAAATTATATACCATTAAATTACGAAGTAAAACGAACATGTATAAACATGACTTCATTCCAGGAAGAAACTTAGTTTTTCCTTCCCCAACTTTTAGAGGATCTCGAATTTAAAGAAAAATTCTCTTAAAATATGAAACAATTTTTAATTGTAATTTTTTTTTGTGTCACAAGAGCCGGGTGGCTTTCTCCTTCAAACTGTTATTTCTTTCTTTTGTATAAAAGATTTGGCACGAGTCACTGAGGGAGCAAAAGAAGAAAAAAAAATAATTTTTGAACAATTTGTGATCAGAAAAAAAAAGTAAAAGAAAAAGAGGGAATTTCCTAGAGCACCTGGAAATTTTCTTACAAGAGAGCACTAGCTAGTACATTAATACAGCAGGGCAGTCTCAAGTATAATAGATTTCTTTTTCTTGATAGATTTTTTTTTCTGGCTTTTGATATATATTTATTTTTTTTTTGATTTTTTGTTTTACTTACTTGAATTTTTGTTACAAGCGGATATAAATTTTAGGGGGAAGATGTATGTAATGAAAATTTAAACAACTGCCGTTTGTTTTGTATTCGGCGCGGGTGACTAATGTGACAGTCGATACTATGTGTGTGCCTTATGATTTCATGGAGTCAATTAAAATTTCATCATGTTAAAATGGATATGGAAACATTTAAGAATAAAATAAGTTAATAGTTTAAATATAGAGTTGAAATACTGTTAAAATAATGCATACCTAAGCTTCTGAAGGCGCTTGAACTTTGTTCAATTCTCTTCAAATATTGCAGTAATAAACTGAATTGAATTAAATGAACTTCATATAATTATAATTAACATTAAACAAAATGAATTATTGTAAAAGATAAGTCGAAAATTTGAAAAATACGGGTCAATTTATTTCATGTCTACTTGTTAAAAATATAAAAATTATTCCCAGAAAACATAACCCTGATTTATGGTAATTTTTTTCTCCAATGCCAACGTCTATTTTTCAAATTTGTGTTTTCAAACTTTTATATCTCGAGTTGTACATTTTTCACATTTTTTGTTTATATCCATGACTTTTTTATATTAAAATAATCTATCGATTATAAAAACAATCAACTCTCTATCATTTTTCGTTTAGAAAAAAGATTCTGGACTTTTATCTTTGTTTACCCTAATTTACCCTATTGAAATTGCGAGTTTAAAAAAAACCACGTATTTGAATTTTTTTAAATAAAATTTCCTTTTATATGGTATTTTATTTATGTCCTTAAGACATACCATCTGAGCTGTGACAGATATTTAATTGTAAGAACCCGAAAAATGACCTTTAAAGCGTGGCAACCCTATGCTTTGACCACTTGCGCAAAATGTTTGTCTCTCTAGACCCATGTTCTGTAACTTCTCGCATGCATAAAATCGGTCAAGAAACGATGGAAACTGAAACAAAATACATGAGTTTTGTTCCATTTTTTAGCGTTTCTCGACTGATTTTTTTGTGAGAGTTACAGAACATAGGTCCTGGTACCTCGATGAGGGTAGGTCGTTTTTTGGCGGGATCTTCTTCTATCAAATAGTATTTCATTTAATAAAATCAAATCTTTTAGAGCATCAATAGTTTAAATTACAAAATTTTCTTAATAGTTAAAAAGATGAAACATTATTCTTAAAACAAGGCCAGTACATTTATCTTTTTAAATGCAAATTCTAATATAGAATCTAGAATAGAATTATATAAACAATAAGATAGGAGAATTAAAAGCAAAAGTAAAATCAAAGAAATAAAAAAAAAAAAATAAAAAAAAAAATGAGAAAGCTTAAATATAAATATAATCTTGATTCTTGATTAGAGTAGTGCAAGAATAATTTCCTCTTAAAAGCTGAAGGTGTGGTGGTACATTACAATTTATTTGGAAGTAAAAAATTCCACAATCGAATTGCAGAAACGTTCTGCTATGCTGTGTGAGAAGAGCGGTATATTTAATTTTAATCCTTTCTGCCATTGAAAAAAATTGAGAACTTCACTAAGGTAACTATGGTCCCTATTGTGAATGATACACTGGTATGTCTCGGAACATAGTAAATAAAGCGGATACAATCATTGGCCGCGTTCAACAGCACAGTTGACAGTTCTGAGCTGTCATTTTTAGAGCTTCTGATTGGCCAGCAGTCATAAAAATTCAGTTGACGTCGATTGGCATTTAGTTACGTTTCTTACGTTTTTTTTCTGAATATTCAGAAAATTCTACCTGAAAATTCAGATGACAGCTAAAAGCAACAAAAAAACAGTTCTTGATCCAGTTTTTTTTTGTTGGTGTGTGGTCTGATCGTCTGGGTCTCGTATCGCTTTTCGGATTTTAATTTTAAAGTGCAAAAAATAATAAAAACAGAATAAATAATTTCAGACTGTGCGTTCAGTGTTACGTTTTTCAGAACTGAATTTTTAGATCTGTCAAAAACGTGGTGATGAACGTGGCCATTTAGAGCTACATTAAGTTTGCGTTTAAACTCACAGTCCAAAATTGGATACACTGAATAGTTGAAAGTAAGGAATGGCATAATTAGTGACTTTACGTAATCCAGAGTAAATATTGCGAATGGAATCGGAGATTACTTTACAGCAATTAAGACTGCTATTAATTCTATATCCCAAATACCTAACATCCTTCACATAGTTAACAACTTCCTTATTAAGAACAACAGGTGGAAAATACAAAGGGTTGGGCTCATCCCTTGAGCATAACATTGCAACAGACTTCGCAGGGTTAAGTTTATTTGATTAATGGACCAGGTAAGGATATGTCCTAAATCCTCATTTAACCTAGCAATACAGTCCTCCATCAAACCGATTCTACGAAAAATATAAACTACCACATCATCAGCATACTTATGAATCCGAAAGTTGTAAACGACATTAGGAAGGTCATTTATAAACAATGAAAATAAGAGAGGTCCCAAGACTGAGCCCTGAGGTATTCCAATATTCGTGCTCAGTAGCCTAAGTGATGAGTTAGAGAAATTAAAAAAGGTTTTGAGTTTATAAAGTAAATAAAGTGTGATCAATGCTGTCAAAAGCCTTGGAAAAGTCCAAAAGAACCATTACACCAAAGTTATCGGAGCCAAGAGCAAAGCGGATATCTGATGTAATTTTTATTGCTGCAGATTCACAACTGTGTTTATTGCGGAACCCACATTGCCATTTTGAGAGTAAAGTGTGTTCATTTAAATAAATTTAAATTTGATCGTGCAGTATTTTTTCAAATAACTTACAAGAGAAGGCCAAGATGCTAATCGGTCTGTATTCTGAAGGGATGGTGGGGTTAGATTTTTTGGGGACTGGTATGATACAAGCACACTTCCACGCATCAGGAAATTTACCGCTATAAATACAGAAGTTGAAAATGTGAAGTAAATAAATCATTATAATGGGGACTATGAAGGCTGTTTCACAATGCGACGAGAAAACGAGACGTCAGCGTGACGAGATCTCTTCACAGTTGTTCTCTTTTTAAAACGAGTTTCAAATAACGAAATAATACATAATAAAGTATTTTCGTCGTCACGTTGCGTCTTTTTTTCAATTTTTCGAACTTTAGGACGTGACGAGACGACGAGAAATGCTTGATTATGTATTATTTCACTGTTTAAAATTCTTTTTTAAGAGAGAGAAACTGCGAAGGGATTTCTTCACGCTGATGTCTCGTTTTCTCGTCGCATTGTGAAACAGCCTTGAGCCTAAAAAATTTAGGCGTTATATCACCAGGACCAATCGCATTCGATTTGACCGATCTGACAGAGTTTAATATCCCATAAGTGCTAATACAGTTAAATGAAAAAGAGTTTTTTCTCTCAGACAAAGTAAAAATATCATGAGGGGTACGTGAACTTGAAACGGTCGGAATCAAGACATTAGACATGACTTCAGGTCTGAACGGACATTTACTTTTATTTTTATCTTCTTTGACACCAAGGCTGAATACCTTAGATAATACCAATCGTGAATTTTAATGCTTGGCTGAATAAGCGGCTCCTATACATATATGATCTAAGAATTCCAATCCTCACGAACAAATGGCATAACTATCCATTTCTAAAGCCTGAAAAAGGCTATGATTATGAAATTAATTCTATTCTTTTCAGACACACAATAACACCCTAACCTCAATCAGCGGGAAAAATCACAATTGTGAGTTGCTGCAACCTCAAGTATAATCTGGATCATCCGACCGAACAGTAACGGTGCAACTGCTGTGTTTTAATATTTTATGTCAAACATGTGCGACGAAATTCTAGATAGTGGATGGGGCGGAAGATTTGAAACAGAACAGGGCGGCAAAAAATTTAAATACGCTACTGCGCACAGACCGATGCGACGCACGATATGGCAAAACCCACTATTTTGGACTTCTCCATCATCGTAGTTTCAATTTTGATTACAATCTGGAATTTTTTGAACACGAAAACAATAGATATTCGTTCAATAGAGAAAGTAAAAAGCTCAAAATTTTGTTTAGTATTTGAGAAAACAAGTTAATAAAATGACATTTTAAGATTTTCGGATTAGCCGCGTTAATAAGTTAATAAAAACTCAAAAATAATGCAACTTTTTCAAAAAAAAAAGTCAAACTATTATTTCTGTAACGCGTTTTTTGGCCAAAAACCTGAAAGACAGTTGTGTTAAAATTGTTTTGGTCATTATGTGTTCACTAAGAAATCAAAAATTACCCCTTTTTACCTAGCCCTAGTCCAAGTTAAGTTTTATACTTTCACAACGGCTGAGGACTTTAAAATAAAGCTTTTCACACAAATAAAAAAAAAAAAAATAAATTTGATGGCACAACAGCTCATGAAGAACCAGGGCCTAGTGACTTACAACTCTCAACCATCCCTGTGTGCGTGTCTGCAGGTATGGAGGGGACCTACAGTTTATTGCCGAATCCGAACGGAAGTTTTGTCAGTTCCTCGCACGAGGCAGTAGCCCTGAAAAACACTTTAGTGGCTGGGAATCGAACCCACACCTCTGGCGTGACAGTCCAACGCACAAACCATTACTTCACGGGCTACTTACAACAATATTGATAAAAATATTTTTCAGCAGCTTTTCGTAGTCGAAAAGTGGGTTTTATGGTCTACTATTCACACTGTTTAAGAACTTTGAAAGAATTCGATTCAAATGTTTGATAAGGCCTTTGTTTTTAATTCTTTAAAAATCATTTTCAAATTTTATATATAAAAAAAAAAAAAATTGCGATGCATTTGAATTGTTGTACCTGCATTCAACAGATTGCGCCAAAAAACCCATTGAATTGAAAAATCATAAGAAAATTTCAGCACAATAGTCCAATCGGAAATATCACACATTAACCAAGTCAATCAAAGTCAAAACATAACAATCAAATTTCCAATTAATTCCAAACACCACTTTCGATTGCAGTTTTCAAGGATAAACCATTATACAATACATGAATATACACATAGATCGTTGCGCAAGGTAAAACTCTAGCAGCGGGATACCATCTTGATGGTTTCGCACTTTCAAAATGCAATCCAAATCGATTCATTCAAGTGGAAGTCACCACATATCACAGAAAGTTATATTTATGTACATACACTGTCAGACAAAAAAAAGTGCAAAAATTATTTTCAATAATATTTTATTTAGTATGATATGTTCTGATTTATTTTTCTTAAAAAAAATAATTTATTCATGTTTTTCAGATTATCTTACGTCCACAAAAGTAATCGTTTAAAGTTATTTACAAAATGTAGGTTAGAAATTAAATAAAATCGCAATATTCAAAGAAAATAGAAGAGACAAAATAAAGTGCAAATTCGAAAGATCATCACGTAAAATAGGAATTCAGCTTCAGAAAAGAAAAATGTTAATAGGTAGTGGCTCCTCCTTTATTTTGAATAACTGCAGCAAGACGTTTGGGCGTGCTGCTAACCAGGTTCTTCAAGATTTGATCTGGAATTCTCTCCTATTCATTTGGGAGGCTTTCCCAAAAAGATTGTAAATTGCGACGTTGATCTAAGGGAATCCTTTCATCCAAAATGGACCAAAGGTGCTCAATAGGGTTTAAGTCGGGAGATTGGGTTGGCCATTCTAGTACGTCAACATTATTTTCGGTAAAAAAAACTGCTTAGCTACTCTGCTTGTATGCTTTGGATCGTTATCTTGTTGAAAAATATAACTTTCCAAAGACAGTCTAGAAGCAGAAGAAGCTAAGATTTCCCTAACAATGTTCACGTAACTAGAACCCGTCATTTTGGTTTCAATTTTGACAATATTTCCAACGCCACTAAAAGAAAAACATCCCCAAACCATAAGTGACCCACCTCTATGCTTCAACGTTTTTTGTATACACCTCTGGTTGAGTCTTTCGGATTGCTTGCACCAAACTCGCTTTCTTCTCTTACAGTTTTTTAATTCAAATTTGGATTCGTCAGACCAAATAATGTTTTCCCAGAACGATTGTGGCTTCACTAAAAACTTTCTAGCGAAAGCTAACCGTTTTTTAATATTAACTGGACGGAGTGACGGCTTTTTCTTTGCAAAAAAGTTTTTTAAACCGCTTTCATGGAGTCGCCTTTGTACTGTCCTTGCTGTTATATTTAACTGCAATTCTTCTTTAATATTTCTGGCGGAAGATAAAGGGTTCTTTCTAGCCTTAATTTTAATTCTGCGGTCATCAACTGCAGTTGTCTTCCGCTTCCTTCCGCAAGAAATTTTAAAACTAGCAACAGTTTATCGTTCAAAGAAATTGAGGCAGATTTTTCTTACCATAGAAATGGATAATCCATATTTTTCTGCCAGTTTATGGAATATCAATCCACGTTCACGGTCCAAAACAAGCAATTCCTTCACTTCAGATGTTAACGGTTTCATACTTAAGCTTTAAGTAATAAAAATAAAATTTAACACGGAAATTATTATAAATTGGGATCTTTTGCTTCTACCTTTTTATATTTTATCAATTGTAAATATTTTTCTTTAAAACTTAAAACTTTTTGGCAGGGAATAATAAAAATGCACTTTATTTTGTCGCGAGTTAAATTGTATATGCTCCAAAAACACCGCAACTAATAGTAATTAGACATAACAATGGATTGTTTTTTTTTTTTTAAGAGTTAGCAGCTGAGAATATGTGACGTCAGAACATGAAATGGAATGATAAACACTCTTCGCTTTTAAATAGCGGTAGTTTGAAAATTAATCTAATACTTTTGCACTTTATTTTGTCTGTCAGTGTAGTTCTTCATATCCCCCACAGGAGGTTGACATTTGAAACTTCAAAGTCTCCCCTCTTTGATGGTTGTTGGCTCAAAAGGTCTGTTTCTTTTTTTGTCGCTCTCTCTCTCTCTCTCTCTTTCTCTTTGTCTGTGTTTAAATTCGGTAACAAAACCACGATCTGTCAAATTGATTTTGACTATTTGTTTTTATTTCTATATATCCACACCATATGATCGACTTATAGCTACCAGGAGGGAAAAAGGTGTGTATTGTCCATGTGCCAGAATGTCATGAACAGAAGGATGTTGAACTTGAAGACGTCTGAATCAGGGTGATTGAACTAAAAATTGGCGCGTCTTTGACTTAGCGCTCTCTCTTTCTCTCTTTTTTGTTTTCTTCTGCCAAAAAGGCTGATGGGCAAGAAATTGCTCTTAAAGGTCTCAAACTGTGCAATTTTGCACTGCATGTGCTCATTGTTCGTTTTGTGCAATTTTGAAAAAGGAAGTTCTAGTTGATGACGATGACGACGGCAACGCACGGTGTGCTCTGATTTCTAAGTCGTTTATTGTTTCATATTTTTTCTTTTTTTTTTTTTCTTAAAAGAATGAAACGTCTGGCTTGCTAAATTCGTCATAGGGATATGAGTCCCTAGAACCAGCAGCAGAATTGGGAGAAATAATTCACATTTCATCCCAGAAAAAAGGGGGAATTCTAAGACTTCTTTGATGTGGCACATATGTGAAGCGGGAGAAGTGTTATTTGTCCGCATGTTGCTCAAATACTATCCAGAAACTGCTCAATAAGTCAATTACGATACGAGTAGCCTGGTGTAGGTTGAATATTTATCAGGGTTGTTGGACTGTAGTTGGTGTAGGGGTGTGTTCGCTAAAGGTGCAAGAAATACAGATGAAATTAAAGTTTGATTGGTTTTTGTCGATGGTTTTCATTCAAGAACTGAAATATACTTACATAACATTTTATTTTTTCCGTTTCTGTGTTTTTTTGGATGAAAAGTATAATTCGAAAGAGATTCCACACAAAAATTTAGGGGCTAATTACAAGAGTCTATTCGTAAAAAGTCGATCGAAAATTCTTAATAGAATGGAAAGACATATCACTTTGACTGCCATGTCGCAAGTTTTGGTGCGACAACTCATAATTCCCCAGAAGCCGCGTCGCACATTTTCGGGCGGCACCTAGTACTTCAGTTCAGGCCATGTCGTACGTTTTTGTGCGAAAGTATATGGGATTTTGTATGGGTTTCGGATTGTGTGGCTTTTGGTAACAGTTTGGTCAAACTTACAATGTGAATATTTTGGAAAGCAAGTAACGCATAGCTGGGGTTTGTTGGGGCACTCTGGACAGAAAAAAAAAACAAATAACACCCAATAAAAAAAAAAAAAAATCAAAACTAAAACTAAAGCTCGCGCCGCGAAAGAAAAGAAAAAAACAATAGCCCATATATAATACATATCAACAACAAGTGCAAGTGCAAGTGCCAGTGCCAGTGCGTGCAAAACATAACAACAAAAAGTCCACCATAAACATCCATAGCACAGCGGTAATATTCCTAATCTCTCCTTCCCTCATCACCCACAGTGCTTTGGCTTTGTCATTATAAGCTGTGTATGTATCACCTCATGCAATGCTTGCAATCGATTAAGCCAAAGCATATCAGATAAATAGTTGTTATTGATTTTGGGTATCCAGGGGTGGATCAGTACATTTACTACTAAGGCATAACACTAGTAGTATTTGTACTGTGAAGTCATTTTGGGGCCCAAAGTTGTATCAGCTTTGTTAATTGTCTGATTTGGTTTTTTATGTCTTTTTTTTCGTAATGGTGGGTGAATTTAGGGTTGACTACAGCAACATTCGGGGACTTAGGCAGAATTTCTGTGCTGCATATGTCCATACTGCGAAAAACAGGCCAGCTGTTTTGGCACTAAGAGAAACCCAGGTAGGGGAAAATACTGATCACTCGGAATTCAGCCTACATGGTCATAGCTTAGTGCCTCTATTCTTCCCACATCATGGTCTCGCCGTGTATGTTCGAAATGATATTGCTTATCAGCTCCAGCCACAATATGGTTCATGTTTGAATACCAATTTTAATTTCATGTGGTTTAAATTCACCGTCCATAAGCGCATCATCCATACTTGTTTTATTTATCGTAGTCCTAGTTTGGATAGTAATTCCACTTCTAACGAATTAGATGCATTATCCGACTCCATCCATAGAATTATTTCCCACTTTCCGCACAGTGAAATCGTTGTTACGGGCGATTTCAATGTACATAATTCTTCGTGGCTACGCTATTCGGGTCAGACAACACCCGAATAGGGTAAAATCTATCAAACCCAAAGAAAACTCATGGTTTGATTCGAGCTGTAAGGAGGTTATTAGGGTCAGAGAAGTAAGCTTCCGTTGTTATAAAGCCAACCCTACTGAGGAAAACCGGAAAAAGTTTCAACAAGCTAGAAAGACCTGTAACGTTCATATTCGACGAACAAAATTTTTACATGATCAAAAATTACGGCAAAAAATACTACAATGTCCCAAAGGTAGTCAAAATTTTTGGTCATTTGTAAAAAACATAAGAAATACCACCTCGTCCTCGGTTCCAACGCTCGTCTTCAACGATACTCCTTTTGTCAGCTCATTCGATAAAGCCAATTTGCTTGCAGCACAGTTTGCTGTTAACTCCACGCTGCCAGAAGAAGATATGACTCCACCTGTACTTGAGAGCATAAACGATTTTATGGGACGAATCTTCTTTCGCACTCGTGCAGTTGCTAGAGTTCTGAAAGATCTCGACATTCACAAATCCGCTGGCCCGGATAGTATCCCTCCCATTGTTCTGAAGAGGTGTTCTTCAACGCTGGCAAAACCACTGCGTAAGCTTTTCCATCAGTCCTACTCTACTGGTCTCTTTCCGAGTGGATGGAAAACAGCATTTGTCCAGCCTGTCCCTAAAAAAGGCGTGTCTTCTTCCCCCTCTAACTATCGACCAATTCCACTGACGTCCCTTCTTTCCAAGGTCATGGAAACGCTGATTAATCATCAGCTTAAGAAATATCTTGAAGAACGAAAGCTTCTAAATGACCGGGAGTATGGCTTTCGTAGCAATAGGTCCACTGGTGATCTGATGGTATATCTCACCGAACAGTGGAACAAATCTTTACATCGTTTTCGCGAAAGTAAGATTATTGCACTTGAGGTCTGGGTTCAATACCAGCCACGTACACCTTAAGTTTTTTTTCCGGGCTACTGCCTCTTGCGAGGAAGTGACAAATCCTCCAAGAGTACCTATCTCTTGTCATAGAAAAGTGCCGCTCACCAGCCGTTTGGATTCGGCAATAAACTGTAGGTCCCCTCCATTCCTGCAAACACGCACACAGGAATGGTTGAGATTTGTAAGTCACTAGGCCCTGGTTCTTCATGAGCCGTTGTGCCACCAAATTTATTTTTTTTAGCAGTTTTCCTATCGGAAGATGTTTTTTGGGCATAACTCAAAACGCAAGATCGTCTTGTGGTTTTACCATTTGCATCCTTTCTTGTTTTTATAAAATGTTTCTTTGAAGTAACGGTTTGTGGAGTGAGACGGTCCAATAAACCTTCATCAACCTCCTCTCTAAATTTTCGAATTTGCACAACACTTTTTGTGGATTTTTTGTTAACTAAATTTACAACTGCCATTCCCAGCAAAAAATTCAATGGCAACTTTCTTGTACCACTTGAGACCTCTTCTCAATGTGTCGTAGCATATGAAGCTATTTGATCCGATAGATTAATGCCCGACTTGACTTTTGGTCCAATCAAAAAGGTCGGGTAGTTCTAAATTTTGGGTATGTCATATAATATGGTCGGTAAATGAAAAAAACAAATTTCCACAACCACGCCCTCTCCGCCCCATTCACAATCCTGAAAAAAACCGCTCAAAATTGGCACTTTTTTCAGTATTTTGCCCATAACTTCTTTCTGGTGTACTTTTTGGCAAAATAAAGTTATATGGCAACTTGTAGAAAACAAAATTTCCCTCAAATATGGTCTCTGTAGTTTTTTTGTACAACCAATACCAACAAAGCTACCAAAAAAGGCTAAAATTTCGTATTTTGTGAAATTTTTAGATTCTTCCCACTTCCTAGGCTAATAACTTCTTAATGAGTAATTTTAGAGAAAAAGTCTTCATAACAAATCTTGTAGAGAATTTCATTTCCTAAAAATTTCATGTACACTGGTGGATGGAATATTTTGATCAAAAATCAATTGGTGATACGGCAGCCATAACAGGAGCATGTTTTGTCGATAGCATCCTGACATCTCGGGTATCCTTCCTTTTTAGAACAACAATGCCGTTTTCTTCCTCACGTGCTACCATTTCTCATCTCTTTAGCTGAGCATTCACAACCTCTTTTGGACAGAATTTTTTGTTCGCTCAAAGTGTTCCAATTACGTGCGTTTTTTGGTCAAGCATGGAACGTGGCAGTTCGTAGCTCGTATAAAAATGATCAAATAGAGTGCGACCTTCTCCTTTCAATAAAGAACTTAGTTCTTCACAAACATTTTTTGCCAGCCGAACTTCTTGAACACCTGTTGAGCTTTTGCCAGAGAAAATTTTGGTGAAAACTTTTGTCGAGCAAAGTTTGAATAACTTTACACCATAAGGATAAGCTTTGTTTGGTATAAATTGTCGGAAAACTAGCCTATCTCTCCAAGGAATCACCGTTTCATCTATGACCATATTTTCTCCGGGTATCTATAACCACCCTCTGAAACTTCGTCTGCAGCATATCCAAAAGAGGTTTTAGTTTTCCAATTCTATCTCCTGCCGCTATAGAGGTGTTTTCAGCAAAATGAATGAAGTTCACAAGAAGTTGGAAACGATTTTTTGACATATTTTTAGCAGGAATGCCCAAATTGTAAATATTTTTCTTCGACCAATATTCTTCCAAAATTCCCACCTTTACCAGGCCCATCCATAGTAAAAGCCCGAGGAATTTTCGTATCTTTGTGAAGTTTGAGGGAACCCATTTCTTTTTTTTTGATGCATTGAGTTATTGAAACGCGATGTATTTGCTGCTCTACGTACCTATTTGTTTCAAAAACCTATAAGTTGTATAACCTAATTCGTTTCGTTGCTAAAAAAAACAAAAAATCAATTTCAAGGTTTGAATGAAAGAACTTGAGTGAGCTACCACCTAGTTGATTTTCTTTCATTCAAACCTTCAATATGAATATAGCGAAAGATTTGCCTAAAAAAAAACCTTTCAAAAAACTATTTTTCATGACTCTCATGAGTGTCAAGTTAGCGAAACACCATTCGCTGATCGAAAAATTATTAATTAGGTAATTTGTCGTTAATTAATCGTGAATTAGTTGTGACAATAATGAATTTTTCGTTCGATGTTTTTTCTGTTTTTTTTTTTTGTCGAATTCGAATCAAGGAAGCGAAAAACTCACTGTAAAAGGTGTAAAAACTTTCTATATTGAATGGATTATCGTTGAATAATTTGTTATTCCTGAATTAGTTGTGATGATTTCAATTTTATAGTGCAATGTTTTCTATGTTTTTTTTTGTAAAATTGTCAAATTGGTATCAGATTAGCGAGAAAGCTCTCAAAAGGGGTCAACACTTCTTATATTGAATGGTTTATTGTTTAAAAATTTGCCGTTCGGCAGTCCTGAACTAATTCTGTCAATTTCAATTTTGTCGTGCGATGTTTTCTATGGTTTTTTTTTTTTTTTTTTTGTAAAAAACATATAAAATATTGCACGATAATTAACAGCAAATTCTTAAGCGATAAATATTTCGATTACACAAGTTTTTCGAACTTTATATGCATTTAATAAAAAAAAACATAGAAAACATCGTATGGCAGAATTAAATCAGGACTGCCGAACGGCAAATTATTTAGCAATAACATGTTTAATATAAGAAGTTTTAAGCACTTTTCCAAAGGTTCCTTGCTAAATTGATACCACTTTCCCAATTTTGCACAAAAACAAAGTAAACATCGAGCGAAAAATTCAAAATTATCACAACTAATTCACGGCTTATTAACGGCTAATTATAGAGTAGTAAAACATTCACAATAAGAAATTTTTTATATTTTCTCCTTGATGTCAAGTTAGCAAAGCAGACAAAAAAAAAACATAGAAAACATCGAACGACAAGTTCCAAATTATCACAACTATTTATAATTTTTCGATCCGCGTATGTTGTTTGCCTAACTTGACACTCATCAATTTGTCGCTTACGATAATTTGGCGGAAAGGGCTCAACATGTGAACACTTTTCTCGCACTCGCACTCGCATCGCTTCTCGCGCTACGGTGCGCGAAGAGTGGGATTTTTTATATTCATCCAGAATTTTCAGTTCAAATAGAAAATGGTTGACGAAAAATAATGTCTGGTTTTTTCAATTTCAATGTAAAATAAAAATTTTAAAGAACTGATGTGATTCTTGATAAGGCCCACCGAGAAACGAAAATGTCCGTTATTTTTTTTTTAATGAAGTTTAAATAAAATTCTTTCCTATGTGATATAATCTCATTTTATGTTAACATTCAAATACACATCTTATATAATGAGATAGATATTCTCATAAATACTTATGCGCAGCAACAGTATAAGGAAGCCTCTAAAAATGTCCGTATAAGGATCATTAACCAGAAGAACAAGAAGGTACCCAAATAATATTTATGTAATTGTAAATTATTTTGTGAAAACACATTTCCATAATTAAAAAAAGAAAAAAGAAAATAATTTTTTCGCAAACATTCATTTCTGATAAACCCATCATCCATGGGAACTATGTAAGTTTAAAATTTTCTCACATCTTCGAACATCAGCATTACAAATTCAAATTCAAACCCGGAAGAATCCTTAAATTGCATAAATCTAGTATTTAGATGGTGAAAGTGAAGAAAGTCCCATCCCATCTCAAGATTCCACCCTTATATAAATATCAGAAATCATATATCAGAATTTTTATCTATCTCCTGAGAATCATTAGGCTCACAAAAACACCTTTGCATTGTGTATGTTGTTGCATCATCACAAAGATTATGTTGAATATAAATAAATTGCAAAATAGGACTTCAACACCGAGGGAATTTGTTTTGAAAATTATCCTTCATTGGTGCATCCATCACAAATTTTCCATGTTTTGTATCATGGAAGACAAAAGGCGACAGAGTTTTGATGGAACTCATCAAAATGGAAATCTTCAAATGAAGCCCGTTACATCACGAGGGGGAATTTTCCCTTCTTCCGGAAGAATACAGGAAGCGGAATTACTTTCATAGAAAATAAAAAAAAAGTCCTGCCTGAGTATCTTTTGCATAAATCTCGGACAGTCTTGATGGACAATGAAGACAACAATAGAATGTCCTGGTGTGATGAAGACTCGTCCCTAGGTTTATGTATAGCTCCTCTATCGAAATGTCACATAAACTATCCATGAGGTATTTAGTTGCACACAATGCAACAAGATCTGCTTGCTCTTTAAAGTTCTATAATATGTGCCGAATTAATTCACCATTGATGCCATCAGCGTCACAGTAGACCTAGTCGTGATCACCAAAGAACCCCTCGAAGATCTGGAGAGATCTCAACTGACCATAAGCACGTAGACAGGGAATATATGTATTTAGGTGGTATACTGTATTTTTTTTTTTGTTTGCTTCTTAGGTTCGCGCAAAGATTAAGAAAAATGAAAATTGAGAAGAAGCAATGATCGGGAAAAAGTATTAAAAGTAACGACGACGACGCGGTGCGTTGTGGCCCTAAATAAGAAGCAATTCGAAGGGATAATTTGGCGCCAATGCCATTTTCATATACCCGGTGCGGTGTACTTTCCTTCCTTCTTCATGTTTTTTTTTTCTTTTTGTGCAACAGGATTAATCATAATTTATTTATTTACGCGAATCGAAAGGTACCGAAGAAGATTGGCAAAAATTGCTTGAGCACCAAACATTGATCCCATTGATCGAATCAATCGATATACGTACATATATGGGAGATTGAATCCTTGGGTGAAAATCAATTTTCCTTGACATAGAAATTTTATTCAGGGTTGCCAATGACGTGTTTTTAAGAATTAATAGTGGGCCCTGTTGGAAACTTACTGCGCCGCACAGTGGTTCAGGTTGTATGGAGAGGCAGTCATAAATCTATAAAAACTGAACCAGCCAACCGTTTTGAATGAAATTTTCAGACACGGTTAAAGATGGCATAAGGAAGGTATCATAGGAGAAAATTTCCGCCCACTGACACGCCCACTTAAAAAAAAGGTCTTCTAACTTTAATAGTTGATTTAAATGAGGGGTGTGTTCTTTGAAAAAGTTGTAGATAACGTAAATTCATATAAGTCTTCAGTAGAAATTTTTTTGCCACGCCCACTTTTAGGGGCGTTTTTTTTTTAACAAATAAAAAATTATTTTTGGACAAATTTTTTTGAAAGCAATACAAGTTGCTTTAAAAACATGCACAAAAAATAATAATGCGAAATATTTACCACGCCCACTTTTGAGGGCGTTTTTGACAAAAATCTTATATATTAAATCTTTTTCTAAAAAAAAAATGAAAAAATAAACAACAGACTGTGTAGAAAATGCATTTTTTAACAAGCAGCCCTACAAAGTTTTTTGACACACCCACTTTTTGGAGGTGTATCAGAAAAAATCGTTGAATAGGTATTTTTGAAGTTTTCTTTTCGTATAATTAAAAATTACAGTAAATTTATAACTTAAGTTTATTTGTTTACCTAATTGATTAAATTGTAAATAAAACAAAAGAAAAATAAAAAATAATTATTGTTCTAAATTTGCGGTTTCTTCTGTTACTATTAGACCCTTTACATCGTCTAATAGCTCCAAATATTTTTTTTTTTGGCTCTTGTCTTAAAGGCCTTAAAAATGGATCCGATGAAACAAAAACCATATTTATAATGTCATTGCAGGACAACACAATGTTCGATAATTATTCATCCATTCATTATTATTCATTCGATTTTTTATGCCCCCCAAAAAAATGTATTAAAAAAGTGGATTAAAAATGGTACTGTTGGTCTTCCTCTTGAAATAATAAATATATATTTTTTTTTATGGTTTACGGGAAGGTTTTGAAGTTATTTAAATAAAACAATAAAAAAACGTAATTCAAGGAATTGTTTAGTTTTTTGGGGTTTTGAGACATAAATTTGGTGCACTTAAAGGTTCGCAGGTATTAACAGCTAATTTTTTTTGAATTCGATACTTAACGGTTCCGAGTATAGTATGTACTAAAAGTCTGACCGGGGAAGACCAGGGAACATTAACTTTTACTTAGTTGAATTTTTAATTTGACTAAAAAAAGGTACTAATTTTAAAAATTCGTAAAAAAAAAATTTTACAACTAAATTAATTTTTTTTTTCCAAAATTTAATTTGTTTTTATATGCCCAATAGAGAAAAAATAACAAAAAAAAAGTCAAAAGAATCATATAAATAAAAATAATCGTCTTTGATAAATGCTCGTTTTTTGCTTCAAAATCACTGAAGTTTCGTTTATCAACTTTGGAGCTCAAAATTTTATATTTACAAACTGATTTCATAAAAAAAAATCCTGATCCTAATGCTTCAACTATTACTTAACCAAACTACAATGTCAAAAATCTAAATGTTTAAAAGTCGATAAAATGATTTTTGTCCGCCCCTGAACCACTGTGCGCCGTGTTAACTGAAAATGACGTATCCACATCTCTGTCAATTTTTACTTGCGATAGCTAAGTAAGTAACTCGAGATAACAATCAAACTTGACATTACGATAAAAGAGAACACGAAAAATTTGGGTCCCGCGGTTCCACCTGTCTGGCTGTATGTTTGTTTGTACCTCGGCCTACAGCCTAAACCACTGAAAAGCGATTTCTTTCAAACTTGGAGCATAAGATTTTGGGGTTATTCTCAGAGAGTAAACCGAGATTTTTTTTTAGCTCAAAAAATAACGGTGCTTGCCAAAGAGCCGTTTTGAAAAAAGTTATTTATCTCAAAAACGGCTCTAACGATTTTTTTTTTCAATTTTTTTTTCAAATTTCAGGAAATTTTATATATAAAATAATATTTTTTAAGAAAACCGCTTCAATTTATAAAATGGATACAAATATTAATAATTATTAATTATATGTAGGAGAGAGCGGGGCTAGAAGTAAGAGGGGTAAAAAGTAACAGCTAAAAATGAAAGGGTTCCCTTGAAAATTAAGGAACGCAAGAAGGCGAAAAACGTTCTTTTACTTCAAAGCTAACGTCAAGTGTATTGGATATTGCTGTGAATTGGATTTCGAAAAGTAAAGCTATGAGGTAGTCCCCAAAATTGATACGTTTGTAACTTTATTTTTTTTTTGTATTTTTGGTATTTCTCTCATTCGGAAGACATACACAGTGCTTGTTGTTTTTGTAAATATGTATTTTTTATACATAGTTCAGTAAGAATAGACGAAAAAAAGCCAAATAAAGGAAATATTTAGTTAGAGGTTGAAATTTGGCATGGACGTTTGTAATGGGACTCTTAAAAAACTGAGAGAGTACCTCTAGGTCCTTTATAAGGGGTCCAAGGGTCTAAAAATTACTTTTTCGCAAATATCTCAAAAACGGTTTGTGCTAGTGAAATATTTTGTTCCCCAATCTTATAGCTGAGGCGATTTCCTATAAAAATTGTATCATTGGTTTCTTTCGTAGCATTAACCGTTCAAAAGTTACAGAAAATGAAAAGTAAAAAAATCTCTCAAAAGGGGCCAAATTTCATAAAAATGGGAGTTTTTTGCAAATATCTCAAAAAAAAAGTTTGTGTTAGAGAAAAATTTCAATACTCAATCTTGTAGCCCATGTAATTTTCAACAAAAATAAGTCTTTATTTTTTTCGTAACATTAACTGTTAAAAAGTTACATCAAATCGAGAAGTAAAAAAATCACTAAAAAAAGGGGCAAATATCTCAGAAACGGGTTGTCATAGAAAAATTTTATTCCTTTATCTTGTAGCTCATGTTATTCCCAACATAAATGTATTTTCACTTCTTTCGTAGCAATACCCGTTAAAAAGTTCCAGCAAATCAAAAAGTCCAAAAATCTCAAAAAAAAAGGGGAAAAAAGTCATGACAATGGGAGTTTTTGGCGAATATCTCAAAAACCGTTTGAGCTAGAGAAAAATATTATTCCCCAATCTTGTAGCTGGTGTAGTTTTCAACAAAAATAGTTTTTCACTTTGTTCGTAGCATTTACCGTTAAAAGGTTATAGCATTACAAACATGGCAATATCGTAAAATTAACCAAACTGTGCACACCACCTTAAAGGTGAAATGCAAGGTGCTTTTTTTTATGTGGTATCCCTAGTAAACGTATTTTTGTTTAAAATTACATGAGCTACAAGATTGGGCAGTAACATTTTTCTCTAGCACTTTGCCAAAAACTTACATTTTCATGACTTTGCGCCCTTTTTTATAGATTTTTTGAGTTTTCCATTTGTTGTAACTTTTTAACGGTTAATGCTGGGAAAAAAAGTGAAAAAGAATTTTTGTTGAAAATTACATGAGCTACAAGATAGAGGAATAAAATTTTTCTATGACAACCCGTTTTTGACATATTTGCCAAAAACTTCCACTTTCATGACTGTTTTGCTCCTTTTTTATAGATTTTTTAATTTTCCATTTTCTGTAACTTTTTAACGGTTAATGCTAGGAAAAAACTGAAAAAACCATTTTGATAGGAAATTGCCTCAGGTACAAGATTGAAAATAACATTTTACTCTAGAAAATCCGTTTTTGAAATATTTGCAAAAAAATAATTTTGAGACCCTTCGAACTCTCTCAGTTTTTAAAGGGTCCCATTACCAACCTCCATGCCAAATTTTGGTGGGGCTAGTTGTAACATTTTTGTGGGGTAAGTTGTGTAACACATAAAATTGACCCTCCTGCCTTAACAGGGGGAAATAGATCCCCCCTCTTGTTGCAACCTGTTCGACCAGCCTTTTGCAGCATCTTATGTAAAACACCCTGTTTATTTTAATTGGTTTTAACACTCCTGGTAATTCAAAACAGACTTTTCGACATGTTTCGTTTCACGCGATGGTATAGTCTCCGGTCATCTGCGGAAGAAGCTCCAAAAAAGTTATATCACCCCTTTTCAACAGAGCACCTTTTTTATGATATTTTCTAAAAATATACAGAGGTAACCCTAAATCGCATCCCATAGAATTGCCAGAAGTGAGCACGTACCAATAATGTTTTCATCTTGGGCTGCACCTGGCCCAATCATACTACAATGTGCATTACATCAATCCGAAAACTCTCATATAGTACAAGTCGAAAAAAAAAATCAAGGCACACAAAAAAAAGGACATTAACATTTCAATGCAACCTTGCATAAATAATTTTTTATTGATTTGATGTGCAATCAGATATTTATATCTGCCAAGTGATGGTGGCTTTGTTGGATTGTGATGCAACGGAAGATCTGTGAGATTGTTTTTTTTTTTTTTTTTTTTTTTGAAAATTGATTTGATGATGCGTGCATTTGGCAATTTTGCGTGAATAAATTAGAGGAAATTGTAAAAAAAAAAAACAACAGTCATTATAGATGGTTTGTGATGTTTACATAACTTTTATCCCTTTTCACATTGTATACCTTCTTGAAGTCTGTGGTAAACTATATTTACATACTTTTTTTTGGGTGAAAGAGGTCGAAACATGGTTGGGTTGTTTGATTGGAGTTTTTATTATAAATATATCGGTGCACATCTGCTTGTCGAAAAATGATTTTCCAATTTAAAGAAACTAATAACTTCCTTATGAGTTTCAATTCAACGCATATCATTTTGTGATGAGTTTTTCAACCTGTAGATACTGTTTTTTATTTTCTGCAGAATGTACATTTCTGCAATAAAAATTTTTAACTGTTATAGACTCGCCACACTGTTTGCCATATTGGAATAAAGCCAATTGCTAGACTAGACATGCAACTTTTTGATTGATTGCAGAGTTTTCAAAAACTTAATTTAAAACGCTGATTTAATTTTTAATAAGTAATAAAATAACTTTTATAATAATTTAATTTTTAGAAATTTCTGTCAGAAAAGCAAAAAAAAAAATATTTTTCCGGTAATTTTTTTTTTCCACAAAAGGGCCCAGAATAACTGATTTTTAACTTCCCATTGGAGGTTATTGTAATCAGTCCGATTTGTGAAATTGAAAATTGAAACGGATTACATTGTTTTTTTAAATAGATGTCTGTGTACGTACGTTCGGAAGCTTTTTTTCGTTGACGATATCTCGAGAACGCATAGAGATATCAACTTCAAATAAATTTTATTTTACAGATAATAAGGCCATAACGTGCAGAAAGGATTTTCGGGAAAATTCAATCGGCGGTTTTTTTATAGCAGTAATTAAAAAAATGTTGTAAAATGGCTTGTTTCTCGAATATCTCTAGATCAAATAATTCTATCGACTTCGGCAACCTGGTTTCATTCTATGCATAATGACGTGGTGAAAAATTGGTAATACTTAAAAAAAAAATAAACCCACAGTTTTTTTTTGTAATTAAAAAAACCATTCAAAATTGTTAAAAAATATCGAATATCTTGAGAACACACAAACATATTAACTTCTGGTTAATTTTATTTATTACACAAAGTTATAGTTGATAATCGGTAGAGTTTGTAAAAAAATTCAATAAACGGTTTTTTTTTTCTAGGCCAAAAAAACTGCAAAAAAAAAAAATGCTAAAAATGGTTAAAAAATATTTTTCGGCTCGAATATCTCAAGAAAAACCAATGACATCAACTCACAGATAATAAACAATACCATAATTAGTAATTAATAAGGTTTTAATGAAAAATTCAACTGACGGTTTTTTTCTAGGCCAACAAAAACTGCAAAAGAAACTGCTAATAATTGTTGAAATTTTTCGGGTCGCATATATTAAGATCCAACAGCCTTCCCTTGATTGCACAACTGATAAGTTTTTAGAAGATTTTTAATTGGTAATTTTCTTATAAAAAATAACATCGCGAGTCGAGATTTTTAAAGGGAACCAATGGGAAGTTATCAGTGTGGGTCAAACCCAGCCTCTTTTTATTTAAAAAATTATGCTGCATCGTTTTAGCGAAAGATAAGATTTTCCAAGAGTTCTTAAAAAAAAAATACAGGTACAGGGTGTTTTGCATAAATGTGAAAAAAATAGTCCAGTGCATTTACAATCCGACCCGGCAGTTTTTTACATCCTCAAGTTTTTTTTTTTTTATTCATTCAAAAGGTAAGTCATTGGAGAACATTCACCTTTTGGTCGCCATCTTGTTTTTATTGAATATTTCGGTTTCTGCTTAAAATTAAAAAGTATGGAAAATTAAATTTCCTATTTTTGAAGTTAAAACACTTTTTTGATATTATGAATGTGGGCAAAGTTACAGATTAACAAAGTTACAAAAAATCATTTTTTTTTTATAGTTTAGAACATAAAATATCAACATTTAAAAAAAAGTATATTCTAACAATTTGTGGGGCTTCAAATTTTTGTAACTTTGTTAGCTTGTAAATTTTTCAATATTCATAAGTTCGAAAAAGTGTTTTTAACTTAGAAACTAGGAAATTTTTCCATACTTTATTTCTTACAAACTTTTTTGTAGACCTAACAAAAACAAATATAGGTATTACAAAAAAAATTAAATTCAAGATGGTGGCCAAGAAATGAATTTCACGAGTCCGAGTCGGTTGGGTTGAAAAAAGAAAAAATCATGGGGAGGGGCAATTTTCTAAAAAATCGACTAAATAGAAAATTATCATTAAATACATCGGCAACACTTACAATGTCATTTTATACTATTTTCTTAAGCCAGAAGTCTGTCCTTTTATTATGTTTTTAATTCAAATTATTTTTAGGAAATAGTTCTTGAAAAATTAACTTTTAAACTTAAATTTAAAGTTTATGATAATTTTTTGTTTCGGAAATTAAATTGCATATCTATTATATATTCATTTCTTTTGCAAATTAAAAAAAAAAAAATATTGGAAAAAACTCTTCAAATTAATTTTGTTAAAAATTTTACGTTATCAAATAATATTTTTGTTTTAAGAGTTCGATGCTGCTATCAATTTCTAATTAAACATTAAAAACCGAATGCCTAAATTTCTTTTAGTTTTTGTGGAAATTAGAAATATAGCATGGCGTTGTAAGTGTTACCGTTATTTTAAAAATTTGTTTTTCTGTTTTAAGACAATTTTTTAAAGAATTGCCCCTCCTGGCTAAAGGGGGGGGGGGGGAATAGACCTCCGCCCCATACATTTTTTTCTTATCTCGACTCAACCTACACGCCCTAGCTTTTTGTCACACCGTATGTTAATCACCCTGTATAGAAAAATAAAAACCTTAACTCTAAACGATTGTATTATTTTAAAAAACCATTATTTTTCTGAAGAAAGTTGATAAAATAATTTTCGTATGAGCTTTTCTAAGCTAAAAATTCGTCATCAACATTTTTTCTGTACAAGTGACCGTTAGGGAAATATTCCTTAAAAAAATAATTGGGGGGGCCTTTAACCCCCTGTAAAGTTTTTAGCGGGTTCTCTCATATCGATGAGGACTTTTTAAAGTGTCTTAAAAACAGGAATAAGAAGGAGGAAAACACAAATAAAAGAATTATTTTATTTTTGTTTTAAAAACACCATCAGGAGGCTGTAAAAGATTTTTTGACTTTTCCATTTGTTGTAACTTTTTAACGGTTAATTCTAGAAAAAAAAATACAATGCATTTTTGTTGGAAATTAAATGAGCTACCAGATAGAGGAATAAAATTTTTCTATGACGACCCGTTTTTGAGATATTTGCCAAAAACTTCCACCCCGTTTTTGAGATATTTGCCAAAAACTTCCACTTTCATGACTTTTTACCCCTTTTTTTTTTTAGAGATTTTTTGACTTTTCGATTTGCTGTAACTTTTTAAGAGTTAATGCTACAAAAAAAGTGAAATGCCATTTATGTTGAAAATTACATAGGCTACAAGATTAGGGAATGAAATATTTTCCTAACACAAACTCCCATTTTCATGACATTTGGCCTCTTTTGAGAGATTTTTAACATTTCATTTGCTGTAACTTTTTAACGGTTAATGCTATGAAATCGTTTTTATAGGAAATCGCCTCAGCTACAAGTTTGGGGAGTCAAATTTTTCTCTAACACAAACCGTTTTTGAGATAATTGCAAAAAACTCATTTTTATGATCTTTGAACCCTTATAACTGACTTAGTGGTCATCGGATCGGTGAGGAACTCTGTCAGTTTTTAAAGAGTCCCATTACCAAACTCCATGCCAAATTTCAGCCTCTAACTAATTTTTTCCTTGTAAAAGTCTATTTTTCCTGGACTAAGGACTAAAAAAATTAACTATTTACTAAAACAATTTGATGGATTTTTAGATCATTTTTGACAAACTCAAGTTCCTACATTCATGCACTTTTTATAATTTCTTTCCCCTAACAAAAATGTTACTCCATTTTTGTGAACTTTTCCATCCACTCACTAAAGAACTTGTCTTGTCGATTTTGCGCGGGCTTTGCACCCTTGCCAAGTTGAATCACAAAAAATGCATGTTAATCTCACAATACTCGTCACAAGGCATAGACGAAATCCAGTTTTTCATAATGTCCTCTGATGACCCTATTTCTTGATTTACATTATCCTCGATGTCCATTCACTACGGCATGGGCATCGCATCGACATGACATGGCACGGCAGCGCACCACCGATTAAACAACAAAAATACAAAAAAAGAAATTCAAAATAAATATACCTACATTTATATCTTCTAGATGGCAAAGGCACATCATAACAATTGAATTGAATTTCGTCAAAAAATGTGCAGCACTATTTTTATGCAGATGAAATCCAGCATCAAAAACATCATCAGCCAACAAAAACAACACAAAAGCCTTTACTCTATCGAAATGAAACGAATCCTTAATGAATAATATACAGGTCCTTGAAGATTATAGAGAGAAACATCTTGGAGTATAAATGTATTCCAGAAATAAGGGAATTTTGGCGCGCGCGCAAATTTATTTCTTTATAACTAAGATCCATGCGCGATCGAAATTAAGAATATAATGGCGAGATCGAGACAGTGCAATTGAATGGGAACAGGTTGGGTTTATAATTTTTATTATTTATTTTTTTGGGTGGTGGACACGAAAGAAGTAGGTATTCAGGAGATAGATGGACCGCACTCTTGGCAAATTGCATTAACAATAATGCGTTGTTTGTTTGAATTTTTTGAGGTAATTTTTTTCTCTTTTTTTTTTTTTTTCTGGTGAATTGTTCATGGTTTGCGGAGGAAAACAAGAATATTTTCGCTTGAGAGAGAAAGACTAAGCGATAGTTTTTGATTTTTTGTTTGTCAGGGCGCAGTAATGTTGAAAAAAGGCGGTAACTTGAAGAATGATAAAGTCAGTCGAATTAAAACGTGCATGTCCTTTGTTGAGCCGGAGCTGGTGGAAGAAGGTCTTTTGATTTTGAAGATTTATTTGACATAATAGATTTTGTATAAATTTGTATATGGGTTTAATTTGCCAGTACTAAATGTTCAACTACTACGGTTCCAAGTGATTGAAGGAAATTTGGGAGTTTAGTAAAGGGATTTCAACAACGTTGACTTAATCACGCAAAAATGCCGAGTGTTGCTGAGTAATGACGCGACCGAAAAAAGTTGCAAAAAAAGAGAGGTCACGCATGGTGAAAGCCTGCAAAAACACTTCTTACCCGTACTTAGAAGTTAGAACGACCAAGAGGTTGATTAAAAAAAGCTTAAAGAGAAGAAAGCTTGGAAAAAAGGAAAACAAAATTGAATTTTTCGAATTTTGAAGAATTTAGATTTTTGTTAATTTTGAAAATTGGTGAAAAGGAAAGTTTCGGAAGCAGAAGATTGGTTTGGAAAAAAGAGATGTCTATCAACTTTTTAGTAACGCAAAAAATAAAGTAATCGCTGTTTTGGTTTGCGAGAAAGTTTTTGTCCTGCTTAGTTGACGTCAAATTAGCAGGATGCCCACTTTCTCGCAAGCCAAAACAGCGATACATTTTTTTTTGCGTAACTAATTAGCAATTAAGTAGTTTTCAACATTATATCCAAAACCGGATCTATTTATCTTTGAATTTGAGAAGTTGACCTGCTAAGCAGGTCTTACTTACTAACTTGCCTCAAGCAACAAGCCCTTCCAGCCAGCTCGGTCCCTAGTTAGCTGCCTCTAGTTACGCACTCCAATTTGGTTGAGATCGTTCACTACTTGTGTGCGCCACCTAAGGTGGAGTCTTTCTCAGACCGTCAGGCGTAGATTCGAAGTCTCGTCGGGCTGGTGCGTCGGTGTCCATACGCTCCACCTGTCCCAGCCATCTCAGCCGCTGTATTTTCAGCTTCTTGACCAGATCGACGTCGCTGTTAAGCCCGTTAAGCTCGTTATTAAATCTTCTCCTCCATACTCCATCGATACAGACTGGACCGAGAATCACCCGAAGAATCTTTCTTTCAAAGCACCCAAGTAGATTCTCATCCGTTTTTGTTAGGGTCCACGCTACTGCCCCATACAGCAGGACCGGGAAGATAGGGGTCTTATATAAGGTCTCCTTGGTTCTCTGAGACAGGGCTTTATTACTCAAACAGCTCGCTTCGTTCTCCCAATGATGTCAATATCATCTGCATAAGCAAGTAGTTGAACGGACTTTTGAAAAATTGTACCTCTGTTGTTGACTTGCGAGTTGCGTGCAATTGCTTCAAGGACGATGTTAAACAGGTTACATGATAACGCGTCGCCTTGTCTCAAACATTTCTCGACATCAAAGGGTTCGGTGGTGTTCTTGCCGACTTTGACGGAGCAGCGAGATTTCTCCATCGTCATCCTGCACAAGCGGACGAGTTTGGCAGGGATGCCGAGATGCGCCATGGCTCTGAATAGCTCGTCTCTGTCTACGCTATCATATGCGACTTTAAAATCGATAAAGAGGTGGTGTGTATCGATTTGAAACTCCTGGGTTTTTTCCAAGATCTGTCGGAGTGTGAACATTTGATCGACGGTTGATTTGCCGGGCCTAAGACCACACTGATAGGGGCCGATCAGATCGTTGACAAACGGTTTTAAGCGATCACATAGTACAGATGACAAGATTTTGTATGCGACGTTGAAGAGACTTATACCTTTGTAGTTGGAACAGATCAAAGCATCTCCTTTCTTGAGGATGGGGCACACTATACCGAGGTTCCATTCATGGGGCATACTTTCCTCCGGCCAAATTTTGGAGATGAGCTGGTGTATACTACCTACCAAGTCATCTCCCACAGCTTTGAATAGCTCGGCTGGCAGGTCATCTGCACAAGCCCCTTTGTACGCTTTAAACTTGGCTATCGTGTCATATATATTATTTACCACATTAAATGAATTCAATGATTATTATAATAAATTGGCATAACTTGTTCCTTTAATATTAAGTACATTTAACTCTTTCATAATGTATATACCTATCTCATTCTCACATGTACTAAAACTGTTTCGCAGGCATGCATTTTGCCATTCGATCATTGTACGCTCTTCCAGCAACATCGTTTCAACTTCCCAATTGAATTAACTTAGAATTAAAGAAACTAGTTGATTAAAATAAAAGAAGCCTTTTTCATTTTATGGAAATCCACTCGACCATCTTCAATACACAACAACTGGCGAACGAGGCTGCGGAGTAAAAACCAGAAAGCCAAAGTTCACATACGTATATATAGCAAATTCAAGGTTATGGTAAAGCATGCGATTGAGTTGGTTGGTAAGTTGAGGTTACATTTTACAATACATATATATGACTTTACATTTTATGACTTACGAGACAATCTAAATTAAATATCGCTTAATTAAATTCAACTAAATGTATTCACTAAAATAATTGGTATGGCAAATGATCTGGAAAATACCTTAAAAAAATTAGCTGAAACATTACTTACACTTCCTCCAAGATTAAATCCTGCTACTCCGTCGCAAGGTATAAATTTACAATCATTTGATGAAAATAATGAAACATTCGACTCGTACCTTCAGAGAATTGAAAATTATCTTGATCTCAGAGGTTGGTCGCCCACCGACCTAGAAGGCAACAAAACCTGTGTAAAAATTTTACTAAATTGCTTGAGCCCAAAGCTGTACCACACGCTTACATGTTTGACGGCGCCAGATAACCCAAATACAAAGAAATTCGAAGATTTAATTAAGTTATTACGTGCCCATTTATGTCCTATCCCAAGCGAAATCTCGGAACAACACAAGTTTGCGAACCGCGTCCAGCATGAGGGAGAGTCCATCTCGCAGTTCCAAGCCGAGCTTAAGAAGCTGTCGACAAATTGCAACTTCACATGCAGCAACTGTAAAAAATCAACAAACTCGACTCATCTAAGATCACAGTTCGTAAGAGGAATCCGAGACAACGACATTCGAGAACGCCTTTTGCAACAGGATGCGAGCAAGACCTTCGATGACGCAGTTCAACTGGCGCTATCAATAGAGTCTTCTAAAATCGAAAGCAAGGAGATAAGAAATCAATACCAAGTAAATCAAGTGAAAAATGATTACAAATCTTTCAAGAAACCGAATTCAAATAAAAAAAGTTACACTACGACAAATAAAAATGATTCATATGCGAAGTTTGAGAAATTGAAAGGTAAGTGCTTCAAATGTGGCAAATCAAGCCACAAAGCAAATTTATGTCCGAGCAAAAATTTGAAATGTCGCAAATGTAAGAAAAGCGGACACGTCCAAGAAGTTTGTTTCAGCGACAAAATTGTTGAAAGTCGTACAATCGCAGTTTCCAATTACGATAACGACGAAACTGATTCAGACACGTTTGAAGACATCAATACAATTCAGATAGTACAATTAAACAACCTACGAAATGAAAAATTCATGATTAAATTAAACATCGAAGATGCACAATGTTTAATGGAAGTAGATACTGGTGCAGCAGTATCCACAATGTCGTTACAAATGAAGGAAAAATTGCTTCCTGATGTTCATCTACAACCGACATCCTTACAATTACGTACTTACACTGGCGAAATAATACATCCTGTCGGTAAGGCCAAAGTCAATGTATCGCATAATAATACAATTATGAAGTCCGACTTATACGTCATCAATGCCAATGTAGACTCAATTCTCGGGAGAGAATGGTTCCGGAAACTTGATTTGAAAATATCAGATGTAAAAATGCTTGAACCCGAAATGAATGAAAATCAATGTAAAATTGAAATTGACAAGTTCATAAATGAATATAAAGATATTTTTGTTGAAACAACTGGCAAAATTCCGAACTATAAATGTAAGCTTGAGCTAAAAGAAAATATAGTACCAAAATTTATTAGGCATCGCCCTGTTCCGTATGCCCTTAAAGACAGAATCGAAAAGGAATTATCACGTTTAGAAAACAACGGAACCATCGAAAAGGTGAAATTTTCTGAATGGGGTACGCCCATTGTTCCGGTAGTAAAGAAAAACGGTGAGATTCGTTTGTGTGCCGATTACAAAATGACCATCAATAAGGCAATTAAGGACGATAGCTACCCTATACCTACCGTGCATGACATCTTTGCAAGAATGAGCGGGGGAAAATACTTTATGACGCTGGATTTACACTAAGCCTACTTACACATGGAAGTTGACGACGACACTGCAAAGTTACAAGCAATAAGTACACATAAAGGCACTTACAAAGTTAAACGATTAATGTTTGGCGTCAAAGCAGCCCCGAAAATTTGGCAAAGATTCATGGACTCGATACTACAGGACATCGAAGGTGTGTCATGTTTCTTCGATGACATCAAATTACAAGGTAAAACTTACGAAGAATTACTAGCTCGGTTTAGGCAAGTTCTCCAGAGATTACGATCACACGGCCTACATTTAAATAAAAGCAAATGCCAATTCTTACTGAGGCATATTACATACTTGGGTCATTACATTGATAAAACTGGTATAAAACCAATGAATGACAAGATTCAAAGTATCCAGAATTGTCCTCGACCAACAAACGTATCTGAAACCAGAACATTCTTAGGATTAGTAAACTATTATCAAAAGTTTTTACCAAAGTTAGCAAGTCGCTTACAGCCAATTTACAATCTTTTGAAAAAAGATTTCAAGTTTAATTGGTCCCAAGAATGTGAAGAAATTTTTACAAAAATTAAAAACGAAATTACGAGTACCAAAGTTTTAATTCCCTTCGATGATAAGTTACCTTTGATTTTAGCTACGGATGCATCACCCAACGGACTAGGAGCAGTCATATCTCACATTGATGAGAATAATAATGAAAGGCCAATAGCTTTTGCATCGAGGTCCTTATCGAAGTCAGAAAAAAACTACTCCCAAATTGACAAAGAAGCCACAGCAATAATCTGGGGATTAAAGAAATTTTTCCAGTATTGTTATGGCCGTAAAATAACTTTAATTACAGACCACAAGCCGTTAACCAGAATTTTCCATCCAACCAAGGACTTACCATCAATGTCAGCTGTAAGATTGCTTCATTATGCGAATGTTTTGTCAGGATTCGATTATGACATTCAGTATCGAAACACTAAAGATCACAGTAATGCAGATTTTTTATCAAGATTTCCCGCTAACGAACCAAATGACGAATTATCAAAGGATGAAACCACTATCGCCCAGCTTAACCAAATTGAAACAATTCCAGTAACACAAAAAGAAATCCAGAGAGAGATATTAAAGGACTCTAATTGCAGACAATATTACAATGCACTACAGAAAGGCGAAAGCCTACCGAATGGGGAACCTGAGGGAAAGTTTTCATTAGAAAACCATTGCATTTTCAATGGAATAAGAGTCATGATACCAAAATCCCTTCAAAAAAGAATTCTTGATGAGCTTCACACTGGTCACTTAGGCATAGTACGCATGAAGGCCTTAGCAAGAAGCTATGTTTGGTGGAAAGGTATCGACAAAGACATTGAAGCTGTGCCAAAAAGCTGTCGCGGTTGTTGCAAAAACAAGAACAACCCAGTTAAAGAGAAACCACATCCTTGGCAGAGTTGTAAAAACTGCAGTCTTTTCGGTACTGCAGTTAATTGACTAAAAAGACTAATTTCATTAAGTCTTTTAACTTACAAAAATACTTTAACTAAAATCGAGCAGTCAGCAGTCAGTACTAATATTCCGACTGTGCAGTTAAAAAAAAAGTTAATTAACTTTAAGTTAATTAACTGCAGTACTTTTTAACTGCTTTTAGTCTTTTTAGTCAGTAAAAAGTCTTTGTACTGCGATGATTTAACTTTTAGTCAGCAAGTCTTTTAACTACAGTCAATTAACTGTAAGTCTTTCAACGTTTTCTATAGTCTTTTAACTAAAAGAAACATGATGGAATAAAAAGAAAAGAAATTTAAAAGAAAAAAAAGTTAAAAAAAACTTACAGTTAATTGACTGTAGTTAAAATACTTACTGACTAAAAGTTAAATCATAGCAGTACAAAGACTTTTTACTGACTAAAAAGACTAAAAGCAGTTAAAAAGTACTGCAGTTAATTAACTTAAAGTTAATTAACTTTTTTTTTTAACTGCACAGTCGGAATGTTAGTACTGACTGCTGACTGCTTGTTTCGCAGTTAAAGTACTTATTTACAGTATTAACTTACATTCAATAGGTAAGTTAATTAACTGCGACTTTATTAACTACATTACCAAAGTACTGCAGTCTTTTACAGCTCTGATCCTTGGGAATACCCGTCATCGCCCTGGCAAAGAGTGCATATAGATTATGCTGGACCATTTATGAACTCATATATACTCATCGTAGTTGATGCTCACACTAAATGGGTAGAAGCTATTCCAACGCAAACTACAAGCTCTACAAAAACAATTAAAATACTTCGAGATATTTTTGCTAGATTTGGCTTACCTCTCACTTTAGTTTCAGACAATGGCTCAAATTTCTCATCCCACGAATTCAAAGTGTTTACGAAATCTAATGGTATCCGTCACATCTTCTGCGCTCCATATCACCCATCGTCAAATGGACAAGCAGAACGCTACGTTGCCACTGTCAAAGATGGATTAAGGCACATGTTAAACGAAGACGGCGACTTAAACCTCAAACTATGCCGATTTTTGATGCAATACCGAAAAACACCTAACGCAACAACCGGTATCTCTCCAGCTGAACTCATGTTCAAAAGAACAATCCAAACAAGAATTGATCTAGTCAAGACTGATATAACCTCCCATGTCATTGACAAACAAGGTGCGCATAAGGAACCAAAAGAATTCGCGGATGGTGAATCAATTCAAGCTCGGTTTTACAATAACAAATCGTGCAAGTGGAAATTCGGCAGAATAACAAGACAAATAGGAAGCAGAATATATGAAGTTATTATTGACAACGAAAAACATATCCGCCATGTTGATCAACTTCGAAGGACTAATTGCAAAATAATCAATAATAATTACAACTATGATAATACTAATAATAATACCACGACAAAATTTAATGAGACAAGACATGACACTGACCTACCAGAAACTAAATCCTCAGAAACAGTCCCAAACCAACCAGCTATTACTCAACAACCACCAGACATGTCAATTGCGTCATCACCTACCATACCATCGCCATCAGGAAATGAAACCATCATCACCCACAAGTCACCAACACCATCACAATCGTCATCAACAACTATAAGTGCCATGCCGCCAAAAGAAATTGTCAATTCGCAGAGAACTAAACATGAGATTGCAGTACCAAGTCCAAGACGATCTACTAGAGTCAGGAAAGCACCAGATCGTCTTGATTTATAAGGGGGAGAAAGTTGTCATATATATTATTTACCACATTAAATGAATTCAATGATTATTATAATAAATTGGCATAACTTGTTCCTTTAATATTAAGTACACTTAACTCTTTCATAATGTATATACCTATCTCATTCTCACATGTACTAAAACTGTTTCGCAGGCATGCATTTTGCCATTCGATCATTGTACGCTCTTCCAGCAACATCGTTTCAACTTCCCAATTGAATTAACTTAGAATTAAAGAAACTAGTTGATTAAAATAAAAGAAGCCTTTTTCATTTTATGGAAATCCACTCGACCATCTTCAATACACAACATATCGCTAACTGCACTTCATTTAGGTTGGATGGACGGAAATTTTGACCATCATTGTCCAGGATGAAAAGAGTGTTCTGTCTAACAATGGAATTTTGGCCACCTTCGACGTTTAGCATTCTAGAAAAGTGTTGTTTCCAGATCCTCAGCACCGACTGTGTGTCTACCACCATATTCCCACTCGTCTCGGCAGGCTTCCGTTCTGGCCTTGTAACCCTGGGTAGTTTGCCTCACCCTTCGGTAGAACTTTCGAACATACCCCCTGCCGCTACAGTCCTCAATAGACTCGACCGCCCGCTGCGCATGCTCTTTCCTTTTTACTTGCAATATAGGTACTATAGGGCAAGTTATGGATTCGTGCAAAAAATCGAACTCGAGATAACAATCAAACTTGACATTACGATAATAGGAAAGACGAAAAAAGTGGGTTTCGCAATTCTGTCTGCTGTCTGTCTGTCTGTCTGTGGACTCGCATACATTCTAAACCCATGGGCCGATTTTAATTAAACTTGGTATAAAGTATTTTCGGGACATTACCCCGACACGTTTTTTTCCTTTTATTTTTAGGACCAAAAATAACGGTACGTGCAATAAAATTTTTTTTAGCATTTTTGGAAAATCTTATTTTTTTCAAAAATAGCTCGACAGATTTTTCTAAAAAAAAAAATCAATAAATTTTATTAGGTATATGCTACCTTTTTGTAAAAATTAAATTTCCAAAAAATGGTTTTAAATGGTACCTCCCATAGAACCATTTTTTTTTATTTTCGTTTTTCTAGAAAAGGAATAGACTGATTTTCATAATTTTTTTTACGGAGAATCTTCTGAAAAATTTTAATAGTTTTGTATACCAAAATTTTCCAAAAATTTTTTTTGGGATTTTCAAAAAAAATTTCAAAATTTTTTTTTGAAAACCAAATATTTCTAAAACGACTTGGTTGATTTTTATGAAACTTGGTAACAAGAGGTTTTTTAACATTGTATAAAATATTTTATACAAAACATTTTCTTATAGTCAAAATTAACGGTAGCTTCCATATAAATGTTAAAACACCGTTACAGAAAATATAAATTTCTCGAAAACGACTCTTACGATTTTGATTAAAATTGTTTTAAATACTAATATTAGTATGGTCTACGATCTGCCAAAAACAAAATTTACAGTTAACCATTATTAACAGTACCTCTCATAGAACCATTTATTTTGGACTATCTCATTATGTGTGTAACCGATTTAAATTAAATTTTTTATACAAAAAGTTGAAATCATACTGCATATCAAAATTTTCAAAAAAAAACAAATTTTGGATTTTTAAAATAATTTCCAAATTTTTTTTTGAAAATTTGATATTTCAAAAACGGGTAGATAATTTTTTTCGAAATTTAATTTTTAATTCAACATAAATTAATACTAAAAAATTGTGTATTAATTTTTGTTCTTAAAAATGTTTACAAAATTTTATATATAAAAAACTAATTTAAAATAAAACCCGCTCCTACGATTTTAATTTTTTTTCTCTGCCAAATTAAGATTAGTTAAAGAAATCAAATAGTGCACTTGTTTTAGCTCTCAAAACAATTTAAGAATACTTTTTTAATAAATTTATTTCGAATTATGTTGATTCTTAATAATTTTTCAATTTAAGCTCTAAGTTACATGTATAATAGGTACTAGTTTAAACTTAAGGCTCCTATAAAAAAATTATTTACTTTTAATACGCTCAATATTTAATATTCGAAGAAACTTTTACTACAAGAGCAAGTTCGTGCGATCCAGTCGTGCATTTTATTTCTTCTGAGAAGTCGGTCTTCCTCCCTTCGTTTTTGCCCGTAGAGCTCCCGGGCTGCTCTCTCAGCAGCTTTGGTTCTCGCATTACATCATTTCATATTATTTAATTTCTTTAATTTATTATTTAGCTTTTTGTATTTTTCCTTTTAAATATTTTAAGTACAAGGCAAAATATTTTAAAAGCTAAATAATATTATGCAAAATATTCAGTACGGAAATCCATGTTGTCTCCTGTAAATTAAGAATACAAAATCGGGAGAGAACTTTTACGAAGTGATCACATTTTGTGGTTTCATTCAAAGACAGAACATAAAAAAGTAAAAATATAATTAAATTTATTCAAATTAATTTCATCCAAATAGCTGGCACTGGCACCCCTTTTACATGTCAAGCAACGCTTTCTAGTCACTAGAAAGCGAAGAATATAAATTCATGTTTTATTTAGTGATTGGTATATCGAGAATATTATAAATTCCTATCCTTCTGATTCCATTCGAGATCAAGGCACATTTGAAAGAATAAGAATTCTTTTGAAACTACATGACTAATACAAGCATTTTTGAAATCAAAAATTAGGGTCCCCTTAAATTTGCAAACCTGTAAATTCAACAACGATTAACCGCGATAAAATGGATGAGAAAGTTTCCCACCGCAACCATTGAACTTGTTAAAAAAAAAAATCATAAACAACCTAAAATAAGTCATTACATTAATTATAGATTTTATGATGTCCCGAATGTCTTGAGAGTTTATTAACTCTCCCATATAAGTAACCTTTCGACCACAGAAGAAGAAAACCAGTTTATTTTAATCCAAAATTTAATAAACCCGCACATATCAACCGCATGTTATACCCAAAGATAAATATAAATGTCTCAAACCTTATCTTACAAATCAGGGACATTTTCGGCGCCTTTGGCATAACCGCTAATTAAATTTTGAATTTTTCCAAAAAAGTAAACAAAACCCAACAAAACAAATAAAAAAAAAAAATTAACTAAGCCCGAATATAAATTCGACACAATGACCGCATTCATATACATACAACATAGATGACCATGTTTTTCTTATCATATTTAAATTTGTATGAACTTTTTTTTATTCACATAATTTAAGTATAATCGAATCAAGGAACCATAAAAAGGATTTTATGTTGTTTTTTTTTTTTTTTTAATTTCTTACCTCGTGCGATGTAATCTTCTTTGAGACATTATCCTATCCAAACAGAAAACTTGATTCTGCAATTTCTATATCATATTTTATGACCGCACTAATAAAAATTAAGAAAGTCCATATCACACCACAGTTATGCCAATAGAAATAGAAAAAAAAAAAAGATATCCTTGGATTTTGGAACCAGAAGAAACAATTAATGACCTCTCCAAATAACTTGACCGTGCATAAGTCAAGAACAAAGGCGCAGGAAAAAGGATATCCAAACATTCAATGTTTGTTTAGTGTGCATATAAGGAGCGCGCGATCTTAATCGTATCAGTTGCACAGGTATGACGACGACACGGTTAGGATTTTCAATAAGGTCCTAATAAGGTCACCATGTCGGGGTGCATTTATGTGTGTTTGCACTCTTGAGAGCTGACCTCTCTCTCTTTTTCGCTGCGACAGGATCGAACTAAAAGAACAAAAAAGGTCCTTTTGTCTTGCCTTACGAAAAATTGCATTCTAATAGAAAATCAACGCGCTGACCAATGGTCAGCGATATGGATTTCGTCGTAGATTGTCTTTTCGTCCTTCGAGATTAATTTACATTTGCTTAAGATAATTTGAATCCTTGTTTTTTTTTTTTTTTTTATTACAACGCAAGTAGGGCTTATTCTGCTCTACTTGTTTCAAATGCAATAAAGATAAATGATTTACAATGTAATAGACATGGTTCGTCGAATTCAGGATTTTCTCTTTGGCAAAAGGGTCATCGCAGGAGCGATTGAGCGAGCGTTGGAAAAAAAAAACCGCTGGTTGATTAAATAAAAAGTTATAAAGTCATTGTGGTATATTTTAGAGTTTGAATATATTTTTCGAGCGAACAAAAAAATAATATATAATGTCCTTGAACAGGTTTTCAGGACTCGCTGTTGATGAAAAGTGTGGAAAAACGATTTAAAGTTAATGACCACCGCATGCGCGTATAAATTAGCGTTCGTGTAATAAAAACTTCGTAAAGGATTCAGTTTTTTTTGTTGTTGTGTATATTTTTGAAATTTATGGGGTCCCGTGAGAATTCGTTACGTTAAGGTTTTAAATTTTATGACTTTTGCGATATGGGATTAAAGGGTTCAAAGGATAAGATCCTCGGGTTGATCATTTAGATGAAGAAAGTCCACGATGCGGTGCGGTGGTGGTTTATTACGGTCGACTTATATGTGTGAAAAATGAAATTAAGGAATGACCTCAACATGCGATACAGTTATGGGCTTCTTTAACGTCTTCAAAAGATCAAAAGGGTTTCCAAAGAATTTATTTTTTATTTTCCGTTGAATTAATTTCTTTCTTGTCTTGGTCGTTATTGCGCGTTTATATTATTATGAGAGTTTGAAAAATTCTTTTGTTCGTTTTTGGGTTTTTCAAAAGATGCATTATTCAATATTTGATTTATCGGTAGGTTTGGCGGGAATCTATTTATTCGAGGTGTTGAGATTTATTATCACACCAATCGACAGGGTATTGTTTGCTGCAAGGAGACAATATATACATAATAAGGATGGGCGGATCGATTTTAATGTTGGTTTTGGAATTCGGGTTAGTTTAAGAATTGAGGTGATATAATTTATAAATGCAAGCAGGTTTTGTTATGCTAATTAATTGATGCAATTCATTTTGTCGTTTTCTAAAGGTTTCTTTTAATTTAAAGTAAAGTAGTTTATCTCCAGAGCGCAACATGCTTACATTAAAGGGAAACGTACAGAAACGGCTCTTAACAGTGTCGTTTCGACAATAGAAAAATCCTTAACTAACCTTAGCTGCCTTGCAAGATATTGAAGGAGCCTTCAATAATGTACAGAATGTAGCGGTTGAGAGTGCTCTTGTAGAACTTGGCGTTTGCCACCATTGATTGCATAATGTTTATGCTAAAAAACCGACGTATTTACTCAGAACTAGGGGGGAGCAAAATAAAGGTGATAACATCTAGGGGAACACCCCAAGGAGGAGTCCTCTCGCCACTTCTCTGGCTTCTCGTCATGAACGTCTTACTGAACAAGCTTAAATACAGTGGGGTCAAAGCGATAGCTTACGCGGACGACCTATCACTGAGCAAATAGAATTTGCCTTGTCCATAGTTAGTCCAGTCATATTAGAAATTTGACTTCGGAAAAATCGCCGGAAAGCTGGATTTTCCAATACAGCCTTCTGATGGTGTTCTTAAGAAACTGTAAAAATTCCCAATCTATAGGAGCGCCGCTAACAATTTTAGGGGGGGGGGGGGTTAAAGGCCCCCCAAAATGATTTTTCAGCAATATCTCCCGAACGGTACCTTGTACAGAAAAAATGTCGATGACAAATTTGTAGCTTAGAAAATTTCCTACAAAAAAGATTATGACACTTTTTTTCATCAAAGTAACGATTTTCGAAATAATTCAATCGGTAGAGTTAAGGCTTTCAGTTTTCTATACAAATTGAGAATGCACATAAATATACAGGATGATTTGAATGAGTGGAAAAAAGTGTCATAATCTATTTGTAGGAAATTTTCTAGGCTACAAATTTGTCATCAACATTTTTTCTGTACAAGGTACCGTTAGGGATATATTGCTGAAAAACCATTTTGGGGAGCTTTTAACCCCCCGTAAAATTATAAGCGGCGCTCCTATCGATGGGGACCTTTTACAGTTTCTTAACGGCCATATTGTTGGCTTTCTTCAAAGCTAGTTTTGAGCAAAAACTAGTTTTATTCAGGCTTCGAGTTTTAATTTGTTCACTAATTTTTATTACTTTGACATCTAATTCAAAATATTCATACATAGTTTGACATCTAAATCAAATCAGTAATTTTTTTTGAGAACATAAAAACTCGAAACTCCATTAGAACTAGTTTTTTCAGTAAAACTAGCTTTAAAGAAAGTCAATAATATAGCCGTAAGAACACCATCGTAGCCGTGGCGTGATGGTTAGTGCGATGGACTGTCATGCCGGAGGTCTAAGGTTCGATCCCCAGCCTCGCCACCTATTTATTTAAAAGAAAAAATATGGCTACTGCCTCTTGCGAGGAAGTGACAAATCCTCAAAGAGTATCTCTTGTCACATAAAAGTGCCGCTCGTTAGCCGTTCGGATTCGGCAATAAACTGTAGATCCCCTCCATTCCTGCAAACACAGGAATGGTTGAAAGTTGTAAGTCACAAGGCCCTTGTTCTTCATGAGCTGTTGTGCCATCAAATTTATTTATTTATTTTTAAGAATCCTGGTCCAGCTTTCCGGCGATTTTTCCGTAATTGGGCTGTTTTTATGTCTAATATAACTGGACTAAGTTTGTACCTGGACAAAGAATTGTGGTTTGGCGGTTAATCCGTCAAAAACAGAACTAGTCCTCTTTACAAATAAGAGGAAGGTACCCCTCTTCAATATACCATCAATTGAAGGCATTAAACTTAGGATTCCAGATAGTGCAAAGTATCTGGGAGTAATCCTAGACAAAAAGCTAAACTGGAGTCTGAATATAAGAGAAAGAGCTCAGAAGGCAATGTTTGCCCTCTACTCCTGCAATAGAATTTTCGGAAAAACCTTGGGACCTAATCCAAAACAATCATTCTATGGATGTATACGTCAATAGTGAGACCGATACTAACTTATGATTGTATAGTTTGGTGGAATGGAGTAGAAAAAGCTACCAATCTTAAAACTTTAACCAAAGTACAAAGAATGGCATGCATTGGGATCATAGGAGCAATGAGAAAAACCCCGACAGCGGGAAGCCATACCTAATCTTAAGCCCCAGTCTTAAGTAGCAGTCTTTACCGATGAGTCTAAAATGGAATGTGGAGTTTGAGCGGGATTCTATTCGGAAACCCTTAACTTAGCCAGTTCCTTTAGACTCCCGGACAGCAGCAGTGTTTTCCAAGCTGAAATTCTGGCAGTAACCAAAGCTGCTGAACGGCTGTCAATGCTGGCGATACCGCAAACTGATATTACCTTTTTCATTGACAGCCAAGCAGCAATAAAAGCACTCTCTGCCATCGAAATAAAATCAAAACTCGTTTCCAGCTGCCGAGAAGAGCTCAAGTTTTTGGCTCGCACCACAACATAAGGCTCTGCTGGGTTCCTGGCCATATAGGAATCCCAGGTAACGAAAAAGCAGACGAGTTGGCATGAATTGGATCATCAACTGATCCAAACCAAGCAGAACTTAACATATAATGCACCAATCTGCTCCTTTAACTTACAGTTTAAAGTGACAAAGAAAATTCTTGAGAAAGCAAATGTAAGGTGGACCCTACTCGACTCCTGCACGAATACCAAAAAACTTTGGCCGTGTTTTGATAAAAGGAAGACAGATAGGATCTTGACGCTAAATAAAAAATCACTATACTCTGGCTCGTAGGTACAGTCACCGGACACAATCTGCTGAAGTACCACATGAAAAAACTGAAGCTCAGCACTGATGATCTATGCAGAGGCTGTGGCGATGAAGAAGAACATGAAGACTTTTCTCACTTCTTATGTCACACCGCCCAGCAATCTCGCAACTAAGAAATAAACTCCTAGGAAACTACTTCTTCAATAACCTAGAAGAGCTCTCCAAACTATCTGATGTGCAACTGTCGAAATTCATCCATGAAAACTTATTATTTGGAGCGTCCAATCATCCAGGGTATCTATCACAAGGGATCTACATTGATCTAAGTGTGATAGGAACAAGATCCTCTATCAGCCCTATAACCTAACCTAACCTAGATCTTCTCCTTAACGTTGCATTTTGTTTAATTAAATTTTCAAAAAAAAAGAGCAACAGCTTTCGGAAATAAACTCAAACACACGCTATACTGAGATCTCAGGAAACTCAGCAAAACGAACAATATTTCGCAGTAAAAATTCCCAGATTTGCTATCAAAATACTACACGAAGAAAAACAATTTGAATTTAATAATTTGCTATTTATAGGGTGAAATGGGATAAAAATAAAAATGATACATCTTTGGTTTTGAAAAGTAATATTTTGAGGACGGACTTTATTTATTTATTATTATGTATTTTTTTTATTTAGCTATTTACCCTGTAAAATTGTGATAAAAACATTAAAATATATTTTTAAAAACGGCTAAAAATTCGAAAATTTAAACTTCGATAAAAGCTTAAAATATAGCCTATCATTTCTTAAAAGCCAGATTAACCCTCATAATGACCAAATTCATGGCAAAAAATAACATATGTTCTTTGTATTTAGTTTCAAATTATAAATGGGTTCTGGAAATTCGTAAAAGGTAGCAGAAAAAAAGTAGAAATATGATTTCAGCGAACTGTGGCTCTCAGACCTGGAAAAATCAAAGCAATTACTGAAAAAAATGAATGCAGTTGCTAATAGAATTCTTGATTTCAACCGGAAAATACACACAATACCCGGATACCCGGGTGGGTACCTGACTGCTATGGGTACCCGGTTATTTGGTACTCGGGTAATACCCAGAAATTACGGGTACCTGGGTATATACCGGGTATCCGGGGTATCAAGAGGGTATCTAGAGGGAACAAAAACTATGAAAAAACGATTTCAAACACATCCTTAACTAAAAAAAACTACAATTTCATTTTCAAATAACAAGTTAGAACACGGTGCCCCATTAAACGTGTTCGAAGCTAAAACTTGACTTTTCAAATCGTAAAAAAAAGTTTTTAAAAATGCAAAAAAAAAATGCAATTTTAATTTTAAATCTTTTAGCCGAGACTCTAGGGAATTTCATTCTCGTTTTGGATGCTCTGGAAATAGTATCGTGTCGGTATCCCCGTATCTCGGCCTACAATCAGCTTACAGGACCTTTAGACACATTCAAGTACATATACAACAAAGAACTGACTTCTTTTTCTGATGACAAACTATTTTTTGTACTGCAAAAGCTTTTATTATAATTTTAATAGGAATTCATTCATTAAATAATAGAAACTTAATTTCAAAATTCGATAATTTTTATTGATTAATGAGTGAATAATTGCTTACGGGTTGATAAAAAATATTATGAAAGTAAATTTCCTCTCTACGGGTTCGATCAATAAATAGGAAAATTTTGATAAATTCAAATCTATTAAGAATCTTGTAAGTGATTTACTTTCTAAGGTCTCATATACAACGTACATGTACCTACATTGTAGGGCTTTATGAAGGTATTATTACACAATCCTTTTCCATCGTACATCGCACCCTTATTCGTTTCAATTATTTAACAAAAAAAAAAAAAAATCCTTATTCGAATCCTTTTCCTTGCAAGAAAAATTTCCGTTACGAAATTTGAAACCCCCCGAGCGTTAATTGAAAAAAATCTTGATACGAAAATAGATCAACAACATCACTGTGGGTATAACTTATACCTACTGCTGTGGGTCTGGCACGATCATCAAGAGACACCCCCATCGATTGGTTTTAAATTTATCAAGCAATCCCTGAAAAAAATCTGTATATGTTGTATACCCGCGGGGCAGGGACCCCATTCTGTGATTTCGATTTCTTATTTCTAATTTTAGTCAATTTAATGAAAATGAATTAACTCCTTCCTGTTGTGAGCTGTCAGAGCATATCCTTTTCCAATCTTGTGTTTTCCTTTTCAGTTCAATAGTTCAATTTTAATTACTAAGAAAAAGAACAAAAAAAAAAAAAAGAAATACTAATCTAAAAATAAAACAATAATATTTGAACCAGGATATGAATGGGGAGAGGCTTGAGTTAACACAACTCAGTGTGACGTATTTATAGGGGAACTCCAAAACACTGCCAGACATAATAATCCTTTTTTTTTTTCAATTTTTTATTTTTGCAGCTTGAAGTTCTTTTCTCCACACGGGGACAAACTGTTCTCCTTTATTTTAAATTCACCCTAACCTAGGGCAAGCCGTTTGCTTTCGTTGAAATGACGTGCGGTGGCAATGCCAAGAAGTATACTAAAACTACCGTTTTGTTATGCATGAAACACAGCTGGCGCGCAGCGCATTACCTTTATTCTTGAGCGGACAGAAAAGTGTACCTGCGCGGGATTTTGTTCTTCTTGTTTTCTTTAATTTGAGTTTTCTGTTGTTAGTCTTTGAATTTGAAAAAAAAAAAAAAAAAAAATATCCTTAAAAAGGAGAGCAATGACACTGGAATTATAATGCCCTGTGTAAGGACGAAGGAATTAATTAATAGCACGGGACATTATTTGTTTTCTTGGCTGTTTTTTTTTTTTAACTTGTTTTAGCTGAGTGAGTATTACTGTGGCCAATACTGTTTTTATTTTTGCCACTCTTGACTCTACCTAGAAAAGAAGCTAATAGAATATTTTTGGTGATGGAAGGAAAATTCTACCGACTGACTGACTCAATTAGATATCAGAAGTGGTCTATCAACTTTCCATAAAAATGGGCTCCCATATCCGATTATAGACAAATTGTCTTTAAGAAAACCCATTCTCGTATCCTTGGTTTCAATAGCACTCCCCGCCTGGAAAAAAAATCTAGTTTTTAATAAGGCACTGGCAAGTTTTCATAGTTACTAAAAAGGGTATAGCAAGGGTTACTATAGAGGCATTCGCTAGGCCCTCGCCAGTTATGAACCTTTTTGCCTCGTCATTTAAATTCTGCCTAAGCCCTGACTATTAAAAACTAGATTTGTTCTACAAATTTTGTTTTACACTGTTTTCCATTCAACCACACATGTTTTACTTATCGAAAACTTGCCAGGGCCTCGCCTAAACTTGCCAAAAACTTGCCATTTTTCCATCCTGGTCCACTCAGTTAATGAGTTCTTTGATATTCTGCAAAGTGCCTACGAGAAATAGCATTATGAATCAGATCGAACTTTTAATGTCGACGAAAGAGGGCCAACTATCGTCCAAACGAGGGCAAACAATCGTTTTAAAAATGTCATTTACAACTCTCAACCATTACTGTGTGCGTGTCTGCAGGAATGGAACTGTAGGTCCCAGTTTACTGCCGAATCCGAACGGCTAAGGTGAGCGGCACTTTTCTATGACAAGAGATACTCTTGGAGGATTTGTCACTTCCTCGCAAGAGGTAGTAGCTCCGAAAAAAACTTAAGGTGGAAGCGGCTGGTATTGAACCCCAGACCTCTGCCATGACAGTCCAACGCACTAACCATTTCGCCACGGGCTACTATCAAAAACCTTCGGAAATGTATATTTTGGTTTCTGCAACAAAAACCTTGCCAACCAGTGAAATAACATAAGAAATCGTTCAGTTTTAGATGAAATTACAACATAAATTGATTTTTTGTGTCCATATTTATCTGCTTCTGTTGTTTTTTTTACTTTATTTTATGTTTTTTTTGACAAGTTGCTGGCTACAAAATGTATGGAATATCGACCGCATTGATGTGAGCTGGTTTTTGATCGCATCTTGCGATCGTGCGATAAAAGCTACCGTGGTCGCCAAGCACCGCCCGCCACTGCTTGGGTTTGCGCAGGGCTTTACTCTTTTTGTTGATTTTGCAGGATTTGCCATTCAGAGTACCTACAATTGAAAAATATTTGTACAGTCCTATGGTCTTATTAATAAACATTGTCTAACTTTAGACAGCCGTCCAAGTTTAAAAAAAAAACCTTTCTAATTTTTGCTAAAGTAATCTATCTTTTTATCTTGCTTTAGACAACGTAAACTAGGCTTCTTTAAAAGGCTTTTTCTTTTCCACCCGCCTGGAAAAATGGCAAGTTTTTGACAAGTTTAGGCGAGGCCCTGGCAAGCTTTCGGCAAGAAAAGCATAGACGAGATCTAGCTGAATTTTATCATCTAGAACAAGTACACAACGTCGATGATATTCCTCAAGGAGCCATTCTTCCATGGACTGGACTGCACACGACAACGATTATTTAGTGTATAACCAGGGTAGTAGACATCGAGGAACTGGATATCTATCTATATTATTATAATATAGAGCGATTGACAGCTTCTAGCTTTGGCCCCCATATCTGAATTGGTTGAATGGAAAACCATGTAAAACGAAATATGTGGAACAAATCTAGTCTTTACTAGTCAGGGCTTAGGCATAATTTAACTGACGAGGCAAAAGGGTCCATGACTGGTGAGGGCCTAGCGAATGCCTTTAGTAACCCTTGTTAGACCCTTGTTAGTAACTTTGAAAAACTTGCCAGTGCCTTATTGAAAACTGAATTGTTTTTCCAGGCGGGCAGGGAATATCAACTCCTAAAGCACCGATCGATAGGTACAACTTAATGCTAGATTCATTATTAACAGAATTCTTGAAGACAGCCGTTTCTGTTTTGTTGGAAGAATCCTTAACATCAGTACATGTGGCTACATTTTGATATTGAGTAACAAAATATATAACTTTGAACCCTCTTTTTTTTGTCGAGTTGAGACTTTACTTGAAGAGAGGGTGATATTTGTTCCGCTACTACCTCACCAACATCTAGATAGTCTTGCAGTTCTTTTAATATGGAATAATGTTTTCTGGTCGATCTGGCTTAGCTGGTCGAAGTTGTCGTCATATCGTCATCGTCTTCGTTATCGTCTCCTCGTCGCACCCATAAAGAGCTCACAACACAAAACCATAACCATCACCAACAGTGGCAGATGCAAGAATGCGCGTTAAGAAACTATTATGCTCAAGGAGCAGTAACTAAATTCATACAAGACGATATATGTAGGTATGGCACATTTGGAATTTCGATTAGATGAAGAGTCCTTTAGCATGCGACAAAAACACCACATGCTTACACAAGAAGCATATTGTACACAAGAAATTACTTTATACGTGTGTTTAATATGTCAAGCAAGTATGAGTGCAAGAGGGACCTTCTATATATTATACTCTTTCAATTGCGCCACTTTTTCTTCTATATTTTTTTTTTTTTTTTAATAATAATAATTGTACCTACAATTCGATATCTTCGAGGACACCCTTAGCACAGAAAATATAAGGTATACTAGCTTTGATATAGTGTATAATATTTTCGATAATAAGAAATAATGCCAAAGAAGGGAAATCATGCTACTGATGGGGGTCTTGAGAGCTGAGTTTCTTCATTTTTAAGAGTTTTATTTCGAACCCTTGAAGGCAATTGTTTATTTCAAATAAAAACATTAAAATCATAGAAACAATAACAAAAATAATTCGTTAGCTCAACGTAAGAGGGTTTGAGAAAATTGAAGGGCTTGCATCAGAAAATAATCGGATACCGAGAGGGTGTTAGTATGATAGCTATAGCCGTTATAACTAAGTTAAGTTTGGGAAGGATTGTTAAATCTAGGGGCTCAGAAAATAATCGTTTTTTTAGTGGTTTATAAAAGTAAAACTAAGAATTAGTTCTTATAAGCTAAGTCACTGCAAGTTTATTAAAGTTTTTAATATGGCTACACGCAGATTTTGTATATGGGGACTGGTATCATAGCTATCGAAGATTGGGTTGCTTTGAAGGACTGCAAGGTCTTAGACGACTGCAAAGTTTAAAACGTTTTTCCTCAAGCAAGAAGACAGTTGTAAGAGAAGAGAAGAGAAGAGAAGAGAATATGCACGAATTCCATCGTAATCGGAAACTTGTTACCAATCCCAAAAAAAAGCTATCACAGAATCCATCGTAGTAGAAAATCTCATACAAATTGCCGTTACGAACGGATTCTGTGATAGGTTTTTTTTTTCGGGATTCGTAAAGTTTCCAATTACGATGGAATTCGTGATAGGGCGGAATGTACAGTACATATAATAATATTTACATATTACACTGTGCTACAGTGATTTTGAACTTCTGAACTGACCTAGTAGAGGTTGTAGTAGGCCTATTCGAGTACAACACGAACCTATACTTAAAAACTTGCCTATACCTTCAAAATCTCAATTTATTGTTAAAAAACCGTTTTCGAGTGATCTCCCGCACTCAACGTTTTTTTACTCGGCCATATCTTGTCCGATTTATAATTTAATTATGGTTTTAAAAAGAGGTATAGAACTTTCCAACCTTATTGCATATTCACCGCACCGCATTGACCTACACAACTATCCTGCTAAACACCAAGAAGTTTTAATATATTTTTTATATTACTCCGTACCGCCCGCCGAACCCTGGTTGGTATTATTCATTTACCGCACTCACCGTTACACCGCAGCCTGGGTCACTAGATGTACCTTCACTTCTATGACCACCAGATGTTGTATAAGCTCGTGTGCTTTCGATGACGTTTTCTCTGTATATTTCGTTCACGTTTTTACGATTCACACTTACTTTCGTCTAAGATATTCATATAGGGAGGTGGAAATTCCATGAAAAAGTGTCTTCTCTCTTCTGCATTTACGTGTTGTTGTGTACCATTCTAGAGTACATTAAAGAAAAAGAACGGCGCGCAATTTAAATTCAATTAGAATCAAAATTTATTTAGCAAGGGGGGGCGCGGTATTGGCCGGGTACGAAGGGTACCAAACCAATAGAAGCTTCACTTTATTTTTGGATTGCAAAACCTTTAAACTCCTGCCTCCTGTCGTTTCTTCCCCTCCCCCCTAATTTATTCTTCTGAGTGTACTGCAGGCGAGGGGCTGGACTTAACCGTTTATTTTTTTTTAAGTCTTTTGCTAAGAACGGGGAGCGGAATCCCAATTCCAAAACAATTGTTTCTGTGGCTTCAAACAGTACCGCACAGATGAGCTTGTTTGCCGCGAACTGCTTATTTCCGTGGATACCCTTCTTCAAAGCGTACCTCGGACGAACCTGTTGTCGTAGACAATGTACCGATTTTTCCTCTACCATTGTTAACTCTGTAAAAAACCGATAAATCTGAATAAATAAATTGATTGTGATTGGAGTTTGGAAACTCTTTAGTTTTTTTTGCTTTCTTTGGGTTTGACGACCCGAAAAAGTATCACACCATTAAGAAGTTACACGTGAACAACTCGAAAATAAGGCATTTTTTTCTAAAACCATAAAAACTCCTATTGCCTGGGTACGATTTTTTTTTTGGCGAAAACCTGAAATGCAGTTTTCCTATACAATTACTATTACACCTTCGAATTTTAATCAAAACCGTTTGAGCCGTTTTTGAGAAAATTTGAAAAAAAAACCTCAAATATTTTGTTGATTTTGGGGCTACTTTTCCAAAATATCAGCTGCAACTCTTTAGAATTGCTCACCTGATACGCAGATTTCTAGTTGATGGTCCTGCTCGTTGGGCATCTTTTTGAAGCACAAACATCACACTCCGTAAAGAACTGCTTCACATCTTTCTTAGCATCAATCCAATATAATCTGGATCTAACTTTATCATACGTTTTTGTAAAAAAAAAAATACCAAGTTCGCACTGCATCAAGCTTATCTGGGTTATTTAAAACTCATTTCTCACTGACTAGATGTTTTTGGTCATCTTGTCAGTTTTATTTTTTTTTTGGAATAGATGCCGGGATTGACTTTTAGCCAAGCTTCCCTCAATCGACTGAAAACCAGACGTAAATTAGCAGGAATTAAAAAAATAAGTCCTTATGTACTGTGCGCCAAAAATTCAACCAAGCAAGCCATGAAAGCATCAACAAGAAGTTCACTCAAAAATTTTGTTGGTAACAGCATGATCTGCAAGGTTAGCAGCACTAACCTAAACCGTTTCCCTCTGATTACAGTTTTAAAAATTGGCGAACTATAGTATTCCGTTCGGCAAGTTATTTCCGAAAGGAATAATGAAGCCTTCAGAAGGCGGCAGGTGAAATTTTCAATTAAAATAAATTGTAGCAATTTTAATGGTAAGTGTCCGAAGTCTTCAGAAAACATAGTTCTAATTTTAACAGGGCTTCTTCTTTATGTTAAGAGCAATTTGATTTTCACTAAGGAAATGTGTCAGTCAGATTGACGTAGGTGATTGCTCGTGAATTGGACAATATCATCGCGTTATTGAGGTTGAGTCAATCTTGAACTTAGTTTAGAGAGCTGTATCAGAATTTCTTCCAAATTTTCCGAAAACTCATTCGTCATTTTCAGATGATCCCACTTCTGACACCAATGTAATAAACATATTCAGTGAAAATAAAACGCTAAAATCTCTTAAGGAACACGTGTTTTATATTCTCGACGATTCTTTCTACATTAATTCCCAGCCTGTTGTTGCTGTTATTATTTTTTATCGCATTCAGCTATGCGCTATCACTTATTTTGCAGTCAACTTTAGGTAATATTTCAAAAGAGGCGTCAAAAGTAAAAATTTGAAAATTAATTTTCCAATAAGATTATTTCAAGTGTTTTTCTTAAATAGCCCAGGAAAATTAGACTTTCACTTAAAAAATATTTCGGGATGGTAGGGGTTAGGAAAGAGCCGTCATATTGAAACAGCTGGTAAATTTGTTTTCATTTATAACTCGCCTGGATTTTATTTTGTAACAAAATAGTCGATAAAAACTTTTAGAGAATCAAAATACCTACAAAATGAGCTATTAACGATCTCTGGGACTTTTTTCATCATTAAGTTATATCTTGTCAAAGTTCACCTGTATCTAATGTGGTTAAATGGAATGTTAAGCTTTAAGACACCCCTCCTGCCTCTTCTGTGGCATTTACTCCACCAAAACCTAAAACAACTTTGTAGAGGACGGTTGGTGAAATATCTTTGTCGATTTTTTTTTTTCAAAATTGTGAAATTTTTCATCAACTTTTGCATTTTAAAAATTCATTTACATAGGAATGTACGAAGAAAAATGTCAACATTTTTAATGTAAAATTACATAATCTATAACTCTTGCCTTCACATTTTTTTTTAAAACACTGAAAATTTGCAAAAAACTAAAATTCAACCCTTTTTACCCCCCGTACAAATTTTAGCCCCAGTCCAAATTTAGGGTAGGTAGGGGAACCCGGGGCATAGCGGGCACCCGGGGCATAATGAGTCCCCCTTGTATTTCTATACGTCGAATAAAGGGTCAACTCCGAAACGCAATCTACCAGTAAAGTTTTTAACTTATTCTTTAAATACTTATTTAAAAAGAGGTTTGGGGCAGAATGGGCGTTCATGTTTTTAGTATCAATTTCTATATGATTTTATCAGCATGTTATACTTTTTCTCAGATGGTTCGCAATTATGACAGGAAGACTAAGTGACAAGAATGTAGCCACAAAAATGTGTTTTGGCTACAAGGTTTAAGGTTTTATCACGTCGCATAACAAAAGTTGAGAAAAACAGGAAGGAATAAGCAAATTCAGAAGACGAGGAGTGCTTGATTATGGGTATTTAAACTCCTAGTGCACAGAAAAATGGGTTTCCCGCAGAGCTTGTTGCAAGTGGTATCATTGTTCTCGTGCTTGGAGAGGCTAATGTTGACGAATGGAACCAAACATGCTCGCATTACAATCCAATTTAGCTCTGTGCCCATTATACCCCACATATGCCCATTATGCCTCAGCATCGGGGCATAATGGGCAAATTGAATGACTTTTTCAAAGCAAAAAAAAATGTACTAAATATTTATTTTTTTAAAAAAAAGTTCTTCCGAAATTCTATTCATTTTACTAACAAAAATCCTTAAGGGGCCTGTTATGCCCCGGGTTCCCCTACTTTTTGGAAAATGCTTAACATACAAAAATTCAGCTTTGTCGGAATTTTTTCGTAATTTGGCCATTTTTTTTGTCTAATTTTGCTGGGCTAAAAACATACTAAAGCCTCAACTACATTGGCCAAAAAAGTGAAAAATTACAAAATTTTCAAACTCATTTTGAGATAGTGTTTCTCACTGGAAAACTTATAAAAATGATGCAGAAAGCTTAAATTTTGGTTTAAAAAAAAAATTGTGTATATTTCAAAAAAAGGAAAAAAAATATTTTTACTTTTGTAATTTAGCAAAAAGTGGTCAATTTAGTTAAGGCTTAACTCTTTTTTTTTACCTGCTAAAAAAATAATAATTGCTTATTCTTGGTTTTCTTGGCTCTCCCAAGAATTTTGTCCCAGTCCATCATCGAGTAAAATCGTGAGAAAGTTTACACTTCTAAAACAAAAAAGTGTTTAACACCTCATTTCATAATTCATTCGTTCCTTAATTCAATTATGAACTCCACAAATTACCGTTAACACATAAATTGTAATTTATCCCCGCCTATTAATATTTAAAAAAAAAAAAATGTGCCCATATTACAACTTCGGTTGGGTTGTCTTGTATTTCGGTCTCATTCGATTATCCACCCAAACGTGAATAATGTGCCATTTTCAAAAAAACTCGACGAAAAAAAAAACCTTTGGTGAATGTGAGTGCATTGTAAGGAGCTAAGTTTGACAAACAACAAACATAATGAAATTAAACCCATAATTTACTTTTCGTATGCCAGGATAAAGGATCAAAAATCAGACAAGTCATATATTAGCGTTACATTCTTGTAAGTAATTCTTATAGTCACCGTTATTTCTTTCTAAATCTGTAAACCTACCCTTTTCAGGTCTTTTGTATTGGTGCCTATACCTATACGTTTTGAACTTTCTTCTCCCAAGAAACATCAGGGGCCACAAGACAGGCATTGCAAATTCAATTTACACAGGATGTAATTAGGAAATTTATTGTTTGTAGCAATGCGCTATGTTGACTGTTGACTGTTGAGTATAATATGAGGGTTGCAAAGGCGCCTTACTTTTTGTTTAATATTTTGGAAAAAAAAAAACCCAAAAACCTCTTAACGGACAGAAATCTGGTTGACATATTTGCAACACGTCCCTGTTCGTGTGTTGTTGTAGGAATGACAGGACATAGTATGGTGCCTCAGTCGAAAATAATTTTTATGAATGAATTTCGTCTTTCTTTTGAAGATTTCAAATCCTGATGAATTTACAACCTGCTGTTAGTGGCAAACAATTAGCGTTTTCAAATTGGCCGGCAAAGCAGGAAACTAAACAAACAAAGCCTGCACATGGCCAGCACATTATTTGCACTTGCGTGGGCCCACTTATAGACAAGAGATCCTTCTTAAAATATTATTTGCACAATTTATTGGTGTTTTTAAAATTATATTTTTTTTCCCAGAAAAATCCTGGAGAAATTGTGTTTTCTTTCCTAATTCTTCAGTGAAGACAAGTTGTGGGCAAATGAATAGATAAATATTCAATCACATCACATACACAAAGAGCAATTACTATTTGTTGTATCTCTGAAAATTGACGGCAAATGCCTACCTATGTTTTGATTGACTTCAAGAAATTGCGACCTAAAAAATTTTAAAATTCATGACATGTCATGTCAGCTAATATGAAAAAATCGTAAGCTTTTTTGTTAAAGCAAATTTAATCTAAAATTCTTGCGTTAAAAAACAACAAAAGTCCGTCCGACCTGTTTCGTAAAGAGGGACAGTCGTAGATTTCAATTGATACTCAATTTACAATAGTTCCTTTTATAGAATAGATTCTATACTTAGCCCTAAATGCAACCTGAAAAGTGCATTTTCGAACCGGAGCAACTTTTAAGAGCATGTCCGACCAGCGCAGCGAAGTTTTGTTACTGTTTGTATTAAATCTATAGGTTTTGGTATAAAAATTCTACTTCAACAGACGCTATGAGGCAGGTAATTTTACGGTAACTTGGTGGACATTTTTGTTTTTAGGTGGCAGAGGCTGGGCTTCGATCACACTACCTTCGGCGCGAAAGTCTTTACGCCCTAACCAGCAGATTTTCATCCGGCAAACAAGTCAGAAAAACGCCTAACACAATGGACGTGGTAAAAAATGTCGTGTAAGTAACTGATTTTCTTAAAAAAAAATAATCTACAAGATTTACTCAGGCCACAGTCCGGATATTTACTTGCGATATAGGTACTATAGGGCAAGTTTTGGATTGAAAAAAAAAATAACTCGACATTACGATGATAGAGAATTCGAAAAAAAGTGGGTCCCTCAATTCCGTCTGTTTGTCTGTCTGTGTCTTGACTTACATCCTAAGGGAAAATTCCAAAAATTCTTTTGGATATAGTATAATGAAAAGAATATTTCAAATTGTACGATAAAACATAAAATTATCCAAAAGTAAATTTTTACTGATGCATTTCCGCCGAAGCGTTTTTTTTTTTCAAACTTTGGAGCATAAGATTTTTAGGTGATGCCCTAGAGGTGAAATCGAGATTTCTTTAGCTCAAAAATAACGGTACCTGCCATGCGACCGCTTTGAAAAAAAGTTATTTATCTCAAAAACGTCTCTAATGATTTTTATTAAAATTTTTGTGTGTACTAATACCTGATTGGTCTACATTTTGGTGAAAAAAAATTTCCAAAAATTGTTATTTACGGTACCTGCCAGAGAACGGTTTTTTTTTTTTTTTATTTTCGACTTTCTCGTTAACGGCTCAACTCATTATGATCAAAATTTTTACAAAAAAAATATTTTTTTTTAATTTAATTAATTTTAATTAAAAGTTAAAGTTTTTGTTTATTAAAAATTAATTTTTTTGAAAACGGATTGATAATTTTTTTTTGAAATTATATTATATTATTAAATTCTTAAAAATTATATAAAAAAATTATATAAAAAATAAAAAAAAATTATATAAAAATTCTTATTTTATATTTAAAAAAAAAAAAAAAAAAACGTTCCAACGATTTTTAATTTTTTTCTGTCTAAATTCATATTTTTTTTAAGAATGTAGATGGCGCTCTTCATGCTTCTTTTCATAAATTCTTTAATTTATTATATGGATACAGACATATTGTTATTAATTATATTAACATACTTTTAAATACACTCAATCTTTAATATTCGAAGTTTTTGCGATCCAGTCATTATTCTATTTTCAATCTCGACGATATTACTCTTTCGAATTCGAGATTTTGATCAAACTTCCCATAGCCATGATAAGGAAGATGAAAGAACTGGGTCTAGCAATTCTATCCGTCTGTCTGTTCGAGTACAGCTCCCGGCACGTGTTTAGCATTTTGGAAAAACGCCAGAAAAAAAAATTCACAAAAAAAGAAAGCATTTTCTAACGTAATTTCCAAAATTAATTTTATTCTTGGAAATTACGCCAGCATGATCTCCATTTTGCGTTCTGAACTAAAAAAAAGAACTTGAAAGTGTATCCAATTTTGAGCAGAAAAAATGTTCTTGCAGTCAAAATGAACGGTTCCTTCAATACAACTACACTTTCCTATGACAAGGGATACTCTTGGATGATTTTTCGAAAATGGCAGTAGCCTAGAAAAATGTTTTGTTTTTAGGTGGAAGCGGCTGGGAGAGTCATACCCAGATCTCTGGAATGACAGTCCAATGCACTAACCATTACGCCACGGGCTACTACATTTCATTTCCTTATTTGATTTTAATTCAAAGCCTTAAAAGATTCTTATGCTTTAGAAACTACACCAAAGTACTGCTATCTATTCTCTTCACAAAAAAACAGTTTCTATAAATTTATTTTCCTGTCAGATGTTCCTTCTTGTCGAATTTCACTTTTGCGGCATCCATTCAATAAACATCCATAATATGCTCTAAAGCTTTTTTTTTTTTTTTTAATTGAATGAGCATGATGTTGCTCTTTTTAACCCCCAACTCAATAAATTCCATACTATTTGCGATAGAAGCAAACTAATTTTATATGTCAAACAAAATTGTAACTTCACATCATTCCAAGATTAATGGAATAATTTAGGTCAACATTTCTACATTTAAGATAAGGCTTTATGGTTGCTGTTGGCTGGACAGTTCATTTGTTTACTGAGATGAAAAAAAAAAAGTTCAATATAAATGGGACATTTAAATTATTCGGTCTAGTAATTATTTTGACTGATTGATGTATGTTTTTGCATTAAATATGACAAAATTGAATAATTATGTCACTTGAGTTGAGCATGATAGTTCCGACCATTTTGATGTACTTAATTTTTTTTTTAATAAAATTTATATTATGTATGTATGTGTTTTTTACAAAAGTATGTATGTATGGATGTAAATATTTGATAGTGTTGACGAAATTTACTCAAATGTAAGGTTCTTTTTTTGAAAAGTAATTCATTTAAGCAATATTGTAGTCGTGTAAATAATGGTAAAACTATAACTTAACCTTTTACTTTACAATGTCATGTTAAACTCAAAAGTCTGCAAGCACTGGATTTCGGAAAAAGGGCAGTTTAATCCCTCTTTGATAGGTACGCTAAGCCCAAACTGCAACCGAAAAAATGCATTATCTAACCGAAGCAACCAGCTTGTTGGACTAGAGGCTGATCGTTGGCAGGACCTTAATAGGTTTTATCGCAATTTAGGAGCTAGCAGCTGGTTGAAGTACCTAATTTCTCGAGATGTTTATCATCGATTGCGTGTGTACACTATGGTCTTTCCTTCCCTATCTCTTCAAGCCCCAGGTCGGCTGGTTAATCCTGTGGTGACCTTTTTTGCTCTTCTATAGAAGTTCCACACACGTTTCCTTGAAAAGCATCTATAAAACTTCTGAAATTCAAGATCTACGGGCTATGTTTTCCTATTGTCGTGTTTGTTTTTATCAGTTTTTTCCTTGAACCTCTAACGAGAGAATTTTAGTGCAATTTTTTGAGTGTTGCTGTGCTGACATCTTAAAATCTCAAGACTTCTGGTCTAAGTCTTTACCTGACCCTAAAATTGCTGCCAAACAAATGATTCTTCGCAACAAGATGGCACTCTAGCACTGAGACGAGGAAATTGGCAAGCTGCTAACAATATTTTGTATCTGCCAGCATTCGGTTACTTCGAACGAAAATAAGACAAAGATGTTTGCTGACTACTTTAAAGAACAATTCAAACTAAATCCACCATCAGACCCTGAGTTCCTATAGTTAACTCTTCAGTACAGCGTGTTCAAACAATCCAGGATAACATACACTTCAGCGACACCAATCCCGCCAGCGACCCCACTGACAACACTGATTTCGCTAACCCGAAAGAAATAAGAGAAAATGTTCAAAGGACCCATCAAAAGAACTCAACAGGACCGGACAATATCTTTAACTCTTGTCCTGAAGAGACTGCCTCAGTCGGTGATGATACTCCTCAATAACTGCGTCAAAAACTGCTATTTTCCAAACAAATGGAAAAGGGCAAATGTTGGGACTGTACCGAAGAAGAAGAACAACAACAAAGATGTCGCTAGATACAAGCTCGTCTCTCTTTTGAGCAAGATACTAGAGGAGCTACATAACACTCAGGCGGCTGAAATCATTCTGAAGGGATAATCATAAAACCCCTAATATGGAGTTTGGGTTCCGGGAAAATCACTCGACACTTCATTTACATCTGAAATTCCTGCACGATGTTGCCTTCTCCTATAAACTGTCACTGTCGGATGTTTTCTTGACATCGAAATTGCATTTGACAGTGCTTGAATACAAGGACTTGTTCACAAACTTTTCCAACTAGGATTCCACATCGTTCCTCGTTCAAAATAGGAAGCTGTCATCAACATCAAGGACAACCAGATCCGGAGTTTCCCAAGAATCTAAACTTCGGACAAACCACAGCCAAAACAAGCTCAGACTCTTTTGACTCGATGAAATCACAACTAATCTGCTTCAGATGACCGGGGACCTCAGGAAGTAGAAGAGGACGCTCACCGGAAAACTGCAGAAATACCAAAATCACAATTTCCGATGGAACTGAGCTATACTGGTTCAACCCATATAAAGCAGCTGTAATAAAGAAAGCCAATTTTGCCTTCCACTGATTCGAAAACAAAACGGACTTAACAGAAGACCAAGCTTCTTCTGTATAAGCAGCTCATCAGGCCGGTCTGTTTTCCCATCTGGTATACGACGACAAAAACTCACATCAACATGCTGGCAATATTCGAGAGGAACATCTTGCGGACCTGCACAGGGATCCACTTCGAATGAAACACATCAGCAACAAAAAACTCTATGAAGAAGCTAAAATTCAACAACCTCATCAATTCCAGCTGACACGGACGATGCCGGCAGAATCTAATAATCCACCGCCGAACTTTTTGATAGGAGGAGTTGTAAGCCAACCAAGACATCCTGACCAGCGGTACCTTGAAGCAATGAAACTACTAGATGAGGATCTAATTATTACCATCGACGAAGAGAACATCTCTTTCTGTGCCGACCCTAGCTCAGCTCACTACCGCAGCAGGTAGCTTCGCCTACCCATCACCTTACCACCCCAATGACAACTGGACCTGAACTATCCGAGACGTGAAAGTAAAACTGACATAGATTAAGATTAAAATCCATATGATGACAATTTCATGTAAATTAAGGAGAAAATCAATATTTAGGCCCATCGCCAACTAGGCAACTTTTAGTTGCGCAACTAAAAGTTGCTCGGAGTTTCTGGCCATCGCTCACTAGGTAATTTCCGAGCAACTTCAGTATTTTTAATTAAAATGTTAAATTGACCTTGTATTTTGGATCAATGACGATACAAAATTCGTTCAGTGTGAAAATAAAACTTGTTTTTCGGGTTGAAAGCCTCTCATTTGGCAAAAATGAGAAATTGCCTAGTGGGCGAGGGTAAGCAACAAAAAGTTGCCGGGAAATAAGTTCCGCGAGCAACTCTGAGTAAAAAGTTGCCTAGTGGGCGATCTTCCATATAAGCTAATGTAATTGGATTGGGAGGAACAAAAAGTTGCTGGGGCTAGTAACAAAAAGTTGCCTAGTGGGCGATGGGCCTAAAAGTTAGGCAACCTATTGTGCCAACATATTGTAATGTTTTACGTAGCTTCGATAATAAAACATATTTCTTTCAAATTTCAATTATTTCCTTTATAAATTAAACACACTTTACTTCACTTTAAATCGTTTCATTTATCATCAGTGCAACTTAAATTCACTTTCGGATACTTTCAACTCCGAACTGTTCACGCTCCAAAGCTTCGACTTTTATAGCGAGCTGAATGATTTGAGACGTAGTAGCCCGTGGCGTAATGGTTAATGCGTTGGACTGCCGCTTCCACCTTAAGTTTTTTTCGGAGCTACTAACTCTTGCGAAGAAGTGACAAATCCTCCAAGAGTATCTCTTGTCATAGAAAAGTGCCGTTCCATTCCTGCAGACACGCACACAGGAATGGTTGAGAATTGTAAGTCACTAGGCCCCGGTTCTTCATGAGCCGTTTGTGCCAACAAATTTATATTTATTTATTGAATGGTTCGAGACTCCTCTTGAAAATTCTTGTACCTACAAAAGCTCTCTAGAAAGTGTTATATTCCAGTCTTCAACCCATTTCCCCTACACACTTGTACTTTATTTGGAGAGATGGCATGTCGCTCTCTCCACTCGGGAAATTTTGTAGTCTACTTTTAGGTGCTTGTTATCGTCGTTAATTAGTAAGGGTAGGATTACACTTGGATTTTCATTAATTCCGAAAGTAGTTAAGTAGTGATTTATTATATATTATACTAGCCAATGCATATTCTTTAAGATGCAAATTGTAAATAATATTATTTCATGAAATCATTAAATCGTATGGGAATATTGAGAATCCGTCTTTAGAAGTACCAAGAAACACACAGCTAAGTGTGCAGTGCGCTAGATGGTAGTTTCGAAGTTTTAGAATCTTTATTTCAAAAATTTCTTGCCCTTCGACCTGAAAATAAAGAAAACCGAAATAGCCAATCCTACTCGCCTCGATCATAAGGTAACCAGGACCCATGTTCTGTAACTTCTCGCATGCATGAAATCGGTCGAGAAACGATGGAAACTGAAACAAAATACATGAGTTTTGGTCCATTTTTCAGCGTTTTTCGACTGATTTTTTTGTGAGAGTTACAGAACATGGGTCCAAATCATAATAAATTTTTGATTTTGTTGAAACACGTGGCACGTGCTATACGCTATGATTCTTTTCCGATCGAAATCCATTTATATTCCGCCTTCTTTTTCTATCAACTCCTCTTGAGCAACCAACAAAAATTTTTGTATAACAAAAATAAATTGCAAAACCAAACAGAACACGTGCGTAATGTAACGAGGACCTCCGGCAAGCCTTTCTCCTCCGCCTTTGATCCAATGTTTTATTGAAATCAGATCCAGGAAGACATGCGATCCAATTCATTGAATACGAAACCAAATAATTTCTCTTCGCACACGACATTATACAAATACCAACTTAAGTCCTTCTCGTCAACGTCTTCTTCCTTTGTGTATTTATCTCCTTAGCAATTTTAGTATCTAGAATGCTTGTCTTCCAAAACTTTATCATGCAAATTGCGATTGAAGAACACATTAGAAACCTTCAGATCGGAAGTCGGAAGTAATGAGTGTGAATCATTGTTTAGGGTACTCTTGGATTGCTCAATTGAGTCAATTGAGGAGTACCTACCATCAAATGTTTGGTTCATCTTCTTAATTTTTTTTTGTGTAAATTGGCGGCAAACGGAAGTTCATTAGGCTCATCACGTCTTGGGTCATAATTGCGCTTTTTTTTTTTTCCTTTGAGTTACTTATTTCTTCTATTTCATGTTCTATTGACCCTGACGTTTGGTTGATGGTTGGATTGGAATACAACCTGTGCTATTGTCCTCATTATATGCGCGGCTATTGAAGGTTTCTTATTAATTTCCATTGGAAATTACATCACGAAATGAAATTAAAGGAAATAAGAAATGCTCAGACACCGTGTAGAGGTCGATTTTCCTTTTGGACAAAAAGGGTCGCCAATAACCGTCACCACATAACTATGTCCGCAACGCATATACAACTTTACTTAGGAGACCCCAGTTTAACATATAGTTTCAGTCGAGTGACTATGGTCAGATGCATTGCCTCCTTCGACTTTAACTTCAACTTTACTCTTACACTTTGAACTCGAAACACGAAGGCTCCGCATATAGTGTTCATGATGCATAAAATTTCCTTTTGAATAAATAGAAGCACTTGTTGTTTCGAAGGAGAAAGAAAAATGTCGCGGTTAAACACCATAGGGCAGGGGTAGAGGGTTGGAATATCTTGATGCTTGACGTCTAATTAACCTCTATATAGCTTGATGTGTGTTTAGATGTATTTCTGATGATGAACGTAGCCAAGCATATTTTGAGGGAATTATAGTGACCGATTTTTGGCGGAATATGGAAAAAGGACATTTGGTTTTGTTGCGCATTTAGAAGTGAAATAAATGCGAGGGGCCAACAATATTTACTAACAGGTTGATATTTACAGTAGAATGGTTGAGTGAACTTTGGGGGTAAAACTATTTTGTAAACATAAACAGGGTGGGCCAAAAATGTTGACTTTTTTTTTAAGTTTCTTTTGAAAACAGAAATGGAACAATATTAGGGGTTTTTCCTTTTTAGGTCAAAACAGTTCAGAGCTGAGTCCGAACTGTCAAACAAAAAAGTTGTGTTTCCATTTTGAGTTCATAGCGCTCAGAGCTTGGAATTTGTGTTTCTTTTTTTCGTTCAGAGTGCGTTCAGAGCGTGTTCCATGAGCTCAGAATATAGTCCAGTCAATAAAGATTTTCACCTGGAAAAAAATCCAACAGTTTTGAAACTTGCCATACGTATTAAGAGAGGCCTGGACCCATGTTCTGTAACTTCTCGCATGCATAAAATCAGTCGAGAAACGACGGAAATTGAAACAAATTACATGAGTTTTGTTCCATTTTTCAGTGTTTCTCGACTGATTTTCTCGATGTGAGAGTTACAGAACATGGGTCCTGATGATGAAGTCAACAAAACTCCCCATGAATCCAAACGCGAGCTCTAGCGGCAGGAAGGTGTAACATGTCTTCTTTTTCGGTTTTTCGTAATTATCTCAGAAATTGTTTGTTCTTTCAAAAAATAGCGTGAGACAAGAAAATACCTTATACAATTCTCTATAAAATTGATTAAGACCGAATTTTTCATATCTGTCATAGTTATAAAGTTATTTGGCACCTATTGTTTTAGTGAAGAGTTTTTGAAAGTAAATTTTTAAACTCAAAATTCAAAAAAAAAAAAAAATGTGTTTAAACTGATTTTGTTCAACAATTTAAGTAATTAAGTTGTATTTTTGTGTTAAATATTGAAACTTCTATAAAATTTTAGTCAAATATTAAAAACCCGATGGCAAAATGTCTTCTAGTTTTTGAGAAAATTGAAAATAATAAAAGTAAGTTTTCCTTAAATTCGACTTCAATCCCTTATTTTGATGATCCAGAGATCCTATTTCCACTAAAAAAAAACTTTATTAACAAACAATCTAAAAGAAGTAATTTTGGGCTCTACAAAAAGGTATAGCATGACATTGTAAGAGCTACCGTTGTTTTTTTATAATATTTTTTTTTTCTGTTTGGGGTCAATTATTTAAAAAATTGCCCTTTCTGGGTAAACGGGGTGAATAGACCCCCTCCCATTCGATTTCTTTTTGTCTCGACCTAACCTGTATCTAAGCTCTAGTGTTTTGTCACACCTTATACGAATCGCCCTGTATATAAAAAATAAAAGTTTGTGCACTGATTAAAAATAGCAGACGTTTTCAAACGCCCACCCCCATCCCCGGCTGAAAAAAAAAAACCTGCCAGACGGTTGAATTTGGTATAATAACGCATTTACCTAAACATACATGAATTTATACATCCACTCCCAAAATTTGCTACCGGCCTTAGACTTTATAAACTGTAGCTGTTTTTGGGAAATTTAAAAAATACGAATTTTAGGCGCCAAATAACTTTATAACTATGACAGATATGAAAAATTCGGTCTTAATCAATTCTATAGAGAATTTCATAAGCTATTTTTTTGTCTTACGCTATTTTTTAAAATAACAAACAATTTCTGAGATAAACACGAAAGACCGAAAAAGACGACATGTTACACCTTCCTGCCGTTAGAGCTCGCCTCGGATTCATGGGGACTTTTGTACACTTCATCATCAGGCCTCTCTTAATACGTGTGCCAAGTTTCAAACATGAACATACTCTGCCCAGAGTTTACACCGTTCGCTCAGAGTCTACTCAGTGCTCTGCTCGGAACAGACTCTGAACTGAACTAAAAAAGAAAAACGCCTATTGAAATATGTGCTGGGTTTACACGACTGACAAAATATTCCGCTATATGTCTGCCATATTTATATGTAATTGATCTGCTGCCATATTTTTCAAAGTCTGGTAAGAGTTTGGGCATTTATTCCCCTTAAAAAGCTATTGACCGTTACTAATCCAGTCAGTCCCATCGGCCTTTTCAAGGAAATATACCATCTGGTCGATGTCGATAGGTATTTGTTAATAGATGTCCGGATATAAATCTCCCATGTTTCATTATGATTGTTTCTTGTCGAAAATTGAAAGATGACATCTCTAGACAGTTCGTTGGTTAGGTTTGGAGGAGTGATAATACGGTAAGCCGCGTGATCGCACTCGGATCTCAGTCTCAGTGGACCCATTGTGCTAACCAGGTTATACCTAGTTAAGGTGGGTATAAAAACGGACGGGTTAAGAGGGTAGGTAGTGAAGATTAGGGCAAGTATCTGTCATTTGTGGGTTAAATGAATGAATGATTTGAGGTTTATAATTGCGCTTTGACCTTTTAAAATCTATTGTGCCCCTGCTCATTTACACAAATTTGTTTATTTGAGGAACTTAAGTGTTTGGAGTATTTTTAGAGAGGGTAATTCGCTCTCTGGGTTGTCACCAGATACCCAGTTATCTGTGTCTCTGATGCACAAGTAAGATTACGATCTGCACATTTTCCTATGGCGTTGACTTCCGCCTGGGAAATGCTGGTAGGCTGCCCCATCAGTAAGGAATGTTTGGTTTCTTGACCCAAAGATTCCTGCCCCAGTCCCTTCACTTGTTCTCGATCCATCAGTGTACAACTTGATGACTTTTACTTTAAGACTGTAGTTCAGTGATTCGCCTTCCCACCCTTTTTTTGCTATTTATTTCCGTTCGAAAGTTTTTCACGAAATTATACCTTTTAATGTCAATGAGGTTTTTTACTGTCGACTTGCTGATCGAATTTATTTCCCTAGGACCTATGCATTTTCCCGTCCCAGTACCCTCCTTTGCATCCCATGATGGCTCCCATAGCAGCACCTTTCTATGGTCATGTAGTGGGCTTAAGTAAAGGATTATCTTTTTTTTTTTTTTTTTTTTTTATAAAGCTATATTGAATCAGTAAGGATAACCTCCATTCCTGGGTTTTTAGGAAACTAGTAAATTCGAATTTTTACTTGTGCTATAAATAAATAAATTTGGTGGCACAACGGCTCCTGAAGTACCAGGGTTTAGTGACTTACAGCTCTCAACCATTCCTGTGTGCGTGTCTGCAGGAATGGAGGGGACCTACAGTTTAATGCCGAATCCGAACGGCTGGTGAGCGGCACTTTTCTATGACAGGAGATACTCTTGAGGTAGTAGCCCTGAAAAAAGAACTTAAGGTGGAAGCGGCTGGTATTGAGTCCAGACCTCTGGCATAACAGCCCAACGCACTAAGCATTACGCCACGGGCTACTACTTGTTCTAGTGGCATAAATATAGAGGAATCCATTTAGCTTGGGTCAATCGATGACCCGTTCTTGGCTAAATCACCCGGGGGACTGGTAAGTCCCCCTTCGGTAACTAACTGTTAACTAACGTAGACAGCTCATACTTCGGCATTAGCTGTGCTGAATCTAAGATTCTCCAACCCAAATTTGTTGTTGGATCGATCAAGAATTGACACAATTCTTTAACAAATATTGTTTTTTTTTTTTCAAAGTTATGAGTTTTCTTATATATTTTATGAACCACCCTTTATACGGCTTTAAAATTGGTTTTCACTTCGTGAATCTACTTAGGGTGTATGTATTTAGTTTCCAAACAGACACCCATACCAACAGTGTTTTGTTTAAATAAACAGTACCTGGGTATTCCAAAGTACTTGCTGCTTCTAAGAAAAGTTTTGTTTAAATTAATTCAAATAGTTATGATACTATGGACTAATGTCCCAACTTTTTTTCAAAATGAATTATTTATTTATAACCCACTTGGATATGACATACTTCCATTATGGAATTATGTCCCATTGAGGTGCTCTCCTTTCGAAGCCAATTACTTATGTTTTAATCGTCAGATCTTTAAGTTTGACATCTTAAAATGAAGCTTAAATGTCAAGCCACACATAAAGAATCAAGTAGGCGAAATGACTGGCACCGCAAATCCGCTATATTTATAACTTAAGTTCTTATAATCGGATCTTCAAGCACAAGGTCCTTAAATGTACCTACAACTAAATTCTAAACCTTGCATAAAGTCAGCGGAGCAACTGACACGTGAAATTTGGATGCAAATGGACAAAAATGTCGGTGTTAGTGGCCAGTTCAAGTCGCCTCTACGTGAAATAAATCGCATGCCTCAAATCGTTTGTCCAGAATATCCATTGTGGCATCAATTGTTTGGCACGTAGCGCCGGCCATCCTGTTCGAACCACCATGTCTTTCCATATCCATTTTGTGCCAAAAGTAACTGGGTTATCATCGATTGGAGACGCTCTCAATTCATGGATATGGCAACGTCGTCGTCCTCATTTTCGAAGAAGTACAGACCGATTACGCCGCAACCGCCCCGCCGCCGGCCCACAATCCTAACCAAAATATTATATTTTGTGGATGCATTGCCACTTGGTGGACCATGTGTGGATTGGATTCATCCCAATCTGGCAATTTGACTTGTTGCAGATAATTTGTTGTGCTGTAATTGGTGTCCGCTTCCAAATGCTCCAGAACACACGGCTGGCGGCCCACACATAAAATGGAATTTTATATTTAATGCCTAAAAAATGGAAAACAAAAAAATTAACGACAAATAAAATAAGATGGCTTCCATGGACTAACAAATCTTATTCAAAAAGTTGAAAAGGAAGAAAATACTTAAAAATTTTTCACAGTCTTTAGACCACAAGTCTTTAAGCTCTTAAATCAATAAATATCCAAAGGTCGGCTTCATTTATACCTTTATGCAGATGAAGTAACAACTTTTTTTTGTGTTATGTCAGTTAACCTTTCAGTGCCTAAATCAAGCTTTCAAATTTCAATAATTATTTCAAATATCCATCCCGCGTTCAAAAAATATATAATTTCACACCAAATAAATAAGCAACTCCAAAAAAAAAAAAAAGAAAAAAAAAAAAAAAACCGAATCCCTTCTCTCGAGACACACTCGAATGCACTTTTTGTGAAAAATAAATTTTAAAGTCCTTGTTCCATAACACAAAGGAATCCAATAAAATACCAGCAAGTGAATTATACGTCTTAAGTTTGTTAATTTGCATTTACAAAAAAAAAAAAAAAGCCAAACTTTTCCCATAAACAATACGAAAATCCTGTGCAATACCGCCACAGTCACGCAACTCACAGCCACAGCTTGCAGACCAGGTGCACCATAATAGCGCAATCTGCATGATTATGGTGACCTACCCTTTTTTGCATATGCCACCCTTATAAGCGGGTACCCGGACCAGCACCAAAAGTCGTAGCCCTCAATTATTCGGTTGCGTGTGTGATTGGAACCAGCAGAAACCAATTGGTTATCATATTCTTGAAGGAACAACATAAATGTCCTTATTGAAATGAATTTCACGACTCAGGGTCGATTTTGGAATAATTTCTCGCTTCATATAACCAAGCTAACTTTACGACATGTTACACACACACACACACACACACTTTTTATCCTTATCGTAATGGTAGAGTACAAATTTGTTTGGAACGACCATATGGTTATGGAATGCCTCAATTCCCGCGCTGCTGTGGTCTGTTTAAAACAATGCCACATCGTTTGTCCGCCCATAATAACAAGTCGGGGGCATAGCGTGAAGTGTTTTTCGGCGCGCTCGCTGTGTGTCCTTTGAGGTGTGCTCGTCGACCGTGAAAGTTATGGAATTTTTAAATAAAGGCCAGGAGTCAGGACCTTTTATTGCTCTGTATAAGATCGACAGTTCAAGGGGTTTTCTTCTCATTTTTAATGTTGGTGTTATGCAGCTTTGTTCTTTTCAAATTAATATTTGTTCTCATATGAACACAGCACGAGCCAAAAAAAAAGGATGTTTTTTTTTTCTTCAGATTATGTATGGGTACTGTGCCGGGAGCAAATTCAAAGATTTCTGCACACACACACACACACACCAAACATAAAGATTTGAATTTGAATCCGCGGGAGGTGTGTCCAGAAAGGAAGTTAACCTTCAATTTCATTGTATCAAAGGTCAAATCAAGTGAAGGAACATTGATACATTTTGTAACAATGACGATTTATATAACCTAGGCATTTATAAAGTACACATTTTGATTTTATCAGACAAACTATGAATGCCTGTTATTATAATGTATTTGTATATGTAGAAAGTTTTTGGTACTGTGTTTTTTTGTAGGTAACCTTGTCATCCGAATTTTCAGTCAATTTCGAAGCATATATAGATTTTTATTAATTGGCGCCCAACGTAAGACCCATAACACATGTCCACAACACCTCTGCTTTTCCCTTTTTCGGTTTACATAAGTTTCCAGTTCTCTCCAACCCTTTCAAAGCTATGTTGGTTTAGGATGGCTTGCTCTCCTTCGTGATTTAGAAAGTGGGTTCTATTATATTGCCTGATTTGAAATGAAATTTGACGACGTTTTAAGGTGTGCTCAATTTGTTTCTGCTGCCTCTTTGATATTATCATGTTGATTCAGTCTGAGACAATTTTAAAAGTAAGAAAAACTTTTTTTTTTAGTTGGCGCCCAACGTAGGATAAAACAAATACTTCGTTCTGTCTGCAATAGTATCCAGCTCTTTCCAACCCTTTTCGATTAAGGGTGGCTTGCTTTTCTTCCTAATTGAGAAAGCGGGTTCAATTATTTTTATTTCAGTGCTTAAAGCTGTGATCAAATTGCTGCTGCTCCTTTCTTTTGGTGATTGGGTTGAGTCAGTCTGAGTCAATTTTTAAAGAAAATATACATTTTTTTAATTGGCGCCCAACGTGGGACCAATTTAATACTGAAACTGACTTGCTGTAAGGCTTGAACAATAAATAGCCTCTTATTCGAACTGTAAAACGGGTCAATCTTACACAATTTTAAAAGCAAGGATTTGGCGCCCAACGTGTGACCAATGAAATACTGTTATTTACTCGTTGTAAGGCTAGCCTAGCCTCTTCCTACTCGATCTGCAATGGCCATCACGCTTTCCGATTTTCTCCGGGTCCTCAGAATCATTTATACATTTCGTGTATTTTAGGTGGATTTTTCTTCTTGGCTGAAGGAGCGGATTTGATTGAATTGCTTGGCACGGAATGGTATTGTCTTCGCGCTTTCTTTTGTATTGCGACGTCAATTCAGTCAATATGAAAAAAATTTTTAAGAGCAAACATAGTTTTATATATTAGGCGCCCAACGTGGGACCGATTAAATTCATTCGCTAGCTATCCGTGTTCGATTTGAAACTGGTTTCAGTTCCTTATATGTTTCCAAGTGTCGGGTCGTCAGAAATAGGTATAGGCTGATTGAAGAAGCGGTTTCAATTAAACAGCTTGCTTTGTAATGGAATTCTCACTGGATTTAAAAGTGCGATGAATTTCCTGTCACTTCCTCCTTATATGTTATGTTAATTCAGTCAATCTGAATAAATTTTAATGTCGGAGACAATATTTTTATTTGGCGCCCAACATGGAACTGATTCAATGCTTTATTTCAAAGGCGTCAACGATTGGTAGTTAAGTGCCAATAACTGGATTTTTTTTTAAATTATTTAATTGATTTAAACATTTCAAAGTCGTTTTTTACTGGCGAGTGGCGAAATTGTTTAGAAATGGGTTTTAATTAAATCCGTTCACTGCCGCCCACTTTTTTAATACTTGATTTGACACCTAATTCAACGTTCTTAAAAAGAAATGATTTTCTAATTTAACTCTAATTTCTGACACGTGTAATTAGTCCCGCCCACTGCCACGCCCAATTTGTATGCATTTTATTTGCTTCCTTATTTTACGCCTATGAAATGTCTCTAGAAAGTTAAAAATTTGTAAACATTTTTAAAAAATTCTAATTAGACTGGTGTATTTTTTCTTAGAATTCCGCCTACTACCACGCCCACTTGTTTTTGATCTGGAATATCTACTTATTTAACATCCCTTAGAATTAAATATTTATTTAGCTCTATTCAACCTAAAACCAGAAATGTATTTTGGAAATTCGCCTACTGCCACACCCATTTTACTTATTTGATTTTTTTAAATAAAAGTGAAAAGTTTAAAATCAATAATAAATGTCATATTATAAAAAAAATACATGTATGATATTTTTGTGTATTTTTTGCTGCAGCCTTTATGTTTCCAATTTCTTGAATTTGTTTGAAACAAGAAAAAAAACAAGCAAAGATGCTTTAATTCCCGCGGAATAGTTTCTTTGCTATCAGGACTACATCAACACGCGGGTGAAGTCATGAAATAAATTTTAAATACAGCTGCACCAAAGACTCACCCCTAAACTACTGGTGCACAAACAACTGACACCCTACGCGGAATAATTATCAAATACATAATTTTAAACAAAAAATTACTTAAAATAAAAAAAATAACTTTGTATCAAGTACATAGTGCTATCCAGGACTGATAACACTTCTTTTTGGCTGTTTTCCTTAAGAAAGGACGACGACCCATTAAAATAGTTCCATGTGTGTCTTCAAGCAGCGCCATCATTTTCATAAAGAGTTCATTCACCGAGTCTATTAAATAATATCATCATTCTATTCTAAAAACAGGACATCAATATTTGTTGTTGTTTTTTTTTTAATTTTTTTTTTCATTTTTTTGTAGTGAAGAGTATTCCCCTAGGAAAGTAATTAGCGCACCTTGAAACATTCTAGTAAATTGGGAAATGATGGCACGAGCCATATTTAGTTTTAATGTGATGACTTCCCATCCCACATATGTCGTCCTTTTTCCTTCGATCTAGCATGTACAAACATACACACACACACACATTCACACATCTTGTGGCTACTTTTTAGAGGAATTTCTCGCTTTCATTTTTGGTATTTTGTCAACGTCATCGTCATTTCTTTTCCGAATTTGAATTTTCTTTCAGTATTGAGTGAGTTGAGTTTTCCTTTGTTGAATGGCGCGCGTTAATCAGTCTAGCGAGACCAAATTATTCATCTCTATAGCACACTCCAAGTTGTTGTGGTAACTCTAGGCATCCGAGACGACTATGTCAGGTGTCGTGTTTTCTTTTTTTTTTTTTTTGTATTTCTCCTAAGATTCTAATGTGGGGCTTTTGAGGTGCTCCGAGTTGTACCAACCATCATGATGTACAAACGGAGCCCTGGTATTAATAATAATAGTAGCAGTTAGCTGTTTTTTTGTTGTCCAACAGTGCAACGGAGCATATCGGAAAATGGGTCTCGTGGCATTTTGCCGTTAAGTGCATTCTTATGGGTGGAAGGAAGTAAAGATACTGGTTAGGATACTGTTGGCATCGCAGGAGTTTTAGGAAACATAGAACAGGTGCCTTAACTGGAATGCTTCATTAAAATAAAAATAGTGTTATTGGTTTTTTTAACCAATTTCAATATTTGAACCACGATTGTACAACTGGCATTAAAGGAGAGTTAAGTTATTGAATTCAATTCACGGAACAAATTTTACCCTGTCACTCACCGGCATCAACGACTTAAAATTCAATAAATTTCAAAATTTGTCGATGGGAAGAAGTGGATAAGTTTAAATTGGCATTGTAGTGAGTTAGTGGGAGTGCAGTAAGACTTTAGAAGTATATTAAAAAAAAGATGGTTCTTGTCACAAGATGCATAAAAATACTAGATCGTATAAGTTGGGTCAAAAAAAGAAAAAAATCCTTTGGAGGGGGTAGCGGAGATATTTTTTTTTTATTTGGCGCCCAACATGGAACCGATCAAATGCTTTATTTCTAAGGCGTCAACGATTGGTACTTAAGTGCCAATAACTGTATTTTTTTTTTTTCAATTGAGTTAAAAATTTGCCCGTTAAACATTTTACTCCGAATTCGACGTTCTTAGAAAGAAATGATTTTCTAATTAAAGTACCTATTTAATTCCTGACATGTTTAATTGTTCCCGCCCACTGCCACGCCCAATTTTTGTGGATTTTATTTGTTTCATTATTTAATACCTATTTGTCTATATAAAGTTAAAATTTGTAAAAATTTTTGAATAGGCTGGTGTTTTTTTGCTTGGAATTCCGCCTACTACCACGCCCACTTATTTTCGATCTAAACTATCTACTTATTTAACATCCCCTAGAATTACAATTTCTTGAATTTGTTTGAAACAAGAAAAAAAAAAAAACAAGCAAATTCCCGCGGAATAGCTTCCTTGCCATCAGGACTACATCAACAGGTGTATATACCCCCCCTCCCCCCGTTTAACTGGGTGGGGCAAATTTTCAAAAAATTGACTTGAATTAGAAAACGACTCCTAAAAATTCAACGATGGCCTTAAATAAGGTAAGTAACTGGGCCACAAGCAGTGGACGAGGAGTTAACCAAAACTGAACCAATGCTTTTTACTACCAAAACTAAAATACCACCCTTTCTACCCCGACCCAACGGTCAAACTCTTTCATTGTCCTCCAGTGCCAAATACCTGGGCGTAGTTCTCGATCCTAAATTAAACTGCAAACTGAATATTGCGAAGAACTGGTAAAGAAAGCCTGCATAGCTTTCTATGCCTGCAGCAAAACATTTGGTAAAAATTGGGGCCTCCAGTCGAAGATGATACTGTGGACGTACGGTTCGATTGTATGGAGGCCCGCTCTTAATAAAGCCTATAATATCGATAAGCTTAAAAAGGTACAAGGAACAGCTTGCTTAGGCACCACGGGGGCCCTTAGAACATGCTCGGGAGGGGCAATTTTCTAAAAATTTGACTAAAAACAAAAAAAAAAATTATTAAAAAACAACGGTTACACTTAGAATGCCATGATTGACCTTTTTGTAAAGCTAGAAATTTCTTCTTTTATTTCATTTTTAAATAAATCAGTTTTAGGGAATAGTTTTTGGAATATTAATTTTCAAATTCAAAATTTTGAAAAAAAAATTCAAACTGATTTTTTTCAAGAAACAAACGAATTGCTCATTCATTCAACTTATTTTATGTGAATACTGAATAGTGCTGAAGAAATATAAAATACAATAAGTTCAATTCATTACGTAGATAATATTGCTAATAATAATACCTAAGTCATTTAAATTTAAGTGAACTTGAATATAGTATCAAAGGTTTCAATTGCAACATTATTCTTGATTGTCATCGCGATATTCTGCCAAATTTTTATTAAAAATAGTGAACTTTTCCTTAAAAAAAACGGTGTATTTCCCATTGTTCAATGTTCAGAATTTTAAAACTTAAGTGCATCGGTATCAATTCCTAATAAATGCTTAATGTTTCCATATTTAACTAATCGCCTGCACTTTTATAATACATTTTTAAGGATATTCAATATCCATCACCCCTTGAATGTGCGTATAATTAGTATGAGCCTATGAAATCTTTTTAGCACTATTTTAAGAACAAGTGTTCAAATTCTTAGCTTAAACTACTTTAGACAGCCGTATTAGTTTAAAAAAAAACCTACCTAATTGTTGCTAAAGTGATCTAAGGGCCAGTTGTACAAATATTTGATCCGGTGGTTCACGAATTTTAACTCACCAATTTCAGCGGATTAACTGTGGTTCAACGATGGTTCAGGCATGCAATTGGCTTTAAGTGCATATTAGAACCTTGAACCATCGTTGAACTTCAGTTAAATTCCTGAAAACACGGATCAAAATTTAAACCACGATTGTACAACTGGCACTAACTTTTTATCTTACTGTGGACAACTTAATCGAGTGTCTAAACCTTGGAAAATGGAATATTTTTTTTTTATAATAAAGCATATTTCCGACCGTTTCGAAATACTTAGACACTCTTCTTATATAGTGTAACCTTCAGTGACATTATTTGGCCCATTTCCAAGGTTATTTATCTTCATTTTATTTAGCTACAAAGTAAACTTCTTAACAACACTACCAAAACATAGATCAATTTTGATTCCTTTCGCATATGAGTTAAGGTCTATTTTCTTAAGGCAGGCCTAAAAGAAGAAGACCTTTCCGCTTAGGTGGTCTTCTGTCAAGTGCGATTTGTTCCGTTCCATGGATTTTAACGGAAATCGTTAAAAAAAAAAAAAAAATCGTGTCCAGAGACACGAGTGACATATCAAATAAAAAAGACTTACAACAATAAAATTGTATCTATAACACGCATAATGTACTTACATATGGGAATTTCGACGTCTTTGCTGGACAAAGATTTATAAGTTTTTGTAATGAAATTGTATCGAAGAAGACTGTGCCTTTTCCACCCTCAAAAAATATTGTGATGAACAAAATTCGTTATTCAAGCTAACTTCCTCTTTATACTTCGGATGAGTACACAAACAACACACTCTCCATCATCGAACGGAATGATGGGGGTATATTGAAATGTCTTTTGTTACCTACGTTTCAGGAGGATCCCTCTAATTTGATTTCTTTATTCAACTTTTTTTTTTATTATTATTTTTTTTTTTATTTTTTGACAATGTTCTTTTTTTTTTCTTACTTGAGGTTGGTTGCTTATTTTTTCTTTGCTCTTTTTTTAATTTTTTTTTTGATCCATAAACTGTAAAAAGGGTTAAAGAGAATGATAATACACATAAAATACGATACTCTTCTGTCGAACTTTGAAATGACTACGCGTAAGCCGCATATCTTATTTGAATACTCTGAAGAAATTACGGATGAATCTCATGCGTTCCCATGATGCGCACTTGGTATCCCAAAAAAAAAAAAAAAAAAAAACCAAACAACAACAAAATTAAGCATCACTACGTAGTTTATTCTATACCTTGACAGATACTCGAATTTTGTGAATGAATAGCCAATCCAATCCAATCCAAGAGATTACAACATAATGATCATGAGAATTGGATCATATTCATTGTTGGAAGCTTTTTCATTATAATGTGGGAATGAAGCCATAGAAAACGAACTTCCTTCGTAAAAGACTCTTTTACTATGGATGTAATGTGGTTGCTTGATCTCAATCTGTGTCTTGGTTTTGAGATGAAAGGAATTTATATTTCGTGGTTTTGAATAAATTTCGGTTTTGGAAAAAAAAAAGAATACAAAAATATACTGATATCAAAAAGCATGTTTTTAGAAAGATATTAAAACTGTACATACTTAAAAGGGAGGTGATAGAGCCTTCAGTGGAGAAAAAAAAACTCCAAATGTAGTTACTCAGCCTTGACGTATTTAATTTTCAGCTAAATCATTTTTCCTGCATATGCAACTATGTATTACGTCTATGATGGAAAAACAAATGCAACGGGTAACGGGTACGGTTATATACTTACTTTCTTACTTTTAATTTAGATGGAGCTTAAAGTCCTGGACCCATATTCTGTAACTTCTCGCATGCATCAAATCGGTCGAGAAACGATGGAAACTGAAACAAAATACATGAGTTTTGTTCCTTTTTTCAGCGTTTCTCGACAGATTTTTTCGATGTGAGAGTTACAGAACATGGGTCCAGGATAGACTACTGCCTCAACCAACAAGCCCATCCAGCCGGGTCAGTCCCTAGCTAGCTCCAAGTTGGTTGAGGTCTTTCTCCACTTGTGTGTGCCACCTAAGATGGGGTCTTCCTCTGCTCGAGTCTACGATGTTGAGATTCCTTTCTCGATGACAATCTTGTCCTCATTAAGAGTAAAATTTTCGCAGTCTCCGATTCAATACTTGCGAATGCGCCGTTCTCCGTTCTGATGTCAATATCATCTGCTTAAGCAAGTAGTTGAAAAGACTTTTGTAAATTGTACCCCTGTTGTTGACTTCCGAGTTACGAACAATTGCTTCAAGAACGATGTTAAAGAGATTGCCATGATAAAGCGTCACCTTGCCTCATACCTTGCTCGACATCAAAGGTTTCGGTGGTGTTCTTGTCTAGTTTGACGGAGCAGCGAGTATTGTTCCCAGATACTCAGCATCGACTGTGCTTCTATTAACATATTTCCCCTCTCGTCTCGGCAGGCTTTAGTTCTGGCTTTGTAGCCTTGGGCAGATTGTTTCACTCTGCGGTAGAACTTTTGAACATTCCCCTGCCGCCATAGCCCTCAATAGACTCGACCGCTTGCTTCGCGTGCTCTATTTTTCCTCCTGAGAAGTCGGCGTTCCTCCTTTTGGTTTTTTGCCATTAGAGCTCCCGGGCTGATCACTTAGCAGCTCTGGTTCTAGTTTGCAGCATTGACTGCTAGGCCTCGTTTTTGGCTGCATGCGCAAGTCGGCATTCTTCATTGAACCAGGGGTTTCGTTGTGGTGGCCTCAGTGAAACTCAGCACATTAGTGGCAGTACTTCTGATGCTTGTTGGCAATGTTTCCACTGGTCCTCTGCAGTTGGTGCTAGTAGCGGGCTTGCTGAGAGATTAAGAGAAATGTGGTCTGCAAAAGTCCTGGCGATATTTTTCGATTTTAAATTCGCGATATCAAATCTTTTCCGTCCTTTACCGGAAGTGTTGTCGTGCAGGATATGTCCTCGGAATATCGAACCAAATGTGCCCTCCTTTTCGATTTTTGCGCTTAAGTCACCAAGGATAATCTTGACTTCGTATTTCGGGGAAAAATCATAAGTGCTCTCTAGGAAGTCGTAGAGTTCTTCCTTGGTTGAGTCATCTTTTTCTTCCGTTGGGGCGTGGGTCCTATCAACGTGATGTTTTCGAATTTCGTTTTTTTTTTATGCGGATTGTGACCAGGTGCTCGCTTACATTTCTTAAGTCCAAGACTTCTTGCCTAAGTCTTCCCCTTACCTAAAATCCACCAAAGAGCCGCTGACCCTGCTCCTTGTAGCACTCGTCGAAGTGGATACCACACGATTTCATCCTTCGTATGCCCTCTCCATCCCATCGCACTTCCTAGATGGCTGTTACATCAGCCCTTAGCCTATCCAGGTTCTCCACTAATTGTTCGGCTACACATGATCTATTTAAGGTCTTGACATTCCTCGTACAGATTCGAAATTCATTATCCTTGTTTCGTTTGATGATTGGGTCGTCAACATTAAAATCATCTATGTCCGAGACTTGTAGTTATTTCGGAACCGTTTAGTTTTCCGTGCTAGGAAGTTACCCCGACGCACAACCCCCGAACTGGAGGATCAGTCCCTTAGTGTAACTCCAAGGGTGGGAAGCCGGATACACCGCTCCTTATAGGCCTACGAATATGTCGTATTAGCCCATATAAGGTGTTGGTTCCATCTGATCATTGGTTCCATCTGAAGAATTCTTCCACTTTCCGCCTGGATAAAGGAGAAGTACCTTATTAGAAACACTCCGCCCCCCCACCCCCTCTCTCTCGTTTGCTGCCGCCTAAAGCCGTTCACAGGGATTGGAACCCCATCATTAAAGCACCTGGTGTTCATCAGTGGACAGGGAGGTGGGCTTAGTAGTTAATAGGCAGGGGTGCGCTTTAAAAAAAAAGCTTGTGGACGCCTGTGTCCTCTTGAATCCTTTGAACATCTAAAATATTATTTGCCAGTATTTACCTTTCGACTTTTTGTTGGTCTACTCATAGAACCTTATTCGCGCTTTCTAAAATGACGGATTTTGCCCGGATCATGGCACCCCAAAAAACTTTTCTAGCTCTTTTCCACAAATATGAACAAAATCAGCTTTTCTATATTTTTGTATACAAAATGTTTGGTTGTTTTTTGACCAACTTTTCCTTGATAACAATAGAAAATTATTTTCCATTATATGAAGGACCTCTACGCCAACTTGATGATTAATACAATAATTACATTTTAGTGCATCGCATCATGAAAGTCTTTTGTAATTTTGAGGTTTTAGAAATGAATTTCATATCTTTTTTTTTTACCCAGAAACTCGACACCTCTCTGCTTTACGGTTATTAATATTTTGCAATTTTTCATCTCTACCTTTTGTATCCTTACAGATACCGCAAAACCATCGTCATCCGATGATGATGAAGAAGAACAAACGCCCGAGGAGGATCAGGTTAACGAGTCTTCAAAGTGAGTAACCATTAAAAATAATAGTTTTTTTTTTTTTTTTTTATTCGAATTTTGAGAAAAATTAAATGAAATTTAAGGAAGGTTTCTATCTTTCTGATGGCGCCGATAGGTATACTCGAGCCTTCCACACACAAAAAAAAAAAACTGGAAACAGAAGAAAGGTTATTGTTAGTTTTATCTGATTTGAAAAAAAAAAAAAAAAAAAAATCACTCCACAGGTTTGCGAAAAATCGAATTGACAATTGGAACAGGTCCATAAATTTATCATTCCTCTGGGGCTACAACCATAACTGTCAGAATGCAACGAATGGTTTCCTTTCACTTGTGCTGAAAAGAATTTAATTTAATAGTCCTTGACGTGTGTGTGTGTGTGTGTATGAATTTTTTGAAAATCCAACAAAAAGAATTTTTGCTATTTGTTTTGTTTTGATTTGATTTGTGTTGCCTTGAAGGACGATCTCGTAGGTGGATGCGAGGAGTAACACATAACTTTGTCCAACACATGGGCCACCAAGGAGTCTGGAATGTTTTCGATTTAACGGATCAACAGATTGTTGAAAAGTATGAAATCACCGTAACTGCGCAACTAAAAATATAAAGGATACTTTTTTTGCATTTCTAAGGATTTGCGCTCTTTCTAAACCTCATTTCACATTTTAACTTTGAAATTTCCTTGCATTGTAAACTAATTATTTTATCCTTGTACATATATCCTTACTCCTTTTGTTTTTAGTTAAACAAAACCATCAGCACGACGGGATAGGCGCCAGGATTCACAAAAGAGAAACAATACCAATCGTCTAGCTGTGTCCTATCCGCACTTGACTTTGAAAAATTCAATTTGAAATATCATTTCCTAAAAATTACCTGGCGCTTAAGTGCAATACCAAAACTATGCGCAAAGTGTCATTGTCAATAGGGCTCTTTGGGTTTTCTAACCAATCTTTTGTTTTTTTCCTCTTTCGTTTTAATTTTAAACGATCAATGTTTACAATGAACTTTATTTTGAAAAAAAAAAAAAAAATCTTATCTATCGCCTCTGACAGCAGGTGTAATGGTGTTTTGATTTCTAGCTGGCAACAAGGGGAGTAATAGGACTATCCTGTATGTTGACAAAATATAAACTAGAATTGCACAAATTGCATTCGGTGAGGTAGCAGGTAGTTTGGACAAGTTGTCGTCCTAAAAGGTGTTGAGTGTCACCATTCTGTGATAAAACAAACAAACGGATGCTCATAAATCATAGAGTTTGCGCGGGCGAATTTGTTGACACACGCAATTGTCTCTTTTATTGCTTATGGCAAAGAGAGTTTATACCTAAAATATATATGGATTCAAAGAAAATTCTTCAAAACTTTTTGAAAAATTTACCACAGGTATATAGGCCTATATTTGGAAAGCTAGTTGTAAGTCTCTTTTCGTCGTGTCAACTTAGCGAAGCAGCATCTGAAAAACGTATAAAAACTTCTTATTGTGAATGTTTTACTGGTCTATAATTTGCCGTTAATTAGTCCTGAATAAGTTGTGACAATTTTGAATTTGTCGCTCTATGTTTTCTAAGTTTTTACTAACAAAATTTTCAAATTGATATCAAGTTAGCGAGGAACCCCCTGGAAAAGTGGTAAAAATTTCTTCTATTGGGTGGTTTAATGCTTTATAATTTGCGGTTCGTCAATCTTGAATTATATGTGACGGTTTCAATTTTGTAGTGCAATGTTTTCTATGGTTTTTCTTGCAAAATTTTCAAATTGGTATCAAATTACCGAGGAACGTCTGGAAAAGAGTTAAAAATTTTGTATATTGATTGGGTTTTTGCTTAATAATTTACCTTAAGCAGTTTTGAATTAGTTGTGAAAATTTTAATTTTTTTGTGCGATGTTTTCTATGTTTTTTTTTTTATTAAATTCATTTAAAGTTCGAGACGAACTCGTTGGAAATGGGTTTAAACTTGTGTAATCGAAATATTTATTGCTTAAAAACTTGCTGGTAGTTGTCGTGCAATGTTTAATATAATTTTTCCAAAAAAAAAAAAAACATAGAAAACATCGCACGACAAAATTGAAATTTTTAAAACGAATTTAATTAAGAGAGAACCCAATCTATATAAGAAGATTTTAACTCTTTTCAACACGTTCCTCGGTAATTTAAAACCAATTTCACATTTTTGCAAAAAACACATAGAAAACATAGAGCGACAAATTCAAAATTGTCACAACTAATTCACGACTAATTAACGGCAAATTATAGAGCAGTGTAAATATTCACAATAAGAAGTTTTTATACGTTTTTCAGATGCTGCTTCGCTAAATTGACACGAAGTTAGCAAAGCAGCAAAAAAAAAAAAACGTAGAAAACATTGCACGACAAAATTAAAATTGTCACAACTAATTCCGAACTGCTGAACGGCTAATTATTAAGCAATAAACTTTTCGCTATATAAGACGTTTTTACCCCTTTTTGAGGTGCTGCGTCGCTAGGTTGATATCAACTTAGCGAAGCAGCAAAAAAAACTTAGAAAACATCGAACGGCAAATTCGAAATTACCACAACTAATTCACGACTAATTAACGGCTAATTACCCAATTAAAATTTTTTCGATCGGGGAATGTTGTTTCGCTAAGTTGACACTCATAAAATATTCAACATTTCTTTTTTATAGCAACTTTGAGTACACTAAAAGTGTCTTAAGTTCAAAACATAGGAAAATGCGGCCAAGTAAGTTCGATTGTCCATCACTAGTTTATGATTATCCACCAAAAATGTTCGTTTGTCCACAATTAGTTCAAAAATTATTCAACTTTTTTATTTTACAGCACAAAAATTCAAAACTTCACTTGGCAGAATAGAACCTATCACAATCGGTTGTCCACCGATTATCCATGTTAGCCATGTTATAGCAACATCCCTACAAACAAAAAAAGTCATCTGCTGCCTTCAATTTATAACTTAGAAGGATAGAATGAAGTGGGTACTTTTCCCCAGCAAAAATAAGTGTTTTCCCACCTTTATATAGTTAGCTGTATGAAGCCAGTACCCCCAACGCTGCTGGCCTCAGAAGATTTGGGTTTAGATTATGTAAAGTTCGTTTGTCAATCGTTTCTAAAAAAAAAATTAGTAAAGCTATTAACCGTTTTTTTTTTATAGCAACTATAGGTACCCCAAAAACAAAACGATTCTGATGGGCTTACATTGTAGTGGACAAACGAACACACTTGACCCAATCCTTAGTTGAAAATTTGGGGCAATAAACGACTTTTGGTTCTGGGGGTGTTAGTATTAAAAAAAGAAATGTCTACTTTTTGAACTATAATACTGTACAAACGATTTTGTTTGGTGAAAAATCATAAATAAGCGGTGAAGAAACAAACTTCTTTGTCCTATCATCCTGTGATATCAATTGACAACGGTAGACGAGTTTTATTTTTATTTTTGCATTGTTGCTTTATAAAAAAGGAAAAGCTTATTATTTTTTTAAGCTAAAAGTGGACAAAGGAAACTGATATATATTTACATTATGTATTGCTCTTTTCATTATGAGCTCTTCTTAAAATTTTTGACCAACCAACCGCTTGCAGGATTTCCGCTATTTTGATTAAATAGTCCAGTCAACGAAGGAAAAATAAATGAAAAAAATCGTGTTAGTCTGGATTATTTTTTTAAGTGGTAGGGGTGACCCCCAGGTACAACATACTTAGAATCCCCACCCCAGGCCCGCGAGCTTTAGACAGAAGGGGGGGCGGGGTAAAGGTCCCCTTTTGTACTATTTCGTAAATATTTCGAAACCCAAAAGTATTAGCGGAAAAGTTTACACTACAATATGAAAGTAAATTAAATTTTCTTCAAAAAAGGCTTTATTCATATTTTTGCTGGGAGCAATACTAAGAGAGATATGGGGAGTACAAAAGTCAAACAATCTGAAAAACCATATTAATGCGTTAAAAATTTAACGTTTTTTGATGCATTAATCCTGAAATTATAGAAAAAGTAAATACGTATCGATTTGGGGTTAAAGAAGGTGTTGAGAGTTAAAATATCCTTATTTAATTTATTTTATTTGGATTATTTGTTTAGGTGGTAGGGGGTGACCCCCAGGTACAACATACTAAAAACCCCAGCCCAGGCCCGCGAGTCAGGACGGGGGGTAAAAGTCCCCTTTTGTAGTATTTTGTAAATATTTCGAAAAACAAGCGTTTAAGAAGAAAAGTCCACGTTATGATAGATGCAATGTTTAACCCCTAAAGTTGCAGCCACCCCCCTCTCGCCTTATTACTTTTTCTGTTATTTCTGGGTAAGTTGATCAATAAAAATTAAATTTGTAGAGAGTAAATTCTTAAACTTTTTGAATTTAAAAGCCCCGCATATCCATAAGTAGCACTTCTAGCGAAAATATGAACAAAACCTTTTCTGTAGCAAATTTAATTTACTTTCATTTTATGTAGTGGACTTTTCTTTTTAAACGCTTGGTTTTCGAAATATTTACGAAATACTACAAAAAGGGGACCTTCACCCCTCCTCCTTTCTAAAGCTCGCGGGCCTGGGCTAGAGACTTTTAGTATGTCGTACCTGGGGGTCACCCCTACCACTTAAAACAATAATCTAGACTACACGATTTATTTAATTTATTTGATGATTTTGGGTCTTCGTTGACTGGACTAAAAGTTTATTTTAATTTATTTTCGCGAACAACAACCGTGTTTTTATGATTGAATTCAATTTTATTTAAAAAAATCAAAAGCACTCAACCGCACGAACTTGCTTTTGTAGTTAAAAACTATAATGTTATAATATGTTTAACGAAAAAATGCCAAACAAAAGTCGAAAGTATTAAAAATATTATTTTTATGTTTGATTTTTGTTTATGTTAAAAAAAAAATTTTTTTCAAAAATTTTTGAATTCAGTATTGTTTGGGGGTGGCCCCGGCGCAGTGGAAGTAGTGCTTGACTGCTAACCTGGATGTGTGGGTTCGAGCCCCAGTCTAGGCAGCATTCTTTTCTATATTCCCTCAACAGAACGCAACCCCTGGGATTTAATGAGATAATCAAAACCTTGTTTCTCAGTCCACTGTGCCAACAAAAATCTATCCTATCCTTCTATTCCTTCTAACATTGCCTAATTTATTAGACCCTAGGTCTTACTGGCAAATATAATGTTTGTGTTGATTTAAAAAAAAAAAAAAAAAAAAAAAAAAAAAAACTACGGCAAAAGCACAAAATTCCAATAGTATATCAAAATCTACAAAAATACAGAAGATATTTCCATACGCGAATAACTCGAATAAATGCCTTTTCTCAAAAAAAAAAAAAAAAAAAAAAAAAAAAACATCACACCCTCTATTTTCACGATGTGAATTTTTTGGCTTAAACCTGAATGGCAGTTTTCTTACAACTGTTATAGTTTTTACAGTTGCGAAGTTTAATCAAAGTCGTTAGAGCCATTTTTGAAAAGATTTAAAAAAAAAAAAACCAAATATTTGTATGGCAGCTACCTGTTCTGTACCAAAGAAGAAGCAAATCGGACAGTACCTACTTTCTCAATTGAAAAAAAAAAATTCTTCTCTATTTCCATATTAAATTTCCCATAAGAGTAATGACTAAGTACACTGGACTAAACAAACGTTACTGCTCCGACTTATCAAACAGTCAAGCTTGAAACCCCACTCTTAACCTTACATCCTTTGATATTTATGTATTTGATGTAATCCCACAGTTGAATTTTTCTTTTTAATATTCGTTATTAAGCATTGGTATCAGTTATTATCAGATAAACACTTAAATCTCTGTTAGGTTCGATGTGAATTCTGAATATAAAATAAATATAAAGCCATACAAAGTTGCAGCCACAGTTAATATTCAAATTTGAAGGACAATAAAATTTTATAATCTTGCAACTTTGTAACGACGCGACGACGCGACGGTCATAAAATTTTATTGACTTTTTAAAATTGCATTCAAACTTTCCGTAAAATATTAAAAAAAAAAAAAAAAAAACATTTTATGACTGTACGCATTGAAATACATTCATATGAACCTACGCATACTCAAAAATCCCATCACGTTTATAAATAACTTTTAAAATTCCCATTCATAAAAATTCAGTTACCAACGGAACCACAAATACCTTTTTTTTATCAATGAAATATTTTTTAAATGACTTTGTTTGAACTTTAAATACATACATGCGTTCTTATGCGGGTTAAACGTAAACAAACAATGAACTTGAATTTTGCAAATAATTGTACTGAAAAGTCAAACAAGTCTACTGTATTTGCATTAAAAGATAAAGATGTGTTGTTAAATTTATTTTGCATGCTTGATTTATTTTAAGATTCGCAATGGAAATTATAAAAACGGTGTGAGTAGATTTGATGTTACTCTCAGGGTAGGTGGCACATTTCAAGGCCAGAAACTTAAATTAAATTACAGAATTGGTTTTTTGTAAAGAAGAATAGTCAGGGATCTTATAGACATTATATGAAAATTAGTTTTATAATTTTTAATTATTAAAAAAAAATAATATCCAGACTAGATCGTATACGGACTTGCTCTTGGTAACTTAAACAACTAGTATAGATATTATAGTTGAAGATAAGTGTGTGTTAATGATTCAATAATGTTATCAAATCTGGATCAAAAAAACGCTAAGCCAGTCGAAAGTAATTATATCTTCTTAAAAAAAAATAATTTTTTGATTTTATTTTGATTGAAAAAAGTTATCTTTAAAATTTTTAAATGACCTATTTACGAGCACCAGATTACAAAATTAAAACAAAGAAATTAAATGGGGCAATAGCTTGGACCGTAGTTATAGATAGGTATTTTACGGAGACTTCAAAGTACTTTTCTATGTCATTTCGTTTAAGAAAACGAGTTTGCATTTTAAATTGATAAATTTTTGAAGCAGCTTAAAAAATTAAAAAGAATTAAAAAAATATGCATATTAAGAAACACAAAATTTTTTTAGTAATTTTGTGTTTTTTAATATGCATTTTTTGTTAATTTTTTCTTTCGTTTAAAAAAATTATTTTCAAATTTTTAAATGCAATACCTTATTTGAATTTGATTAATTAGAATCGCTATTGTTGGGTTGCATAAGGCAGATAAATCAAATTCTTTTAATTGCAAGACTCTAAAAGCTGTCAGGATCGTTCGAATGTCCTTGGCGTACTATTTTAAACGATAAATGGATACTCTAAGCGTGAAAGTCAAACCTTAGACTGGTTGTCGACGAATTCTAAGGACAAAAAATACCTTTCGAGCAGCGACACCTCCAATTTCGTTGAAATCCTTTAGGAAAACAGAAATCATGTCCGAGAGATGGATATTTGAGAAAGAAGCATGTCACGGCTTATTAAAAATGATCTTGGGATTGTTGCTCTTCATTGAGTGACCCATGTGCATCAACTTAGCAGGTCACTTTTTCCGTTGCATATTAAAAAGTATATAGTAATTAGTTGCTACTTAGTTGCTAATTAGTTACGCAAAAAAAAAATTATTGCTGTTTTGGTTTGCGAGAAAATGAGTGTCCTGCTAAGTTGACTTAGCAAGTCAACTCTTTCAAAAACATAGATAAACGGCCCGAGAGTGGATATATATTGAAAACTACTTAATTGCTAATTAGTTACGCAAAAAAAAATTTAATCGCTTTTTTCGTTTTCGAATAAACAGGGATGACGTCATCATTTTCTCGCAAACCAAAACAGCAATTAAATTTTTTTTGCGTAACTAATTAGCAATTAAGTAGTTCTCAATAAACATCCACTCCCGGATCGTGTATCTCTATTTTTGAGAAAGTTGCCCTGCTAAGTTGACGTCAACTTAGCAGGACACCCATTTTCTCGCAAACCAACAGAGCAATTCATTTTTTTTTTTGCGTAACTAATTAGCAACTAAGTAGCAACTAATTACTATATAGTTTTTAATCTGCAACGGAAAAAGTGACCTGCTAAGTTGATGTAGGTGAGTGACCCGGCCAGAGGTTGAATAAGGCCCTGAATAAAATTAAACATGAAAGAGCAAATGCATTGCTTAGACGTTACGCACATCTGAGTTACAAAAAAGTCTTGTTTTATGATAAAAAAAATTTTACCGTAGAAGAAAATTCAACCGCCAATAGGATAAGGTTACAATACATGCTCGTAATTCTTAGGAAGCAAAGAAAAAATTGGCAAGTTATTTTCGGAGTTCAATCGTTGTTTGGTGCGAGTGAGATTCGAAGGTCCCACCACGTTGCATTTTTGTGAAAAAGGTGTAAAACAAGAGCAAATAGCTTCCAAGAAGACATTTTACAGAAACTGGTTAAACCACATAACAAAATTCTTTTCAATAAAAGACATTCCGTGTTCCAGCAAGACTCATCTCAAGCCCCCAAATTCAAAATGGCCCAGCTGTGGTTGGAAAAAATTATCCTAAGTTCAAAAGGGTTTTGGATTGGCCCTCAGGGAGCTACGATTTCAATCCCCTGGATTATTCTTTTTGGACAGAGCTAGTGCTGATGGCTTGTCGAAGAAGACATTAGAATATGGATGATCATAGATGATTGGCCGAAGCGACTTAAGGTCTGTGTTAAATGTCCCTGAAATTAGCAGAACAAAATCAGCAAAACAAAGGTTTTATGATTGCATAATTAAATGCTAATTAAGTGCTAATTAAATGCTAAAGAAATAAATTTAATGCTCTTACGGTTTTCAAAAAAACTAATGTTCTGCTAACTTTACAAGAAGTTAGCAGAAGAGTTGCCCAAAAGTACATTAAATTTAAAATAAAGAATATAAAATTGGTCCCCGAATTAAATGCTCTACAAAAAAAAAAAAACAAAATCAAACCAAAAAAAAAAAAAAAACAAAAAAGAAAAAATTTTGAATTTGCCAAAATCTGCTTTTTCATTTTGAAATCCTGATTTCAAAAAACCAAAATTTAAAAAACTCAATTTCCGTGTTCTGCTAACTTCATCGACAATTTTGGCCACTTTCTTAAATTTTTTTGTTTAGATAATGCAGCATTTTATTGGTATTCAATGAGTACTTAATTCTAGAAAGAAATTTTGGCCAAACAAAATTCAATAAAGTGGCCAAAATAGTCGATGAAGTTAGCAGAACACGGAAATTGAGTTTTTAAAATTTTGGTTTTTTGAAATCAGGATTTCAAAATTTTGTTCAGATAATGCAGAATTAGTTCGTAATCAACAGGCAATTAAATTTCAAACCTGGACTCATCACTCCAAATAATGGACCGCCATTGACTTAAAGTCCAGTTTTTACGTTGTTTGGCCCACTCTAGTCGCCTTTTCTTTTGTTTAGTTGTTAAAAGAGGTTTTTCTTTGGTCTATGTATTAAACGAATTAAAATAGCTCTAATTTAAATAAGTCTAAAACAAACCTTGTAAAATTTGTATCCAATTTTTTTTAATTGTCCGCTTACAAGTATCGACTGAAACACTTTTTTGGATTCTTTCTCTCCATTGAACAGTTATTGCAGCAGCTGTTTGGCGTTGATTTTCTTTTATTATTTTCCTTAAAATTTGGCAATCTCGAGGTTTTGCAATTGGTTGGCGTCCCGTTCTTTTAGCAATCTCCACATTTTCGCTATTCTTGAACTTAGTATAAAGGCGTTCAGCTGTTAAAAAAACGAATCACCTACATGCTGCTAAGATCTAACGTTCACGTCATGATTTCAAGATATCAAGAGGTCAGAACACATAATCTAATTAATCCATGGGAAAATGCCTTCTCACTTATTGTAGATAGGAAAAACTTTAAAATAATAAACGAAACTGAAACGAAACTAAACGCTTATGTTCTACTTTTTCCACAGCGTAAACTTTCACGTAAGCTCTTATGTTGAACTTAAATACTTAAAATTCGTTTCAGCAAATGGGCCTAAGTGCACACTGTGCAGCTGGCTATAAATGCTTTCCAGCTTCTCTTCTGATTCACTTACCTTTTCAGTTGAAACTTAAGGCCTGGTCAAACAGAAAGCGGGCCGACGGGACGGTCAATACTTCACCAGGGAAGGGAAGAACGCGGCGGGCAATTATTGTTTGTAATTTCTTACAAAGACCGCCGCGCCGGACCGCGCTCTGTTTGACCAGGCCTTTAAGCAGCCGTATAAAGTTAGCATGACAACTTTCGAAAAAGTTACTTTTGACTGTGTCAGAAATTGCCGTAAATATGCCGTGAAGAGAAAAAAATTGCCGCGCCACTAGTTCTCCCAAAAATTGATGTCATGCTAACTTTATATGAAGATTTTGTATGAAAACCATTTTTGGCCATTTTTGGGAGAACCACTGTCGCGGCAATTGTTTTCTCTTCGCGGCATATCTACGGCAATTAATTTGGACGACATGGCATATTCAGAACTTAGTTCGGACCAAAATTCAAAAAGTGTCATGCTAACTTTATATGAAGATTTTGTATGAAAACCATTTTTGGCCATTTTTGGGAGAACCACTGTCGCGGCAATTGTTTTCTCTTCGCGGCATATCTACGGCAATTAATTTGGACGACATGGCATATTCAGAACTTAGTTCGGACCAAAATTCAAAAAGTGTCATGCTAACTTTATATGAAGATTTTGTATGAAAACCATTTTTGGCCATTTTTGGAAGAACCACTGTCGCAGCAATTTTTTTCTCTTCAAGTCATATTTACGGCAATATTCCAACTATATGGCATATTCAAAAGTAATTTTTGACCAAAATTTAAAAAGTGTCATCCTAACTTTATATAAAGTTAGCGTGACATCAATTTTTGGGAGAACTAGTGGCGCGGCAATTTTTTTCTCTTCACGGCATATTTACGGCAATTATACGGCAATTTCTGACACAGTCAAAAGTAACTTTTTTGAAAGTTGTCATTCTAACTTTATTCGGCTCCTTTAAGCTAATGCTAAAGAACTATGATTAAAGTTTTGAAAGCAAAATCCTTTCATATTTTACCAAATTAATAACGGTTATAACAATGCAAAACACTTGGATTTTGTTTTCGGATTAAATTTTTCAGTAGTTTTCAATCTATTTAAATTACATACAACAGGTGGTCGTCAATAAAGCTCTGTATGGTGTGGAGTTTCTTCCCAAAAACTTGATACGCATTTATAAATGTATCCTGTTTCGCTTAAAAAGTGAAACTCTTTTGTTTTATTTAGGATGGTATCAACTTTTCAATACACCACACCATCACATTTCTGGCTGGTTGATCAATCATTTTTCTAAACCCATTGTTTTCTGAGATCCATCCTTCCTTGTGCCCTGAGGAATTCGATCCTTCGTCACTGTAGATAAAGAATAAACAAATTGAACATATTGCGTCGTGTCCATGGCCACCACGAAGGTTCAACGTATCGTTGACTGCGGCGCGGCGGCGCAGCAGAGACGACGACGACGACCGAATACGGCCGGCGGCGGCGACTATGGATAAACAACTTGAAGATTGCAAATAGTGTAAACATGAGGAGGAGGTGTATCCTGTGCTCCTATAGAATCCCTCAATAACGGTTCAACTTCATTAGTTCGTAACATATGGTCTTTGATTTTGCTTTTATTATTTTTTTTTTTTTAATTTTTACTGTCCTTCGAATAAACCATCCATTTAACGGTTTCACGCTACTGATTTTCGAGTGATTCCTCAAAATTCCCTTGAATCGTCCTTGTTCAGGGAAGGTATATACCAACACGAAAAAACAAAAAACCGAAATTATTCAAGTGGATGACCGAAATTTTTGGCGCGATATTTAAAGAAAAAATTCTAATTGGTATAACTTGTGGGAATGTGTGTAGTGCACTTGTTTCAGGAGTTACAACACAAGCAAGTGTAACAGATTAGGGGTATGGAAAAAAGGTATACTGACCTTTTTAGTGTGGTATAACACATTGGATTGTGTGTGCGAGGGCATAGAAATAATCAATAAGCAACATATCTAAAATGTCATGTGCCACAGGAAAGAGAATATCCGATTAGGGGAAACACACACTTGTTGTGTCGTGAGCTACACTACCTGTCCTGTCCTGTCCTGGAACGTGATTGTGTTTGATGGTAGGATTTGTAGGTATATAAGAAGAGAGATTTTGTTGTAGGTGTGTCGAACAAGGGGTATTTTATTGATATACTAGAAAATCCTTATACATAGGGATGACAAGTTCCTGTTGAATGTTTTTGAGATTTTGTTTTGATTCTATATTTTTTTTTTGTTTGTTTTGAAGGGAATGGTCAAGTGAATGGTATTACATGATGATAGATAAAGATGTAGGAGAGGTTTAGACTGATAACTAAGATTCCCCATTTCAAATTGGAATTTCTACTATTAGATAAGTGTTGCACGAAGTCGTCATTAGATGGAGTTATGAGCGTTTTCATTTCCATCAAAGCATTCAAGGCGTTTAAAAACTATTTGAATGATGAATTTGTTCTTTTAGACTTTTAAAGTTTGTTACAGTTTCTGCCTCTATTTGACAATTTTGCTCGTAGCAACAGTCAGTTTCTTAGTTCGATGTTGGGCCACTAAAGTATTTTGGACAAACGTAAATAGTTCAGACTTTTTGATTATGAATTTCTTAGAATCAAGGTAGACATGGAGATCTAAGCTTAGTTACTCAAAAAGCGAGAGGTTACTGGCTGAAGACAATAGTGTATAGGTAGTTCAAGCCCGAGCTCATACCATTAGTAAAGTTGTTTAGTTGTTTATGAATCGTATGTATGAAGCGCTACAATTTGAAGCTGCCACAGTTTTCAATGTAATGAGGAGAACTCCCAGGTATTTGTAATGTCTACTATAAGCTTATCATGTGGAGACAGTAGAAGACGTCACTCATTAGGATCTTCAAGATAAGCAGTGTCACCTTGGAAACAGCCTTAAAAAGATGGCTTATGATTGCTATTAAGCGTACATTTCCGTCGAAAAAATTATCAGTCGTGAAGATTCGGTTGAAGGGAAACGGACAAAACGCGAAGAAACATGGTAACTCTTGTCGTCTGCGAGCTCAAACTAACGTAAATGGACAAGCGGCACAAGAATTGAAGCTATTCCAGTTCGAGATGGGAAGCTTGATTTTGAACTTCCGTTAAACTTGTTTACATCCACGTGAAGACGCTCGATATGCATTAGATTCCGATGGATAACTACTTTTCGTACCAAAGTCTCCAACTTTCAAGAAAAGACACCACCAACCAATAGACGATGCTGATGACTATAGTCAAACTTTTCAATTCGTTTGGTTGGATATCGTCATGCATCGTTACGGTAAAAATAAGTATGCAGTGACTTTAGGAACTCGGTTGGCACCGGGACAAACCTTTAAGTATAGATTGGGATACTTTTCTGCGAGAACTGCTTCGTATTCTAAGGTGATCCAAGATAAAGAAAACCAACAAATCCATGGAACTGCAATCGTTTTTCGAAACTTAAACAAAGGCTTACAGTGCAGGAGTTAATCTCTGCATTCTGGATAACTAGGACAACATCCACGTCAACCTGCTATTATTGATGACAACAACGGTACAAATACAACAAAAAACAGCCCTTTTTTCTGATGCAGCAATCTATGGAAGACGTAGGTACGTCAAAATGTAGGGGAAGGTGGCCTAAAATGGCCCCCCTAAGGAAAATGTCCCAGATCTCGGAATAAAGTGACATTCAAACTTAAATGTTATATTCTTTTCAAAGCTTAATCAATAACGCGTGCATTTTTTTGCTTTATGAGTTAAAAAAGTTACAAAAAGTATTTAAAGTATTTAATTTTAAAAACATCTTTAAATTCAAACGATGAAAATTGCCCGGGTAAAATGGCAAATGGCATATTGGTATGCCATTTTACCCATGCAAGTAAACCAACCAGGCAAGTTGACCAAAACCATGAGGGAGTCCAAACATGCGTGATTCTTTAGGCAAAATTTAGTCACCGAGCTCTTTTTCCATTTGCTTGGAAAAGTTGGCCCTTCCCCCCTGTATGCCATTTAAAATTTTGTTCTTGTTGGCTGCTCGTCTCCTCAGTACAGTTTTTGGAACTCCGAATGTTTTTGATACTTTTTTCCAGCCTATTTCTTTTTTAAGGGCTTTTGATAATGCGTCCTCCGTCCAAGATTGCCTTTCTGTAGGTCGTTAACATTTTCCAACCATTTTCACTATAAAAAAAAATTAAAATATAAGTGTAAGTATAAAATGGCACAATATGCCATTTTAGCTAAGTGATTAGTAGGCCATTTTGCCCGTTTAAGGTTTTTTTTATTTAAGTTTTAATTCCGAACAAACTGGAAAAGAACTACCTAGGCCAACTAATTTGAGTAAATTAATAAGAAATACTTAATACTTACATGCATTTACTGTTTTCTCCAAAATTTATTGTTTTTCATAAAGTTTTTTATCAACAATTTTTTAACAAAATTTTAGGAAGTCTATTTTTGGAGATGGCTAGAGATAGTTTGACCTGTCAAATTAAAATCATTGGCGAAAAATTTTAGACGATTTAGTATGACGTTAAAGCATTTTTAGTATGATGCTACGTTAAAAACAGGCTTTTCGAAATTTTAAACGAGTTAGGATCGTATTATCTTTTTAACATTTTACTAAAGTTAAAATCGCCAAATGCCCATTTTATCTTTTTAGTATCATACTTAATCCAAGTGTTAATTTGGCAGCTACAATTGCAAAAATTGGTTGAACTGTCACTGTTTTAGGCGTGTTCAGCTAGAAAAATAGGTTTAGTATGATACTAGTTAGAAAATGTTTAAAACTAAGAATATTTTAGTAAAGAGTTTTAAAGTTAGAAAATTGTTAAGTAGTATCGTGCTAATATCTTAACATCGGGATGTTTAAAATTTTGCGCCATTAGCTTGAAGTTGCTAACATTTCGTGTATGTCGGTTCTGCCAGATAAACTGAAGAATTGTGTTCACAAAACCTTTTAATTCTGTTCGATTCTGCGATTTCTAGCAAGGGGGCCTTGATGGGCCATGTACACGAGCCAATCCCGCGATATTTGCTTCCAACCCTGTGTTAGAAATCCAGCGAACTGGGATTGATGGGGCTCAGTCTCAGAGGTGAGATTTTTTGACGGAACTGGAATCACTAGAAACTTGGTGGTTCGATCTGAATTAAGCCCGGTGAAACCGAGGTTCTCTGATCGCCATTGCGTAATTTCGTTTCGGAGGTAGAAGTGGTGAAGCAGGGCTCTGTTTTCCAGGTCGTGGTTCGGGCGAATGCTAGCATTCACCTTGTACACTTGCTGGAAAGCAGCCCCCACAGCCTCCACTTTCTCCAGGGGATCCTCGATTATAAAGAGATCATCGTCCAAGACGGCGTCCTCTGGGTCTATGCCTGCTGTCAGAAGTACGTTTCTGTTCTCTGTCGTCCTCTGGAGCTTAAGACACGGAAGATCGTTTTGATCATTCCTCCTAAAGATCTTATTAATTTGGGGAAACATACTCGGGTCGCTGGAATTTACGGCCCGAATTTTGTTGTCCCAATACAAATTAATGGACAACCGATAATTCTCCTTGATAAATTGGTTGATATTTTTGATTGACGACTTCAGTGTCCTAATCTCCTGATCTCGTGAGTCAGTAAACCGTCGGTATAAGAGTTTAAGTCTTGTCAACAGTCCACTTTTTTGTCTGTGTAGTGCGTCAATGGTCGCGTTACGGTACATGTCGTTAGCGTTTCGTTCTTTGTATTTCGGTATTGTTCTGTTCATTGTTCGTTTGATTGTTTCGTCCATTTGTTCTAAGTATTCGTCAATTTCAGCGTTTGTGAGATTCCTGTCATTTGGTGGGGATAAATTATTCGAACGGATTTCGCTCGCTAAGGCATTGGTGAAGAGTGGCCAGCGCATCTTACTGTAATTGTAAGTATGCACCGGCACATACTCCTCCAATTCCATAAGCTCGTTCGGTAGCTGTATTACGGCGGCGAGTCCGCAGTGATCACTGTCGTACTCAATCGTCCGCAAACAGTTTCTTGATTATTGACCCACAGCGTTAGTAACTATCAGTCTTGAGTCCATTAGCAATAGATCCAGATAGGCACTGCTTCTTGGAAACGATGGCCTATCTGTAGCCAGCAGGTCAATTCCATACTCATAGCTATATTGACCCATCCAATTAAATAGATGACTACCTCTGGGATTCTGTATTTGATTTCCCCAATCTGAATGTTTGGTATTCAAATCACCGGCCATGAGATAATAGTTCTCTTCCGAGTTCAGCCTTAAGGTGAATCCGGTGAGTAAGCCGCAATCACATACATCCGCTTCCCTTGTTGGAGAGGAATGCATATGACGCAACCGAAATCTTCGCGCCTCACTATTATATATAACTTTATGATCGATGCCTTTTCGTATAAAGATTGCGACACCACCCCCTTGAGTGGAGTTGGGCCGATCTCTTCTAACGATATTGTAATTGTTGTTAGTCAGTTTATGTTTCTGGTATAGCTTAGTTTCACTAGCCAAAAGCACATCTGGACTTTGGTCTTTCAACAATTGGAATAGATTTGCTCTTCGTTCGGTCCTAATCAGTGAATTTACATTCACAGCAAGGATCTTAAAGGGCCTCTCCGGCAGCGCGCCCTTAACCTCTCAGTTGCGTTAAGATAGGCAAAACAGAGTAGAGATAGTCCACCCTTGTCGCCTGCTCCCTGATCTGTTTTTGAAGACCTGTTAACTGGCCCTGAATGGCCAGCAACATACTTCTTATTTCAGCATGTGCGTCCGGTGCCTTAGGCACGAGGGCCTGTGGGGCTACCTTTGGCGAAGGCTGTACCGTGCTCCCCCTTCCTGACGCCATTTGGGCGTTGGAAATTAGGGGGTTGACGGGCGTTACTGTAGGAGGACGCACTGGTGGGCGTTTTTCTACAACTGTCTGCCTAGCTGCTTTGTTTTGTTTCATTTGCTGAAACGTCGGACATCCCCGATAGTTTGCGGGGTGCCTGTCGCCTCGGCAAAGAGCACATTTAAGCTGGGTCCTGTCTTCGACCCTTTCCTGCCCGAGTTTACACTCTCCTATATTGTGGTTCTCTCCACACTTGACACAGCGCGACTGCATTTCGCAGTTTGCTGCGGCATGGCCGAACCTTTGGCACCGCATGCATTGAAGCATGTCGCCGCGCCTCTTTAATCTGTCCCATGTTACAACCTGGTAGTTGAGGCCGGAGATACTCCTCAAACTATCCAGTTTGCTGCTGGGCGAGAGCTGTACGAGGAAGAATGGTAGATTCCGCTTCTCCCGTCTGGCTCTGACTGTAGCAAACGGCTTGACCCCGATAAACTCAGACCCCGAGAAACTGTCCAACGCACTAACCATTACGCCACGGGCTATACGCAATAGCAAACCTTATAGAAAATTTCAAAAAAAAAGCAAAAATTCTTTCTTATAAAACTAGTCCTGTGCAATCCAAAAACTATATTGAGAGGATTTATTTACATTTTTATTTACATTTTAATATTTTGTTTTCATTAAGAATCTTAAAAACAACAACAACAGCAAAATTCAACATACAACATTTTTCCTGGTTTATTGTTTTGCCAATTGCACATGCAGAAGCTTATGTTTAGCTTAACTTCGAGCTCATATTTCACAAAAAGACTAAACAAATACCGACTGATCCTAATTAAAGAAATTTTTCAATTTCTGTTCTACATGCAAAACCACAAATTGAACTACCTATTCGTACCAGCTTAGAGAAGGTATAGAGCAGTTTATCTTATCCACCATTAAGTTATGATCTTCCAGGATTAACTGACAGTTGATTATGTCAATTGATTATAGACTTTCTGTATATCTGATTGTTGTGCATTTCTTGAATGTATGTATTTCTTTTGCAAAAACATATTTTCTAGGTACCTGCTCGTTATTTTCGTCTCAGATTTCCAATTTGCATTTTGCAAAAAAAAAATAAGTTGGACATCTATTGAAAGATCCGCTGCTGGATACACAACACATATACCCTATAACCATAGCTAATCCTTCACCAGCTCCAGAAGAGTTACCTTTTATGTTGGACTTTCAATATGGAAAGAAGAAAAAGGTTTTTAGTTTGAAAAGATAGATTAACGCCTTTGTTGTGGGTGGCATATAGAATTGTTTGTTCTTTTTTTTTTTTTTTTTTTTTGCATGCATCAGTTATAGGTTGACAATGAGAAAGAATTTTTAATAAGAAATTATCACACAAGAATGCCCAACAAAAGGATGCAATTTTCTCAACAATGAACTTGACCAGCATCAGGAGATGGTAAAGGAAGTCTTTTCTGAAGCGCCAAGTTGAGCTGAGTTGAGTTGTTGTTTGTTGAAGGAAAACACTTTTGGCGGGAAGTGTCAAATTTCCATAAAATGATCGATGATGTCCCTACATAATACGAGATACATGGGTGATTTTAATTTAAACAAAATTTAACAAAATTCAAATGAGAATTTAACCGATTATCATGGTATTTATCTTTATATTCTGTATTTGATGAGTTTTAAATGGTTTTGTCATAATTTTCAAACAATAAGCATCCTGTCAGCATAGCGAGTCAATATAATGAATGATTGATATGACTTAAACTAACCATGAGACGACTCCGCAAGGGTCTTTACAATTAAAATTAAGTACTACTAACGAATGTTGAGATTCCAACTCAAATGCTTAAATTTTATTGAAGGCTGGTGTTTAAAAATACAACTTGGTATGGAAACATTAGGCGTGTTTTATTGGAAAAGCTATCCATAGTACAGTTCGATTTAGCATGCATTACAAATACAACATCGCCAGTATGATTACGGCCGATAAAAATCTAAAGTAGAATCCTACTGTGGATAGATTTTTGACGTTTATTCGAGTCTCGAATTGGATTTTGAAATTTGTCAATTTCGCACAATTCTCGCAAAACCTGAATGAATTATTTTATAAAAACTAACTTTTAAGACTTTTTTATTGTCATATCATCTTGAAAAGTGTACAATTAATTTAATTTTTATTTCTACACATGTTCAATAGTACCAAATGTGTAAAATAAAAACCAAGCTACTGCCGATGCGTTTTATTGCGAGTTTCTTACTATACTATGTATAGATTCCCAATAAAACGCCTATTGTTTTTATAATTTTAGCTTTAAAAGTCAATTATTTTTTCTTTCAATTCTTACTTACTTAAAGTTAGACTGAAGTCCGGTTTGGACCAACAAGCTTCTCCCTGCCAGCTCGATCCCTACTGTTCTTATGGCCAGCTGTTTCCGGTTTTGTACGCCAAATTGGTAGAGATGCAATTCCACTTGCGTGCATCACATGAGTCGCGGTCTTCCTCTACAGCGCCGCACTGTGGGGCAGGCAAAAATAATTTTATGGAACTTTAAATATTTAGTTTTAAAACATTGCAGTTTGATAAAGTAAAAGTTAAACTATAAAGAAAATAAGCATGACTGAATCGCACGAACTTGTTCTTTTAGTTAAAACTATAATGTGGTGATATCTTTAAAGAAAAAATAAAAAAATTGAAAGTACGGAAGGTGGCCATTTTAGACCACCAAGGTAAAATGACCCTCTCTCTAGAAATCGTAGAATCGAACAGAATTAGAAGGTTTTGTGAACACAGTTCTTCAGTTTATCTGGCAGAACCGACATACAAGAAATGTTAGCAACTTCAAGCTAATGTTTTTAATTTGACAGGTCTCACTATCTCTAGCCATCCCCAAAAGTAGACTTCTTAAAATTTTGTGAAAAATTTGTTGATTTGATCTATAAAAAACAGTAAATTTTGGAGAAAACAGTAAATGCATGTATATATTAAGTATTTCGTATTAATTTAGTGAAATTAGTTGGCCTAGGTAGTACTTTTCCAGTTTGTTCGGAATTAAAACTTAAATAAAAAAAAAACCTAAACGGGCAAAATGGCCTACTAATCACTCGGCTAAAATGGCATAGTGTGACATTTTATACTTACACTTGGTAGGTAGGTAGGTAGAACAAACAACGAACAAACTAGCTCGCTGACCCAATTAGCGCAGAAAAGCGCCGTTTTGATACCATAAGCTCCGAGTCAGACATTTTAGTGTCAAACTAGTCACTTCATTGCCATACTCAGTTGGGCTCCGTGGTTTGACTCAGAAGAATCACCCTCCGCATCGGAGATCATTTTCAAAGTGCTATACTAGGCACTAGAACAGCCTTGCGATCCTTCGGTTATCCTGCATCCCGTGTCCCCTCAAAACTCGAAGTCCGCATACTAGCAGTCTAGCGAACCAGAAGGGGGTCGATGCAAAGGCTACCGTCTCATCGTCTCAAAACCATTTCGTTGCGTTAAGAAAAGTCTTTGATCTTTATTTCGGAAAGTTCGTTAAGGTCGTCATAAAAGGCATGTTTAAAGGATTTTACTCTATACCGGGCTAGAGCAGGGCATTTACAGAGGAAGTGAACTATTGTTTCCTTTTCCTGCTGATCCGCACAACTTCGACAGTGAGTATTGTAAGGTATACCCAGTTTTGCGGCATGTTCTCCTATTAGCCAGTGCCCAGTGCAGGTTGCAACGATCATGGCAATGTCCTGCCTTGATCTGCAGATTAGATCTTTTGTTCGAGATTTACTATAAGTGGGCCACATCTTTCTAGATAAAATACAGTTGCTCAGACTGCCCCACCTTCGATTGGATTCGGTTAGGAAATTTGAGAATAAATTGCCCCTCATAACTCCTAGGGGACACTTACATTTTAATTTTTTTTATAGTGAAAATAGTTAGAAAATTTTAACGACCTACAGAAAGGCAATCCTGGACGGAGGACGCATTATCAAAAGCCCTAAAAAGAAATAGGCTGGAGAAAAGTATCCAAAACATTCGGAGTTCCAAAAACTGCACTGAGGAGACGAGCAGCCAACAACAACAAAATTTTGAATGGCTTACAAAAGGGTCCACCTTTTCCAAGCAACTGAAAAAGGAGCTCGTTGGCTATATTTCGTCTTTAGAATCACGTATGTTTCGACTCACTCATGGATTTGGTTAACTTGCCTGGTTCGTTTACTTGCAAGAGTAAAATGGCATACGGCCAATTTTGATCGTTGGAGTTTGATTTTAAATTTATTCAAACAAGCAAAAAATAAGTTTAAATTTTTTACAACAACTTTTTGAATTTTACTAATTTTAAAGAATTTGCGAAAGCAGTTGTGGACTTATTATCCATTGAGGACTTTTGGCTCTTCAGATGTTGTCTGTGGATATAATTATTCTATTCTTATTTTATCTGTATTATCGACTGTCCTAGTGAATGACAAAATTTTTATAAATATATGTTTAATTTAAGAAAAAGTGAGCGTTTTAGTGGGTGTGTCAGGGTGGTGTGTTTAAAAATATCTTCGGATTTGTCTCAGAAGCTAACGTCCAAAATTTTTGCTTCCTAGTTGTATCGACTGATTTTATGCTATATGTACATATATTAGGGCTATCTGCCCCACTGTGCGCCCATGTTCGGGCAATTTGCTTTATTTTCTTAGAAAAATTGATTTTAAAAATTATGTTTGCAAAAACATAAAAAAAAGTTTTATATGGATTAAGTATTAGAAATAACATTATCTACAATTTGACTGGAGCACAAACCTCTTTTAAAAATTAGGCGTGTTGGCGGATGGAAATTTACTTTGATGGAACTTAATGATATCCGTCATCATCAAAATCAATTGAGTGATTCAGATTTTATAGATTTAAGACCTCCTCTTCATACAACTTGAACCACTGTGCGCGCTGTCTTTTCCGGGCTGGAACTTTAGTTTCCATTGGCTTTTAATAACTTACAAGGTCAGGTTCACTGTTTACCAATTTTGGTGTGTATGCTTTCGACCTTAAAATGCAAAGTTCAGGCTTTAAAAATGAATAACTACCTTAAAATATAAATACTAGCGTCTTACACTCTGGTTCGGATGATTAAGTCTTTCTAATTATAGTTTTAAAATAAATACATTAAGTTTGTTGCGCTGAAGGTCTGAAAAAACGATAGGTACTTACCCAATGAATCATACAGTGTTGTAAGGAGTCTTTCATTAAGCGTTTCCTATCTTTAAATTTAAATAAAAAAAGTGTGTGTAAGCTATATCATCGATATTTTTTATTCCTTTGAAAGGCCTATCGATGCCATTATGCAAGGGCGTACGCAGGATTTCGATTAGGGGGGCGAACTCACATTTTATTTTATTTTTTTAAACAAGATATCGGTCGGTACAAATTATAATAATAAATGAAAAAAAAACTAAAGAATATTTTTAGCTATTTTAGCGCTTAGGTCTATTTTCTAATTTTGAATTTTCTTTTTTTTTCTTTTATGTACTCTCCATTTTATGGCTTTTCTTATTGAGATTTAATAAACTTAATTACATGACTCCGAGCAACCAACACTAAGCGACGATAACAAAAAAAAAATAGAAAATAACATTATTTCTATTAAAAAATACATAATATAATTTTTAAATTTGTAAAACACTGTTTTACAAAATTCTGCAAATAATAAAAAAAAGCTTAAAATTTTTTTTTAATTTTTCAAAACTTTTTTTTTATTATTCGCAGAATTTTGTTAAAAAGAATTTTGAAAAGCACAATATTAAAAATCAGAATTTTGAAAAGCAGGATATTGAAAAGCAAAATTTTGACAAACAGAATTTTGGATAGCAGAATTTTGAAAACAAAATTTTGACAAAAGAATTTTGACCTGGGCAACCCTCGTAACGTAGATGTAATACTCAGTGCTTATAAAAAAAAAACTCTGTTTCATTATTTTGACTGAAAAGGTAAATTTTAATAGCTTCTGCATGTAGTTTAGGGTATCCGTTATTTTCCAAACTCATTTTTTGTTTGGATCAGACACCCCTGTATAAAAAGTTTATGCCCTACAGTATGAAAAAAAAAACTTGGCCGAGCTCATTAACCCGTGCCTCTAAAGCCATAATCTTCCCCTACAAATTTTTACGGAATAAGTATTTGTTTTCCTCCCGAACAACTGCAGATATTCTTAATTTTCTTGTTGATTTTTATTATATGATCATACATTTAAAAAACGACATTCAAAGTTCATGGAAGAAAAAATTCAATGACTGGCGCATAAATCAGGCTGAATTTAACCGATGGCATGAGTTATGTTGGCTTTGAGGGCCGCTATGGTTTGTTGCTTATTCGCATAGACCTGGGACTTCATAAAACCCCACAAGAAAAAGTCGAACGGGATTAAATCGCACGATCGTGGTGGCCAATTCACATCACCTCCCCGTGATACGACTATGCCCTCGAATTGCTCGTTCAGAATTTCCAATGTGGCGTGAGCTGTGTGAAACGTAGCGCTGCGCAGTCCTGTTGAAACCACATGGCTTTGGTGTCCATATCTTCCAAATCAAACCAAAAGAAGTTGGTTATCATCGACTTTTAGCGCTCGCCGGTGTACGGTGATGGTCTGACCAACGTGCGTCATCGTTCTTAAAGATATATTTGGACCGATGACGCCGGCAGCTCAAAATCCACACTTGGAGTGACTTTTTCGGAATGCATTAAACGCTCTTGGATCTCATAAAGATTGGAAACGTTCAAATTTTGACAGTTTTTTTTGTTGACATCCATTCATCCAGAAATGGACTTCATCACAAAGATGATTTTTCGATGAACGTTGCCCGAACACCCATTTCATAAAACAATTTTATCAATTGGACGTTTTGTTGAACGCTATATCCGTCTATGGTGATTTGGCAAAACACACAGAATAAATGACAGCCAATTTGACAGATATAGCTGCAACAATATGGCCGCTAACAACTGTCAATGTTCAGAAGTCGCTATTGGAAGACCCTTACGGCCATACTGTTGGCTTTCTTCAAAGCTAGTTTTGAGCAAAAACTAGTTCTATTCAGGTTTCGAGTTTTAATTTTTTCACTAATTTGTATTACTTTGACATCTAAATCAAAATATTCATACATATTTTGACATCTAAATCAAATCAATATATTTTTTTGAAAAATGTAAAACTTAAAACACTTATAGAACTAGTTTTTTAGTAAAACTAGCTTTAAAGAAAGTCAATAATATGGCCGTTAATATTTCTTTTTTAAATAAGTAGCGAAAGGCTTTTTCTGAACTCCAATTGGCGATCCTCCAGGTTGTCAAGTAACTTATTTTCAGGGTGGTCCTCCCACTGATTCCAAACTGCCAACATAAATTCCTCGCGCAAAAGAAAAATGCCATAAAAGTACATTTTTACCCTCATAAAAACAAAACAACTGATAGACGACAAAATTAGTTTTGCTTTTGATTTTGAATCCATCAAAGATTTCATCTCTTTCGGTTAGGCATATAGAGGCCTATCCAACTGAGATCATGCTTCATTTGTTCCTACTTCACGTTCTACGCTCTTTTACTGCTCAAAACTCATGAAATCGATAACCTATCTGGAATGTTTTTGCAATTGAAGATTTTTACAACCGACCTCAGTCGAAATAATCTATACCATAATCATTTTGTCACTTTTCGATAAAACGGCACTCTCTAGCAATGACGGCATTAACAGCTTCACTGAGTTTTGTCATCATGAGTTTCTGGGCAAATATATCTTTCGAATTAGTTCCAAAGATAAATTTGCCACACACTGACTCCAACAGAAAAACTACTCTATAAATCGATCGATAATATGATGGTTCTTGACGATAACGAAAGAAAGTCCTGCCAAACACTTGTAGGCCAAGTAATTTTTGGCGCGCAATTTTTCTGTCTAGAAGGGATTGCCAAAAGAAAAAAAAATTTGAATTGCAGGTACTCTCCAGCGCTCGCAGTATGCGGTCGGTCGATCGCCTGTTTGCCTATCTCTTCCTTCTAATCAGGATTAAGAAACAACAAAAAATAAAACTATAGCTCATTCCTGCCACGCATATAGGAGTATCCTCACTGACAGCCAAAGGATTTCTTATCTTCATTAAATAAGTAAACAATATGAGGATAAGCAATTCATTATATGTTCTGTCCGAAGAAAACTCTCAGAATCAAAGAAGTATATGTATATTTTCTTTTTGGCGCGCTCTGAGCTAATCTTCGATCTTAAGACCTTTCGCAAAAAAGAATAGAATTCTTTGGTCTTTTCAGATATTTTTAATAATGTTTTGCCTGAAGTTTTTGTTTCCTTAACTAGATTTGAGCTTATTATTGTCAAGTGAAAAAAAAAAAATAAAGACAAAAACTGAGGATGTACACGTTTCGTCCTAATTTCCATTTCAAAAAAAAAAAAAAAATCTCTACTCATTCGAAAGAGAAACATTCCACCTCCATCGATGTTCAATGAGTATGTGAAGATAAGATCCTTTTTGTGAACCTTTAAAGAAAAATCCTTTGAAATTTATTTTTAAGAAAATTTGTTATGTTAGCTGGAGATTTTTTGTGTTTGGTGTTTTGTTGAAATTCACGTACTGGACCAGGATCTATATCTACGTGCCTGTCCCTGTGTCCTCCAGAGGAGAATTATTGTGAAATTATTTGGAATGCCAAATGTGCGAAAAGCCTTATTGTTGTCAAAAGACTCATCCAAAGTATTGTCTTAGATCACATACGCGTATTTGTTGCAAATAATGCCGATTTTTTTCTTTCGGACAGTTGAACAAATATACTTCGGTAAATTGTGTCAAAGAATTTCCGGAAAGAGAAAGTCATTTTATTTTATAATAAATGAGAGTCCTATTGAGACTGTAGACTTGATACATGCTTAATGACAACTCGCACCGATTAACAATTTCTTTATCAACTAAGATGATGACATTTCTAATTGAGTTGTATGTATTTGTATGATTTTTAGTTCGGTAGCAATTTTTAAGTACCGAAACATAAAAATCACAGCAGGTTTCCCGGTCGTTAAATTTGGGTTAATAGCTTTTGAATCTTGTGCCGCCGGCCGCACTGCTTCGATATTAATAATTATTGTCAGAACTAAGCTAAGCATCTTTATAATAGTGCAGGGACCAAAGATAAATTTGTGTTGCAAAATGAGTACCACGTATAGGTACCTACCTACAGCTCAACAGGACACTGCGCAGTATGTAGTAGGATAGTTAGCAGCCACTTTGACTAACCCACGAGGCTAAGACCTTGATTATCCTTTATTTGGGACGAATTGACTTAAGGAAGAAAATCACAGTCTGGCAGGGCTGCCGGGAGTGTGTGGTTGTCATCTAGATTTTTTTTTAATGTAAAATAAGGCCCATCGCCCACTAGGCAACTTTTAGTTGCGCAACTTTGTGTTGCGCAACTAAAAGTTACTCCGAGTTGCTTGCCATCGCTCAGTATTTTTAATTGAAATGTTAAATTGACCTTGTATATTGGATCAGTGACGGTACAAAATTCGTTCAGTGTTCATTTGGCAAACAATTTTGGAAAATTCCTAAAAGTTGCTGGAAGTTGCTCGGAAATTGCCTAGTGGGCGAGGTAAGCAACAAAAAGTTGACGGGAAAAAAGTTCCGCGAGCAACTCCGAGCAACAAAAAGTTGGATATTTTTTTTAATTTATACATTCATATGCAATGCATGACAAAAAAAAAATATGCCAAATGGATTTGTTATGGGTACAAGGGGGCATCATCGCAACTCATCATATCTAACCCATCATGCCGCAGCTGAATATGACCCAACTCATCATAACCCAACTCATCATAGGGTAGAACTCATCATAAGGTACAACTCATCATAGGGTACATCTCATCATAGGGACAACTCATCATGGGACAACTCATCATGGGACAACTCATCATGGGACAACTCATCATGGGACAACTCATCATAGGAATAAGTCATCATGGCAAGAAGATCCATTTTCAGAATTAATTTTGTTTGAACGCATATTATATTTGTTTGTTTTCGTAGCATGAGGCTGGTTGAGGGTTGGTACTTTTTAGTTTGGTACATTGATAACCGCTCAGTATAACGGGTCAAAAGTCATAAAAATGAGTTTTTTGCATATATCTTAGAAACAGTTTTGTGGTAGAGAAAAATTTTATTCCACAATCTTGTAGCTGAGGCTAAGGGCCACAAAAATGGTCCTATATTATTTTTTCGTAGCATTAACCGTTAAAATGTTTCAGCAAATCGAAAAGTCAAAAAATCTCTGAAAAGGGGCAAAATGTTATGAAAATGTGTTGTAACTTTTTAACGGTTAATGTTACGAAAAAAATATTAAGGACCATTTTTGTGGGAAATTTCCTCAGCTACAAGATTGTGAAATAAAATTTTTCTCTAGCACAAACACTTTCTGAGATATTTGCAAAAAACTAGTTTTTTTTTACCTTTTTTTTTTTAATTTTACGGTGAGGGGCCAAAAAAAAAAGAAATAGTTGTAATAAAATTTTTAAAGGATCTTGTTAAAAATTATTTTCAGGTTTCAATACCGCCCTTACATTTTCCGTGTCGGCATTCCTTGTTTAGATATTGGTATCCAAAGTCAAAAGTCTCTTTTTCAATTCAAAGTCAAATTTTTTGTTCTGAAAAAAAAAAAAAATGTCCGACCACGAAAAAAGACGACATTAAAGCTAAATGAACAAGTTATCAAATCAATTCATTTAACTGGCTCAAAAAAAATTTCAAAGAAAATGACCTCTTCAAAAAAAAAAAAAAAAATAACGGTACTTTAAAAAAAAAATCATTTTATAAAATGTATTAACACAAAAAACATAAAGCTTTAGAATTAGTTAGTTTCATCTCAATACGACCACTTTTTACAGAGATACAGCTCTTCAAAAAAGCACTAAAAAAAAAGTGAAATTTTTTTTTGTTCCCTTAATTGTTTTGACAAGTGTATTTTATATTCAAAATATTATCAACTATGATTTGAGTCTTAAAACCAAAAAAAAAACCGGTGTTTTCGAATTTTGACCAATTTTTATAATAAAGAAGATATCTTTTAGAGTAGTAGCCCGTGGCGTAATGGTAAGTGCGTTGGACTGTCATGCCATCAGTGGTCTGGGTTCAATACCAGCCGCTTCCACCCTAAGTTTTTTTCGGAGCTAGTACCTCTTGCGGGGAAGTGACAAATCCTCCAAGAGTATCTCTTGTCTTAGAAAAATGCCGCTCACCTTTGCCGTTCGAATTCGGCAATAAACTGTAGGTCCCCACCATTTCTGCAGGCACGCACACAGAAATGGTTGATAGTTGTAAGTCACTAGGCCCTGGTTCTTCATGAGCCGTTGTGCCACCAAATTTATTTTATTTTTATGTCAAATACTGCAAAATACCTATTTCAAACATTCAAAACTCTCATTCCCGCGATTGCAAGTAAAAATATTCTATCGATGAATTTGGATTTCGGAATAGGGGTATTCTACTGCCGAAAGAATACGTCTCCTGGACCCATGTTCTGTAACTTTTCGCATGCATAAAATCGGTCGAGAAACAATGGAAACTGAAACAAAGTACATGAGTTTTGTTCCATTTCTTAATGTTTCTCGACTGATTTTTTCGATGTGAGAGTTACAGAACATGGGTCCTGGGGGAGTCTTACTTCGGGGAATATTTAGAATCGGGCTGTTTAAGTTTACTGATGGCTGAACAGAATAGAATGACGGAACTGGAGCCGCAGACGGAACTGGAAGAGCTGTCAAAAAGTGTCGTACGCTTTGAAAGTATTTTGAAGAAAAACAAAAGAATATTCTTTTGTGCAAGCTCAGAATTTACACTTTTTGTTTCCAATAATTTTCCTTTTAATAAATAATTTTTTTCGCGATACAAATACCCACAATATTTTTTTCCGAACCAAAAAGTTGTTTTTTTTCTTCATACAATTTGAAACGTCAAAAGTGCCGTACGTGAAAAGTTAAAAGTTGGTGAACTCTTCCGTCTGCGTCTGCAGCCCCGTATGCGTCTACGTTCCGTTGTGTTCGCAACATTGAATTTGCGTGTATTCAATATTTTGACAGCTATTCCAGCTCCGGCTCCAGTTCCGTCTGCGTCACCATTCTGTTCAGCCAGTTATGGACAAACTTTTTAATCACCTAAGCAACTAGATCTTAGACGTTTCAAGTGGAGTAAATATATGTAAATAAAAACGCGTAAAAACGCCTTAATCCATAGTGAAGAGAGCATAATTTGTGTCCATATGAATGATTCAAACTGGAAGTATAGTATCCTACAGGCGGAATCAGGGCACAGTCTGTATAAGACTGTAACAATCGGTGGATTAAAAGCTCTGTGATTTAAAGAAAGGCATTTATTCATTGTGTACTTAGAAAACAAAAACACAACTGAAAAACCTTAGAACAAATAATAAATTTTCGTGTCAGTAATTCTAAGGTCAACAACTAAACATTTAACCTCTACAAAATTGAAACTAGATGTGAAAATTAGCATCACTTGACCACACTGCATCCCTGTTGCACAAGATCTCTGCATCTTTCGGCTTTTTGATAGAAATTTTAATTGTTTTATTACCGAAAGACGATTAAGCATCAGGACATTTCGCCCTGACTTTTTGTGACTCATGGAACGCCCCATGAATAAATCTTAGCGCAACTTTATCCTGAAAAAACAATAACGTCCATTATTGCACATCTGCTTGTCACTCAAAAAACGTGCAACTATCGTTAATTATGATTATTTTTTCCACAAAACTAACCAGTTTCTTAGTTTTGTTCTCTGGATAAGAGTGCAGTGCAGCGGGGATGTGGAATTCAAGATTTATTATGTAGTCACCCCGTCACTGCAGAGATTCATTCAGGGTGTCATTTATGAAGACTTGATTGGTACTGGTACGGTTCTACCACTATTTTTTGAAAAAAAAAAAAAAAAAACTATCGTTATCGTCATCATAGTCATTATCATTTACATATACTTGTATTGTTCCGTTACATGAATCCATTTGGGGATGGATGTAATTTCATGGTTTCTATGGTTTGCCTTAAGGTGTGGCTGGCTGGTTCTGGAACCAGAAACTTGTAAAGCTACAAAAATGTGCACCGGTTTTGTTTTTTTTTTCTGTTTAAATAATTATTATTTCCTCTGGAAATGCACATATGTAGGAGCTGGAGAGAGATACAATATCTAACCACCCCGCATAACGCTTTTGGATTTCATGCTGCTTCTGATCGGGGTATTATCGTTATGGGATTTTATTTCACTCGTTGTAAAGTGGTTTCGGGAACACGTGTCAATGCGGACAAAAGAGATAAAAATGGGAAAACAAACAAACAAACGGGTTGTTGGTGTTTCGAGTTATCGTAATAAATGATTATTATGCGTTCATTCATTTTGTATATCACACTTGAAGTTGAAGTTACCATCTATCTTGAGTAAACAAAATGGTTCATTTGATCAAATAGAGCTTTATACTTGAGCTAGAAAAGCTGTTGCGTTTGTTTGGAAATACAAGATCAAAATTAATAGAAACTCTGGGTTTGATCGATCAACGAAAAATTCCATCTTTAGAGACGCTTTCTTAAAAGAAATAAAAGAAAATAGAGTTAGAATATACTGTCGATGGTGAGGATCTGGAAAGAGAGCTTTTCTAGACTGCTAAGCAGGAAAGAGAACTAACATTCCACTATTAGGAACTTGAAGTATTGCCGAAAACAGATGTGCCGCTTTTTCTAATGCAGCGAAAATGCATTTACACAGATTCTTATGAGAGCTGACATATTCCAGGCTCTGCATGCAGCCTTTGCTGAACGATATCTCTATTTCTAAATTCGCTGCATGGGAAAAAGCTGCACATCTGTTTTGGGCTTAATTTCGCTGCATGGGAAAAAGCTGCACATCTGTTTTCGGTTTTAGAATAAACTGTCGATGCTTAGGATCTGGAAAGAGAGCTTTTCTAGACTGCTTAGCAGGAAAGAGAACTAACATTCCACTATTAGGTGGGACACTCCATTGAACTTGGACTATGATGGTAAAAATGTCCATAATCTCCAACGCGATATGCATACTTTTTTCTACGACGGCGGTGACGCGACGTTGAGATCCATGCAGGATCCATCAAGTGGTCATACTGAATGGTACCTGTAACACAAGCAGCATGTTGGTCATCGGTTTGGTTGGAGGTGGGTATCTGTCCAGGGTATAGATGAGTATTCTGGTAAATATGACGGCTGTGTCGCCTTTCCTTATTACTCCCAACTCAAATAGTTATGTTGCACGCTTTGCTTATACCAGACAACTTTCCAACAGCGTGGCAGAAGTGAAGGCAATTTCGCCAACCTGAAGAAATAATTGGCGTTCATTCCTCATCGTTCCGTTGCTGTATTATACTTAAGGGCTTTTTGTTGATGGGTCAAATACATCCATTTAAAACATCAATTATTTGTGCATCAATCACAACAGCTCGCTCGGTATACTTAATAACTAAGTCCTGGTTTTTGTGGGACTTCTTCAGTAGGAATGATTGATTTCCCAAGTGTCTGGAAACTCTTTCAGTGAACTCCACGCCATATAAAGTTGATATTACTTTTGTGTCAATCGATTCGGCTTGCATGAGTTCGAGAGCATTGTTGGATCACATGATTAAGAGTTTCCTGCTCTGCACGTTCCGTCCTGGACCCATGTTCTGTAACTCTCACATCAAAAAAATCAGTCGAGAAACGCTGAAAAATGGAACAAAACTCATGTATTTTGTTTCAGTTTCCATCGTTTCTCGACCGATTTTATGCATATGCGAGAAGTTACAGAACATGGGCCCTGGTTAGCGCGGCCTCTAGTTGTCTTAAACTTCGTAGGTGAATGAAGTATCTACCCATGAGCATCTTTGTAATCTCACGAATCCATCAGTGATGGAACTGTTTACACAACTATTAGAGTCCCTAATACCACAACCATCCATCTTGGAGTGGAGTTTATTTGACCAAAAGGTCGCAAGCTCCATAGTCGTCCGGATTTTATATGGAGTCTTCTGGCAGCAGGATCGATATCTTTTGCAATGCAGGTATATATCCCAACTTCATCGAGGTTTGGTAACATATTGGTTCATCGACTGAACTTTACCTATTAGAGGGTTCGCCTTGGCCGACTACCGCATGGAAATAAGCTGTAGGTGTGTTATTTGGCAAGTCTAACCATTTCCTAGCTTCAAACGTATGTAATAGGCCCGATCTGTGCATTCCCCAATGTAAGTCTGTGGTAATGTTGGGGGATCCGAACTGTTCGAAAAATATGCAGCTGCTGCTGAGTTTTTAAAGGTGCTCCAGAAACGCGCTGCATTATCGGAAAAAGTTCTCGATCTGACACTTGCTATCGAGACCTATAGGTATTTTAACTTGTCAGTCCATCTCAAAACAGACAACTTCTGGGCGTTCAACTTGAAAATTCTATGTTCCACAACCACAACTGTGTTCTCCTGCCTCCGCTGCCCTTTGATAATAATAGTATACTGCATTAAGTAGCGGTTATATGCATATATGCAGGGTGAAAAGAATTTGAGACAAAGGGTCACTTTGTTTCACTCCGCTTCTGGGTCTGCAGTTAGAAAGTTCTTGTGTAGCTCAATATTCAAGAAACGGACACTCTGGTTACAGAGTTTATCTTTTCTCGCCAGCATCTTAATTTCTTCCTCAGACGAGCGTGATTTGATGTGGATTTGCAGTTCATTATCGCCAAATTCTTTGGGATGGGCTCTCCGTTTATGAACTCTAAGAACAATCAGAGTCGTAAAACTTCTCGAACAAAAAAAAAAAACAATCGTGTGATAATGGATAGAGGGGGTGGGGAGGGGGGGGGGGGTTACTGATTGTTTGTGTTTGGACCAGCACGTTAAAAACCAAAGAGGCTGGTAACCCCATGGGTCCGCTTTCGTCTTATCTTTTAGTCGTCCACGGTTAGAAGAGTGTATTTATTATACTAAATACGTCTCTTTTTAGTCGGTAATATCCAGCGGTCGCAACGATTAGGCTGATACGACATGCAACTTCGATCTCATTCATAAGTCTTATGTGGCTCGAAGACACATGAGGTCCGTTCATATCATGTACAACCTTTGCTTAAGTTCAGGAATGCTAAGGCTCCCAAACTAAATAAAATAAATAAATTTGGTGGCACAAACGGCTCATTGAAAACCAGGGCCTAGTGACTTACAACTCTCAACCATTCCTGTGTGCGTGTCTGCAGGAATGGAGGGCACCTACAGTTTATTGCCGAATCCGAACGGCTAAGGTGAGTGGCACTTTTCTATGACAAGAGGTACTCTTGGAGGATTTGTCACTTCTTCGCAAGAGGAAGTAGTCCGAAAAAAACTTAAGGTGGAAGGGGCTGGCTGGTATTGAACCCCAGACTTCTGTCATGACAGTCCAACGCACTAACTATTACGCCACGGGCTACTACGGTTCCAAAACATCAAAACTAATTATCCGTAATTATGGAAGAGAGTCATAGTTACTCCCGTCAAAGCTAGTTACTCCTACAAACCTGATCGTGCGGATGATCTACCAGCCGAACCTTACCTTTTGTAAATAATCCCTTGCTTAATGTATTTAGGCCAGCCAAGATCTTTGATGGTTCAAATCTTTGTCTAAGTAATTAATATTGCCAATAGATCCTCAACAGATAAAAATAATATTCTAGACTTTCTAATTTCTTCCTCAGAACCTTACCATCAAAGATATATGCCGACCACCACCGCAATTGATAAAACTTTTTGCACAATCAATTGATTGTTTCCATATATAAAACCCTGTGTCCATTCTTACATCATAAGAAACCTCCGAGAGCCCTTTCTTTCTATACCTTGATGGCAATCTTCAATGGCAAACCGCAAATTACTTCTCAAGCACGTCACCAAAAAGTCATCGACCAACACGTTGTCGGTCGTCCATCCGACAAACCAAACGACTATTAATTTGAATATACTATACCTAGTTCGAATCAATCTGTCTTGTGGTCAAGCCCACTGACTTTGGGTCATTGGTGTTATTGTTTCGCATTATCACCATCACCATACACTGACCACATCCATCATCCCCAGTGCTAAAAATCATGAAAAGGAAATGACAACACTTTCCCATCGACCATTAAATATTGCGGACCATCAAAGACCATTAAAGAGTAGCGAAATGGCATCCTTTTTTTGTGGTTCCCGGTTTTGATTTTCTTTGGACTGGCCACCATGCTGGTTGCAGCATATTACAATCTCCAGTATTTGATGTGTGCATCCTTTTTTTTTTTGTGTTTGGCCTAACCAAAGTTGCTAATAAAAATTAATGATGTTTCTGCTCATTCCTTAAAAAAAATTATGGGTGCATATATAAAATGTTCCGGACGTTATGGCTATTTGTGGTCAATTCTTGTCAGAGGGTAAATGCATTTTTGTTTGAGGAATTTTAATATTCACCACAAACTTGCTGTATTATAGAACCTTTGCATGCACCTGAAGGGAAAATTGATTTTCATGCTTTGGTATACAGAAGAATATGATAACAATAGAATGCAAGTTCAGCAAGGTTTATTGTTGCACATTCAATAGAATAGATAGCTCATCATATTTTCAAAGAAATTATATCAGTCAAGTTCTAATATCAAACTTAAAATTCTGCAATCATCGCTAGCTAGTCAACTTTCACACTCTTCCCTTTTTAACTAAACTGAAAAAATGTATCTTAAGCTGATCATATATGATAGAGCCATTTGGCTCGGTGCCAATTGGACTGGTGGATTTATAACTTGCTGAAAATTCAAATGGCTTGGCTCAATCGTGAATGGTCAGTTTGAGATTATGTTTTTAATTCCTCAACAGGTCAACAGTTTTCAGGTAGACGAAAATGTTTGCACGAATGTTTTCGAACTCAGGCAGGCAGTCGATCATCTCGAATAATCTGACCGTTCAATGTATAGCCCCAAGAAATTACTCTATTCTGAAAAGTCAACGAATATTGGAAATATGCAACTTCACATTTCTTTGGTTAGTACATGAAGTGTATGAGTCTGGAATCGATGCTAACATATGTATGTATCTTAAAAGTCATTTCTATGTTATGAAATGCTGACAGCATCAATTCTTTAAGGTGAATCACTCCACAAAAACCTGGCTTAACAAATTAAGATTGGCGCATTAGACCCTGTTGTATTATGACATGATGAATAGTTGACGAATTTAAAACTGCTTTGAAAATCCAATATACCGTCTTGATTTTTCATTTTTACTTGCGGTATAGGGCAAGTTTAGGATTCATGCAAAAAATCGAACTCGAGATAACAATCGAACTTGACATTACGATGATAGTGGGTCCCACAGGTGCGTCTCTCTGTCTGTATGTCTGTCTACGGCCTACAGTCTAAACCAATTAAGCTATTTTCTTCAAACTTCGAGCATAAGATTTTTGGAAAATTACTGGTACTTACCACATAACTGTTTTGAAAAAAAGTTATTTATTTATTTTTTTTTTATTTTTGTGTGTACTAGTTGTGGTTTGGTCTACGTTTTGGTGAAATTCTTTTTACCAAAAACCGTTATTAAGGGTAGGTATACTTGCCATAGAACCGATTTTTTGATTTTGTATTTTCTCGTTAACCGCTCAACCGATTTTGATCAAAATTTTTACTTAGGGGTCCTATCAAGTAAGAATAATATTGCATTTTTTTTTTTTTAATTTAAATATTTGAAATTATGGTTTTAGTTGTATATTATTATATTTTTAAAAATGACATACCAAGTTTTTTTTTCAAAAAAAATTAAAGAAATTTTATATACAAAAATTTTTTTTTTTAAGAAAACCGTTCCAACGATTTTTAAATTTTGTTCTGCATAAATTCAAATTTTTTCTGCATAAATTCAAATTTTTTTCAAGAATTGAGATGGCGTTCTTCATTCTGAGATTAAAACATTTTAAGTACTTGTTTTATCAATTTAAAGAACGAATTTCATGCTTTTTTTTCCATATTCAAATTTCCATTCTTAAATTTATTAAATGGATAAATACAGAAATATATAAAATTATTAATTATTATTTATTTTATGTTTTATATTACATTCATGCTTTAAAATTCGAAGAAACTTTTACTATAAGAGCAAGTTCGTGTGACCCAGTCGTGCATTTTTTTAAATTTCTTATATAATTTTTTTATATTCTGTTTTTTTTTTTTTGTAATTTTAAATATTAATATTGTTACCTCAGAACCTAAAAGCGAACGAATCCTTGGATTATTCTAAAAAATAATTTGTATGGGAAAAAATATTATATAACCCCCCCCCCCCCCCCTGAGGCCCCTTAATTACGCCAAATTAAAAAAAAAATACAATTTTTTTGAAAGATGTTAAACTCTCAATAATGTTTCCTTAATAAACTTGATTTAAACAAATAAAAGAATGGAATAATATAGTTCCCAAAAAACTAAAGCATATTATCATATTGTGCTTTGGTTGATTTAAAACAATTTTATTCCCATTTTAAGTAAGTTTTTCAGAAATTGCCACCCATAAAATTTTTTTCTACAAATGATCCTCCAAGTTATACGTAGATTACTAAAGTCGAACACTGTTTTCGATGTCTCTTAATGTATTACATGTGTGGTCGCTTAGAGATGTATCACATATCTTAGGAAATCAGTACTCCGTGTGTCGCAAAGAAGAAGTCAGTTCAGGTTTTATTTGCCCTTTTTTAAGTAAGCCTTTGACACAACTTTGCCTAGCAATAGCGTACGTGTCGAATTAATATCTGTAAAAAAATCCCGCTGACCATTTTCTTTAAAACCGCTCAATCTACAATTCTTTCAATATATTACCATCTTTTCAGCGCTTTAAATTCATCATTTCATCCAAAAACATCATATTAAAAAACTTAATTGGACCTATATTAATTTTTGACCTTAATAATATAGAATTTTAAATCTCACAAACCAAAGCTTGTCCGTATACTAGGTGTGTTTGTATTTATTTTTTTCTTAAATTAAAATCTACAAATCCTCGCTCCTTTAAACTTCTTCACTAATTTCCAACAATTTTGAACTCAAATTTGATATTCCTGAGACGCTATGATGACAATCATTAAAATCAAATAATTCCTTTTTCAATATTTTGTTTTCGTTAAATGATTTTGCCTTCTAAGAAGTGTCATGAGACAAAACACACAGGATGCACGCAATACCGCCCGAAACTTGTCATCCATAATAATTCAAGGCAAAAGGAACTTCAGCTGAAGAATACAAAAATTGTAATTCAATCCAGATATGCTCGTAAACAACATTAAAAAAAAAAAAAACTACCTATGCATTCCTCAGTCATCAGAATTCTAATTGCGTCATATCAATCAAAATATAATCCTTTACCGATGACGTGCGTTGCCGTGTTGCGTACCTTCTTCCCTCCCCTTTCCCCCCCGAACTAAAGACAATGAACAACTTTTCCCCATCACGTTGTTTTGTATCCGTGATATGAGTTCCACTTAAATCCTTTTTAGGAAAGATTTTGTTCGAACTGTTGGGAAGAAAACACATTATTCCCATAGAATCATATGAAACAATGTACAACAGGTGATTGACGTCTTCTAGAAAATGTTGCTGGAGGCGAGACGAAGTGGGGTAGATGGAAAAGCCAAACAAAAGACCATCTCCATCCCCAGCCATAAACAAAATACCAAACAAAGAAAAACCATGATAAAGGAAACCGAACGCTTTCCGATGCGTTTACAGACAGACAGGTTTTTCCAATCCCAATGCAAGTTGTTTGTATCCACAGCTGGAGCGAGCTCTGTGTCGATAATACGATCGGCGGCGTGGTGCGGCGCAGTGCGGCTCGGCGACGTGGATGGGCGTCAATTTTATCACGATTCTTAAAAACACGCACCTGATCTTAATGGATCTTTGGGGCTACGGAGTGCATCTGGATGCAGCTTCACCACGTCGCATTTATCAGTGAAATCGTGACGATGCCTTTTAATGGTTGTCTAATGTCTATGTCTATCTCTATGTCTATTGACTTGAACTTGAAGTTGGAAGTTGGAGCATAGTCGCCAAATGAGAGAAGGGCCGGAGGAAGAGACGGAAAACATGTTTATTTTTTTTTTCTATTCGTTTTCTAGCGTTTTCCCTTTTTTCAATGCAACTTGTTATTATCTCTCCTTCCCCCCCCCCCCAAATGGACTTTGGGAAAAGAATCTTAATGACGATCATGTCGATGAAAATGAAACAGCGTCTGCCGTCTTCAATAATCTCTTAAAAGGTAAAAGAAAATAAAGCCAAGAACAAACACAAACAGGAAGGAAGAAGAGCAAGTTTAGATAAAAAAAAATGTTGGGAAAAAAATTGTAACGACTTTTTGAATATATTTGAAATGCTGCAGAAATTCTTTTTGATTGTTAAACCTCATTGTCGAGGCTTTACAGAACACCCCAAAGAGCTAGATGACACTAATTCTTAAAAGGAAACGCATAAGTTTGCAAGGGCAAGGCGCTCACTGAAGTGGTGACGAAGTGGAGTGGTAGTGGCGCGGTGAATAATTAGAAGGTGGAATTGGCAAAACCTATGTAATTAAATGAAGACACGCTCATCAAAGTGGAGTGGCGTTGGCATGATATTTTTCCGGTGGTGTGGTGCCATTTCGCTGCCATACCTCGAACATGTTTAATTTTTAAGTGGCAAGTGAGTGGTGACGAAGTGGATTTGTGTACTGCTTCCCTTTACTTATAGACCGAGAGCTAGTAATCTTAGTTGTCCACCGCAGTGCGCGTTAAATCACTTCGACGCCACTCCATCGCCAAGCCACTTGTCCACCAGGCACCACTTCCCTACACTCGCTACTCCTTTACCAAACTCCATTTCGTCAACACTTTAGTGAGCGCCTTGCCTTAGCATGAAAATGATTTCATTCAATTCTTAAATCATGATTCTTATCAAAAAAATCCGAGTTTGATTTAAGATTTTGAACATACATAGTATAGTATAGCACCACAAAGACAGCTTAATTTGGTATTGAGTTTGGCAATCTGAATAATCGTTGCCTTGTTATAAGTGTTTCAAACTGCTGATATTTTAAAATTATCTTTTAAAATTAATAATGAAGTTTATGTCATGCTTGTGTTTATAGGCTTCATATGTTTAATGTGTCCGTTTTTCTAGAAGAATGATTTCGTCTCCACGTATTAAGATTTATTAGCTTTGCATGGCTTGGACTCATTTAGTAATGAGGCTACCAGAACTAAATCGGGAAAGTGTCTGGATCACCAAATCACCACCAAAAATCCAATTGATAAAATAATAATAGAATGCGCAACTTTTATCGCGGTTTTCGACTGCTTAGTGTGACTCAAAACGTCTGTCAGTAAAAGTTTCTTGGTCAGGGAGTTCAAACCTTTAATTAGACACCCTTTTGGGGAGGTTACCACCAATATCCAACCAATAAAACAATAATAACATGCGCGAATTTTATGGCGGTTTTCAACATGTCCACATAATTCAAAACGTCTGTCACCTACATTTTCTTCTTAAGGGAGTTAAAACCTTTAACTTGAGTAACATTTGAAGAGATAACCACTAAAATCCAATTTAAAAACAATAAATAACGGCCGCGACTTATTTAGCGGCTACCATCCGTTTATCACCACTTACGCGTCTGTCGTTTAAATTTTAATTTTTTTGAGGTCAGGACCTTTCAATTAAGATACATTTTAAGTGGTTTCCCGCAAAAGCCCATTAAATAGTCGTACACTGAAAAAATCCGCGATTTTTATCGCGCTTTCCAGCTGTTGGATAAAGCTGAAAGTTGGTTTTTTTTTTCACATGTTTATACTCTTGGCAGTCAAGAGCCTCAGATTGCGATTTATTTAGGTGTGTAACATGAGTTATCTAGAATTTCGTAAAAAAAGCCGCGATTTTAATCGTGTCTGTCGCGAGTTTGCGTCCACCTACAAGTCTGTCATGGGTATATTCGCACTCGGGAAGTCGAGAGCTTTCCAATGACACCAATTTTAAGTGGTTTCCCAAAAAGTAAAAAAGCGCCAAAAAAACGCATTTTCAGCGACGTCTGTCGCGGGTTTTGCGGCCACCTAGACGTCTGTCATTTGCATATTCGCACTCAGGGAGTCGGGAGCTTTCGAATGACACCAATTTTAAGTGGTTTCCCAAAAAGTAAAAAACGCCAAAAAAAAATTCATTTTCGGCGGCGTCTGTCGAGGGTTTTGCGGCCACCTACACGTCTGTCGAAACCATTTTTGTAATCAGCGAGTCCGTGGCGTCGGGATGCGATGCATTTTAAGTGGTGTCCCCCTCACTATTTCTATTTTCAGAAAAGTTGTACTTTTGATGCACTTTTTCGAGGAAACGCGGCCACTACGTGCAGACAGACTTTCGTATTCGTTATCACCTTCTCTAGGACTAGTTGTAACATTATTACCATTTGGTTTCTTTTCACGCAGAAAATCCGTCGCCAGCTCTTAGACTATACATTAAAACTCTAAATAACCATATATTATCGTAGTATGCCCTAAAATTTTATCCCAAAAAATCTAAGAAAAGGCTTAACCCTTTACATTTTTATTAAAAAAAAATTTAGAAAAAAATGGATTCAGAATAAAGTGTCGTACAAATCCAGTAAATGTGCATATTAAAAAAAAAAAATAAGGAAAATTTCAACTTGTAGAAAAAGTTATTTTAGTAATAGATTCAATGCTGTCAAAGGTAATATAAGGCATGAATGGCAGTTAGTCAATAACATTCTTAAGCAAACAGCAACTATTCAAAGACCTACAGGTATAGTTTCATCAGATGGTTTGATAACTGATAATCTGGGGATTTCTAACCTTTTTAACAATTATTTCACCATTATTTTTTATTTCCTTCTTACACTGACTGTGGTTCTAGTTTTAATCCTGGTGAATCTGTCCAGAAACATAGCTTCTCATTTCTACCGATAACTGGAATAGAACTCCTAAAAACGATTGGCACTTTGAGAAATTCTAATTCTTGTGGATTCGATGGCTTGTCAAATCATTTACTGAAAAATATTGGTTACTTTTTAGTTGATATTTTGGTACATATTTGTGTTTCCAGATGCTCTGAAATGTGCGAATATTTTGCCTCTATTTAAAAAGGGCTCTCCTAAAGATTTAAGTAATTACATAGACCCTTTTCTCTTCTTTCATCAATAAGTAAGATATTTAAAAATGTTATTAAAAACAGGATGATGAGTTTATTTTAGTCCTGTTTAATTTGGGTTTTGAAAAATGTATATCTACAGAGAAGATGCTCTTTTACAATTTTGCTCTCAAATTTTCTTCAACTTTGATAAAAAAAAAAATAAAAAAAATCACAGCTGGATTGTTTGTAGATAGCCTTTGACATGGAAAATCATGTTATATTGCTTAGGAATATAGAAAAAACTAGTTTTCGAGACTTTGTTTAAGAGTGGTTTAAGTCCTACCTAAGTAACACATCGCAAAGAGTTAAGATTGATATCAGAAGCGAAGAAAAATTATTTAATACTAGCAGGGCCGTGCTCGCCTTGCTTCGCTGTTTGAATAACTTTATGGTTTTAAAATACTTTTGTATTTGTTTTTTGATATTTTTATATTTGAATATCTGACATTTCAAACAATTTATCAGTTTTTTTTTTTCATATTTTAGCTATTTTTTGGTAAACTGTTGTAGATTTTGAAAATAAATGTAGCCTATGTCCATCCTCATGTTCAAAGTTGTCGTTCTACCAATTCTCATTATAATCAATTCGTTATTTTCAAAGATTAAGAGGAACAAACAAACAGACAAACAAACTTTCACATTTATAATATTGGGGTACCTCAAGCGTCTGTATTGGGACCAATACTCTTTTTGATCTATATCGATTCCTTACTAAGATTACCTTTAAAAGGATTGCTGTCAGCATTTGCGGATGATGTGGGTTTTGTGTTTGAATCAGAAAGTACATTGGATCTCATCTCAGATATAAATTACGGTCTTCATTTAATAAGAATTTGTAGAGCATAAATTGGTGATCAGTTCAAAAACTAAGGGGCTTATTACGAGAGTCTATTCGACAAAAGTCTATTCGACTTTTTTCGATTCTATTAAGCTCTGAATTAGTATCGCCTAATTCAGTAGACTTATTGAAATAGAATCGACTTTCTAAAATAGAAAAATAAAAGCTCTCGGCTAGAGCTTTCAATTGAAGTGTTAAATATACGTTAATTTCCTAGGAATGGTACAAAAGAATATTTGGTTTAACGAATCTTTGACTATCTTGGTATTCTGTTCTATGAAAAAGAATCAGTTTTATCTGGTTCGGTTTATTGAAAGAGGAATTAGAGGATTTAAGACGCGTTGAAATTTTGCAAACACTTCGGTTCAGACGAAATTTAAGAGTGCACTCCGATCCTCTAAACATGGATGATAATATGTATGTACATAAGTATTTTTCTATTAAGATTCATTTTTCTTTAATAGGTTTAAAATGAATTTTAGATTAACAAATGAAGTATTCCTTAATCTTTTGCAAGAAATAGAGCCAAAACTAAGAAATAGCGAAAGAAGTTCTTCAATTCCCAATGCTTTAAAATTGGCTTGTCTATTGAGATTCTGTGCTCAGGGAAGTTACCAAAATTGTGTTGGAAATGACTTTAACGTTTCTCTTGGCCAGTCAACAGTATCTCTTATTCTCTTATTTTGAGTGAGCATGCTCTTTCAAAAGCTTAAGGCGAGAACTGACTGCGTTAAGAGACTTGGCCCCACTGTTCTGATTCGAATTGGGTTTTGCTTTTTCCGTTTCTAAACTTGGATTAGGAGTGTTTAGAGACTTAACTCCACTATTCTTACTTGAATCGGTTTTTGTTTGTCCCGTTTCTGAACATGTAGGACTGGTTAATAGACAGTTACCTAAAGAATTAAGTTCCGATGTAAACTTCTTCCATAACTCATCTGCCTCCTGTTTTTTAGAAATCCCCCTCGCCACAAGAGGATTTTTCTCCATGAGAGTGACCAATTTTCGACTTGGTGCTTATTGGAATATTGTTTCCTTTTTTAAATGGATTAAAATACGATATAATTAAATAAATTTAAAATTACTTACTTATTGCTATCCATTTTATTTTAATTTATTCTCCTGTCGATCACAAACTTTTGATAGAAAAAAAATTTCTATCAAGTAGAAAAAAATCTATTCAAATAGAAATTCGCAATACCGACAGTAAAATTTAAGTCTATTCGACTTTAATTCTATTCTGAATAGACACTTGCAATAAGCCCCTAAGATTATGTTTTACAACTTGGGGGGGAATAGACTTCGTCGGTGCTGAATCACATTTCCATACAATTGATTGTACAAGATTTGAATTGTCTTCCTGCATGTGCAGTTCTAGTTTGTTCAAATGTTCTTTTCATAGTTGCCTGCCCTAAGCTATACCGAAAAATGTTTCCAAATTGAATATGTCAACGAGTTTAAATACTTGGAACTCATTATTGACGGCTGGATGAATTTTGATCGCTCACACGGATAATATGAGAAAATATTTGCGCTCCACCCTCCGTAATTTCTACTTTTTGAAGAATTCTGTCTCTTCTAAACTACTGATGAAGATCTATTATGGCATTTTTCATTCCAGGTTACGATACGGGATTGCTTGCTGGGATGGTGTTTACTTAAACAAAATTCAACCTCTTTTATCTCTTCAAAAACGAACTCTAAAATTAATTTGCAAAAAAACATCTTTTATGTCCTAGTTTTCCACTATGCAAAGATTTGTAAGTCCTACCAGTCTGCCTCTTGTACTGCTACAAAGTCCTAAAATTTTTTTTAGAAGGTCAGGTAATCTCAATTTTAGACCCATAGACGATTTATGGTTTGCGTGGTAACTCATTAAACCTAGTTTCTGTACCCAGGTTTCGTACAACCGCGTTCTGTAACTTTTATAATATTGCTTCCATTTTTTATCAGAGCACAAACAAATTCTCTTGCTTTTCCTAAATTACTGAAAACTTGGCTTTTTGATATTGATTTTAATTATACAAAATCTCTGCTCAATGTTCTTTGATATTTTGATTCTTTGCTTTAACTATAGTTTTTTTTTATTTTTAACTTATCCTTTTTGAGATAAATGTATCTAGAGTTAATTTTAAAAGGGTCACCTCAACCATTGATTTCATTTAATTTAAGAATTTTAATTTTATAGCCTTGAAGTGGCATTATCACTATTTTTTTTATGAAATACTTATGTCACTATTATTTCACTAAAATTGCTATTATGTATCTTGAAATATTGTTAATTATTGTAATTGATTTAATGAAATAATAAAAAATATTAATAACTAACTAACTCTTCAAGGGATAAGTATTTAAAACCTTGAGCATCATAGCATTATGCATGTTGGCTGGAAAATGCGATATTTGAACGCCATCAGATCAAGTTTATGATTTGAGAAGAACTTCGCCCACATTTAAGGCTTTAAGCTAGTTTGGCATCATTGCTTTTCTCTTCAGCGTGTTTGGTTAAGTTCAGTGTATGTACTCCTATATGCTTAAATTCTTTCACATCTTCAATAGGCACATTATTAAGAGACTAATTATTCTTTTCTGGTAGTATCCTTTCATTGACGGTGACGGGCTTCAAATATCATGATCAAGATTTTTCTGGTATTAACATATTCATTTATCACTTAAGGGCAAAGGGGTTTTCGGCTAAAAATACGCAGATTAATCCTCCCGGATGTACCTCTTTAATATCGTCAAACAATGCAAAAAGTATTGGGCTTAAAACACAGCCTTGTGGAACACTTGATGTCGTTTCGAAAAATTATGGTGTTACTGAAATGATTAAACTATAACAAATCAATTTAAATCATGGAAAATTAACTCCAGCGTATAGGGTGAGCTTTATAAAATGTTTGGTTAGTGTTACCAAAGAAAACTCTCAGCATCCATTCTAAGGTACACAATAACAATCTTGGAGATTATATATAGGATTGTACCTTTATGGTTACATGTACATATATGTAGCAAAGTACCTATATCAAATGAATACATAACAAACAAACAAACAAAAAAAAAACATCATTTCTTGATCACGTTTCTCGGATTCTGTATTTGTTTCTTTTGTTTCCCATTTTCGAGCTCCAAAAGGGCTTGACTCCAACTCTAACTCAAGCTCCCCATCATCATGATACCCATTAAGGGAACATCTTTCTATGTTATAGGTAGATATATATTTATTGTATATTTTGTTTTTTTTTAAGTTATCCCATTCAATTCAAGCCGGACAAATGCCGGTCTTTGTTGTTACTGCAGGCCACCTTTAGACATACATATCAACCTCTAACGTACAAAAAGTTCATTAACCCGATAACATTGTGGAAAAGTCGTTAGAGAAACGTCGACAAAGGCGAATAAGACGCTTGCCGCTCCCGCGTTTTTCCTTTTTATCAAACCAACAGGTTAGATGCAGGAGAAGGTTCCTCTCCTCCACTGCGATGGATGGTGGCGCGTTGGGAAGAGGAGTTGGTGTTATGTTTGTTGTCTGTTTGTTGGTTCTTTAGTTTATTGATAAATAGCTGGGGCAAAAGATGTAACCTGTTTCATACTTTAGTGCTGCATGCCACAAAATGTTACTTATGTTCTATCTAAATGCATCACTGGCCGCCGCCATCGCCATCGCCATCCCCCGGCCGCTCAGAAAAGTGAATAATTTTGTTAGAAACAAATTTTGTCATCAGAGATTAGAATGGAATGCGCGAAATATGTTCTGCTCCGCTTTGAAAAAAATAATAACTCGAAGAAGGTTCAAATAAGCGTTGCGTAGGCTGGATGTATGGAGAGTAGGTTATGTTGACATGAATTCTTTGTTTGCATTAAGTCAACATAACTAGAGGTGCATGAACTTTCTGGTGCATGAGTAATGTTATTTGAAATAAAAAGGTTGAGGTTGAAGATATAAAATGTATTAAAATTGTGATGTTTTTTTTGTCTATAGCTGAGGTAGTTCAGCGGGTCCAGGGTCAGACCGAAGAAAGCAAGAAAACTCGGTTTGATTTTGAAGAGTTCGGAACTCCTGTCGATCGTAGTTTTATTCGAACTTTACAATCTTACAAACTAACTTTACTTAAAATAATATAACACGGTATTTCATATAATATACTTCATATATTTGGGATGGAGTCCCCGGCCTTAGTCGAAACTAAAGGCTCAAATACGTAGAACGGGATAGAGTCCCCGGCCTGTAGGCACAAATACGTAGATCGGGATAGAGTCCCCGGCCTGAAGGCACAAATGAGTAGAACGGGATAGAGTCCCCGGCCTAAGTCGAAACTAAAGGCACAAATAAGTAGAATGGGATAGAGTCCCCGACCTCAGTCGAAACTGTAGGCACAAATGCTACAATGGGATAGAGTCCCCGGCCTCAGTCGAAACTGTAGGCACAAATTAAATTTCACTCACAGCTCGAAAGCCGAAAACAGGCGAAACTCCTATCTAATCTAGTGCACCACGCACTCAGCAGTGTGTTTCTTGGTACTTCTCCTTTCGTACTCGAGAATGGTACGCACAACACTGGTAAAGGCAGAAGCCGAATTCCCATACAAATTGCACATTTACTTATCATATTCGTGGGAAGGAGTAAATGTGAATTTTTAAAAGTGTAGAAAAACTCGTCCACAGTAGTAGTCGTGGCGTGATGGTTAGTGCGATGGACTGTCATGCCGGAGGTCTAAGGTTCGATCCCCAGCCTCGCCACCTATTTATTTAAAAAAAGAAAAACGGCTACTGCCTCTTGCGAGGAATTGACAAATCCTCCAAGAGTATCTCCTGTCACAGAAAAGTGCCGCTCGTTAGCCGTTCGGATTCGGCAATAAACTGTAGGTCCCCTCCATTCCTGCAGACACGCACACAGGAATGGTTGAGAGTTGTAAGTCACTAGGCCCTAGTTCTTGATGAGCTGTTGTGCCATCAAATTTATTTATTTATAGAAAAACTCGTCCAACGTCACATCATATTGATGTGTTTATATATCTGGCTGATGACGGTGAACCGTATCCGGTGGCTGGCGGATGTTATTATTTGAATTTTAAAAATAATAATTGAGGTGAATTAAATCGTCGTTGAGCGCGATGTGTGGTGGTAGGTAGAATGATTATTTAGCGATGACGGAAAAAAGTGTGTAACTTCGTTACAAAATTGAGTAAAATAACATACGATGATTTTGTTTTTTTTTTTTTTATAAATAATACAAATTCTATACTACTGAAATAAATCAGCCAAGTAGAAGACTTAGCACTATTTAATTGGACTTGTTGAATTATTGATTCAAAAAAGCTTTTAACGGACTTTAGTCCATAAAAACTGGCGTTTCGTCCCGGCGTTCTCACTTGGACTTATCAGTTGACTAATGAGGGCCTTGTCAATACGCAATTTCTCTTAAGTTCAGTTCATTTTACATAGATTTCATGATGAATACTTAGTGTGAACTATATCCAACCAGATTAAAATTCCTAATCAGTCCAATTAAGTTCATTAAATAGTGCTAAGTCTTCTACTTGGCTGATTTATTTCAGTAGTATATAGAATTTGTAAATATTATTAAAAAAATCTTCGCATATAAACATTGCCACGCCACGGGCACTAGAAAAATCCCAGCTTTAGTCAAGTTTTTAAATCAGATTTTAAAGGCCGTTAAAATCTGTTTTGAATCAAATAAATAACATATCTGTAAAACGAGGCCAGAAAGACCTTAATGAAGGAATGGCAAGAACGGTTCATATTTAAAATCAATATACACAGAAGCCCTTAATTATACCTACATTAAAAACTGGTGAGAGGCTATTTTTGTCAATCATAAAAAGTGCTTCTTAGAAATAGAACGTAAGTTAATTATGTATGATCAATAGAATGACCAGAGCAGGCCTCAGGAGTCGATTAAAAGGTCAATTTTTAATCTAAAAATTCTCGGAATTATAGTTCATAACAGATATAATATCAGTGTGGATTCATCTTAGGCAAATAATGCCGCAGAAGATGGACGAATGTTGGGAATTTATAACCAGAGAACCAAACCCATTACAGAATTCGACATCCTTACCGGCATGACCATAAGGTTATAAATAAAATAAATTTGGTAGCACAAACAGCTCATGAAGAACCAGGGCCTAGTGACTTACAACTCTCAATCATTCCTGTGTGCGTGTGTGCAGGAATGGAGGGGACCTACAGTTTATTGCCGAATCCGAACGGCTGGTGACCGGCACTTTTCTATGACAAGAGATAATCTTGGAGGATTTGTCACTTCTTCGCAAGAGATAGTAGCTCCGAAAAAAACTTAAGGTGGAAGCAGCTGGTATTGAACTTTAGACCTCTGGCATGACAGTCCAACGCACTAACCATTGTGCCACGGGGTACTACATGACCATAAGGTTATTTCTAGTAAAAATAGCAGTGTTCCTTTCTAGACCAATCAATATTTGAAAAGGAAAAATTGATAATCAAGACGAAATGCTTTGAGATCGATCGAGCGAAACTATTTGTAAGTCGGAGTTCGGCTCTGTGCTATCAATCGCACTTGTAAGTTAAGGCTCGTTACCTAAGATTATGAGATCAAACTCATTTTTAAGCATATGACCCAGTAACTCTCAAATATTTTTCAAATTAACGTTGAATCAAACCGTGCATCCATAAGGCAATCATCGGTTAGATTAGGACTACACATGTAGTAAATCATCTTCATTCTGCTTTCTATCCGGGTGCTATAAAACAAACTTTTCGTCAAGGAAAAAGCTCCCTAGCCCTGGCCACAACATACCAAGGTTACTTTACTATACACACTTTAACTCGCCAATGGATGTTGGCTGAACCTTGTCGAAGTCACACTGCAAAAGAATTTGGATGAACTCGATGCAATCAGATCGTCAGCATACACAATTGCCTGTGAAAGATATAATATCGCTGGTGTAAATACTGAACAGAATCGAAGAGCTGATTGCTCCTTGCTGGAGAGCGTTTTTAATTTCAAAAACAGCGGTAGAAGTAACATCTCCACTTTTAAGAAAATACTTTTTACAATTGAGCCTGATAAGCTTTAGTAAGGCTAGGTAAGATGGGGTGATGATGCGGCAAGCTGCATTACCTCACTCGGATCTCCGAAGGTCTATTGTGCTCCTTTAGATAAAGGTAAAGTAAGTGGACTCTAAGGTTCGGGGCCTCTTTGAACCATTTGGAATTATAAATGAATTTCATGATGTTATTTAGTGCCAGAGACGACCCGTATCGCCCAAATCTTCGAGAGGGTTGCCTTTCTGGTTCTAGCTTTGACGGGGCATTCACAAAGAAAGTGGTTAGGAAATAATCAGCTTAAGGTCCTCTCACGCAGGGTCGAAAGCCTTCTCCAAATAATCTAGACAAGCAGCTGACACTGGTCAGAAATGAGCTTAGACGCGGTTGCATGCCTCGCTTTGAAACCGAACTATGTATCCGTTTTGATATTTTTACCCTCTGCCCATTTAAACAGAGCTTTATCAACAAGGTTGCTGTGGATGATTTAGTGGCGTGGTCGGGAATCCTTATAGTGCCAGATGAAAGTCAACCATATCCATTGAAGTAGCGCAAAATGGACGTGAGATAGTAGAACCGTGCCAGGAAATGGAGGCTTTGAGCCTTAATTAACTAGAAGTTTGAGAAATCAACATGGAAGAAGAAAGATGCTAGAGGCCTCGCTAACAAAGTATCGCGGATAATTCGCTTAAGATGCCGACGAGTTCAGAGCATCCAATATAGAAAAGTGCACGATAGAGCTTACAACGAACCTATTTATTCATCAAACCACCGCTATATGCCACTTCTTCAATCGCCTTCACTAAAACCAATCGATTGTTGAAGGCTGCTGAATTAGGTGCAGAAAACTATTCCTAAAACTCTGGATAAATCTGACGGAGCGGAAGAGTCAAGTGAGTTCGAGATTCTGCGGATGAAGTTGCAACGTGTTCGCAACAAAAGGAGCTCGTGAATCCTCAACGATATGACACACTCCAGAAGGCTAGAACATGGCAGTGACTGACTTAAAGCAATTTGGAAGCTGTAACGAAAATCGCTTTCATGGTATCAGGTGTGCCAGAAATGATCGCTTTGTTTAACCCCCCCTAAACGGCAGGGCTATCATCTAAGGCTTGAGTAGATAAAATCATAACCAACTACCGGGCCCAGAATCAAAAACAGAATAAAGATGTTGAAGAATTTGTTTTCGAGATGAAGGCAACGGCTATTACGAAGAGTTCGGGAAGGGTCTTTGAAAGCGTACATTATTCAAAGTCTTTATGATTCCAGGTGCTCAGAGACGTTTCTACAAATCCATGGTGCCATAACATTCAGCTCAGCTTAGACAACAACGAAAGGAGAACCGCGCGTCAAGTGCAACAATCAACTGACTGTGCCAAGCAGATTAACCCACTAACAGGTGATTATTCGGAATATATAAGAGGGCCTACGTAAATGAGGTGGAGATAGAATCATTCATCAACCTAGCAAGTTGAGTGCATTGACACTGCGCAAGTCCACAACAGACGAAAGAGGCATCCAATACAGGCAAAGTCAGCATAAATTTGAAGTAGTGCAATGTTTCCAACTACCTTATGAGAAAGAAGCTACTGCCGATAACAAAAAGATGGCTAAACTTTACTTCTTTATAAAAAAAAACAACACAAACATATATTTGCCAGTAAGACTTAGGGTCTTATAAATTAGGCAATGTTAGAAGGAATAGAAGGATAGGATAGATTTTTGTTGGCACAGTGGACTGAGAAATAAGGTTTTGATTATCTCATTAAATCCCAGGGGTGGCGTTCAGTTGAGGGAATATAGAAAAGAATGCTGCCTAGACTGGGGCTCGAACCCACACATCCAGGTTAGCAGTCAAGCACTACTTACACTGCGCAGGGGCCACCCCCAAGCTACTGCTGCTGAACAAGTCTATGGACTCACTACACTAGTACTCATAAAGTCGATACTTGCTGCTTAGTAAATAATAGTCGGACCTTTTAGCCGCGGCCTGGAATAAATTCTAACTGAGATTTGTTGGCCCCCGGTTGAGAAGAAGGGTCGATTTGGGTGACACCTCAGATAACTGAATTGCGTTCTAATTCGAAGCAAGTATGGGACAGATGGCGAGTCTGTGTTGGTAAAAGAAGCCACGACTTGACTGGTGGCATTCTTTTCTATACCGACCTTCAGTAGTAACTGAGTGCCACCCCTAGGATGTCATGAGGTAATAACTCCACCTTAGAAATCCACGGTTGTTACCCGTGTTATTCAGTTTGCATTAAAAAAAGGGCCCGAGAAACCCATGTGTTCCATAAATATTTATTACCATTACCTCCTAATATACCACACATAATTTGACATAATTTTTGTCATCTAAAAGGCTTAAAACATTTACCCAGACTCTTCTCATTTGTGTACTAAAAATATGTAAAACTCCCGAAACAATCTACCACACCCACCTTCTATATCATGAACTTGAAACTTTATGATCAGCTCCTAAATATCATTTTTTTTCAAAACAAATTCAACGTTAAACATGCTTCGATGTCGATATAATGCTGCCTGTCACTTCCACTGTAGGTACATATAGGTATGTCACACCAATGCACCACACCAATGCACCACATGGAATGTTTAAAAATAATGAATGAGTCGCGTAAAGTTCTTACCCTGTTTGCCCCGCCCCACTTGTAATGGCCATCATCCGGTGCCGGTATTTATCCTCTCTATACAATTACCATCAGCCATTTGATGCCAACGTGAAAATATTCAAATATCCTACCGGGCAAGGCGCGATAGAGTGCGAAGACGACTTGCTGACAAAGATTACACAATGATCAGCCCGGCCGGCGGCGGCTGCGCGGCGCACTGAACGTGTTCGGTTGTAAAAAATTATATTACCTTTTAAAATAGTCCAAGGAAGTTGTGTTAAAAATTGAGTTATGTTAAATCTAATTTAAACATGTCAGGTTCGAGAAAAATTAATCCAGATAGGTTAACAGAATTTTCTTGCCATCAGTACCAATTTCAATACAGGAGATGAGCTTTTCTTACATTTATGTAAACTAAAAACACAGTAACGGCTGGGAGTTGTTATTACTCCCAGGACCCTGGTTCCCCACGAGCTGTTGTTCAACCCAATTTATTTCGAGTTTTTAATTTAGCAATGTTCCAGAATTTTCTTGCCATCAGTACCAATTTCAATACAGGAGATGAGCTTTTCTTACATTTATGTAAACAACACAGTAACGACTGGGAGTTCTTATTACTCCCAGGACCCTGGTTCTCAACGAGCTGTTGTTCAACCCAATTTATTTCAAGTTTTTAATTTAGCAATGTTCCAAGTTTAATAAACCCTTTTGCCACCTTTTATAATCTGAATAAAGTCAAAAGGTCGCAAAAAATCTTCCATTTAAATTTAATTCAATACAGTCCACTAAAACAACAGCAAAAATAATTTTCTTTTATTTTTGTCGATTCTCTTCTAAAGTCAAAGCTCTTAACCCAACGGTACCTCCCAGACTATTAGCTACAATGTATCTCCGTGTGTTGGGACACAAAGAGTCAGTAAAGCCCTATAAGTGTATTTAGAGCCTGTAGAACGGGCTTTGCATATAGAACTGGCAGTTATTTTTTTTTTTTTTTCGATGTTTTTTTTTTTTAATATTCTCATCGCAGGTATCTGTAATTTCTGTCGTGTGTGCGCGTCCGTCGCCCGCCTTAATCTGATCGGGAATTCTTCACACGGAACCCCCTCTGACGACGCGATGGATCTCCAATGAACTGGGGATATAATCGTATACCCTTCTCATCTGACCCTTGTGTCCGACCGAAAGGGCTCGCTGTCAGTTATAGTTGGATTGTGGGATTTTTGCATTTTATCTATGTAAAGTATAATGGATAGATTTAGAAGTCGTATCTAATATCTCCTACGACATGGATATACGAATGGGTTAAACGACACGGCACGATGGATTTGAATTTGTGCCCACGCAAAAAGTATCTTATGATGGGCGAAAAGGTATAAGTATCTCATAGGTTTGTATAGTAGGAATATAAATATCTCTTCCGCAAATTAATTTCTCAAGAATTTAACTTTTCAGACCTATGCGGGTTCTCTAATGCCTCAATGCTGCCGCCAGCCGCTTATAAGCTGGGGCAGCCTATGGTTACATGTGTTTTATTACTGTGGAGTTACTTGTATGGGTGTTATGCATTTGTTTTTTACAAATGAATTAAAAGTTTTATGAAGAAGGAAACGTTATGGTATCGGGCAATTCAATTCTTGGAATCGGCGTTATTTAATATTGCGATAGACTTATTTCTTTATCGCTTAGCAGGTGAAGGTTTTTTTTATATGAAATGCAGTAGTTAACGGAAGTGAACATAATAAATTTTAAGGTGGAAGGTTAGCAATAAGATTTGAGAATGTTTTTTTTTTTTTTTTTTTTTTTCAAAACTTTCCTTTTTTATTTGTTTTAAATTTTTTTCTCAGAATTCTCAGGAATATTCCCTTTCAAAACCTTTTTTTTATTTCTTGGTGTTTTCTTGATGTTTTTGATTACGATAAAGGTCCGAAAAAAGGCAAAACAAAAATCAAAATATGTAATCACGATGGTTAGTTCGTTGTTAAATTCGTTGATAATTGTATGATAACACTAAAAAGAAACTCTTGAGGCTCTGGAGACTCTTCCTTTTTGAGATTGAGTGGTAACTGGTCGTTGAAGTATCTTCTCACTAGTTGGGGGTGGATAAGGGGCCAGCAGGGTATGACACCTTTGACCTTAATCAAGGAACCAGTCCCGCTAAACCATTTCATTTATATGGCAAATACTGCAAAAAAGTTGTTTCGAATATTCTGAACTTATTTCCGCTTTCTATTTCGAATGGAAGAATATTCTACCCGAGAGAATTGGGCTAATTGTGTATTTTCGTCACAGTTGAGTACCCACCATCGCCATGTCATCACGTTACAGGTCCATCGGAATAATGTTTGTATAATTTTGTGATAGTTTTTTCTTGAGGCTATTCCTGAAGAAAGCAAGGGTTAGTCAGTTACTATCAATCAATATTTTTTTTCATTAAAGGAAAGGGGCTTACCTACAATTCTTTATGAACTTAAGCCATTGCCTTGCTTGTTAGGTTTATGCCTATAAATTTGCTTATATTATTTTAGGAAAAGGTCCGGGAAAAACTTTTGCATAATTAGTTTTTCAAATTTCTGAAATTTTACATAAACTTTTAAATTTAAAGTAGCAGCCCGTGGCGTAATGGTTAGTGCGTTGACTCTGATGACAAAGGTCTGGGTTCAATACCAGCCGCTTCCACCTTAAGTTTTTTTCTGGGCTACTACCTCTTGCGAGGAAGTGACAAATCCTCCAAGAGTACCTCCTGTCACAGAAAAGTGCCACTCACCTTAGCCGTTCGGATTCGGCAATAAACTGTAGGTCCCCTCCATTCCTGCAGACACGCACACAGGAATGGTTGAGAGTTGTAAGTCACTAGGCCCTGGTTCTTCATGAGCCGTTGTGCCACCAAATTTATTTATTTTTTTTTTTTTAATTTAAAATTCCAGGAATCTAATTCAATTGCTCTGCCAATACGGTTTTAGAGTGGAAGGGGGTACCCCTTTTCAAAAAATTTTAAACAAAATTGTAGCCTAACATTTTATCTTTAATTATAGATCTTAAATTTGAAAATCGGATCATTAAAACGAAAGATATAATTAAAAAAAAAAACTTCACTTTGAAAATTTCCACAATTTTGCACCTAACGGACATTTCTCTACTGGTAGCCTACCGAGAGCAATGAACCAAACACATTTTTTCTATGCAGTTTTTTTCGATTTCTCGATTAAATTCAAATTCAGATTGTGAGGCTTGTGTTGCACGTAAAATAGACATTCGGAATAAAAAAAAAAAAAAAAAAAAAACAAATTAAATCATGCATGCATTGATAAATATGAGCTCATAGAACAAGAGTTTTAATATTGCCGTTATCTCAGCTCAACGGCACTTTACCAACTCAATTTTTTTAATTTAATTTTAGATACATTATTTCTATTATATGTAAAAATTTCAACAATATACAGGGTGTCAGGTAAAGAGTGGATAACCCTGAAACGGCGTATATCCGACTTTATGACTGCTCCAAAAATGGAAATAAAAAGGGGCTATCTCAAATGTTACTCAAAATATGTGCATTTTTTGATTCAGTGTATTTTTTTTGTACCTACTTGACGTTTTTGAATACCACGACTTTAAATAGATGAATTCCATCGATTTTATTTGGCAGCAATTTTCTACACTATTGGTGCCAAAGCATAAGCGGTAGAAAATTTTAATACCTCATGGACTTTTTTTATTAAAAAAATTTAAATTTGTTTTTAATTCCAAAAATTAAGAAATTAAAAAAAATTAAAAAGTTTAAGCATCTCTGGTATAAAAAAATCGTATGGAAACCCAGTGCAAACTTTTTAAAGAATTTGCGCAACAAAACTAGATTTCAGAATGGTATAGTTTTTTACACCGCATTCACCCATCAACACCTGCTAAAAAAGGAACCTCAACCTACTTGAACTAATTGCTCCAACACCATATCCGTAACCCACTTATTAAGCTCATGTTTTCTATCTGGGCAACCCCAACATCAAACCAACGACTGCAACTTTAATTTAATTGAACAGCGAACCGAAACAAAGCCATATTCTAAAAATTAAAGAAATATTCAGTAAACTTAAAATTTCTATTTAACTGTTATTCTTTCCCTAGAGCCGAAAGCTTTCGCTGCTATTTGCTCTTTACTTTTTAATATTAATAAACAATTTTAATTTTATAAAATTTTATAATAATAAATAAATAAAAATAAATCTATTCCTGACCAATTTCTGAAACCTTTCAGATGGCATATATTTTTTCCCAATATTCCATAAATGAGGTGCCAAAAATCGCTGGTGACCTTGAAAAACTTTGACCCTGGATTAAATATTTTCTAAGCCTGACTAATTTCTAAAAATAGCTGACCTTTTATGACGAATTATTGACATTTTAGATGACATACTTTTTTTTGCGAATATCCCATACATATGAGGTGCTAAGATCCCACAGCCGGTACTTACGGCTAAGCCTATTTATCATACAGAAAAAAAGAAAAAAAAATCGAAACCGAATGAATGAAAATAAAATGCCCCTTAATAAAAGTTGTAAGGCAATAAGACTATTAACAAAAATCTTCTTCAATGTTTCAAAATAAGTTGAAAAGAAGTGACTTAGATAAACACAAACAACCATCAATATTGCGTAAAGTAAAAAAAATGATAACCTGATTTTTACATTAGAACTCATTAATATTTATCTTGATCCAATTTTTAAAGGTCCGAGGTTCGAATTTCCGAATTTCTTATAATTATACTCATTCGTGAATATGAAATGGAAGTATACACTTTAAAATAGAAAAAATTTTAAATCTGATCAAAAACACTATCTTACTCCTTTGCATCTTAATCGACACCGAAAATAGCCTCTTATCAGAACCTTCCATTTCATTCACAAAAAAATTCTACTTCAATTAAAAATAGACATCGAAAAAGGATCAGCGATCGTACTCCAAGCCAAAGCAACAACAAAAAATACTTTTACTTCTTCAATGCTTCAAGAATTGTAAACAAAATACCATGCACATCAAGAAGGCTTTAGAGAGGATTTGCATACAAACAAATGGAATAGAGGAAACCCCTGCCCCAACCCGTTCTTGTACTATTGCAACTTAAAGTTAACGACTGTCTTCAGTTGTTGTGTATATGTATATTGTTCATTATTTTGTAAAAGGACAAACATTTTCCAAACAACATTCCAACGCGCAAGAAGAAGAGGAAATTTAATGCAAATAGCTGCGGATGATTGCCTTACACGAGGTGAATAAATTAAAAACAACTTTTCTATTCGGTGAGTCTTCTCCTAGCGGAGGCAACTATATGGCAAGACTCCTTCATTCGTTCGTTCTGCCCCCGTATTAACATGAAGACAGTACAATGCCTTGAGACTTCTTCTTAAGAATAGGTAACTGACATCAACAGTCGTTACGTCACGTAACTATATATATTGAGCCAAAGGGAAACCATACAGGAGTACAAAGGAAAAGCCTTGCTTCAATTGCACCACGAACAGCAAAGGGGACGCGTGGGGATGGAAATAAATTATCATCTTCACCTTGGAGCGAATCATTTCAATATAAATACATCTGAGTTAACCAAGGTGCCTATAAAGATAGATAGATAGAAATTTTGATTTTCCTTTTTTGCATATGCGCATCACAAGCAAAGCCACATCCATTGGGATGCTTGCTAGAAGATATCAGAAGCGAGAAATCGAGAGGGTTTTCAATTTCAATCCTTTCTTCCTTCAACTTCAACTTCAACAACTGCAACTTCGTGCCAACATGAATAATTTTGAATGGATAATCGATGGAATAGTTTAGTGATTTCCCATTCAAAGGCGGCAGATAGAAAAAAAAAATCCGAAAATGAAAAGAAAAACGAAAGAAAAGGACTAAGTTGCTATAGCAGATTTTGTCGGTATTGTCTGTGATGGGATTCAAATAAGGAAGACACGAAGACAATGGTCATTAAAATTGAAAAACTGAATTACCAACTATTTATTTTAATTTAAAAGGGTTTACAAAAATTTAAAGTTGTAAGGCTTTTATTAAGGTTTTAAATAAATTGTGTATAAGAAGTGAAGAGAGTATCTATTAAATTTGTACAAGCACCGAATTTTATTTTTTAACATGATTAGAGAGAGCCAAAGTTAAAGCTATGCTTTTTAGTTGATCTGGAATTAGTGCTTTGTTAAAACTACTAACCATACTGTAGTACAGTTAAACCCGCTTAAGTGAAAACATAAAAAATCCTAATTATTATTATTAGAAATATTTTTTGCAGATATCCGGGTTTTTCACTTAAGCGGGTTTCAGTAAAGCGGAGTTATTTGTGGGAAATTTGTTGAAAAATGCACGGGGATTGTCAACTTAAGCGGGTTTCAGTAAAGCGGAGTTATTTGTGGGAAATTTGTTAAAAAATGCACGGGGATTGTCAACTTAAGCGGGTTTTTCAGTTAGGCGGGTTTCACTTAAGCGGGTTTGACTGTACATATATTGCATGAGTGAATAAAATATTAGGTAGGATTTAATACTTAGTTTTTTTATTTAATAATAATTTATTTATTTTTGTCATACCTTAGGGGAATCACCCTGTATATTAGGTTAAGAGTTAATATGTTATTCATTTACAATGTGGTTTTGTTAAAGAATCAAAAAACTCGAAACCTGTGTGATACCTGTGCGATTTGACAGACATACAGATCAGCTAGACCGGAGAATTTATTTAGCTTTAAGCATTGCCAGGCTTGCTAATAAATACTCAACACCTTTCCTCTTTCTAAGAAAAGCTTGTGTACTGCAATCTTGGAGCGTCGTTTCGAGCAGATCGGGAATCTTCCCCACTAGGTGAAGTCTGCTTGGTTTGTTGGACTTTAGTTTTGATTTTGTTGTAAGCAATTAGTAGGTTTGGTAAGCCTGTTAGGGTCGGATGGGGACTTTCTCTGCTGCGTAGACTATCAGGGATGGATTCGAAGACTCGTCGGTGTCGGTGTCAATACGCTCCACGTGTCCCAGCCATCTCAGCAGCTGTATTTTAAGCTTTTTGACCAGGTCGCTGTAAAGCCCGTAACGTTCTTCTCTTCCTTTCCAAGCACTCAAGCTGATTCTCATCCTTTTTTGACAGTGTCCATGCTTCTGCCCCATATAGCAGGATCGAGATGATTAGGGTCTTATATAAGGTCTCCTTGGTTCTCTGAAATAGGGCTTTATTACTCAAATACCTTCTAAGCCTAAAGAAACAGCGATTGGCAAGAGTAATTCTTCGTTTGATCTCTGCGCTGATGTCATTTTGCGATGTTATAGTGGAGCCCAGGTAGACAAAGTCCTTGACGACTTCGAAGTTGTATCTATCCATCGTGACGTTTTGCCCGAGCCGACGATGTTGAGATTCCTTTCTCGATGATAGCATATACTTCGTCTAGTCCTCATTAACAGCCAAACAAATTTTCGCCGCCTCCGATTCAATACTTGCAAACGCGCCGGTAATAGCTCGCTTCGTTCTCCCAATGATGTCAATATCACCTGCATAAGCAAGTAGTTGAACAGGCTTTTGAAAAATTGTACGTCTGTTGTTGACTTGCGAGTTGCGTATAATTACTTCAAGAACCACGCTAAACAGGTTGCATGATATCGCGTCGCCTTGCCTCAAACCTTTCTCGAAAGGGTTCGGTGGTGTTCTTACATGACGGAGCAGCGAGATTTCTCCATCGTCATCCTGCACAAGCGGACGAGTTTGGCAGGGATGCCGAGATGCGCCATGGCTCTGTATAGCTCGTCTCTGTCTACGCTATCATATGTGACTTTGAAATCGATAAAGAGGTGGTGTGTATCGATTTGAAACTCCTGGGTTTTTTCCAAAATCTGTCGTAGTGTGAACATTTGATCGACACGTTTGATTTGCCGGGCCTAAAACCACACTGATAGGGGCCGATCAGATCGTTGACAAACGGTTTTAAGCGATCACACAGTACAGATGAGAGGATTTTATATGCGACGTTGAGGAGACTTATACCTCTGTAGTTAGAACAGGTCAGAGCATCTCCTTTCTTGTGGATGGGGCACACTATCCGGAGGTTCCATTCATCGGGCATACTTTCTTCTGACCAAATTTTGGAGATAAGCTGGTGTATACTCCCTACCAAGTCATCTCCCCCTGCTTCGAATAGCTCGGCTGGCAGGCCATCCGCACCACCAGCCTTGTACACTTTAAGCTTGTCTATCGCACATCATTTAGGCCGGGTGGACGGAAATCTTGACCATCATCGTCCAGGTTGAATGGAGTGTTCTGTCTTACAGCGGAATTTTGGCCATCTTCGCCGTTTAGCAGTCTAGAAAAGCGTTGTTTCCAGATTCTCAGCACCGACTACGTATCTATTACCACATGCGGCACTTTTGATGGCATGTTGTCAGTGCTTTCACTGGTCCTCTGCAGTTGGTGCTGGTGGCCGGCTTGCTGAAAGATTAAGAGAGACTTAGTCAGCAAAGGTCCTGGCGATCTCTTGCGATTTGAACTTTTCGTCATCAAATCTTTTCACAGCATCCGCTCGGCGTTGTGGCGTCACAGATATCCGCATACGTAGATATACTTGAGCTACCACCAAGTAGTGAAGCGAGTCTATGTTGGCCTCTCGGAACATTCGGACATCCAGGATACTGGAAGCATGTCTGGCGTCTATCGCAACATGATCAATCTGGTTGACGGTTCGCTGATCCGGAGACCACCAGGTACCTTTGTGTATATTGAGGTGTGGACATCGAGTGCTTGCTATGATATTTCGCGCCCGCCGCCGCAGCCTGCGTCCGTTACCGGAAGTGTTGTCGTGCAGGCTGTGTTCTCCGACTATCGAACCATAGATGCCCTCCTTTCGGGACAGTGTAGCACAATTTTGTTTTTTCAAGAAAAAAAACAAATTTTTGAAAAAAATCATTCATAAACTTTGCAAATTTGCGAATGTTTTATTACTTACTGGCAGCTCAATTTTTCTTTTAGAAAATCAAAAATAAAGGTACTCTTCACGAACATGCCCATAAATTAATATTTATTTTCTATTAAAATAATTATTGGTGATTTTTACTGAGCAAGTAAGAAAAACTTATTTCAACGGTATACAATTTTAAAAATTCTAAAGATTTTATTTATATTCAACGTCTTTCCTCACTTAATGCGTAAATCAAACCAAATCATAAATCAGCCTGTATAATAATAAAATAACCTCTGCATACACTTTTGACATAAATTCACCCAAATTACATCGCGCGGTCTCTCCAGGCTCTTCCGCATTCTAGCTTCCGGATTTACCCAAACAAAAAAAAAAAAATCCTTTCAAAATAAAGAAAATGCAACGCACATCGCGTACCGCAACATTCCCCAGCACAGCATCTTAATTTTATTTCAGTTTATTTCCTTTTTTTTTTTTTTCTTAATTTTTATTTACTTTAACGCTCAGTAAGCCTCCGATAATAGAATTTTTTTAATAGTTTTTCATTTTATTTTTTTTTCCGAGATAATTGGTGAAGCGAATCGACCCTTTTTCTTTTGCACCCATAAACCCCAACAAAAAAAAAAAAAAGATGCATCTTCTTCTCCTTTATAGGACAATCACACATGCTTTGGATTTGGATAAACAAAAGTGTTTTTTTCTTCCAATATAATTTTCTTGTTTAAGTGCGAAGGATTTGTGCCTCCTTCCCCATTAACCCGAATTAAAAAAAACATAAATACAATAGCGTGAGGATTGTTTTTGAATATCTAATGCCATTGTTTCGGAGGTGATACTTAAAACAGCATCCCGTTGAAAGGACCTCGTTTTTATGAAGAAGGATTTTTGTTTTCAATCTCTAAGTCGTTAAATTCTTACAAAAGAATTGGAAGAAAAAAAAATCTTAAAACATAAACATCGACAATAAATCCAAATACAAAATATAATAGACGCAGTAACGACTCTTTTTCTCTAAGTCGGACGTTAGCGGGAATAAAAATGAAGATCATTAAAAAAAAAAAAAAAAAGAGGATTCCAGTGCAAATTTATTACACATTACGATAGAATGGCCACGAAGAAGTCGAAGATGAAGAAGAAGATGCTGAGGCACCAGGAATGCCTGACTATGGCAAAACAAAAGAAAACGAAAAAAAACCATCCCACAAGGAGTTCTCTGTAATTGCATAATCAGTGGTTCTTCAGAATTATAAACCCTTTATGGCGAGAGAACTCTTCACATCAAAGCAAGCAGGATGCTTATGTACGTTAAATTAAGTTTTTTTTTTAAATTGTTTTTTGTTGTTTTACTCTTCCTTTACATTGATGGAAGATAGCAGAAAAATTGCTACTTCACCATCAAACATTAGATCCAACGATCTTTGATTGGATGTGGAAGTCCTCCCGGGGTCTACTATAGTTCTCTAGTTTAAGCAACTTATAGCCAAGACTTAGTTCAATGATCCTGGATGAGGTTAAAACGTTGTTATTGAACATTGAATGCCATCGAATGAGGCAATGAAACCGATCACTGTTGTTTTTTCTTCTATTTTTGTTGTTGTTGTTGGAAAGGAAGTAGCTTAAGACAGCTGGAAACGGACATGTTGTTGTTATCTCGCCACCATTGGTTTAGTTTAAAAGGTGTGTGTGGTAGGAGATTGTATATTTAAGAGCCATAGTTAAGTGTAATGGCTTTTAAATTGCCCAAGAGCAATGTATTGAAGCATTAAACTTATGATTATTATGCTATGAATAAACTAGCAGTTATCGTTAAAATAGCTCGACACGACTTGAACAGAACGAATTCTTTCATCTTTGTGTTGTTTATATTGAGAGCGGTGCATTAAGTGTAGTACAACATTAAAAATTAGCGTATTTAGGCCAGATCAGTTGCAACTTAAAGAAAATTACTCCTTTTAGAAACTTTTGCTGGAGAAATCAAACGGTTCTTTTTTTGTGAAACGGAGTAGAGTAAATAAGGGTTTGAATCATGACAGTTATGGAATCCGCAAAACTGCATCCGCAGTGAATCGCAGTGTCCAGTGTAGTGCTCTCGTTCCTCTTCATCGATTTTACGTAGCAAGAAAAGAGAACAATGTACTGCGAATCATTTCGGATCCACTATTGCGGATTCCATAATCGACATGAATATCAAAACATAAGAATCATCTTGTCCGGTAAGCATTGCGCTGATTATCATTAAAAATCCCTTGCAAAAATTGGTTATATGTGCATCATTCCTTCCAATAACGGATTGAAGGGAACTGCAGACAACTGTCGTCGTAACAAGGCCAGATAACATTGAACGACTTCGAGCTTCCCTTGAACAATCTCCCAGGTCCTGTGTTCCAGTGTTCCAGTGTTCTTAGAACTTGGAGACGTTCCAATCTTCATAATGTACCCCTTAAGTCGTCTAAGATCTGCTGTTTCGTGATTATTCACGGACTTTTTGGCCCGAAGATTTCCCGGTAGTTTCATTTTGCCAAGAGGCATGAGTTGACCCGCATGTTCTCCTGATTCCAGCAAAGCGATTGATACTTCTGTAGTTGGCTCATTTCATAGATTCTGTTTTTCTTGAGGACCGGGAAGCTCATATTGGGTTTCATTCATCGAGCTGCATTCCTTCATACATATTTCGCAGATGCACTGATTCATGCCTCAAGACACGTCATCGCCTGCCGCCTTATCTCTGCAGTATAACCTTCGATTTCCAGCTTCTTTATTGGACTTAAACTAAGAAATGGCTATCTTCACTAACGTGTGGACAGAATTGTTAGTCTACGTTGAAGTTGAATGGTCCAATCTGTTTGGACAACGGAATTCGATTCGTACAGCCGTTATAGGGTTTCCCCTTGTTCATCCTTCCAGACTTGTATCCTTGAAAAATTCTTTTTAACTTTTTCCTATTTTCGTTTCTCCTCTTCTGCGCGTAGAATTCGCGAGCAAAACATGGGTACGTCGTTTCTAACAGTTTCTTGGCAATGTAATGTAATGCTTATGGCTAGTGGCATAGGTCTTCGCAAGAGGTTCTCAGAAACTGTTCCGGAAAAAGAGCTATCTAACTCCTGCGATTGCAACCGGTCTTACATCAAACTTCCTCGCAGATGCTCCCTTATGTTATTGCCGTGCTCGGGATATCCGCCACTGCCGTACCTTGTCTACTACGAGATAGACAGCTTATAAAAATGTTCCCCCTGAACGTTCGGACTTCAGTGATACTCGGGGAGGATCTTGTTGCGTCGATCGAAATTTAGTCAATCTGGTTGACAATTGATCTTAATTGAGCCAGGTACTAGCATCCACAATGAATCTCCCCGCAACAAAGTCGATCAGCCTGTAATGAAGCATTACACTTCACGACCCTCCCAGCCTACAAACCTGCATACATTTTACTGTTTTTAAATACTTACCGTCTGATGGCATGATCCAATAGCATGCAAACAGGGCAAGAGCCCACCACCGACTAACTAAAACTCAAAGAATCACCTTGACCTACATTGAGCCGTTTTCCCCAATCCAAATAAACTAGCGTGGTGAATTTATAGATCCTAATCAGCATGATCTCCGCTGACGACGACAACAAAGCAACGACCGAAGAACCTCGATGGTGAAATAACAGGCCGACAATAAACATATTCAACACCAAGACTTCTCCCGTACCCCGCCCAGTGATGGCAATCCATAATAAGAGAAATTATTGTCAATAAGTAGCTAATACCCTCCGTACCGCCTCCTCCCCAACAATAGATAAATAATAATAATAATTATAATAATAGGGTATAAGCGGTGACGTGGCGCTATTGGATTTTTCTAAGAAAATTTAAACTTCGCCGAGATTAAGCTCACACTTACTTATGCTGCCAAGTAGGATAAGTAGAGCCAATAGAGACCCACAAAAGCACGGAAAAACCTACAGTCAGTTGAAAGGAAGCACTCGACCGAGCAAGACGTGCCCAGTCAGCCCAAATAAGAGGCTCCCGAATTAAATAATAACCAGAGGTAATTGTTCACAGACTGCCCCCCAACCAGTGGTAAGGAGTCGAGAAACCGCAAGTAAAATACCAAAGGTACCAGACCCGATCGTCAGTCGAGAGGAAGCACTCGACCGAACAAAACGTGCCTAGACTGCCTATATATAAGAGGCTCCCGAGATAAATAATAATAAAAGGTAATTCTTCACAGACTGCCCCCCACCAGTGGTAAGGAGTCGTGAAGCCAATCTATATATAGCCGGTGCAAGCAGTTGATAAGCCGGCGAAAGCTGTTGATAGCAGGCGAAAGCCGTTGATAGCCGGTGCAAACCGTTGATAAGCCAGCGCAAGCTGTTGATAGCCGGCGAAAGCCGTTGTTGGCGGTGAAAACCGTTGATAAGTCAGCGAAAGCTGTTGATATCCGGCGAAAGCCGTTGATAGCCGGTGAAAACCGTTGATAAGCCAGCGAAAGCTTTTGATAGCCGGCGAAAGCCGTTGATAGCCGATGCAAACCGTTGGTAAGCCAGCGAAAGCTGTTGATAGCCGTTAATAGCCGGTGAAAACCGTTGATAAGCCAGCGAAAGCTGTTGATAGCCGGCGAAAACCGTTGATAGCCGGTGAAAACCGTTGATAAGCCAGCGAAAGCTGTTGATAGCCGGCGAAAGCCGTTGATAGCCGGTGCGAACCGTTGATAAGCCAGTGAAAGCTGTTGAGAGCCGGTGAAAGCCGTTGATAACCTATGTAAACCATCAATAGCTAGTAAAGACCGAGCAAAACCAGCGAAAGTAATTGACTAGAGCCAGTGCCAGCTACACAATCCGAAACCAGCGACCCAGAAGACAGCGGACACCGCATACGACATCACACAGGCGAAAAGATATAGGGACTTGTGACTACGCCAGGCCGAACACCGTCTAGTTAATCTCAATTATAAATATTTGTCAAACACAAAAACCAAAGAGTTAAGAGTAATTAATAAAGACCTTTAAAATAAAGCTTATGTATTTACTTTAGTTAGTACCTTGGAAACAGACGAGCGAAACCTCAGCCTTTGACAACAAAGTACATCACAAGCCTAAATCTGTTATCAGAAGTATCACCAAAAAATTGCCCATTTTGTATAAAATTTTTGGTTAAAATCGCTTAAGACAATTTTAATGCCACTTCTTCCCTAAACCTCCACCGACAAATCTTCTATCCACAGTCACACCAATCAAATAAACTCAAATTCAATTCGCGCTTCTCTTGTTCGCTGTCCCCAACAACCTTTCACAAGGATTGAAATTCCATTCCATTGAGGTACTAGGTACCTGACGTTCATGACAGAGAAGTGAGAGTTTGGAAGTTGATAGACAGCGAGGTTCGTTTTAAAAATAAAACTTAAAACAAAACTTGTAGACGATTGTGTTCTCTTAAATTCACTTGTCCAATTTTTCAGGAATTAACTGAAACTGTCGGCAATTACAAAATAAAACACGTGTCCCAAAAATTTTATTTTATGTTTTTTTTTTTTTTTTTTGACTATAAATAGCACTTCTTTTTGCTTCTGTTCAACAAAAAATCTCCAATCTGATAATTATTCTGCCTATAAATTTTAGCCTTTCCTTCATTTCTATTATCGCATTGAATTCTTAAAAATTAGTAATAAAATACAAAAAAAAAAAAAAAAAAAATAGATTCTTTTCATTTGACTGGGCGGATCGGACACCCACACGGCATAATAAAAACGCACCCATTACCATTACTTTCCATCAAAACAACAGGTACCTATCCTTTCAAAAAAATTCTACAATTTGATTCCTTTTGACAACAAATACAACAAAAAAAAAAACAACAAAAAGATCATAAACACGACAACTCCTTATCTTTGGCAATGAATCGCAAGCAAAATTCTCAAGAGTCCATAAAACTGTCGTTTTCAAATTTTATTTGTGTTTGTGTGTGTGTGTGTTTGACATGCTAAGAGGAAACAACACCCCTCTCAACTTGGCACACATTAAATCTATTCAAAGAAACGAACCTAAAACTCTGTGCGATGTTAACTCTCCTCTCGTCCTTAATTCCAAGTATTTTATAAAAGATTTCAAGAAATTGAATAATTGTCGGCATTTGCAAAAGTCCCCGAGAGAGCTGACGACTGTAATAAAATGTGGTTTGAATATGTTTTTCGAGAATTGGGCAATAGCATCAACAACTCCTAACTCCTGCTGATCTAATGTGCATCCTGAGAACTACTACATCCGGTTAAAGGTTGAATGTTATACGACTTGTGTTTAAATTTAATATTCGCTGTACTTGTCTACTTCTTCTGCAATATTATGATTATGATACATTTTATTTGTGGTTATTTGAAGTGATTATAAAAAAAGTTGAAAAGTATTTTAGTATTTAGTATTATTTGTTGGCAAATCTTCTTTAATGAGATGTCCTACGGATACCGACCTCCCGGGACCTCTCGGGGTTGCGTAAAAATGTTTGCTCGTACATATTATCTTTTCCGGTTTGCTCGTAACGATTTTTCAATATTATGTTTTAATGTTTGTAGTTTCCGAAGTGTTTTTGAAAGAGTCATTCCATATGAAATTGAAATCATGTAATCGAAAAAGCCAGCACATTTTAGATTTTGCTCAAACATTGTGAGAATCTTCTATAGGGTTTCGAAAAATTAAATCCAAGGGTTATTAAATTTTTGCAAGCACCAGTCCTCCCCTGCCTCCACTGAAACATTTGAAAATTGTGACTTACATAATATAGTTCATTAAAATGTTACAACCTTGCATTTCATACAGGACAACATTTTTTTTTGTTGATGGATCTATAGGAGGGATCAGTGTGAATGTAAAAAGGAGTTTACGGGGTTGAACTCCCCCCCCCATTTGGCCGCCATTTTGGAAAAGGGGGCGTAAAAAGGTCTTCGTGATATCTTGAGAACCATACATCGCACAAACGAAATTTTACCACATTTGTGTAGCGAATTAAATTCTCTACAATTAATGTTAACACACTTTTTACCGTAAAATTGAAAACAAAAAAGCTATAACCAAAAAAGAATAGGTTTTGGTCATATTTTTGCTAGGAGCAATACTAAGGGGGGGGTACAAATGTCAGAAAATCTGAAAAACCATGTTAATGAGTTAAAAATTAACGTTTTTTGATGAATTAACGCTGAAATTATAGAAAAGGTAAAAACATATCGATTTATAATAATTCCATTGACTTGATGAGAAAGACGGTATGGGGTTAAAGAAGGTGGCGAGACTTAAAATATTCTTATTTAATTTACGAAGAAGAGAATAAACAAAAATAAAAGAAAATTATTTTTGTTATTGTTTTAGTGGACTGTATTGAATTAAATTCAAATGGAAGATTTTTTGTGACCTTTAGTCCAATGCGTTTCGCCCAGGCACGACAGTTGGGCTCATTAGTTAGATGCTGTCGTACCTTTCTAAGACGCAATTTTTATTAATTTAATTTATTTGATACAGTGTTTTTTGTGATATGAAAAACACTGCATTTTCAAAGGTTAGAAGTATGCAATGTATTTCCAAGTTATTGACCAATACTTTGTGAAATAGTTTAAAGAGATATATATTCAGAAAAAACTTCCTAAAGAGGGAGGGGGGGGGGTCTAATTGCCCCCACTTATACGGGAGGGACCATTTTATGAAAAAAAAATAAGACCAAAAAAACAACGGAAATATCTACAATGCTATACTATAGCTTTTTGAAAATGCAAAAACCTATTTTATTATTTCACTGCTAAAGCCAGTAATTTTAGTTAAAAGTTTTCGAAAAAAATTGACTTCAAATCAAAAATAAAAAAAGTTAACTTATGATAATTTTTTTTCAAAATTTTTGTTATAAAGTACTAGATTTTCGTTTAGTATTTGATACTGGTTTCAATCCTTAGGTGAACGCTAAAATAGTCAATTTTGTGTTGTGTGCGAAACGAAGTCTCAAATTCAGAACAGATTGAACCAAGGTTTAGTTCGATGTAAGTACATTTTATTGAACTATATGAGTGGATTTGAAAAATGTGACCATTTTCATGACTTTTGGACCCTTTTTTTAGAGATTTTTTTGACTTTTCCTATAATATTTAAACGATTACTGCTACGAAAAAACCAAAGATACCATTTCTGTGGAAAATTGCCTCAGCTACAAGATTGGGGAATGCAATTTTGCTCTACCACAAATTATTTTTGAGATAGTTATAAAAAACTTATTTTTATGACCTTTGACCCCTTATAACTAATTTAGCGGTCATCGGATCGGTGACAAAATGTCTTAGTTTTTAAAGAGTCCCTTTACCAACCTCCTGCCAAATTTCCGCCTCTATCTAATTTTTTCCTTGTAAAAGTCTATTGTTCGTGGACTAAAAGTTTTTGCTTAAATACGAAACCACTTGCGCTGTAGGCCATTTTAACTTGCCTATAGCAACTTTCAATGATTAACCTTTAATTTTAAGTTAAATTTTGACAAGTGACAAATTTAAAGACTAAACATGAAATTTTTAAATAAAAAAATGTAAACATTTAAATTATTTAAAATTCCAAATTTAACTGAATATAAAATCTTAATATCTGTGTTACATTTCTCTTTTAGCAAAATTCCAGAAACCAATTCTCCCATAAAAAAAAATAGAAAAGAAAACTTGCTAATCAAAGCAAATTCCTTTACATTGTTATCGAACAAAAAAATCAAATCATGTTTCCCACAACAACGATTTCATTCATCCGATAAGTTGTTGATCCCCTCCTTCTGTAATCTGTTTCTTAATATTTTTTTTTCTCCTGAACAATTTCCTGTTACACATAATAATTTTTTTGAAGCGCCACACTCTTCCCTAACGATGACGAAGAAACCGTTGAAAAACGTCACCGCCACCTCCGTCAACATCTTCGTATAATGAATGTCCTCATTGTAAAATAAAATTTCCGAAATTTTTAACAAGAATTTATCAAACTGATGTGATAAGAGAACAGTAGAGTCTTCATCCAAAAAGAAGCCGATCCCCATTCTCTGAATGAACAAAATATCCTTCCAGGAAGGAAGGTTACCAACGTGTATATAGGTAAAATCTAGAACAGTCTTTTTTAAGATAGATAGAACACCCAAACAGTATCGATTCCATAATAATTCCGATGGAATTTTTCCTTTTTTAAGGATGATATTTGCCAAATGGGTCCTTATATTCCTATTATTTTTCTATTGGAGGCTTAATTTTTTTTATCTGGGAACGAAATTGCAAGGAGCAGCACATTCCTGAATCCAAATAAAAAAAAAAAAAAAAATTGCCACAAAGTGTTGCCGCAATTTTTCTCGAAATTTACTTAACCAGAAGAAATTCCTGAGATTCGTATTACCTTCCGCTATAAGGAAGACAAAAACAGGACTAAACACATCAGGTCCTTGTTTTCATTCATAAAACAACGTACAAGTGAGGGCGGATGGGATGTGGGAATCCTTGAGATCTATATAACCAGGATTCTATGCGTCTCGGTGGTCCATTGGGAACTTTTCTTTTTTTAAACTCTACGTAGACCATAGGAAACGTGACCTCAACGAGATTTTCACTTCATTGAAGAAAATAGAAAACAAAAAACTAAAAGAATTCTTTTATTATTATCCTTGTAGTACTTTATTGTTAAGACACCTTCACACACACAGGATCAATGAAATATTTCCGCAAACAAGTTTATGAATTTTGCACAAGGATAATAAAATATATATAAAAAAAAAAAAAAAAACTAAATAGGACAGCACGATTGGTTTGTCATAAGATTATCCTCCTTATTTGAGTTTAATCCTTAGTTCACAACTGTGTTTCTTTGGTTCATTTATCAAACAAGTACCTACATTTAGGTATTATTAATACAATGCAAGTACATACAAAAAGTACACATCCTTGAAAGGATATTAAAAGGATGTGAAACATGTTGATTATTGTGCGCGGGAGTTCCTTTGATGATGATGCAGAATTTATTCTCTAAATGCACGTTGCAGCACGTGAGATGATAATAGAGCTAGCGCTGTTCTATTCAAGATCATTTAGGAGTCCTTGACAAGGTCATTTTTTCTAATAAAACGGTTAGCACCTGTGTGAAAATGTAGAAAATTACGCAAACAACCGGAAGAGATTTCTCTCATTCTGAAAATCATCATGTTTATGCAAATTGAGGTGCGAAGTGATTTCAACTCTTTTTTTTCTTCGAGACACTCAAGGACATTTGAGAAATCTTAAAACAACCGTAAAGCTATTGTTTGTTTGTTTGTTTGGGTAGGTGGTACAAAAATTCATTCATTCTTTCAGATTAATTGTTGAGGAAACTCTTTGAATGGCTTAAAGGTTTTACAATCGATGCACCATGCATTTTAGATTTCATTCATATAAATTTTCAATTGGACAAATAAAAAGGAAATTATATTAAATGTGTGTCCTCTGGGGGATGTGGATTTATTCATGAATTCTAAGAAACTCTAACAAAGGCAACAAAAGTTTTATACTGACATTTCTAAATTGTAGGCATGCAAGTATTCTTTGGGGAAATTTTGTATGAATTGTCATATTTTGGCGCAATATATTAGAATGATGTCTCTGATTTGAAGGCGTAAAATACAACAAATAAATGGCCTTGAATTCATCTATGATTAATAGTTTCTTTTACAAGGTTTTTGTTAATATTAAAGGCTGTGAGAAAATACTCTTGCCTTGGTCGTTGTGAAAGCCGGTGTTACTAGTGACAATAAGGTAGATCAAAAGGGTTTTGTAAAAGAAAAAAAACTTGAACATTTTAATAGACGTTAAAATTTCCCAAAAACTAGGTTTTCGTTGATTTTAGATATGTACAGGATGGCGCTTATTTTGGCAATGTTCGAACTTCTTTCGCCCGCCCCCCAAAAGTGATGAGGCTGAATTAAAAAAATTCTGTGCAAAATTTCATTAAAATCGGTTAACGTTAACGCGTGCCCCCGAGCACTTGAAATTTCCTATACAAATTGCAGGTAGATTTGTAGTCTTTTATTAAGAAATTCCGCAAACTTGTAATTATTGACGAATAAAAAAAAAACTCGAAAAAAATCTTAAAAATATAGCATAGTCTAAAAAAAATATTTTTACATTTTATACATTTTTTTTACCAACTTAAAAAAGCGATAAAAATCGGTGATTTTTCGTTTTTTTACATTTTTCGTTTTATTGTGGCCAATTAAAGATGCTGCGAGTGTATTGATATATTTTTTTTTTATTTTTTCGTGAAGTTATATGTATAAGTAGTATAATATTGATAATTTAACGAAAAAATAATAACAAATAGCAATACACCCGCAGCATCTTTAATTGGCCACAATTAACAGTGGCCAGTTCTTAACGACATTGGATTTTTTTTTTCCTAAAAAGTTACCGCTTAACACAAAAACATCAACTGTGACCGTTCTACAATCTCAGTATTCTTCTTTTTTTTTATTTCGATCTTGTGAATTTTGAGATAATACAAACCTGTGCTGTTTCGAAGATAAGCCCAAAAATGCCGTTTTTCGTTAAATACATTTGAATTTCGATTAAGAAGTTGCTAGAGATATTTTGGAAATAATAAATTTTAATTTTTTTTTTTTTTTAATATTTAACCGATTTAACTGCGTGAAACTAAGAAATAGTTCCTATTTTTTTTATATTAGAACTTTACTGACCATCACCATGCATTTGGTGAGCGGTTCGACCAAGAAAACTGTTGATATTTTCAACTGCCTGATACTGAACACAGAGTGGGTGAAGTGATCCCCCATATTTTGAATTTCTTATATTTGAAAAGTGTTCCAAGTTGTTCGCGACTTCTTCTGCAAGGTTAGGAGGGGCGTGCCTGAGGCTGTTGGGTACACGGGGGGCTATTGGTCCATTGTGATCCCCTATAACAGAGATAAAACCTAAACTATCGGTTGACAAAGACTGGTTCATTTACGAACCAGCCTGTGCTTTCTATGTATTTTCTCATGTTTGCCATTGAGACCTGCGCTAGATCGTCCAGTTGTCCAACAAACCTGTTTCCATAGTAACGGAGGCGGTTTTTTTTTTTTGGAGGTTTGGGCAATCGCAGAGCAGGTGTTAAATGGTTTCTATATTTCTTCAACATCCTGATAGCTCCTACAGAAATCGGGTGCGTATACACCCAATCTAGTGGCCATTATGCCAATGGCACAATGTCCCGTCACTACACCTATCAGGGTTCTAATGGTCTTTTTACTCAGCGATAAAATATACTGAGTTTCCTTTTCATTAATTCTAGGCCATACATCTAGAGATGGCGCAATCGTTCCTGGATATCCAGGAGCTATTGATTTGCTCTTTCATTGCCGATCGGAACGTCTGGTCCGGTATCTAATTGGCTTCTACTGTCGCTATTTGTCATAGACCCTCTTCTTGCCAGTGCATCTGCTATGTCATTGCCTTCTATATAGCTATGTCCAGGAACCCAGTAGAGTTTGACTTGGTTAGTGTTACAAATATTGTTCAGTAAGTCACGACATTTAGCTACTGATTTGGATCTTAAGGTCTCACTGGATAATGCTTTGATAGCAGCTTGGCTGTCCACGAAGAATGTGGTCTCTTATGAGCTCAATTTGTTCCTGTGGACGATTTCGGCTACCTTTTCGATAGCATAAATCTCAGCTTGAAAGACACTACACTCATCTGGGAGTTTATATGATTCTCTAATATATTAAGAGCTTCACAAAACACCCCAGCTCCTGTTCCTTCTTCCATTTTTCACCCATCAGTGTAGAAGGGGATACCCCGCTCACTGAGTAGTAAGTTGGATTCCCAACTATGTCTTTGGGGTATTAAAACCGAGAAGTTTTTCGTAAAATCTAATACGGGTGGTAAATTGTCAGTGGTCACATCTAGTCCGGCGCATCTTTGGCAGATAGACCCATGACCGTAGGTGCTGTGCTTCCAAGAGTCCATTTCCTTCAGTCGAAATGCACTCTTGGCTGCTGTACACCTTATGTACTCGTCCAGGGCCGGAAGGTTGAGAATAACTTCCAGCCCTGCTTAGGGTGTAGACCTCCTTGCCCCAGTTATTCCATACAGGCTAATCTCTGTACCTTGTTCAGTTTTTGAGATAGCTATCTTTTTCTACGGCCTTCCCCCACACAATCGAACTGTAGGTAAGTATGGGACGAACGATCGCCGTGTACATCCATTGGATGACTTGCGGTCGCATTCCCCACTGTGTCCCGAAGGTTTTTTTGCATGTGTAGAAAGCACAAAGTGCTTTTTTCATTCTTTCCTCCGTATTCCGTTTCCAGGTTAGCTTGGAATCTAGGATTACGCCAAGATATTTAGCTTCTATGGAAAGTTCCAGAGGAATTTCATTTAACTTGGGAGGAATAAAGTCCTCCAATTTCATTTTCTTCGTGAACAGAACTAGTTCAGTCTTTGCAGGGTTGACCCCAAGACCGTTTTGTGCCGCTGAAGAGGATAGTTCTTTAAGCGCAGATTCCATAATCTCCTTGCAATTTTTTTTTTTCTGCAATGTTCTTAACTTATTTTTTTGAGAAATATTCATAAATTAGGACTTTAAACCAAAAAAATCGTCCTTGACTTGTCTCCCTTTTTTCCCAAATCCAAATTTTGAAAGTTATTCCAGATTGTTCTTGACATTGTCTCAAGTTTTTGAACTTTTATGTTAAAAATTCGAAATTTATGGAATTCGAAGAAATTCTAACCCTCTCCTTTTTTTCAAAATGCTCATGCTTTTTAAATTTTGTTCATGCATACCTTCAAACTGTGAACAGTCTTTAAGAAAATATCTTCAAGTTTAACTTTGTAAAAACTACATCCATAAGACCCTCTTTTTTCAAAAATATAACTCCAGAAATTGTCAAACTTAATTTTGTGGAAATGTGACAAATTTCATCGAAAAATAAAAATAACAATTAACTTTACATTAAATTTAAAGTCACCATGAAAAATTGACCTTTACTACTGAAGTTCAGTGTTTTTCTTCAGAACTACCCTGGCAAGACCGGCGAGCATAACCTCGGCTGGAAAGCAAAAAGCACATCACACTGTGTTATTCCAACAATTTTAAATAAGCTTTATAATGCGTAAATGGGATCTAATCGACTCTTATTTGTCGGAGAGTATTTATTTTCTTTTATGTATTTAGTTTGGTTTTTTGACAACGTTTTGCAGTTTAATGTCGAATTTTCCGAATCAAGAATGGTTTTCGACGTTTCTTGGGTTAGAAAGCGTTCAAAATATTTTTACAGAGCACTCAATTTTCTTCTTTCTGGAGGTACATATATTAAGATTTTGTGTATAGGACAAAAAGTGACAACATAATGCCAATTCACTGAATAATTTTTTACTATAGTTAGTTTTAAGGCCCTCCCTGGACTTTAGCCGGCTTTTTCAAATTATGTATGAAATTACTATGGACTCTTATGGCCAACACACATAATGAAAAGTGTTAACATTCTTCCTTTCTTCCTTTCAGATTTTCCTCTTTTATCCACCTTACAATGTGTTAAAGTCACCATAACTTCTTCTAATAATCTTGTAAACTTATAAAAAATTATTTTTATTTCATTTGATTACTTGTTGAAAAAAAAAATCAATATCGGCCATCAGATTCCACCTTCTGGTACACCATCATTTCCAATTATGTAGGACCTGTAATAAAAGCACGAAATATATGGAATTACATAATTAAATTGCCCAATCACACCAACGCATTCAACGCTAATCCTGTCAACAATCATCTCATCTTTCCACCCTGTATATTGTACACCTTCATAAAATATGTACCTTGCTTTATACCTTTTATAGCCAGCGACACAAAAGTACACGTGTGGGTGTTTGATTTTAATTTCTCTCACGCCAGATCGCATATCATCGCACTTACAATTCCATATTCTTCTTCGCCTTGTATCTGCCCTTTTTTTTTTTTAGTCTTCACATTATAACGACCAAGAAATTCCAAATTTTGGCGCTTTTTGCTTTGATTTCCATTTTCTTTCCGCGTTGTTTCCATAGCCGTTACGTTATCATGCAAAAAGACATAGTGCGATAATGTAAAGGGCACAACTGGGACATACCTAATTGTTCGCTATTATGTCTGAAATTTGTAAATTCGAAACCAAGAAGAACTAAAGTGCAATTTTGTCAAAAATTATCAAAAAAAAAAGAATTCCAAGGTATCTGAGGAATGAATGTACAAAATTAGTTTTTGGAGTAAATTAAAAAAAAAATATTTAGGTAATCAAAATCTCTGCTGAATTGGCTAAAATTAATGGATTACCTTTTAAGTGGGATAGTACCTATTTATTTTTGTTGGTTGATTAACACCAAATTTGGAGTCACAGTGATCTGGAATTCAATTAATTTATGAATCAATTACTTGTCCCTGCAGCCGACTTTATAATAAATAAAGGTAAACTACATCTTCGGAGAAAAAAATAACAAACCGGCTGAACCAAGATTAACTTTCCCATAGCCTCATTCTAACGATGGATCTTCTAAACCAAGTGTAAATGTATAAGTATACCTCTGAGTGCCTCCATTCATCCAGACATTCGGTGGTTGTCCCGTGCCTATCCCGCCGCATTCAGGTTCACTCAATAACTTGATCTCGTTGCCATGTGATTCCCAAGATCCCAAGTACGTATATATACCTTACCTACATACATCCAGTCTTTGAGTGGAGGAGCAGCGAAAGGAAACCCCAAAACAGAATTGCTAACGTATTTTCATTTCACTGGACTGGGTGGGGGGCTCACCTCCGACGAAGACGACGACCGACGATATTGTTAGTTTGATTTTGTAATGGATGGGCTTGCCCCTGACCTGACTTTGACTCAACGAGTTCTCGGCTCGCTCAGCCGAAGCTCAGAATAAATACAATGTTGCAGTGAATAAATAAAAGATATCGATTAAATCGATAACACAAGAATTTTATTTTTAATGGACAACTTGATGAGATGAGGTTTCATTTTTTTTTTTATTGAAAGGAGCTTAAGGCAAATTTAATCTTTATAGGCATCACAGTACATTTGAGAAAAAAAGTCAAAGTATCATAAAAAGTTCGATAAAAAAAAAACTACAAAAGGGCGAGTTATATGAGTTCGTACAAAATAACCAAATTTTAAATTACAATAAAACTTGACAATCTAAATAAATAAATAAAAATGTAAAAGTACGTTTGTTCCTTATCCGTAATCTCCGAAAGTTCTTCACCGATTGCTTTGAAATTGACACAACATTGCATTCGAATCACGGTTGCCACTCCCAAAAAAAAATTCCTACCAAACTTTTCAAAATAACCTACCAAACCAAAGAAAAACCTACCATAGCAAAATATGATTTTTTTTAATCAACTTAAATCTTTAACTTTATTTCCGTTTGTTAACTTGAAATTTTCACCAAGTTTTCCGAGTTTTGAGAGCAAATTGTGATTTTTTTTTTTTAAATTGCACGTTATCAAACAGACCTTTTTTTTTAGAAAAAGCATTGTTGTGATTTATATTTATTTAATTTTATTTTTATATTTTAAATTTTTAATTATTTTCTTATTTATGTTGTCATTATTTTTTCGGTCAGTTTTACTTTGTTTTTTTTTTTTTTTGTTTTGCAAAAACCTTTAAAAATGTATTATTTGATATTCGTTATCAGTACCACAAATGCTATTTTTTTAATAAATGTCTATATTTTTGTATCCTAACAATTACAATTTTTTAAGAAGAAACGAATTCAATGATTACCTATATGTATTTATTTGTCCTGTAAAGTGTCTAAATGAATTTTCTATATGATTAAAAATAAGACAATACGGTTTTATATGGGTGTTATTCAACAGAATTTCAAAAGAAGAAATTTCAGAAATTATTACAAATTATATTGAAACAAATTAGTTACTTCATGTTCGTGTTATAACATAACATCTAAAACAGCGAAAAAATGATATTTATGATTTTGAAACGGGAATATCTAAAAAACGTGATCTGAGTTGGGAAGTAATTTATTTGATTGTGTGTATTAATTTAATTTTTAGCAAAATATTGTTTTCGCATGCTAAAGAGATTTGGAAAAAACCTACCAAATCGAACTGAAACCTACCAACCTACCAAAGTCAAAAAAACCTACCAAGTTTGGTAGGATCCTACCAAAACGGCAACCGTGATTCGAATACGAGCGTGTTTTTATATACTTTTTAAACTGTGCTGTCTGTTTGACATAAAAGCAACACTCGCTGTACTGAGATATCAACAGAAAAATTTCTCAGTTTTGTTGTCAAAAATTTGAGGAAGAGTTTTGTTTAAATTTCTTTAGCTCAACATATAATATGATATATGTACATATAATTTAGAATTTCATTACATGTCTGCTAAACTGGCCATGAATGATGTCCAACTTCACAACCACAACCACAATCCAATCTTCAATCTGATATGTCAGAACAAGGACATAGATGTGTGTGCCTCCATTGAGTTTTTCCTTGATTTAAAAAAATTTTTTTTAAAGGTAAGGCAGAGGACACGGATAAGAGGTAATTTAAGGGCTAGATATTTTTACAAATTTTTTTGTTTACAGGGTGAATTGGTTAAAAACGACAGAATACTCAACTCAAATGATTTGTATGTTTCTGAAAACATATTTTGATGAAGAAAATTGCCCCGAAAACTGAGTCCGACTGCGACGGTAAGAGTCACTTTAGCCATATTCACTATTACCGAGTTTATGAATGCGTGGCCCAACCGTTATTCATATACAAATATTTGGCATACCTAAAGTTAAATTGTATTGAATTTGGCAACAGTCGCTTCAGTCTGTCATTAGAGCTCTCCTTAATTGACAAAAAAAAATACGGGGCTTTTTTTGATCAGAAATGAATGGAAATTGGATGAGTATACAATATACATACATAAGTAACCATTCATAATATTTATGGGTGCTTCAAATGGATAATAATTAACAAGGAAAACGTAATGTTATGTTTCTTTATTTAATTTTAGAACTGTAAATATTTTGGATTAGAGCAATAGGGGGTAATGCTAAGAAGACTTTTTTTAATAACGGGTACAAAAATTACTCCGAATGAATTCTATTTTTGACACAAAAAGTGTCAATTGGTTTGCACGACTTTAATCATTCGGTACGGGAAAACAGTTCAATGAATCAAATGAAGCAATTTGAAACTTTACAGATATGTAAAGTTCTGTACTGGTGGTCTAAATTTCTTTAAACTGTCTTAACAAATTAAGTCCTGCAATCAATATTTGTAAAGCAGTGAAAGATCTACTAAAGACCTTTTCTTACTCTTATGGTGAGGGACCAAAAAAAAATAATTGTAATAAAATTTCAAAAGGATTTTATTAAAAATTAGTTACAGTTTTCAAAACTGCCTTCAAATTTTCCGTTTCGGCATTCCTTGCTGAGATATTGGTAACCAATTCCAAAAATCTCTTTTTTCATTCAAAGCCAGATTTTGTTCTAGAAAAAAAACAATTTAAAACAACAAAAAAAAAAAACATGATATTAAAGCTAAATAAACAAATTATCGAATCAATTTATTTAATTGGCTCAAAAAAAAAATTTTTCAAAAAGAAAAATACACTTAAAAAAAATCAAAAAAATTTAACATTTGGGCTAATTATGTTTTTTTATCATTGCGCAATAACGGTACTATAAAAAAATCATTTCCTCAAATTTCTCAACACAAAACACATAAAGCTTAAGAATGCTTTTTGTTTCATCTCAATACGAACACTTTTCAGAGAGATACAGCTCTTTAAAAAAACACCAAAAAAGTGAAATTTTTTGTGTTCCCTTAATTTTTTTGACTAGTGTATAAAAGTAGTAAAAATCTACTTCAATTTTTTTTATGTTTTCTTTATTTCGAAAAAGTAGGGTAAGGTGCGGCTAGTTGCGACATGCGGTAAGTTTGACCACCATTATGAACATGTTAAAATTTATGAGACTTCAAGTAAAAAGTATCCCAAAGAGCCCCATCCCACCCTATTAAATCGTTTTTTTTTTTTTGCAATGGTGTCCGTGTCATGAGAAAAACAATTCTTCAAATGAAAAGTTCAACATCGAAAATAGTTTTTAAAGTTATGATTGTGCATTGCATAATATGCATTTTTCAACAAGATGATGTGGGGAAGGGGGAGGGGGAAGGGCTTGCCTTCCTTTTTGTAATGGCAATCAAAACCAGCTGGTTTAAAAATTTAAGTGAACTTTTCTTCTTATTCCTTAATTTTATGTTTTTATACTCTTGGCCAAGAAGGATGGTGATGTGAAATTTAACGCTTCCATGAAGTTCTGCAATAAAATCCTTAAGGTTTTATCAACAGTTTTCCTGGACAAAACTAGCTTGGGTGACCCTAACTTTTATTTTAGTGTCATTATTTATGTATACAGGGTGTCCCCTAATTCGTGCATAACATTTTATGGTTCATTCCCTTGATCATTCTAAGTAAAAAACTGTATATAGGCAGAAAATGAAATATTAAGAATTTATATCTCCCTAACATCTTAAACCTAACCTAAAAGTAAAATTAAAATAATAAATCATAAAATAAAAATTATTAAATCAATTAAGGAAAGTTATAAAGGAAAAAGCTTGTATTTTGAGCTAAATTAGGGATTCGGCCTTCGCATAAACTTGAGGACGTTGAGATCTTTTTTTTGCTTATTTATACCAATTTTTGAGATTTCATATTGTAACTACCTATTATATTGGAACTACGAAATAACACCCAACCGAGCAAACAGCCGAATGTTTCGGCAGAATAGAATGGTTAAGAGTTGTAAGTCACTATACAGGCCCAACACTAAATTTATTTATTTTATCGCATATACATAAAAAAAGATGGCTAATTCCTATTCTATAGAATGTTGGACTTGGATTTTGTCAAATTAATTATTCCCGAGGTTTTTTTTTTTTATCACGCAAATTTAAAAATAGAACAACAATTCACACGCACAATCAAAAAAAGAGTCAATCGATGATATCATCATAGAGGTATTAAAAATTAATTTACCAAAAAAAAAAATCCATAACATCAGGTCCCACTCCTGAGGAACAAAACAAAAAGCCTGGTGTTCTCGGTAAGCTCATCCCAGCTAGAACCTGGTGAAGGAAAAAAAAACCCTCTTCATCATCTTTCACATGCCGTTTTGACGTTCAGCTTTGGGTTGGATCGATACTAGAGAAGCACAATAATTATTAAAAAGGGTCGTGTTTGTGTATTTCAGGTATATTTCAGATACCCACCTCTGAATATAGCCCAACTTCAGCTGATCACATCCAAAAACTTGCCCCAGTTGTTCACTTCGTCTCGTCTGTGGTTCTTCTTCTCTATTCGCATAATGATCATCCCGTTTAGGCATTTTACCTATTTGGCATAAATTATTGTATCTATATCGGTGGTCGGTATTTATATATATTGTTGTATCCTTCAACCCATATGAAGGATACAACAAGTATCTATGAAGTTGACATCACAAACTCATTTAATCAAATTTATATTTTTTTCTTTTTCACTTCGGAGAAGCTTGTTGTGAAGGAAAGAATCTTTAATAATGCAAAATAATGCAGATGGGCAATATAGCTCGATTTAAAAGAATAGAATGTGTCCCGTTTTTTTGAGGGAATTCCGGTTCTAATGTCCCATCACGTCTCATATATGCACGTCCCGTACAAGGTTTAAGGTTCTTCTTATTCTTCTTCTTCTCCTTTCGATGATGGGATGGGAAAGGATTTTTCGCCATGGCTTCTGATTTAGTCTCACATATATTGAACCGAAATCAGCATAACTAGTTTTTGAGTCTTCTTCATAGAAAAATCTTGTCTACCGAACAACGTTACGATAAATGAAGAAAAAAGTCTTATAACTGATATGCCGGTTATGTCAAAAAAAAATTTCTTCAGTTTGTCAAACATAACCACAAATGCTCGAAATTCTAGCAATAAAAATGAGCTCAATCGGCTTCTTTCTTTTTCTTTTGCGGGACTGTTTAATGTCGGTGACTACATATGTCAAATATAGTGTCATTTCGAAGGACATTGAGGACGAGGTTAGAAGGTCATTCTGCCAAGGGATCGCCCCGGACGTCTCTCGAGTCCGAAATTGATGGGAATGAATGCGTTTTTGAAAATTAACTTGTTTTCTTTTATGTAATTTATAAAATTAAAAAACAAAGTTGTGTTTAATGGTAAATATATTTGCGAATTTATCATGTCCACATTGACGACTATACCTACTGTTTCGAAGGGGGGAGGGTTTCGGGTGATGTGGTTTAATGATACTTGTTTCGGACACACATGTCGAATTATATATTTTTAAAGAGGGAAATCAAGAATCGAAAGTTGATTTCTTGAAATGTAGATTGGTTCTTTGTGCACAAGTATTAATAATCTTTTCAAGGAATACATAATAAGGCTGCAAACAGAATTCAAATAATCATAACTGGGGTTTCTAAGGACGACATATTCAAATTTATTGTATTTAATTCAGGTAATATTTTCTTATAAATAAAGCCATTTTGTAAACTAATGGAGTTATTGATTTTTTCAGCCACTGATTTGCTATATGAATGCATGGACTTGTTCATATTAAAACTTGTTTTGGTGAAATACTAAAATGTTTGCCAAAGGATTTCAGCCGAAGTTCGTGATGTTGTGCCTATATAAAGCAACTTCTCACCTGCGACATACAGCCGTACACTGGAGGGACATGGTAGATGCATTAGGAGTTGCAGAGGAGGTGTCAAAATCACACTCTAAAAGGGCTTAAAATATAGCGACAATTTTTACTTGTTTTATAGGGCAAGTACTGATTTCGGTGCCGTGAAGCAAAACCAAGCGGAACAAACAAACTTAATTAATAATTTTGTGAAAAAGTTTCTTTTTTTTTTTTTTTTTTAATAAAATTAAAAATATTTTAGATTAAATTAAACAAAATTTTATTAGCAAATAAGCAAACCTAACATGAATTTAAATAAAAAATATTATTATTATGAGACTTTAATGAATGTAAAATAAAATGCTCATAAAGATTTAGGAGTTTTATAAAAGTTATACAAATCGCGGAATTTCTTACTTCAATTTCATAATATAATAGTTAAAGCTATTACTTTATAAACTCCGAAAACTGTATTAAAATCCTATTAATATTTTAAATGTGAAAGTTTGTTTGTTTGTCTGTTTGTTCCTCTTAATCTCCGAAAATACTAGAGCTAGAAAAATTGCTATTAGTCCAGGAAAAATAGACGTTAACAAAGAAAAAAATTAGTTAGAGGCTGAAATTTAGCATGGGCGTTGGTAATGGGACTCTTTAAAAACTGAGAGAATTCCTCATCGTTCCGATGATCGCTAGATCAGTTATAAGGGGTCCAAGGGTCTTAAAATGAGTTTTTTATTGCAAATATCTCAAAAACTATTTGCCCTAGAGAAAAATTTAGTTTTTCAATCTTGTAGCTGAGGCGATTTCCCTTAAAAATGGTCTCTTCGGTTTTTTCGTAGCATTAACCGTAAAAAAGTTACAGCAAATGAAATGTCAAAAAATCTCAAAATGGGCCAAATGTCATGAAAATAGGAGTTTTTTTTTTGCAAATATCTCAAAAAACAGTTTGTGTTAGAGAAAAACTGTATTCCCCAATCTTATAGCCCATGTAATTTTCAACAAAAAAACGTTTTCACTTTGTTCGTAGCATTTACCGTTAAAAGGTTATAGCATTTTAAACATGGCAATTTTCGTCCTAGTAATCGGATCTTCAAGGTTAGAATTTTTAAATTAAGACAAAATATCAGTCTATATTCTTGAATACAAATATTTGAGGGGGGGGGGGGGTAGCAAATTTCGCACGAAAGGGGTGTTTGAAACCGCCATCAATGTGATTTTCGATTTTTAAAATGCCAAAGTTGATGAAAAATTTTACAATTTTTAGAAATGATCTTCCACTAAGATATTTCACCAACCCTCCTCTACAAAGTTGTCATAGAATTTGGTCGAGTAAATGCCACAGGAGAGGCAGGAGGGGTGTCTTAAAGCTTAACATTCCATTGAACCCCATTACATATAGGTGAACTTTGACAAGCTATAACTTAAAGATAAAAAAAAGTCCCAGAGATCGTTAATACCATATTTTGTAGGTATTTTGATTCTCTTAAAGTTTTTCACTAGCCATTTTGTTACAAAAAACAAAATGGCGAGCTGTTTCAATATGGCCGCTTTTTCCTAGCCCCTACCACCCCGACAATTTTTTTTTATATTGTGGAGATGTTCCCAAACACATACGATAAAAAAATATTTGCCCATTAAAACATACAACTTCAATACAAATTTTTCAATAAATCCAGTACACTATAAAGTTTGTGCACATTTTTCTCAAAATCTATTGATTGTACGAAAAAAATTGTGATAACATTTTTAATGTAAAATTACATAAGCTACAACTTTTGCCTTCACATTTTTTTAAGAACACTGATAGTTTTTGAGAAATTAGCACAAAACTGAAATTCATCCCCTTTCACGCCTCATAAAAATTTAAGCCCCGGTCCAAATTTAGGGTACTTTTTGGAAAATGCTTAAGGTACAAAAATAAACATCATCAAAATTCAGCTTTATCGGAATTTTTTCGTAGTTTTGCCATTTTTTTGTCTAATTTTCCTGGGTAAAACTGTTTTTGAGATATTTGCAAAAAAAAAACTCCTATTTTCATGACATTTGGCCCCTTTTGAGATTTTTTAACATCTCATTTGCTGTTATTTTTTTACGGTTAATGCTACAAAAAAACCGAAAAGACCATTTTTATGGGAAATCGCCTCAGCTACAGGAGAATTACAGAGTTTCAAAGTAAAAGAAAAAAACTCTTATAATCATAAAGTTTTTTAATCATGCAAAGCAAGGCGAGTCTGCTAGTATTAAATAATATTAAAAAGTTTTTTCAGCTTTCGGGGGTCTTATAAAATAACTTCGCAAAAATAAAAACTGTTAATAGGAATTATTAACCCACCCTCGTACAATTACAGGCCAATACGCTGATTGAACCCAGGAATATAAGACTTTCACTTCGAAAAAATTCCAACTAAGCTGAATTTTGGTAAAAGCAGTCGAAAGTTTAGTTTTTTGCAATTTTTTTCGAAAACTGTATTTTTTGTTTAATGTGAAGACAAAATTTGTAGCTTATGTAATTTAACATTAAAAGTATACATAAAATTTGGTACAATCAATAAATTTTGAGAAAAACATGCACAAACGTTAGGTATATTGAATTTAGTAAAAAAAAAAATTTAATGAAGTTGCATGTTTCGATATGCAAATATTTTGTTCTCGTATGTGTTCGGGTTCATCTCGTCATTATAAAAAGAAAAAAAAAAACAAATTGAGGAGGTTGGAGCGAATATTTAGCTTTAAGACACTCTTCCCAAACCTCTCCTGTGGCATTAACTCCACAAGAACCTAGCATAACTTTATTAGAGGAGAGTTGGTGCAAAGATTTTGTCAAACATTGTTTTTTAAAATAGTAAAATTTTTCATCAGATATTGCATTTTAAAATCGAAAATCACATTAATGGAGGGTTTAGTCACCCCTTCAGTACAAAATTGTTACCCCTTCCCAATAAAATTTATGCAAAAATATTGCCTGTTATTCTGGATCCATTTAATGACCATTATCTTAAAGATCCGACTATACTGGATCGAAAGTTAAGGCTGATTTCCAATGCCGCGTTGGGCGTCGCTTTGACAGATTTTTCTTTCAACGCGAAAGCTCACAGCAATTTAAGCAAATTGTTTACAATGACGCGTTGGGTATTATAATACGATTTGGCACCTATTAGCATGTACACAAACCAACGTAACATAAGCTGCCTCGATGTTAAAGTTGAAAAAAATCAACTTTAGCGTGCGTTTTGACAGTTAAACTAATGTTCGAATTCCTTTCAACAAAAAAATCGATTTATTTAGAAGAAAAAATAGGGTTTTCTGGACAAATTCCTTTTAATGAAAGAAAAAAATCGATTTTGTTTAAAAAATAATGGAATAGTTTGTTGAAAGGAATTCGAAATTACAGTTATGTAGGTTCATTTTGATTTTCAGGTTCTCTGCAAGTCGTCTGTCATGTCGACGCGTTCGTAAAGCTTTTAAACGTATACGTAAGCGTCTCTAACGCGAACGCGCCATTGGAAATCAGCCTTTCTAGCTTCGGAAGCCAACCATATTTCTATATTTTGAATTTTTTCTGAAGTAAAAAATTTGGAAAATAATTTAAAATTAATTCAAGTTACACGTTTAATAATTTAAAATTTTTCCACAAGAACAATTTGGTTTTTGAAGACATCACAGTTTTTTTCGTCAAATTAATCTGATAATGATAAAAAATGGAAGTGATATTTAAAAAAAAATCATTTCTGGAACAGTGTTATGGGCTAAAAGATAGCCATATTTGAACCCTTAGCGGATTTTTTGGTGTACTGTAAAAACTGGATTCCAACCCCAAGCTGAATATTCGTAAAAATGTCAAACAAAAGTCTCCCAAAGCCAGGAAAACTATTGCTTTTTAAAAATTAACAACTTAATGCTAACTTTGAATTGAAATTCTTGTAAATTTATTATACCCAAAGATACATAGTGCCACACCCACTCAAAATATCAATACAAACAAGTAATTTGCGAATTCATTCAAACGACAAAATATCCTCTATCCAGGGGTCATAAATTCTTAATGTGTCATTTATTATAGGAGTCGTATATTATATTCAAAACTATTAAAATATTGCACTTCAATATAGCGCACCTACACAAACAAGTCGTTTAAATTGCTAAATCATTGACATAAAATTCCATTCATATAATTTTGAAGGACATTAAAAAAATCACACTTTTGCCATTGTGCAAGGATACCTGCCGAACCATCTTCTATATAATATTGGCGTGTCCTTTGACACCTTTTTTGTTGTTTGTTTCCCGAAAATTCAGCAAGTTATGCAGCTATAATAACTCACATATAAATCAATGTCCCTTCGCTACTAATTGAACAATTTGTGCAAGGATGTTGTGTTATTTTTTTTTGTATAATTTTACAACAACCATAATTGTGGAAAGAACGAATTTGAAAAAATGAAAAAAAAGGACATAATAGAAAACTTATATAAAAAAAAGACTGTCAAACCTCTTGAGAAGAGGAAAAGACGTTTGGCCAAGTTTGACATGAAATATGAAGGAAGAATCTTCGAATTGGACACTTTCCCATGGCTAAAAATCAAAACAACAAAAAATAAACAATATCATCTTAGTAATCCTGTGGGTGAAGACATAAGAAAAAAAAAAGGAATCAATGCGAAAGAAATCAGCTGATTTGGGGAGAACACTATAGAAAGATTATTGTTGTATTACATTGTCTTCCCGATGCAGGTCCTGCTGATTCAACTTTTATAATAGGCAGTTCTTGGTTTGGTCCCTTTGGAATTAGTATAGTCCTGTCCTCCTTGTGTCGGATGGCAGTCGATAACTTGTCGGATTTAATGTAACACAAACACAAAACTAATAAAACACACAGAAGGAATATTTCGCGCCTTTTTTTTTTTTTTTTGGAATCGAATGGACTCGAGTTACTTACTACCTGTTGCTGGCTGCAGGATATTTATTTGTATGGAAGTCGTCCCTCTCCTTATGAGAAGTCAACTGAAAAATGAAAAGAAAATTGAAATTAAATTTCCAACAGGTCCTCTTGTGATAATCGTTAGAAGAATCTTTTAAAATTGAAAAAAAAATACAAAGACATTTATCCACCATCCGTTGGTCTCCTTTTGGTGAGGTTAAGTGATGATAAACCCACAACTGTAAAGAAGATCTAACACAAAAGGACCCACAAAGGATACATTCAGACGAAAATAAAAAAAAAATAAAATGAATTGAAAATTCCAGAAATCAGCTGATGAGAAAGTATCAGAATGATCCGAACAGGTTCTTTGATTTTGTTTGTGATTTAACGATTATTGGCTTTTGTCCTTGGAAAAGGATGCGGCGGATGATTTTGATCATCCAAATTTCATTAAGATTGTGCTGCGAGGTATATACATTTTAAAACATGATGAGGGAAGGAATTCCCGTCTTGTCCCAGCTCGCGCAGTCGGATACCTGTTTGAAATCCAGTTTTTTTTTTTTTTTTGTATTCTTTTCTTGTTTTTTTCAAATATGTTGATGGTACTTTGGGGGAATTCGCGTATATACAAAGTTGATCCTTTACTTTATTAATGGTGTGGCACCCAAGAGTGTGTTTTCTTGGAATTACCTCTGAAATAAGAAGATCTAGAATAACCAAATTCCGATGGTTTTATGGAGATTGGAAGAATTTTAGTTGTTTTGTGACGATTGCATATACACTGTGCCCACACACTTTGGAATGATGTCAGTCTTGTGCCATTTGATTTATCAGGTGTCATAGAAGTTGTGTTGCCTATATGGATAGATTCCATGCTTATTGTTGGAATTGAAGAACACACATAGAGATTAGCCTACACGTTTATCAAGATGATAAAAGAAAAGGAGATTTGATTTTCTAGCATTGATGTGAGTAAGCTTCTTTTTTTTTAACTCAAAATCTTATTAGTGTTCACGGATCGACGTCAATATTGCTAATTGCTAATTAGTTACGCAAAAAGAAAATTAATTGCTCTGTTGGTTTGCGAGAAAATGGGTGTCCTGCTAAGTTGACGTCAACTTAGCAGGGCAACTTTCTCAAAAATAGAGATACACGATCCGGGAGTGGATGTTTATTGAAAACTACCTAATTGCTAATTAGTTACGCAAAAAAAAAAAATTATTCGCTGTTTTGGTTTGCGAGAAAATTGATGTCCTTATATGATGACGTCATCCCTTTTTATTCAAAAATAAAAAAAGTGTTTAAAATTTTGTTTCCATAACTAATTAGCAATTAAGTAGTTCTCAATATATATCCACTCTCGGACCGTTTATCTATAGTTTATAGAAAGTTGCCCGGCTAAGTTGACTAAGTTGACGTCACCCATTTTTTTCGCAAACCAACAGAGCAATTAATTTTTTTTTTGCGTAACTAATTAGCAATTAAATAGCAACTAATTACTATATACTTTATAATCTGCAACGGAAAAAGTGACCTGCTAGGTTGATACACATCAAAGTTCTTTACGACTAAAAAAGTGCAATAATTGGAAAGGAGGCCACTTCGGGCATAGTACCATTTTGAACTTTATTGACTAAAGACATTCAAACATACGGTACATATATTAAAGGTAATATTATAAGCGTTTTCATTTTTGTTCTGTTCTGCGCATCTACAAAAAATGGTGGATCGAGTACCCATTTACATGTCAAATTTCGATATTCATTGTTGTTTATGTTTTTAATATTGCGGTGTGAAGTTTTTGGGAGCACTCGAGCAACCATTTCTTTTAATTTCTGACAGTTTTAATTCTGACAACCTACGCAAGATATTACCTTAGATTTTTGTACTGTGATTCAAAAGAGACTATACAATGCCGAGCATTGATTTCAATTCAGTGGCCCTAACAGATATCCCCGCAAGGGACCTCTGTACGGAAAACCGGATCATAAAAGAATGCCATATCTCGGTATTAACGGACTGCTCAAAGACGGATAGCCGTGGCGTGATGGTTAGTGCGATGGACTGTCATGCCGGGGGTCTAAGGTTCGATCCCCAGCCTCGCCACCTATTTATTTAAAAGACAAAACGGCTACTGCCTCTTGCGAGGAATTGACAAATCCTCCAAGAGTATCTCCTGTCACAGAAAAGTGCCGCTCGTTAGCCGTTCGAATTCGGCAATAAACTGTAGGTCCCCCCCATTCCTGCAGACACGCACACAGGAATGGTTGAGAGTTGTAAGTCACTAGGCCCTAGTTCTTCATGAGCTGTTGTGCCATCAAATTTTTTTTTTTATTTTTTCAAAGACGGGTAGGGTCAGGTATCTTTTTAGATAATCCATCCCTAAATAAATCAATAAAGCTTCCTAATTTCTGGAGTGTCTTTCAAGTGGAAGTACTGGCAGTTTATGACGCTGCAAGGAATCTTGTCGCATTCGAACTGGTAAACAGCAATATCGACTGCTTTATTGACAGTCAGGCGGCGGCCATTTCCTCTATCGTCACAAAGTCTAAACTGGTAATTCGTTGTCGTAACGAGCTAAGATTATTCAGCTTAACAAATACTGTTACCCTGCGATGGGTTCCAGGACACCGTGACATTCGTGGAAATAAAATGGCGGATGAATTGGCTAAGAACGAGTCAGCTCTTGAACGGAGTCAAACATATTCTTCACTGAGCAGGAAAAAGATAGAATTCATCAAGGTTTCCTCGAAGCCTCAAACGGCAGATAGTCAACAATTAATACTTGTCGGGTTTCGAGGAATCTATGGCCGGACATCTCTAAAAAAAAAAAAAAACAAATTACTTTCTCAAACTAAGCAGACCCCAACTGTCCCTCTTGGTTGGAATCAGAGGGTGTCAGGATGAAAAGGCGGAGAAGAGGTCCTATCAATTTTTTTGCGAATGCCCTAGTCTAGCAAGAGCTAGAAAGACAGCCCTCAGGGAATACTTTTTCGACGAATTGGGCGACACTTCGCCCCTAAGAAACATTATGAAATTCATCCAGAATTCAAAATGATTCAGGGAGACTTCAAAATCGCCATATTTGCTAAGCTAGGCAAGCATAGGCGCCTCACCAAATTTCAACTCCCTAGCATTAGTGCTTCCTGAGATATAGGACTGACTCACTGACTGACAGATCATCAAAATTATGGAGCACTTCTAGACACCGTATAATCTTGTAATTTCGCACATCGGTAGGCCTTGTGGTGTATACAAAGGAAAAACTCCAAAATTTGGGATTTTCCATATGGGGGGCGTGGTATCCGCCCACTTTCATAGAATTGCTATCATTTATTTGGAGCACTTCTGATTGTTGTAGAATGATAAAATTTGGTAAAGCGGTAGCCTTTACAATTTGAGCACAAGAAAAAATTTTGAATTTATCATTCAGGGGCGTGGTATTCACCCACTTTTCTTTAAAAAAAAAAAAATCAATCATATGGAGCACTTCCCGACACCATACAATCTTGTTATTTCGCACAAAGGTAGGCCTTGTGGTGCATGCAAAGGAAAAAATCGAAAAATTTGGATTTTCTATATAGGGGGCGTGGTAACCGCCCATTTTCACAGGTTGTTGTAGAATGATGAAGTTCGGAAGGGCAGTAGGGCTTGCAACGTTTACAATGGACGAAATCGAAAATTTGAGGATTTCCATATAGGGGGCGTGGTATCCCCCCACTTCCTCAAATTGGTTTCTGATTGTTGTAGAATGATGAAATTTGATATAGAGGCAGGGCTTGCAATGTGTGTAAAGAAAAAAAAATAAATTTGAGATTTATCATTCAGGGGCGTGGCATCCACCCACTTTCTTAGAACTATGTCTGATTGTTGTAGGATGATACAAATTGGGCGATAGGGCTTGCAATGTAAACAAAGGAAACAAATTTTAAATTTGATATTTGACATTCAGGGGCGTGGCATCAACCCACTTTTTCAGAAGTGTTGTCAATTATATGAAACATTTCTGATTGTTGTAGAATTATGAATTTCGGTAGAGCGTTAGGGTTTATAATGCATGCTGAGGAAAACTTAAAAATTTGGGCCGTGGCATCCAACCACTTTCGTATTATTATTATTGTTTGCTGTACAATGACGATTTGTTAGAGTGTTAGAGCTCAGGTGCATTCAAAAAGTGAATAATTCAGATTTTGTGTTAAAAAAAAATACTTTACAAAAAGAAGTGAAATCACACCAAAAACATAAATGTTAAAAAAAGAGCCAAGTTCTCCATGTATACAAAAAACCTTTATGTAACAAGTCAGCCGTAAGAAATAATGGGATCTAAAAGATTGCCAAGTTCTAAGTTTATGAAGGTTTATATCAAATATTTTAAGTAGAGTAATTTTGGAACAACTCCAAATTATGAGAGAAATTTCTTATTAAATGATTACTGACTAAAATTTGGTAAGTTTACTTGGCAAGTTTTCAAAACCTTTTGAATTTTGAGTATGTAATCAGATGGAAAAAAGAAAACTTGCCAAGTAAACTTATCAGATTTTAGTGCAACAAAGTCAGAAAATCATGAAAACATCTTGAAATTTCAAACTTTCTGAATTAGTTTTTTGTTCGTACGCACATAACTCGGCTGAACATCATCCAAATTAGATGGAGATTTTTTTTTTTTGGATTTGTATTGTATTATGCCGGGAAAGTCGGCAAGTCGTGATAACAATTGGAGCTCGCTCGATTTTCGAAAGGAACCTTAATAATTTAATCAATTTATAGGTGGCCGGGTCAGCTAGTTTTCTTTAAATGCTTGAAAAACATGTATGGCAGGTACCGCTATTTTATTAGCTAGAACCAGGGCTGCCAGAAATCATGATTTAGCATGATTTTCATGTTTTTTGGACCCGAAAAATGATTTAATGTTTTCGAGTCCAAAATCATGTTTTTTCTTAATCTGACAAAAAGTTGTTATTTTTTTATAAATTGTTGAAAAGGTCTGTTCGATTTGTAAAACTATTGGTCTTATGAAGATTTCAATGGGATTTATTTTTAATTTAAGATAAAAATTTGTATGGTAAATCACGGGATTTGAGAGAAGATTTAAGGTAAATCTACCTTAATATCGATTGAGTGTCTTCGTGTAGTTTTATATCATATCTGTGAATTGATGTGAATGCACCATACAAAATTCATGAAGAAAGGAAAAGGCACTATTATACAATTCATCATTTTAGCTACCACCACACACTCACTTAATAATTTACTTTAATGTTATTTAATCCTTCCATTTTTGTATTTTCAAAAGTATTTTGAAAATATTTTTTTACTTGACACGAAGGGTTTTTTTTTAAAGATCTCTTTTTACTATTTTCCAACTGAGAACTGTGGATCATGTTTTTTGAACCCAAATCTTGTTTTTAAACTATGTTTTCTTAAATTTCTGAGTGGCAGCACTGGCTAGAACTTCTCCCCATTATTTTGGGTGATACTCTCAACTTTCATAACTATCACATTAATCAGTTTCCGTACTCACTTTTAAGCTCGAAGTTATTCCCCCTAATTATATTCATAGGTACCCAATCTACATTCTCTCAATTTCTGGAAGAAAAAGTTTACGAAATCATGTTTTTTATGAGCTTCAAAAAAGCGAAGCAACATTCGCCGATCGAAAAAAATACTAGGTGGAGAATTTGTCTTTCAATGTTTTCTACGTTTTTTTTTTTTTTTTTTGTTTTTTGCTGCTTTGTTATGTTGATAAAAGCACCTCAAATAGGATTCAAAATTTGCCGTTCGTCTGTTCTGAATAAGTTGTGACAATTTCAGCTTTGTCGTGCAATGTTCAATGTTTTATACAATTTTGTTGTCTCAAAATGATGCCAAAAATCACACTCCTTTTTTTGGGCAGTGTATTGGATTTCCCATCAAGAAAAATTCATCACAGGTTTAAATGCAAACCTCTTAAAGCTTTTTTTCCTTTCTTAAGATGCACCTTGAACCTAAAAATTCGAATTTAAGCCTCTCATATTAGAGATAACTTCCGAAATGTTTGCCATAAAATAGCATAAAACTCATGGATAGTCTTGGATTCATTATCATTTCAATACAAAATAGTTGACCTATTTTCGATATAATTTTCTTTGAATACCCAGAACCGATATTAAACTACCAGAATATTCTGGTTTTTATGGATTGGAACGTTGTTGATTGTGTTTATTTATCTTTTATGCAAAATAAAACCTAATTTGAAAGCATGTGTTTTATTAACTATACGATACCAGCGCACATCCCCATATCATATCGCAATCCAAAAGGAATTTTATCTACCAAATACCTAGAAATCGTCTTTCGGAAACCTTCCTCCTAGATTCAATCTTTATGTCTATTTTAAAGTCAATAAATAAAATATATACCAACCCAACCAGCCTTTGCGCAATCTAAACAAAGTTTTTTTTTTTTTTTTTTTTAATAAAAAGAACAAAAATAAGCATTTCAAAGAAAGATGTTGTATCTTATCGGAGATTTTTCAACGGAAATAGCATACCCGACACATAATCCTATTTAAAGTTAAAAATATAAAAAGAATAAACTAACAGAATCAGCTGTTTGGGAGATAAGCAAAATATGATGTGTATTCTATTTGTTAACTCCTTAAGATATCTTGTTCAAATCGAAAATTCATGAATGACTTAAAGCATTTTGATTAAAAGTGTGCCTTGATTTTTTTTTCTTCTTATTTTGGTTTATTGAAGAACCGCAAACATGTTGAATTGTGGTAAACTTTTTTTTTTATGTTTTATCAAAATGCAAATACAGCAGGCGTATTTAACATTCTATTTGCAATTTATTGACTGAGGGCAAACGCATGCCATAACGTCCTTGAGTCTTGAGATATGAAAATTTGCAAACGTTGGTGCCTCAAATTGCAATTTAATTTATTTTTTTGTGTATGTTATCTGAAAGGCAAGTCAAAAATTTCTGGGTGCATTTTAATAAAAATCAGTTTGATAAGAAATGAACTTGGCTTCCGGTGCGATGCAACGAACGTTTTTTTATGAATGAAAATTTTAGTTCGTAAACTGCTTGTTATCTGGTCGAAGACCAATGTTTGGGGAAGAAGTTTTGAAGATTTAAAAAAGGAATTTCCGTAAATTCAAAGTTGAATGACATAAAAGTTGTGGTTTTGCATTGAACTCTGTCGAAATTTTCAAGTACGAGTGACCCAATAAGAGGAGGTCGATGCCGAAAAAGAATAAAACAAAGCTGTGTGTAATAGGAATACCATGTATGATGAATGAATTATGACTTATTTAAATGTCCACAGTGGATTAGCATGAATAGGAGAAGTCCAATTTTCAATGATTCTGCCGCTGAATTTAAGAGATGGCCTGGGTTATGTTGACTTTGAGGGCATCGAACTATTGGAATATCTAGACTTGCGCTGAGACTTCAGAAAACCCAAAAAGTATAACGGGGACCATTGTGGCTTTGCGCTGTGTGGCAATTAGCTTACCCGGCCGTCTGGCAGCGAGCGCTTTACAGATCAATGATTGGTAGGTAACCAATTTCTTTTGCTCCGAATTAAACGACATGGGCAGGCACGATATATGGTTCCGGGAGGACGGCGGCGCCACTGAAGGCCTCCCCAACGTCTTTTGGAAAAAGTACGAACCAAAGACGCCGCCAACGCTCCAGCTGGCCAAAAATCTGCAGCAAACTCCAAGTTTGCTTGTTAACATAACAATTCCCATTCATCCATAAAATTCGTCTTGAAGCTAGATTTCGTATCTTTTTCTTAACGCCCGTGGCGTAATGGTTAGTGCGTTGGACTGCCATGCCAGAGGTCTGGGTTCAATACCAGCCGTTTCCACCTTAAGTTTTTTTTCCTGGGCTACTGCCTCTTGCGAGGAAGTGACAAATCCTCCAAGAGTATTTCTTGTCATAGAAAAGTTCCGTACCTTACCCGTTCGGAATCGGCAATAAACTGTAGGTCCACTCCATTCCTGCAGACACGCACATAGGAATTGTAAGTCACTAGGCCCTGGTTCTTCATGAGCCCTTGTGCCACCAAATTTATTTATTTTATTTTTTTCTTAACGCTCCGAAGCCTAGTCAGTGAGCGTTGTTTATGGTCATTATTACTTATTAACTTTGAGCTTCTAGGTCAGTCGGATCTTAAACGGGTGGAGGCCCAACGCAAAACTTTCCAAGTTGAAGTTTGCGAAAGTATAGGAATTCTTGTGCAAGGAGAGGAATCAACTGCCTCGAGGGTTCCATTGCTCACTTTCACAGACATCGGCTGATCTGACGTTTCTTTTAAGAAAGGTTGTTGACTAATTGCTTACCGAATCGATCGTGTCAAATTTGGCTATCAAAAGTTGGAGAATAGACTGTGAAGGGCCACCACGTCTGTTGATTATTGTAGCTTGCTATAAGTATTAAGTATATGGTATCATTGACTAAATAATAAACAATAGATTTCACAGACGCCGCCGACATGGCCGCCACAGACACTGTCAACATGTACTCGTATGTACTTTACTAAGAGCGAATACTGTTGCTCATGGTTGCGTCCTATACTCGAGAAACGAACTCAAATAGATACCGATTTTGGGAAGAAAACGAACTAATTTTTCAAAAAATATAATAATCCAGTACAAAGGAACTGGCCACCATCTTTAATTTTTTACATACATACGTAAACTATTCAAGTTAGAGAATTATATCACCGCTAAGAATAATTGGGTAAAATATATAAATTCGCGGAGTGAATTCCTTCTAGATCTTGATTAGTTCAAACCACAGAGTCTATCGTCAATCGAAGTGGGCGCTTTATGTAGATTAAAACATCACTACTACATGTGAAACAATAGTCAATAACATCAGAAAGATCATTAATGAAAACTGAGAATAGAATCGGTCCAACAACAGAACCCTGCGGTACTCCTAAATTAACTAAAAACCAACCAGAATCAATGCAATTCTCATTTATACATTGAAATAAGGAAATCTCGACATTTACTCTCGACATTTACTTACACTAGACTGTCATCAAAACAATTTGGATTGAAAAATTCAGCGGCCAAATATGTATGTACTTTTCTTCGGGACTTAGTTCACATTTCTTTGATTTAGTTGCTTTGAAAACTACTGCTTCTTTAAAATTGTTTCATAAGCTCTTAGGCCGCGGTTACGTCGAACGCTAAAAAGTGAGTGCGCTTTTCTCCACTTCGGTGGAGATATTTATTTTTGTATTTTAAACATTTTCCAAAAAGTTCCTTAAATTTGGACGGGGGCTAAAATTTTGAGGGGGAGTGAAAGGGGTTGAGTTTCATTTTTGTGCAAATTTCTCAAAACTATCAGTTTTTTTTTTTTCAATGTGAAGGCAGAAGTTGTAGCTTATGTAATCTTACATTAAAAATGTTATAACACCTATTTTCGTACAATCAATAGGTTTTGAGAAAAACGTGCAAAACTGGATTTGGTCTGTTTATTGAAGTTGCATGTTTCGATGGGCAAAAGATGGGGTTAGGAAAGAGCCGCCATATTGAAACAGGTGGTCATTTTGTCTTTATTCAATAACTCGTCTAGATTTTATTTTGTGACAAAATGGCCAGTGAAAAACTTTTAAAGAATCAAGATACCTAAAAAATGAGGTATTAACGATCTCTGATACTTATTTCATCTTTAAATTATAGCTTCTCATATTTCACCTGTATCTAATATGGTTGAATGGAATGTTTAGCTTTAAGAAACCTCTTCTGCCTCTCTAAACTACCGCTTACAATTAAGGGAACTTGCCCCCCCCCCCCCCCGGAGTGCATTGTAACCTATTTTTTTTTTTTTTTTTTGGTTTAGGACCTCGCGGAAATAAATGTTGCAATTGAATTTCATAGATAATTAGACAAAGATTACGGGAAAAATAGCTCACCCTTTAAAAAGTCAGTTTTTACCCCCAAAAAGGGTCAAAAGGGGGGGAGGATACTCTTACAAGTTTGTTTTTATATATCTCAAAAACTACATGCATTTTGATAAATTTGATAAAGCAATTATAGATTTCATACAAACAAAGATCATAATAAAACTAAAGAAAAAAAGGGGGGTCCCGGGGGTAAAAGTACCCTTCTTACGCATCTCAAAAACGAAATGTATTTTGAAGGCTTTTTTTCTTCTGAGGTTTGTTTTTATTTTTCTATATTATGTAGAATAAGGGTTGAATGGAATTTTTAGCTTTAAGACACCTCTACTGCTTCTCCTATGGCATTTACTCCACCAAAACCTATAACAACTTTGTAGAGGAGGCTAAAATTTTTTATCAAGTTTTGCATTTTAAAAATCGAAAATCACATTGATGGCGGATTTAATCACCCCTTTAGTACAAAATTTCTTACCCCTCCTCAAAAATTTTTATGCAAAAATGTAGCCTGATATTTTGGCTTAGTGTGGTGAACACTCCAATCTTCATTCGATTAAAAGGCAGTTAAAAATCTGTCTGCCGGAAACATATATGAATAAGGAGACTTGACAAACATTTATCAGTAATTAAGATATTTTTACATAATTTTCTGTTTGATCATTTATTTTAAAGACTTAAAAATCTTAAAGAAAAAAAAAATACCATAACCAATAATTTTATCACAAAAAACTCGCGCGATCTAGGATGTCCTTAACGACTTGTCCAACATCTCACGTCTTTAATCTTTTTCCATCATCTTAACTCACTGGTTGATGGCGCATTCTTTGTTTTGTGTTCCTCCTTGCAATCAGGTGTTTCCTAGAAGAAGAAATAAACAAAAAAAAAAAAAAAACTATTTCAAACTTATAACCTTGTACCATGAGAAGTTGAAGGAAAATCCATTGCACCTCTAAAAAAAAAGAGAAGCACCCTTTTATTTTAAATGAATTTACTCCCTAAGGCAAACTGGACCAAAATCCAGATATTTTTATAATTAATGTTCGTTTTTTCTTCTTGTTAATGAATCTTTAAGAAAAAAAAAAAAAAAAAAAAAAAAAAAAAAAAAACTAAAATCAACCAAAGAAAAAGAAGCCTCCGGAATAAGGATGGGAATCTTAAGAAGTCTTAAAAAATAGGATATTATAAAAAAAAAAGAAAAAATTGTATCCAAAACATTCTTGAACTATAATTATGATGTAATATAATGAACCAGTTCAAAAAAGGTATATTTTTTATTTCGATTATAATAAGGTTAAGGATTTGATTTTGTATCCTTTTCTTATACAAAGGAATATAGAAAAATTTATTTTATAAGTGTGGGAAGCCATATCAAATTTTAAGGTCACTCGGGGGTTTTGATATAAATTTTATGCTTGATTGATGTTAAATTTGTAAATTATCATGAATGGAGGATGATTCGAATAATTTGATAATTTAATATCTTTTTTTTTCTTTTTATTTTCAGGTGTGACGATTCGAAAAATGGGTGAGTATTGTATATATGGTGTATGTATATGTATGCTTTATTATCTTTTCTAAATGACTTGAAATTCAATGACTATTGGCGCCCACCTAGCATACTTTTCTTCCTAGATTTGAATATAATGTGTTGTCCATAGAAGAAATTATCGAAAGGCCCCGGCAATTTCTAGCAACTTTTTTAGTACTGAAAATACTTGAACTAGAGCAACTTGTTGTTGAATTAAGCTGTCAAGTTACGTGCAAGTCAAATAAAAAAAAAGTAACTTGCAAACTTATTTTCAGATGGGTGCTCGGCTTATCTGTTCGTATTGGTCACCTGCATCTGTCCCCATTTGGGCGCCATTTTAGAAAGTAGGGTTAAACAAAGTTTTCCACAATTTATTAAAAACATAAATGTCTCACAAATAAAGTTTTAGCAAATTTTTATAAAATAGTAAATTCTGCACAGTTTTGGTCAAAGTTGAAAATAACTTTTATGGGGGCCGTGAACTAACTCCCCAGGAACTAAGTCCACCGAAGGTGTTAGTTCCCACTAAGCGGGAACAGAAACCACTTTTTGAAAGTGGTTTTTTGTCCCAAGCAAGGTGAGAACGAAGTCCACTTTCTAATGGGAATTTTAAATACATTTGAAAATACGAATAGAGAACTTATTATAGTGGGGTATGTATGGGGGCATGTTGCCCCCCCTGCAACCCCCCTGCTTGGCCCACTAGAGGATTTTGGGTAGGTGCGAGGTTGGGTATATGCAAAGTTGGATAAATTCAAAGTTTCTTTAAATCCAGATTCTATAAATGCAAACGAAACTTTGCATACACCCCACTTCGCACCTAGCCCAAATCCTATAGTGGGCCAAGCAGGGGGGTTGTTCCCCCCATACATACTTTACTGTTTATACGCCATAACGCTGGGTGCTAGCACTGTATTTGTGGAAGCAAACTTTTTTAATTTTTGAAAGGAAAAGATTATAGATTTGACGGAAACTAAAACCACCCATTTTTTTGAAATTTTTTTCCCACCTTATATGGGAATAAAAACCACTTTCAAAAAGTGGTTTTTGTTCCCGCTTAGTGGGAACTAACTCCTTCGGTGGACTTGAACCACATTTGTTTGCAATTTACTAAATAGGCAACAACAATTTCAATTAGCTCGGCCTCTAGGTGGTTGTCTCCAGTTCCGCACACCAAGTTAACTAAGGTTCTCTTGCACTCTCGTGCACCACTTGACTCTTCCTTTACTGTGGGGTGATCTCAAAAGACAATTCAGTCATTGTCTCTACTTGGTACCAACTTTACAGCACTTGAACTTATAGTACTTCTGTGCAGAAATCACTTGCTACCAATTTAAATACGAAAAACTAGTTTAATAACCAAGGCCCTATTTCATAAGCATTGACAATTGCGACAGGTGGCAGGTGACAATTTTGTAATTTACAACTTGACATTTGTCAAAATCTGTTCCATAAATGATTTGACAATTTTGTAGAATTGTCAACTTTTCGATTCATAAAAAAATTGTCATGACAATGAATTCTTAAGTATTTTTCTACAACTGTCAGGAATTTTCTGAAAAAATTGTAGTGACAATTTCTTTTATAAAAAAAAAAAAAATATACAATTTACATATTTGTCGGTATTTAACTGACAATTGTGACAGGAAACTAAGTAACGGTCAAGTGTTGACAATGAAAAGACAGAAGTTGAACTAAAATATTAAATAATATTTTTTCAAGTGAAAGTAATGCCAATTATCAGTTTTTTTTTACATTTAGGTAAAGTTATGAAGGCCATGACAAACTTCAAGATCATACAATGCGAAAATTGTCAAGACAAATGTGCCAAAATATGACAATGTATTTTTCTGACAAATTCAGCTGTCAGCTTTCAATACTGTATGAAATACAAATTTGTCAGACAAGTGTGACAAATTTGTACAATTGTCACCTGTCAATTTTTATGAAATAGGACCCAGATAGTAGTTGCTTTTGACAATTTTGCTTGACTTCTAATTAGCAGTTGGCCTTACTCCTGCCAGAATTCTTTATTTTCTCATTCGCAGTCTCTCCCATCATTTTTTGTTTCTTCTAACCTGTGCCGTGATACAAACCAGGTTGCAGGTTATTAGGTATAGAGGCTTATCGCGAACAAAAATGTCTCTAGGAATGTTCCTTTCATTCGAAAATAGGGAATGTGAATGGTGCTCGTAAGTTTCCCTCGGAATATTTTTGTATCGGGTATAAATTTCAATGGAAATTTGGCTTACATTACGTGACCTATCGGGAATATCGACGGAAATTTTGTTTCTCTCGGAATATTTTATTATTATTGCCTCAAAAATGTTTCTGCTTTCGCTGGAATCTCCCTCGCACAAAAATTCAATAAATTCCGAGGGAAACGTTTCCAATTTTTGAGAGAGCGAAACGCTCCCAGAGAAATTTTTATTCGCGATAACCCCCTGCATTTGATGAATTTTCGTTCGATGGAAACTTATTTCTGTGAAGATTCACGATAGCACAAAAATTTTCGAGGGAATAAAATATTCTGAGAGAAAGAAAATTCCCCTCAAGATATCCGATAGAACCATAGTCAAACATTTCCACTTGTTCTTAATTTTTAAACTACTATTATTGACCCCACCATGAATGAACTTTCACGGACTGATCCTTCCCTGGCAAGTCACTCTTCTGTCTTCTGTCACATAGTACGCAACTAGAAGTGACTTTTAGGTTTCAAAGTCGAAGAAAGTGGAACCGAAAAAGTCACCAATATCGGAAATGAAGGTCCAATATCCGTTCTACTTGGAAAGTTTTCCTTTTTCCATCTGATTACATACTCAAAATTCAGAAGGTTTTGAAAACTTGCCAAGTAAACTTACCAAATTTTAGTCAGTAATCATTTAATAAGAAATTTCTCTCATAATTTGGAGTTGTTCCAAAATTACTCTACTTAAAATATTTGATATAAACCTTCATAAACTTCGAACTTGGCAATCTTTTAGATCTCATTACTTTTTACGGCTGACTTGTTACATAAAGGTTTTCTGTATACATGGAGAACTTGGCTCTTTTTTTAACATTTATGTTTTTGGTGTGATTTTATCTTTACACACATTACAAGCCTTGCCCTCTATACCAAAATTCATCATTCTACAACAATCAGAAACCAATTTGAGGAAGTGGGCGGATACCACGCCCCCTATATGGAAATCCTCAAATTTTCGATTTCGTCCATTGTAAACGTTGCAAGCCCTACTGCCCTTCCGAACTTCATCATTCCACAACAATCAGAAGTGCTCCATATAATTGATAACAATTCTGTGAAAGTGGGCGGTTACCACGCCCCCTATATAGAAAATCCAAATTTTTCGATTTTTTCCTTTGCATGCACCACAAGGCCTGCCTTTGTGCGAAGTAACGAGATTGTATGGTGTCGGGAAGTGCTCCATATGATTGATTTTTTTTTTTTAGAAAAATGGGTGGATACCACGCCCCTGAATGATAAATTCAAAATTTTAAATTTTTTCCTGTATTTCCACAATGCCTACCGATTTGCGAAATTACAAGATTCTACGGTGTCTAGAAGTGCTCCATAATTTTGATGATCTGTAAGTCAGTGAGTCAGTCAGTTACAATTTTTGCGATTTTTGGCGCCCTATATATCAGGAACCACTAGTGCTAGGGAGTTAAAATTTGGTGAGGCGCCTGTGCTCGCCTAGCTTAGCAAATATGGCCCTTGAGTTTGCTCCTGTAAAAAGAGAGTAGTGCCGAGAACTTGGCTGGGCACTACCGTGCCCTTTGATGTTCATGACGAAGTTGGTTATTTAAAAAGTCTTAGTATAGATGCTTCTAATGTCTCAGAAAAAAGCATATTTACTTCAAATGGTAATTTTTAAGATGAAGTTCTATAAAATATGTGTACTTTAGGGCTTTTTCGATAAGCAAGGCAGGTAGATTTGAAACTTAATTATCATGGTCTTCAAATCCTCTTAAAAAAGACCTTTTTCTGTCGTTATTAAATTGAAAAACTCGATTAATGTAAACAGAGCCCTTTTTATGGGTCATTAAAAAAAAAATCAATTTAGAAAATCTGACCCTTTGAACCGGTTTTCCATAAATAACTTAGCAACGTGGTTTCAATGTCATTGCTCTCGTATCTATAGCAACACCCTCTCATCTCATCTCATCCAGCAAAGTGTGATGTAAGTGTGTGTGCGTATGGATGTGTGTGATTTTCCAAAACGAAACCATCACTCTACAACAACAACCGCAAATGTGAGTGTTGCATAACATTTGTTCTCACATATCCAGTGTAAACGTCAGTCACTGCGCCGAAACTAATTTAAATATGTATGTACCAATCAGTGTGTAGTGTTGGATACAGAAATATTTGTTACAACACTCTTCGCGTCTTCATCTAGAGACGTTTTCATTCATGATCATGATGCACTTGTTGCACGCACTTCTCTGCCTCCATCCACCCAATTTAATTTTTTTTTTTTTTTGATCTGACTACTTTTACCCTCTCTGTTCCTGTTTTTCCATGCAACAAGTCGACAACGACCGAGGACTGTCTTTTCACATTAAAACCTCGTTAAGCCCAAACAGAGTCTCATAAATTCTCATCAACATATAAAAACAGACGAACCAACAAGACTCGTCGTCGTTCGTCGTCACCACACTGGGAGGAGTGGATGCTGGCTGGCTGATGCCTTCTTCATTCCTCGCATCAACGCAGTCCGTGTTGTCCATTACTGACTGAGGGCTTCCTCTGTCGATGGATGCCGACAACGACAGAAAATTTGTTGTTGCTGTTGTCCATCGAGCGGTCTTCAAATTCAGTCTTGTCTCTCCTCTACACTGCTGGTCATCCATAAATAGCTCGCTTTCATCCACAATCTCTTCTTTTTATAGTGAGTGATCCACTATCTGCGAGGCTGTTCAGAGGAGAGCCTGATGATAGTATATAGATTGGGGATAGAAGCGGGAGGGTTGCGCTTGCGCATACACATTAGCGAAATGGAAATAACGAAAACTGTTGACACAGTGATAATTAAACGGTTGTGATCGTCGCCACGTCTTCTTTTCTTTACTTCTTTTTCATCTTCATCACCATGCATGAAGGCTCTTTTTCTTATCAATTTATTTTAGTTTGTCCCTTATGCTGGTGTTGGTGGAGATTTTGGCGCCAAAATGATTGGATTTATTCTTTTTGCATTCTTTTTTTTTTTTTTTTTTTGATTGGGGTATTAACATAAGGTGAATTTTACCGGTAAATGAGTTGATATTTTCAGAATTGTGAAGGTACTTTTGTTGAATAAGAGCTGTCATAACCGACTTGATTTCGAGTCATTTCATTCATAGCCGGCTACTGGCACCGGGCAATCAGCATTTTGTAAATCATATGGAAACTTTCACACGCGCCGACAAATGCTGTTGCCGGCAGCTAATTGCCGGGGAATGTTGCCGGCTCTTACACATGCCCGGTAGTTGTTTGCCGATTTTTAGTTTTTATCTGCTGTGTTCGAGATAAGTCTGGTTTTGTATTTTGTTTTCAATTACTGATTTTTTTTTTTTACCTAATTTGGTGTTGCCTGCTGCCGGCTGCCATTGCCGGGTATGTGTGAAAGTATACTTAACTGTTAAAAAAAAAACGCCTAACCGGTGCCGTTGCTTGCTGGTTATGCCGGATATGTGCGAAATGGCTCTTAGCCTGGAGGTGTTAGTTTTCTGAAGCTTCAAAAGTAAAAACAGTAGTTCTTAAATAATGTTTCTTTAATAGTTGCTTTCCTCAGTTTATCACGTCAAGACTGCCTATCCAAATGATTTCTTGAAAATTGAAATAAGAAATAGAATATTATATAGTTCCTTGTTGTAATGGTTTGGTCAAGGCATTCATATCACCCCGAAAGTATGGGATCAAATCCGAGCCCATTTCTAGTTGCGCACCCATATATTAGTAGCACTGATTCCAAGTGAGCGGAACAAGCGTAGCTGGCTCTTTAGCTTACTTAACTATAACTTTTCGAAAAGCCATCCTTTTTCGCATTCGACTACTGATATCTTTTTCAGTGCCACCTTGAAAATTATCTAACACCTCAACCAGCTGTCTATATCCACTTGCTTGCAAGGATGAATAAGTTCCGAGGCTAATTATATTTTTGCCGTATTGAACTTCAACTCTCTTTTCACCTTCGATGTCACTTGGTGAAGTTCCGTGAAACTATGAGAAAGTAACGATATGCCCTCCGTCGTCGTCTGAGTATTCTATAGGTGTTTGAGTTGTTACTTCCAGCCGTCGGACTGACACGTGCCATATGCAGTAAGCAATTCCATATAAGTTATCGGAGATGAGATGTCCTTTTTTACGCGCAAATCGATTGTAGCTATAATTTGATGTTTGCATGAACCATTCCAAGAATTCTTGGATTTCTGGCTTTAAAAAAAGTATAGCATCACATTTTAAGTGTTGCCGTCGTTTTTTAAATGATTTTTTTTTTCTATTTCAAGCCTAAACAGAGAGAAATGGACACACCTCCTATATTTTTTTTCTTATTTCAATATCAACCTAACGTACACGCCCTAGCCTGTTTAGGGTTTTCCGAACATTTCTTTTAAATAGGCCATGTTCTCTATTGCTAAACCGATAAAGAGTAACTTTATTTTTTCTTAAAATTCTTTTTCTTTTTTTTTTTCTTCTTAAATTTAATTGTACAACGGCTTAAATTTAATTGTACAACTAGGCCCATGCCTAGTGACTTACAACTCTCAACCATTTCTGTGTGCGTGTCTGCAGAAATGGAGGGGACCTACAGTTTACTGCCAAATCCGAACGGCATGACAGTCCAATGCACTAACCATTACGCCACGAGCGTTTAAATATCTTTTTTGTATTAACCTGTATCCCTACTCTGTACAGTACAGATATCGTCTAGTTACTTATTTTTATTGGAAATGTCAGCAGTATAAAGCCTGAAGGCTGTTTCGCAATGCAACGAGAAAATAAATCCTCAGCGTGATGAAATCTTTCGAATTTGTTTTCTCTTAACGAATTTTAAGAAGAACGAGAAAGTTCTTCACGTTGCATTTTTTTTTTGTAATTTTTTTGGACAAATCTGATGACGTTACGAGATGACGAGAAGTGCTTCATTGTGTATTATTTCATTCATTTTCCAAGATTTTAGCCAATTGAGAGGCTTTTAACCCTAAAACCTATTTTTATTTTCACACTGAACGAGATTTCAATTGAAAATACTCAACCCAAAAGTTGCTCAGAAATTTGCTAGTGAGTGAGGGCAAGCAACTCCGAGCAATTTTTTGTTGCGCAACTTAAAGTTGCCTAGTGGGCGATGGGCCGAAAGCCATCGATCGAACCAAATGGCTCGGTGCCAATTGGACTGGTGGATTTATAACCTGCTGAAAGTCCAAATGGCTCGGCCGAACCCATTTACATGATGTAATTTGGCTCGGCCGAGCCTTTTGGCTCTATCGTGTATGGCCAGCTTAACAACTACAGTTTTATGTAATTCTCAATTTTTTAATTTTCTTTGGAATATGTACCAACATAAAAATTAAGAACCCCCCCTCCACCTGGGCAAATTCCCAAAAGTTGCTTGAAGTTGCTCGGAAATTGCCTAGTGGGTTGCCGGGAAAAAGTTCTGCGAGTAACTTCGAGCAACTAAAAGTTACCTTAGCGGGTGCTCTTCCATGTAAGCTAATGTAATTAGATCGAAGCAACAAAAAGTTGCTGGGGCGAGCAAACTTAAAGTTGCCTAGTGGGCGATGGGCCTTAATGTTACTTATTGTTTTACAGAAAATGAATAAATGAGAATCAAAAAGAAACCGTAGTAGATTCTACTAGAAATCCATTTTTGTGCATTTCATTTATAATTTCTCATGAGTACTTTTGCCATCTCCAAAGGAACAAGGGTAGTGTGTACACTCTGTTTCATGGTTCGTCATGCAGAACAATATAGCGTGGTACACATTATCGATCACGTATGACAGTCCGTTGACTATCAGTCAATATCAAAATTTTTTGTGAGCAAAATTGCCCAGAGTTTGCCTGCAAAACCATCAAAAGGAGTGTAGTACACACTATCAGTTGTGAGCAAAACTGTCATACATGATCCATAATGCGTACCCCCCTTAGGTCTTGAACAATAATGTGTACCACGCTTGTAAGCAAGCAACACATTACCGCTGTTAATTTAATCCAAACTTCCAAAGTTCTGTCAAAATTCATATACAAAAAAATTAAGTTGACCAAAAATTTTGCAAAGCAAATCAACAGGGCTATTTTGTCGATCATGACTCTATCATGATCATCACTCCATGTGCATGAACTGCAAAAAGAACTGCAAATTTGGAGCCTAATTTCAATGTGATAACCTTACCGGTTGCTAAAAAAGGGCATGAGCTGCATGGGGTCTATTCCCCCCCGTGTAGGCGGGAGGGGCAATATTCTAAACAATCGACTGGAAATTGAAAAGAGATCATTAAAAGATAGCGGCAACACTTACAATGTCACATTATATTTTAAAGCTGAAAGTCTGTTCTTTTATATTGTTTTTAATTAAAATTATTTTAGAGAACAGTTTTTGAAAAACCTATTTTCAAACTCAAAATTTTGAAAAAATAATGAAAAAATTCTGTTAAAACAATTTGTTTTCAACATTTTACGTTATTAAGTACTATTTTTGTTTTTTAACATTAAAAGCTCCTATTAATTTGTAATCAAACACTCAAAACCAGATGTCTAAATGTTTTCTAGTTTTTGAGAAAATTGTAAATAACCAAGTCTACTTTAGTATGGCGAGGTCATAAAGGGAGATATTGCTGAAAAACCATTTTGGGGGGCCTTTATCCCCTCGTTTAATTTTTAGCGGCGATGGGGACTTTTTACAGTTTCTTAAGAACACCATCAGGAGGCTGTATACTAAAATCCAGCTTTCCTGCTATATTCCCGTAATTTGGCTATTTTTATGTCTAATATGATTGGACTATTATGACTTCACAGTAAGTACGGCAAGCGATACTTTAATACTAATTATTATTTATTATGCAAAATCCGGAAAAGAAATGCAACAAAAAAAATTATATGGACTCGGGATCTAATAAACTCATAAAGTAAGATTCTCGTGAAATTCTTTTAACGCGAACATAAAAACAAAACTCTATCAAGCCGTTGACAATTTATGTTATGTGTAGGGTTACAGTCCAGTATATTACATCATTCGACACTCCTATTTGCCTATTTCATATATGATCAGCTCCCTTAAACTCTATCGATATGGTCTCCGTGCGGTCGTGAAATCTTTAAAATTTCTTTCGATTTCCTGGGAACAGCTGCAGATAGATGAATATTTGGAATTCATAAATGGCTTTATTTGTGTAATTTGCGAAAAATGTCTATCAATTAATGTCATAAACTTAAATTTATTGAAGTTTTTTTTTTTTTGTAGGAGGATCAACTGAAGCGGAGTACGAGTATTTACACAGTCTTTTGAAACTTAACATAAAAATAAGTATTTTTTTTTTTATGAAGAAAAGTTCAAGGTTCCTGAATTAATATCGGGATTCTTATTATGGTCATGATGTCATTTTATGGTTATTTATGAAATTATGAGTGGATGCTTTCATAAATATGTTTTCAGAACTCGCAGATAGCTTTTGAACGACATACTTATAGATGATAAATGAATCTTAGGGTAATTACTGATTTAATTAGATACATTTATAATAAAGACGCGAAATAATCATCCAAAATGTGATCTCTGACTTCTGCAGATATTTTCAACTGACACACAATGTTTGTATTTGTTGTCAATACAAAATCAGAAATAATAACGATCAAACGGAGGATTTTTTTTTATAAATCACGAGAAAAATAACCACCAAGAAATTTTAATTTTTATCTTTAATTTTGGTGGTAACAGAACTGGCTCTATAGGATCTAAAAAAATTTTCAATTGCATTAGCTCAGCCACTTAAAAAAATTTTTAATTTATCTTTTTGAAAACGTGAAAAATTTCGTTTTTATCTCCGATCTTTAAATCTGGATCAAAGTAAGAAGTTACAAATTATAGACCAATTTGTTAATTATCTGCCATTCCAAAATTATTTGAAAAAGTTGTCTATAATAGAAATTCGTCTTTAATTCAAGAAAAAAATATCAGTTTTTCAACACGGCTTTGTGGTGGGTAAATCTACTACAACTAACTTAACCATAATGACGAATGCAATAATAAATAATATGGGGAAAGGGGGTCAAATCGACATTATTTTTACTGACTTTGTCAAGGCTTTTGACAGTCAATCACAAAATTCTGCTTCATAACTTGTATCCTACTTGACGGAAAGAGTGCAAATTGTCAAAATTAAAAATTATCATTCTAATACCCATTATAACTGTTCCATCGGGCGTTCCTCAAGGAAGCCATTTAGGACCATTACTTTTTTTAATCTTTGTGTATGATATTCCTGCTATTTTCAGAGATTCTCATTGTCTTCTTTTTGCGGATGATCTGAAGATTTATCGTAAAATTACTTGTATTATAAGGATTGTACTATTGTAGTCTAATGTTGGAAGACTTGGGAAGATTGGTTAATTGGTGCTTGGTAAACCTTCTTCATTCAAATATCGCTAAATGTCAAATACTATACTATTCAACAAAGCTATGCTAGGTTTTATTCAAAAGAAATACCAGAGAATTTACTGATTCCTATACTCTACTATCACTCTTTAAGTCTTTGGTAAGATCTGCGCTCGAGTATTGCTGTACAGTTTGGAAGCACTACTATTCTAACTCATCTGCACAAATTGAAAGAGTACTAAGAAATTTTAAACGTTATGCTTTATTTAAGTTGAATTGGAGAATAGTTAGAACTTCCTATGAAACCAGGACCCATGTTCTGTAACTCTCGCATCGAAAAAATCGGTCGAGAAACGATGGAAACTGAAACAAAATACATGAGTTTTGTTCCATTTTTCAGCGTTTCTCGACTGATTCTTGCGATGTGAGAGTTACAGAACATGGGCCCAGATGTCTTTTATTCGGAATAAAATTCCTGGAAATTCGCCGCCGTAGATAATTTTCAATTATGTTTATTCGAGACATAATCACAGTAAATGTTCTCCACTAGCAGCTTTAGTCAATGAGGGTAATGCGCCAAAAAAAGAGGTAACAGTCTTCGATCATTCAAAATTCAGTTTGAGTAGCTGGGGCATCGAAATGTCTAATTTTTGACTTTCTCCGTCATCTTCTGTCTCCTTGAGAACCGACTGAAGTGATACTAAAATGTTTATTATATAATTTGAAAAGAAGTCTCACAATGTGAACAGCCGAAGTAAAGGTAGACCCGTTTTAGGGAGAATAGTTTATATGGGAAGTCTAAAGAGGTGATTATCAGCCCTATTATCGTATCCGTTCGGAGAAATGTACGATCGAAGAAAATTTCCGATTGGACGATTTTTTCTGTTCATGGTATACGAATCGTATCGTATGGTTACGGGAAATTTTCCACTTCTAATTTTCTGTCGGGGAAATCGGAAAGCAAATATCTTCACACCATCGCATGCATGAATTCGTGATGCGTTGCTGCCATTTGACATTTTCAACGCACATTAATTTTTTTTTTTTCGTAGATCTGTCCGATTGGCCTATCGGAACGGCTACAATGATACAAAATTCATACATTTCCTAGAAATCGGAGAAAATTTCGTTCCAGTTGGGTACGATGATAAGGCAAAATGTTCTCCATATCCCCATACCCGATTACAGTGCGTTTCCTCAAAAAGCTTGTATTTACTATTTAGCTTTGCTTGTGAAATTTTTTACCCAATACATTTGTCCACGCACAACTCAAAGCTTTTCTTTCGAGTCTTTTAAATTTTCTTGTTAGTGGAAATTAAAGGTAAGTCTCAGAGTAACTTATTCGGACCCAGGAACCAGTTTTCTCCCCTCTTGTAGCGACCTGTATTATTACGAAACACGATTATCTTGGACTAGGCAGTATTGATCTGAAGACTCCATTGGCTACAGTATTCTCCGAGTCTATTAATCATCAGTTGAAGCATGCTGGACTTCGTCGTCTACAAACAACAAACCTTTTATATGAGGTCTCCTGGTAGATGTTGGAAAAGATAATCGAGGAAAAGCCTGAAAAAAATCGGACTGAGCTGTCAATCCTGTTTGACTCCGGAAGAAGTAGTGAACCATTCCGTCAAAGAACTTCTGTAGATTGTTATCGTACATTGAATCTATAATACAAAGCATTTTTGAAGATATTCTAATATTACTTAGGTTAAGAAAAAGACCTCTTCTGCCTACTGTGTCAAAGGCGGCATATGGAAGTCTACAAAAAATGTGTACCGTTGAGTTACTATTTTTTACTTGATACGAACAACTTACACGCTTTAAATTTTAATGTAAAACACCTTGGATCTTACCAATAATCAAATTTAGTTATGACCTTAATAATGCAGGGAAATTAAAACATTATGAATCCTAAATAATTAAGGTTCGTCAAGCTTAGCCCCTAATTCCGGCATAATAAGATTTTTGAATTTCCGTTGTGGTGGACCCAGCTTGGCGGCATGTTGACGTCATCAAATCAGTTTTTGTCCTCTAAAGAGTGAAGAGAATTTGGGACTCCTTCGGGATTGGAGTACTAAATTACCCCTAAATTAGCCCCTAATATCTGTATCATTAGATTTTTGAAATTGTGTATTGGGAGGTGTGGTGGACTCAGTTTGACGTCAAGCTGAGTCCACCTTTAGTTTTAGGGTGAAGGTAATTTGGGGCTCTTTCGGGATTGGAGTACTAAATTATCCCCAAATTAGCCCCTATTTCCTGCATCATTAGATTTTTGAAATAATGTATTGGGAGGTTATGGTGGACCCAGCTTGACGGCTTGATGACGTCATCAAATCAGTTTTTGCCTTTTAAAGGATGAAGGGAATTTAGGGCTCCTTCGGGATTGGAGTACTAAATTAGACCCAAATTAGCCCCTAATTCCTGCATCATTAGATTTTTGAAATAATGTATTGGGAAGTTATGGTGCACCCAGCTTGACGGCTTGATGACGTCATCAAATCAGTTTTTGCCTTCTAAAGGATGAAGGGAATTTAGGGCTCCTTCGGGATTGGACGCAAATTAGCCCCCAATTCCTGCATCATTAGATGTTTTAAATTGTATATTGGGAGCTTGACGTCAAGCTAAGTCCACCACAAGTTTATGGGTGAAGTAAGGGTAAGAAATTAGCCCCAAATAAGCCTCAAATTCCTGCATAGTTAGATTTTTGAATTTCCGTTGTGGTGGGCGCAGCTTGACGGTCCTAAATAATAAACCATACAATATTTAATCAATTTTTTGGAGTCAATTCGATATATGGTCCATTATTTATAGTCCACGTAAATATTTAGGTAATACCATGCACGTTTTATTATTTAGAGCCCATTCTATTATGGTCGATTTAACCGAAATATTTTTGTATGTAAGTCGTAACTAAATTTGATTATTGTTAGGGCTTGTGTTGCCATTATTTTTATCTTCTTTTAATATGTTGGTTCATTGTTATTTCAAAGAGACTCTTTTTTCTAACTAATTCGAATACATTTTATTTTTTAAGTTATTGCTTCTCTTAATAAAATTAAAAATACAACACGCATCGTCTCCTGTTTATTTTAAATTCTGAAATTAGAATTTCAATATACAAAATTCGTCCTCCCATGCCAAGAAAAGGCTAACTCCATTAAAACTTCCCACAACCACCAGCAACATAAATCCATAAAGCACTCTCCGGGAGAGAAAGATATCAACTTAAAAAAAAAAAAAAAAAAAACAAACCAACCCAACACATGAATATAATAAACCATTTGAAAATGTAAATGAGCTCGTTTTTGAGCTCTACAAAGAATTCACAAAAATAGAATTGGGAAAAAAAGGAACAAGTGCCATCATCATCATCATCATCATGAATCCGTCAAGACCAACCCAACCATCATGATAATTATGATTACCCTCAAATGTCAGCAGAAACGATCCCCGCTTGCGACATCGGATCCTCGTTGTGGTCTTTGGTCTTTTGCTGGATCTCATGATTTAAAAAAAAAAGAAGCCCCCAAAACGCAATAATAACAACAACAGCAACAACAACAATGAACTCGAAAATAAGTCTCCTTTAGAACTGTCTAATAAAACAAGGACATAAATTTTACAGTGAAGAAATATTTGCCTCTCTCTTTTACTCTGATTATGGGAAAAAATTTACAAGACTTCAACATTTATGTTTTTTTAGTCCTTTTTTTTTGGTTGTTTTGTAGCTTGAAGACCAGTTGGAAAAAAATGCGGTCTTGATGCCCTCCCTGGTTGGAGATGCAAGTGAGGGCGAGCGCGTGCATTGGCTGCAGGTTTGGCGCAATTTTTATCATTTTTGTCTCGTCCCCATTTTATAAAATTATAAAAAAAAAAAAATGTTGGATTGGATTTGGTTGTGTCTGCGTGGTAGTTGGTTGCTGATGAGAAACTGACCGGAGGAGATATGTTTGTATCTTTCGTGGAAGAGATATACCTAAAAAACAATAATAATGACGCTCTAACAATAACAACAACAACAGAACGGAGCCAGACCAACAAACCGTGGAAAGATATCACATATTAAAGAATGAACACAATCGTTCGAGAGGAAAGGAATGAAAATTATAATAAACAATCCGAAAGGAGTCTGGTTATGGGGTTCTTGAGATTCTGGTGTAGGGATTCGGATTTATTATTATTATTTTTTTTATTTCGTTTTTTCGAATCTCCTCCTGCTGAGATGCAATTTTTTTCAAAGTACAAACGCAGACTCGGAAATCGTGTATGTTTTGTTTTCTTCACACACCGACCAAACCAATCGTATCACATTTGCTGATGTCCAACACACCAAACGGGCTATGATGAGCCGGAGATATGGGTTGGGTATAGAAGAAGGGCATACAAACAGCTCTCTCAACGTCAGCGATAAAAGACAAACGACAATTTAACACTTGAAGTCGGTATCCCAGGAATGCGGTTGTCCGTCCAGCATATACTCGTACTACGTGGGATGAGATCAAGGGTTTCATGGATGTCCGACGAAGGTAGCTGGTCTCTATAGCCAAGTTTTTTGTTATTTTGTTCAAAAAAAAAATATTTAAGTCTACCTTCTTAAAACCAAACCAATTAGAAGATTGCTGACATTGCCAAATTCTATACTGTATAAATGGGGCAAGCAAGGTTATCTAAAAGCACCTACAATTTAAGATACAAAATGTTGATTCTATGTCTTCTTGATTTCATTTGGAAAACCACTCCGCTCTAGTCAACAAGAGTGTAACTTATCGTCATAAAGTCCATAGTCAGATATTGATTTTACGCAGACCATATTGATATCATCAGAGGGCCCAATCACTTGCGTATCTTCATCAAGATCAAAAAGAGCAACCTGCTCGGAAAATTTCGTTTAGTAGAAAGAAGTTTATGGGATTTTTAGGGTTATGAAAGAGCCGCCATCTTGAAAAAGGTATTGGTTTGGTTTTTATCAAATAACTCGTTCCCATTTCAGTTTATAGCAAAATGTTAAACTAACTACTGTATGTTGCTTAAGCTTTAAGTTATAGCGGGTCAAAGTTCACCTATGCATAACATTTTCGGGGGTGGTGATTACTTTACTTGAGATAACTCGCTTACCTTTGATTTTTTGCGGATAATGCTAATAGAGTAATTTGTAGTACTTTTAATTACCTATCAAATGTGCCCTCAATCGATATTATTGGTCAAATATTGTGCGGTCAATCCAACGCCAAAGTTCACACTGCGTGAGTTAGAAACAAATAATAAGTAAAGTTTTTTTTTTCTCCGATTTTTTTTTTTTGGTTCAATCTGCATAAATTTTTGTCCATACAAATATTACGGTTTTTTTTTTTTAAATCTTCGCATAAACGTCTCAAACTATTTAAGAGTTTCTTTGGTAAGAGCATCGAATATTAAAAAATACTACTTTAAAAAAAAGGTATAACATGACATTGTAAGAGCCAGTTTTTCAATGCTAGATTAAAGTTAAACCCGAGTTAACTCACTACATTTGCCGAGTTAACTCTAGATTTACTGTACACATTGTTTTGATATTTTGCCCCGCCCTTTACGTCGATCTGCATGCATTCCACCTGAGTTAACTGAATACACATATTTATATCTGGAGTTCACTAACTCTGGTTTAACTCACGACTAAAAAACTTTCCCTGAGTGGTTTTAATAAGAATTTTTGATGCACAATTGTAGCCTGACATTAAAGCTTTAATTAGACACCTTAATATTTGTAATCCAACAATTAGAACAAAAGTAATAACCTTCTTACTGCACTCATATCATGTGAAGTTCATCTGTTTTAGTTAATTCAGTTGATTTATCTTGATTTGTACAGGGTGGGGCAAAAGGTATGAACCGGATGTAAAACAAAAACAATTAAACTTAAAGAAATTTTATTTATATTGTTTAATCCAGTACATAATCTAGTTTTTTTACATTAAGTTTTAAAGATAATATCACGTAGATGGCGGACGTCAGCCGCGATACACTCTTGAAGGCGAATTCTGAAGTTTTCAACCGCTCTTCTGCACATTTCGATGGGTATCGCTGAACTTCCTCTCTGATTCTGTCCTTAAGTTCTTCCAGGGTATATGGACGAAGTTTAGAAACTTTTTTCTTTATGTACCCCCAAAGAAAAAAAATCACAAATGCTCAAATCTGGTGAGCGCGCAGGCCACTTCACGTCAACCCTCAAAGAGACGAGGCGCTGGTGGAACACTTGCCTCAATCTCGCCATTGAAATCCTAGCCCCGTCCTGTTGGAACCAGATGTCTCCCAGAGTAGTTGCTTCACTCAATTCTTCCAGCTCAGGTTTAAAAAACTCTTCCAACATTGTCACATATCGCCTGGGAGACTGTTCGATAGCATTTCTTGCCAAGATGACATTTTCAGGAGTTCTTACAGTTCTGGGTCTTCCAATTGCCGAAGTAGTTGCTGTTGAACCATTCTTTTCCTATGTCCTAGCCCAACGTCTAATTGCATTACCGCCAGGGACATTTCCCCCAACAGGGATATTAAAGTGCTGTCGGAAGGCTCTCTGCGTGGCGATAACAGAACGGCCATTTTCAAAAAAAAAAGTCCTAACAGCAAACCCACGATGCTCTTCCGTCCAAGTCATGGTTGCTACTGAAAACTGACTCTTTCACTGCCACAACGAGACCCCTCCCCTTTTCCCACCGCAACCACAGACTGAGCGCCAGCAGGTCAAAACCGGTTCATACCTTTTGCCCCACCCTGTATGTGTTTTTTAACTTATTAGAATTTATAAAAAATTACAATATATTTGGTTTCAAAGTGAAAGTACTTGAAACAAACAAAAAACGAACAAGTTATGTTCAAAATCCATTTAATATTAAGTTGTTCCTTCCTGTGAAATGTCAATCATGTCTTTAAACACGAAATTCAAGACCTACGATCAAATTTCAAAATCTCAAGTCTTTCAACTCGAAAAAAAAACAATAATGGATCAAAAATTAACTCCAATTGACCACCAAATCTTATCCCAGTTTACATGACAAAATGAAACAATATAGGTGCACATCCGCACTTCATTATCTTCTATGACATGAAACTGAATATTCTTCCTCAAGTGCTGGACATTAGCTATTTTTCACTTGAACATTAGGTAAAGATATTTATTTGGATAGAATCCTTCCGAGGCTGCACTTGATCAGCCGATAGTTTGTATAATAATTGTTTATGTCTATTTTTGGACGACAAGATTTATGTGCCAATCCACCAGAAGGTTCGGTAAAATTGCATCCGTCTCGCTCTTGTTGATGCGGAGGGCAGCAAGTTGAACAGTGCTCGCAAACATCACGACAACCAAAAGTGGGTGTTAGCAATATTTTGTAATTTGATTCCCATGCTTTAGTCCAAGGAATCGAGAATTCACTTCATCCTTCTTCGTCTTTTTCATCGTGCGTCGCATCGTCGCTTCGAGTCCGTCTGTCGCGTCGGTTGGTTATTGTCGTTCAAGATCAAAGATTCCACTCGACTCGACAACACACGAGGAGAAGATGATGGTGAAATGGTCTTTAGGTATCCTATCCATACCATATAGGCACAACATATCAATGTGGCAAGGAACTCCTCCTCGTTCGTGTTGATCGTTCAGTTTGGTTTGGTTCGCTCTGGCCGGGTTTGTTATAAATTTAGTCCTGCGATTCGCATTTCACGACATGCCATCTTCTCATTCAACATCCAAGTGGAATACCGATTCCGAACTTTTGTATACCTAACTTAAATTACGTCTCGGTCTCCATATGATTCTCAAGATTTTAGGTTTGCACTCAAAATGAAAAATTACGTCTTGAGCTTGGTAATCGCCTTGGCAATGTATGCATGTATAAATTCCAATGCAATTTCTTTCTTTCTCTTTGGTTGTTTTTTTTTTTTTTTTTTTTGCACATTTCTGTTCTGCAAAAAATTTAAGATACAGTAAGGACAACAAGATTGTTTTTGGTCATTTTTGAAATATCTTTATTCTGTCTGTTGTCTCTTTGTAAATGTCCGCTCTTATCTCGTGAACCACTGATGGAATTTAAAGGCAGTTTTCACTGTTATGATCGGAATCTTTTAAGAAATGTTTATGTGCACTAAAAATCGCAGTTTATCTACATATTTATAGGGTGAAATTGAAAAAAACAAAAACATTTCAGTTTAGAAGGTAATATTTAGAGGACTTTAAGGACCTAGATATTTAAAAAAAAAAAATTGAAAAACTATAAAAAGCATACATTTCAAGTGCTCCGATGAAGAAAAGGTTAAGTGACACTTGTATAATTTTGAAATGCAATATCTAAGAGTTCAAAGTTCTTTGATTAGAAGAACATTTGTGTTGAAGATGAATGTAGATTTTTTATTAATAAATTAATTCGACCAAACAAGCCGAAGAAGAGTAATCTTCACAATTCATACGTACTTTTGAAATTGGTCAAAAAAAAAAAAAACTCTTATTAAAAAAAAAATTTAATTTTTCTTTCCGTTAGAACTAGGTACCAGATAAACACTCTACGGAGATAAAAATTTGGCCGGAAAAGACTTGAACCTTGGTTTAACGTAAATACCTGCCACATTAATGGTCTAACCCCACGGGAAGCCTGCCTCGGTATATGGCTCGGCCGCACCAGTTGCAATTAAAGAATATGTAAGCTGTTCTCCACCTTTACTAAAGACTGAGGCCTATCTGCACCTCTTGCATTCAAGATCCGAAGATCAAGAAATACCAAGCGCTGCCGCATTTGACGTTAAACCACAACCCCCTACTACGGGGGCCAACTTCAAGTGTGATCTAATGGGCAATAAGCGGAGAGGATCACACCCCGTCGTACCTGGGTAATTTGGGTTATTTTTGGAAGTTGAGCGCATCCGGGTAACTAAGGCACCAGCACCACTTGCACCGGCACCACTGGTACCTCAAGTGTGATCTAATGGGCAATTAGCGGGGAGGATCACACCCCGTTGTACCCAATTTGTGTTATTATTGGTAGTTGAAAGCATCCAGCATCCGGGTACCTAAGACACCGGCACCACTTGCACTGGCACCACTTGCACCGGCACCACTGGTACCGGCACCACTAGTACCGGCATCACTGGCACCGGCCCCCACAACGACCAGGTCTCTTGTCCCTCCCCTACAGGGTTAGAAAAGATATTCCTACGTGAAAACTTCAACTCCATTCCCGAGGTTCAAGATAAGAGCCGTATTTTCAATTATTAGGGTACCACCCAGGTTGGCCAGACTAGTCTGGACACCTTTTATTTTGACTCATAAAGAGTCATGCTTTAATTATTATTGGAATGACGGGTGTCCTCTATTCCAAGTCTTCATTGCTTCCTCGAACAACAAGGAAAGACACTCGCCTTGACAATCCGAAAATTGTCTCTTAACCCTGTTGTTCTGCCAGACAAAGACTTTGGCCATTATAACACACTCCGTTCAATTTTCTTATCATTTTTTAGATTAAGAATAAATTTACTTTTGTTTGCCGCACGTTGAGACGACCTTACGCATCTTTGCCTGCTACCGGCTTCCACCACGAGGAGGTACAACATAGGTACTTCCGGGTCCCCTGGACACGGCAAGCCGCATTCAGTCCATGAGGGGCCTAGTTGAAAGCCATTAGACCAGAAAAGTCAGAGTCGAGATAACAATTAGAGCTTACTCGACTTTCGAAAGGAACATTAATAATTTAATCAGTAGAACGAAATTCGCCGGGTCAGCTAGTAAAATTATAAAATCTATACCCGATAGGTGGTGCTGTAGTCGAGTAAAGAACTAATTCAAATGATTTAAACAAAAATATGTTAAATTCGGTCAGAACAGTTATTATCATTGAAAAGTGTCGGAAGGTTTTCAGTAATTCCATTCTGATATACTTGAGAACAATAACGGTTTCATGTGACGAATTAAAAAAAATTCTGCTGGTCCCGACAATATACCGTCTATTTTTCTGAAGAGATATTCTTTCACGCTGGTAAAATCTCTGAGTAAGTTTTTAATTTCTGTGGATAGGAAGGAACACTATCCATAAAGTGAAGTCCATTGCAATCTCGACAAAATTCAGATCCCACAGGAGCTTTTGGCTTTCTTCAGGAATCTTTCTTGTGTGAAAAACTGTATTCTCCTTGATTTAATTTTTTTTCGAATGGCACTGCGGATCATCAAAGGCTCTTGAAAGACTCAAAAATCCAAAGCTAAACTAACTGCGTATACCTAACAATGTAAACTGGAAAACCAACCTTCTCGCGCAGTCTTCAGCAGATAATGGAACTAAAATCACTTTAAAGAGAAACGAAAAGACGATAAAAGATAAACGCAAAAGACAAAAATAAATTGAATATTTTTCGGTTGCGGTAGCGCGGTGTGGCGCGATGCGACGACGTAGTCTGTGCTGCTTCACAAATCATATGTTTTTTGTTTTGGAAAGAGAAACGGACAGACAGTATACCTAAATGTGTATTGGTTTGTTGATGTATCTGACAGCTCCTTTTTATCCTTTAACACAAATAAATAAACATAGAACCACCAAAAGGCAGAAGATATTTTTTCTGTCCGTTTTTTTCTTATTTTTATTTGGATTTCTTTTTTTTCTTTGAATGACTGCGCGCATCCACACGAAGTAATAATCTGCTGGCCGGGGGTTTTCTTGGAATTTCTGTGCCATATAGTTGCGCTGCATAAGCGGTACGTTCCAGCAATATGCAGTAAACACCATTATCATCGGCAACAGCAGCAAAAAACACTTTGTATTCGCTCGTGGTGGCATTGATTTGGTGGTTTATTTTTATGAACATAGGGTACATTTCCAGGTGTGGGCATTTCATCAAATATGAATGAATGAATGAATGAATGAATGAATGAATGAATGAATGAATGAATGAATGAATGAATGAATGAATGAATGAATGAATGAATGAATGAATGAATGAATGAATGAATGAATGAATGAATGAATGAATGAATGAATGAATGAATGAATGAATGAATGAATGAATGAATGAATGAATGAATGAATGAATGAATGAATGAATGAATGAATGAATGAATGAATGAATGAATGAATGAATGAATGAATGAATGAAGGAATGAATGAATGAATGAAGGAATGAATGAATGAATGAATGAATGAATGAATGAATGAATGAATGAATGAATGAATGAATGAATGAATGAATGAATGAATGAATGAATGAATGAATGAATGAATGAATGAATGAATGAATGAATGAATGAATGAATGAATGAATGAATGAATGAATGAATGAATGAATGAATGAATGAATGAATGAATGAATGAATGAATGAATGAATGAATGAATGAATGAATGAATGAATGAATGAATGAATGAATGAATGAATGAATGAATGAATGAATGAATGAATGAATGAATGAATGAATGAATGAATGAATGAATGAATGAATGAATGAATGAATGAATGAATGAATGAATGAATGAATGAATGAATGAATGAATGAATGAATGAATGAATGAATGAATGAATGAATGAATGAAGGAATGAATGAATGAATGAAGGAATGAATGAATGAATGAATGAATGAATGAATGAATGAATGAATGAATGAATGAATGAATGAATGAATGAATGAATGAATGAATGAATGAATGAATGAATGAATGAATGAATGAATGAATGAATGAATGAATGAATGAATGAATGAATGAATGAATGAATGAATGAATGAATGAATGAATGAATGAATGAATGAATGAATGAATGAATGAATGAATGAATGAATGAATGAATGAATGAATGAATGAATGAATGAATGAATGAATGAATGAATGAATGAATGAATGAATGAATGAATGAATGAATGAATGAATGAATGAAGGAATGAATGAATGAATGAATGAATGAATGAATGAATGAATGAATGAATGAATGAATGAATGAATGAATGAATGAATGAATGAATGAATGAATGAATGAATGAATGAATGAATGAATGAATGAATGAATGAATGAATGAATGAATGAATGAATGAATGAATGAATGAATGAATGAATGAATGAATGAATGAATGAATGAATGAATGAATGAATGAATGAATGAATGAATGAATGAATGAATGAATGAATGAATGAATGAATGAATGAATGAATGAATGAATGAATGAATGAATGAATGAATGAATGAATGAATGAATGAATGAATGAATGAATGAATGAATGAATGAATGAATGAATGAATGAATGAATGAATGAATGAATGAATGAATGAATGAATGAATGAATGAATGAATGAATGAATGAATGAATGAATGAATGAATGAATGAATGAATGAATGAATGAATGAATGAATGAATGAATGAATGAATGAATGAATGAATGAATGAATGAATGAATGAATGAATGAATGAATGAATGAATGAATGAATGAATGAATGAATGAATGAATGAATGAATGAATGAATGAATGAATGAATGAATGAATGAATGAATGAATGAATGAATGAATGAATGAATGAATGAATGAATGAATGAATGAATGAATGAATTAATGCATGAATGAATGAAAGAATGTATGAATGAATGACATTTATGACATTTGGTTTTAATTCCGAATAGCTATAAGGTATGTACATTCCGCGATTACTATTATGCTTTCTATATGTTTTTTTTTTTTGTTTTAATCAAATGAAACTACATGAGAAGTCGGTTAAAAGACCGCGAACTCATACACGGAACATTTATTCAATCGACAGACACGGTAAGGACAGGTTATTTGCTGCTGTTAGATGCTTTCGGATTTATATGTGTTTTTTTTGGAGCCAAAGCAAAGTTTTCCCGCCAAAAATGCAAAAAAATTCGATTTAAAGAAGGAGGTAAAAAAGCCGGCTAAGTGGCAAAGTGTCGTAGTTTGTTTTTTTTTCTACATTGGTGCTCTGTTATACGACATTCTTATACCGGCTTGAAGCTGATAGGAGTTTTTTTTTTTATTTTCTTGTTATTTCTTGTTTTAGGAGTATTTATCTTCTTTAATGCTCGAGAGTTTTTCGAGTATGAGAACCCATGAGAGTTGAATTTCGGTTCGATGGTAGTATTTTCGATACGTTTAACACAAAAGAAGTTAAAGGCTTAAAAATTGGAGTTATATCTCTTCTCAGCTTATAAAAATTAATGAATACGAGATGAGGTATAATGCGGCCTTAACATGTGAATGGATTAAAAGATGAGTTTTTTTTAGAAAAACTCTTACAAGTGTATTAATTAAATTTTGAGCAAGGATCAGGCCACAGAAATTTGCGTAGCCCACACCTTGAAATAGACTCTTCTTAAAACAACCAAAGTCAGCTAGTATTAGGTATAGGTCTTTCTTAATAATTCGCGAAGTTGGTATATTGAACGTAAATTTATGAAAACAAGGCTTTAGATGCCCTTCTTTTAGACTGCAAGATTCTACATAATAAAAACTTTCAATGAGCTCGTTCTGGAGAACAGACGGATTGCTTTGAAAGCCGTTCTGAAAGCAAAGTGTGTCTTGGCCTGTATGGATTGTAGCGCTATCTTGTCAAAGCTTCACGAAGCAAACAAGTTTGAGTGAGTGTATCAGTTAAATTTGATAATAAGGATGATGGCTGGTTTTGTGGGTATCGGTATATGGTGACATCCTTTGTTATGCAGAGAGAGAGTATACTGTTAGGAATGCCACATCCAAACTTCCCCCTGAGGAATCAGAATGTACAAATTCCTAAGCAAGCCAACAAATTACCTACCTTTACATATTTTTGTCGAACTCATGCGTGTAAAATGATCCTCTAGAGATCATCAAACCATTTTTCATCCACATTTTACCGCCAGCTCCCAGGAATAATAATTGGGTCACCAAACAAGGTTTGTTTTTGGGTGTCATTGCTACCTTCAAGTACTAAGGCTACGAAAACAATTCCTACCTTGAAATGCCAAGTTCAAAGTTCGAAGTTTGCCTCTAAGGTGCATTTCTACGGGTGCGAGTAAGGGGGAATGAATGAAGCATTATGGCGGAGTCTTTGTCTTTAACAAAGCGCTAGAGGAAACAAATCTAACGGTGTTAAGTCGCACCATTTTTCTTGGATGATAATGGAAAATAATAATTAACTGATCAGCCCTTCATCATTAGACAGTGCCTCGTGGAGAAAGGACAGGGTCCCAAAAATGGGACATAAATTCCAAATTTTTTTGAAACAGTAGAGTAAAATGATTTCGCATTTAAATAAAATAAACATAACTTTTTGGTCTTTTATTTAAATGAAAATTAAGTAGGAAAAACAAAAGGCACGAGTATCTAGAGGGGTATTGTAGAGGGGTTTAATAAAATCATTTTTTACTCGGAGAGGGGGGCACCTACCCCAAATCCTATAAAGGGCCAAGCAGGGGCACCATGCCCCCCATACATACCTCACTGTTTATACGCGTGGGGGGGGGGGGGGCATGCTGCCTTCCTGCAAGCCCCCTGCTTGGCCCACTATAGGATTTGGGGTAGGTGCGAGGTTGGGTGTATGCAAAGTTTCTTTTGCATTTAAAGAATCTGGATTTAAAGAAACTTTTAAACCCTTTATGTGGTTATTATTTAATGGATTATGAATTTAAAAAAACTTGGTCTTGAAATGCTCCAAGTTATATCATTTAGAAATTCTTATTTAGTGGGACATAACTCCCAACATTTTTATTTGGGACTTCGGTCTCATTTGGGTGGGACTCAAGGCCCAAATTCAATTTCGGCTTTATGTCCCGCTCAACTGAGACATAAGCCCCAAAAATAAAAACTGGGCTTTATGTCATGGGCCTTATGTCCCAAAAATAAAAATGGACTAATTAACTTTTCATCAAACAAAACGACGACCACATATTATTTAACAAAAAAGAGCAAAAATTCGTTTTAAGAATTTCCGTTAATAATTAAAATAAACAACTTTGTAATCTTAAAATAAAATTTAACCTTATCTCAAATCTGCCTTCCGTACTATATTATTTTAGTTTTTAATACAAAAAAACAGTTCCAGAATTAATTTCTTATGTCATATTTTTTTTTTCCGGAAGTACCTACATACAGTGGTGGACATGGAAATAGCACCCTTTTTTTTCATTATGATCTTTTATTTAAATGTATTTAAGGAACAGTTAATGATAAATTACACATTATGTTTTTGCTGTTTTTAGAATATTAGCATATTTTGAATTCATATATTTTTGTATTGTGGTAATTTCTGCAAGTAAAACGATACAAATACCACAATTAATACAAGGTTTTATAATATAGCCTGGACATTTAATTAGCACATAAGCTGCAAAAGATATTTTACCTTTAAATTTCAAGATGAAAGTTAGTATTTAGTTGGAAATCCCTTGTTTGCAATCACAGCTTGACATCTTCTTGGCAGGCTTTCCACCAATTTCCTGCAACGTTCTATTGGTATTGCATACCAAGCAGTTTTGATGTTTTCCCATAATTCATCAAAGTTTTTTGGATTTTTACCTTCAATTTGGCGTTCAATATCATTCCACAGATTCTCAATCGGGTTGAGATCGGGAGACTGAGCCGGCCACTTTAAAACACTCACATAACTACCTTCTAAACACGATTTTACCAAGTGAGAAGTATGCTTCGGATCGTTGTCGTGCATGAAACGCCATGTCAGAGGCAAATTGTCATCAGCGTAGGGAATCATGTGATCTTCCAATATCTTCTTATAAACATGTTTATCCATTTTTGAGTTTATTTTTACAATTGGACCAACACCGTGCCAAGAGAAAGCTCCCCACACCATTACATTTCCTCCTCCATGTTTTATTGTTTTAAGGGTGTATTTTGGATTGTGTTGTTGGTTAGGTGGACGCCAAACATATTTTTTTCCGTCTGACCCGAATCTGCAGAACTTTGATTCATCACTCCATAGCACGTTTTTCCAAAAATTAATAGGTTTTCGTAGGTGTTCCTTAGCAAAATTAATTCTGCACTTTAAATTTTTTTTCGAAACAAACGGTTTCTTTTGCGATATGCAGCCCCTTAGTTGTTTTTCATTCAATCTTCGTCTTATTGTTCGAGAAGAAAGTAAAATACCGTATTGAGACTCAACATCATATTTTATTTGCTTTGATGTTTTGAAAGGGTCCGCAGTCGAAGCTCTGTATATTAAATGATCCTCTCTAACGGTGGTTTTTCTTGCACGTAGCGCTCTGGGGACTTTTCTTGTAGTTCCAAAAGTCTCAAAATGGTGAATTGCATTATAAACAAGCTTTCTGGAACATTTTAATAAATTGGATATTTCCGTAACGGTTCTTCCTTCAGCTTTCATCTCGAGTATCAAAACCCTTTTATCAGTTGAGCAATGTGGTCCTTTTCCCATAACTATAGTATATTTATACAGATATTCATTTTAAATCAACACCTACAAACTTACCGGTTTGATTAACGTTATTAAAAATCTTAATATTGAAATAATTTAGCATGTAACTTCCACTGTGCTAATTAAATGACCAAGCTCAAAGAGTGATATTACACGACTATTGTCTTTTAACATAATTGTTGTAAGAAAAATCATACAAATTCTAACGGGTTCTTTTTCTTGAGTACTCATAAGTCAAAGAAAAAGAGAAATCCCGTTGTCTTAAGACAAGAGCTAAGGTTTGTATGCAATTTATTAAATCAAATGTAAAGTGTGCTATTTATGTGTCCACCACGGTATAGGTAGTTTGCGGTTAATATAATTTTTTTGTCAGATTATATGCTAAGGCCACGTTTTATCAAATCACAAAAAGTCTTATTATTCTTTAAATTTTAAAACATACAAAGCAAAAAATCTAAAAGAGTAATTTTTTACTCTTCTTAAGTGGAATTATGTTTTTTTTTTTCCTCGAATAATTTATCTTGGTGCGATATGAAAACAAAATTTCATCATATTATTCCGCCTACAATTTAAACGAAGCAAGCAAAGCAAACATTTCGAGATCATGCCATCTGCAAATAAAACCTCATAAATTTTTGATGGAAACAAAAACAAAATTTAAACGAGTTTCTTTCTTTCTTTAAGAAGTAAATTATTATTAGAACACTTGATTGGGAACCAACAACAACAAGAAAGAAAAATAGAAGAACTTCTTCACTCTTGATACCGCATGTCAATTATTGCGAAATATGTCAAACAATATTAGAAAAATAACACAAAGAATAACTCACTATGACTTCTTCTAACAAAAACACCATCTGAATTTCCACTTCAAAAAAGAAGAAGAAATCTTAAGGATTTGTCTGTCTTCCTCTTCAAATCTTATGCCCCGCATATGAAGGACATCTTATATAGAGTTTGAACAACTTCAACCTTGCAAAAAATGCATACACAAGTGAAGAGGATCTCATTTGGGTGAGAAAATAATACAAAGGACTTCTTATCACAAAGGAACATTGAGATTACGTCCTTTTTCAAAAGACCTGTGTGTCAGCAGGTCATCAGAGTATATTCAGAATTCCACAATGTCTGACAGTGAATTAAAAGAAAATTTGCACGTAAGGCAATTCTATTTAAATTGCAATCATAGTTTTAAAATGAATCCTTTAATTAACGAGAGGACATCAATTTATTTGTGTTGATAAATCGCGAAATTCTTATGCACGTGCTATAAAATAGCGAGTTTTTTTTTTTTCATTGACAGTTAAAAGAAAAAAAAAATCAAGGCAGCTGACCGGAAAATTTCAATTTTGTCACAGCGGTAGGCCTTGGGTTATCCTATCTTTTTTTTTTTTTTAATTGTCTTCGACACCATTGCGTCATTGTTTGTCATTGTCCTACTGAAAGTGTTGTAAAGTGAAAATATGAATGACGAAAAGGATATTCATTTCATTCATTTTTATTGTTTAGTTTAGTTTCAATGTTAAAGGATAATTTTTTGAGTTCAGTTTTCTTTTTTAAGTTAAGAACATTCCTTTTTTTTTTAAATTATAAAACCCTATGAGACGATACATAAGGTTTGCCTTTGTGAAATTTTTAAGGTATTAACTCTGTTTTCATAGGTTGAAGTGCAAAAATTATATTTACTCAACAATAATCAGTTTCAGTGTCTTCAAGAAGGATAATATTTCTAAAGTGTTGTTTTTTTTTTTTCTTTGTTTGTTGAAATACTTAAAATTCTACTTCTAAGAAAAAGCGGTTTGCATTAAAGAAGCCTTCAATACAAATGATTTTTTGCTACTTTTTGGTCAATTCTTTTATTGAAGATACACAGTCCTTGTGTTCCCCCACTTTTTTTATCAATTCAGTTACTTAGTGTGTCCTTACCCAAAGATGATATGTATTTGCTTTTACATACTTTCTATATCCTTTATAGCCAAAAACAAATAAATTTGTATTTCTTCAAACCAAGGACTCAGAATACAATACCTTTTATAAATACAATACCTTTCCCAAGAAAAACACCCTAAAATACTTTCAACCAGGTCCGGGACACCCTTTACAACCGTAAATTAGTCGAAGAAAAATTGTCTACAATTAAACATGCCATTATACCACTTATTTTTATGCTTTAACGCCGCGGCCGTCCACGCAGAATGCTTTTTGCATGGATAGAACTATACAAAACCTAAGAGAATTCGACAATCACAAAGATATTGACAAGACAAATTCCGCTCACCCGATGGACGGCCATGGTCGACCTTCAAAAATTCCAATAAACAACTTTGACCACATAAAAAATCATATTCCCTTACTCCAGACTAATATAGCAATGAAAGGAGGTATATTTGTTTTATTTTATTTTTATTTTACTTTATTTTATTTTTTTTAATTTAATTTTTTTATTTAATTTTATTTAATTTTATTTTTTTATTTTATTTTTTTATTTTACTTTACTTTATTTTATTTTATTTTATTTTATTTTATTTTATTTTATTTTATTTTATTTTATTTTATTTTATTTTATTTTATTTTATTTTATTTTATTTTATTTTATTTTATTTTATTTTATTTTATTTTATTTTATTTTATTTTATTTTATTTTATTTTATTTTATTTTATTTTATTTTATTTTATTTTATTTTATTTTATTTTATTTTATTTTATTTTATTTTATTTTATTTTATTTTATTTTATTTTATTTTATCTTATTTATTTGAAAGAAATTCATAAAAAAAAGAATATTTTTGTTACGTAAATTACTGGCAAGTCTCACGTTTTGGATGTACCTCAACATTAAAATTCTAATTCCTTGGGAACCAGTTTAAATTCTGGCAATAAACAATGCATTGATATGACCCGAAGTGAAACAAATTAATGGCCACATAAATACCACTAAAAAACCAAATATAAATATTCTTTCTTCTCCCCTTTTCGACTGATATTAGTTTAACAGTTTCATTTTATCGACTTTGGAACGCAGAACCTTACTTTTATCATCTCTCATTATGTATTCTCTTTTTGTTTGTTCTGTACTGTTGTAGTGGTATGGCAATATGGCGGTGCGATCGCTCAAGATCAAATCAATTCCCATCCTAACTTCCTTCGTGAAATTCGTTCGTTCGTCTTTCCTTTTTGAAACGCTGTTAATTTTAAGAAAAGAGAATACCGAACCGAAACCCAAATAAGAATTAAAGAAACATAAAAAAAAACTGACATAAACTAGTTTCTTTTGATTTTTTGGCGCGTAAAAATCGATCTTCTAGGCAAATTTTACTTTGAAAATTTTATTTTTTTAAGTTTCATATCGAAAAAATTGGCAAAAAATCAAAAAAGGATCCTACCGCCTCTTCTGTTGTAATTAGTCCTGCATAAAATGAACGACACTTTTGTTGATCATTTAATTAAAAAATAAAAAAAAAAAAAAAAAATAGGAAAAAAAAAATGGACGAATATTTTTACGAATCCCTTTACTTTCCCAAACCAAAATGCACCTTTATATAAATCGCAAGTAAAAATGGACAACATCGTGTGCTCTTGTGTTAGTCAACGCTTAACGAAGTCAAATGAAAACGGACAAACGCGAAAATCTCAAAGATCACATTCGCGTGTGAAAAGGAAATGGTGAAAAATAAAACGATCGTGTTGGTTTTGGTGAATGAAATTGGGAATTCTGGTCATATTTATGCGATTGCCTTTTGCCTCCTTCACTCACGGACACTGACCCTGATTCGATAGTCAGTTAATCCATTTTCCAGATAACATCAACCCTTTTCAAGTTTTTTTTTTTTTTATTTTAATTTTTTTTTTAACCAAGTTAAGCTCGATTGAATTGGTTTGTAAGACAATTTTAGTGTGGTTCCTTTTTTTGGTTGATCTGCTTCTGCTTGGGTGGTATCACGGAAATGAATTTATTTAAATCAATTGTATACTGATGAGCTATTGTGAATATTAAAGGTGATGGAGGTGTGGCTGGATGGGAAATGATTGTGAATTATAAAGAACGGTATCATTGACAACTCCCATCGTTTTGTTATTTGCTGAGTATTTTTCATACTCCTTCATTTGTTGTTGTTTTAGAGTCAATATACAAAGTGAATAAGTCTTTGCGTTTTCGATGAAGCATTTAAGGCTGAATTTGACACTGTAATCGTCGAAACGGAAAGGACTGTGTCGAAGTTTTGGTACAACGTAGACACCGATTTGTCCGGCGTTATTTCACGTCTTCAAATGCAGGGATTTTACAGAAAGCATAAGAATAAGATAGTTGGCACAACTGAGGGAATGATCAGTTTACTGTTTTGAAACTGTCAATAGGCAAATTTTTTAATGGCTTTATACATACATCCATGGCCAAAATAATAGCAACACTTCTTATGAGACCTACAATCCGAGGTACACAACCAACCGTAAGGCAAGGAGGTGGGAGCATAATGCTATGGGATTATTTTTCTGGGTGAGGCGTTGTTGGTCCAATATTTGTTATAGATGGTATAATGACAACGGAGTCGTATGTGGACATACTGCAGACTGTTAGGCTGCCGTAGGACTATAAAAATATTGGCGTTTCCAACAGGATAACAACCCCAAGCACACGACAAAACCAAAAAAGCTCTGTTTTCAACGAAACAAAATGGCCATTATTGACATTATTGAGTGGCTTTCTCCATTTTAGGACCTTAATCCTATCGAGAGCGTCTGAAAAGAGCTAAAGATTGATATTAGCAAACATACTCCTTCGAACAAATCGAATCTCTGGAGAATTGTCCAAGAAATATGGTATTCGATCCCCCAGGAAAAGTGCCAGAAGTTGGTAGACTCTATGCCGAATCGAAAACATGCAGTTTTGAAAAATAAAGGTTTTTTATTTAAATATTGAATAATAATAAAGAAAAATGACATTGGTCATTAGAAATTCTTTTTATTTTTTTTTTTTTGTTAAATAAATAAAGTTTTGCTATTTTTATGATCAGCTTGTGAGAAAGCTTACTGCAAAAGGAAGTTTTCAAATAAATTTACATAAACAAGATTAACAAAGTACTTAACACAAATATAGAACATAACAATTTTTGAATATTTGCCCAATATGTACTACATAAAATATTACTAAAAATTAGGGCGTGTTGCTATTGTTTTGGCTATAGCTGTATCTATACAGGGTGATTGGTATGAGGTGCACCAAAAAGCTGGTAGGTTGGGTTAAGACAAGAAAAAAATCGTATTGAGGGAGGGGGTCTATTTCCCCCCGTTTAGGCAGGAGGGGCAATTTTCTAAAAAATTGACTTAAAACAGAAAAAAAAAAATATTTAAAAACAACGGTACAATTTACAATGCCATGCTATACCTTTTTGGAAAGCCAGAAATCTCCTCTTTGATTTTTCAATTTTCAATTCAGTTGTGTTAGTGAATTGTTTTTTAAAAATTAATTTTCAAACTCGAAATTTTGAAAAAAAAAAAAAAATAGGCTTTCTTTTTAAATTTTATTTTATTAAGTATAATTTTTATCTTCAAAATTCAATGCCTTTATTATTTTTCAATATAAAACAGAAAACCGGATTCTAAAATGTCTTTTAGTTTTTGAGAAAAACGAAAATAACAAAATGTACTTTACTACTTAATTTGTAGAAATAGGATCTTTTGAACAACAAAATAACGGATGGAAGTCGAATTTAAGGAAAACTTACTTTTGTTATTTATGGAGTATTGAATATTAAAAATTAAAATACTACTAAATAACGTCAAATTTTGAACAAAACCAGTTTGAACACAAGTTTTTAATTTTTTTTTTTTTTCAAAAATCTAAGTTTGAAAATTAATTTTTAAAAAACTGTTCACTAAAAAAACATAATTTATAAGCGAAATGGAAGCACATACTTCTGGCTTAACAAAAAAGTATAGCACGTCGTTTTAACCGTTACCGTTGTTTTTTAATAATTTTTTTTCTGTATTAAGTCAATTATTTTAGAAAATTGCTCCTCCTGTTATTTTCAGTTTTCTCAAAAACTAAAAGACATTTTGGCATCCGGTTTTTTTTGACTGAAAACTAATAAGAGCATTGAGTTTTAAAAATAAAAATTATACTTAATTACATAAAATTTTGAAATAAATTAGTTTGAAACTTTGTTTTAATTTTTTTTTTTTTTTTGTCAAAATTTCGAGTTTGAAAATTAATTTTTCAAAAATTATTCACTAATACAACTTAATTTAAAATGCAAATCAAAGAGGGGATTTCTGGCTTTCCGTCCAAAGGGAATTAAGGCGGGAGTTTGGCGGCACTTCCCCAAGTGGATGGAACATTATGAGGCTGGTAAACAGTTTTTCGTAATCTGAAGGCATCGCAAAAAGACCGTACCATCGAGATCCCTATGTTCGAGTTCAGTCAGTACACAATCACGGCTGGTAGCTTCGTCAATACAGGCAAATCCCAAGCTTTTCCACTTGAAACTTATCCGCTAGTTAAATAATATTTCCTTCTTATAAAATGAAACAATCTTTGTTGGTGCCCAAAATCAAAATCAAACTCATTCTTTATTCTTTTTAATATACCTTTCTAAGCTTATTGACGATGTTTTATAATTATGCTTTCTCAGTAGAGTAACAGAAATTCAAAATAAAGTAAAAGTAAAATATAAGTTATTTGTTGATATTGATATTCATTACCATGACAAAGGCAATGGTTTGAATATGATTTGAGAATGAGACTCTTCATTCAAGGCTAGAGGGTTATTGTCCGTTACTCGCGCGAATGGGACTTAGCAGAGGGTCATTACAATGGATAATAATTCATCATGATTTAGACTTGTTTCCAAATTTTATTTTATTTTTTTTTTTTTTCTGAAATTCGTTGCTTTAATTACATCTTAATCAAAAGCTGAAAACTAGATTATTTTATGTCTTCCAGTTTTTGAGAAAATTAAAAATTAACAAAACTAGTTTTTTATGGTTTTGGTATTTATGTTAAAGGCATGCTGCCCCCCTGAAACCCCCTGCTGGGCCCACTATAGGATTTGGGGTAGGTGCGATGTTGGGTGTATGCAGTTTCTTTTTCATTTAAAGACTCTGGATATCTGTTAGCGTTAAAACATAGATCCCCCCCCCCCCCCCTCCCATAGTAAAAAATATGCTTGTACTGAACTTTTCTACAAAAAACCGTTATCATTTCTTGGCGCCTAAGTTATCGTACTCGTGCGCATTGAATTTCTTAACGTAGCAAGATTCGTGTGTCACCCTGAATATGTAAGTATTTAGAAAAATGCTGATACAAAGAAGTTTATGTATTTTTCAACTTCCATTGAGCGCCAAAAATTATTATCAGAACCTCAGCTATTATGTAGTTTATTCTAAAACTACTCCTACTGCGGGTAGATGCACATATGTATGTAACTAAAATTAACTGATTCATCAGAAATACTTTTTATCGTTTTTTTTTTTTCAATTTCCCCATGCCTCAATTTTCGTCCGTTACAAATTGCCTTTAAAGAACATTAGAAACATGAGATATAATAAACATAATAAAGAACTATTTGGTAAAAGAAACTCGAAAAAAAACCGTTACGAATTGCAAGGTTATTTCTGTCTCATATCTACCTAACCTAGTACAATGTCATGCTGATAAGGGGATCGTGGCAAAACGCACGCAGCAGAAATCCACTCTAATAACTTGCAAAGGAAAACAAAACAACAAAAAAATTAAAACATAATTAATTAACAAAAAATATACTTCAAATGGAAATTCATGGTTTAATTTTTAACGTCCATTTAAATTGCGGGCAACTAATAATCACGTTCGCATTTTATACGATCGGAATCTTCTTAAAAATTGTCCGTTTTAGAGGCGATTTGAGGCGATTTTTTTCTATAATTACGCTTTCTATCGATTTGGTTTAAAACAAAGTTAAATAGAGGTTGGTTTAGGTTAGGTTAAGTTAGGTTAAGTTAGGTTAGGTTAGGTTAGGCTAGGCTAGGTTAGGTTAGGTTAGGTTAGGTTAGGTTAGGTTAGGTTAGGTTAGGTTAGGTTAGGTTAGGTTAGGTTAGGTTAGGTTAGGTTAGGTTAGGTTAGGTTAGGTTAGGTTAGGTTAGGTTAGGTTAGGTTAGGTTAGGTTAGGTTAGGTTAGGTTAGGTTAGGTTAGGTTAGGTTAGGTTAGGTTAGGTTAGGTTAGGTTAGGTTAGGTTAGGTTAGGTTAGGTTAGGTTAGGTTAGGTTAGGTTAGGTTAGGTTAGGTTAGGTTAGGTTAGGTTAGGTTAGGTTAGGTTAGGTTAGGTTAGGTTAGGTTAGGTTAGGTTAGGTTAGGTTAGGTTAGGTTAGGTTAGGTTAGGTTAGGTTAGGTTAGGTTAGGTTAGCTTAGCTTAGGTTAGGTTAGGTTAGGTTAGGTTAGGTTAGGTTAGGTTAGGTTAGGTTAAGTTAGGTTAGGTTAGGTTAGGTTAGGTTAGGTTAGGTTAGGTTAGGTTAGGTTAGGTTAGGTTAGGTTAGGTTAGGTTAGGTTAGGTTAGGTTAGGTTAGGTTAGGTTAGGTTAGGTTAGGTTAGGTTAGGTTAGGTAAGGTTAGGTAAGGTTAGGTTAGAAGGGGCGTGACCAGCCCATAGGCTGCTGCATACACGGGGGCCTAATGTATTGTGATCTCCATAAACAGAGATGCGAACTAAACTAATTTTTGACATAGATTGGTTCATTTGCAAACCAGCCTATGCTTTCAATATATTTTTTCATGTTTGCCATTGAGACTCGTGCTATGTAGATCGTCCAGTTCTCCAACAAACCTAAGTAGCGGATGTGGTTTGTTTGGAGGTTCGGACCATCGCAGAGCATGTGTTTAATGGTTTAAATTTCTTCGACATCCTGAAGTCGGGTGCGGATACACCGAATCTATTGGCCATTATGCCAATGGCACAATGTCCCGTTAGTACACCTATCAGGTTCTTAACTAATATATACTGAGTTTCTTTTTCATTAATCCTTGGCCATGAACTTCTAGAGATAACGCAGTCGTTCCTGGTAATCCAGGAGTTGTTAATTTGCTCTTTCGTTATAAGGTCTATTTTCGTTTTAATAACGCCAATTGGCGGAAGTGATAATGACCACTTCCTTGCCAGTTCATCCGCTATATCGTTCCATTGTATATTGCTATGTCCAGGAACCCAGCAGAGCTTGACTTGGTTGGTAAGCCTCTGCATTTTGCTACTGCTTTAGATCTTATGCTCTCACTGGCTTGTGCTTTGATAGCAGCTTGACTGTCCACGAGAAATGTGATCTCCGACAAGGCCAGTTTTTTCTTCTGAACCATTTCTTCTGCTTTTTCAATATAGCGTAAATCTCAGCCTGAAAGACACTACACTCATCTGGGAGTTTATATGATTCTCTTATATTAAGACTTTCACACAACACCCCAGCTCCTGTTCTTTCTTCCATTATTGACCCATCTATGTAGAATGGGATATCCTGTTCACCAATTAGCGAGTTGGCTTCCCATCCTTGCCTTTCGGGTATTAAGATGGAGAAGTTTCTGTTGAAATCTTTTACAGGTGGTACGTAGTCAGTAGTCACGTCAAGATCGGTACACCTTTGCAAGATAGACCCATGACCAAAGGTACTGTGCTTCCAAAAGCCCATTTCCTTAAGACCAAGCGCAGGTTTAACGGAAGCTTCAGTGCTGAATGTGCCGTGCTTCCACCTTCTAACAATGTTGCGGCAACTTTGGTAGATGCCAGAGCTAACGCATTTCTACTTTGAGCACATATCGCTGCTATTATCAATGAAATCATGAACGTTTTCCCAGTCACAATGGATTTTTATTTAACTGAACACCGAAATGTGCGCCTACAACTTCACCTATTGGGAATTTTTCGAATTTTCTTTTTCTTAAACCTTTGCGCAGCAATTACGAACAAACTGCAGAAGGAAGTGTCCAATTTGATCCAGTCGTTTTCAAGTTTTAAGCATCCGAACAAACCACGATCTATCTAATGTTTGACAAAGATTATATCATAGATCCATGGCAGCTCTAGTCGATTCTTATGTTTGAAGTTTAAAAAGTGGCAAAAAATTTTTGCCCTAAAATCGTTCCAGACTTTTTCGGCAGTTTTCTTCTCTCTGAGAGAATTTCATCCACACTCCTCCAAATTTGACAGATTTCCCAAAACTGGCCCAAAAAAGTCTGGAACAAAGTCCATATCGACCCCCTTCCGCCAAATTATCGTAAGCAACATTTTCATATTGTCGCATAAAGTTAATTATTTAATTTTTTCCTGTTCATTAAAAGCAATCGGACCTTTTGTCATCTGTCAGTAATAGTATTGTTAATCATGTTTAATGCTGAAACTTGGCCTTATTCGTTTCGTTTATGAGCAGCAAACAAAAAACAAAATGTCGCTTACGATACTTTTATTTTTTGTCGCTTACGATAATTTGACGGAAAGGGCTTGATATTTTTTCGAATAAAAAAAATAAATTTGGAAGAGGCAATACGACATAATTTCTTCTTTTCGGGAATACGTTCACACGATCATATTTTTCTTGCTGTGTGTTTGTTATGTGTGTGTGTGTTCTTGAGCAATTGACAGTTGATCCCGATTTTAATAACAAAAAATCATATTCAGTGACTAGGCTCATGCTTTGTACGTCAACAAGCGAAATTTCAGAATTTGGGAGAATTCAACATTTATTTTATTTAAATTGATCGCCATTTAAGCTCCAGACCTCCTCAGATATGACGTTGCGTTATCGCAACGCTAGCCGGAAATGGGTTAAACAGAAACTGTGAGACAAATTTCGTGGTTCTTCAGGACGAATGTGGATGTTGATTTTCTAATTGTAACTACAGCCATCAAAGAATGTCATCTGCATGATTCTGTAACAGTCGTTTCCGAGAAAATTGATGTTCTTGTTTTGTTGACTGCACATGGGCAGCGTCATTCCAATGTTTTCCTTCGGAAACCAAAAAATCGCAAGCACTGGAGGTGTTAGACAGCATTTTGTTTTTGCAATATGCCAAATTTGCTCCAGAAGTGGAAATTTTCGAAAGAAAAAATATAAATCCAGAAAATATTATTAAAGAAGGGGAAAAGTTTTGCATAGCACTCTAAGTCTTAGGTGGAGGAAAAACGAATTCGGCTTGGTGACCTGCAGGGGAACGTTTTGTGTGGCTTACCGGATCATATTTTTGTTTACTTAATATTGCTGTTGTAAAAAAAAGACTTCTAGGTTACAACTTTTTCATACGATTTTCGAAAAAAAAAAACTTAATTCATTTTTCGCTTCTAACTCATGCAGTGTGAACTTTGACGTTGGATTGACCGCACAATATTTGACCAATAATATCGATTGAGGGCTCATTTGAAAGGTAATTAAAAGTACTACAAATTACTCTATTAGCATTACCCCCAAAAAATCACAGATAAGCGAGTTATCTCAAGTAAAGTCGCACCACCCCCAAAACGTGATGCATAGGTGAACTTTGACCCGCTATAACTTAAAGCTTATGCAATATACAGAAATCGTTTATATCTTATTTTGTAGATAATTTAATTCTCTATGAAGTTTTAGCTGAACATTTTGCTATAAAATGAAATGGGAACGAGTTATTTGATAAAAACCAAAACAATCTCTTTTTCAAGATGGCGGCTCTCCCCTAACCCCAAAAATCCCGAAAACTCGGTTTTATATTCAGGAGTTGTACCCAAACAGATATCATAAATAAAATTTTGTCCTCATACAATTTGTTTGTGAAAAAAATATGGTTCCAACCTGCCCACAGTTGATAGCACATTGAAGGCATGGTTATTTCACGTAAAGGCGGTGAAGTACGCCACAGAGATCTTGGAACGTTCTCAAATGTCTCAAATGCCTAAAGGGCTAAACCTTTTAGATTATCGATCTAAATATGTTTAATTTGATTGACGGATCATTGGTTTGGAGACTGTGTTTACCACTTATTCGATTAATTTTTAAAATTAAATTTCAAAACACTGATTTTTCAACTTCTAAAACCTGCAGCCTTTTTTAAATGAATATTCTGATTCCATATTCAGGTTCCATTAGACAATTTAGTGCCCTGTCATTACCGCTAAGGGGCACCAAGCAGGTCTTCGACCATGTCTTTAAAAAAATGTCATGTTATCAGCAAAAATGATTCATACATTTTTTTTTTATGTTTTATCTCATAAATAACAGTTCACATTCACAATTTTTGAAAACTACATACACAATGTCAAATTGGATTTCTTCGAACGCCTCCAATATACAATTATTAAAGATACTGTTACTCCCATGTAACTATTTACTAACGACGACCTAATTACAATGGAAAACATTTGTGATTGTCATCAAAATGAAATCGCACTCCTTACTGATTGTGAGTGGACCTGGGACAGGACAGGACATAGAGATAGACGGACAACCCGTGGATGGGAAGAAAATCTAATTTTCTTCTTTGGTCAGAGATGATTAGGTGGATTTTATACTTTTTTTTTTTCTTTTGTCCAACACACACAATTCATTGTTCTTGGTGAAGAGGTCGTGCCTTTGTTATGCATTGTGGGCTCCTTTATTTTTTTAGCACACAAAGTCGACATTATAATATCCTTGTGTTGGACATGTGCGTTTATAAATGAAAAAAAAAAAACAACAACAAAATCACTTGCAGAAGAGAAGACACTTGAAGTAATAATTTTTGTTCGACCTGAAGACGTGACTGACTTGCGTGAATATGTTGCATTCATATAGTTTAGATGCATATATAAAAGGACACTACTTTCCTTTCTATTTTAAAGGTTTTGCAATCAAGACTGAGATTCCCACGATAGCTTCGGTAAAGAATCAAGGCACATGGACATAAATTCAGCGAAAGAAAGGACAGAAGAGCCTTTTTTTTTTTTGTAAAAATAGTGCTAAGAGTCAGAAAAAGGACCTGTGTCAGGCATGAGTGCATTGAAGCACTTGATGTCCTGCCGATAGTCGGTTGCAACAAAACGAAAAGAAAGGCAAATGCAATTACGACCAAGATATGCCACAGGTTTTTTTTTTTTTTTACAAAAAAATGAAATAAACGAAAATTATTTGCTTTGTGCAATTTAGTTTTTTGTTTTCTTCTTTAAAGATCAATTGATGTGATATGGGAAATTTGGTGGGAAGAGATCCTTTTCCACATTAATTTTGCAACGTGACACACTTTATGAGATAACATCTGGGTGAGTTTGGGAAGGCGACAGAATTAAAGATCATTATCGTGCTACTGTCGGTCGATGTTGATGGTTTTAAAATACGAAATTTTTGACAATTCTTTGAATCGCAATTAATGAATAAATGAACATGCATTGGAATTTTTATTTTTATTCTAATTAATTTAATTAAGATTTGAAAATGTATTGCGCAAACAGAAATTTTAAAATTTAATGGAAAGTCAGTCAATCATATTTGATAATTATGTTACCAGAAAAATATAACTGTGAGTCAATTGATTAAGGTACATAGAGCGTCGGATATAGGAAGAATTTTTTTGATTGCAAGTGAGCAAGTAAAGGGTCTTCCAATAGGGAATTGCAATTGCTTAAGCCACATTTGTCAAATTGGCCTTTATTTAACACTCTGTTTTGCCAAATCACCATTAACTGATAAAGCGTTCAACAACACGTGCAAATGATAAAATTGTTTTATAAAAATGGATGTTCTGTTCGGGCAACGTTCCGCGGGCTTCGCATATTTTACGGTCGCCATAATCGTCCTACCGAGAGGGATATTCTCAGTGTGGCGGATAAATTTGAGTCAACTGGTTCAGTAAACTATCAACCAACACCCGAACGTCGACGAAACGCAAGATCTTCCGAAAACATCGCCACTGTCTAAGAGAGTGTGCAGGAGAATCCGAGGCAATCGATTTCGCAAGAACTCAGCCTTTCGCAGGCCGCATAACTTGGCGACTTTTGCGTCTTGACTTGGACCTGCACCCGTACAAAATTTAACTGAGCCATGATTTGAAGATAAACGGCAACGACGTATGTTCGCTGATAGGCTCTGGAGCAGTTGGAAACAGACCCTAATTTTCATCAAAAAATTATCTTCATATTTGAGGCCCATTTCGGGATGAATGGGTGCGTCAATAAACAAAATTGTCGAAATTGGGATGACTTCAATCCACATGAGATCCAGGAACGTCCAATGCATCCCGCAAAAGTCACTGTTTGGTGTGAATTTTGGGCTGGCAGCATCATCGATCCGTATTTCTTTGAGAACGATCTTGGCCCAACCAACAATCACCCTATACGGCGAGCGCTATAGGTCGATGATTACCAGCTTTGTTTGGTCTGAATTGGATGATGAATTGAATGGACACAAACGGCTTTTAGTTTCAACAGGACGTTGCTAAGTGCCACACAGCTCACGCCACATTGGAAATTCTATACGAGCGATTCGAGGGCATGAGGTGATGTGAACTGAAATAAACTGAACTGAAGATATGCCACAGTTTTTTTTTTTTTTTTTTTTACAAAAAAAATGAAATAAACGAAAATTATTTGCTTTGTGCAATTTAGTTTTTTGTTTTCTTCTTTAAAGATCAATTGATGTGATATGGGAAATTTGGTGGGAAGAGATCCTTTTCCACATTAATTTTGCAACGTGACACACTTTATGAGATAACATCTGGGTGAGTTTGGGAAGGCGACAGAATTAAAGATCATTATCGTGCTACTGTCGGTCGATGTTGATGGTTTTAAAATACGAAATTTTTGACAATTCTTTGAATCGCAATTAATGAATAAATGAACATGCATTGGAATTTTTATTTTTATTCTAATTAATTTAATTAAGATTTGAAAATGTATTGCGCAAACAGAAATTTTAAAATTTAATGGAAAGTCAGTCAATCATATTTGATAATTATGTTACCAGAAAAATATAACTGTGAGTCAATTGATTAAGGTACATAGAGCGTCGGATATAGGAAGAATTTTTTTGATTGCAAGTGAGCAAGTAAAGGGTCTTCCAATAGGGAATTGCAATTGCTTAAGCCACATTTGTCAAATTGGCCTTTATTTAACACTCTGTTTTGCCAAATCACCATTAACTGATAAAGCGTTCAACAACACGTGCAAATGATAAAATTGTTTTATAAAAATGGATGTTCTGTTCGGGCAACGTTCCGCGGGCTTCGCATATTTTACGGTCGCCATAATCGTCCTACCGAGAGGGATATTCTCAGTGTGGCGGATAAATTTGAGTCAACTGGTTCAGTAAACTATCAACCAACACCCGAACGTCGACGAAACGCAAGATCTTCCGAAAACATCGCCACTGTCTAAGAGAGTGTGCAGGAGAATCCGAGGCAATCGATTTCGCAAGAACTCAGCCTTTCGCAGGCCGCATAACTTGGCGACTTTTGCGTCTTGACTTGGACCTGCACCCGTACAAAATTTAACTGAGCCATGATTTGAAGATAAACGGCAACGACGTATGTTCGCTGATAGGCTCTGGAGCAGTTGGAAACAGACCCTAATTTTCATCAAAAAATTATCTTCATATTTGAGGCCCATTTCGGGATGAATGGGTGCGTCAATAAACAAAATTGTCGAAATTGGGATGACTTCAATCCACATGAGATCCAGGAACGTCCAATGCATCCCGCAAAAGTCACTGTTTGGTGTGAATTTTGGGCTGGCAGCATCATCGATCCGTATTTCTTTGAGAACGATCTTGGCCCAACCAACAATCACCCTATACGGCGAGCGCTATAGGTCGATGATTACCAGCTTTGTTTGGTCTGAATTGGATGATGAATTGAATGGACACAAACGGCTTTTAGTTTCAACAGGACGTTGCTAAGTGCCACACAGCTCACGCCACATTGGAAATTCTATACGAGCGATTCGAGGGCATGAGGTGATGTGAACTGAAATAAACTGAACTGAACTGAACTGAACTGAACTGAACTGAACTGAACTAAACTAAACTAAACTAAACTAAACTAAACTAAACTAAACTAAACTAAACTAAACTAAACTAAACTAAACTAAACTAAACTAAACTAAACTAAACTAAACTAAACTAAACTAAACTAAACTAAACTAAACTAAACTAAACTAAACTAAACTAAACTAAACTAAACTAAACTAAACTAAACTAAACTAAACTAAACTAAACTAAACTAAACTAAACTAAACTAAACTAAACTAAACTAAACTAAACTAAACTAAACTAAACTAAACTAAACTAAACTAAACTAAACTAAACTAAACTAAACTAAACTAAACTAAACTAAACTAAACTAAACTAAACTAAACTAAACTAAACTAAACTGAACTGAACTGAGCCCATGCCATCGGTTAAATTCAGCCTGATTTATGCGCCAGGGTCATGGAAAATTGGACTTTGCGGGTGCGCGCCACCTAAAGAAGCCGTGGCGGATATTTGAACGATGTTATATTCCATACATAATGACATCGATAGGCCTTTCAAACAGATAAAAACCTTCGATGATATCTCGCACACCCTTTGTTTTATTTAAGGGTCTTAATGAAAGACCCTCCTTAGGCTACCCACCTATGTATCAACTATTTTATAAAGAATCAATTAAAGAAAAATTCAATCCGGCGAATCTCATGTCGATAAATATTTTTGTGATTTTTGTGAACGAACGAGTAAATTCGAAAGGATTTGGCTTTATTGATGCGATTTCGAAAATCAACTCCTTTCACTATTACAAGGAAGAGCAATTGTTGACTGGCTGCAAGACAACAGTGAGCATCACTCGCTTGTGGTTTTACATATATCTTCACCGAGGTTCACATTTCCGAGAACTCCCCAGTCTCCTGGACTTCTTCTTAGTGATGTCCAACTTTACGAATTTTCGATATGACTCGCACCAATTGGCGGTTGAGATTAGAGTCCGATTAGATCATAGGATTGCAACTGAATCATGTGTTTCCGAGTTTCGAATCCGATATGACAAACTGAACTTTTCTTTTACCACGTTCAGAGGTAGAAGAATATCTACCAGAAGTCTTCAGCATCAACAATGTGACCAAAAACGAGGTCGAGAAAACTATCAACAAATTCTAAGCCGTGCTCAACAATGATCTAGTCAGTCAGAAAATTCCCCGCACCAGCATGCCCTAATATATACTAGCATTATATGCTCACCAGCAAAGGTTCCGCAAAAAAACTCCAAAGAATCTACCACCCAGCACCTTCAACCATGAAAGTAACGAGTATCGGTGGAATCTGTACTAAAAACTTCAGTGCACCAACACAATGTTCAACCAGGCAGTTAATATCAGGAAAAGGTTTTTCGGAAAAGATTCGAAGATAACAAACCTGGCCCAAATGAACCTAATGGAAGAGCAAACTCAATACCAAAGATCATCTTTGATGGACAAGAAGTTTCGACAACTCCTGCTGAAAAAGCGGAAGCGTTTAAGAGACAACGCATTTTTAGGAAAGTTTTAAAGACCGTATTCACATTCACCTTCCAGACTTCATCGGAGAAGTGGAAACCCTTGTTGAAGAAATATCAGCTACAACTACAACCGACATCGCGACCTAATTCAACGCAGAAAAACTTTCAACGGAGCCGCTGCTGACTAATGTTTTCACTTCTCCAGACTGTTATTTTCCTGCAGTCGGAAAAAAGGGGCAACAATTGTTCCCCCATCACCCCTTAGAAAAACCTACCAAAAGTGAAAGAATATCATCAGGATACCACTAATTTCATCATTATGAAAAGCTTCCACATCTTTTTCACCCCCCACACTCTGGTGGGGCAAAGTTTTCCAAAGTTTGAACAGCTGTCAGTATGCCCTTCATTAAACCAATATCTCTTCCATCGTTCGTAAGCCATGTCACGTTCTCTCATTTGTAAATGAAATATGTTTTTGAAACAAGGTCGCTATCCGCGTTTTGTAATATTGCTTCTGACAGGAACATATACAACAAAAAGAAAATTTTGAGTGGGTTGTAAGCTTCAAGAAGATCAATTTTTTTTTTTTTTTGAAAAATTTACCAGAAACGGATTCAAACCTAGTATTCTTCTATTTAAAAAATGTCCATGTTCAAACACACAAAAACTTTTGAAAAGGAAACTGCGATTTCTTTCGGTATGAAAATAAGATTTCTTGTATTAATTGACATTTGAGTAGCAACTAGGTACCTACAACTCCCACCAGATATTTCTCATCTTCTTAAACAATATCTAAAAACAAGAAATTCATTTCGCACTCATTTTAAAACCAAACAACTGGCTCTGAACTCTTAGCACCCCATACATGGAAAATTCGAAAAAAAGTATGCAGTCTAAAAGGTCAGTAATTGGTCATAAAAGGTCAGCTAGTTTCAGAAATTGGTCAGGCATAGATTTTTTTTTAATGAATGTTTAAAATTTATTATTTTTCAAGGTCATAGATAGAGATTTTTAGCACCCCATTTTAGGAATTTTCAAAAAAAAAAATGTATGCCATCTGAAAGTTCACTTAATCCTCATAAAAAGTCAGGCTGTTTCAAAAGTCGGTCAGCTATGGCTTTTTTTAATGAATTTTTAAAGTGCCGTGACTTCTGCATTTTTTTTTTTTGGAAAATTCGTCAAATGAGGTGCTAGCAAATAGTCATACCGAGAAAAAAAAATTTTAAAATTCATTAAAAAAAAGCCATAGCTGACCGACTTTTGAAACAGCCTGACTTTTTATGAGGATTAAGTAAACTTTCAGATGGCATACAGTTTTTTTGAAAATTCCACAAATGAGGTGCTAAAAATCTCTATGACCTTGAAAAAATAATAAACTTTGAAAATTCATAAAAGAAAATCTATGCCTGACCAATTTCTGAAAATAGCTGACCTTTTACGAGGATTAAGTAGACTAAAAGTCTTATACTGCGACCTTGAAAAAAACTTTGAAAATTAATTTAAAAAAAACTATGCCTGACCAATTACTGAAATTATCTGACCTTTTATCACTATCCAGTGGCCCTTCATGTGGTGTACTTTTTTTTTCGAATATCCCCTTAATGAGGTGCCAAAAATCGCGGGTGACCTTGAAAAACTTCAACCTTGGATTAAAAATTTTCTAAGCCTGACCAATTTCTTAAACTAGCTAACCTTTTATGACCAATTACTGACCTTTTAGACTGCATACTTTTTTTTCGAATTTTCCATGTATTGGGTGCTAAGAGTTCAGAGCCCAAACAACTCTGGAAATAATATTTCCTTTATGTAATTTGCAACTCAATGTTCAAAATTGTACACAAAATATTTTCATTTGCTCTCTTTTTCTCTCCGACAGATTAAAATTGAAAAAAATCGATAAAAAAAAATTAGCGAAATTGGAGCAAGCGCTCGAAGGGGGATTACAGCAAAATTTTCTACAATTTCTTAGATTATGGAGAATGATAAAATGCCAAGTATCTACCTGAAGTCGTTTACAAATCAATTTGTAATCTTCACGTTTTGTCTAGACTAATAAAACTAATATATCTACATTATAGAAGGGCCAACAAACTTTTTCATCCACGTCATTCAACAATTTTTTATGAAAATTTAGAATACGACTTAAACCCCATGGGCCTTAATAGAATTAGATAAATTAAACATTTCAGTTTCTTATCATAATTTCTTAAGTAAGCATGCCACAAAAATATTTTTTTTTAATTAAGAAATACATAATTTTATCCGAAGCTTTTCTTCCCATCGGCATCGCACATTGCCAACATCCAGCTCTACATTCTCTTTGCTTATCTCTCGGAGTCGACATTGAAAAAAAAAAAGTTCACGGACAACCGCCTCATCGACGACGAAAACGTAACGGCCAAAAAATTCCTCTATTCGGCACTGCGGCTCAATAGGATGGTCTGTTGTCGTTGTCGTAGTTTGTAACGGCCGTTTCAGCAGCCTCATCATACCCAACACGCGTACACACTCAAAACTGTATTGCGCCCATGGAACCTTACTTTTTTTTTTCCATTGACCCACATCATCAAATCTCATGGCTCCAAAAAATATGCTCCATCACGATTGACGACACAACTACAGGCTCAACATTGAGACGAGTCTTGTTGTTCAAAAATTATATCGGTTTGCTTTGTATCTTCGCATATAAAACACCAAACATGTGTTCGATATTTGCCGGTTGCATTTTTCTTTCTCAATATTATGTTGAGCGCCCCAAAAACTCGTTGAGATTGGGCAAGGGGGTGTCTATATAGATTCGCTTGCAAGTGTGTTTGTTATCAGACTCACATCCCATATAGAAATTAACCGTGTCGTCGTCGTTGATGTTGATAAAAAGAACGACCGTTGGCGCACATGGGAATGGAAATAGTATTCCCCTCAAGCCTCAACTCACCCACTCCCATCGTGCGCTGAAACGACCGTTAAAAATAAGAACACCACGAGGGCACACCATCACCACTACAACCGCACTGATAAATATATTGAGCGCATAGAGCTCAAAATGAGCATAAATACTTTCAATCCGCTTCGCTCTATGTAACCAGACCATGATGGGGGTAGCCAGTAAGCGATGTGCCTACTAGTTCGTTACCTACTCGGACACAGATACACAAGCGAAACTCGTTTCGTTTATGGTTGCAAGTTGCAAGGCGAAGGCCCCCAAAAAGTTCCTCGTGTAGCACATAAATAAATTAGGTACATTACATTTGAGTGTGAGTGTAGAAGTCTTAGAAAAATAAATTTATATAGAAAAGAAGAAATCGGAGAGAAGAACACAATACAAAAAAAAAATCAACGCGGTGGTGGGGAAGAACTCATATTGAGCCACATGCACGGGCTCAATCTCAACTGACGGTTACAAGAACTTTAAAACAGTGGGGACGTCTATGAGAAAATTCAGACCAAACTAGAAGATAAAGAATCAGGCATTTCAGTTAGTGTGAAAGCATAGCTATGTATGTGATAGCTAAAAAGATAACAAAAAAAAGTATTCTTCAGGAATGTGACTTTTAAATATGCTTTTTTAAACTCCTTTCCCTTACTTCTTGAACTTAAAGTTTTCTCCCTTTGGACCCATCTTGAAAATTTTTAGTTTTTCTTAGTTTAACCCTGATTATTAACTTTGTATGCAAGCAAAATTCGGCAATGACCAGTATTTCGTATAGCATTGAAAAAAAAACTCTGCCTGGCGAGTTATATGAGGAAAACAATATGTTCGTCATTTTACGTTTTTTGAAATGGCCATATCTTCAAAACCGGAAGTCGCAAGAAATGTTTTATAACCTATTTTATAAAAAGTCTATGATTTTTTTGGAAAGGCTATAAACAGAAAAGAATAATTTCAGAACCTATTTATGAGAAAATCTCATGATCTTTAAACCCCATAATGCACTTTTTTCTTTTTTCTAGCGCTTACCGCAGAGAATACGATAACACAGGCGCCGTAAAATAATAACGGATTTTTATAGAAAGGTTTAATACAATAATTTTTTGACTATGGGTGGGGGAGGGAGGGTTTTTCGCTCCGTTTAGAGAGTAAACGCAATTTTAAAATAAAATGATTTAAAATTAAAAAAAAAAAAATATTAAAAAAACAACTATATCGGGTTTAAAAGTCAGAAATCTGTACTTCAATCCTATTTTTTAAATTAAATTATTTAAGGCAATAGTTTTTAAAAAATTCGCATGCATACTCAAAATTTTTATTTAAAAAAAAAGTTTAGACTATTTTTTTTTTTCAGTTACTATCGGCATCCGCTAGGCCCTCCCCAGTTTTGCACCTTTTTGCCTCGTCAGTTAAATCTTGACCAAGCCGGTGACCAGTAAGAACTAGATTATTTGTTCCACATATTTTGTTTTTAGATGAAAGCTGTGCGTGCGTGAATTGCTGTCACCGAAACCAGTGCCGAGATTTAGCTATTTCAGCGAGTGAAGTGAGATGACTCGCCTTACTCGCCGACTCATCTCACTTCTTTCGCAAAAGTGATTTAGCTATTTTAATGAAATGAGAAACTTCGAATTCAGTTTCGATCATTTAAATGTCACCGCCAAAGACTATCTTTTGTCGTGTTGTCTTTGTTTGTTGATTTTTCATTTTCACAACATTAAAAGTAAAATATACAAAATAACATAATGTTTTCCATTGCAAAACAGTGACATTACATTAAAGTTTATAAAAAAAGGAATTTTATTTGAAAAAATAAAAAAAAACTAATTCTTTTGTCGTGTACTCTGTAATTCGTGTGCTCATGTCCACTTCAAAATTTATTATCCAAATGGTATGTGATGTTTAAGAAGCTGATAAGGGTCCTGGGTCGCTTTTCAATGAAAAGTGACTCATTTTACTCACTCGCTGCGGTTTTGAATTAGCACAAGCTTCGCTTACTCGCGCAAGTTAAAATCGATTCCACTGAAACCATATGATCCGATCACAAGATTATTAAATGAAATGTTTTATCGTCTTTTCAATTTCGTCGATTCAATATTATTATTTAAAATTTGCACATTTAATTAAGAACGACACATAGATTTTTATAACGATGTAATAAGATCCTGCTTTTATTAATTTTTATAAAATGTTTTCACTATAATTTTAGTCACCAGCAAGAGCCTCACCAGTATTTTATTAAATAAATGTTCTGAGCGAGGCACTAAAAGGGGTCTGGCAAGTTTTCCCCGTCTAAGTTTTCCTTGTCGAAAACTTGTCAGTGCCTTGCTTAAACTTGTCAAAAACTTGCCATAATAAGATAATACTATGCTAACTCGTTTAAAATTTGGAAAATTCTGTTTTTAACCATCAAAATATAAACTAACATCATACTTAATCGTCTGAAATTGGCCGCCATTGTTTTAAGCAGTGATTCAGAATGTTTACGTTTACAAACTCATGTTTCGGGGAACTACAATTATGTTTAACAGAACTTATAAAACATAAGAACAATTAATAAAAATTACGGCATTATTGGAGTCTTTGGTTAAGAACTCCTGTACTCAATCTAATACTAATTATAGTGCAATTTTGTCTTTAATTTTAAACCACTTCTCTCCCACTGTGAGTCGGTCGTTTGTTTTCCCCATCAAGAAGGAGGCTACGAAATAATATTCTATTCTCTTGCCCGGTTGGGGTTCATTTCAGCCGTTATTTTGTCGTTGGAATTTGAATTTTCTTTGAATGTGAAAAAATACGTTACGAAAATTCTTGAGGTGTGGTTAAAACTCCATCGAAGACTTTTCAACGACCGTGGTGTAATTATATACCCCATGCCAAATCAACACTACACACACTGGAATTATAAGATACATTTTTATTATAATTATTTTATTTTTTTTTATTTCTCAATCGCGTTTGGGCTCAAAGAATACATTTGACACTCGATTCAGCGATGTGCGCTGATGATAAGATTCTTTAAAGATTTTTTTTTTTTTTATATTTTCTAATAATTTATTTTAGAGATGTTTTGTGTGATTTGAATTGGATGGATGATTTTTTTTTTCTCTTTTGTGGAGTTTTGTGTGCGTTACTCGTGCTCACAATGATATAGGCATAATATGTAAGCAATAAGCATAAAGGATTATATAAGAGATCTATGTCTATCTTTTGTAATAAGTCGTGAAATGAATTTCTAAATAGAAGATTGAATGAGTATCTAATTGAATTGTGCGGGGTCGTCTTCCGTATTTCAATTGTTTGAAGTGCAGTCAATTAATTAAAGATTCGATTTCTTTGACTAGCTAAATGAGGAAGTTCAAAACCGTTGTTAAATTATAGGCTGGAAAAATATGTTTGTTGAATGACATTTTGTTTTCATTTTGATTTAGTGTATAAATGAGCGTTTTGTTGGGTTAGGAATTTTTAGTGTTTTTCTTCTTTGAAATGATTTGATTTGTCTATTAAAGTAAAACGATACCACTATGTATGGAATGTAAAGAAAAAATTGAGTTATTTAGTTAAGAAATGTAATATTTTTTATAAATTGATACATTTTCACAGTAGTTAGGCACAGTAATCTTCAAAAATGAACTATTCGACCGCCAATTTATGCCAATTTCTTCTTAAAACTGAGAATTTTCGACCCTAAAAATCTGGTTTTGATCTTTGATTTATTACAATCTTTTACAAAGCGCCAATTGTTTTACTTTCCATTAATTTTAAAGACACTATAGTCCAGTAAGAATAGTCGAAAAAATGCCAAAGAAAGGGAATAATTAGTTAGAAGCTGCAATTTGGCATGGACGTTGGTAATGGGACTCTTTAAAAACTGAGAGTTCCTCATTGATCCGATGACCGCTAGGTCAGTTATAAGGGATCCAAGGGTCTAAAAATGAGTTTTTGCAAATATCTCAAAAACGGTTTGTGTTTGTTCTTCAATCTTGTAGCTGCGGCATTTTCCTAGCATTCTGTTTTTTCTTAGCATTAACCGTTAAAAAGTTGCAGCAAATGAAAAGTTAAAAAATATCTAAAAAGGGGCCTTATGTCATGAAAATGGAAGTTTTGTGCAAATATCTCAAAAACAGTTTGTGTTAGAGAAAAATTTTATTTCACAATCTTGTAGCCCATGTAATTTCCAACAAAAATAGCTTTCACTTTTTTTTTGTAGCATTAACCGTTGAAAAGTTACATCCAATCGAAATGTCCAAAAATCTCGAAAAAAGGGACAAATTTTGGAAATTATGTCAAAAACGGTTTGTGCTAGAGAAAAATGTTATTCCCCAATCTTATAGCTCATGTAATTTTCGAAAAGATTTTTCACTTTGTTCGTAGCATTTACCGTTATTTTTAACGGTTAATGCTACGAAAAAATCCAAACAACCATTTTTATAGGAAATCGTCTCAGCTACAAGATTGCGGAACAAAATTTTTCTCTAGCACAAACCGTTTTTGAGATATTTGCTAAAAATATTTTTAGACCCTTGGACCCCTTATAACAGACCAGATCGGATCGATGAGGAACTCTCTCAGTTTTTAAAGAGTCTCATTATCGTCAATGCCAAATTTCAGCCTCTAACTAATTTTTACCTTGTAAAAGCCTATTTTTAGTTTTTTAGTTTAAAATTTCATACAAAAATCGGAATCCCAAATAGACCGAGAGGCCACAGCAATTTTTGGTGTGAAATGTAGCAAAAATTCAATGATGCAATAAGATAGGTCTTTACTTTTTATTTTGTGGATAAAAAATGATGGATTAAAAATGCATTTTTTTTCTGAAAGCCCAGCAATTCAAATATTATATTTAATAAAAGAGCTGAATACCATAGACATGAATATTTGGGTCCAAGACTTCTTAGGTGGGGCCTTCTGTATGCAAGACGCACTTGAAAATTAATTTTTATAGCGCGTCTTGCATAAGAGGTCTTGGCCCCCCATATTTATGTCTAGAGAAAACCGCTTAAGAGAAACCCGCTTAAGAGAAAAACCCGCTTATCTGAAACAAATTTTGTATTCCCGAGTATTTTCCGGCTAATTACCTTTAAAACACTCCGCTTAAGCGAAACTCGCCGGATACCTGAAATATATTTTCAGTTCAATTTTATATTTTTCATTGAAACTCTCTTAAGTGAAAATAAAATTGAATCGCACAGAACGAAAAATTTGCTGAATGCTTTCGTTTCTTCTTTATTTTTCACCTTAATCATTTTCACCACAAAAATGACATTTGACTGTTTTTTTCACAAACGTTTACATTTACATTTTATAAACAAATTGCTTTGTCCTCTCAAACAAAAATCGAAACCAACATTTCAAATGGCTCAAGAGGCATACGTATTTTTACATTTATTAAAAAATGTTGAATACAATTATTTCTAGCATTAATTCTCCGCTTAATGGAATTTTTAGATCCGCTTAAGTGAAGTTTTTGTTCACTAATCCGAACTCCGACTAAGTGAATTTTTTTTTCTCTTAAGCGGGGTTCGTTTAAGTAAAAAACCCGTTCAAGTGAAATAAAGAATGTGACACTTTGCAGTTTCTCTTAAGCGGGTTTTACTGTATATCTACCTTTTATCTGAGCTTTCAAAAAGAAATACAATTTTATTGCAGCAACGCCCCAACCACGGCTTGAAAGACTTGCATATTCGGGAATAGAAAGTACCCAGGTAAGGACCTATCTTATTGCATCATTGAATTTTTGCTATACTTCACACCCAAAAATTACTGTGGGCTTTAAGCCTAAAATGGGTATAACATGAATGAAAGGGTTTAACATGCCAGGACGAAATGAAGACGGAGCCGCAAATGGAGCTGGAGACGGAGCTTTTTAAAAATCTGTACAGCTGCATTGTTTTTTTTTTTTTTTTCAATTTCAAGTCGATTTTTTTTAGAAAATTGTACCTCCCGCCTAATCGGGGAAATAGGCCCCCCTTCCGTAGGATTTTTTTTCTTATCTCCCCACAGCATACACGCCCTACCCATTTATCGCATCTTAAAAAAAAAACATAAATACGAAAAAAATTTATCTAGGTACTTTGATGTAATCTAGAACTCACTTTTTAGACTGAAATGGTACTCGAACAATAGAACGCTTAAAACGATAGCGCTAGTGCTTTTTGGGCAATTGGAACAACACCCTTTTTAGGTACCAAAAAACTAAGAAGAAGAAAAACACAAATAAAACAATTATTTTTGTTTTTGTACCGAATAACTTTATAACTCTTCAAGATATGACAAATTTGGTCATAATCTATTTTGTAGAGAATTTTATAAGCTGTTTTTTTGTCTCAAATAATTTTTTGATAGGACAAATAGGTTCTAAGTTAAACACGAAAAACGGAAATAATGACATGTTACATGTTTTTGCCACTAGAGCTCTTCGCTGATTCATGAAGAATTTCGTATACTTCATCATTGCGTCTTTTTTAATAAATGTGCAAAGTCTTAAAACTGCTGAATTTTTTTTTCCCAAAACCTTTGTTGACTGGATTTTTTTCTTAATTTATTTTCAATAATTTTTTTTTTAATTCATTAATACACTTAAGCCAGCTAAGGTTACTTAGCAATCTCATTCATAAAATATAATCGATTCGCTGCTGGGTCGATTATTTTTTGTTGAAATTAATCAATCAAAATCACTTTGTAGTGATATTTTTGCGGAATTGACTATGTTCACCCAAGTCCAAGTAAATTTTTCTTCCGAGCGTCAGAAATTTTCTAAAATTTAATTTCTGTCCATTTTGTACACCGCTTCTATGAATGGCACTCCGAAAATCCTTCCTTTACAATAAATGGCGCGGAACTAATTCAAATTAATATCAACTCAATGTCAACATATCTATGATAAGACAAAACCTAGTGAAACATTATAACAACTTTAAAGACTGTCCCATTCATATTTGAAGACCTTAAAAAACCTTATCACTTCGGTCCCACGGTCATAAAAATCCTTCGACTCCGTTGATTTCTTTTCTTATCGGCAATTTCAAAACAAACATAATACACCAACGAAAAAGAAAGGACCTTGTTTGACCTGAAAGTCGATTTCGTACAAAAACAAAAATCAGCTGATCCCTCTCAATATTTATTATGGTTTATGATCGCGCACACAGCTGATCCGTCCGTCCGGTCGGTCGGTGCTGATATCGCTGTGTGTGTTTAGAAAATTATAGTGAAAAAGGAATCGAAAACTTGTTGATTTCGTAAATTTTTCCTCGTCAAAAATAAAAAAAAAATCAAGGATCTACCTGTGTGATCCTTTTTTTTACTGCGCACACAATCAGCTGACTGTGGATTTACTTTTTTTTGTAGTGATATTTGTCCTCTTGGTTATCATCGTTTTTTTTTTAGTGCAACATTGTTTTCTTTTGATATGTGGCATCTTAGTTTCTCACGACCCAAAAAACCCCCTCAATTTTGTCAAAGGAACTTTTGTTAGCTGTCAGAATTTCATGTCATCTGAAATATAAAAAAAAAAAAACTACAAAAGGGAATCTTCTCATCATCCTTGGGTCATTGGTTTTCCCCTTGAGTTCACTCACCGTTTAGTTTTTCACCAACAGCATCATCATTATCATAGAAATGAAAAAGGAAAAAGGTGTTAGACTTCCTCATATACTCATATGACCAAACTACAATCACCTAAAAAACTAGGAAGTATAGGTATATGGAAGTTCTTTGGGGTCGAACTTCCTTGTTTACTTCGACTGACCGTTCTCATAACCTTTTTATTTGCTCCTTGTGTCGTTAGCTTCCTTGTTTTTGATAGCGGAAACTGCGTAAATGTCACAGAGTTTGTAGTATTTTTGTTTTTTTTTTTTTTGGTTTTAGAGGGTGACAATGACTTTGTGTTAAGATCATCATCTGCCATTTCTTTGACGTATGCAAATATCGATGGATGAACAAATGACAAGAAATACGGTTTGTAAACGGGAAAATCCGGAAGGAAATGTTTGTGAAGACTTGAAAATTATTTTAAATAATTCATGCTAGACTATTATTTGGGGGTTAATAGTAGGTATATTCAATGAGAAAATAGGCAATTACATTTATATTAGAAAAAAATAAAGAACAAGAAGTGGCAACTCTGTCAGTTTGCGTATAATGCGGAAGAAAAGGTATTTCTAATTCTAGGTATTTAAATTGTTTTGGTGGAAGTAATGACTTGACATTTCTTAATGCTGGGATCAATTTGTAGGATTGTGTCGAGTAAAGAAAAAATGATATGGGAGGGGGCCTGTTCCCCTCCCCCAGCATGTTGAGTCGGAAGGTGCAATTTTGTTAAAAATTGCACTTAAAACAGAAAGAAAAAATGTTATGACGATGATGGGTCCTACCTCTTGAGGTCAAGATAGCAAAATCAGATCGATGAGGAACTCTCTCAGTTTTTAAAGAGTCCCATTACACAAAGTTCATGCCAAATTTCAGCCTCTAACTAATTTTTTCTTTGTAAAAGTCTATTTTTCCTGGACTATAAATACAATGTGGTCAAAGCAGTAGCTTATGTGGACGACTTAGCACTACTATAGCAATAATAAAATTCATATCCACAAAGAGTTGTGGTCTAGCGGTTAATCCGTCAAAAACAGAACTTTTCCTCTTCACAAATAACAGTAAGATACCCGTTTTGAATATTTCATCGATGGATGACGTTCAACTTAAGATTTCAGATAGTGCAAAGTATCTAGGAAGTAATCCTAGACAAAAAGCTAAACTAGAGTCTCAATATCAAAGAAAGAGGTCAGAAGGCAATTTTTGCTCTTTACTCCTGCAAAAAACTGGGGACGTAATCCAAAAATCATTCTGTGGATGTATACGGCAATAGTGAGACCAATACTAACTTACGGTTGTATAGTTTGGTGGAATGGGGTAGAAAAAGCTACCAATCTTAAAACTTTAACCAAAGTACAAAGAACGGCATGCAGCGGGGCTTGAAGCCATACTTAATATTAAGCCTCTAGACTTATTTGTACAAGAATCTTCAGCAAATAGTGCACTACTACTAAACTTCTAACATCCCTATGTAGTAGACATAAATGGGAAGTCACTCAACCACATGACCCAACGGTAGCAGTCTTTACCGATGGGTCTAAAATGGAATATGGAAATGGAGCGGAATTCTATTCGAAAACCCTAAACTAAGCCAGCTCCTTTAGACTTCCTGACAACAGCAGCGTTTTCTAAGCTAAGATTTTGGCAGTAATCAAAGCTGCTGAACGGCTGTTAATGTTGACGATACCGCCAACTGATACAACCTTCTTCATTGACAGCCAAGCAGCCATAAAAACACTCTCTGCCATCGAAATTAAATCAAAGCTCGTCTCCTGCTGCCGCGAAGAGCTCAAGGTTCTTGGCTCGCAGCACAAGATAAGGCTCTGCTGGGTTCCTGGCCATATAGGTATTCCAGGCAATGAAAAAGCAGACGAGTTGGCACGAATTGGATCAGCAATTGATCCAAACCGAGCAGAACTTAACATATAATGCACCAATCTGCTCCTTTAACTTACAGTTTAAAGTGACAAAGAAAATTCTTGAGAAAACAAATGTAAGGTGGACCCTACTCGACTCCTGCACGAATACCAAGAAACTTTGGCCGTGTTTTGATAAGGAGAAGACAGATAGGATAGGATCTTGATGCTAAATAAAAAATCACTATATTCTCTCGTAGGTACAGTCACTGGACACAATCTGCTGAAGTACCACATGAAAAAACTGAGGCTCAGCACGGATGATCTATGCAGAGGCTGTGAAGACATATGAAGACTTCTCACTTCTTATGTCACACCGCTCAGCACTCTTGCAACTAAGAAATAAACACCTAGAAAACTACTTTTTTTAATAACTTAGAAGAGCTCTCCAACTTATCTGGTGTGAAATTGTCCAAATTCATTAATGCTTCTAGATGGCTAGATAAATTCATGAAAACTTAAAGTAAGGAGCGTCCAATCACAAGGGATCTACATTGATCAAGTGTGATAGGAACAAGATCCTCTATCAGTAGGGTTCCCAACTTTCTTCGAAACAAAAGGAGGACACAAATTTTCTAAATAAGTACATAAATTAAAATACGGTATAGGATCCTACTTTTTTTTTAAATTCGGAAGCTCATTATAAATAGAATCCTTACCACCTGCAAAACCAATTTAGTTTTCTTACAAGGCACTAGCAAAGCAGGTACTTTCAATGTGAACCAGGCCCTCGCCAGTTATTAACATTTAACTTTAAGTGAAAACAAAAATTGGTTTAATTTAGATTCGGTACTAGAACTTTCGGCTTACTAGTCTAATTCGCTAACCACTGCACTGGCTACTTTAAACTTAAACTTAAAAGGGGTATTTCTGATGCCATAGGAAAACTTGCCTAACAATTTTTCAAGCAAAGGCCTACGAGTATTTGCCTAATAAAAACTTTCAGGGCGTTCGGTAAACTTGGCAAAACTTACCGCATTTTTCCAAGCGGATTTTTGGCATAAATTATTTAAAAAAAAATAAAATAATAAGGAAAATATAAATACAAATTTTATCATGTTATTCCTTATATTAATAAAAAAAAATATAAATAATATCATACAAATTGGCATTTTGTTGCCATAAAATAAATAAATAAAAATAAATTTTGGTGGCACAAACGGCTTATGAAGAACCAGGGCCTAGCGACTTATAACTCTCAACCATTACTGTGTGCGTGTCTGCAGGAAGGAGAATTTGTCACTTCATCGCAACAGGTAGTAGCTCCGAAAAAAACTTAAGGTGGAAACGGCTGGTATTGAACTCCAGACCTCTGGCATGACAGTCCAACGCACTAACTATTACGCCATGGGCGTAATTATGTTGCCATAATAACAAAAAAAGCTTAAACTCAAACAATTTAAAAGAAAGTCACAAGTATTTTGGTTGCACTCTTCTTATTCATCACAATATAAATTGCATTTTAAAACTAAATATTTTTTTGTTGAAAAAAAAAACTGACATTTTGTGTGTAGCAAAAAAAATTGCATTTCTTCCATTGGATCTTGCAAACTAGTATAGTAGTGCATTTTCATGAGTGACAAAATGTTATTTGGTAGTTTGTTATCAAGCAGGATTATGACCAACATTTTAATAAAATGGCAGAAATATAATGACATTATGACGCATAACAACAAAGGTACATACTAAGAAAATGAATTATTGATTATATCCTTTAGATTATTGAAAAGGAGGACATTTCAAAGTGAAGAAGGACGGGAGGACAAATAGTTGAAAAGGAGGACTGTCCTCCCAAATGGAGGACAGTTGGGAACCCTATCTATCAGTCCAATAATCTAACCTAACCTAGCCGATGGTTGAGGTCGTAAAGCACTTTCCAATATGGATTTGGAAATCCAGTTCTGTACTGTCCCGTATAGTAGCCATTGCTCTACGTATTATGATGGCATATCACACCGCCTCACTTAGAAGGCTGCCTTTGAAGATATATTTCATTATGGAAATAATAATTGTACATTCCACTTGCTCACCTCTTTCTCTCTTATTTTACCTATCGGCTATCTCACCTATATATCCTGGGGAACGCGGTAGATCCATTAAGATGCGTCTTTACTTATCATAAACCCCTTCCAACTGCAACGCCTAATCAATGACTATAGCTAGCGCTGAAGAACCATGCTCATTGCTCAATTATTTCTTGTGGCTGAAAATCGACGAATTATGTAGGGAGATCATTTGGTTTCTGGTAGGGCGATTTTAGAGAAATCGATTGATAAAGACCAAAAAGGCGAATTCATGAATGCCAGCAAATTGATAGCTACAGAATTTAAAATGCAGAATTTTGAAAACTCAATTTTGCAGCCCATAATAATTATCACTTCATTTTTAAAAAGAATTCAGTTTTCAAATTAAATTGTAGAAATATGTTGCTTCAAGACAGTGAAACATTATTAGGATTTTTTTGTGAAATTAAAATGATTTCGAAAGTTTCTTTCTTCCCTTCTTCAATGTCACTGATAATGAAAAAGTAGTCCACCGACAACAAAAACCTTTAATATAGCAGATCTATGTCTTCAGTTCCGGGTCTTAGATGTTGATCTAGATAAATGTACATTGGAAAATAAATTACCAACCCTCCCATTAAAAGGCCTCTATCACAGAGAGAACACATCAAATAATCCTCCAGAAAATAAAACCAAAACCTCTATTAATGCCCTTCGCATCTTTCAATCTCCGAAATTCAATTTTTCTTCTTTATTTTTTTTTGTTCCTATTAAAATTGCATTATGAATTCCTGAATTAAAGTGAAGACGAAAAAGGACAAAATAAAATCCCATGAGAACTTCAGCGCCCGTCCATATAAAAATACCTACCCATCATGTTTGTCTTCACATTACGAAATAATAATTTGCTCCAATTCCTAGAATTTTACCGATCATGATGATCATCATCAGCATCCCCTTGTTCTTTTATCCTTTTGATGAGAGAAAGAAAAAAAAAAAAACGAAATTTCTCAATGAATGGAGCTCAGACGAGACTACTTTATATACTTTTGAATAGCGACTCCAAAATTATTTGTAAAAATCAACTCAAGTTCATCTTTTTTAAGATCGCCTAAAGAGGACATCATCTGATCCTGAAAAAAATAAGGTAAAAAAAAAAAAAACAACAACTTGATTCAATAAAATTCGCAGAAAAAGTATTCCTTGCCCCAGAATCCAAGTGTAGTGTCCATTTCCATGTCCATATCCGTCCTTCCTGATGCTTTAACATACATGTATTGAATTTGGATTCCCGAAGGAGTCTCTTCCTTTGCTCAAGTGGTCTTATCGTTCTGGGAATGTTTATGTTCTCATCATTTCTTTAAGATATCACAATTGCAAAGAATATCCCTTAAGTGCCAATAATCCAAAGGATTTAAGGCACTTTAGGATGTTTTGATCGATGTTTTGCAAAAATACGGATTTGGAATTATTTATTATTGTGTCGGAGGCGGCATGTCCTTGAAGGATATAAACCACAAGGAGATGGATTTTCTGATCCCAAGTTGATTGTAGTAAATATTTGGCAATATCCTTTGCATTGTAACGAAATCGATGTAACTTCAATTGCTTACATATGTGCTCATGTCCTTTAAAAAAAAAAAATAAAAACCAATTATTATTAAGTGAACTTTTGGAAATATTTTCCCATCGTTTTCCAACATTGAGTCATGTATATATGAAAATATGATTCTCCTTCCTTTCTAGGAAGACACTTGACCACATCCTTGCAACTGTTATTTTGGTATCCCAGAATAAATATACAAAAATTTCAACGGAGAAAGATCATAAACTATACCGTTTTCTAGGTGATATTTGATATTTTGAAATGCACAGTTTTCAGATCGAAAGGACATTTCACTTAAAAGAATCACTCTGTTGCTGTCGTGTCGGTCGGCAAGAAAGTTGATCCTTAAACGAATTTGTCTCCCTGCCTTTGTGTATATGGTCAATTAATAAAAATGTCTTCAAAGATCTTCTACAATATACATTATCCCCATATCGATGGTATTGAGATAACGGATAACTTGTTTGCTCAATCTAGCCACTTGGAAGGTGGATTTTTTTTTTCATCGTTCAATTTTCTTTGCTTTTTTGCTTTTGGTTCCCAGTGTGCTGTGCAGTTATGATGATGGTCTATTTTTTTGCCAGAGACACACAGGGAAGGACACTAGACCAACAGTTGTCCTGTTAACCAAACACTTAAGAAAGAAATCCACCTTCATCGTTTTTGTATCATCTTTTTTGGGTTATGGGAAAATTTCAGAGCAATCAGCTGTTGATGATCTTTTCTTTAATGTTTCCTTAAATGTTTTTGCTGTTTTTTTTTTTTTTTTTTTTTTTTTAATGCTTTTGAAAATGTTCCTTATTTTTTTTTTCTTGTGTCAGATTTGAGATCACACTAATGTGGTAATGATGCACGTCCTTTTTGTGCAAGGCACTTTATGAAATTGTGGAATAACATTTTTCAAGTTTTCACCTGTCCTGGCCCAACGTTAGATACACTTTGGATAAATTGATGCACAGGTCTATTTCTGATTCTGTGACGAAATCGGAAGGTGGATATGCAGCTAAAATTGAGTTCTATTTTATTTGATTTTTTTGTTTTTTTTTTTGTTAAAGGCAAAATTACGGGATCCTCCTACGTTATGCGAATTGCATGGAAAGACCACCATCGAGTAATAGTTTAAGCGGAATAATTGAATGGGCGGGTTAAATAATTTAAAATTATTTCAATTATTTTGATTGATTGTGATTTATGTGAAATAGATTATTTTTACTTTCAGAAGGTCAAATATTAGTTTGGTGGAAAAAAAAAATGTTCAAGTTTTAATCATAGACAATTAATTAAACACAACGAAGAAGTCCCAAAAAGTGGATTTTGTTTTACCGTCTCACAATGGTTTCTCCCATAGTTCAAATATAAAAAATTGTTAATTAAACAATTACACATTTGAAGAAAATACAAAAAACAACATAAATTTTAAATTGAAATGAATAATTTTTTTTTTATCTTTTACAAAAAAAAAAAAAAAAACCAGCAGGGATATACAGGGTGATCGGTATAAGATGCACCAAACTGCCGGTGCGAGTAGGTTGGGTTAAGACAAGAAAAAAAATCGTATGGGAGGGGGTGTCTATTTCCCCCCGTTTAGGCAGGAGGGGCAATTTTCTAAAAAAATTGACTTAAAACAGAAAAAAAAAATATTTAAAAACAACGGTACAATTTAAAATGCCATGCTATAGCTTTTTGGAAAGCCAGAAATCTCTTTTTTGATTTTAATTTTAAATTAAGTTGTGTTAGTGAATATTTTTTGAAAAATTAATTTCCAAACTCGAAATTTTGAAAAAAAAAAAATGAAAAAAAATTATACCAATTACATACAATTTTGAAAAAATTAGTTTGAAACTTTTTTTTTCAAAATTTCGAGTTTGGAAATTAATTTTTCAAAAACTATTCACTAACACAACTTAATTTAAAATTAAAATCAAAGAAGAGATATCTGGCTTTCCAAAAAGCTATAGCATGTCATTTTAAATTGTACCCCGTTGTTTTTAAATATTTTTTTTCTGTATTAAGTCAATTTTTTATAAAATTGCCCCTCCTGCCTAAACGGGGGGAAATAGACCCCCCCTCCCATACGATTTTTTTCTTGTCTTAACCCAACCTACTCGCTCCAGTAGTTTGGTGCATCTTATACCGATCACCCTTTATACATTTTCAATTTTCTCAAAAACTAAGACATTAGGCAACCAGATTTTAGTGTTTGACTAGAAATAAATAGGAACATCGAATATTAAAAACAAAAATATTACCTAATAACGTACAATTTTGAACAAAATTAGCTTGCACAAAATTTAAAAAATTTTTTTTTCAAAAATTTAAGTTTGAAAATTAATTTTCAAAAAACTGTTCACTAAAACAACTTAAAGACAAAATAAATGCAGACATTTCTGACCTTACAAAAAAGTATAGCATGCCGTTAAAACCGTTACTGTTGTTTTTTTATATTTTTTGTTTCTGTATTTAGTCAATTCTTTTAGAAAATTTCCCCTCCCGTAATTTTTAATTTTTTTCAATAACTATAAAAAAATAAATAACATCCGTTTTTCAGTTTTTGACTAAAAACTAATAAGAGCATTAAATTTTGAAAACAAAATTATTACTTAATAACGTAAAAGAAAAAAAAGTTTAAAGTTAAGTTTTTTTCATTTTTTTTTTCAAAATTTTGAGTTTGAAAATTAATATTTCAAAAACTATTCCCTAAAAAAAATTTATTTAATCATGTGGCATTGTAAGTGTAACCGTTGATTTTTAATAAAGCCAAGTATACAGTTCTTAAACAAAACAAAATTACTTACATGTAATTCTTATGGGAGTGATTTTTACACAAAAGAAAAATAGATTTCTGCTGAATAGTTTTTTTTTATTGAACTGTGAACTTACCCTTAAGTGAATTTTTTAGAAACTTGCCCCTCCCAGTTAAACGGGGGAAAATAGAGCCCTCCCCTCAAATACGATTTTTTTTCTTATCTCAACCCAACCTACATGCTCTAGCTTTTTGTCGCACCTTAGGTGAATCAGCCTGTAGGTATACAGTAGTCCCTCGATAATGTGAACTTTCGAAATTTTCGGACCATAAAATGTGAAAAATTGTCCTCTTTTGGGAGCTGTCCGCATAGTAGAGCTTTCACTGTAAAAGGTTCAATATCATTTTAATAGCTTATTTTAAAAAGTTATTTATATTTTCTTTAAATTAATTTTTGTACAACTTCCCGATGCAGGACAAGCATACAAGAGTATTGATTGGAAAATTACTTAATGCACATTAGACAATCGAGATTTCCGGTTAATAAACGGTTATAACATTTTAATTGTAATATTTATTTTCTTTTTCAATGGTTTATTTAGTGTTTTTTGAAGAGCTGCATCTCTGTGAAAAGTGGTCATATTGAGATGAAACAAAAAGCATTCTGAAGCTTTAAACTGTTTGTATTGAGACATTTTAGAAAATAATTTGTTTTTTAGGTACCGTTATTGCGCAATCAGAGCAAGCAGCACGACCCAAAAATTTAATTTTTTATTTTATTTTTTGAACATTGTCATTTTCTTTGATTTTTTTTTTGAGCCAATTTAATGTTTTGTTTCGATAACTTGTTTATTCAGCCGTCTCTTTTTATCATTCTACAATTTTTTTTTCAGAAGAATATCTGGCTTTGAATGAAAAAACAGACTTTTGACTTTGACTACCAATATCTTCGCAAGGAATGACGACACGGAAAACTTAAGGGTAGTTTTAAAAACTAGAATTTATTTTCTACAAGATTTTTTCAAAAATTTTAAAGCGGTTATTTTTTTTTGGCTCTTCACCGTTACTTTCAAAAAAGGTAAAAAAAAACGATTTTAATGGCAGGACTTAATTTGGTAAGACATTTTAAAGAACTACTGTAGACCACCAATATTTATGTAAAATTTCAAATTGATCCATTGAACCGTTTTCCGTACCGAATGATCAAATTCGTACAAAACAATTTGTATGGTTCATAAACATAGTGAAAACGTCATCAAAATGGAAACGAAAAGAACAATTTCTGCCCACTTTTTTCACAATTTTGCATAAGTTACAATAATGAAAAGATTGTAGAGGGAAACAAAAAATCTTTTCGAGAAAAAAAAAATTACAACTAAAATTTTAAAATTTTGAAAAAAATTATTACATTTTTTCTTAATTTTTTTTGAAAAACGTGTTTTTTTTTTCTTTCAAATCTTATCAGTATTTTAACTAACACAAAACTGAGGAAAAAGTTGGCAGAATTTGTTCTTTTCGTATTAAAATAAAATCAAATATCCAATATTTATTTATGTCTCAACCATTTTTCTTACCCGTCGTCTTACTTTCGACTTTTAGGTCAATTTTCTGTAAAAAAAAAACGTGCATTAACAAAAATCGTTTTACATTTCTTCTTCAGTATTAAAAAAAAAAATATATTATAAAAGTTCGAAAAATTTGGGCCTTAACTTAAATTTTAGTATTTATGATGTGTCTGATCACAGCTTTAATTTTAGTTATTGAGATCTTAATGAACAAATTGGATCTACTAAAATTTTGCTTAAGACATTTTACTATCGCTTAACTTCGAAAATGTCAAGATCCTTCAATTCCTGTTGAAAACTGTAAGTCACTAGACGACCGTTCGTTGTTCTCCACTAGCTGTCGGGCCACCAAATGTGTTTATTTATTCCAACTACGTCATGTATCATATGTGTCTCTTCCTACCTTCATTTTTTTTTTTTTAATGATCAAATTTTCCCGCGCAATAATTAAGGTTTAAGAAGTTTTAAAAATATAGGAAATTAATGTCCTGAGAAAGGTAAAATCCAAATTTATTTCTAATATCAATTGTCACCGAATCTTATTCCGGCGGTTTTTTTTTGTGTCAGGTAGACTCTGGGTATAAAAAAGACAATCCTATATATGAGCGATGTCAAAGTGATTTTCAAACACTTAAAATATTTAACACTAACCCATCTCGTACATGGCAACATTCATCTCACGATAGAAACTCATAAAAAAAGGATAATCAATTTCCCCCCGCTAATGGTTAGTTTTTGATTTTTCACGCAAGTGAAATATAAATATTTAACCAACAACGAAAAAAAAAAAAAAAAACAAATCAAAAAGAATGGAATAAATTCTGTTGCATGATTCTGAGAAATTCTTCCAAAACCACTTATCCGAATGGAACAACGACGCACGATTGAACCCTGCCGCTATATGCCATCACAGATCTAAGGAGTACCAGACAACACTCCCAGACTCGAATTTCTAATCACGTCCAGCTATAAATTCAGGAATTACAATCAACAGCTAAAAGTGTCGGTCGGTCGGTCGGTCTTTGGTTAGATACATCCCGTCAGACTGAGACAGGATTACTCAGCAATATTTTATATCATAAAAATTTAATGAACGATAAGGATGTGAAGCTGTTGACTTCCTTGGAGAAAGAAAAATCAGAAAGTTCTTACTTGATTGACTGATGCTGGAGTCTGGACTGCGCCCTTAGCAGTGTTTGTTGACCAAACGTTCAGCAACATTGTTGCAATAATTTCCCCAACCAATGACGTATTAATTTGACCCATAAGAAATTGTAAGTCATTTCGAGGAGCAGGCATGATTCCGAAGAGCCTTTTAACGTTACAAATCAATTGTTTTGCCTTGCAGAAACCACACAGGTTGACATATTAATGTGTCTGGTGCCCTCTTGCGGGCGCAATCTTCAACTCAAACGAGCAAAAAGAAATAAACTGTTTCATATAAGCCGAAGGTATTATTTGGAAGACTTTTCAAATCACCATTTCTAAGGTGCAAATATAATTCTGACCAAAAAAAAAAAAATATCTTCAGAATCTCATATTCCCACAGGATGAGATGAATTCAAATTAGCATGCGGTCGATTGCAACGAAGACGATGACGGACGTCTGCAGTGCCAAAACGGATGAGTTTTTAAAGCTTTCGTGCGAGCAAACGAGCTCAATGTTGCTGCCGGTGCTGGTGCTGCCGCAACAATGTGCCACAGGTTGTTCTTCCCGTTTCGGAGTGTTCCTTGTTTTTTTTTTTTTTTTTTTTTTGTGTTTGGTGTAATTTTTTGGAATTTCATTCAATAAAAGTTTTAGTGCGTCCTAAGTTCTCCTGAGAATGCCCTCCTCCTGCGAGCTCTCCTGCTGTCAGTTCTTTATCGAAACGTTGTTTGCATGATAATTGCGTTGGGGATGCGGAGTGTGCGGAGATGTATCCACCATCATGTGTGAAAGTTGGTCAGAAGAAAGATCGGCAGGAAGAGTGGAGGTGGTGTTTCTGGTCAGTATGTCTGTTCGTCTGACTGTCTGGTGGTCTTGGAATTTGTGGGTATGATGCGATTGTATCTTTTTTGGATTTTAATTTTATGATATTTTTTTTTTTTTTTTGGGTTTTTGTTGATTAATGGAAGCGTTGGATATAACAAGTGAATTGGGTGGAGTTGAGTCAGTGTTATTAGGACGAGTATCTGCATTTTCGAGTTATATTATGTGAATTGTAAGGATGGAAGACATATGTATTATGAATGTGTGGATTAACTTTAATTTGAATTTTTTTCCCAGATTCATTTTTTTTGTTTGTGTGTTTTTTTTTTTTTAGTTCAACTTTCATTGATTACATCGAGGAAGATTATCTTCAGAGGATAAATTACGAAGTAGTGTTAAATAATTGACAATGATGCAAATTGTATGCAGTTTAATGGGCGTGATTTTAATTGGTGGCCTTGACGGTAAGGCAGATAAATATTAAATTTACCTTCAATTAAAATAATTTATTTTATTTGATGAACGAAACTTACCAAATTATCATTGCTCCAAAATGAGAGTTCTGGTTGTTTGTAAATATTGAACAGCATAGAGCGAACAGGCTTCAATCTTATTTATTCAATAAATCGTACTCAGTAGGTTCCAACGATTTTGAATTAAAAAGGTTTAAAGTTAATTCTGGAATTACACAGGGTAGTCATTAAGGCCCGGTCCTCTTTATTTTGTTTATAAATGACTTACGGTCTGTGTTGAAGCACTCGAAATGTCTCATTTACCTATGCGGACAATGTTACAATCTTCAAAAGTTTCAAAGTGGACTTAAAGTCCATTAAAATGTTACAAAATTTTGGCCGAACCTTGCATTTTGTACAGAACAAAATTTTTTTTTGATGGATCGGGGTTGAACTCCCTCCATTTGGCCGCCATTTTGGAAAAGAGGGCGTAAAAAGGTCATCGCGATATCTTGAGAACCATACATCGCACTAACAAAATTTTACCACACTTGTGTAGAGAATTATATTCTCTCCAATTTATGTAACAACACTTTTTATCGTAAAATTGAAAACAAAAAAGTTATAATCAAAAAACGATGAGCATTGTCAAGAAAAGTACGATTATCTTCTTCTTTTATTTATTTTATATCCTCTTTAAGATAAATTTCTTAGAACGGCCATCTTATTTTGGTTATAACTTTTTTGTTTTCAATTTTACGATAAAAAGTGTAGTTACATAAATTGGAGAAAATTTAATTCTCTACACAAATGTGGTAAAATTTTGTTAGTGCGATGCATGGTTCTCAAGATATCGCGAAGACCTTTTTACGCCCCCTTTTCCAAAATGGCGGCCAAATCAAGGGGAGTTCAACCCCGAAAACTGGTTTTTACACTCACACTGATCCCTCCTGCAGACCCATCAAACAAAATTTTGTCCTGTATGAAATGCAAGGTTAATGTAACATTTCAATGGACTATAATTCGTTTTTTGATTAGTGTGTTCGTAACTGTTGCTTCTTAACGTCGACAAATGTAAAACTATGAGTTTTACGAGAAAGCTTTCTTATTTGTTAAACGGCGCGTATCATTTTCTCATGTGGCTGATATGTTTGTCTTTGGTGTTTCATTTGATAGCAAACTTAAATTCATCCAACAAATAAACTCCATTCTTGGTTGGATTAAGAGAGAGTTCGACACATTTTCGGATGCACTTGGCAATTCGGAATTATGAAATTAATAAGAGTTTAAAAAACTACAATTTCAGGTAAAAAATTGACACTATCATTTCATTAAATTTTGTCCTTTAATTTCAGTTTTATCCTGCAGTGAAAACACGCGTATTTTAAGTTGAATTTTAATAAACAGTAAAACCCGCTTAAGAGAAACTGCAAAATGTCACAGACTTTCTTCACTTAAGCGGGTTTTTCACTTAAACGAACCCCGCTTAAGTGAAAAAACAAAAATCATTTAAGCGGAGTCCGGATAAGTGAAAAAAAAATTATCAAAAAAAACCGAGATCCTTATGTACCCATTCAAATGCAATAGACCCTGTTTAGATTGGGAAGATTCATCCCGGTATCTAACCCATCTAAACAGGGTCTAACTGTTTTAGAATCTCAAAACAATTGCTAAAGAACTTCCAGAGATATTTGAAATTTGGTATAAAGAAGAGCTATAAATTTGCAGGAATTTTGTTCAAATAAATTTGGAAGACTAAAGGGGAAATCAACCAAAAATAGAAATCTCTTTATCGACTTATTTAATATGACATAAATGTACATTCATATTTCCATCTTCATAAAATACACAAAACCAACTTTGTTCAATAAGATTTATCTTTCGTCCAATATTCCCCAAAAAAGTCTGTTGTAATTTGTGAGTTGTGACACTACTTATTTTATTTCACCCACATAGTTTCCAACTCTTATATTTTTGTGAAGTAGCACAAGTATAAGTACCACAAACGAAGTTTTTCGAACGTAAAAAAAAAATTAAAAGTCATCCCAACACAAAGCAATTCTATCGTTCGATCCGATCTCTATTGAACAATTACCTATACCTCTGGATTTATTTTGATTAATTCACTGAATTCCCTTAACGACACAAATTCTATAAAAATGACATAATTTTGTGTCTGTATAAACGTCCCTTTTAAAATAGTTTTCCTCTAAAAAACGGATTTTTTCTTATTCTTTCAATTTGTCCATCATCAAGTTGAAAAAGATCCTTTTTTTCTCACACTTTTTCTTCCTTATATTGATTTGAAATTCCACTCCTAATAATCAAAAACTAAAAAAATAATCACCAAGTGTCCTTTGTGGTCCCCCACTAAGGGAAGATTCCTTCTCGCATTTAGATGCGATCGATTGTAATTGATAAATTTTTATCTCCTTGAAAATTCTTTCCTTTTTTTCTGTAACAATTTTGAAGACAAAAAAAATAAATAATTTTATTTTGCAATCATCAATGAAAAACTCTCCCATCGAGATTCAAATCACCATGATAACCGGATTAAATTTCGCCATATCGGCTCTCTAAGTATCCTTCGTCCTTCATTTGGTTTCATTCACTGCTTTTTGTTTGTGATTTTTTTTTCCTTTGCACAGTTTTCTTCCTTCCTTTGGATTAAATTGTCATATTTTTTTTATAGTTTCTAGGTCAGAGATTCACCTTCCTGGGTTTCTAGATTCATCATTTTTCTCAGGACCTTATGTATATCCTTGTTATTTTTTGGCAAATGTAACGTATTTTCGCATCTTTTCTTCTGCAAATGTATCAATATCTCTGACGATCGATGATGATGTTGATGATGGGCTGATCCTTCAATAAGGACATCATTCACGTCAATTATCGGATGTTTTTAAGCGGAGATATGGTCGTTAATGTTGTTTTTTTGTAGGCATTGTCCGGTTAGAAGGAAGTCGGACATTGATATAATCTGTGTATAAGAGCTGTCATGAGATACGGATTAATGTGTGGGGTATCCTGTATTTTTTTTTTCTGTTTTTGTATTTTTGCTAACAACTATATTTGCTTTTTACTTTTCTTTTTTTTGCAAATTGGTGAGATTGTGGGCAGATTTGTAGGTTTTTTTTCCTTAATCCACTTGTTTTCCTTTGGGTATGTCGACCACCGGGATTGTAACAAGTGTGGGTTACTTTTGTTGCAGGTATAGCTACATACCTACTTTAATTTGGACGTTACATGTTTTGTTTTTCGTATTAAAACAAGTAACAAAAAAGAAGGCAAGAAATAAGTATTGGTAGCTTTTTAATAATAGTTAAAGAAGTAATTTTAAAAGTATTAGATCTAGATTATTTATTTATTTAAGTGACTTTTCTTTTATATTAAGAACAATGTTGTTTTTAGTAGTAGATCTATGCCGAGATTTAGCTATTTCAGCGAGTGAGGTGAGATGACTCGGTTTACTCGCCGACTCATCTCACTTCATTCGCAAAAGTGATTTAGCTATTAAAGTGAAATGAGTAATTTCGAATCAAGTTTCGAACACATGAAATGTCATAAACAAAGGCTATCTTTTAATTCGTTGTCTTTGGTTTTGTTTGTTTGAGGTTTAATTTTTCAATTTTGTATTTTTATTTTAATTAAACTTTATCGAAAAACTTAGGAAAATAAAATTTAATTAATGTGTGACTTTACCACTACCCACTCCTAAACATTCTTCCAAAGTTTTGTAGTTAGTCCTCACGAAGTTGATGGGGTCGTCCTTGCGATGCTGAATTATATTTTTCACTTGTATTAAAAAAGTTTATACCTACAAATAAAATGTAAATAACAAATTGATAATGTTCATCAAATATCATTTTTACATAAATGTATGTTTGTATAAAAAAAAAACAAATCTTTTATGTGCTGCATACTCATTTTTACCTACATACATTGTTGTTTTGCTAGTTCGTTTCACATACGTGAATAGGTATGTTGAAATTCCTTTGAAAAAGAACACATACTTATGCAAAAGTGGAAATTTACCAACACATACACCAAGTCACCGCTGAAACATCCGGCGAGTAAACTGACATTTCATTTCACTCGCCTACTCACTCACTTTTACTAGCTAAATCGATTTTCAGTGAAAAGTGAGTCATCTCACTCACTCGCCATTAGCTAAATCTCGGCACTAGTTTTAGTACTAAAAGCACTAATTCTAGAAGAAGTGAAATTGTTCTGCAGAGTAAAACGTAAATTAATGCACTTCTCCTGTATCCAGGCGACAGTTTAGGAATTCCCCAGATGGAATCAACGATGGCGTCTACAGTTCCTGTTAGGTTAAAAAACTAACTAAGTGAATAACTTATATATGGGCTATTACGATGTATTCGTAGCTCAGGCTAGAAGGAGCGGTTAATTCGGCTTCCCACCCTTGGAGTTATAATAATATTCTGGTCCTTCATGTTAGGGAGTTGTGGGTCGGGGTAACTTCCGAAATAACAATAAGCATAAGCACGTGGAATGTCCGGGCTTTAAACAGGCCACTGGTAGCCGAACAAATAGTGGAAATCTTGGATAGTCTAACAGCCTTCAATGGAAAAATCGGAAAAAAGGGAATCTTTGGTTCGATAGTCGGAGGACAAAGGGACCTCCAGATCACGTTTCAATAGACGCCAAACATGCTTCCAGTATCCTGGATGTCCGAACGTTCTGAGGTGCCAACAAGTACTCGGATCACTACTCAAGTAAGTATGCGGATATCCATCACGCCACAACGACGAGCGGATGCCGTGAAAAGATCTAACGTCGCGAATTTAAATCGCAAGTGATGTCTAGGACTTTTGCAGACCACGTTTTTCTTAATCTCTCAGCAAGCCCGCCACCAACATCATCTGCAGAGGACCAGTGGAAACACTGCCAAAATGCCATCGGGAGTGCCGCCATTGATGTGCTGGGTTTCGCTACAAGGAAACCACTCGTTCAATGAAGAATGCAGTCTAGCGAATACAGCAAAGAATGAGGGCTACCAATCAATGCTGCAGACTAGAATCAGATCTGCTGGAGCAAGCCGGGAGCTGTACGGGCAAAAAAGAAAGGAGGAACGCCGACTTCTCAGGATGAAAAGGAGAGAGCACGCGAAGGAGGTTGTTGAGTCTATTGAGAGCTGTAGCGGCAGGGGTGGTGTTTGACCATCAGGGGTGGTTATCGATGGGTTAAGCAATCTACCCAGGGTCAGGGATACAAGGCCAGAGCAGAAGCTTGCCGATATGGGAGTGGGAACATGGTAATGTACACAGAGTTGGTGCTGAGGATATGGAAACAACACTTCTGTAGACTGCTAAACGGCAAAGCCAGCTGTTAGACAGAACAATCCATTCAACTTGGACGATGATAGCCAAAATTTCAGTCCACCTGACCAACATGAAGTGCAGTAAGCAATATAGAAGCCTAATCGTAGAAGGCTGCTGTTGCGGATGACCTGTCAGCCGAACTATTCAAAGCAGGAGGGATAGGGAGTATACACCAACTTATCTTCAAAATTTGGTTCGATGAATGTATGCCCGATGGATGAAATCTCGGTATAGGAGAGATTTAACAACGAGCTTTAAGAGCTTTTCAGCGACGTCGCCGATCTGCTCGAAAAGTTGCAAATACAGCGGCTGAGATGGCTGGGACACGTGAAACGTATGGACACCAGAGTTGTAAAAACTGCAGTCTTTTCGGTACTGCAGTTAATTGACTAAAAAGACTAATTTCATTAAGTCTTTTAACTTACAAAAATACTTTAACTAAAATCGAGCAGTCAGCAGTCAGTACTAATATTCCGACTGTGCAGTTAAAAAAAAAAGTTAATAAACTTTAAGTTAATTAACTGCAGTACTTTTGAACTGCTTTTAGTCTTTTTAGTCAGTAAAAAGTCTTTGTACTGCGATGATCTTACTTTTAGTCAGCAAGTCTTTTAACTTCAGTCAATTAACTGTAAGTCTTTTAACTTTTTCTAGTCTTTTACTTGTACTAATAAAAGGATGGAATAAAAAGAAAAGAAATTTTAAAGAAAAAAAGTTAAAAAAAACTTACAGTTAATTGACTGTAGTTAAAAGACTTGCTGACTAAAAGTAAAATCATCGCAGTACAAAGACTTTTCAATGACTAAAAAGACTAAAAGCAGTTAAAAAGTACTGCAGTTAATTAACTTAAAGTTAATTAACTTTTTTTTTAACTGCACAGTCGAAATGATAGTACTGACTGCTGACTGCTTGTTTCGTAGTTAAAGTACTTATTTACAGTATTAACTTACATTCAATAGGTAAGTTAATTAACTGCGACTTTATTAACTGCATTACCAAATTATGCAGTCTTTTACAGCTCTGATGGACACCGACGTCACGTACCAGCTCGACGAGTCTTCAAATCTACCCGTGATGATCTGCGCAGCAGAGGAAGACCCCACTATGGGTGGCGTACACAAGTGGGGAACCAACTTGGAGTGTGTAACTGAAGGCAGCTAGCTAGGGGGACCGAGCTGGCTGGAGGAGCTTGATGGTTGAGGCCGTAATCCAAACTGGACTGTAAGCGCCATCTGAAGTAAATTAAAAGTAAGTAAGTATTTATTCACATAAAGAAACAAGTTGCAAGGTACAATTGCTTGTACCGTTCACAAGAAGAAATAAAATCGTAAGAGATTGTCTGTAGTTTTCTGTTAAAAAATCTTGCTTAAACGCACATTTACGGAGTTTGAAAAGAAATGTCAAAAAGATGTCGTCAAATTGTTGACCGTTGAGATTTGTTTACCCCTCTTACCTCTTGCCCTTCTCTCCAAGAATAAAAATCTGCTTAAAACTCAATTTCCTCGTGTGAAATGGGACTATCCGAAAAAAAAACAACTAGGTACTGAAAATACACAAAAATCAAATAGTATACTTAGTTTGCCTTCCAGTAAAATTCCTTTAAATCATGGAAAATTACAAAATTCTTGCATATCGCTTCTTAACCAGATGCGCTATGATTTTACACAATCTACTAGTTTTATTACCACATCCTTAAATTGATACAACAATTTGCTATGTTCAAGTCGAAAACTTTAATTCTATATTTAAGATAACAACTACTCTAATCTTAAGTTTTGATGAAAATGGATTTCAAAGGATAATGTCAAGGTTTATTCATATAAACTAGCTGCGAATGAATCAGCTATTCAAAACTATAATTCGTTGAAATTTGTTTAAGTTCCGTTAGAAGTTTTCATGAACAGTTAAATATATTTTTTCAAAATGTTTTTTTTTTTTTTTGATAACACACTGCAAAGAGCAAATACTTGAGCAACAAATATTCTTCTAGAAAAATTTGACAATTTATTTTTAAATATATTATCTATACAATGCCACAAGATTTCTAGTAAACATTTATTCCTTTCTTTTCAGATATGAAATCGCCGATTTAAAAACATCTTGGTAAGTTCCATCCAAATGAATAAAAACACTATATCAACGAATTATTTTCCTTATCTTAAGATATTAAAAAAAAAAACCCAAACTAAAAATCCCTAGTTTTAAATCCATAACCATGACTAATTTCTACTTCTTGACGCGCAAAATATCTCAAGTAGTTCTAAGTGGCCCCATATCACAAAAACCCAAAAAAAAAAAAAAAATACTCCAACCACTGGACTGGACATCCATCCTCTTATGTATCATAAATCAATATTTCAATCTTTTGTATTCCTAACACTGCTCCATTCAATAAAAATAAAATTAAAAAAAATTATAAGAAAACAAAAATCCCGCGCGATTTCTTCAAATGCCAATTTTTGATTGACAAGCCGAACCAGACGTTTATTTTCTACTTCTCTTCTTCACAATGCTCAATAAATTGTCCCATGATTTGCATATTTTTTTTTTTTTTTACTAAAAATTTCACACAAATTACCATGAAAACGACATCGATAACAATGTCAGCAACAACATTAACAACAACAAAACCAACAATAACATGAATAAAATTTTTAAACAAACGAACAATCCTAAAGAAGAAACACTTCAAGATTCAAATATGAGTATTTTGGCGCGCAAATTAATTTTAAAATGAAATACACCAACCAACTACACACTCTTTATGTCTGTACGCTGCGCTCTGACCGGCCGACATTAGTTTTTTTTTTTAATTTTAACTTGCCAACTGGGTAAGCATACTTTAAGGACGTGTTTGAGATTCAACAGAATTTCTTTAAAACTTAATTAGAACCCAAAAAAAAATTCGAGGGAGGAGAAATTGAAGAGTTTGAGAAAAACCGAAAGAGCTTTTTTTTTAATAGGAATTAAATTATATATTTCTGATCCATTTGCACTGCCTTTAAAGCTGATTTAGTAAAATCCGCCAGTTCCACGCCCACTTTTATTAAATTTATTTGAGTTTTCTCCTTAGGCCTGCTCCACACGAATAGTCGTGTCATAGACGCTTACAAGATTCGTAATGTAGCGACGCACGATTTAACTAGGGCTAGTCTTCTGCACATAAAACGTTACGTCATAGATAAATCACTACATATTTTCAATCAATTTCACAATTTTGGTATGTATCCGACGCACGTTATACTTCAAGCTGTATACGCCTGTCGACTGACATTGTTGTACGCCCGACGATTTGAAGTTTCTGTGATGCGACGAAAACCTGCATCTCCCGCCTCGTGTGCATTTGTCTATTGAAACGAATGTGAGATACACACTAGCTCCACACAAGCCGCAAACATTCGTTGTACGCGTCTATGACAACAAGGCGCTTCGTGTGCAGAAGGCCTTAATTGACAACCATTGAACCATAGAAAGCTGACATTTAGTATTTAAGCTCTCTTCAACATAATGCATAATTTATGTAATTTTTCTGAAAAATCCACCCACTGCCACTCCTACTTTTTTGTATCTGTGTGTATACGAAAATTGAAATTTTGAATTTCAGATTTCCGCCCCCTGCCATGCCCACTTTTCTTATTCGAGTTTTTTTTTTTACAACGTCACTAGAAACCTACAATTCTGTAAAATTTGTAGCTGTGCTTACTAAAATCAAAGAAATAACTTAAAATTACCCGCCCACTGCAACGCCTATATATGCTCGTAAAAAGGAAATATTTTTTGTTCAATATTGTATAATCGTGGAAACCACTCGACTGAGTTTTATTAATTTTTCAGAATCCTGTTAACATAAAGAGAAGGACATTTAAAAAGTGGTTTTGCCACGCCTACTTTTCTTAATATTTGAATGTTCTCTTTATTTGATGTCCTGAAAAAATTACGGTAAGGTGCGCACCGAAGTGGCGACCGAGTGGAATGGTAGTGGCGTGGTGACTAAGTGGCAGGTGGCATTGCTAAAACATATGTGAACAAATAAGGACGCGCTCAGCAAAGTGAAGTGGCGGTGGTGGCGTCATATTTTCCATGTGGTGTGGTGCCGGTCTGGTTCCACTTACTCGAACATGTTTAATTTTGTAGTGGCAAGTGAGTGGTGACAAAGTGTTTTTTTTTTTACTGTATATGTTTTTGATTATTGACTTAAATTAGTAGGTCGGCTTCAATATTTTAAAATGGCAAAACAAATTCACATTGTAGCTGATGAATTGGTGGTACCATACGCAGTTTGCCACCGCAGTGCACGTTAAATCACTTTCATACCACTTCGCCGCCACTCCACCATCTTCAAGCTACTTTTTCACCACTTTACTGCCACTCGCTACTCCAAGTGGAGTGGTACACCACTTTAATGCGCGACTTGCCTAAAACTTCTAATTTAAGTTCAAGTAAACTAAACCTGTGTAAGAGCAAGTAAATACGTGCGACCCATTAGCTCATTTAATTATTTTAAAATCAACATCTCAAGTATCGTATACAAAAAAATACCTAATATTGCAAACGAATGAATAGAATGCATAATGTTAAATGGAAAATAAAAGAATTTAGTTTATTATTTCTTCAATTGGCATTGTAGCTTGGACTTCAGATTACAAAAAGAAAAAAAGAAAAAAAAACAATTTTGAGATTTTTTATTTTTATACTGGCGCGAACTCACTTATCTTCGTGTTGATTGGCAAATTGTTGTTATTACCCATGTTGGATGTGTTAATTAAATGGGGAACGCTTTTAATGATTTACTCTTATAATGAGTTTGGGATTGCTTTCAATGATGTGTTTGCTTTTTTGCTTTTGTTTGCATTTTCAACAATGTTTTAATATAATAATTTAATAGAATAGAATTAAGGTATAGAATAGGTAATTTATGAGATCAGATTTTTAATTATTAAAGGAATTAAATGGCTATTATAATAGATTAATTGGTACTGAAGCTGAAGTAAGAGTGTCTCGTGATCCTAATAGTCCTAAAACAATATTTAAGCTTAGGTTTCCTGCATAGAGCGGAGGCGCGGTGACGCAGGCAGCCAGTCGAAAAGAGCAATCGAAAAGAGATACACTTTTATGGCTTACGTCAATATGCTACCCCTTTTGCTTTTCTGCCTTTCTGCATCAGATATGATGCCGAAAACAGATGTGCAGTTTTTCCAATGCATCAAAAATAAATTTAAACAGGTTCTTATGAGGGCTGACATATTCCAGGCTCTGCATGCAGCCTTCGCTGCACGATATCTCTATTTCTAATTTCGCTCCATTGGAAAAAGCTGCACATCTATTTTCGGCATAAATCCCTTCACCATATACAGGACGCCAAGGTGATCATAGCCGAGATATACCGATGTCAGTACCTTTGGCTGTTTCCAATTTTGCAATAGTAGTACCTCGATCGCTGAAATTAGGGAGTAAATATACTTTGAAGCTACTTTTTACTATTTTGCAAGAAATAGAATCACCTTTATCTGACACACACGTATGTAGTCCCCGAACTGGATAGGCGAAGAAGAAAAAAAGCCGATGCCTTGATGAAGTGTTCAAGGTTAATCTGTACCACATAACTGCAGCATATTGGCACAACAATAATCTAGATCAGCCTCCACTACGGTGATGTTAGGGTCTTTCAAATCAGAGGATGAGCTTAAAAGTTTGCTCTCACTTAAAAGAGCCCTCTAGGTAGTCTTAAGTCTCCAATTGGGATAGATTGTTAACTTTGAGGGAACATAAATGCAATATCCAACATTGGCAATCAAATTGTAAACAGGAGGAAGGTTGCCTGGGCCATTGACTTCTTCTCAGCATACAAGTCTGCAGGGCCTGATTGAATAATTCCGATCATGCTCGAAAGCTCTAAAGATATAATTGTTCCCATTCTAGGGGATCTTTTAGGGGATGTCTAAATATCACCTACATTCCATCTAGTTGGAGAGAAGTCAATGTTATCTTCATTTTGAAAGCCGGCAAGCCCACTCATACTGAAGCTAAAGACTTCAAGCCAATAAGCCTTTCCACCTTTCTTCTCAAGACCTTAGACGAAACGTACATTTGCCTAAATCTCGCAGGCCCAACATGCATACATGAAGGGCAAATCTTTTGAGACGGCACTTCATGAAGGCACGATTGAGAAATCAATCCAATTCGAACAATTCACTTTAGGAGCCGAAATCAATGTTTCTGCGTCGAATATTCTTCTTAACAATTACATCAAATTTCGTACCTAGCTGGTTTTGGCTTAGTCTGCTGATCGCAAGATCTCTGATCCTCACAAGCCATGAGTTTGACGTGCCCTCGATGCCAACCGCCATTGTTTACGCTTGAGGGTGGTCAAGCATAAAAAAGTAGCCAAGAGTTTCAATTTGACCACTTGCTGCAATGATCAGAAGAAATCATGTCTTGGGAAAGATTTTACTACATACTATTTGATTTTTTTGGGAGTGCTGATAGCCGTGTTCCTTTGAGGTTGGCGAAGTACTCATGAGTACTTTGCTGGAAACTTTTAATGGAACGCGCAAATTTCACTTCCCTAGCAGCAATCTACTACAATTTTAAGTAATGATAATTATTTATAATCTGTGGAATCCGTACCATCAAAAAGCTTGCGAGATTGTACACACACTTTCTCAGTTTATATGATTTTTCGACGTACATATGTATATAAAAACTCATACAAAATGAGAAAGTGTGTGTAAAATATCTATGGAGAGTCATCTTGTAGAGAGTCTCACCTCCTTATTAATTGCTTTATTTTGTTTATTTCGTTATTGGTGATTGGTGAACATAAAAATCGTAAACAAATTAAAATGAAATGTCATGCACATGAAAAATCTCTTAACCTAGATAGATGACCTCTGGAGGATTTTAGGTGCGTAACTACTCTGCTCATCTACTCGCGCATTAGAGCCTGAGTAGATGAGAGTACTAGATTATAGTTTTTATCTACTCATGAGTAGTTCGCCACCCCCAAAGGAACACGGCTAAAGTTCAGCACTTTGGGACGTTTGGGCTCGTGTATAGCATCAGCAATATCATTTTATCGCTTTGTGCGTAGTCTATTTATTTATTTAACTCAGCTGAGTACTAGCTTTACAAAATTTATGAAAAAATTATGTATAATTGGCAAAAAAAAAGTTGACTTGAATTTACTTGATAAATATATTCTATGATCAAACACAGATTGATGTATTTATCATTGAAATAATTAAATAATTTAAACATTCTATTTAGAGGAGAAAATTGTTTATAATTGGTGCGATAGTTTGAGATATGAGCATTCGGTTAAATCCCTAAGGTTTACGAGACAGAAGGTGTTTCCATTTATTAATTTAAAAATGAAGACAAAACATAAATACGAACGTCTGCTCTCAAGACTTGGCATATCGATGAGCTTAAGTCTGTTGTGGTAAGGTGGAAGATCGTAGGGATTATCCCAACCTAACCCCCTAAGCGCAAATCTCAGGAACTTTTTTTTGGACCTGCTCTAGCCTGGTTTTATGGCAGGCATAATTGGGTGCCCAGACCTGACATGCGTATTCGAGAATTGGTAAATAAATGTTATGAAAAGATGCTTTATAACAAAAGGATCGGAAAATTGTTTTGACTCTCTTAATCCAACTAAGAATTGAATTGGCCTTATTAGTTATATTTAATATCACATTGCAACACTACACAACCACGAGTATTTGATATAGTTTTGAAGATTGTAACATCATCGGTATAAATAAGGCACTTAGAGTGCTTTAACACAGCCGAAAAATCGTTTATAAATAAAATGAAAAGGATAGGGCCTTAATGACTACCTCGTGGAATTCCAGAATTGACTTTGAACTCGTTTGATTCACAACCATTGAAAATCACCGATTTAGATCTATCGAATAAATAAAAATGGAGCCACTTTACAAAATGTTCACTTAATCCCAGCTTTCTTAATTTAAAAAGTAGAACTCGATGTGAGAGTTTGTCAAACGCCTTGCTAAAGTCAGTAAAAATTAAAGTCCGATTATTTTTTATTTTGACATGGATTACATGTCTTTCTCGGACGGTTGGGTGTGACGAAATGAGGACCGTCACGAAAACATGTACCGTTCGCGCCCTACTGCTAAGTGACTGTTTGCACTACAGGCATCCTACATATACCAATCGATAGATTGAGGATAGATAGAGGAATTGTTTTATAGCTATCGCCTCATAGTTTCAGGTGATGAGTCATCGCGTTTGGGGTAAATTGCAGCTAAATTAGGAGTACTCAAATTAAATTGAGCTCAATTTCTTCGGATATATAAGTGCCACTGACGTCATTGATATCTCATTCGAAAGGGTTTGAAAAAGGACATCCCTACGTGTATTTCCCATACCGTTAATTCACGTTATAGCACAGAAGACATGTTAATCCATGTTCGGTAGGTGCCACAAGGGCGACCTACCAAGCGTATTTTTTAAATCAATACAGTTTTCTGCCAGTACCTTCAAAAAAGTTACAGTAGAGCGGCCTTTTGTATAAAACCGTGCTGATTCGGAACGATAATAGATTTAACATAAAAACAAAGCGATTCAGGAACGCTTACACTACTTGGTCTTACCATCATGCTTCGAATCTTTTCCGATATAGAACTAATTTTCAGAACCCTCTTAAATTGTAAGCTGCCGCCTTCCCCCGTTGGAATTCTCCCTGAGAGGGTACTTTTTTTTTATTGTTTGAAGTGCCATGCTTCACGATATTTCTCCTATTGAATTGAAGCTTCGAAGACAATTGGGGAGTTCTACTCACCAGAACTGCGTTTCCAAAGTTTTAAGAGGTCTAATCTCGGTACTAGTGGAAAGTCCGTGCTTCACTACTGAAAACAGATATTTCTACCTTTCTCTCACTGTTTTTCCTGTTCCTATCAGCGATAGGAAAATGAGTTGTCATAGTTTCGTCACCACTGCATAAGGCAGAAGCAACAGCAGGTGTCTTTCCAGTTCCTTAGCCACCGGCTGATCTTGAAGAAGACACGTACTTAGCACCAACAGCATATGAAAAAGTTTCCATTTATTTGATTTAGAACCAATTTCGCAATTATCAGTTAAAGTTTTAGTTTTCTGTCGAATGCATAAAGAGGAACAAATAAACGCTTTATCCAAAGAATAATTACTATCTTATGTTTAAATGACTATTGAAAAATGGGCCCTTACCAATGTTCGCTACAATTTGGCTTCACGCCAAGATGCATCTTTGAAGTATCAGTCTTGTTATCCATCCCCATGTCAGTCAATGGGGATGGATATGAAAATAGGTTAGTTGCTGAGAAGCTTCCGCTATTGATAGTAATAAAACCTTTCCAGAGTAGTTGCGCCAGGTTTGGCGAGGCCCAATGATACTCTGTTTTTCTTCGGCTCTCTTTTTTGGTATAGCTCAACATTAGATTAAGCCACTATAAGTATGTTCTTTCATCGAAAGTTTCATTAAATTTTTTTGATAAAAATTAAGGTCCCTCAAGAAGAAACCGCCACACACCATTAATTTAAGAATTTAATGATGCAGCAATTAAATAGGTCTAAATTAGGTGCTTATGTTATGCTACAATATCAATTCAAGTTCTCTACGAGTGGACCTTGAAATATGCACCTTAACCGTTTCGCCAAAAATATTAACTTTTCTTTAATGATTGTACAAAAAATAGAATTAACATATTCGGCCCTATCAAGGTAACCGTCGTCGTCGGAGCGGAATTCTCTCCGATTTCCTACGAATCGGAGACATTTTGCTTCGAGGTAGTTCTCTGATCAGCCAAATGTCTCCGATTCGTAGGAAATCGGAGAGAATTCCGCTCCGACGGTTAACTCGATATGGCCGATTAAAAGGCCACCCACGTGCTGCTCTTTAACTTGGCTTTAACATTTTACTCCAACTTCTTCATGTTTAAGCAGGCATGTGGAATCTCGTGGAACTTATGAATGGTGATGGCGGGCGGTGCAAACTTGACGTGAGATTGCTTACTTTTTAAGTCTACGTCAATATGACTCATAAATAATAAAGTGGTTTAATATCAATTTAACTGATCTACGCTTTGACCATCAAATTGGACGCAATAGTTGCATACTTTTACTTTTTACCTTTTTTTTTTTTTGAAAGGTCAAGCATAATAGTTTCATATTGCAGACCTAAAGTTGCTCTTGCTCCTGTATAATAAGGTCCTAGTTTGTTCATTTATGATGGTGCCATTTCGACGGAACTATTAAGTGACGTGACACCGTAGAATTTATTCTATCCGTACCTATATGCGCTAGATGGCACATGTGCTAACGAAAGACAAGTTTTAATTTCGTATTTAATAAGAAGTTTCTAAATTTATTTCGCTTGGTTAAGAATGCCGCCCGCACAAAGTGTTATTAGATAGACTTTTTGAATTTATTCTAAGCTTTAAATGATTAAAGGCAATTAATGTATGCAATTAACAACATAAAGAACATCTCTACACAAATATAGATTTAAGTTTTTTGAATTGCGAGATGACTATGATGAGATATTTACAATACAAAAAGATACATCGTTCGTAGTCTGGGTTATTCTGAAATGCAAATCAGCAAATATTTGCTCCATACATCAGATTTGTTTGATCCGCTTTAACTTTTCGGCGGGGTTTCACAGCTGGACCATTCACTAAATCACTAAATCGATACCTTTTTATGTTTTTTTTTTTTTTTTTGGTTTAATTTTTAACACAATGTTTCGAGAAATGGAATGGATCAGCAAATAGACATTTGGATTCTGTTGGCTCGGTGGCTGAGGCTGTGGCTGTGGCGGCGGCGCCTTAAGATGATCGATATTTGCTGAGTAATAAATATTCAGAATACAAAGCTTGAGAGCAAGTGATTTTTCTGTTGTTGTATAAAAAAAACAAAAAAACATAAATGATGAGCAAATATTCATATTGGTACTATTTATTAAACAAGGAGTGTACCCAAAGACCAATATGAGCTTAGAATATTATATTTTTGTATCATTTAAAACTGATGTGCGAGAATATAATTTTTATTGTTGTAATAGAACAAAAATGTAAATGACATTTGAGTTGTTGTTGTTGTTGGTGTCTTGTTTGTTAAAATTCATATTTTTATGTATTTGTGAAGTAATTTTGGTCATACATTGAGATGGTCATTAAATATTAACTTGTGAAATATTGTTCGGGTTGGGGAAAGCTCGTCATCACTATAACATTGTTTGTCATAAATCATCTTGTGGGAATATCTTGCTGATGGTCGTTAGGATATGTGAAACTATTTTAATGTGCCTGTGCTTTTGTCATCTATGTGGTCTATTGTGATCTATTTACTGACCACTGTCGGCATGGCTTAATGACAATAAGTTTAGAACCTTGAACCTGAGAATTTGTAAATGACAACGATTTTCACATGTAAACTGTTGTATCTGAAGAAATTAGCATATCTACAAAATTTGCGTGTTTTAGAAATTTGTCGAACGATACTTCAAAGACATCCAGAACTGCAAAAAACTGAACATAAAGGACTGAAGATTTTTTAAACAATTCCATATTTAATTGCTGAACTGGTTCTATTAGTTTTTTGGAAAAATCTTCGGTTGATTTTTAAACAAAGGCAATATTAAATATATTTACTGGCAACAACATAAAGCTCTGACGAAACTTCAAACTAAATTTCAGTGTCGAATTATTGTTTTTAATGGGTGTTTAGTTAAAAATTCAGAAAATTGGTACATTCTTTCTGAGTTGCATCAACACATATTGGATTATTGGAAGGAATTTTTTCTCATTTCGTTTTCATCGATATTCTTGACAAAATCCAAGATTCTACAGTCTATACAATAAATGGAGCAGAAATTTATTGAGTTCTTTGAAAAAGGACCTAAACCGACAAAATCAACCATACATTGAATCTTTTAAAATGCATTGGCGTCATTTTATAGGCAAAAAAAAAGCTCACATAGATATAATCTTTAAGTACTTCGAAATTAGATATTTCCATGCATCGTCAGGCAGAGGAGGGCTCCTATCACATGCTTTGTAAGTGCCCCCCCCCCAGCCGAGCAAGAACCAGAAATGCAGCCCTCGGAGAATACTTTTTCGAAGATCTGGATGACATCTCGTGTTTGCACCTAAGAATGATCTGAAAATTCATTCAGAATTCGAGGGAGTCAATCTATACTTACATAAACTTCCAATTACTTATTTCCTATCTATTTTATTACCTATCTCACTTCCATCCTATATTCATTCTCATATCCATTGAGATGACAATGAATCCATTTCCATGCGAGTGATTTGATGCGGCTTGAATTCTAGACGAATTTCAGAATATTCCTAATTGCCAAGCAAGAGACTGTAATAGAGACTTTAATAGCTTAGTAGCAAATATCTTTGACCCATCAAAGAAAGTATTTACAAAACAAAGTGAAATTTTGATTCAAAATAGCTTTTAACGGCCTTTAGTCCATGAAAATTTAGCGTTTCGTCCCGGCGATCTCAATTGGACTCATCAGTTGACTAGTGAGGGCCTTGTCAATACGAAATTTTTTAATTTCGAAATTACTCAAGATTAATAAGGGAACATAGCGATCTTCCATCAAGACACTCATTTAGTACCATAAATTTCCAAATATTCCGGGAGGCTAATATTGGAGATCGCTGGGTCCTCTTCCTTCCGATCGAGTCGCTAATAACCTCTTGAGAAGTCCTAACGCACCGTAGTATTAAGTACAAAGTGACACTGACTGCATTGTCAAGAAGCGTGCTCATTTTAATAAGAGGCCCTTAGTTTCAGGATGAGTGCCAGCAAGCGCATGTAGTTAAACAATATTTAAACAAAGCGGCGGCACGGCATTGAATGACATCAGCCTTTTAGAAACAAAAAGAAAGGGCCGTGCAATCGAAGAAATAGAAGGATGTCCTAGTATGACTGAATTTCGAAAGTATTAAGAAAAGGTCCAAACGAAATTCTCAAGGTTACAAGCTCCAAACCGAAGCCTGTACATAAGATCGAGGGAATATTTTAGATGAAATTCATTCGATGGTGATCATTTATGCAAATTGTATGATAGCAATGATGAATCGAATTCCACGGTCATATGCTGATCGTAGCATTCAATCTAGCATAGATCAGCACTTCATACTCCCGACCCTGATGCCGAGAATAGGTTAGGTTAGGTTAGGAGTAGCGTGCCCAGCTCTGAGGCTGTTGCGTACACAGGGTCCTATTGGTACATTGTGATCCCTAATGAACAGAGATAAAACCTAAACTATCGGTTGACATAGACTGGTTTATTTAAGAACCAGCCTGTGCTTTCTATGTATTTCCTCATGTTTGCTATTGAGACATGCGCTAAGTCGTCCAGTTCTCCCACAAACCTGTTTCCAAGGTAACGGAGGCGGTTTGTTTGGAGGTTTGGGCAGTCGCAGAGCAGGTGTTTAATGGTTTCTATCTCCTCAACATCCTGACAGCTCCTACAGAAATCGGGTGCGTATACATCCAATCTAGTGGCCATTATGCCGATGGCACAATGTCCCGTCAGTACACCTATCAGGGTTCTAATATTCTTTTTACTCAGCGATAAGACATACTGAGTTTGCTTTTCATTAATTCTAGGCCATACACGTTTAGAGATGGCGCAATCGTTCCTGGATATCCAGGAGTTATTGATTTGCTCTTTCGTTATTAGGTCTATCTTCTTTTTGATCACGCTTATCGGGATATCTGGTCCTGTGTCTAGTTGGCTACTACTGTCTTTATTTGTCATTGACCATTTCCTTGCCAGTTCATCTGCTATGTCTTCCCTTCTATATTGCTATGTCCAGGAACCCAGCAGAGTTTGACTTGGTTAGTGTAACATATATTGTTCAGTATGCCTCGACATTTTGCTACTACCACTGACTAATGCTTTGACAGCAGCTTGGCTGTCTATGAAAAAAGTGATCTCTCGTGAACAATTTCCACTGCTTTTTCAATAGCATAAATCTCAGCTTAAAAGACTACACTCATGTGGGAGTTTGTAAGATTCTCTAATATTAAGAGCTTCACAAAACACCCCAGCTCTTGTTCCTTCTTCCATTTTTGACCCATCAGTGTAGAAAGGGATACCCCGTTCACTGAGTAGTGAGTTGGGCTTCCATCCATGTCTTTCGGGTATTATAATAGTCAGTGGTCACATCAAGTCCGGCATATCTTTGCCAGATAGACCCATGACCAAAGGTGCTGTGCTTCCAAAAGCCCATTTCCTTAAGTCGAAATGTACTTTTGGCTGCTGTACACCTTATGTACTCATCCAGGGCTGGAAGGTTGAGAATAATTTCCAGGCCTACTTGTGGAGTAGACCTTCGTGCCCCCGTTATTCCTATACAGGCTAATATCTGCACCTTGTTCAGGTTTTTGAGATAGCTATCCTTTTCTGCGGTACAGTACATAAGATTTGTATGAAGAGATGAGCTATAATATGTTGAACAATATCATGTTTAACCATCCCTATTCAAGCTGATGTATAAGGATTTTATGGTGATTTGAGGTCCCTTCTCAGGCCTCACTGGGGAACATACATAGATCCTAAACCAATCACCCAATGAATTCAATAGAAAAGCTTTAACTTCATGTATATAAATACTTTACTAAGGCCGTTTGAGCTTTAGCTATTTTTAATCAGATAAAACACAGCTTACACTTAAAAATCCCTAGGAAAAGACCATATTTTTTTTCCTTCCTCATCTCTTCACTCTAAGCCAATTGCTATAGAATAAGCTTTTGCTATTTATTTATTCACAAAAACCTTGAAACTTGTAATAACCTTGATTTATTTTTTTCTAAAACTTTATTGAGCGCTCACTTTAACGAGTTTTTAAGTACTTTGCTTAAGCAACAACTCACCCATGATGATCACAAAACATGACACCAAACATTCCAACAAAAAAGCGCGCTCATAAAGCACACATTACATTTCCTTCAATTAAGATACAAATTCCCTTTTAAAAACGATAACAGATGGGTGGCACCCTTCGTTAGCTATCTTATAGCTTTTTTTTTTTTATTGATAGCTTCAATTTTATTGCGGCAATTTGTAAACGCTGATCTGAATAAAATTTCATCCAAAAAAAAAAAAAAAACGCACTTAAATTTACACAGGGAGAGAGGTTTACAAAAATAATTATTATTAATGTATTCAAGACTTGTCGCTTGAGCTGAGCATGTGTAGTGTATATAGAAGTCGAACATTAAAATTCTTTTCAAGGTCACAGTTCCAAGCAGGCGAATCGCCCCTTTGCTCCATTCTGTCTCTTTGGAAACCCCACGAGCCACGACTGCGATGCAAAAGAAAAGACTTGGAAAATAAAAGTTGGTAAACAAACGAAGACCGCATATCAAGGCTATACAAAAGAGCATCAGAGGAATATGGAATTCCATCCATTTCATTTGAGAGAGATATTCGTATAGCGAGCGTCAGCGTGTCGTTAGCGAGAAGCCGATGAACAAGCTAAATTATATCGAATACCAAAGAGTATCTTTTTAAACTGCGGTCCCCCTCCCCGCCTGCCTTTGGTTTGATGAAATGGAAATCAATTTAGGTATCTCGTGGATGCTTTTGACAGGCATTCATTGTTTCTATTGACGAGCGTTGTTGGTCGGACTATCATCATTATTGAGGTTTCTTCGCCACCGATCGCCATTATTGACTATACTACGGCGGAGAAGCCGAAGACGGCGACGTCTTCGGTTGCACCGACGACCATCGTCTACGTCAACATTCATTAAACTACTTGACATATGATAGAACGGCTGCGCTAGTGCGGCGTGTTTTAAAACAAACTTCTATAAGTTAAATGCATTCGCCAAAAGTGAGAGAGGGAAGAACAAAAGTTAACAGACGATATATACATGAATCCTTCGCTAGCTTCCAGTTTAATGAACTGGCACGTCTTCGTTGTGGGATTCTTAAAAAAACAAGGCTATTTTTTCAGGTGCGGATATGTTTTATTCAAATGGGGCTAAGAATGGAATCCGCCCTGAAATATCTCAAATTTGCCTGAAGGTAGGCTTGACTACATTTTTAAGCCCGATTTATTTAGACAAATCTAATTATTACTTTAGTAGCCCGTGGCGTAATGATTAGTACGTTGGACTGTCACGCAATATGTCTGGGTTCGATTCCCAGCCTCTGCCACCTAAAAACAAAAATGTTTTTCAGGCTACTGCCTCTTGCGAGGAAGTGACAAATCCTCCAAGAGTATCGCTTGTCATAGAAAATGGCCGCTCACAAGCCGTTCGGATTTGGCAAACTGTAGGTCCCCTCCATTCCTGCAGACACGCACACAGGAATGGTTGAGAGTTGTAAGTCACTAGGCCCTGGTTCTTCATGAGCCGTTGTGCCACTAAATTTATTTATTTATTATGTATTGTTTATTCATTTTTTGAGACCACAAGGAAAAAAGAAGTTCTAATATTGTCCAAGTCCAATAGACAACCTGAGCATTTAGCTGTTTTTTAAAGCAATGTTGTAATTTCACAGAAAGTGGTCAGTTCTTTACAGATCAAAAATCGACTTCCTCGATGCAAATGTTTGCACGAAGGCACTTTTCTTATCTAGGCGGCAGCGTGAGAATTCCCCAGATGGATGGAATCAACGGTGGCGTATGCAGTTCCAGTCAGGTTTAACTACTTAATTAACACCTTATATGGGCTACTACGACATATTCGTAGCTCAGGTCTTTTAGAACCGGTTTATCAGGCTCCCCTGACTTGGAGTTATAATAAGGTTCTTGTCCTTCAGGTTAAGGGGTTGTGCGTCGGGTAACTTCCCTACAACTCAAAAATTTTTCAGTTCCGAAACAACAACAACATAGGATATGTATGATTCTGGTGCTGACGACCTCAGCAAACGAAACAAGGGAAATGATTTTCCCATCTGCACCTGGAATGTCCGGACCTTAAACATGCCACGTGCAGCCGAACAACTAGTGCAGAGCCTGGATAGGGTAGCGGCTGATTAACAGCCAGTGCTGATTAACAGGAGGTGCGATGGGATGAAGGATGGAATATAGGTAAAGGATGAAATCGTTTGATATCTTCTACGGTGATTGCTGCAAGGAGCAGGGTGAGCGGATCTTTGGTTGTGGTTTTGTGGTAAGGAGAAGACTAAAGCCAGAAGTTTTCGGCTTCAGAAAAATGAAAGCGAACGCCCGGTCGCAATCTCCATCAAAGCCAAATTCAAGAACATTACGTTGAGATGTGCCCACGTAACTCTAGTTCTAGTCTGCAGCTGCAGCATTGATTAGTAGGCCTTGTTCTTGGCTGCATGCACCAACTGGTACTCTTCATAAAACCAAGGGTTTTGTTGTGGTCGTATAGTGAAACCCAGCTCATCAGGGCTAGCAATTCAGATGGCTTATTGGCAGGTCTTCTACATTTGATGCTGGTGGCTAGCTTCCGACAAAATATTAAAAGAGACATGGTCAGCAAAAGCCTTGGTGACCTGTAACGATTTTTACTTTACGGCATCAAATCTTTTCACAGCATCGGCTCGCATAATGATTCTATGTTGGCCCCTTGGAACTTGGAACGGTCGGACATGCAGGATACTCCAAGCATGCATGGCGTCTATCACAACATCAACAATGCGGTTGATTGTTTTTTTATCTCCCATGAGTATTGGAATCGAGTGCTAGTTATAATCAAATTGGGCCCCACCGCAAATTCGACTTGCCTGAGTCCTCTTTCGGAAGTGTTGTCGTCGAGACTGTGTCTTTAAACTATCGAACCCCGGACATGCCGCCATCAGATCCGAAATTCATTGTCTTTGTTTTGGTTGCTGGAGTCTTCAATATTTTAACCATCCCTATCGTAGACTTTTTTTTGTTTTGGAACTGTGAAGTGTAATTGCATGTTACTCCCACACACAACCCCCAACCTAAAGGAGCCAAATCTTAGCATAACTCAAGGTGTGGGGACCTGGATAAACAGCTCCGACTATGTCATTATAACCCATATAAGATGTTCACCAAGTAGTTACACCTAACTGGCACCGGAGACGCTACCATTCTATCTAAGGAATTCCTCTACTACCTTCCTAACGAGAGTATTTACGTTAACGGGAACACAAAGGTATTTTGTAGTGGCATCCTACTCCTTTGTGACATGTCGACCATTAGTGGTCCTTCAGCAAAAACGAGTTCCGCGAATACATAGCTTTAAGTTTCTTCTTCACTCAAGATAAGGTTTTAAGCCCCCTGCCTTAAAACTTATGTTAAAAGGGGGGAATACGCAAGGACAGATGAGCTCTTTCATAAAATTGGAGCCTGTAGCTTTGGGTAGCAAATTCAAAGATTTTTCCCCTCTGTTAGTCTCCGCACCTGATCTTTCCTTGACTTTGGAAAATGAATCCTCCGCAGAATATAGCTGGGTGAACGCGCAGATACTTCATTCTAATTCCAAAGATAGATCCTCTGCGTGGTTGCTGCGTGTATACCTATATAGTTGGTTTGGATTCCTTCGTTCGTCTATGGGTGTCAGCTGAGAAAAGTGGGCAACATAAATGGAGCTGCTATGTAACTAGAGCCAATCTCAAAGTTAGCTGCCTACTCTTAAAAGAATTCATTTGGCTATCTATGCAGCGATTTATGTGCGAGTTGAATTTCCTTTGCGCTTGTCGTATAAATCTGCGTTGGTTGTATTGCCGCCTGGTTTGGCTGTTGGATGTAAACAAAGAAGGGAACGGAAGTCGTTAAAGGGTCCTTGGCATGATGCTGATGCTGTGTGTTGTGGCTGGCTGGCCAGCGGCGCGGCGTGGTGTGGCGGCGCGCGATGCAACGTAGCTCCAAGTGCGTTGGCCGACATGTGGGAATTGAAGTTTAAATTGCAGGCAACAGCTGCAGTATAGTTTCTAGGTTCCTAGAAGGTACCTATATAGAAGTGAAGTTTGGTATAAGAAATCGACTTCAAAAGAAGGAGGAAGGAGCGCACAAAGTGGGCGAGAATTCTTGTTTACGATTGTAATCGCAGAACAAGGAGTTGTGTGTGTTCGGCGACGCTTCTTGAGATTGTTTGTGTTTTTTTTTTTTTTTTTTTTGTTAAGATTCTTCTTTCTGAAGGCTACTTTATATGAGCCCAGTGGGTTGCGCATTACAAGGTTTTTGTAGCTCAAAACAAGGAACGTACACATATATTGTGATATGGGGATTGTTTTTATTTTGATATCCTTTTGGGGGGAGGGGGGTTTTCTTCGCTCCTAAATACCAGCACTTGCGGATTTTTTTTGTTTTATTTTTCCCTTCTTTGTTTTGTCATAAGTGGTGGTGGAATGAAAAAAGGAAGTGGCAAATTAACGTCGGCTTAAATAGAGGTTTATAGAGTTTGAAAAAAGGGATTTGTAGTTTGATATCTGATGTCAAAAAGTATATAACATATTTGGCTCTTAAGAGACCTTAGAGAATGAGGCTGGCATCAGTGGAATTAAGCACTTGTAAGTACTTGTATAGTAATGGAAGCGAACCTGTTGAGTTGTTGTGGAAAAATAAAAGGTTGAACAGGATGTGCTAGTTTTTATGGCAAAGCGAGTTAAGTATTTTGTATATTTTTATACGAATTAATTTATATTTAAAGTGGTCTCGTTGTGATAACATATGACCCTGTAAGATTGCTGTGCTTATCTTAAATAAAATAAATAAATTTGGTGGCACAACAGCTCATGAAGAACTATAGGACCTATTGACTTACAACTCTCAACCATTCCTGTGTGCGTGTCTGCAGGAATGGAGGGGACCTACAATTTATTGCCGAATCCGAACGGCTAAGGTGGGCGGCACTTTTGTTTGACAGGAGGAGATACTCTTGGAGGATTTGTCAATTCCTCGAAGGAGGCATTTTTAGTCGGAAGCGGCTGGGAATCGAACACAGACCTCTGGCGTTACAGTCCAACGCACTAACCATTACGCCAAGGGCTACCTTAGCTTGTCTTAGAGGGTTAAATAAATTTGAACACAAGTAGAGAACCCAAATGAAGAAAGTATAAGCATGGATCTGATGAATTAATACGTCTACTCAGCAAAATTTTTAATTTTTTTTTAACTTTTGTTGACTGGACTAAGGGATACAAATTCTAGTAGCCGCTACTGGACATCAAACAAATGATGGATTTGTCACTACAGTGTTATTCTGAATATTAACGCGCCCATTTCGGCGAATTACCTGAGGTTCAACCATGGATCATGGTTTAATTATGTGATAAAAGCCACTTACATGCTTGTATCATCGTTGAAAATCAGCTAATCCGCCGAAAAATTGTTGAAGCACGAATCAAATATTTGTAAAAAAAACGCTCAGACGGAAAGAAAATTGAGTCGGAAAGAGAGAGAAAGAGAGATTTATACAAGTTAGTGGCGCCCGTGGGGAACCATGACCTAGTGACCTATAAATCTCAACCATTCCTGTGTGCCTTTTATTTGCAGGAGTGAAGGAGGCCTACAATTTTCCTCCGAATTTGAAATGCTAAGGTGAGAGGCACTTTATTAGGACGGAAATTGGAAAAAAATGTTTCTGTTTTCAGGTGGCAGTGACTGGGTTCCTATGGCACCTTCTTCGGAGTGACATTCCTATGACTAGGGTGATTCCTTAAGACTTAGGCCCATCGCCCACTAGGCAACTTTTAGTTGCTCGGAGTTGCATCGCTCACTAGGCAATTTCCGAGCAACTTTTAGGTTCAGTATTTTCAATTGAAAAGTTAAATTGACCTTGTATTTTGGATCAGTGACGATACAAAATTCGTTCAGTGTGAAAATAAAACTTGTTTTTCGTGTTAAAAGCTTCTCATTTGGCAAAAATTTTGGAAAACTCCCAAAAGTTGCTGGAAGTTACTCGGAAATTGCCTAGTGGGCGAGGGTAAGCAACAAAAAGATGCCGGGAAAAAAGTTCCGCGAGCAACTCTGAGCAACAAAAAGTTGCCTAGTGGGCGCTCTCCCATATAAGCTAATGTAATTGGATTGGGAGCAACAAAAAGTTGCTGGGGCTAGCAACAAAAAGTTGCCTAGTGGGCGATGGGCCTTAGTTTTTTAAATTTATTTTTATTTTGGCAGATCACGCGTAATTGGCCTGATGGGGTCGTGGTATTTTTATTTAGTATTATTTGACAAATCATCATTGAAAAGCTCACACCTCAGCCACGTCTCCAAATTATTCAGCTTTATTATGAAAATCAGCGTTCTACAAAAAATGTATTTCATGCGCTTCAAGCAACATAATGGTGAGCATCATCGACCTTCCGAGCTCTTTAGACCTTGAGACTTTTTTCCTTGGGATTATGTTAAAATCCAAAGTCTTCGGCTATTAGCCAGCTATACGATCCAGGCTTTGGAAGCGAATATTACTAGCGTAATTCGGCTAAAACTGGTCGCAACGCTGGAAGCAGTGATCCAAAATTTGACCTTCAAAATGGCCCATGTACGGCGACGGCATAGCCGCAGTCAACATTTAAACGAAATAATACTCAAAGAGTAAATATCAAACACTGTTTTTTTTTAGGCTAAAAGTTTCTACCATATTAGAATCACCCATCCATTACGCCACAGGCCTCTACGAAAGAAATAACGTTCTTCTTTCAGCCAGCTCGGTCCCTAGCTAGTTCTCTCCGCCCCTTAAGGGAGGTTTTTCCCCGATCCATGAATGGGTACTGCTATATCAGTCGATAGATTTTCTTTTTGCATGCGGCTAAGTCACTTTTGCTATACCTGATATTACGTTTTCATTAGAGCAAATGAGGTAATTTCGTTGAAAAATTTCCATATTCAATTCGAAATCATTTCATTTCCCATACAAATTCAAATTTCCAAATGAGGTAATTTCAACCAAATTTGCACGAAATTCTTCAGGAAATTACGTAAAACTTGTATGAACACACCCAAATGGAATCTATTCAATGTGGAACGCATTTAAAATGACAGAATTGAATGCATAAAAAAACAAAAACAAGCGAATGACAGTCTGGAATGTCAAACGAAATTATGAAATTTGAAATGTAAACATTTTTTCTGTAATTTTCCAAATTACCCCTCATTTCAGCTTTAATGAAAACGTAGTATAGAGCTCGTTCAGTTCTTTTTTGTGTCTTCTTCTTCATTCCCCGTGGCCAGAAATCTTCTTATCCATCTTCGCTAAGTTCTACATGCTTCAGCACCGTAAAGCAGGACTGGCATGATACAGGGACACTTTTAGCCGCTTTGCTACTCAATTATTTTCGAAGCCCAAAGAAGCAACGACTGACTTAGGAAGACAATGTCCCTTACTATCGGAAATTAATAGCTGTGCTGGGTGTCCATTTTTGATGTCACTTCGCATACTTGATCTTACCCTCTGCTCAGTGCCCCAAAAAAACGCTACTGACATCATGCTTTGTTCTTCCAATTATGTCAATATTGCGACGTATGCGAGTATTTTGACGTATAACCTTTTTTGATTGTCCCTCTAGTGATATCACCAAATGTTTGCAATGTTTTTATCAAGAACGCTGTTTTTAGGGCTGACAACGAGACGAGACCAGGCGAGCCTTTTTTAGTCTCGCCTCGGTCTTGGTCTCGCCTAACCAAGTCTCGTCTCGATCTCGGTCTCGCCTTTTTCTCGTGAAAATTTTAATGTGCCAGCCTCGTCTCGGTCTCGGTCTTGGTCTCATCCTTAGCCATGGTTTCTTTCGTGTTTTTTGGTGGTAAAAAGATGTAAGATAAGACGGCTGTTTAGATTGAAAAGATAGAGTACGATATCTCGGCAGTTTGTTGGTAAGTAAAATGCGAGGTGTGGAGTCTTGTGTGAAGCACGAAAAAAATGTATAAACAGACTCGTGAGTTTTAAATGGCGGAGACCAACATGGAGAAATTAATATTAAACTCATATCTTCGATTTTTACTTTATCGGCACATTAAATGTCACCCAAAAGGTCTAAAATCATCTTCTTCCGGAGCAAAAAATAAAATCGGAAAATCTTTTTCCGGCGGGGAAAACAAAGTCTGAAAAATAAGTGATTTCTATTCCAACGACATGCACACGTATTTTTCTTCGGATTTTCGCAGTGCATCTGAGTATAAAACTTTGTACATATCTGGTTCGATATTTTAACGCGCATAGAATATTTTATATTTCGCAAAAAATAATTAAATTAAAAAATATTTCGTCTAGCGAAAACCGAAACCATACCAGCGAGACCGGCGAGACCACCGAGACCAGCGAGACTCTCGGCAAATTTCGGTACCAAAAATACGGTCTCGTCTCGCTCTCGTTGCTAGCCCTAGCTGTTATAAAGGCGCATGACGTCGCACCGCCGTATCTATAGATCCTTTATTGACATCACAAAGGTATCGGTGAGGTGACGTCTTTGCCTGCCTTGAGGGAATATCGTGGTCTTCTTATCTTCCTACAGAAAAGGGGGTTTTTGTCAGGGCTTTACCCTAAATAACTCGTACCTATAAATTTGGTAAGTTCCTTAGTTTTTCCAAAATGGTAACCACATGATAGGTCAATAACAGCGCGTCCAGTCAGAAAGATGTATTATTCCCAAAGGTGTGGGTTCGATTCCCAGTCGCTTCTACCTAAAAACAAAAAAGTTTTTTTTTAGGGCTACTGCCTCTTGCGAAGAAGTGGTGTATAAACAACATTGTCCATTTCTTCTAGTTTTTGGCGGGAACTGAATACGTTTCCTCTTTAACAAAAACTAGTCTGCATTTGCCATGAGAAATGCATTCTGTACACACATTAGCACAACTGCGCTCAATTAGTCTCCACTTCCGAAACGCAAATACACATAGGAACATTCCTAGAAGACAGTCCTTCTGTCATCTATCGATCACCAAGCCACCACATGAATGCTTGCATTCTTTTAAGTTCAAACATTTGAACATGTATACTCGTAGAAGATAAGTTATTGATTCTTTTATATGTTCTTTAATAGAACCGCCCGCCATTTCTATTGCTAATTCTTATGTCTGCATGACAATTTACCAAAGACACTCATTCAGTTATTTGTCAACACGCTAAAAATTAAAAAAAAAAATACAGGCCCTAAATAGCATTCTTGTGGGACTTCATTTATTTTTCTTTCATACTTTGTAAAGGAAAAATAAGAATATCTCATCTCTATTCATTCATTCATTATAGTGACGACGACAAGGAGTTCAAAGTTTGCTTTTTGGATATTTTAAGACACAGACCCCCACCCTAGTTGTCGAGCAGAAGATACATTAAATGTGTTTGTTTGTACTTTTTTTTTGAATTCCCCCCAGCGAAGAAGCTGCACAGACACAGGCATCTCAGTTTTTTTGTTCACATAAATGCATAGCCATGTTTGTTGCTGCAGCAAGCCCATATTTAACGTCCATAATACATAGATAGAATCCATTCAGTGACGGCAAGAAGTCACAGGAAACTCAAAACACAAGTTTTCTCTTTTTCTTCTTCGGCGCTCAGATAAAATCGCCCTCTAGCTCGAATATAGTTTGTTTGTTATTGTTGCGATGATGTTGATGATGATGATGATGAAGGGGAACGAATCGTGCAGTCAAAACTAAGCAAAGGGCCTGTTTTGCAGAGATCCCTTCAAGCTTCTTCTATATATCGTCGAAATGGCAATAGATGAAATATCTCTATGATTGTTCCTTTAAATCATTTGCAATTAGACTGCTGCTCTATGCGTGTAGGCAGCACACCCCCTTTTGTAGGATTTTCAATAAGAGGAGGTTGCAGCAGAGGGGACATCTTCAATTCTAAGCCTCCAATCATCTGAGAAGAAAATGGGCTCGGCACGCTACGATGCCAAGATGATTTCGAAGAGATGCCAAGGAGCTGCAACATTAGCTTCGCATGTCTTCCGATGTCAGGCAGAAGCCGTGCCGTCTTCGTCGTCGTTTGCCATAGCCACAAGAATCGTGCAACGTTCCCTTTTATTGCTTGCATCTCTGATTTGTGTGGAATCGTGCTACAACGAATGGTTCTGTCTGCCGAGAAACCAACAACGACGTCGCTGCTATTCTAACGAACTTCACCTTCATTTCATTGTTCTCGGCCCGCAAAGGATGCAGCAGATAATGATTCTACTGATGATGATGACGACGAAGATGATGATGACGATGATCATCATCATCAATGTTGTTCGAAGCAGACTCCTCTTCTTCGGTTCCATCATCCAAAGAACATTCAATGTTTACATTCTGTTCGGGGAATGGGGAAACTAACATAAACAAACTCGAACACAGACCTCCAAACATGTGGGTGCCCTGAAATTCTCAAGAATGAAAATATAAGTATCCTCATCTTGTTGCCTGTTGCACCATCCAGGGATCACCGTGGAATTCAAATGAAATTCGGTCTTTTAAAAAAAGAGCGCCTCACTAGAGGAGAGAGTATGGAAGAATACAATCCGATTGCTGGCAACGGCGGCGGCCGGCGGAGAGGAGCACCAGCCAGCGCAGTGGTGGCGGAGTGCTCTGCATTCAACGTGGTCTTAGAAATAATAATAATCTTCAGAAATTCGTTGAGAGACTTATTCTAAGCACGGGCCATTCTTCTAGTTGTGTGGGCACATAAGGGCATTTGACAAAGAAGATTTGCATACAATTGCCAACAGGGCTGTCACAATTGCGCAGTGGGCTTGTCATTAAATAAGGATGAATTTGACGGGGGCTTGACATAGAATAAAAGGTTTAGTTTATATGTTTTGCAACTTTGTATGTTATGAAGGCATTTAGAAGACTTTTCTTCATATTTAATCTTACGTTTACCAGCATCATGTTCTTTGACGTACTACGAACCCAGTTGAGAGCAGATTTAGTGAGAAATAGTTGGAACGCTTAGAAAACGTATAAGTCCAAGTCGTGTATTGGATGTGCAGTTTCTGGAAAGTGTTCTTTGCCGTGCCTAACTATTTCCGCACTAAAGGAGGTCAGTTTGATGGTCCTAACAAAAGATTCCATCAGATAGTGTCCCTTGTTGATTCACTGGCCACATAAAATTAATTTTCCTCAGTGACGTTTATACAATGCAACGTCAATACATGACCAAACACAAGGCCATTATGCATCAACAACAATGCACAACCATCACTAGCCATTTTGGCTGGCTGAACCGTAGCCAGCACCGACAATCGTTACAAGCAATTTCAATAAATTTAACAAGTGAAAATGTTTAAATTAAAAGCACTGCACTGGTCGCGCCCCACTATCAGCACTTTCCGAAGGCACTTAAATAGCTGCGGTCGAGATGCCGCAGAAAAACCGTGCCGGCCATTGTATAATGTGTGCATCGTTGCAACGAGCGGCTGGCGGCGTGGTGGTGGCGGCAGATCTTTCAATTAGTTTACTCTTCCGTCTGTTACCACCATGCGTCGCGTCTGTCGTCGTGTCGGTCGATTGCCACTCACAAATGCAACACACACATTATGCCTTGCCTTTGATATTCAAAAAATTTAAGACCAACTTACAGCAACAGGAAGCTTTGAAAGTGAGGAAGGGCTGCTTAGTCTTCACTTCAGTGTGCAAGGGGGCAAAAGCAGGGGTACGAATCAAAAAATAGTCTTCGCTGGCTTTGTCTTAAAGGCAAAATGACAAAGAGTGTCTTAAAACATTAATCTGCAAGCACTCTTATCGACTGTGTGCTAAAGCAAGCACTTGGACATCCGATGGAATGGCTTACACAGTATACGCAACCCAGCATCCAGCATCAACAATAGCAAGCATCCGCTGCTGAAGGGATGAGATGAGGCACAAAACGAGATGATGAGTCCCTGGGAAGTATTAATATTTTAATGAAACTTAATTGACACCGATTATTTAGTTTGGACTTTTTACTTTTTGTTTTGTCCACTTTGCCTTACCGCCCCGCATTGCGACTATTGCATCGGCAGTGTTGTGGCGGCAGCACAGAATGGCAGCAGAACTAATCAAAACGCTGCTTTTGCTCATAACAAGCGAAACATCTTAACGTCATTCAGTTGGGCCTCCAATACTGCTGGTTGGAAGAAGAATAAGAAGAAGTGTCAAATGTTGTTTGATATGCGAGCTCCTTTCAAGTCCAAGTCCAGTTGCTGCCTGATGCGTGCAGCAGAGCAACTGAATGGAAGTGCAGCACAGCACAGCACAGGAGAGATGATGATTGAATGTTATGATGGCTGCATCAGCTTTAGTGGGGTATCTACGTTTTATTTATTTATTTTTTTTTTCACTTTTTTGCATTTCTGTTGTTACTGCTGCTTCGGTGTGGTGTGTGGATTCTGCTAATGATGATGGAAGTGCGTAGGCCACATATGGTTGCATGATGTGTGACTTCTTGGGGAGATGATGAACGATTGTGACAGAAAGAGGAAGTTCAGAAATAGTATTTTGCATATTAAACGTGTGTGGTGTGCATTGTGCGATGCAGTGTCACATGCAAGTAAGAAGTTTTTCCTTTGAGCATTTAATCCGATGGTAGATATATTTGATCCTAAAAGGTGGGGTAAGTCGCGCTTAAGTGGAGACATGACAATATCCTTGAAATAATGACTTGAATTAAAGTTAAATAGGAAACTAAAGATTACGATCATTGTGGTTTTAAGGGGCTGCATAAGAATTGAATCATTGGGGAGATGTTTTAGGTACTTTTATAGTTTCCCTTTGTTTGGGTTATAGGACTTGAATTGGAATTGTGGTCGTGGATGCTGTTTTTAGAACCCGGTGCATAAGTTAGCTACCACCTACACTTAAGCTCGTGAAGAGCCTTTAACGTTGTCTTCTACAGATTGGAGGAAAGATTTAAAGGAAAATATTTTTGATAGAAGAACGTTTTGATAGAAGAGCGTTTTTCTTTTTTAGCTCTGAGTAGAGCACTGAGCAGAGCCTGAGCGATCCGAGTAAGCTCTGAGCAGATTATGATCAGAGATCTCCGATTTAATTAAAAAATACTTCTGAGCACCGAATTGCCATATCTGTCAAATTACATGGAAATTGTATGAAGTTGGCTGCGCTCAGATATTTGCTCCGTTTGCTCGGTCAATTTATTCTGAGCTAATGGAGCAAGCTCCGAGATAGATCTGCTAGAAGAAAGAAACACAAGTTGAGCGCTCTGATGTGTCTGAGCTAAAAAAGAAACACAGAGTTTTTTTTTTGACAGCTCAGTTATTTGCTCTGTGCGTTAAAAAAGAAAAAAGCGTAAATGTTAAGCAAAACCAAATCAAATATGCAAATATTGCCTCGAAGAGTGCACAACAAGGGAAATTATTGTGTTTGATGGAGATGATGTGTTAAGTATCGTAACACAATCTCTCGATTGACATTATGTGAAGAAGGCATAAATGTGAATTTACTCTTTCCTTATATCTACACTTAAATCAGTTGACATCAAATTTCTTTGACCCCATTCACAGCAACTTTCAGTTTTGTGGGAGCCAAACGCTCCTCCGGACCTGGTGGGGGGAATGATCCACCCAGTGGGGGTAAAGGAGGTTGGGTGCATGCAAAGTTTTTCTTGCATTAAAAAAATTTGGATTTAAAGAAACTTTGAATTCATCAAAATTGTGGGTTTTGATCTTATCAAATTCTTTAAAACTAAAATTCTAATTATATTTAATTAATAAAAAAAAAATTGTTTTTCCTAAAATGCCCCAAGTTTTATCATTCGGAAATTCTTATTTAGTGGGACATAAAGCTCAAATTTCATTTTTGGGCTTATGTCGCATTTGGGTGGGACTTAACGCCCAAATTAAATTTCTGCTTTATGTCCCACTCAAATGAGACATTAGCCCCAAAAATAAAATTTGGGCTTTATGTCCCTGGGCCTTATGTCCCTGTGCCAATTTTCTCATGGTCGCAATTTTTGACATGGTTGGGATATCCACAGCTCTACCTTAGCAACAATGAGATAGAAGTCCCAGTCTTTGTTGGCCTATCGGACCACCATGATACTGGGGGAGAGTCGTGCGTTGATCACAATGTGGTCAATCTGGTTAACGGTTGATCGATTCGGAGATCTCCATGAAGTCCAGTTCAATTAAATAAAAGTTCCTGATGATAATTTTAATTTGTTTTTACAGATAATAAATAAACAAAGGTTATCAATAAACCTAACCTTTGAACCCATATTTCAACTCAAAACTCAAAACAGTTTATCGACAATAACTTTTGAGTGGAGAGTTGTCAAAAAAATGTTGTACATACACATATAAAAAATTTAAGAAAATTATTTTTCCTACAAAAGTAAAAAAAAAAAAAACTGTACGACAAATTCGAGCCGATTAAATCGCATTAACGTGTTGAAATTTTTTTTGTTCAAAATGGCGGCATACGCAGAAAGGACTTTTGTTCGAATTTTGTGGTTTTAGAAATTAACATTGCCAGTTTTTATAAACAACAAATTAAAAAAAAAAAAATGGAAGACATTTTGTAGATCTTGAAATATTTTTGAGATTTTAAGATCTGGAAACTGCGTACTATTTTTTTTCTTTTGCTTTTGCGTAAAAAAAATTGATAAATTGGCAGGAATTCAAAAGACTTCTTTCCATAAGACAAATTTTTTCAAACCAAGTAAAAAAAAATTCTTGCTTCAAATTCCTCTCCAGATCTACAAATTTTTTAAAATCCAAAAATCATTAGACTTTTTTTTGTATAAAAACGGCACTTCTAACATTCATGAAATTCCACTTCTCTTTGGATTAAAAAATATTGTAACAACGTAATTTCACGCCAAACTGAAAAAATGATACACATTATACAAAAAAAAAAAAAAACAAAAAAGATCCAGATCCAGATCAAATGCCATTGAAAATAAATTATCCCGTTACACAGTTCCGGTATTTTACATTAATGACATCAAATGACCATAAAAACGTTTTCTTCAAAAAAAAAAAAAAAAAAAAAATACAAAAAGAAAAAAGAAAATTAAATGAAATTCCCTTGTCCCATTGACAGAAACTTTTATATGGGACAAACAACAATTAGCCTTTGTGACATTTCGCGTCATCCTTTTCTTAAAACATTTGACACAAAAAATAAGGGACTTAATACGCGGAAGTTAAACGCACATCACATCATCATCCGAAACAACCCAAATTCTGTACCTTTTTTTTTTTCAAGAAAATAAAAAAAAAATAAAATAACAATCCAGTTTAATTATTAGGGAATTCCCTTTTTTCGAGACAATAATAATTCCTCCTGCTGCGGGACAACTTTGGACAAAAAAAAAAAAAAAAAGAGATCGCTTTATTTTGATAGCAAACGCGCGAAACAAAAGGAGTGATATCGTCTTGCAAGAAACTTTTATCCCATAAAACGAGGTCAAGATCCCTTAAGATGCTGCGAAAGGTACCTAAAGGTATCCTGCATAAGATGCTGCACATCACCGAAGGGGTTGCAGCAGGCATTAAATGCGGTTTCTGATGCAAAAAGCTGCTGCGCGGCAAACTAGACATCTCTCCGTTGGGAGATAACATTGACATTTGACAAACAAAGGGCAATCAGGTATCAGGACGATAAGCATAAAAATAAGATTTAAAAGAAAAAAAAAAACGCGGACTCAGACAAAAAAAACCCATAAACAATGGAAAAACAAAAAGGGAAATCTCGAATCGGATACGGGATGAGACGAGACGATGCTTGGTTCTTATCTCGCGTGTCTTAAAAACATGATCGCACAGCACTACAGAATGATCCCATTCATGATCCTCTTAATGACTTGTCCCAGCCAGCCAGCGCAGCGCAGCGGAATGAGTTGGCTCTTGCTTCCTTTGCCGTTTGTTGCGTTTATCCTTGTTTATGGACACAAAGGCACAGGGCAAGATGAAACAAACAAAGGAAGCATCGTATTTGGATCGCGTATAGTCCACGCTATATTTAAAGGGATTTCGAGAAATTCTTCAACTAATTTACATTCTTTATCGCATTGCAAGGTCCTGTATCTGGAAATGCAGATATACAAGGGTTGTATCACGAATTTTCACACGCTCTTTAGTTGTTTTTTTTTTTTTTTCTTGGGATGCTGTTGTGTGCAGTATATGAGTAGACTTGCAACAGAAACCGGCCTCATTACAACGAATTAAGTTGGACTTAAGGGGTCAATGGCGCGACGACGGTTCGGAGCGGTGGCTATTTTGGGAACGTAAATCTTATTTTTATTACGAATTATCCACTAAAGTGGGCAGACCCCCGATGAAATTAAAATTAGCCGGGATAAGAGTTATGGGACCACTCGATTTAGAGGTTTCCGAGACACGCGCCAAGACCGGATATTATTATGAGTGGAAGAAGAAATGCACCGTTTGCTGCATGCTTCGTTTGTATCCAAAAATAAAAATATGTTTATATTTCCACACCACACCCTTGTTTAATTGTGTCATCAGTCTTGTCGTCAGCAACTGTATATTTCTGGATCCACATATAAATACTCCCTCTCGTTTTCATTCTCAATGTGTTTGTTCCGGAATGGGTTTCCTTCCTTTTTCTGGCTGTGTAAATTAGCTGAAGTCTTAGATTAGAATTGTAATTATTTTAAGAAAGCGAGGGTGTTCTATTTTTTTTTTTTCATCTTCTTTTAATAATGCGGGAGCCGTTACTTTTTCTTTGGGGGAATTTCAAGATACATAGGTATACAAATTTTGGGGGATGTCGTCTTTGTTATGTTGGATGATTGTGTTTTTGGGGTCATGTGGGGTATTTTTAGAGATAATCTTATTTTTTCCTTCGTACGCTTCGAGTTGGTGCGTATATTTACAATCTGGGCTGAATAAAGACTTAATGTTGTTTAGTTTAATTTAACAATATACATCCAGTAATGCGCGTGGGGGTAGGTATGGATTGTTTATATTATATGCGTTAGCTTGGGGAGCGAAAATGTTGCATCTGCCTTCTTGTGGGCACAAATTAAGATTAATTCAAATTTTGTTTAGAGGGTTTTAAAACATCTGAATTTTTTGTTTTGAAGATAGAAGCAGGCACTTAGATGACAGTGACCTTAATTGCGGTAGATATAGTTAAAGAGAGTATCTGAAACAGAAGATATATACAGATACAGGGGTGGATATCGTCAAACTTAAAAAATTTCAGTTTCATCTAATTATTGTTGGTCTCGTATAACTGAGTCTTTTTTCGTCTCGTCACGTTTTTGTGTATTTTTGTCCAGGTACTGGCTCTGGTACTGGGTCCTAACGAAAAGTTAGTACCTGAGCATTTCTTTACATCCCTAGTACCCGATCTAAGTTCACACAGCGGTACTAGGAACTTAGGTTAGGTTAGGTTAGAGTGGCCGTCTAGATGTTGTTGACTCACTTAGACCCTAAGGGTCTATTGTGCTACAACTAAGGAAAGTTACTCATGGGAGAGTTATGAAATTAATCAAACCATTTTGTACTTTTAATGAAGTTTGAGAGAAATTTTGTGTCGATCGTTGCCAGTTCACTGGTATTATCAAAGAAGGGGCTACCTAGGTAGGTGTTCCTTCTATTGGAGAGTGCCGGACATGTACATAGAAGTGGGCAGAAGTGTTCCGTTTTTTGCGAGCTCATCAGCTTTACAATTTTCCGGAATGTCCCTGTGGCCCGGCACCCAGATGAGGTGAATGTTAAACTGTTCTGTCATCTCATTCAGAGATGATCGACAGCCGTGGACTGTGATAGAGTTTGTGGAGACAGACGCGAGAGATTTGAGAGCGGCTTGGCTGTCTGAGAAGATACATATATCCTTACAAGATATAACGTTTTCTTTGAGCCAGGATAATGCCTCTTTTATCGCCATTACTTCTGCTTGGAACACACTACATTGATTGGGAAGTCTATATGATAGACTGAGATTCAGTTGTTTCAAATAGATACCACTTCCAACGCCGTTGTCGGTCTTTGAACCGTCTGTATAGAAGTGTATCGTGTTTTCTTCTTGAGGTCCTCCTTCTTCCCAAAAGGATCTTTAGGGGATAATAATATGGAATACCATTTTTGGGGTGGAATAGTCTAAGCGATCTGGGATAGATCTGAAATTGTCTAAAATATTAGTATGACCAGTGTTGTTACTGATCCATTGAGAGGTAGCTCTAAGCCTCACGCATGTGTTGGCTGCCACCATTTTGGAGAAGATGTCAAGAGGTGTTAGGCTTAGAAGTACTTCTAAAGCTGTTGTTGGTGTTGAGCGAAGTGCTCCCGTGATGCACATACCTGCTGACCGCTGGACAATAATGAGTTTATTCAAATTTACCATTTTGTCCAGTGCGGTCCACCATACGACAACTCCATAAGTGAGTATCGGTCTGATTACCGAGGTATATAGCCAGTGGGTTATTTTTGGGGAAAAGCCCCACTTTGAGCCTATGGCCTTTTTACATGTAAAGAGTGCTACAGTAGCCTTCTTTACTCTTTCATCAATATTTGCCTTCCAATTTAGTTTTTTGTCTAGAGTAAGGCTTAAATATTTGGCTTGGTCGGAGAAGTTTAGGGGTATTCCTTTAATTGTGGCTGGGCTAATTTGAGGAATTTTGTACCTTCGCGTAAAGAGTACTAGTTCCGTTTTATGTGGGTTGACGTCCAAGCCACAATGCTTTGCCCAATGGGTGAGTCTGTTTAAGGCATTTTTAAGGAGTTCCGAAAGAACTATGAACTTAATACGTCTAAAACTGGTCTTATACTGATTTTTGACAACATTTTGGCATTTTAAAAATTACTTTGATATTTATTTAACATTTACGTCGGTTTTTAAGTTTGTTAAGTTTTTAATTAATTTTCGACAGAATTTGCCTGTCTTTGATATATTTATTATGTTTTCTGTTTGCGTTTAGAAGATGAATATAATAATTATAATATTGTCGTGTATTACACTGAATTTCTTCTTATTCAAAATATGTATGTGAATATCTATTTTGTGTTTGTGATAATGATTTCGCCGAATTTGTGACTTTTCGTAGTATTTTGAACTAAGTTTTGCGGACCTACTAATGGGATATCCAAATTTGCCGGCTTCAAAATGTATGCGCCTAATTCAAATATTGGTGAAATATTTGACCGAGCATTAATTCCGGTCCATTTTTTAACAACGTTTAGTCCACCAATTATATTTTTCGGTTACGTCAAGGGTCAAGGTATCGGTAAAATGCATGAGCAGCCACTTCAAACTCTAAAAATTTTTCTGTTTTTTATCCAAAGTTGAAAATCTAAAAACCACTAAAATTTGAAAAAAAAAAACGCTCTTATGTTAAATCTATTTAAAAAAAAGCAATTGTCAAGAAGTTATCAAAACTGAGCAATATCTCTCGGACGAACAAATTGTCACCACCAAAAACTAAATTCATTTTCTTCACAAGAGCATCGCCGATTACACAAAATTGAAAAAAAAAAAAAAAAAAAAAATCAAAATTAACAATGTTAACGAAAAAACGCACTTATTACCTATTTCTTCAGAAAAAACAGGCAAGAAATGGTCAAACCAAATGAAAATAATGGTTTGATGAATAATTGCTAGACTGTCGATTTCGAGGTCCTAGCTTAAACCTAACTAGTATTCGGACAGGACTAAGCCTTAGTACTTGTGTGAAAAAATGAGATGATACCGATTTGAGTACTAACTTTAGGGCTAGTACCGGTACTAGCGTTAGCCTATCTATCTGCGTTAGCGTTAGCCTGCCTATCTGTGAAAGAATAGGCTGTTAATATTGAAAAACTAAGTTAATTTAAAAATTCAAGATTTATTGAGGAATTACAAAGGCCGCCGAGAATCTCGGCAAATTACAGTCTAAACAACATGTTCTCGTCTCGGGTGCTTGTGATATAGAGTGTAGACTTTTCTCGTCTCTTTGCCAGCCCTATCTTTATCTTCTTTTTTCATGTCTTTCTTTAAGAAATATAATCAGGGCTTTAGATCCGTAGCCCCCTCCAGCCAGCTCGGTCGCTAGCTAGCTGCCTCCAGTTACGCAGTCCAAGTTAGTTGAGGTTGTCTCCTCTGCTTACTCTGCTGCGCAGAATATATATCAGGGTTAGATTCGAAGACTCGTGGGGTAAATGCGTCGGTGTCGAAACGCTCCACGTGTCCCAGCCATCTCAGCCGCTCAGGTCGATGTCGCTGTAAAGCCCGTAAAGCTCGTTGTTAATTCTTCTCCTCCATCGATACAGACTGGAGCGAAAATCACCCCAAACAGTGATTGGCAAGACTGATTCGTCATTTGATCTCTGCACTGATGTAGTTTAGCGAGGTTATAGTGGAGCCGAGTAAGGCAAAGTCCTTGACGACTTCGAAGTTGTAGGTACCTATCCATCGTGACGTTTTGCCAGAGTCGACGACACGTTGAGATTCCTTTCTCGATGATAGCATATATTTCGTATTGTCCTCATTAACAGCCAAACCCATTTTCGCCGCCTCCGATTCAATTCTTGCAAACGCGCCGTTAACAGCTCGCTTCGTTCTCCCAATGATATCAGTATCATCTGCATAAGCAAGTAGTTGAACAGACTTTTGAAAAATTGTACATCTGTTGTCTTGCGAGTTGCGTACAATTGCTTCAATCACGATGTTTAAGAGGTTGTATGATAACGTGTCGCCTTGTCTCAACCTTTCTCGTTATCAAAGGGTTTGGTGGTGTTCTTGCGGACTTTGACGGAGCAGCGAGATTTCCCCCATCGTCATCTTACACAAGCGGACGAGTTACTGGCTGAACAGAATAGAATGACGGAACTGAAGCCGCAGACGGAACTGGTAGAGCTGTCAAAAAGTGTCGTACGTTATTTTTTTTACCTGCCCACAATGCAGCTGTACAGCTTTGAATGTATTTTGAAGAAAAACAAAAGAATATTCTTGTGTACAAGCTCAGAATTCACATTTTTTGTTTCCAATAATTTTCCTTTTAATAAATAATTTTTTTCCGACCCAATAAGTTGTTTTTTTTTTCTTCATACAAATTGAAATGTCAAAAGTGCCGTACGTGAAAAGTTAAAAGTTGGTGAACTCTTCCGTCTGCGTCTGCAGCTCCGTATGCGTCTACGTTCCGTTGTGTTCGCAACATTGAATTTGCGTGTATTCAATATTTTGACAGCTATTCCAGCTCCGGCTCCGTCTCCGTCTGCGTCACCATTCTGTTCATCCAGTTAGACAGAGATGCCGAGATGCACCATGGCTCTGTATAGCTCGTATCTGTCTACGCTATCATATGCGACTTTGAAATCGATAAAGAGGTGGTGTGTATCGATTTGAAACTCCTGGGTTTTCTCCAAACTGTCGAAGTGTGAACATATTTGATGGATGGTTCATTTGCCGGGCCTAAAGCCACACTGATAGGGGCCGATCAGGTCGTATGCCGAGATTCCATACATCGGGCATACTTTCATTCGACCAAATTTAGATGATAAGTTGGTGTAGCTACTCCCTACCAAGTCATCTCTCCCTGCTTTGAATAGTTCGGCTGGTAGGCCATCCGCTTCAGCAGTCTTGTACGAATCAATCTTAGCTTTCTCCAGCCGCACTATATATAGGGCGGGTAAAAGGAAATTTTGACCAAGTTGAATAGTGTGCTCTGTCTTACATCGAAGTTTTGTGCATTTTCGCCGTTAAGCAGTCTAGAAAAGTTTTGTTTCCAGATCATCAGCACTGACTGTGAATTTACTACCATATTCCCACTCTCATCTCGGCAGGCTTCTGGTCTGGCCTTTTAGCCATTAATAGATACTATCACCTTCGGTAGCACTTCCGAACATCCCCTCTTTATTCGCTACAGTCCTCAATTGACTCGACCGCCCGCTTCACGTGCTCTCTTTTTCTTCCTGAGAAGTCTGCGTTGCTCCCTTCGTTTTTGCGCGTAGAGCTCGGACAGCTCTCTCAGCAGCTCTGGGGTTCTAGTTTGCAGCTTTGATTGATAGGCTGCTAATAGTTCTTGGCTGCATAACAGGCATTCTTCATCGAACCAGGTTGGCAACTTACAGAAACATTATTTCCGACATGTATGTATAACTTCCTCTAGCACATATCTCTGTTAGTTCAACAACACCATTCCACAACACATCACACGAGTTATGTGCGGTTCCGGCTGTATTCATTTTCAACGTCTTTCGTACTTCTATTGTTCGAATCAGTCTAGTGGTTAACGTCTCAGAAAGTCTCTGAATCAAATTTCAAATAAATCACCTTTTCTTTGGCTCGAGGAATCGATGGCATCACACAATTTGCGAAGCCCTGTCTAATTTCGATAGGAACCCTTGCTGCTTATTAAGCCCTTGTTAGTGTGTATCTATGTTAAATTTTCCAGGTCCCTATTTAAACCTAAAGAGTGTTTTGCCCACAAGGGACCCTACAGACAGGGACCCTACAGACATGGTCTTCTATAGATACTGGTTGAAACTTTAAGAAGCCCAAACTATTTGGTTTGTATACATAAAAAGAGCACAAGCTCCCCCTAGAGCAATACCAGAAAGGCTATAAAAAGAGTTCTATAGCCTCTGGTCGATTAAAGAAAAGCCCAATTCTAAACGAAATTGGATAATATTTTACCGGGAATAAATTATTTTGATTCTACAATTTGATTTGTATATGCCAAAGACTGCAAGAAAGCTGTATCGAACATTCAGAACCCTCATTCCCGGTATCGAAGGAAAAAGCATTCTACCCGGAAATTCAGAATATGAGTATTCTACTCTCGGGGAATATTTAGAATTAGGCTGAATGCGACGAAGATTTTAATTTATAATAACTTCTTAATTTTTAGAACTTTTTGAGCTCGAATACACGTATTTTTATCAGTGACGCAATTTTTGGTTCCAACAAAATTCCTCAACAAAAAACCATTCATAAATCATATTTTTTTGTTTATCTTCTTAAATTATTTAATTCAGCCCATCATTCATCATTCTTTTTTTTTCATCAAGACCCAGGGCCCTCCAGACTGACAACGATTATAAAAAAAAAAAAAAAAAAAAAACATCTCCCAAAGACACTTTCGAAGGTATTTTATGTTTGTAGTTACAATAAGTTTTTGAAATTCAAATTCTTTATACGTCCACAGGAGGTAAGGCCCAACAAAAAAAAAAAAAAAAAAAATTAAAATAAAATTTAAAAACCATCAAAGTACGTTGGCGGCCAAGGCCAAATAACAACCCAAAGACCGAAACAGAATATTAAATAATTTTCCATAATCATTTTTGAACCTAGGTATTATTAATTCACACAGAAAGTAATATAAATGCGTTCGCCGAGAACAAATTACCAATTTGCCCATATCGAAAGAAGACATGGATTTCATGAAATTCCTTAGTGTCTGTCTGCACTTTTGCCTGATGCAGTCCTGTTGTGAAGTTATGAAAGGATTTTTTTTGTTGTTGTTTGTGTTAGCACAAGAAGAATAAAACACCAAGGGCGCCACACCATTATATGGAGTTTGGTGGAGAAAATTGCAAGGTAATATCGGTATGAGATCTCTAAGGAGGTAATAAAGTTGTACTTGGTGATTTGGTTTTTGGCATGTCTGTATAATTTAAATAAAAATCGTGAAATTTGATCCCATTTTTTTTTTTTTTGTAAAGATGTTTTAAAAAATCATGAGAGTTCCTTTGTATGTAATCAGTTTAAGCTGTCATTGAGCGGCTATGCAACAATATTTATACGTTCTTGGCTATATGTTCTCGTGGGATATATAACAAATCACGGTTTTAACACCTTCATAGTCCAGTGTATTTATGAAAATTTTATATGGGTTACACATCAGTTTTTAACACCCCCATTTTTACTTGCGATATTATGTAGGTACCTGTAGGGCAAGATATGGATTCATGCAAAAAATCGAACTCGAGATAACAATCAAACTTGACATTACGATAATAGACAACACGAAAAAAAGGGGGTCCCGCAATTCCGTCTGTCTGTCTGTCTGTACCTCGGCCCACAAGCTAAACCACTGAAACGATTTTCTTCAAACTTGGAGCTTAAAATTTTTGGGTAATTCCCTAGAGGGGAAATCGAGATTTTTTTTAGCTCAAAAAATAACGGTACTTGCCATACAACCGTTTTGAAAAATGTTATTTATCTCAAAAAAGGCTCTAACGATTTTTTTATTTATTTTTGGGTGTACTTATTGGTGGTATGGTCTGCATTTTGGTGAAAAAAAAATTTACCGAAAACCTGCCATAGAACCGTTTCTTTTGGATTTTCATTTTCTCGTTAAAGGCTCAACCGATTTTGATCAAAATTTTTTCTTTGAAGCTTTTATCAAGTGTGAATAAAACTGCATACAAATATTTTCAAAAAAATATTTTTTAGATTTTAAAAACAAAGTTCAAATTTTTTTTTTTGAAAAATCATTTTTTTGAAAACGGGTTGATGAATTTTTTTGAAATTCAGGTTTTAGTTGTATATTATTATATTCTTAAAATTGGCATAGGGGAAGCTGGCCTGAAATGGTCCATCAAGGTAAAATGGCCCCCGTAGAATCGAACAGAAAAGTTTTGTGAACACAATTCTTCAGTTTATCTGGCAGTACCGACATACACGAAATGTTAACAACTTCAAGCTAATGTTTTTAATTTAACAGTTCAAACTATCTCTAGCCATCTCCAAAAGTAGACTTCATAAAATTTTGTGAAAAATTTGTTGATAAAAAAACTCTATAAAAAACAATAAATTTTTGAGAAAGTATTTCTTATTAATTTCCTGAAATTAGTTGGCCTAGTACTATTTCAGTTTGTTCGAAATTTAAAACTTAAATTAAAAAAACCCTAAACGGGCAAAATGGCCTACTAAGCACTCGGCTGAAATGGTATAGTGTGCCATTTTGTACTTACACTTACATTTAAATTTTTTTATAGTGAAAATGGTTAGAAAATTTTAACGACCTACAAAAAGGCAATCCTGGATGGAGGACGCATTATCAAAAGCCCTAAAAAAGAAATAGGCTGGAAAAAAGTATGCAAAACATTCGGAATTCCAAAAACTACACTGAGGAGACGAGCAGCCAACAAGATCAAAATTTTGAATGGCTTGCAGAACGGCCTACCTTTTCAAGCAAATGGAAAAGGAGCTCGTTGCCTATATATTTTGCCTTTAGAATCACTTATGTTTGGAGTCACTCACGGTTTTGGTCAACTTGCCTGGTTGGTTTACTTGCAAGAATAAAATGGCATAGTAGTATGCCATTTTACCGGGGCAATTTTGTTTTGAAGACGTTTTTAAAATTAAATACTTTAAATACTTTTTGTAACCTTTTAAACTCATAAAGCGAAAAAATGTAAGCGTTATTGATTAAGCTTTGAAAAGAATATAACATTTAAGTTTGAATGTCCCTTTTTTAAGATTTGGGACATTTTCCTTAGGGGGGCCATTTTAGGCCGCGTTCCCCTACCATTTTTTTTTTTCTAAAAAATTTCCAGAAATTTTATATATAAAAAATTATTTTTTGAGAAATCCGCTCCAACAATTTTTGAAATTTTTCCAGCATAAATTCATATTTTTTTCAAGAATTGGGATGGCGTTCTTTATTCTGAGATTAAAACATTTTAAGTACTTGTTTTATCAATTAAACGTGTTTTATGCTTTTTTACAAATTCTTTAATTTATTAAATGGATAAATACATATAATTTATTTGCTTATTATTAAAACATGTACTATATTACACTCATGGTCTTATTAATAAACATTGTCTAACTTTAGACAGCTGTCAAAGTTTTTAAAAAACCTTTCTAATTTTTGCTAAAGTAATCTATCTTTTTTTCTTGCTTTAGACAACGTAATCTATTGTCTAAACCTAGAGAAATGCAATACCTTTTTTATTAAAAAAGAATATTTCCGACTGTTTCAAAATACTTAGACATAGTTTAAACAGCCATAAATCTAATTAATAAGACCATCAGTCTTTAAAATTCAAAGAAACTTTTACTACAAGAGGAAGTTCATGCGACCCAGTCGTGCATTTTATTTTTTATTCATTTTAAAGGTAAGTCCATCATAGCAGATCCAAACCCGGATTTTTTACACTAGTGAAATTCACATTTTCCGCCATCTTGAATTTTAGTTTTTATTGAATATCTCCGTTTCTTTTAGTTAATATACAAAAAAGTTTGAAGAGAAAAAAGTGTAAAAGATTAAATTTCGTAGTTTTTGTGTTGAGAAATTTTTTTCGATATTGTGAATATTAAAAAAGTTACAGCTTAACCTTCCGATTGCAACAGGGGTGCTCTACCACCCCAAGCATTTTTATTTTAATTTTACTTTATTCCCCTTTCTGTCGTTCTATGTATTTGTCATTTAATATCTCAGGTGTCAGTTGCTGATGAGTATTTCCCGCGATAGGTTATATTTTTTGAGTGGGAGGGCAAAAAAATATGCATTGGGGTTGTATATCCCCCCATGTTGCGTTCCATGTATGTGAAAATTAAAAGAATAAAGGGGTTGTAGGACACCCCATGGAATTCAATGAAGGTGAACCTCCTCCGAAACAGCAAAAGCAATCACGATGTGCAATTTGTCCAAGGAAATAAGACTGCAAAAGCAGTATTGCGTGTCTTAAATGGCAATGTCCTGTATGCCTTGAACACAGAAAAGAGATTTGTTCAAATTGTTTTTAAGTTTAATTTTTTTTTGAAATATATTTATTTTTGTATGAATTAATTTTTCTTTGTTTTTGATAAAATAGATAAATTGTTATTTTTGAATCAAAATTTTATACATATTGTGCTTTAAAAGTATTTTTTTTTTTTGAAATTTATTCCTGAGATTCAAATCATCATTTAAATAAATATTCCAATTGATGTAAATATTTATTACAAAAATAAAAAAAAATACCGATAAGATCTGACTAAAAAAAAAACTCATTTTAATGGCCCCTATATCCGCAACGTTCTAGTTTTATAAATGGGTGAACACGGTCGTAGAATCTCGAAAACTACATAATAAAAATAAAAACGTCACATTTACATCCAATAATTATTTCTCCCGCGCCGGCTGCTCTTAAAATATTTATTTTGTTTTTTTTTTTTTTGCCTATCTGGCGGCGAATTTCACAGAAAAAAAAAAAAAACAATAAAATATCTAAAAACACGTAGAAAAATTTGCATAAATTATATGAATAAGCCTCTCATTCGCAGCTAATCTTAATTAGACTAGATTCGAGATTTGATATGATCTTTTGAGGGAGGGCGAGAACAATATAATGTTCTAAAAATTCTTTAACCACTTAAGCGGAAATGGACTTACAAATCAATGTCAACAAAAGTTTTATATCTCTCGTTCACTCACACTTAAGGCGTATTAGATGGCATTGGAAGAAAGAAGTGCTTCTGCAATCTTGGTGGAGGAGGAGAAGAATATTGCGGTAAAGTAGCTATACTCGTATGCTTGTGATGATGAGGCTTAAGTTATGGATGATTTCTTGAGAACTGAAGTGAGAGAGTTGATTAGCGCTATTTTTCTTGTTAACCGATTGACTCAGATTGATTCATACACAAACAACATCATCATCAGCTATCTTTAAAAGTATGCGAAGGGCCTACGGCTATGCTCTGTTAATTTTATCACAGGAAAGCAGCAATTTGAACCCTTTGTAGACGATTACGCTAAGTAACATGCACAGGGTGCATTCAGAAATAGCCGCAAGTGAATAAATTAGGCTTGCTATATTTTCACTGAAAGGGATTGGGTATAATGTCGTGTCGATATAGAAATATTCTTTTGTGTTAAACGAAGTAAAACAGGGCGTAGTGACATACAATTCTCAACCATTTCTGTGTGCGTGTTATTGACAGGAATGGATGGAACTTACAGTTTACTGCCGAATCCGAACGGCTGAACGGTGAGAAAAGATTGTTACTCTTGGAGGATTTGTCACTTCTTCGCAAGAGGCAGTAGCCGTTTTTTTAAATTATTTTTAGGTGGACGAGGCTGGAAATCGAACCCAGACCTCCTCCGACATGACAATCCTACGCACTAATCTTCATGCCACGTAAAAACCTATTAACGAAGTTTTAAAATTCAATATTTATGAACGCTTGTAAGGCTTTCGGGTGACCAAGACCATTCTTTGGCTACGAAAATTTTATTCCAATTCTTTCGAAATAAACACAAATACATTTAGATTATAAGCCTCAAAAACTAAATAGCGGTCGATAATTACCGCCCTAAGTCTTGCCTTGTGTCATACTCCAAAAAAAAAAAACAATTTTTACTTGTTTTAGTTTAAATGCATTAAAAATTTGTTAAAAATTAGTTCTCTTTTTTCTTTGAATCACCCTGTACCTATAGCGTATTGAAAACCAGATATAGATAGTTGTGTCGTCTACAAAATATACGCACTGTATTGCAAATGCACATATTGTTGTGGATTGATAAATACATTGCAAGACATGTCGCATCGGAGCTGATTGCAGACATCCCTTGTTGTTCTATTGCAATTTAGCGGCAGAATGCAGTTTTGCTTGCCTTATTGTCCAGCCAAGTGGACAAGAAACCATTGTTTACTCTCAGGTCATTGAACAATAATTTAATTGTGTGGCTGGAGTTTGAAAATTCTAACACAACTGCAAATAGAATAAAAGAAATCAACACTATCAAAGCAGATAATTTTTGAATAAAAGTTTTGATTGAGGAGTTTTTTTTTGTTCAAACGTCAATGTAAAAAAAAATTATACGAAAACGGCAATTATTAATAAATTCGAAAATAGCTCACTTTTAAATTACTTCCATTAGGGCATACCCTGTAGTTCACTTTAATAAAGGCAAATAAATATAAATTTCACTAAACGGTATGTTATGGCCAGCTTTCATGGCCATAACCATAACAAACTTATGTGTTGATGGTAGGCAAAGGTTTTTTTTATTTCTCCATGGAATACAAAAATTATTTTCTTTTTAAAATTAGTAAAAATACTCAAAAAAGTAAGCAGTAAAATCGGTTCACATGAATAAAGGCAACAGCAAAAATTGTGGAAAAGTTCAACATTTTGATTTTATTGATTCTTTTTTCAAAATTGCTTCCAAAATGGCTCTTTCTGCCAGCCACCCATGATTTATATATTTTGTGCGTACCATCGGGGACTATGTGGTCAATGAAAATCAACGATTGTGCAGAAATCGGTCGGCAATTTTATGCAGCCAATATTTTCATGGACAGAAATTTATCCATCGCCGATATCTATAAAAATGTTTTCGAGAATGTGTCAGCGGATTGACCTCGTAGCTTTTGACCGCGCATATTAATTTTTACCTTGACTTTCTCAACATTACGCCATAGTGGCCTGGCGATTGTGTCAAAGAAAATTCGATGAGGCAGACCTAGCGCCGTCTGTCATTCAACAATATAAATAATTTGGTTCTGTTTGAAAAACGAATGATGACGGTTTATTTGGATATTTTTCATACAAAATACTAAAATTACGATTAAAAACTGTTTAGTGGTGGTATTTCAAATCTAAAAAAAAAAAACAAAAATTTGCGTCAAAAAATTAGAATTTTTTTTTCTGTATATGGTCACCCCAATCACCTAGCGGTATAAAATATACTTTAAAACCTTTTCTCATACCTACCAAATATACAGAAAGATTTCATAAAAATCCGTCAAGCCGTTTCGGAGGAGTACGACCACAAACACCGTCACACGAGATTTTTATATACTAAACTAGTGGTTTTAAGGGAATTGAAAAAAACAAAACCAATTTTAGGGGCCAAATAACTTTATAACTATGACAGATATGAAAAATTTGGTTATAATCATTTTTATAGAGAATTTTATAAGCTAATTGTTTGTTTCTGATTATTTTTTGATAAAACAAATAGTTTCTAAGTAAAACTTGAAAAAACGAAAAAAAACGACATGTTACACATTTCTGCCGCTAGAGCTCGCCTCGGATTCATGGGGATTCTTGTACACTTCATCACTAGGCCTCTCTTAATAAGTGTGCCAAGTTTCAAAACTGTTGGATTTTTTTCCAGGTGAAGGCATTTTCTTGCATTCGTTGACTAGACTACTGGAACTGAGTCATACAAAGATTTTATACAATTCAGCGATATTTCGGCAGACTTAATGCCATGGATAAGTCCTTTATTTTGGTACTGTCTCCCTCCTTTGTATACCTTGCGAATAAGCCACCCCCAGACATTTTCGATAATGCTAAGGTCAGATGAATACGGCGGCTAATTCATCACTTCAACTTGTTGGCTTGCAATATACGACCTTACAATACCAGCAGTATGAATTGGTGCGTTGTCCTGTTGCAAGATTCATGGGAAAGGTCCAAAAAATTCCTTGAGCTTAGGGTAAGCTATGATTGCAATACTTTCTTGTAGGTTATTCCCGTCATTTTTGTGCTTTGAACGATGGCTTAACGTGAACGCCTTCCGTATAGGATTAATTTTACGGAAGGCCTACCCACAATATCAGGACCGGAGACAAGTGCCGGTCAACACCCCAGGGCAGTACAAGTACTACCCCAGTACAATTTCGTAGTCATGTATAAGGCATGAACTACACCCCTTGTTGAGGAGCGAGGCCTATCTGACACCTCTTGCATTCTAAGGGTCTTAGATGTTAAACAGATCCCTTAGGACACCATTTAGTTCCGCATTTGGCAACCACAGCGACCATGATACTCCCACTAGGGGCCTACCTCTCAAACAGGCTGAACCAAGCCGACCGGTGTACATGAGACACCAAAAACGATAAGACCCAGGGGCTCCTGTCTCCCGTGGTACCAGAATATAGCTTCCGGTGGAGCTTTGCACCCGTGAAAGTTACTTCCAGATGGATTCCTTACAGCCCGAGGCCTGGCAACCTCATTTGCTGGCCTGCACGACTACCAGATAGATAACAGGCTGAGCCAAGCCGACCGGTGTACATGAGACACCAGAAACGACAAGACCCAGGGGCTCCTGTCTCCCGTGGTACCAGAATATAGCTTCCGGTGGAGTTTTGCACTCGTGAAGTCCTCCCAACCTGATCCACATGAACAAGCCGCCGACTCAGCAAGGGTCCTCTTGTGCAAGAATGCATTCAAGGAACCATGCCCAATCAGCAAAAAGCCCATGAAGAACGAAAAACCTTGGTTCTCCCTATTGACAGCCTGAACTACATTCTGAAAGGAACTCGAAAGTTATTCTTCCCGCCTTACTACTTGTCCACCTAGATTGCCATCTGGCGAACACACAATTTCCTAGCAAATCCTTAATTTCTCTATTCCCAAAGCCAACAGCGTTTGAAGCTTCCTCCCAGTCAGTTGGGGACAAGCTCATCCGCCTCTTCAACGTGGAGGCAATACCAAGACGTATCACCACCAGATCGAGAGATGAGACCCCAGCCAGCACCTGCATTGCCTCCGTAGAGACAGTACGGCATACTGGAAGAGACCCCTGGAGCATAATCCTTTGACAGGAAATAATCTTCTTCCTACCAACAACAGTTTTGACAGTGTCGCACCACACGGGGGCACCAAATGTTGCACTAGCAACAAATAGTCCCTCGTAGATGATGCGCACTGCCTTCCTCGTAAGCCCCCAATCTTTAGTCAAGATACGCTTGACCATAGAAACTAGTAACGACAGCTTATCCCTAATATGCCCAAAATGCGACGTGAAGTTAAGCCTTTCGCCAAATGTTTTTCTCAGATATGTAACTTTAGTCACATATCTGAGAGAAACATCGCCAGCCCTGATAGTTGGAGGCCGACTAAGCGCTAATTTTCCCTTAAGCAAGATCATCGCCGTCTTGCCCACTGCCATAATTCGACGCCTTTGCTTTAAACAGTAAGACCATTACTCTATCCTCTCGCCTATGATAGTGTGTTAAAAATTTTTTCTCCTTGCGCAAATCGTGAAAATAAAAGTTATAGCCATCCGGTCCATCTAAAGTCGACAATCAATTTTGGTTTAGCTCTGGCCAATAGTCCAAGCCATATGATGTTTCGCAAACTTAGGTATGATCTCTTTTCTATTTCTAGTTGATTTTTTAGAAAATTGCCTTTCCCGCTTAAACGGGGGGAAAAAGACCCCCCCCCCCCCCCTCATAAAATTTTTTTCTTGTCTCAACTCAACCTATACGCCTTAGCTTTTGATCACATCGTATGCGAATCATCCTAAGTATTTTTGTGCATTCTCCAATTGTATTGAAAACTAAAAACCTTATCGCTACCGATTGAATTATTTTGAAAACCGTTATCTTAAAAGAGAAAAGTGTTATAATCTTTTTTGTAGGAAATTTTCTAAGCTACAAATTCGTCATCGACATTTTTTCTGTACAGGGCACCGTTAGGGAAATATTCCTGAAAAACCATTTTGGGGGGGCCTTTAACCCCCCGTAAAATCGGTGGGGACTTTTTACAGTTTCTTAGGAACACCATCACCAAAACCCAGCTTTCCGGCGATTTTCCGGAGTCAAATGTCTAATATGAGTGGACTAGTTTACAAATACATATTTCTGATGCAAATTTATTAAAAAAAAAAAAAAATAAAATAAAAAAAAAGTTTATTTTCATTTTATATTTTTTTTTTATTTTTTTTAACTAACCAGCGCTATCGTTCCTTCTTATCTCATAGCTATTGTTTGAAATGCTTAAGTTTCAATTTTCAACTTTGCTAATGTTATGGCGGGAACTAGTAAGATTGTTTATCTACTTAAAGACTCACTAAATGGCGTCCTAATAGGTGGGCAATTTTCACAGCGGGAATTTGCCGTCAAAACACCGGATACTATGCGTCCGCACAGATTTGTAGCTGATTTGTTCTTTTCACCCAAAACGAAGAACACAAAGACTAGAATGACGACGCGACGACATTGACAGTCGCTTATTCCGTCGTCCGGTGTATGTCTTTTATGCTTAATTCATCCCATCATCAGAGTGTATTCCTTCATCATACTTTAAAAGAATCCGCATTTAATTCATAAGAGCAGCCAAATTAAGGACAAGGTTATCTCCGATGCGGCAAGCACTTTTTCCCGTTTCAATTAAGAAACTAACCAAAAAAAAAAAAAAAGATATTTTAAAAAAGAGCTCAGCGCCACTGAAACAAACGCCATGCATCCAGATACAGGAATCGACAAAACGAAACTCCATCATCGGACGACATCCGTTCCTGCAATAAAACTCCTGGCAAAGTGTCTTTTTTCGTAGATCGTAAAAAACACCCAACGTCTTCGAGAAATACTACGGAACGACGAAGACGGTGGGGCTCTCAAATGATGTTCAAGAAGATGACAACGTCGAAGACACCGACCGACCGCGACGACGACGAGACGAACGGAGAGATGAGTAATCATGTTCCCATCACATTTCCAGCAGCTCATAAATTACATTTGATATTGAATATGAATTGGATATAAAAATACAAAAAAAAAAAAAAACATCCAAACATACAACCCTTTCAATTTATTTGTTGTCGCACAGAATAACACTTGACTTTGCCATACAAGTGGCGTATATGATGTATCTGCGATTATGGGCGACCGATCGACAACAAGTGGTGCCTGGCTGTTGTCTTGAAAGCAAAGATGAGCCCCTGCACTCCGATGTTGAGCTCCAAACTCTGACGACAATTCACACATGTTGGGATGGTTTTTTAATTCGTTTCTAAGCTGACGATTGCAATTGATTCGAAGCATGGGGGATCACAAGGAAACGATTTAATGAAATTTATTTTCATAATAATTTTAATTTAATGGAAACAAGTGTTCTTTGTATCTTAAGTTGCCATTGAACTTGTAAATAATTAATAGACTGGGAGTGGATGGAGTTTGCTGCGCCAGACGAGACGAGACAGTTGATTCAACTTGAGGAATTCTGATAGAGGAATTTTATTGATTTCCTTTTTCATATTAGAAAATATAAATATTCTTAATTTCACATCTATTTCCGTTTTTCTATGGGAATGGAATTTTTTGAACCCCTGCAAAGAGGGTTTTTTCAGGGTTTTGTAAAGAGAAAAAGGCAAAACAAAAAATATTGTTAAATGCACCACAAGCTATAGAAGAATTTCTAATCATAGTTGGTATACCACAGGGAAGGATCTTGAGGCCTTAGCTCTTTTCGCTTTTTAAAGTAAATTTTAATTAAAATAACTTCAAACGTCAGTTGAACATGTTCACAGAATCGTTTGAAAAATCCTCATAGTTAGACTTACATCCTGGCTGGGGGTCAATCTCAAGACCGCGGAACGACAGTCTAACGCACACGCACTTACCATAACACCACTGGGTACTAACCAATAGTTGGACTGACTTTGATCGAAAACCAACCACCTGACTTATTTAAAAGTTAAATTCTTCTCCCGTTCGGATAAAAATCGGCTGTGGGATCTAAGCACCTCATATATGGGTGCCCCACAAACCCGTTTCACACCCGGTGAATTTACCAATCAAATCCAGGTGTGCCAGCACGCAGCACTGTTGATCGACGTTCAACTTGAAACGAACAATTTTCCTAACTTGAAACGAGTTTTATTGTGAATTGTTTAAAAAAAAATTATCGTGACCCTGGAAAATGTGGAAAAGTGTAGGTTTTGATTTTGTTCAGAAGTTTGGATAGTCGGTCCTAGAATACAAATGGCTCCCATCCTTGCGGAAATTTCGAGATTCCCTTCGCAAAATCATGATAACCACTCACAAAACTGCTTACCTATTTTGTTTATTGATATTTTCGTTCAGTTTCCATATTTGTTTAATAAATTTTACTCCTTGCCGATAAATATTTTCTATCGAGTGTAAACTTTTGTTTCAATCGTCATTTTCGAGTTTGTGTGCTGCCACTTCTGGCGATACAATTGAGGATACTCGATTGAATCAAATTTGATGCTGCCAATGGTCGATAGTATCGACTAAACTCGATTGTGTATTACGTGCTGGCACCCCATGCTACTTTCGGCGAGGCTTGTTTGTTGCGTGTCACCGACCCATCTACTTAGCACCAGCCAGCATCATTGAGGCCTCGTATGTCAACATCCCTGTCCTTGCTTCCACGTTCCACCAAAGTCGCCGCATCGCATTCCATTGGTCTGATGTGGTGGTTCTTGTCTAGTAATGTCCTCCGTCTGTGTGGAACCATATCGCGCCAATCCGCGAATGGGCTATTATTATGGATCAGTTCTTCTAGCGCGACCCAGAGGATACTGAAAAGGAAGAAGCGGCTGCCAAGGAACTATTAACTGTTCCCAGCTTCAGTCAACGTTGATGAGTTTGTTGCTTCTGCGACAGCTATTTCCACTTGAACCACTTTCGTGTCGAGGATTAGGCTGACAGTAACGTCAAGAAATCCTGAGAAGGTGACGGTCCTTCACGAGCTCTCGTGCCACAAACTTAAAAAATAAAAATAAATTTGGTGGCACAGACGGCTCATGAAAAACCAGGGCCTAGCGACTTACAACTCTCAACCATTCCTGTGTGCGTGTCTGCAGGAATGGAGGGGACCTACAGTTTATTGCCGAATCCGAACGGCTGGTGAGCGGCACTTTTCTATGACAAGAGATACTCTTGGAGGATTTGTCACTTCCTCGCAAGAGGCAGTAGCCCGGAAAAAAGCTTAAGGTGGAAGCGGCTGGTATTGAACCCAGACCTCTGGCATGACAGTCCATCGCACTAACCATTACGCCACGGGCTACTACGCCACAAACTTAACAATAAGCTTTTTCCAACCAACTTAATCCTTAGATAGCTGTCTACAGATTGACACATGAAGTTATTTGAGGACCCTTAAGATTAGGCTGATGGTAACATCAAGACATCCTAAGAAGGTGATGGTGCTTTACGAGCTTCCTCCAACCAACTTAGTCCCTAGATAGCTATTTACAGTTTGACACATCAAGTGGATTGAGGACCTCTTCTACTTACATGCAACACCTGAGTCGCGCGTTTTAAATACTCTACGGCCCGGACCTCTAAATAAATTAGCCACCTCAGTCCTTGGCTTCTTAATTTTCTTGGCTAGGTCGGTAGGAACTCGGTATAAAGCTCATACAGTTTTTTGTGATAGGTTGCAGATAACCCCAAAGGAAGAAGTCTTAAAACGTGCAATTAAACGATCTGGTTAGCGAGTTCATTTCACCGCCACAGCGTCAGATAACAATGACCCTTCTTATATTGGGAAGATTAAGGCCGGTATCACGACAGGTTTGTCGGTAAGAGAAGTGAAGGTTAGTATCCCGCGGGGAGTTCTCCGCACTCCTCTTACCGACAAACCTGTCATGATACCATACCGGCCTTAATTTTCCCAATCTAAACAGGGTCAATGTTATCAAAGCGCTCGTGTAGAATGTTCTTCTTGGCATGTGCTGCGCGTAGTGCCGGCCGTGCCTTCCAATTGGAACTGCATGTCGCTCGTATTCAATTCATATCATCTAATTTGGGCCAAAAGAAATTGGTTCTCATCGGGCGGTAGGTAGCGCTCTTCGATAATGGTGATTTGACGAACCCACTCATCAAAAAATAGAACTTTTTGGTCGCGGAAGATAACAGTTTTTGATGAAATAATAGGGCTCCGCTTCCAAATACTCCAGGTATTTTGTTCGATGCGGCAACTTGTCGTAGTAATATTGTGTCTAAAAATAATAAAAAAAAACAGAAAAATTATTAACGGATAAAACAACATGGCCACCATGAACTATCAAATTCTACTCGTACCTATTGAAAAACCTTTTAAAACAAATTTTGAGCGTCTCTTTTGAATTTCCTTCCTAAAATATTTTTTAATGAATATATCATGTACTTTCTGAAAAAGTTTCATACAAAAAAGCTGTTTCCCTATCTATCTACCTTGCTGTTACCTATTCCCACCCTCCAACTAACTTCGCAGTGCAGTCAATCCAGTTCAATCGCAACAAACTTGCAATCATCTCCTCCTGCAGATAAAGATACACAATACAACATTCTTTGAAAAAACACAACATTCAACAATGTTGATGCAAAGCAAATCAAGAAGGAAAAGAAAAAAATAACGATCGTCGGAATGCGATTGATCTATGCAAAAAAAAAATTCCACAAGTCTCCTCGGAACCCTTTGCTTCCATGTTGGAGAACATTCTGTGAAGATTGTTTCATTGTTTGCAGCAAACATTAAACACAAATGGACATTCCTTGGACAAAAAACAACAAGAACAACGCGACTTAACTCGACTCGAATCGACGCAAGAGAAACACTCCAGAAAACTTGGAACTTCCATTCCAAGCCGTCCATGGAGATGTGAGATCGAGATGAAGAAATAAGAAAGAACAGAACATCGAATGCATCACGACACGACCATCATGAGTGCTGGCAATAGTGGCAATGATTGAGTTCCGAGAAGAAGATGGTTTGTGTTGAGGCTTCACAATTTAATTAATATTTCTAGTTGTAGATTCTGTGTCACATCAGCAGGATCCTACGTCCTTTTCATTTGCCAGAGTTACATAAATTTCATCAACAATTTGATTAAACGTTACCATTTTGTGTAAGAAATTTCTAAGAAAATATAAGAGAATCCCCCACTGATGATGGAGATGATGCGTATTTCGTAGACATATATTGTCAGATCAGCTTGTTTATCTTCTTTTTCAGATGAATTGTGTGTGTAAGTCTCCAAGATTTGTGGACTCCCTCGATGGTCACGACTTGCTGTTAGATGCTGAATTAAGATTTCTTATGTTTTTCGCTGTGCAGTACTACTAAAGGTATTGCTTTTGCATGTTAAATAAAACGAGAGAAATTAAATTAAAATAAAAAAAAACTTCGACAGGATTAGGCCTATAAATTCACGTTGGAAAAGTATTAAGCCAGAATGTTTGCTTATGCTTTCGGTATATTGGTTAAATTTTTATTCGAAAATTTCCTCAAAATAATATATGAACCCACGTAATTTAAAAAAAACTGAAAGCTTAAGAGAATATTTAAACCTTAAAATCAAAGCTAAAAAACTAGGAATTACGAAATGACAACTGAAGACTGACTTCTAACCTATTTAATGTTGTTCTAAAGTTTGGGTTGGACTTAGCCCCTTACAAAAAGCTTACTCAACAGCCAAAGTCATGTTAAATTCAAGAAAATAAGCGGAAGTATCGGTCCAGGAATTTATTTCACAATCTGTCCTACAAAGTGGGAAACTTTTTCCATTTTTCAAAATAGGGTTGCATATCCTCCGTGAGAGAGTGTTTATTGGACTTTTAGGGGAGAGCACGATAACTCAGGCGCCGCAAAATAATAAAAGATTTTTATAGAGAGGTTTAATAAAGTCATTTTTTACCATGGGAGGGGGGGGGGGGGTCTATCTCGCCTCGTTTAGGGGAAAGGGGTAATTTTAGAAAAAAATGACTTAAAATTAAAATAAAAAATATATTAAAAAACAACGGCAACACTTACAATAAAGTACTATACCGAATTTAAAAGCTAGAAATCTGTACTTAAATCCTGTTTTTAAATTAAATTATTTAAGGCAACAGTTTTTAAAAAAATTCGTATACAAACTCAAAATTTTGATTAAAAAGAACGAAAAAAAAAAAAAGTTTAGATCAATTTTTTTTTTTCAAAATTGTGAAATGAAGTGCTGAATTGGCTCAATGCGTATACCAGTTCTAAATCGAACACAAAAAACCGAATGGTTCTATGTCTTTTAGTTTTTAAGAAAATTGAAAATTACTAAAACTACTTTTCTATGAGATTTTTGTTCATTTCACAATTTTGAAAAAAATTGGTCTGAACTTTTTTTATTATTTTTTTTACCAAAATTTTGAGAATTTTTTTTAATGAGTAGGTACCTATATTTCTAGCTTAGTACGCAAATTGGGAAAAAATTTATTTCTCATACAAATTTTTTCCAAATTTCCCATTGAAAGACGAAAATTGTCGAAATCGGTGTTTTGACAAATCTGGATCAAAAAAATTTATTTTTTTTTACCATTGGAAAATCCCATTAATTTTTTCAGAAAAATAATGTTTGAAGCATTATTTTGCTGGACAAATGTTGTTTTAGATTTTCGATATTAAAATACATTCGGGTGAATGATGACCGAAAAATATAAAATAAAATGTGAAAGAAAGTAAACAAGAACACATTTGTTAAAACAGTGACATTTAGATACTGCAATATTATTTCCTATACTAGGAATTTTCTAGACCGAAACCTTCAAAATGTGTCTTGAGAAAAAAAAAAAACGTAGAGATAAAATTTGGTTTGTGTCGAACTGTATACTAGGCTTTTGCTCAAAAAGTCAAAATTTTTGATGTGTTAACACCTAGTGCAACATTTTTTAGCAACATTTTTTTTTTGTTGTAAACCGAGTATACCCCTGAGTAAACGTAGTACCCCTGTCGATTGAATATATCCTAAGCGGAGCAATGGAGTTGCGTGAGCGTGATAAAGGGTCCAAGAAAGAAAGGTCACCCAATTTATATATAATATCAAGTTAAATAAATAAAACATGGTTGTTTCTGTTTTGAAAAATCGTTACACCCGTCAAATTTCAGATGTTCTAATTTATCTCTCTCTCTCTCTCTCTCTCTCTCTCTCTCTCTCTCTCTATCCCTCTCTATCCTTCTCTCTCCCTCTCTCTCCCTCTCTCCCTCTCTCTCCCTCTCTCCCCCTCTCTCTCCCTCTCTCTCCCTCTCTCTCCCTCTCTCTCCCTCTATCTCCCTCTCCTCCTCTCTCTATCTCTCTCTCCCTCTCTCTCCCTCTCTCTCTCTCTCCCTCTCTCTCCCTCTCTCTCTCTCTCTCTCCCTCTCTCTCTCTCTCTCTCCCTCTCTCTCCCTCTCTCCCTATAATGACTTTCATTCGTAGGCGTTGTCATCGTCGCCTGGCCTAGGTGCTGTGTGGAATTTCTTGATGACATCAAATATGCGTGGTTTTGAAAACTGCCATAATTCTCTCAATAAGAGAAATATTCCGCACATCACCTTTAGCAACAATCCTTTGAACTTTTTGAAAATTATCTTTGAGACAAAATTAATGAATACTCTAAAATGCAAAACGAAATGCTGCCACTATTATCTATACTCAGCCCAATCATCCAAAAAGCCGCCTTCAACCCATCAACATCTCTGCCTTATTGGTATCAAATTAAAATTCGATTTTTTTAACAAATTTAACCTGGTTCCATGGGAAAGGCATTAAGACAGTTGAGGAGGCATCATGATAATATAAAAATAAAACCAATCACTCCTTCTTAAATCCAACAATCCACCCGTATGTATAGATGTATTTCAATCTCCGCTCCGTGAGTATATATAAAAATGTCATCAAAAAGGACCTCGTTGAAATCCAATATTGCAATCTCACAATTTAGTTGGCCACTTAATTTTATCCTCAAACTCACCTAATTTGAATTGTTTTTATATACCTTCTCGACTCGCATACTCGTATCTCATGGATGGGCTCTTTTCCTTTCGATAGCCGCATTCATGTCCAACGCACATTCCCGCTGGACACATACTCAATAATCATTAATTTCTCCTGTCATATGGTCTTAATTATATAACCAAATCCAAAAAAAGGCAGACAACGTATGTATATATGCTAGCTAGCTGGCGGGCTCTCTCAATAGCCCCCCCCCCCCCCCTCCCCTCCCCCAAAATACCCAGACAAGACAAGACAACCCAAAGCAAAGGGAGACCGGCACTAAAAGCCTTTAAAAAGCGGTATATGTACAAGTACATCCCCTCGTTCATCTCTGATCGTAATGGTGATGAGAGGGAAACCTGTAGAAATTTTGGCGCCAAAATGCACTGATTTCATGCATCAACACGGCAAAGCAAACCAATACCATTGGAGTGTAGGACCTGGCCAAACCAGTCAAACTGCATATTTCTTTAACTTTCGTGGGGGTAAGGTTGATGGTTTGGTTCGGTTTGGTTTGCTTTGGTTGAGCTGGTTGACTGGCTGGCCGGCTGACTGGTGGTGGGTTTGGTTCTTGTTCTTTGGTCTTTTCCTGATGTTGCTTTAGTTAAAAGATGCTTTGGTCTTGAACATCGTCATCATTATCATCGTCTTTCATGCCAGACTCTTACTTTTTTTTTAAGTTGCTTTTTAAGGACAAGTATGGGTTGCAGAAGAAATTTGAACAAACAGCTGATTAACTCCCATAAGACATCATATATTTAAAATCATCAAAAGCCGGTTGACTTTACGGTTCTTGAGATGTTCCGACCTACTTGTCCAGCATAATAGGGTTTGTTGTAATATCTGTTGATTCAAAATAACTTTCAATGCTAAATTGGCGTTTCGTCCCGGTGATCTTACTTGGACTCTTCAGTTACTTAGTTAAGGCAATTTGTAGTAATTTGGAAATACGGTTGGCGTTCAGGCACGATAGAGGGCTGAACCTGGGTCATTGTGTACTGCTTCGTCGATGATGGAACAATATCGCGCTGAGATACATTGGCGCCTGAATGTCATTGGTTGATAGGGGCCCAGTTTCAAACTAGCTTTTTTTCAGCTAAAAAGGTAGTTACTTGTCAAGCGGAGTAACTGTGACTTCAGAGCTGTGTTGCTTGTTTTTGAAGTGCTTGCGCTGCTACCGCCGACGTTGAGTTGGCTATCGAGGTGAAGCAGGGTGCATGTGCTCAAGAGTTTTCCCTCAAACATTTGAAAAGTCTTCTGTAACCTGAAGCTGATGACTGACCTTAGCAGTTGCTTCCAAATTACCTTTTTTTTTGTTTTTTTTGGGTTAACACAAACAGCTCATGAAGAACTAGGGCCTAGTGACTTACAACTCTCACCTATTTCTGTGTGCGTTTCCTCAGGAATGGAGGGGACCTACAGTTTATTGCCGAATCCGAACGTCTAATGTGAGCGGCACTTTTCTAAGACAAGAGATACTCTTGGAGGTTTTGTCAATTCCTCGCGAAAGGTAGTAGCCATTTTTTATTTTTAAAAATTATTAGGTAGCGAGGCTGGGGATTGTTGAAAATTAAAGGCACACCCTGTTTTCTTTTATATTGATGTCTTTATCTCATTCTACTTTTCATAGATTTCATATACTATTTGCATACATTTATACTTGTCATACATTTGAATACAATCATACTATCATTCTTTTATGTACTATACTTAATACTGTAATTTCCTTTTTTTTGCATTTATCTTCTTTAAATAAAGTTAGTTGTCACGAGATCTTAGACCCGAACTGATCGGTTATTTTTATTTCAAACGAGGCATAAAGCAGTTTTCTTCATTCTTTTTATTCTCCCACAGGGGTTATTTTTGACATGGTGCCGAAACCCGGGAAGTATTGAGACTGTACCTTGTTTGAAAGATATTAATTTGATAACTCGAAACGCAATAAATAAAATGGAGTTGCAGGCACGTGCTGGCTTTCGCAGCCAGATAACAAAAATAATAAAAGAAGCGACAGAGTACTTAAAATCAGCAAAAGTCAGAGATACGGACGATTTGTCTGAACTAGACTCCATGGAAGAAGATCTCGCATCGTACATTCAACGTCTCACTACGGCTAACGAGAACGTAAGAGCAATTAATAACGATGTTCAGGTTAAGAACATCGAAGACTCGAAGCCAGAGAAGGTAGCTGAGTATGAAGACTCTGCTGTTAGTATGATAGCAAGATTGCAAGTTCGCTTGGCGAGGGTCCAATCGCGGATTAGTCCCTATAAAAATGATGTCAATAATACTCATACATCTGCAGCATCGAAGATGCACTACACGAAGCTTCCTAAGTTAGAATTAAAAAAGTTTTCAGGTGACCATCAAGAGTGGATTCGTTTCTGGGAGAACTTTCGTACAACTGTACATGAAAATGAATCGTTGAGTGGTGTCGAAAAATTCAATTATTTGCAGTCCGTTCTAACGGGTAATGCGGCAAAGACGATATCAGGTTTTACTCCCTCTGATACCTGCTACGATGGAGCTATCTCTCTTTTGCAAGAGGAATATGGCGACACTGAAAAATTAATAGACAAATTAATGCAACAGCTCATGGCACTTCCAGCAGTTTTATGCAAAACGGACGCAACGGGATTGAGAAATTTGTATAATACGGTGATAGCTTGCAGTCGTTCTTTGACAGCGCTAGGTGTTCCCTCATCCCACTATTATATAATGCTTAAAACCATACTTTTGAAATGCATGCCTAACGAACTCCGAATAGATTACCATCGAATACAAAAGGAGTGCACGACAAAAACAGAGGAGGCCAATGATTCAGTTTCGGATAGTGGATCCACTCTTTCCTTCGATGGAGACAAGCAAGTGAAAAATATTCTCAAATTCCTTAAGCAGGAAGTGGAATCGATAGAGAGAGCAGGTGTCAACAAATCATCAACTAGAGCGAGTGCACATCACTCACAACCGTCGACGGCAGCAGGTCTTTTCACTCCCACACAACCAAATTCACCATGCTTTTTTTGCAAAACCACAGGGCATCCGACGAAAGAGTGCAATAGTACGAAAACCTTAGATGAAAAGAAACGAATGTTAAAGGAAGATGGCAGATGTTTTCGATGCACTATGAAGGGACACACGGCTAGAAGTTGCAAAGTGAGAAGCCTATACTGCAAAAAGTGCAAGCATAAACATCCCACTTCGTTGTGCAATTTTAATAATAAAGCATCGTCTTCTGGTGAAGTGTCAAAATCTGGAGAAAATTTAACATCTGTTGCCATGCTTAATCCAACTTTGAATTTGTCTACGCCAAACATTTCAAGAAAGAATAATGTGTTCTTGCAAACAGCGCGTTCCCTCCTTGCAGCAAATAATTCCCTCTCGGCAACGAATAGTCTTTTTGTGCGGCTCATTATCGATGGTGGAAGCCAACGCACGTACATACGAGAAGCGGTAGTAAACAAGCTGAATTTACAAGTGGTTGGATTTGTAAATCTATCTATTATTCCTTTCGGCCAGGACAAGGTTTCTGGTGGCAAAGAAATGAAAATTGTTAACATTTATTTAAGATCTCAGTTTAGCGAAAAGTCTGTGGAAGTTGCGGCGGTGGTGGTTCCCGAAATCTGCTTGGACGTCTTGGTGGCTCCTGCCAGTAAGGGCACTACATTAGATGGATTCTGCTTAGCGGATTCAAATTTGTGTGGACGTGAGCAAGAAGTAGGTTTAAGTATTCTAATTGGTGCAGACTATTATTGGAAGGTGGTAACTGGAAAATATAAACGAATTACAAACCTGTTGACAGCAGTACATACGATTTTTGGCTGGACGCTTCAGGGTCCTTGCGACACAGATAAATTGACCACTGAAAATGTTTCAACTCTTTTCAGCTCCTCCCTTGAAGATATGTGGAACTTAGAGAGTTTGGGAATACGGCGCGATGAAGTGGAAGTGAAAGAGTTTACGAGAGAACTCCAATCAAAATGTATTCGCAAAACTGAAACAAGGTACGAAGCGATTCTACCTTGGAAAACCATCAATGGACAGCTGGGAAACAACAAAGCGATGGCTCTGTCAAGACTGCATTCCCTTCTCAGAAGACTTCGAATGGATCCATCTAAACTTCGTGAATACGACACAGCTATGCAGCAATTCATAGCGTCAGGTTACGCTGAGAAAGTGGCTTCCAACGACGAAGACGTAAAAAACCTGTATTACATGCCACATTGCGCAGTATATCGGCCTGAAAAGACAACAACCAAGATACGAATAGTTTTCGATGCCTCGTCTCATTTATCAGGTAAATTATCTCTCAATGAATGTTTATGGACAGGTTCGAACTTACTTCCAGACATTTTGCAAATCTTGTTGATGTTCCGTGTCGGGCAGATTGGACTAGTCGCAGACGTCGAAAAAGCATTTCTGCAAATCGTCTTAGCCAATAAAGACAGAGACAGTCATCGTTTTATCTGGTTTCCACAAAACAAAGATTTAAGCACAGACTTTTCATTGGAAGCAGAATATCGTATGACGCGTATCACGTTTGGAGTTTCCTCCAGCCCATTTTTGCTGTCTGCTACAATTGCTCTTCACATTAGTACGCAAGCAAAAGAATTTCCAGAAACATGTGCATTGCTTAGTAAATCGTTCTACATGGATGACCTTGTAACTAGTGTTACCAGTCAGGCGGAGGCAGAGAAATTTTATAAAGAGTCAACTGAGATTTTTAAGCGTGCGTATATGAATTTAAGAAAGTGGCGTTGCAATCATTCGAAAATTCAGAATTCTCTTGAGGTGACAGAAGATTTAGTGCACTCCGTTCTAGGTGTTTTATGGAACGTACACAGCGACGAATTAATGTTTAAATTTGATGTGGATTCCTTGAAATCGATGGCATCGCCTACAAAGCGCAACTTGTTGAAGGTTATCGCACGAGTGTTCGATCCATTAGGATTCTTAAGCCCGATTTTAATAAAATTTAAAATCTTGTTTCAGACCTTGTGGCGAAAAAAGATTAAGTGGGACGAGCCATTGGATGCAGAGTCTAGCCAAAAATACTTCGCTTGTTCTAAAGACTTAGAACAAATTCTAGAAATTTCAATGCCAAGGTGGCTTGGAATTAGTGTGGATTTGGCGTGTATTGAATTGCATGTATTTGCCGACGCCAGCCAGAAAGCCTTTGGAGCCGCTGCATTTTTGAGACTCCAGACGTCAAAACTCGAAACTGATGTTAAGTTTGTGTGCGCCAAAGCCCGTGTTGCGCCACTGAAAGAAACGAAAACAGATAATCTCACACTGCCAAAGTTAGAACTCACGGCTGCGTTGGTTGCTGCCAGATTATGTTCTTACTTGAAGAAGTTGCAAGTGCCATATCGACGGTTTTATTTGTGGACGGACTCACAGATTACTCTCCATTGGATACAAGGGGATGCCCGAAAGTGGAAGCCGTACGTATTCAGCCGTATAAAGGAAATCCATGAGCTTACGGATGTGAACGAATGGCATCATTGTTCTGGGAAAGAAAATCCAGCTGACCTGCTAACCAGAGGGATTACTACAGAAAAATTATCATCGTCGTTACTATGGAAGGAAGGTCCATCTTGGTTGAAAGGAGAAAAGTGTCATTGGCCAAAGGGAAATGTGTCGCATGCGGATGATTCTATTGCTATGTTGCTGCCTGTTTTTCAGAAAGAGGATGTTAGTGCCCCAGCTAAATGTTCAGAGCAACTGCTGTTATGTGAAACAATTGGTGACTGGAAGAAGCTGCTGAGAATTACTGCCCAAATTCATCGAGGTGTCAATGTGCTTCTAAGTAAATGGTACCCAATTTGGAGCCAAAAAAGAGGCAGACAAATTCATACGTCAAGGTTTTTGCAAGCAAGTGAAATGAAGAAAGCAGAAACCTATTGGATAAGTTATTTTCAAATCACTTATTTTTCTAATGAAATCTTTTCTTTACAGGAGGGGAAAACTATTTCTCGATCTTCCACCCTCCTAACGCTCAATCCATTTTTAGACGACCAGGGTTTGCTTCGCGTGGGAAGTAGATTAGCGCAACTAGACGAACCACTCGATTTTATTAGTCCAGTCATTTTACCACGAGGCAGTTATCTGGGCAAGTTAATCGCTACTTACTTCCACGAATGCTCTTTACACAGCGGAGTGAATGCCGTACTGATTCGTCTGCGTGAACGATTCTGGTTACCAGCCGCCAGGCAGTTGATTAAGAAAGTCATCGCATCATGCAACCTATGCCGCAGACTCAGGGGAAAGGCCGCATCCCAGCCTTTTGCCCCTCTGCCGACGGATCGACTTCGAGCCTCAAGACCTTTCGAGACCGTGGGTGTGGATTTTGCCGGGCCTCTTTATACACGTTCCGATGACAATAAAAGCAAAGTCTACATCATGATATTTACATGTGCCGTCGTCCGTGCCATCCATCTGGAGTTAGTTCTGAACTTGACGACGGAATGCTGCCTCTTAGCTATACGTCGTTTCATAGCAAGGCGGGGCATGCCGCTTACCATATATTCAGATAATGCGAAGACGTTTAAAAAAGCTGCAGCTGAAGTAAAAAGCTTTGGAGAAATTTTCAACAGTGAGATTTTAAACGGTTTTCTTAGTAACCGTGGAATAAATTGGAAGTTTAGCGTGGAAAGGGCACCATGGTGGGGTGGATTTTGGGAAAGGTTGGTCAAGAGTGTGAAAGACATTCTAAAAGTCACAATTTGGAAGGCCAAAATTACCAATGAAGAGCTTTACACTCTCCTTACAGAAGCTGAGCGAATTATAAATATGAGACCCCTTACGTACGTGAGCAATGACCCAATGGACTTAACCCCTTTAACACCTGAGTGTTTTCTTATCAATTGCTCCAAGGTAACTGATAACGAGAGCAAAGGCCGAATAATTGGCTCGGATCTTCAAAGTAAATGGAAATCAAGATTGCAGTACACATCTTTTTTATGGAAGAGATGGAAAGCCGAATATCTCAAGCTTTTACGTGCAGCTCATCATTCCATGAATATATTTTCGAGGGAAATCCAACTAGGTGACGTAGTGTTAGTATACGATGCCAGCACTCCACGTATCCACTGGAAGCTAGCGGTAGTTGAGGTTTGCTACCCCGGAAGAGATAACAAAATTCGATCATGCGAAGTTCGTTTCGCTGACGGCAGGCGGTTTCGTCGTGCTATTCAGCTGTTATATCCGCTGGAGATTCAACAGCAGGCCCGCCCGGAGGATGTTGAAAATTAAAGGCACACCCTGTTTTCTTTTATATTGATGTCTTTATCTCATTCTACTTTTCATAGATTTCATATACTATTTGCATACATTTATACTTGTCATACATTTGAATACAATCATACTATCATTCTTTTATGTACTATACTTAATACTGTAATTTCCTTTTTTTTGCATTTATCTTCTTTAAATAAAGTTAGTTGTCACGAGATCTTAGACCCGAACTGATCGGTTATTTTTATTTCAAACGAGGCATAAAGCAGTTTTCTTCATTCTTTTTATTCTCCCACAGGGGTTATTTTTGACAGGGATCGAACCTAGACCTCCGGCATGACAGTCCATCGCACTAACCATCACGCCTTGGCTATTACTTTGCAAATTAACTGCCTGAACAGAATAGAATGCTGGAACTGGAGCCGCAGACGGAACTGGAAGAGCTGTCAAAAAGTGTCGTACGTTATTTTTTTTACGTGCCCATAATGCTGTACAGCTTTGAAAGTATTTTGAAAGAAAAAAAAAAAGTATTCTTGTGTACAAGCTCAGAATTCACATTTTTTGGTTTCCTTTTAATAAATAATTTTTTTTTTCGCGATACAAATAACCACAATATTTTTTTCCGATCCAAAAAGTTGTTTTTTTTTTCTTCATACAATTTGAAACGTCAAAAGTGCCGTACGTGAAAAGTTAAAAGTTGGCGATCTCTTCCGTCTGCGGCTACGTTCCGTTGTGTTCGCAACATTAAATTTATGTGTATTCAATACTTTGACAGCTGTTGCAGCTGCGGCTGCAGTTCCGTCTCCGTCTCCATTTTGTTCAGGCAGTAAGTTTTGTGTCCTTTTCACTTGCTTAGCTTACTTTTTCATCAGCGGATGTAGGCAATGGAGGTCCAAGTTGGATTTTTTTCAGGAAAATCAGTGAATGAAGTTTGAATCTCAGAAACTCGTTGTAGTTAACGTCTATAGGCACTTGCAATGCATTTGGCTGGTAGTCTTCTTGTTCCGTCTTCTGGGAATGATATGTTGGATTTACACGACTGATTAACTGAGAGTGTTACCGCCATATTATTCACTCGATACATCCAGATTTAAACTTAAATCCAGATGAATTTACATTGAATTTGTATGATTTACATCCAGATTTAAGTTTTAATCTAGATGTGTTGAGTGAATAATATGGCCGTTACTGTCAGTCATAAGAACGATTCTGCCAGTGTTTTTTGACAGAAATTCTACCGATTTGTTAGTAGTCTAAATCCAGCATTATGGTGATACTTCTGGCAGTTTCCAGATGAGCAACCATTGCCGTTGTTAAGTGTTTCTTCCAAAGCAATAATTGCCTCCAATTTAGATAAGTTTATCCGGATACCCTACCCTATTCAGTGGAAAACTGTAAAAAATTTACGGGCATTAGGTCCAGTTTCACAGTCGAAGTTAGTTAGACTTTAGTGTCAAATGTGACTTAGACAGTAACACCAGGCTTAAACTGCGAATATGAAAATCTTAAGTGTAAAAATCGGCACATTGTGCTTGTATGTGGAATAGACGGAGCAGCTCCTTACAGGACTCTTTCCGCTGGGCTGAACATCTAAACCACTCAATATATTCACGAAGCATAGTCATCCGTCTTTTAAGCTTCTTCATCCTGAACTCCTGAATCTTCAAGTCACATATCACTTTTAGATAAATATGGGAGGGCTTGCCACTGGCAAGATCAATCGATCAATTTGATCAAAATTTGATGACTCATTTGGTGTAGGATTGAACTCAGATAGGAACGAAATACGTTTCTTCTTTCGTCTTTGCAATCATTGTAGCGTGGTCCATTTCCAGACTGAAATTTTAGCAGAAGAAGAAGTCTTCTCTTAGCTATCAGTGACATCGAACTTCCTTATATGTATCTTCTTTGACAACCAAGTCGCTATATTAAGTCTCTGACTCTTGAAACTCTTTAACAGTTCACTCTATAATACAGCACCACTTGTTTGGTGAACGATGGATTTGAAGTGTTCGAAGTATTTGATATGTCTTCGCAGAGTGGACACCTGTTAGTCCGTAACAGGTGTCATTTGACTTAATATCACAGCACATAGGAGTAGAAGTCATTCTTCTACAGAAGCTGAATGGACCAAATAGTGTAAGGAAACCACAACTTGGGTACTAGGTCCACTGAAAGACTTAATGTTAATCAAATTCACTTTTCTAAACAAAATCGGGGTGGTTTTATTTCTCTTCAAATGAGAAGTAATTTCTCACTTTCCTAATTAGAAATCCAATTTTTATCCTTTCAGAAACGGCAGAAAAGTTGTAGTTTCCCTTCATTCCCGCTGTTCACACGCCCATAGGAATGGTTGAGAGTTGTAAGTCACTTGGCCCTGGTTTTTTACGACATATTTGGAACTATTTCCCTGCACCGGAAGAAGAGAATTGATTCCTCATTTTCTCTGTACACGTTCAGCTTTATACCAAAGACGTCGCGTCGGGGTCGTAGGCTCTACCCACTAAAATTATAGAAGATTTGTACATCTTTGTGATCATACACTTTCTAAATGTCGGTCTAATGGGTACAAGGGCATTCGATTAAAATTAACCAATACTTCTGTTTGCAAATTTCAACCATGTACCCCAATCTCCCGCCGCACAGTGGCCCGTTTAGGCAAAAGTGCTTGCGAAATTCATTTTTCGGTTGGGTTTATGAATGCAAAACTTTTACATTTTTTGAATTAACAAATGTTTGGAGCTCTAGTAACCGAAAAAATTATTTCATTTGTATGAATGGTTTGGCTTGTAGAAGGAGTCAAAGTTGACAAATTTTTATGGTGAGAAAAAAACACCCGTTTTTGCACGCTTTTTCGACTTTACACTGAGTAGAAAAAAAAGGTTCAAACATAATCAAGCCAATCTCGACCGATAGAGAATCCTTATATATCCCTTCATATAAAACCAAAAACTCAGCTGCATAAAGTTGCATAGAGCTGAGCTTGAGCGATTTGATTTGGTGAAGTCAGTAATTTTTTCTGAGTTTTTTTTTTTTTTTGTCAGGTGCATTTTTTCTCTGTTTTTCAGGTATGAGTGTTGTTGGTTTAAAATAAAATGGTTTTGTGATTTAGAAGGAAAAACCTACCTAAGTTTTTTAAAACTGTTTTTTAGCTTATTTCTTGTGACCCCCAATAAAACTTTTAAGTATGAATGTTTTTGATTTCGGGTATGATTAATTATTGTCAGGTAATTTGATGGATAAGAGTTTTTAACTGGTATATGTTAAGGAAACTAGTGACTTTATAAATACAACAGTCAACGATATAAAAAGGCAAATAGCCTTTGTAGATAAAACAAAGCAAAGATTTGGAAATAGCAATGATGGAAACACTTCAAGGAGATTTTTTGAACAATCTGAGGCAACCGCTTGAATAACTATCGAGTCAATGAAGAGGTTATAACCAGGATCATAATAATACTTAATGTTTTGAATTGCAGGGAAGTAGTGAATACAGTTAAATTTGGAGAGTACACCGAAAAAACCGAAGAGTTATTGAAACAAAAGTACCCTGAAAAACAAGTCACACCTACTTTTCATAAAATTTTGGTTCATAGTCAAAATATCATCGAATACCAATCCCTATACCACTTGGAGAATTGTCAGAAGAAGCCCAGGAGTCCAAAAATAAAGACTTCAAGAAATACAGATATCAAAACACGTGCAAAGTTTCAAGAATTCGGCAGAATCAAGACCTATTTAACATGCTAGCAATCTTATCTGATCCACTTATTTCTTCCTTAAGGCATGTAAGAAACAAAAAAGATCTGAAAGCACAATACTCACCGGAAATGATAAATTTATTATGCATTATCCCGGACTTAGATGATAGTTTCCAAAAAATTTAATGTTTGTATGTAAATTTTTGTTCCTTTTATTTTTTTGTTCTACTTTTTGAATTGTAATCTATCAATAAAATATTTTATAAATGTACTTTCTTATAAAAAAAATCAAAAAAAAAAAAATCATTTAATAAAAAAAAAAAAAAACTGATTTTTTCCCCACAGTTTCACTCAAATTGGTTTGTTTTCTTTTTTCCCACTGTTTTACTTAAATTACACTCAAATTACTTCATAAATTGACTTTCGACCTTTTTAGAATTAAAAACCAATTAAAAACCTTAACTAAAACTTCTTATTTCAGCAGCAGATTCTGAAACACCCTGTAAATATTTTTTTCTTAAAATTCACAAGCTTTAAAGCCTTGGAAATTTCTTTCAAGAAAAAAAAAATGTTGGCGATATCTTTATTCGTTTAAGAGATATGATTTTTGCAACCAAAAAAGTCAATACGGGCCACTGTGCGCCGCCGGATGGAAAATCTGAACCTAATGTTTCAAACCAAAATAAAACTAACCAGCTTCCAAGGTTTGTTTTAAATCTTGTAAACAGAGACCATGTGCTTAAACATAATTAAAAATAAAGTGTTAGGTTGCAGTTGGTGCCGCAAAACAATTTTAACATCTATTTTTCGTTTGAGAAGACAAGACTTATTACAATTCGCTATTTACTAAAATTCAAGCCAAAACATGCGACTTTTCCTCTTCCATTTAAACCATTTTGATCTTGTCGTCCCTATTGTGTGTGTTGTTAAGTATAAAGACTACGGGCGGCATTTGGTGGTTTCTCATTAAGATCTGGCCAACGAGATGGGAGAGCCGCATGTCAGGAATGCCAAAGCGAATCATATGCGAAGTTGGCCGAAAAAAATCGTTTTCCAAAAGTCATTGAAAAAAGGAACCATTTTGCTGCCACCACCGCCATCCACTGCTCAAACACAACAATGCACCCAAGTGGGTTTAAGGCAAAAGAAAAAAAAAATCACAGAAAGATCCTTCTTCTTCCTCCATTCAAGAAAAAAAAAAATTAAAGAATGGTGGGCCGTTTTTATTTGTTGCATGCTGCACAGTGTAGTGCATGCAAAAATGATTCGTTTTCCTGAGAATCGAACGACAAAGAAGTCTGACAGCATTCCAAGGGCGACAGTCGCTTCATTTTCTTCGTCTTCATTATTTTGCCTCCATGTCCTCCGCCACGCTGCCGGCCCGCCGGTATGAATCGCATCAAACATTAGAAGAATTCAGAGGGAAGGAGTGCTTTTCTGCTCTTCAATATATACCTAAATGGCCTAAAGGCCCAAAGAGGCAGGCAAAAGGTTTATGACACGTTAGTGTGATTTTTATTTTTTTTGCGCAAACCTTCGCCTTCAAAGGAACTTCAATTGGTTACGAAAATTTTGTGAGTTTCGCATGAAATCAAGTTGGGAAGTCTTTTGGGAAAAAAGTGATCACTAGTGACCGAGACTGAAGATTCACGCAAGTGCACTAATTGCACGTTTGTATCTATAGTCTTGGAAAGGCGCCATCGCCACTATCGCACAGATTTTTCAAATGAATCGTTATGAACTTAACCCAAATATTGAAGTACTACCAAAGTACAAGGACACCAAAAGCAACCTAAAAGGTCTATTTAATATTGCATGTGAACTTATAATTTACACTCACTCTTCTGTGGCGGATGAAGTTCAATTTACAAGTCGAGTTGGGACTCGCATTTGGAGAATAAAGTAATTTATCAGCCTTAGGGATGTTGCCGTGGTTGGGGATAGAAAAGGGGAAAAAACAAACTCAAAGATGTGATAATTTATGAGAAACAAGAACCAAACCACCCAGCAACACAATTTAAAGTTCATTAATACCGAGAGGGAATGTCAGGTCTGTCGGCAAGAGTGCGTTTGAAGAAATTCCCTTTAATGCCTTTTTACAAATAAAAATTATTGAAGAATTATTTTTTTTTCTGAGATTCTGAATCCCTGATTTCACTTCCTGTCTTATTAAGGCTTTCTGTTGTAATGATTTCTTGGGTTAGGATGATAATTATCGAAGGCTTTTAAAGTTACGGAGAGTTATACAAATATTCACCAAATTTTTACAGTCAATAGTTAAGAGTTCCAGTCAGGTTGAACTACTTAGTGTTGCTTAGGCCTATAAGCGGTTTATCCGGCTCCCCACCCTTCGAATTATATTAAGGGCCTGGTCCTCCAGGTCGGGGGTTGTGCGTCGGGGTAACTTTCCTACCACAGAAAACAGCAACGGTTCCGGAACAGTAACAAGCCTCCGATATGGATGATTTTATTGTTGACGACCCCATTAAACGAAACAAGGATAAAGAATTTCGAATGTGTACGTGGAATGTCCCAACCTTAAATAGATCACGTGCAGCCGAACAATTAGTGGAGAATCTGGATAGGCTAAAGGCTGATGTAACAGCCATCCAGAAAGTGCGATGGGATGTAGAGGGCATACGAAAGATGAATTCGTGTGACATCTACTTCGGTGCAAGAAGCAGGGTCAGTGGCTTTTTGGTTGTGGTTTTGTGGTAAGGGGAAGACTTAGGCAAGGAGTCGTAAGGCTTCCGAAGTGCAAGCGAGCGCCTGGTCACAATCCGCATCAAAGAAAAGTTCATGAACATCACGTTGATCTGTGCTCATGCCCCAACGGAAGAAAAAGATGACTCAACCAAGGAAGATTTTTACGATAACCTCGAGAATACGTATGATAGGTGCCCCAAGTATGACGTAAAGATTATTCTTGGCGACTTCAACGCCAAGATTGGAAAGGAGGGCATCTTTTGTTCCATAGAGTCGGAGAACACAGCCTGTACGACAACACTTCCGGTAATGGCTGATTGACTACGCGGCGGGGCGAAATGTCATCATAGCACTTGATTCTCACACCTCAATATACACAAAGGGACCTGGCGATCTCCGGATCAACGAACCGTCAACCAGATTGATCATGTTGCGATAGACGCTAGACGTGCTTCCAGTATCCTGGATGTACGAACGTTCCGAGGTGCCACTACCTGTTGGCAGCTCAGGTTCGTATGCTTAATCTCTCAGCAAGCCCGCCACCAGCATCATCTGCAAAGGAAACACTGCCAAAATTCCATCAGGAGTGCTGCTACTGATGTGCTGTGTTTCACTAGGCCACCACAACGATACCCCTTGTTCGATGAAGAATGCAGGCTGGCGCATGCAGCAAAGAATAAGGCGTACCAAGCAATGCTGCAAACTAGAACCAGAGCTGCAGCCCGGAAGCTCTACGGCCAAAAACGAAGGGAGGAACTCCGACTTCTCAAGAGAAAAAAGAGAGCATGCGAAGCGGGCGGTCGAGTCTATTGAAGACTGTAGCTGCAGGGGGGATGTTCGAAAGTTCTACCGAAGGGTGAGGCAATCTACCCACGGTTGCAAGGCCAGAACTGAGGCCTGCCGAGATGAGAGTGGGAATATGGTGGTAGAACACACAGTCGGTGCTGAGGATCTGGAAACAACAATTTTCTAGACTGCTAAACGGCGAAGATGGCGAAAATTCCGCTGTTAGACAGAACACTCCATTCAACCTGGACGATGATGGTCAAAATTTCCGTCCAGCCGACCTAAATCAAGTGCGGTTAGCGATAAATAAATAAATAATCCCACGCCTCTTTCCCCCCCAGATCCCGCACGCGCTGGGGTCCATTTACACCGAGTACGACGGCAATTGCGGTTGCAAGTCATATCGGAACTTATTATTGAATTATTATGTTCTAAAAGAAAAAAATCAAAAATATTTATTATATGTATTGTATATTGTGCTAAGTTGATGCCAACTTAACACAACAACAACCCGTATTCAAGGAAAGCGCGAGCTAATCTGGAAGCTAAAAAATTGTGGACTGCTTAATGCAAGCAGTTAAAAAGGCAAAGAAATTAAAATAAAAATATGATTAAAATAAGAAAAAAAAGATCATATATGTAGAATAGTTCTTAGTATGAAAAGTCAAAAAGTAAAAAATTAAAATGAAATGATTAGCATGCTTAGGCATTTGTTAAGTTAGAAAGAGTAGTTTCAGTTTCTCAAAATTATCTCGTTTCTCTTTATACATAATATTACGTTATTTTATAAGATTTATGTTAGAAAGTGGAAGAACCATAAAGCAGTTTTTTTTGTGTGATCTTGCTATGATTATAGTCAAAAACATTAAAATTAGCATTTACTTCCCTCAACATTCTAGTAATTGGCTCGTTTCTTCTAAAGTCAGTTCTGTGAGGCGAGCTAGATGGAATTGGGGTACTGATCTAAGAGAACGTGAGTTGATGTTAATATTCATTACCTCGAGGAGGGCAGATGAATCAGTTACACCAGACAAAATTTGATGAACAAAAATAATATCAGCCACTTCTCGTCGTTTTTCGAGAGATTGCAAGTTTATGAGCTGCAACCGATCATGATAAGAGGGTAAATTGTAGTTGTCAGTCCAAGGAAGTCCCCTCAGAGCGAAACGTAGAAATCTACGCTGAACAGCTTCGATTCTCCTAATATGCACCAGGTGATAAGGGGACCATACCTGGCTAGCATATTCGAGCAAAGGTCGAACAAAGGTTGTGTAAAGAGATTTCGTAACGTAAGGATCTGAGAATTCCTTAGACCAACGTTTGATAAAGCCAAGAACACAGTTAGCTCTCGTTACTATGTTGTCGTAATGGGGTCGAAAGTTAAGCTCGCTATCACAGATAACACCCAAATCCCTGACTGTCGTTACTCTGGAAACAAGGAAGTAATTTATATAGTAATTTCGCGGTGGCGGACAAACCCGTTTTCGAGAATACGTAATTGCTTGGCATTTCCCAACATTAAGTTCTAAGTTGTTCTTTTCACACCAGACAAAGAAATTATTAAGGTCATTCTGCAGAAGTAGAGCATCGTCAAGTGAAGAAACTACTTTAAAAATTTTCATGTCATCCGCGTACGTAGATAGTTCCGAATGCTTAATTACGCTTTCCACGTCGTTGATTGACAGGATAAAAAGAATAGGGCCCAAATGACTTCCTTGTGGGACACCTGATTTAGCAATGAAAGAATTTGAAATTGAAGATCTAAACAACACTATATTTGCGATCTAATAGGTACGATTCTATCCATTGAACAAAACCAGAAGGAAATCCAAGAGCCTTTAATTTAAAAGCTATAATTTTGTGAGAGATTTTTATCAAAGGCCTTTCTGAAGTCTGTGGCAATAACATCGACTTCATTTGTTTTTTCTAATGCATTTAAAGTATAAGAAACAAATTCAGTTAGGTTAGTGGTCGTGGATTTACCTTTAAGAAACCCGTGTTGTTTGGTAGAGAGTTTAAATCGATACACACCACCTCTTTGTCGATTTCAAAGTCGCATATGATAGAGTAGACAGAGACGAGCTATACAGAGCCATGGCGCATCTCGGCATTCCTGCCAAACTCTTCCGCTTGTGCAGGATGACGATAAAGAAATCTCGCTGCTACGTCAAAGTCGGCAAGAACACCACCGAACCCTTTCGAGAAAGGTTTGAGGCAAGGCGACGCGTTTTCATGCAACCTGTTTAACATCGTGCTTGAAGGCTTGAAGCAATTGTACGCAACTCGCAAGCCAACAACAGAGGTACAATTTTTCAAAAGTCTGTTCAACTACTTGCTTATGCAGATGATATTGACATCATTGGGAGAACGAAGCAAGCTGTTACAGGCGCGTTTGCAAGTGTTGAATCGGAGGCGGCGAAAATGGGTTTGGCTGTTAATGAGGACAAGACGAAGTATCGAGAAAGGAATCTCAACATCAACCAAGGAGGCCTTATATAAGACCCTAACTAATCATCCTGGTCCTGCTATATGGGGCAGAGGCATGGACTCTGTCAAAAACGGATGAGAATCTGCTTGGGTGCTTTGAAAGGAAAATTCTTCGGGTGATCTTCGGTCCAGTCTGTATCGATGGAGTATGGAGGAGAAGATTTAACAACGAGCTTTACGGGCTTTACAGCGACGGCGACGTCGACGTCGACCTGGTCAAAAAGCTGAAAATACAGCGGCTAAGATGTCTGGTACACGTGAAGCGTATGGACACCGACGACCCTGCCCGTCGAGTTTCCGAATCTACTCCTGATAGTCTGCGCAGCAGAAGAAGTCCCCACCTTAGGTGGCGCACACAATTTGAGAATGACCTCAACCAACTTGGAGTGCGTAACTGGAGGAAGCTAGCTAGGGACCGAGCTGTCTGAAGGGGTTTGTTGGTTGAGGCCGTAGTCCATCCTGCGCTGTGAGCGCTATCTAAAGTAAAGTAAGTAAGCAATTAAGAGTTCTATTCAAGAGTACAATTTCAAATAAACTCTTTATTATGTCATCTTATCCATGCAGAAGGTAACAATCAGGGATTTTGAGTGAGATCACAGTCTAAAAGTATACCTATTGAGTGGAATTCCTCAAGGAAGTATGTATATAAGGTTATGACCGAAATAATTCTATAACCGATGCAGTTCCATAAATTCTTTATTTGGATAAAACTTGAGAAATTACCATTACAAATGCAAACACATTAGTATGGAAAAAAAAAATGCTGTCTGCCTTATTGTAAAGATGCAACGACTTTTTCAGTGACCAATAAGTGTCAAGTACGCCTACTTCCTTATCTTATAACTTTTTTTTGCTTCGACTTTTCTATCTGATATTCTTGGTTGAAAAATGAAAAATAAAATTAATTTAAAATAGCTGGAAAGTCCATATTAAGCTCTATGCTGTAGATTTATTTACTCAAGACATCACATGAGGAATTGGAACAGCAGGAAAAAAAAACCGTGATACAAAGCTAAGCTTCAATCTCCAACCCCCACTTGTGAATGAAATATATTTAGTACCAGCTGGCTATCACAATCAATTTATCTGTTCAACCAAAAAAAAAAAAAAATAAATTATAATTCCAAGCTTTAATACGACCCCCAACGGATGAGGAAATTATTTTTGTTTGCTTTAATGTCCCATTAATTTCTGACTTGGATTTCCCAACTTTCAATTAAGTTTACGAAAAAAAAAAAAAAAAAACCGTTCCCATCTGCATATTAATTTTAATTGAAAATGAAATCCTCCCTCAATACTTCCAAGCATTACATAACATTTGTTGTTATTAGTTCAAGTCGCACCGAATTTATCTCGATGTCGATATAGTCCTAAGTGTCTTGCGCGCACCGCCGCCGTTTGTCCCAAATAAGGTCTCAATTTCGTAGAATCTTATTTTTCTAGACTTTGGAGCATAGTTTTTGAACCACCACAACCACCACCGCAACGAAAAAATTAATTGAATGGCAATTTAATCGTTCAGCGTGGACGTCAACGTCAACTTAAACTAAACAAACGCCCATTGAGAACTTATTTATATAAAGAATCATTCTTTCCTACAAACAAATGCCATTCAATTAAAATTTTCAATCCTTATTGTGACTTTTTCGACCTCAACCGTGAATGATTCATCAGACTTTTTGAATTGCGGCTATTGCTTATAGAAAATAAACGGCACTGGTGGCGGGCAAGGCAGTATTGCACCCTGAACCTTGATGGTTTTATTGTTTTGCACCCTCTCTATGAAGTAAAGATAAAGCCGGGTGCACTATGCGTTTTCAGTCAGTCTTATTACACACCCTCATTCGAGCCACCTTCATCATGTCGAAGTCCAGCACGCCACCATACAAAACCCTGTTTGATAATGGTGCATTGTGATTGTAAGTAAGCCACCCTTAAACTGGCGAAACGGGGTTGAAAATTGGAACTGGCTGTTCTAGCACGTGACTATTTCCTAAGATCGATCGATATTTCGGTTAATTTCCGTTAACTGTAAAGAAATTATAATTCCAACTATAAGTAGTAACTAGGACAAGGACGATGCGACGCGGTGGCGCGGCGGCGGCGCTAAGGGTTGATTTGGTATACATAGACATTTTATTCCAGCCTGACGATTTAGAGGGTGTTTTATTCGACTTCAACAAGTCACGCATGTTTATTTGTTACTAAGCAGCAGTTGCCTAGGAGAAATAAAACATACAGAAAAAAAGGGGGTGCACTACTACAGGACACACCTAAGAAAACACTCTTCGCCAAAGGACGTTTTATTATATCCTGGCATAAGGAAAAACCGTTGAATTTTTTTTTTTTTTTTTGTGAATTAGAGGGTGACTTATGGTGGTTTAGTGATGACGACGCGCACGCTTCCACTTTTCTATAGATACTAGAGTCTTCCTTCATCTGTTACTAATTTGTTATCCTGGGAGCAATCGCGTGCATGCGTATATGGTACTTTGAACTAATTTAGTTTATCGAAAATATAATATCAACGAAAAAGAAAATTTATTGCGCAATCTAAAATAAATAACGTAAACCAGGTGGCGATGACTCTTTTGATGGGGCTGTTTTTTTAATGATTTGAAAATTTTATTTCATGAGGACTAGATCCTATAATACCTACATATCCCTTTTTGAAAGATTATTTTTGATATTTTTACATAGGCTATTCATTCATAAATATGTAACAAAACGAGATATGAATGCGAAACTTTCCAAGTTCTTCTAGATTTTCTATTGACTTTTCCGAACTCAAAAAAAGGCGTAGTTTTGACGAAAAGACAGGTTGAAAATAAGTACAGATCTTTCTTTCATAATAACGAATCAACGGTGCGGCTTGAAATTCCCGTCAATTCGACACAGGATCATAAAAAGTTGTTCAAGTTAAAATGTCAAAAATACTTCGTCATCGCGTAATCCTTTTTAGCAGGAAATCCATATCGAAAATTAGTTTATTTAATGGAGTTTTCCAATGGTAAAAAAAAAATCAAATTTTTTTTGATCCACATCTGTCAAAACACCGATTTCGACAATTTTTGTCTTCCAAAAAAAATTGATTTTTCTCGTAAGAAAAATCAATTTATCAGATCTGAATTTTGCGGCAGATCTACCCCTCTTTTTACTAACACCACTATACACCAGTACAATTGACAGTTACCAGTTTGACAACATAAGGTCCACAGGCACGAATATACACTAATACCATGACAAAGAAAAATTAAATTTGAAAATGTACTCCATTCGCCACGAAAAAAATCGAATTTCAGGCAGAAATCTGAATTTACCAAAGGAAACTCCCATAAGATTTAGGTAAAGATTCAGAGACTCTCTATAGAAAAGATTATAATGGTTGTTGAACGCACCCCAGTGACAACCAGCCGATCACCTCCAATAATCTGATGGTTCAACCCCAAAAAATTACTCCAATCTGACAGCTCAACTATGATCGCTAACTGGTGCCTTGATGATGAGACAAGACACGACCAGAGAACTGCGAATTGCGAATGGTCGTTTGACATTTCATTCACATTTTTGGCTGAGAGCTGCGAATTGTCATAAAACATAAGCAAGAGAAATGAGAGTTTGGGGTTAAATCTGAGCGAAATTTTTATTTGCCAGTTCTTGGAATGCGTTCGGCTGTTATTGATTACCTATAGATTGTGAATTGTCATTTGACAAATTAAATACAAAATATTCCAAATTCAACAAATTTTTACTAAAACGAAATTAATAAAATAAAAGAAATTTAAGCATAGTTAAATTTCTTTTATTTTACACTGTTTTTTTTTTAACATATTTTTGCATTTGTTTGTTGTTTTCTACAATTTGCCAAATTTCTTTTTGGGTAAAATACTGAAAAAGTGCCAATTTTCAGTTGTTTTTTTTTTTCAGGATTGTGAGGGGACGCCATAGTGTGATAATTTGCCTATTTAGCGGAATTTAATTAAAAAAAATCGGCTTGCACTAATTTAAACAAAAACTGGTTTTCCTTGCAGCTTACACCTCCCAATTAATGACTGTGAACCAGCATTTATGTTAGAAGCATAAAAAAAATTATCGAAAAGTTGTGTATAATTATTCATAAAAAAGATCAGGTTTGAGAGCAAGACTTGGAAAAAAAAAATCAAGTGGTTCCCGTTATTTGAATTGAAAGTTTTATTTTATTTTAATAAATATAATCTTATTGAATAGTATAGGGTATGTTGACTTGGAATATTGGGTGCTTTTAATTAAATTAAGGAGGAGAGAAAAGATAAATCTATGCGTTATTTGCATTCATTAGAGCAAAAGTATGGTTGTTCAGTGTTGTTCAAGTGAAAGACCCTTTTTGTTGTAAAGCCATTTATGTTGCTAACAAAAAGTGTTTTATCTTTTTGCGCACAGGTGTGACACCCAAACTAAATGTTTCATGTTTTAGTATGACCAACAAAATTACGAGAAAACAAATGTTTGATAAGATCAAAATTAAGCGTTTTGATGCTGTTTGTTCTTATGTTCGGGGCTGTTTTAATAATATTACGTTTTCTGAGGAAGCAATTAAGTCAATAAAGACAACTCTAAAAAACTAATGCTTAAGGTTTGACGAAAAGATAGCCAAAAGTGGTCGGCATCGAGCAATAATAATTCGTGGTTGAATCAAACCCCAACACTACTACAAACAATTTTAGATTAAATTCCTTCTTCATCTCGTGTAAATAAGTTAGGAAGTAGAGCCCCTTATTGCACGTGTACACGTGTACCCGTGTTACACGTGTACCCGTGTTACACGTGTAATTAAATTATCCGTTCTATTTATATTTACACGTGTATTTATTATTACACGTGTATTTAAAAATACACGTTTTGCATCACAAACAAGAGGCCTGTATCTAAAAATTTTGGCTGGCCAGTTTGTGTAATCTTATTTCATATAAGAAACAAAAAATCGCTACTTTTATTCTTGCATCGGCCAGCTTTCGGAGGAAGCTCAAGAAGCTAGGAATAAGGAAAATATAAAATTTAGGAAACTCTTTTCCACAAAAATACTCTGCGAGTCGACACGAACACAGACCTTCTGAACAGATTATTAATATCCTCTGAAAAGTATAAGATACAATAAAAAAAAAGAAGTTTAATTAAACATGAAGTTCTGCAACTGTTAGACATTCCAAACGAATAAAAAAGTGAAAATTGTCGGTTCTTTTATGTTATATTTTGTCAAAGCGTGTATCTACACACGCTAATATAAAAAAACAATTTTGATAAAAATAAATACATTTTTTATTTATTTATTTATTTATTTTTAAATAAGTGAAATGTCACACTGTGGGGTGGAGGGATCGTGAGTGGAAACTTGTAATTTGTATCTATACCAACTATAACAATAGCGTTGAAACTATAATATGTATTAAGGAAATATGTTTGTTCATCTGATTCAGGTATCAACGCTGCCGCTAGACTATACCGATTTTACTATATATCTAATACCACATCCTAAGTAAAACTTGGTGCCAATTTGACAGGAGTATGCCTTGGTACTTCTCTGAAAAAATCACTTGGGACTTGCAATTGACTGCCTAAGCATCTGTCAAAGTGGCCACGTATATGTTGATTTTGAGCAGCAGCTTAGTTAGTACCGATTCCTAATTAATACTCGGTATCAAGTTGACATGACTCGGGCCTAGAACTTGTTTGAAGAAATGAGTTGATACTAATTTTGTTTCACAAAATTCAGTACAATCAGTACAGGGCTTATGGGCGAGCTATTTTCAAAACAGTGGGGCCAGTATACACTATATGACGAGACTGAATTAAAGAAATTGCCGCTGAAAAACATACCAACACACTGACTTACATTCAAGAATTGTTGTTGTAATCCTCCGCTAAATCGTCTTTTATACATTCTACCCTGAATTGAAAGCGAATTATAACAGCTTTTTTAATGGTTTCTTTTAGAGAGCTTTTGATAATTTTGATTGATTTGCAGAAATTTATGATGCAAATTTAGACACCCTGTGAGAGCTTTTAAGAGGGATAGGTTTTTGCAAGAAAATGCAACCAGACTGAGAGGAAACCGTCCTATCTTTTTTGTACTGACAATTTTTCTTGAACAGAGTATTAATGCCTATAATTGCGTTTGGACTCTGTGATGAAATTGGCTGTAAACAAAGTTTCTGGCGTTAGTTATGCCAGAGCTATTTGTGAGATATTTGCATTAACATGGTTTAAGGCCTATCAAAGCTAGCTTTTTCTGAAGCCGATATTAAATGATGCCAAAATTAGAAATGTACTCTTACTACAGAACGATTTTTTTTTTGTTAGAACATGCCCATGAATCACTTCCCAGGGTATTGTTCCTCAATAATTGAGCTTTTTTCGAGATTGTGTCTGTTCCTCCAAACCAGCAATCGAAGTTAAATCGTATAAATTTCATGTAGGGAAAAGTTTTAGAAACTTTCTTTTTTTTTTTTGTAGAGATAAACTCAGACATATTAAAATATTTCATTAAAATTATGTACATATGTAAACGTAGGTTCTTAAAATGTTCCCAGGCTTCAGAAAAACTGACTTCAATTTAAAACTTGCAGAACGGCGCAATACGGCATCTTGTTTATGTATGAATAACACCTAAAAACAGTAGTTTAAAAAAACGAAGACCTCTTCAAACATTTTTATCTATTAACATAAAATAATCGTAAATTATTTAGAGTACTTTATTTAATGAAGCAACTCACTGAATATAGATGAAAAACCTAAGTAAAACCTTCTTGAAGTGCATTTTGATGTACCAAAAAAAAAAAAAAAACTACTAGAATGAACGCGCCCCAAGTAGTATAACTGATTTTCCAAGAAGCCATAATTTCTTCTCACCATCATAAATTCATTCCTTTAAGATTACGAATCCTTTAAAAGGATATCTCCTCCAAAAAAAAAAAAAAAAAAAACTAGAAGAATAGATGAAGTGAAAAAGAAGAAGAAAAAAAAATTTAGATGAGTGATGAAGAAAATTTAAATGCACATCATCAAGTAGGCCGCGTAAGGTAATAAAGTTTTTTAAAATCATCATTAGGTGTTACAGTGATGGGCTCTCATTTTTTGTACCGGTTTTGATTTTTTTTTTTTTGTTGTTGTTCTATTTTCTCAGAGGATAAGGATCTTCCACGAGCACTGTGTGAAAGTGATCAGAATTGAATAATTCAAATCTCTTTTTTTTTTTGTTTCTTATTCAAGTCACCCTTAAAGAGGAGGAAACCCTCTTGATCATCACCCATAAAAACAACTATCATACAAAAAAGTGTGTACCTACTCACAGTGATTTTTTTTTATGGTTACACATAATCCTTCGTCCTTGATGGCTGGTTGCAGCAGTTGTACAAGATCACCCAAAAAATATGGTGGGGTGAGGGACTGGTGTTGGTACTTACAGTTTTTTTTGTATCTTGCGATATTTATGTTTGTAGTTACTGTAGTAAGGGTAAGTAAGAGTTTTGAAAAAAAAAATCAGTACCGACAACTTTAAAACTACGAGTACAGGGAGAAAATAAGTTATAAGGCCCTGTTTTTTCCCATCTGTCAAAATTAATCAAAATGGCGGTCGCCATTAACTTGTTGATTTATTTTAAAAGACCTGTCAATAATGTCATTTTGAATGTCAAGGCTTTAGTTTCTTCTCGAATATCGAGAAAATGTGTTTTGTTTTACTTTGTAGTTATCAAGTTACCGTTTCCTTGATAAAATTAATATTAAATTATATGATTTACTTACATAATCTAAAAAAGCAAGTGCATGCGACTCAGCCCAACACCTTAGCTTTGAAGAGATAAAGTAAACATCCAAAAAAAGGACTTTTGTATATCACAGAAGTGCATCGCAGTAACGGTTTTAGTTGTCAATTTATTTTTTTTTTTTTTTTTGTAAAACTAGTTTTTTTTTCCATGACAGGATCACGAAAGTCTATGAAGGGGTTAAGAAATATCCACGGGATTTTTTTTTTCTTGTTTGTTCTTTTTTTCTTCGACTTGCAGCCCATCAATTGCACCGTTTTGTCGAAATGTGGTGTGTTCGAGGAAAAGTCTAGAAGACAAAAAAAAAAAGAAGTGTTTTTGAGGTTGGCTTTTCTTCACACTGTGGGGTCTTGGATTCTTTTGTTCCATACACTAGATTTTTTTCTAATTTTTTTTTTCTTGTAAAGGGTTAACAAATTCGTTTTTTTTTTTTTTCTTATTTAATTTTTTTTTGTTCTGGTTGCACTCACCGTCAATTTTTTTATTTATAACATAATTTTGTGTAATGAAGGGATGTATGATTTTTTTTTAGTTATCCTTGTTTTTTTTATTTTTTTTTTTATTTTCTATAAGTAACTGATATAACGACAGAGACTTAGTTTTCTTTTGTTCAAATGAAAATTGGTAAAAAATTGTCAAACAAAACGATTTTGGTGTTAAAATAAACGCTCAAGGCAGATATTCTCTTTTATTTAATATTTTTTTTTAGTTTTCTTTGGAAAATAAAAGATTGGGAGTTTTTATGTAGGAAAAACCTTGTGAAAGAAAAGGAAAATAAAAAAAGACAATGAATAATAATTGAGGATATCATAAAATGAAGGATGACAATTTTTCGCCTCTGGGGCTTGAAATGATACTACGTCGAAATTAATCCTTTCGTGATAAAGATTTTAGAGATATAAGAGATTTATTTCATATTATGAATGTTAAATTGACTGTTTATTTTTTTTAACGTTTTTTTTTTTTTTCATGTTTGAGATTTCAAAGAAAATTCAAACAGTTTTTTTTTTTTATGTAATATTCAACCGAGGGTATTACATTTTTTTTTCATTTTCTGAAAGCTCGTTACTCATGCTTGGTTATAGCAACACATCACATCCATCATTCTTGGTATGCTGTTTTATTTTTTAGCTGTGACCAAATTTTCTGTCCAGGACCCTGATTTTTTTTTGATCTTGGTATTGATTTTGATGTTTCTTAGTCTTAGTCTTAGTCTTAGTCTTAGTCTTAGTCTTAGTCTTAGTCTTAGTCTTAGTCTTAGTCTTAGTCTTAGTCTTAGTCTTAGTCTTAGTCTTAGTCTTAGTCTTAGTCTTAGTCTTAGTCTTAGTCTTAGTCTTAGTCTTAGTCTTAGTCTTAGTCTTAGTCTTAGTCTTAGTCTTAGTCTTAGTCTTAGTCTTAGTCTTAGTCTTAGTCTTAGTCTTAGTCTTAGTCTTAGTCTTAGTCTTAGTCTTAGTCTTAGTCTTAGTCTTAGTCTTAGTCTTAGTCTTAGTCTTAGTCTTAGTCTTAGTCTTAGTCTTAGTCTTAGTCTTAGTCTTAGTCTTAGTCTTAGTCTTAGTCTTAGTCTTAGTCTTAGTCTTAGTCTTAGTCTTAGTCTTAGTCTTAGTCTTAGTCTTAGTCTTAGTCTTAGTCTTAGTCTTAGGGCCATTTGCTGAAACGAAACTTAAATATTTATGTTCAACTTAAATGCTTATGTTCTACTTTTTCCTCAGCGTAAACTGTCACATAAGCTCTTATGTTGAACTTAAATACTTAAGTTTCGTTTCAGCAAATGGGCCTTAGTCTTAGTCTTAGTCTTAGTCTTAGTCTTAGTCTTAGTCTTAGTCTTAGTCTTAGTCTTAGTCTTAGTCTTAGTCTTAGTCTTAGTCTTAGTCTTAGTCTTAGTCTTAGTCTTAGTCTTAGTCTTAGTCTTAGTCTTAGTCTTAGTCTTAGTCTTAGTCTTAGTCTTAGTCTTAGTCTTAGTCTTAGTCTTAGTCTTAGTCTTAGTCTTAGTCTTAGTCTTAGTCTTAGTCTTAGTCTTAGTCTTAGTCTTAGTCTTAGTCTTAGTCTTAGTCTTAGTCTTAGTCTTAGTCTTAGTCTTAGTCTTAGTCTTAGTCTTAGTCTTAGTCTTAGTCTTAGTCTTAGGGCCATTTGCTGAGACGAAACTTAAATATTTAAGTTCAACATAAGAGCTTATGTGACAGTTTACGCTGAGGAAAAAATAAATCATAAGCGTTTAAGTTGAACATAAATATTTAAGTTTCGATTCAGCAAATAGGCCTTAGTCTTAGTCTTAGTCTTAGTCTTAGTCTTAGTCTTAGTCTTAGTCTTAGTCTTAGTCTTAGTCTTAGTCTTAGTCTTAGTCTTAGTCTTAGTCTTAGTCTTAGTCTTAGTCTTAGTCTTAGTCTTAGTCTTAGTCTTAGTCTTAGTCTTAGTCTTAGTCTTAGTCTTAGTCTTAGTCTTAGTCTTAGTCTTAGTCTTAGTCTTAGTCTTAGTCTTAGTCTTAGTCTTAGTCTTAGTCTTAGTCTTAGTCTTAGTCTTAGTCTTAGTCTTAGTCTTAGTCTTAGTCTTAGTCTTAGTCTTAGTCTTAGTCTTAGTCTTAGTCTTAGTCTTAGTCTTAGTCTTAGTCTTAGTCTTAGTCTTAGTCTTAGTCTTAGTCTTAGTCTTAGTCTTAGTCTTAGTCTTAGTCTTAGTCTTAGTCTTAGTCTTAGTCTTAGTCTAAGTCTTAGTCTTAGTCTTGCTGAAACACACTGGAGTTTTATCGATGTTTTCTTAAGCTCGCTGCTCAAAGAGGACTTCCGAACTTTGACAGTTGATAGCGGCCAGATTTTTAAAGCTACATCTGTCAAATTGACTGTTAGAGGGATATAGCGTTCAACAACACGTGCAAATGAAAACACCTGCAAATGATAAAATTGTTTTATGAAAACGGTTGTTCTGTTCGGGCAACGCTCCGCGGAATTCGCCCATTTGACGGTCGCCATAAGCCAGAAGGCTATTCACAGTGTGGTGGACTAGAACCTGTATGTCGACAAAATGCAAGATCTGCCGAAAACATGGCCGTTGTCTGTGAAAGTGTGCAGGCAGGAGAACCCGAGACAGTTGATTTCGCGTCGCTTACAAAAACTCGGCCTTTCACAGACAACAACTTACCGAATTTAGCGTCGTGACTTGGGCCTCTACCCGTACAAAATTGGAAATTCTGCACAGGAGATTCGAGGACATGGTCATCTCGCGTGGATTTGATGTGAACTTGCCACCGAGATCGTTCATTTTTTTCTATTCCGTTAGATTATTTCTTGTGGGGTTTTTTGAAGTCGCAGGTCTATGTGAATAAGCCACAAACTACAGCGGCCCTCAAAGCCAACATAACCCATGCTATCGGATAAATTCAGCGCCTGATTTATGCCCCAAAAAATTAGACACTTCGAATGCGCGCCACCCAATGAAGCCGCGGCGGACATTTGAACGATAATATATTCCATATACATAATGACATCGATAGGCCTTTTAAACGAATAGAAAATTTCGTTGGTATCTCACACAATTTGTTTTAATTAAATTTAAAGATAGGAAGCGCTTAAAAAAAGACCCTTTACAATACAATCTAGTCTCTTTCCTTTTTCAAACACTGGGATAATGACTGATTCCAAAGATTATGACAGAGTTTCCACGACGATATCAAGTGACTTATGTTTTAAACATAATTTTTTTTCGATTCGGTGATCTTTTCATAAAAGGTCATTGCTCTGAAATTCCTTATTTCCTTATTTTTTTTGTGACATGGTTGACATGAAATCATTAATCATATCCTTCCATCACTTTCTAGCGCCACTTCCTTTAACAACAAAACATTACTTCCTCGTTATATTCTCTTTTTTCCCTAAAGATGCAGATGTTTTCACTTTCAATCAACGATCTCTTCCTTCATTGTAACTCTTCGGCAATTAATAAGTTCGGTTTTTACCTTATTTTCCCCCAAAATCTCAAAAATTTTTCTCTGGGAATTTGGCATTTTCAACTTTCTCGCATAAAATTTTGCATAGGATCTTTAGAAGGCTCTACTTTATGGCCCGCTGTATAAATTCATATTAATTAAGGAGACATACATTATAGAGAGTATGTATATGGGGAACGTGTTCATATTTTTAATGTAAACTATATCATCACAAACCTGGAACGGATTAAATTATCCCTCTTCTTCCTGGGTCGTAAATATAAATTAAAAACGACTCTCTTCGCCATAAGAATTTATTGCCATCTTTTGCAAAATTGCATCAAAGATTCTATTCTCATGGCATAATGACATGACAAATCCTACCTTCTTCTAAAATTCAAAAAAAAAAAAAAAATCAATATCCTTTGCAAAATACTGCGTCATACCTTTAAGATGATATCCTTCGTCTTCAAACAAAAAAAAAAATAAATAAAATAGAAAGTGATTTGGCAAACCAACAAATCAAAAATTGCATCCCCTTTAATGCATTTCGGGGGAAAAAATTTGTATCGATTATTCTTTTGTCCTTTTATATTCCTTCCCGATTCTATGATATAACTATACCAAAAAAAAAAAAAAAAGGAACTTCCTTAAAGAAGGGCTAGAAGGAACTCTTCCTTTTCCTTTGCAAAATCGAAGAAGAAAAATTAATTGAAATTTCTTCGCTTCGATGGAAACTCTGTTCTGCTTAATAATATCTATAATATTTTTCAATGCATCTCAAGGATATATCGATGTCCTCTTAAAGATGCAATGTCTTGTGACAAAATTTAGCACAAAATATTTGGTTACGCTTCAGCGATGATAAATTGCTGAAAAATCCTTTAAAATCAAAGGCAACTGGATGTATTTAGATTTTAATTGTTTGCTAAAAAATATTATGTAGAGTATATTCGGTTGATGAAGAGTGTTGCTTATAAATAATAATGAGACACGCAAACTGTGCTCAAAGAGGGATTTATTAGAGCGCATTAAAGGCGTGCGTTTATTTTATTATTATTGGCTGGCCCTTTTATTTCATTTTTTTTTTCAATCTAAGAATTTCGATTGGAAAATTTGCCTTAGTCAAAAGGGAAAATGCAAATTTTCCCCTTTCAATTGGATTTTTCTTTTATTTTCTGATTGAATTTTCCAATCCGTTGCATGCATGCATATATAGCATGCAAATCCTGGGGCTTTGTGTGAGCTTGATCACGCGGCGAACGGGATGACTTTCAAACAATATTATAGCAGAAAATTGGCTTTTCAGAGATTTTGTTTTGTGTTTATTTTTTTTTTTTTCCTCTTGGCTCGAGGATAAGAGAGGACTCCCTTCGAGGATAATTCGACTTATAATAAAAAAAAAAAAAAAAAGGACCAAGTCTTATGAAAAAAAGAATATATTAATGGATTTATGCCTTGAGGCATGATTTGATTAGCAATGGTGTTAGAAACTAGGAGATTTGCTTTTGTGGTCTAATTGGGTTGATATATTAGCATTTTAAAATATAATTGGGTCGGATAGTGTTCCTACCAATATTTTCAATCAAACTCTTGTATAAGTAGTATGAAAAGATTGAAAACTTAACATCGTCATATCAAGATAAAAAATTAAATTAATAATGGTCCAAATATTTTATGAATATTTAAAAATATTGTATAAAAGTAGTTTTCTTGATTTAAATAAATTTAGCAGCGATGGCACTGGTAACTTTGCATATGGTATTTAGACCCTTGGTCTAAGGTTCAAGCCTCTGTGAAAAGATTTTTTTTTTTCAAATTAAAATGAGCATAATTCTTATGAATTTTGGCCTCTTTTAGTTTTGTATTCGCATAGGATCTGTCAAACAATGTCTTTTTTAATGGTCTTCTGGCCTTACGACCCACTTTAAGAAAAGACTCCGTCAAATCCTAGACGAATCCACCTGAACTCTTGCTGACTTCAAGTCACTTTGGAGCTAACTTGTCTTTCCAGGGCTTATGACTCTGTTTCGGCCCAAGTTGAGTGTTTTAACTGATCATGTTAGCCTGTGTATAGTGTCGAATGCAACACTTAATTTTTCTACTCCAATAGCAATCGAAATCTCTCGTACAAAGTTTTCCTGTGCGCTCATGTAAAGCGAGGACTTTTGCCCCTTTTTCTTCAGAGATATCCATATTTTGTTCAAGTAACGAAAACTTTTTAAAGAATGATTCTTAAAGCTACACCAAATTTAGTTACAAACTTTAGAAAAAAAATCAAGCGGAATATGTATTTGTACTAATTTATTAAACTTTTACGTAAGTACTTAAAAAATTAACACCACAATTAAACCCGAATAAATTTAACAAATTTGCTTGTATAATAAAAGACGTTCTACTTTAACCTTTTAAATTGAATTCGTTGAAAATTGTATTAACTTTGTATTAACAAAGAAGTTACAAATGGATTGTGTCTGTACACATTTTTGTAAGGCGTTCGACAAACTCGCATTGAATTTCACTACTCAAATTAAGGAAACTGGGATTTAGCAATCAGTTTGTTATGTGGCTTGAATCTTTTTTAACTCTGACATCTTACTCTAAACTTTTCAACGGTTGTAAATCAAATAAGTTTAGAATCAATTCCGGAATACCACAGGGAAGCCATTTAGGTCCTGTACTTTTCATTTTATTTACTAACGAGTGTTGAAGCACTCAAAGTGTCTTCATTTATGCAGGCGATGTTACAATCTTCAAAACTACTTCAAATTCTCGAGATTGTGAAGAGTTGCAAAGTGACCTTAATTCGTTTTTTGAATGGTGTGTTCGTAATTGTTTAATTCTTAATATAGATAAATTTAAAACTACAAGTTGGACAAGAAAATTGTCTTTAATTACTTTCAACTATTTGTTAAATTGTGTGTTGTTATCACGAGTAAGTAATGTGACTGTCTTTGGTGTCTTACTGTCTGAACAGAATGACGACGGAGACGAAACTGGGGCCGCAACTGGAATGGCTGCCAAAATATTGAATACACACAAATTCAATGTTGCGAACACATAACGGAACGTAGCCGTATACAGAGCTGCAGCCGCAGACGGAAGAGTTCACCAACTTTTGACTTTTCACGTACGACACTTTCGACGCTTCAAATTGTATGAAGAAAAAAAAAAAACAACTTTTTGGGTCGGAAAAAAATATTGTGGTTTTGTATCTCGAAAAAAAAACTATTTATTAAAAGAAAAAGTATTGGAAACAAAAAATGTGAATTCTGAGCTTGTACATAAGAATATTGCTTTGTTTTTCTTCAAAATACTTTCAAAGTTGTACAGCTGCATTGTGGGCACGTAAAAAAATAACGTACGACACTTTTTGATAGCTCTTCCAGTTCCGTCTGCAGCTCCGGTTCCAGAATTGTATTCTGTTCAGGCAGTTATTTGACCAAATACTTGACTTCATTTCGGACATCAACTCCTAACAAAGTCAATTCAATTCTTGGTTGGATTAAGAGAGAATCTCAAAACAATTTCCTGATCCGTTTGTTATTAAACAGATTTTTATTACTTTTTTGCGACCCCCCTCAAATATGCTTATCAGATTTGGTCACCCCATTATGAGTCATAAAAAAAGATTATAGCAGGTGCAAAAAAGAATTTTGAGGTTTGCACTCCGAAGATTAGGTTGGGTTCGAGAATCCCTTCGATATCCCTTCTTACAATAACAGACTTAAAACATGCCAAGTCGAGAGCACATTCGTATTTATTATTTGTCTTTATTGTTCTAAACTTATAAACGGGAGTACTGACTCATTGCACTTATTAAGTATTGCTCGTATTAACTTTAATATTCCCTAAAGAAGCTTGAGGAATTTTCCTGATTTCATACTTATTCCAAACTAAGTCCAATCAACGAAGACCCAAAATATTTACGAAATAGTACAAAAGGGGAACTTTAACCCCGTCCTGGCTGAAGCTCGCGGTCCTGGCGTTCACATAAGGATTAAAAACAGTATCAAATACTAAACGAAAATCTAGTACTTTATAACAAAAAATTTAGAAAAAAAAATACCCCCCCCCCCCTCCAGAAGCTCGCGGGCCTGGGCTGGGGACTTTTAGTATGTTGTGTATCTAGGGGTCACCCCTACCACTAAAAAAAATAATCTAGACTACACGATTTATTTCATTTATTTGATGATTTTGGGTCTTCGTTGACTGTTTTCGATTCGGCATAGAGGCTACCAACTTCTGGCACTTTTCCTGAGCGATCGACCACCATATTTCTTAGACAATTCTCCAGAAATCCGCTTTGTTGGAATGTTTATGTTTGCTAACATCAATTTTGAGCTCATTTCAGAGGTTCTCGATAGGATTAAGGTTAAAACCAGAGCTTTGTTGACTTTTGCGTGTGGCTGGGGTCCTTTCCTGTGTTGAAAACGCCTTATAAGGGGCTTATTTTTATCGTCTCACGGCAGCATAACAGTCTGCAGTATGTCCACTTACGACTCCGTTGTCATTATACCATCTATAACAAGTATTGGACCAACGCCCCACCAAGAAAATCAACCCCATAGCATTATGCTGCCACATCAATTCCTTACGGTCGTAGATTTTATCTAAAATCACAGCGTTAACTTTAGCAATGTAATCTAATCTGCTTAAATGGCTCTTCTGGGAAATTTTTTGAAAAATTGGCCTTCTCGGAAAAAAATATTTTTGATTCAAGCTAAGGCTAGTTAATGGCAGATCATGTAAGTTTATTTGAACTGCCTGAGCCTGATATCGAGCTACGAATAAATTTTGGCATTTCGTAAGATCTTTTTTAATTTAACCGACACCGATGCATTTGACTCTGATTTTTTAACGTAAAACGTAAAGATTCTCGAATAGTTGCCTTAGAAGTAATAATTCATTTTCATAGAACAATCAATCAGACCATTTCAAAATATATATTTGTCACGATTTATCGAATAATTATTCAACCTCTTACTCCTACATTAGTTCCACCCGATAAATTAAATATCATTAATTCATTGAGATATCAGATTATTCAAGAAACTGGATAATAATTGCATTTGTAACCGTTTCTGCACTTCTATTTTTCGGTGCAATATGTATTTTCTACCTTGGTATACTGACTTCCAGGTTTTCAATTATACCTAATACAATATGCTCTTCAATAGAATAAATAACTAGTGGGATTTCCTCTCAAGTCCTTGCGACCGTCGAATAGAGCTCCAAAAGATGCCGGTAAGGGACCTAAGCTGGGTTGAAGACTTTTGATCTTCAAGGAAGGAGCTTCTAAAATAAAAAATAAAAAAGAGGCTGGGGTTGACCCACACTGATAACTTCCCATTGGTTCCCTTTGAAAATCGACACCCGATGATATTTTATATAAGAAAATTACCAATTTAAAATCTTCGAAAAATTTATCAGTTGTGCAATCAGTGGAAGGCTGTTTGCTCTAAATATATGCGACACGAAAAATTCCAACAATTATTAGCAGTTTCTTTTTTAGTTTTTTTGGCCTAGAAAAAAAATAAAACTGTCAATTGAATTTTTTGAAAAACCCTATCAATTATTAACTATGACATTGTGTGTAGACTTAAATTATCCGGGAGTTGATATTATTGGACGTTCTAGAGATACTCGAGCCGAAAAACATTTTTTAACAATTTTAAGCATTTTTTTTGCAGTTTTCTTGGCCTAGAAAAAAAAACGTTAATTGAATTCTTTTACAAACTCTACCGATTATCAACTATAACTTTGTGCGTTAAATAAAATTAACCCGAAACCTACGAGCTACTACGAGCTTCTAAAATATATTTAAAAAAAAAAGAATAAAATGTTGGGAAACTGACACCGTTATATTATGAAGGGCAGTTTTAAAAAATTGTCTGCGGGTAAAGAAAGGAATATGAATTTGGACTTCATACGCTCTTAACTACGACATTTTAATTATTATGGGTCAGTTGTACAAACGTGGTTTAATATTTAACCCGTGGTTCGGGAAATTTACTTCGCCGATTTTGGTTGTTCAATGTTTAAGTATGTGATAATAGCTAGGTACACGCCTAAACCATCGCTAAACCTCAGTTAATCCGCTGAAATCGGTGAATTAAAAATCCTGAACCACGGATCAACATTTAACCCACGATTGTACAACTGGCACTAAGTATTACACTGGAATTGCTTTACTGCCTGAACAGAATAGAATGCTGGAACTGGAGCCGCAGACGGAACTGGAAGAGCTGTCAAAAGGTGTCGTACGTTATTTTTTTTACGTGCCCACAATGCAGCTGTACAGCTTTGAAAGTATTTTGAAGAAAAACAAATGAATATTCTTGTGTATAAATAAGCTCAGAATTCACATTTTTTGTTTTCAATAATTTTCCTTTTAATAAATAATTTTGTTTCGCCGAGCTGCAGCTCCGTATGCGGCTACGTTCCGTTGTGTTCGCAACATTGAATTTGCGTGTATTCAATATTTTGACAGCTATTTCAGCTCCGGCTCCAGTTCTGTCTCCGTCACCATTCTGTTCAGCCAGTTAATCTGTCAAGGTTCTCAGGAGAGGTTTTTCTACCTCAGCGACTTTAATAGGTATTTAAAATATTGCGCAGTTTTGTATCCCCCTATTTCTTCAACGTTATTTTGAACTGCCTTTATTTAAAAGCTTCTCCAAATGAATTCTTCTATGTTTTCTATCAAATGTAAATTGAATCCAATTTTAATAAATCCTATGCGTGCACTTTAATCGAGGTTATGAGTAACTTACAATTAAATTAGATTATTAGGGCTTCTTCTGAAGGAGCGATAACCTTCTTCTTCTTCCTGTTAGATCGAAATACTCTTAAAATATCAGGTTCTTTTGTTACACGCACCATTTCTGACAAACACACAGGTGAATCCGAATTTCCGTTAAATCCCCCTCGATCATTTCACTGAATTATTTTTTTCTTTTCTGCGCAGTTAGAGGACTTCCGCACTTTAAACCTTCAGGAATACCCATATAAAAACGAAAGTGTGCTTAGCGGTTATCTGAATAATAATCCAATATCCTCTGAGTTCCGAATGAGGCCATAAAAAAAAAACAACAAAACAAATAAATCGCCGTTAAATCTTAAACAGGATTATTTTATACAAGATAAACAAGGAAATCTCCTTCCTAAAGTAAATTACCTATCAACCGCTCTCATATTTCATTTCTGTATCATCAACTTAGATATAAAACCGCATACTTCCGGGATACGCAAATATTCATATTCTACGCTCAATGGTCGAGCCCGAGGTGGTGGCGTCCATTGTCCATGCTCATAATATTCCTCTTCCAGTCTACTTTACCTATATAGGGATAACAGAAAACTGTAAATATCCTAACAAAACATCATGATCTTGAAAGACAAAAGCCGGAAGAGAACAATATTAATCGCACTTGATTAGCATTCTTATTGTCCTTGCCCATCATGGTCTCTTCTCGTTCGTCCTTTATACGCGGTCGCGATGTAACAAATATCTATCCAATTCTCAAGAGATGGCCTTTCATAGCGAGAAGAAAATTTATCCTTTTATAATTTACAGTCCCAAAAAGGACCCAATAACTGAAGAATTTTGTTTTATGGACTAAGACCGTGTGTAATGAGGATTAATCCCATCCCAGCATTTAAATCATTCGCGCGCAAGTAAGTTAAAAAGGATTTGTTACATAACAATGGGCGCGCATTGCAATAAAATGTCCTTAAAAAGGACGTTGCATAAAATTATTACCCTCGGAGACTGCTTCGGAATCTGGAATCTGGACAGATGCTCGATTTTGCTTCCTATAAAGGTCTTGCTATGTTGGAAGCTATAATAGGTAGTCTGATTTTGATGAGGTATTTGCGCAAAAAAAAAAAACTGTAGCAATCAAGAAAGGACATCAAAGGAATTCCCTTTAAGGAAGAGATGATTCCCAAATAGGATTTCAAGAACAAAAAAACACTCGTTTCTTTTTGCATCTTCGATTTTAATGTCCTTTTCCTGAATAGACGAAGACGTTTGCTTATGTAAACATATCAGTCGATAGGAGAGGGGCTCATACCGAGCCAGGATCAACATGCAAGGACGAAAGGACGAGATTTCGATTTATGTGTTGCAGAAAACCAGAGGGTTCCCTTTTGGTGGTGCTCTCTTCACGAAAAACCGCACAGCACAGCACAACAAATCAAAAGGGAGAACAGCCAGAAGGACTTCGTCTTTTATTGCTTCTTCCTCTTCTTCCGTTTTTTCTTTGATTTTTTTCTTCATCGGCTGTTTGTCGTCTGGGGAAGTAAGACTGCAGTTTGAGTGATTTGCGCGCGATTTGTACCTTCTCGTGGTCTGACTGAGTATAGAGGTATAGGACTCACCTTGCTGCCTATGGGTATCCCTGCTGAATCTTGGGCAATATGTGAAATATTGAAGATCTGCCATAGCTCGCGCCAAAGAAAACGCATATGGAAGCAAGAGGTCTCCTTTAGTAAGGAGGGTATTTTTTTTTTTTTTTTTTTTTAAATACTAGTACAAGTTACCAGCTGCGCTGGCATGTTAGCTGCAGGATTTTCTGATGATGAGCGAGAGAGTGAGTGAGGAAACGGGATCCCCCTGTATATGAGAAGTGAGAGTCTGGATGGAAATTTATTAGATGAGTGTCGTTGAGGCAATGAACTTTATTCGGATTCGAATTGACGCGCGGTAAGATGAGACTGATGCATGCAACGCAATGTGAAACATGATGTGTGATGTGTGATCGATGGAAAGGACTAAAAGTGAAAGGGCTATCATAATTTAAGACATTCCTATTTATTTTATTTTTTCTTCTTGATCTTCAAGGTACCTACATTATATTGTTGTTTAATAAAAAGATAAAAGAAAAGATTTTAGGCTTTGGGCTTAACGAATTTTTGAGGGAAAATGAAAATCCCTGAAAGTTAAAAAAAGAATTAATTTTTTTTTTTTTGTGGGAAATTGACAAATTGGAGATTTTGTTTTCCGGAAAGAAATGCAGCGAGAATTAAAGGATTATGGGCAGGAAAATTATTAATCTTTTTGAATATGAAGTTAAAAAAGGGTCGCTAGTGGCTTTGTTCCAATCTTTTTTTGAGAAAATTTATAATAAAATGTTGGTTTTTGATAAATGATGTTAAATTTACGTCGTAGTTTTTTTTTTTTTTTGGTATAATAAACTTTAACTTGTTTTTATTTCAAGAGTATTGTACCTACCTATCTATGAAATTTTACCAAGGAAGTTTTTAAACTCGAAATCAACTTGAAAACGTTGAAACTTTTGGAGGCTTAGAAAGCAAATTCTTAATACCTATAAAACTACACTCAAGATTTCTTAAGGCTATTATTTCGAGGAAGTAGTAGCCCGTGGCGTAATGGTTATTGCGTTGGACTGTCATGCCAGCCGCTTCAACATTAAGTTTTATCGGAGATACTACCTCTTGCGAGGAAGTGACAAATCCTCCAAGAGTATTTCTTGTCATAGAATATTGCCGCTCACCTTAGCCGTTCGGATTCGGCAATAAACTGTAGGTCCCCTCTATTCCTGCGGACGCGCACACAGGAATGGTTGAAGTCGCTAGGCCCGGGTTCTTCATCATGAGCCGTTTGTGCCACCAAATTTATTTATTTATTATTTCGAGGAAATAATTAAGGCCTAGTTTTTCAGTGCGAAGTTAAAGTTAAACTCGAGTTAACTCAATAAAGTTGACGAGTTAACTCAAAGCAAATGCTTTTGATATTTTATACTCCTTCTTTTGTAGGTCGATTCGCATAATTTTTGTTTTGAAAAACTGTTTATTTGAGTTAAATGTGAATAAAATTCTTAAAACTGGGCTTAAGTGGTTTACACTATAGAAACGAAGAAAAAGATCTTGTGACATCGTCTATGTGTTCATTAAGAGATCATCATAAGGCAATTGAACAGATGGGTTTTTCAAAGTTGAGACTCTTCTGTAAAGATATTGATCATTGAAGTTGAAGCACGGATCATTTTGCCATCATTGTAATTTAAGGTAGACTGGTTTCGTTAGATTTGGTGGACTTCCATATGAGCGCAGTTTTTTGTGTTCATCTGGTTTAGTTTTTTTTCTAGAAATTGATATCTTTAAAAGTCTTTTGGTAACTTGGAAATAGTAGTTTGGGACTCTTACCTATCGCTAGGGCTGGCCACGAGATGAGAAGAGTCTCGATCTCATCTGAAGAAATGGTGAAAATAGTGCATCCAAATTGTCCGGAACAAGATCGTGACAGGACCAAGACGGGAGTTAGTTACATATAAGTCTAGTCTCATGGCCAGTCCGACTTAAAAATAAATTAAATACAAATAAATAAGGTGGCACAACAGCTCATGAAGAGCTAGGGCCTAGTGACTTAAAACTATGCTGGAATGGCGTGGACCTACAATGTTGGAACATTCTTTAGCTTTTTATTTAAAAAAGTGGTTTTGCATCATTGATACGCCATTTTCGTGTCCAATCTTTTACTTCATAAACTTGATTTCGCTGGTAACGCATTTATTAGGCGTCATTATCGCAGTATTGTGTGCAAAGGTGTTCATCATATAAAATTATTATCTATATAATATCTCTGGTAAATCAAAAATAAATGTCCTACGACATTTTCTTGTGATAAAATTTTCTTAAACTCGCACCGAATACTCTTTTAAAGCGTCGATCTGCTGTATGTATATTATTTCAGAATTTAGGAACACTTTCTAGGGTTTATTTCTATGCAGTTTGAACTCAATTTCCAAATGCTAAATCTTGTACCCGAATCCGTCCATAATACACCTGTCAAAAAAAAATTAAGGGAACAAAAAAAATCACTTTTTTTTGTGTTTTTGAAGAGCTGTATCTCTGTGGAAAGTGATCGTATTGAGATGAAACAAGAAGCATTCTAAAGCTTAACGTTTTTTGTATTGAAAATTTTTAACAAATGGTTTTTTTTAAGGTACCGTTATTCCAAAAATAAAAAAAATAAAATTTTTTGCTCGTGCTGTTTTTAATGATTGTGGAATAACAGGACCTTAAAAAAAATTATTTGCTAATATGTTTCAATACAAAAAACATAAAGCTTTAGAATGCTTTTTGTTTCATCTCAATACGATCACTTTCCACAGAGATACAGCTCTTCAAAAAACACTTAAATATTGCAGTGAAATTAACCATTACGTTTCTCAATTTTTTAGAGTCAATTCGATAGGTTTGGTTAGGTTAGCGTGGCTGTCAGCACAAGTGCTTGACACACTTAGACCATAAGTTGGTCCATTGTATCAAGTAGAAGTTCTTCCTACTCATTGAACCACTTAGAGCTTCTTACAAAGCTTGTGAGACGACTAATATCTCTATGTTTACCAAATCGCTAGGATCATTATAGTAGAACTCTCTTAGATGGAGCCTACGTCTTTGCGAGAGAGCAGGAAATGTACAGAGAAGATGAGGAATGGATTCTTCTTCTTCTTCGTCCATACAGCTTCTGCAGAAATCGTTCGAGTATAACTCGATCCTCGTCGCATGTTTGCATATTAGACAGTGTCCGGTTATGACACATATTACGGAATATATGAGATATGTGATCTGCTTAGAGATAACAAACACTTAGAACGCTTTAGATCTAGTTGTGGCCAGACACACACAATAGCAACAATAGTTTTCACAATAGCATCTTGTTTCAGCATAAATTTGCATGCAGCCATAGGTATACCTATATTTGCTCTATAAGGCAAAATAGATAGTGTTGTTCCTCTTTTGGCGAGTTAATCAGCTTTACAGTTACCTGAAATGTCCCTATGGCCCGGCACCCAGCATAGGTGAATATTAAACTGCTGTGCCATCTTCATAAGAGATGATCGGCAGCTTAGGACTGTTTTAGAGTTTGTAGAGACAGAGTTCAGGGATTTTATAGCGGCTTGGCTGTCTGAAAAGATGCGGATATCATTATTTGATGTCACGTTTTCTCTTAGCCAAGACAGGACTTCTTTTATTGCCATAAGTTCCGCCTAGAACACGCTACAATGGTTAGGAAGACGAAAGAAGAGACTTAAATTAAGTCTGTCGGAGTACACCCCTGCACCAACCCCTTCGTCAATGTTTGATCCAGTGTAAAAATAAATTGATTCATCTTCCAGAAACGTTGAGTCCTCCCAGATGGATCTGGAGGGGATGGTAACCTTGAAGTTTTTATCAAACTGTGATGTAGTCTGTGTTGTTTGGTATAGTTCTGAATGAATTCAGAATAGTGGAGTAACCAATGCCATTATTGGACCACTGGGAGGAAGCCTTAAGGCGAATGGCTGTGCTTGCAGCTGTTTGTTTAAAAGTTGTGGTCGAAAGTTTTATTTTTTTGTCATATTGGTCTAATATAGGGCCAAAGTTTCAACGAACCCTAAATAGCTCTATGGTGTCTCATGACATTCTGGCCCGCCACGCTGAGCCGCCGCCGCCGGCCGGCTGCTGTGTCATTTAACAATCACCATTATCATTTTGATTTGCTTCTTTTTTGACGGCATATTTTAATATTTAGTCTGGCGAAAAACTAGTTGACTTCCATCTGTATCTTTCAGTATAATCACCTACAATGGGCTCTCATTTTTTTTAGTATGTTTAAAAAAAAATAATCCGTTGACCTAAATTTGTCAGATATCGTCTGAAAGCGTCAACTATTACGCAATCACTATTGATAAAAAAATTCCATTGCTTATAATAAAATCGATTGAAATGCTTATCCCAAATTAGTTAAAACACTACGTGGCTTTTAATAGCCCATAAATAACGACAAAGGCCTTCATATAAATTCGCAGCCGCCGGCCGCGCCGGTCGCCATTGTCGTTGGTCAACAACAAACCGCCACCATCTGAATCAGTGAAAGTGCAATTTTGTCAGCACCGTGTCAATATCCTTCGGTGTAGGTAATAATCCTTCGTCTCATTCTATCTGAGACAATTTTTTGCTGTATAAATGGCAATGGTCAGTCAATACTTGTGCTAATAAACCTCAAAAAGCAATGGGACAGATGTCCTGCTGGCTGCTGACGATGATCATGATCTTCTTATATTGGTACTGCAAAAATGAGGGAACAATAATATAATTACAATGAAAAGGACCAAAGAAAAAAAAAAATAAATATTAAATAAAAGTGCGTAATGCGCTTTTCTTTAAGAATTTATGTCTCAAGATGGCACGAGCTATAAAAACACATATCCTACAACACAACACCGATTGCAAGGGATGCGACGCGCCATCCATGGGCAAAAAGTGATGTAAGTATGCGGATCCTTGCAGGACCAGGTGACAAAATTGCATCTTTTTTTTTTTTTTTGGCGCATCCAATGGGATAATGATTGGGATTTGGGATACAGGAACAAGGAAGAGACAATAAATGAAAGAAAAGAAAAAAAAAACTGTCCTTTCAAAGAAAATTAATGGATTTGAAGTCAATGATCTGTGAAGTCAGATGTGTTTGCGGAAAGATTTGTATCTTACGCCAAAGACGTTAAAAGAGTTTGGGGTGAATATTGGTTGGTTTTGGCGTACAAAGAAAATATTCTTAAGACATTGGCGCTTACTTATTTCGATTATGTTAGTTTTTTTTTTAAATTATGGGACAGGAATGCTAATATCAAGAAGCGTTGGTCAAAAGTATCTTGATAATGTCTCTGAGCTTATTGTGGCGTTTTTCAAATTCAACTGATTGCTTCTGAATATTTTGCGCCATAAGGAAAACAAATATTTAGAGGCTGAAATTTTATATGGGTATTGGTATTGGTCCCTATTAACTGAGAGAGAGAGTTCCTCACCGCTCGGGGGAGAATCTTGTATGATAAAAACAATTCAATTGAAGAAAAAGTGAGATCGTTTTTGTGACTTTGGTCGATGGGGAGGTTTAACTGCGGATCGCTATACATCTCCAATATTGCTGGATAACTTCGTTCCTTATTCTGGAACGTGAGATGCCACACCGCGTCAGATTCCAGAGCCCCAACTTTAACCCTATCTATAATTTGTGAGACGATTTTAAGCGAAGGATTAGAACTCGAAATCCAGCTCCTGAAACAATTTATTAACTGAAAGCAGCACTGCTAGAAGAATGGGAATTCCTTCCGCAAGAGACAGTAAAAAAAACTCATCAGATCAATGAAAAATCGTTTACACTGAAGCAATAGATTACGGTTAATTTTGTTTAAAATAAAAATTAATTCCTTTGTGTGTTCGTACGCGCATAACTCGGCTAAACATTATCCGATTTGGGTGAGGAATTTTTTGTTGGATTTGTATTGAACCAGATTGACATACAACGTAGCCGAAAATTAGAAAATTTGACCGAAAATTAGAAAATTCGAAAATCGTGAAAACACCTTGAAATTTCAAAATTTGTAAAATTAAATTGTGTTCGTACGCGCATAACTCGGCTGAACATGACTCGATTTGCATAAAGGTTTTTTGGTTACATTTGTATTGAACCAGATTAACACACAACGGAGCCAAAAATTGAAAAAATCGAACGAAAATTAGAAAATTTGACCGACCAAGTCAGAAAATCGGGAAAAAATCTTGAAATTTCAAACTTTCTGAATTAGTTTTTTGTTCGAGCGGGCTTTCTACAATGGTAATTGATACGAATTAGTAGTCTAACGGCACAGAGGGTGATATGAATTAAAAGGAGCACCTGCTCAAAACTCAACTTTTTCAAGAACGTGCTCCATTTGCTATGAATAAAATACTTGAGGAGGTACTCAACGATTGAGCATCCGAGTGTTTGATGAGCACCTTCTCAATGTACATAAGTGCCTTCTAGTTCTAGCTACTCAATTGTTTGGTATGAATTAACCGAAGCACGTACTCTTTCGGGAAGAGCATCTGCTTCTCATTTGTGAGTAAGCTCAATTGGTTTCTCTAAAATAAAGCAAATAGCGTTTTATAACTTAAAACATTTTTAAAAATGGAAAATGATGATCTTCAATTTTACTGATGCTCCGATTAGTAGGACTCACAATATTTACAACACATATGTACATATGTGTGTAAGTGCAATGTTATACTTAACGACTCCTAAATCAAATTTGAAAAATCACAATTTTATCCCCGAACCACTACTAATTACTTAAAAGAAAAAGCTGTCAGTGTTCGAAAAAACCTCACACTTTAATTTTGGTTATGCATTAACTCCCAAAATTTGCCATTGGTTTTTCTACTATTAGATCTAATTTTGTATGTGTTTTGTCAACTAATATGAAACTTCCAAAAATATTTACCTGCTCTTCGGATATGGAACTGCAACTGCAACAATATGATTAGTTCGTTAAATTCTGATTTGTACAGCATTTTACAATGGGGAATAAAAAACCGTGTAGAATTTAATGCTTCGAAAACTCAATGCTGTCTTCTATCGTTAAAGCGAGACTTACCGCCCTTGCCACTGTCTATGAGTGGCACTTGCATCGAAGAAACCAAACAGCTTGCGATCCTTGGGATGTGCATCACAAATCACCTCTTGTGGAACGAGTACATACTCGACGTTGCCAAAAATTCCGCAAGATGTCTAGGTTTCTTTCGGAGATGCAAGAAATTTTGTTCCCCTTCTGATCTGGCTATTATCTATAAAATTAATATACGTCCAAAACTTGAGTATAACTCTCATCTATGGGCTGGTGCTCCAGCAACTTATTTAAACCTTTTGGACAGTATTCTAAAAAGAGCCTTCAAATTGATTGGTGATAAGAAGATTATAGATTCATTTACGTCCCTCGAACAGCGTCGTAACATTTCCTGTCTGTCTCTCTTTTATCGTTATTTCTATGGGCAGTGCTCTAGTGAAATAGCCAGTTGCATTCCCCCCCTTAAACAATTCAACCGTAATACTCGCACTTCGAGGAATGTCAATCAGTTTACCCTTGAGCCCAATTTTGGGCGTACTGTCAAATACAGAGATTCGTTTTTTAGCCGTACTACGCGAATGTGGAATGCTCTTCCAAGCTCTGTTTTACCCTCTCATTGTGATATTCAGAAATTCAAGATCAATGTACACCGACATCTCTTAAATCCCCTCCTCCATACCTAATGCTCGCACTGTGTCTCTGACATATTCAGGGTACCGAGAAACCCCTTGTGTGCGCGCAAATTATAAAAAAAAAAAAAAACAAAAAAAAAAAGATTTAAGGAAAAGATCACAAAAATACGAAATAATTTATTTCAAAGGAAAATGACAAAAAAGTTTGGAAACTATGGAAACGAAAATAAAAAATAATAAAATAATACATTACAGACAGGAAGTTGGTTTGAGGTGAATAACGAGGTACTCACTTACTTTACTTTAGATGCCACTCACAGCCCAGGATGGACTATGGCCTCAACCAACAAGCCCCTCTAGCCAGCTCGGTCCTTAGCTAGCTGTCTCCAGTTACACACTGCAAGTTGGTTGAGGTCGTTCTCCAATTGTGTGCGCCACCTAAGGCGGGGTCTTCCTCTGCTGCGCAGACCGTCAGGGGTAGATTCGAAGACTCGTCGGGCTGGTGCGTTGATGTCCATACGCCCCACGTGTCCCAGCCATCTCAGCCGCTGTATTTTCAGCTTTTTGACCAGGTCGACGTCCCTGTAAAGCCCGTTGTCCATACTCCATCGATACAGACTGGACCGAAAATCACCCGAAGAATCTTCCTTTCAAAGCACGCAAGCATATTCTCATCCGATTTTGACAGGGTCATGCCCCATATAGCAAGACCGGGATGATTAGGGTCTTATGTAAGGTCTCCTTCGTTATTTGAGAGAGGGCTTTTCTACTCAAGTGCCTTCTTAGCCCGTAGAAATAGCGATTGCCAAGAGTAATTTTTCGTTTGATCTCTGAACTGATGTCATTTTGCGATGTTATAGTGGAGCCCAGGTAGACAAAGTCCTTGACGACTTCGAAGTTGTAAATATCCATCGTGACGTTTTGCCCGAGTCGAAGATGTTTAAATTCCTTTCTCGATAATAGCATATACTTCGTCTTATCCTCATGAGAGCACCTAAAGGAGGTGAATAAGGAGGTGCTCATGACTAGTTGGTATAAAATTTTATTCATTCGAAACGGGAGTAGGTACTTTTGTATTGAGTACCTCCTCCGACTATTATGGAGCATCTGCTCTGAGTACGTTCTCCATTTTATTCATATCACCCAGAAGCTTATTGTGAGAGACTATTCAAAATAGAATAGTCAAATAGACTTAATATATACTGTTATTATTTTAAAAATCTTATCCTTAATATTTTTTAATTAATAGTTTATATTTTTTAATTTGTATTGATTGTTTTATTCCGAATAGACTCTACTTTGGCTTAAGAGGGGTTTGTTACTCAAAATATATCTAATTATGTAAAATGAATTGTAAGGCTGTGATATACAGATTTTTAAATCTAACTAATATATGCTGATTGCTTGTTGGTTTAGGACGCAGTACATCCTGGACTGTGAGTGCCATCTAAAGTAAGTAAAGTAAGTAATATATGCTGATAAAAAAGTACGTATACGCCACAGTGACTCCGCTAATGCTTGTTTTGTTTTATTTATTTTAAAAAATCTGTAATGTTATGCATAGATCAGGCACACCTCTTTTTCTTCTTATATCCACAAGGTCCTGAAAAAATGTAAATATAAAAATTAATCAGTGTGTAACACGTTTGACTAGATTTTTTGTATGAGTCAATAACATTAGGTTGTTTTCTTCTTCACTTGATGGTAAATCCTCTAGAGTAGATACAATTTCTTTTTATTATCTATTCTAGTTTTTAACGATGCGTTCCATCTTTGCTAACCTAATACCCAGCAACCCCACAATACCAAACAGGGACCCTTAGAATGGACAAGTGTACCAGTATGTATTCATGCACTTGACATCCACTTCCACAACAACTGGAGCAACGACACAATAATCGACAGCAACAGAAGATGCCAATAATTTATATGGGGCTATTTCCATTCACCTCCTTACAATTAACACTCACTTTGTACTGGAAATGTACCATAAGGAGGTAATCTGGAGGAGGAAAATCACCTTTCGGTCAACGCTCAAGTCAATAGAGTGAAAATAAACTTGGTTGCATAAATCAGTTTCACTTAAGCTGTGGACGAGTGAAGGCGTTTAGGTTATAATTGCCACCAGGGGCTTCGGTACCTGTGATCTGCCAACTAGGGGCGCAAACCTATGATCTTTTGCCACTAGGGGCCTGTACCTATGATCTTGCTACTAGGAGCATAATCCTATGATCTCTTGCCACTAGGGGCTTGTACCTACGATCTTGTGCCACTAGGGGCTTGTACCTACGATCTTGCTACTAGGAGCATAATCCTATGATCTCTCGCCACTAGGGGCTTATGCCTATGATCTTTCGCCACTAAGGGCCTGTACCTATGATCTATTATTATATAAGTCTATTATAAGCCAATTTAAACTCATTAATCAGACATTGAATTATAAATCAATTTGTGTTATAAAGAGACCGAATTAAGGAATCAGAATATTTTATTTTAATTGAATATTCATAGCTAAGACAGGACAACGTCTTTCGGGTCAGTTAGTTTTGTTTAATTTTTTTTTTTTTTTCGAGCTACTACCTGTTTTAATTTTACTTTATTTTTCCTTGCAGCCTTCAACTATATGAGGTTTACCTCTTAAATTCCTGAAGTCATTGTTATGTTCTTAATATTAGCTTTGTTCTCGACTTTTTTGGACAGTTTTAGGCAATCTGTCAAATTTTGAGGAGTGGGGATGCAATTCTCTCAGAGAGAAGAAAACTGCCAATAAGGTCTGGAACGTATTCTGGAAAAACATTTCTGCCACTTTTTAAACGTCAAACACAAGAATCGACTAGAGTTGCCATGGATCGATGATAGTTCATTATAAAAAATTCCAAAAAAAATTATAACCAAAGAAAAAAAATGTGCCAAAGTTTTATTACTTGTAAGGCATAAATTTTATTATAATAAAACCACAATTGACGTCAATTTAACATTAAATTATAAAAAAGTATTTTAAAAAAGAAATTCATGTTTTCTAATTACATTTTCTTCTTCAGAATTACTTCTGGTAAACGAATGGTAAATTTTATAAATATAAATTGACTAGTTTGATAAAACAATACAAAAATAACACATCTTCCAAAATAAAAAAAAAATAAAAATAACACTTGGGCAACCCTTAGTCAATAGCATATTTGAATTTATTTGAATTGAAACAGCCATTTTTCGACAGAACTCAAGCATGCCAATTTCTGCCCAAAGAAATTTCTTGGGCAGAAAATGTCAGGAAGGTGAAATGTTTTTCTCTCTTGTAGTCCAGTCAACGAAGACCTAAAATCATAAAATAAATGAAATAAACCGTGAAACCGTGTAGTCTGGGTTATTTTTTTAAGTGGTAGGGGTGACCCTCAGTTCCAACATACCAAAATTCCCCAGCCCAGGGCCGCGAGCTTAAGCCTGGAGAGGGGGTTAAAGGCCCCCCCTACAAAAGTAGTAGTTTCCATAATTTTTGTTTTTTTCAAAAACTGAAAGACCTACAGCTATCTAGTTTTTAGCTTTCGACTAAGAATTAACAACGGCCATAAATACTGAACTAAAATTTAGCACTTAGTTACAAAAAATTTTGAAAATAAAATTATTATAATTTTTTTTTTCAAAACTTTAAATATAAGTTCAATTTTTGTATAACCTGTTTAATAAAAAAAACTTGTTTTAGCAACAAAATAAAAAAATAGGTCCTTGGATTTTCAAAAACCTATAGTGTTGTATTATAGGTACTTCCATTGATTTTAAATAATTATTAATGCACTTTACGTCAATGCTTTAGAAAATGGTCCCTCCCTTATAAACGAGGGGACATAGACCCCCTATCCAAAATGATTTTTTTCTTAGTACATGTCTGAAAATTATTTTACAAAGTCATGGTCAGTAACTTGGAAAAACCCATTATAATTCTTACCTTTAAAGAAACAGTATTTTTCATAGTGAATGCAAACACTGTAGCAAATAAATTAAATTAGGAAATTCTATCCCTCGCCACCTGTTTTAACCCCATAAACTCCCTTGGAAATCATCAATGGAATAATTTTGAATACATATACTTATTTTTCTGTTATTTCTAGATAAAATTGATCATAAACACTAAATTTTGTAGGCTAATGACCGATTTCTTAGATTTCTTGACATTTCTCTACCCCGCATCTTCCTTAGTGTTGCTCCAAGCGAAAATATAAATATAACATTTTTTGTAGGAAATTTAATTTACTTTAATTCCTTGGTCCAGACTTTTTCAGTTAAGCCCTTGGTTTTCGAAATATTCGCGAAAACCTAAAAAAGGGGACCTTTAACCCCCTCTCCAGGCTTAAGCTCGCGGCCCTGGGCTGGGGACTTTTGGTATGTTGGACCTGAGGGTCACCCCTACCACTTAAAAAAATATTGTATTGTGAGCGCTCTCTTTTAGCTAAAACTGCCGAATTTAAGTGTGGAACAAGACTTGGGAACAATTGTTGACAAAATATGACAATTGGCAGTTTTGGTCAAGGTCTGGAACAAAGCTATTGATTTAAAGCTTAGGGTTCCACCTTCTTAACGATATCATTAACATTCATACATGTCAATTAAATTGAGAGCAATTATTGTCTTTGCATAAAGAGAGCGATTCCATTTTTTTGGTCGCAAGTGTAGGTTAACATTAAACTGAACAAAACAATACAAATCATTACCATTTTTAGGTATTCCACGCATCTGTCGCTCGCGATATATCCAATAACAGGATTAATTGCACCAAACCATCAAATACCACTTTAAGAGCTCATAGCTCGTAATCTTCCAGTTCCATTTGCACCAGAGACCGGTACCCTCATAATTTCATTTTTCATACGAACACACAAAAAGCCTTTAGATATTAATCATAAAAACGAACAAAAGTGCCAATGAAAGTGTATGCACTAAATATATGAAGTATGTATACTTTAATGTAATAAAAAAAAAAGCCGACTAGCGTTTCGATATTGATCCCACAGCAGCAGGAACGGGGCATAGCACCTGCCTTTTGCTTGCACCAACCGGGATCTTCAGCATAATATCCCAATGCTTGAATCGACATGTGCATTTGCTCATACATGGAATTCAATATTACCACCCTCTTTCTACTATATCGAGGACAAAGTGGTGTTTCAGGAAGATCATCCCTTGCCGAAAGGACATATTCACATAACCACCCTCTATGGTTGTGAAAGCTGCGTGCTTCCCCTTTTTTTGTTTAATTTGAAAGCAAAAAAAAAAAAAACACTACCACCATCAGCGCACCATCATCATCATTATCAGCCAACATAAAACAGCATCAGAAGCGGCTCGGCTCGATTCAAATCGTAGCTTCACTTGTTTTGATTTAGAAATTCGAACCCCAATATAGAGGATGACAAAACGGTTGTCCTGGTCCTGTCCTGAACAAAGTTATTGCACTCTCGACTCGATGCTCGCGGCTTGTTTTGTTCTACATCAGAAAAACACCATCATAGGGGTTTGATCTTTGATCAGAGGATCTTCTGTCCGGAATAAATTATCCATCCTATTCATCCATCATCATCCCTTGAATTTGCGTTGATTATTTCGATTTTTTTTTTCTATTTTTATTTTTCCTATTTTGTTATTGCAAAAGGACTCTAAGTGATGTTGCCAAGGAAAGAAGGTGGCAGGTGTGTATAAATGTGTTGGTGCGGTGGTGGTGGTTTTAGCAACAAAATCTACCATAAAAACTACTATGTGGGCTTATAGAGAAAAAAGAAAATAAATAACACGTGCCATTGAGATGGGATTTATTGTTAATTCCAATTAAACATTGCTATATGAACCCAATTTTATGTATTGATACACTGTCAAGATTATATAGGCCTTGTTATGTTTGCTTAGCTGCAAATGAAAAATATTTTTCGATGGAGGAAGTAGAATAGTAGACAAGTATTTCTTTTAAACTTATAAACAGCATTTATTTTAGGTAGGTAAGTAGGTATACGGATTTGATATTAAAGACTTTCTTATGCCCAAAACAGATGTGCAGCTTTTTCTAATGCAGCGAAAATAAATTTACACAGGTTCTTATGAAGGCTGACATATTCCAGGCTCTGCATGCAGCCTTTTCTGCATGATATCTCTATTTCTAAATTTGCTGCATGGGGAAAAAGCTGCACATCTGTTTTCGGCTTTAAATATCCTTGATTGTAAGTTCTCAATGATGCCAGTCCCGCCTTAACACGCGCCGACTCCACAGGACATACAGATGCCCAAGATCCAAACCACAATCTAATCAACAATCAGCTTGTTTTTTCGCATTTGGCACTTAATGTCATGTTGTTAGTTAAGGCCCATCGCCCACTAGGCAACTTTTAGTTGCGCAACAAAAAGTTGCTCGGAGATGCTTGCCATCGCGCTCACTAGGCAATTTCCGAGCAACTTTTGGCTTCAGTATTTTTAATTGAAATGTTAAATTGACCTTGTATTTTAGATCAGTGACGATACAAAATTCGTTTAGTGTGAAAATAAAACTTGTTTTTCGGGTTAAAAGCCTCTCATTTGACAAAAATTTTGGAAAATTCCCAAAAGTTGCTCGCAAATTGCCTAGTGGGCGAGAGTTAGCAACATAAAATTGCCAAGAAAAAAGTTCCGCGAGCAACTCCGAGCAACAAAAAGTTGCTGGGGCTAGCAACAAAAAGTTGCCTAGTGGGCGATGGGCCTAAGTCGATAAATTCCACTAATAAGTCAGAGCAAGAGAATCACACAAAAATTCCTTTCAGTACTACTTCTACCTCTCTCACGCACATGGAACGTCAAATCTCATGGCCAAGCTTTGAACAGAGCTCATGTCTTGTTCAAAAAGTAGTTTTCGTCAACATGTTCATGCCGTGGGCAACTCCGAGGCGGCATGCAACATAATAGATAAGCTCTCGATATCGAAAATTTTGCAAAACACCGCTACAACCTGCGTAGCCAAAATCTATCAAACAGTTTCCCGGTTACCACGCTCAATGAAATTTGTAGCGAATCGTTCGGGGTGAGTACTGTATTGAACTCGCTTAATATCTACTTATTTATTAACGCGGCTAATCTGAAAACCCTAAAATGTCAAGTGTAAAGAACCGCAAAAACCTTAAAAGTTATATTTTAGACTCGTATTAAAGTTAATGGTTACAGAATTAGCATTTGAAGATTTATTACCTTACAAGATGTCACATGATAACTAAATCAATCGAATTTTTATGTAAAAAACATGAATTTAATTGTGAGAAATAAAAACAAAGCAAACTATTCAATGTATGCCCTTTGAAAGATTTATTACCAAAACAAGTTTTAGGGCCATTATAGCTTTTGAGTTGATTGTGTCAACCCTTCAAAACTGATTGATTTTTAAATTTAAAGTAAATTTATTCAAATTAACCAATTTAGCCCTTGATTGATTTTATTGAATAAGTTCTCGGAAGTATAGAATAGAATTTAAAAGGAAAAATTAAGTAAACCACTGGGTCGGGTCGTACGAAAGTGATCTTTTGTATAAAATAATTTTCTACTGAAAAACTCTGAAACGTGGAATTCATGGGTTATAATTTTTCAGCAACATGGATAAACGTCAACCAAAGTCAAAAGTTTTTTTTTTTGAACAACAATACCTTGGGTGACCCGCTCAGCGAGTTCCAATGATTTGAACTTCTACATTGGGTTCCGCTCACGCAATTCCGTTGCTCCACTTAGGGTATGTTCGACAGTCTTCTTGAACAATATTACCTTCGGTGTCTATACCTACTAAATTATAAAAAAAAAAACATATTTCGGACATTCCCAAGGGCTTGCGTGTGGATTTTCACTGTTATGATCTCTATCACCAAAGGAAGATTTTTACTGTATTTTTGTAAATTGCCAAAAATTAACGGCATTATTAGTGGCACTCTCGTATAAAATATAGGTGCCGTAACCTAAGGCCAAGTGACATTAAGCCAAATGTGGGTGTTTGGTCTCTTAATACTTTAAATGGCCGCTTTGCGAAAAAGACATAAGGCCTAACTGTTTGTCTCACTTTCAAAGTTAAAGCCTAGTACGCAGTTCGGCAAAAAATTTTCTTTTCATACAAAATTTTTCCCAGTACAAATTTTGTCTTCAGTTTTTTTCCAGGTAGTACGCAGTTCACGCGCAAAATTGTGACGTTTGGGTGAAGTCTCCACTAAATTTTGCCAGGAAAAATAATGTTCGAAGCATTATTTTGCGGGAAAAATTTTGACAGGTCAATAATTTTGCACGATAAACACGATCAACTATTATTAATTGATAATTTTACAAAAAGAAAACAAAGAAGAAAAACATTAATTTTGCGCGATTTTTCCAGCGTTTTTGTAGAGATTAGAATTGTAGAGATAAAATTTGTCTTTTCTCGATCTGCGTACTAGGCTTAAACAAAAATTGATTTTACACTGATTCAATTTTTTCATTCATCTATACTAAAATTATCTTCTTAGGCCCATCGCCCACTAGGCAACTTTTTGTTGTGCAACTAAAAGTTGCTCGGAGTTGCTTGCTATCGCTCACTAGGCAATTTCCGAGTAACTTTTGGGTTCAGTATTTTTAACTAAAATGTTAAATTTTTGATCAGTGACGTACAAAATTCATTCAGAGTGAAAATAAACTTGTTTTTCGGGTTAAACGCCTCTCATTTGGCAAAACTTTTGAAAAATTCCCAAAAGTAGCTGGAAGTTGCTCGGAAATTGCCTTAGTGGGCGAGGGTAAGCAACAAAAAGTTGCCGGGAAAAAAGTTCCGCGAGCAACTCCGAGCAACAAAAAGTTGCCTAGTGGGCGCTCTCCCATATAAGCTAAATGTAATTGGATTGGGAGCAACAAAAAGTTGCTGGGGCTAGCAACAAAAAGTTGCTGGGGCTAGCAACAAAAAGTTGCCTAGTGGGCGATGGGCCTTACGCAGCATAACTGCCTGAACAGAGGAGAATGCTGCAACTGGAGTTGGAAACGGAGCTTCAAAAGATGTCAAAAAGTGTCGTAGGTTCTATTATTTGAGTGCCCACAAAGCAGCTTTGAAAGTATTTTGAAGAAAAACAAAACAATATTCTTGTGTACAAGCTCAGAATTAACGTTTTTTATTTCCACTATTTTTCCTTTTAATTAATAGTTATTTTCGCGACACAGATAACCACAGTATTTTTTTCGACGCAAAAAGTTGTTTCTTTTTTTTTTTTCCTCATAGAATTTGAAACGTCAAAAGTGCTGCACGTGAAAAGTTAAAAATTGGCGAACTCTTCCGTCTGCGGCTGCAGCTCCGAATGCGACTACGTTGCGTTGTGTTCGCAACATTGAATTTTTGTGTATTCAATATTTTGACAGATATTCTAGCTGCGGCTGCAGTTGTAGCTCCGTCTCCTTTTTGTTCAGGCAGTCCCTTGCCAGATATCGTCCTTCTGAGTGCCAATCTCATATCTTATACTGGGGGATATGAGCCGTTTAACTATAGTATAACATTAAAATTAACATGTAAATTTACAAGAAAATTGAAAGGTACCTATAATCTAGCTAACTTACTAAGGTCCACTTGCACAAAAAACTTGTATGACAGATGTAAAAGGGCATGGTATTGTACCTGCCCAGCCAAATTTTCGCTGACTAACCCTTTTTACAGGAAAAAATTGCAACGATAATTCCCCACCTACTAACTTTAGAACCAATTTGCTTAGCTGAGCAAGCACAAGTGCATTCAACAGCTTAGCGGAATGTCCCTGAGATATAATATAGGAAGTCAAAAATTACGAAAACCGTAACTGAACTGACTGACTGATACACCATCACTGACACACCGTATGCAAAGGATAAAACAGAAAATTTGAAGTTTTCCAAAATAAACAATGACGCCGGCCGGTCGACCGGGCCGCTTAGTAGAACGAATAGCTGAAAAGGTGGACACCTTGCTGTAACTTTTGAATTAATGGATGGATTTTGATGATATTTTCGTCATTTTGTTTCATAATATATTAATTACCGTTTTAAAAAAAGAAGAAACCATTATATTTCGGGGGAGGATTATTCTAAGAAAAAGTTGTAATGGCAAAAATTCTGAGGCGAATCCGTTCGTAATGGCAATTTGTATGGAATTTTTCCATACGATGGAGTCTGTGATAGCTTGTGATGGATTGAGATAGGTCTGAATTTGCTATAGCTTTTTTTGAAAGTAGATATTCGATTCTTTAATTTTTTTAAATCAAGTTCTTTTAATGAATATTTTTTGAGAAATTAAATTTCAAGATCAAAATTTTTGAAAAAAAAAAGTTGTGTTTTTTTTTCAAAATTTTTCGTGCCACTATTTTTTTTTAAATATTCAGTGCTTCTTTTATCAGTTGTTAGTAAAATACTGTAGTAGCCGTGGCGTGAGTAGTAGCCGTGGCGTGATGGTTAGTGCGATGGACTGTCATGCCGGAGGTCTAAGGTTCGATCCCCAGCCTCGCCACCTATTTATTTAAAAAGAAAAAACGGCTACTGCCTCTTGCGAGGAATTGACAAATCCTCCAAGAGTATCTCCTGTCACAGAAAAGTGCCGCTCGTTAGCCGTTCGGACTCGGCAATAAACTGTAGGTCCCCTCCATTCCTGCAGACACGCACACAGGAATGGTTGAGAGTTGTAAGTCACTAGGCCCTAGTTCTTCATGAGCTGTTGTGCCATCAAATTTATTTTATTTTTTATTTATTAGTAAAATACTGAAAAGCAAATGTTAAAATCTTTCTTCGTTTTTGATAGTTTGGCGGGAGAAAATTATAAAAAATTGGAAAAATACTAGATTTTATTTTTTTCCCGGGGATAAAATAAAAACTAGGAATGAGTCCAATTTGAAAACCGTCTGTATTAGGTTTTTTCGTTTAGTTCCCAAAACTGCTCATCTCTATTATATAAAAATGAATCCCTTTTTATGTTCGTACGCGCATAACTCGGCTGATTTGCATAGGGAATTTTTTGTTGGATTTGTATTGAACGTGATTAAAACACAACGGACCCGAAAATTGAAAAATTCGAACGAAAATTCAAAAATTCGACCCGACAAAGTCAGAAAATCGTGAAAACATCCTGAAATTTCAAACTTTCTGAATTATTTATTTTTTCGTACGCGCATAACTTTGCAGAACCTCATCGAAATCTGATGGGGATTTTTTGGTGAATTTGTGTTGAACCAGATAAACACATTACGGAGATAAAAAATGAAAAATTAGGTCGGAAAAGTCTGAAAGTCAAAGAGCATACGCTCTTTGTTCGAACGGTGCTTGACTTTCAATTATAGGTTGAACAAAGTTTGCCGGGTCAGCTAGTTTTTAATAATTTTTGTACAAAATCATTTTTTTTTATATATTAACTTTGACAGAACTTTGTAACTTTGACAGGCATTAGCTGTTTTGAGGAAGCATATATAGGAATCTAAATATATTTTGCAAATATGAAGTGACAGCTGTCAGATTGCAAAGGAGACTCTACTTAAGTAAAATTTAGATCATATAATGCAGTTATTGTGCAAGAGCTGTTTTCTATGAGTGTGGCAGTAGGGACTGATGCTATAGCACACAAAACAAATTTAATTATTTTTGCTCGAGCTGTGCCTACGTTCTGTAACTCTCACATCGAAAAAATCAGTCGAGAAACGCTGAAAAATGGAACAAAACTCATGTATTTTGTTTCAGTTTTCATCGTTTCTCGACCAATTTTATGCATGTGAGAATTACAGAACGTAGGCACTGTATTCGAGATAAATAAGCTTTTTCAAATATCTTAATTAGCTAATTTACTCTCAAAATAATCGAATTGGAAAATTATAGATGAGTTTATACCACCAGAATTGCTATGTGAGAATGTTTTATTAAAATCTTGCCGTAAGTCATTTTTTATGAATCCAAAACATGCTTATAATATCACTTTAAAAAAAAAATAGTAAAATATTTAGTTCACACGACCCTGCTAGCTGCTATCAACCATATCACACACGGAAATTATTATACAAGCCCTTCATTTGCATGTCATAAGAATTCATCCGTCTGTGTCTTAGAAGAAAAAAAAAAAAGATACATACTTTTGTGTAGCTTCTTTAAGATGCTGGGAGGATATACTTTAAGATAAGAACCAGGAAGTAACCAAGGTCTAATTTTTTGTTTGTCTAAATTTGGTAAAATTGCTCAAATTTTACTCTCTTCCTTGATCTATCATAGATATAGAAAATTGGCGCGAATTCACCTTAAAAAACGTCAGAAGAGAGAAAAAAAAATTGCACTCAAAAGTATATTGTTCGCAAAAAAAAAAAAAAAAACAACAAACAAAAATTTTCTTAAGATGTCTTCGTCCTTCTTATTCAACATGCTTCTTGACAAGCACCACAGCAATAGCAACAACAAAAAGGGAACAATTTGCATTATTAGGTAGCCGCGTTTTGCGAAATGAGGGATCATTCGTCGTTCACCTTTTAATTGTTGTGAGACATCCTTCGAGTTTGTGCTTTTTTCTCTATTGTATACGCATGTTTAAGATCCTTAGAGAGAGTCCTCTATGCAGACAATCAAAAAATAAACCAGATAAAGAATATTGTTTTTGTTGTAGATATGTTGTAGCGTATAATTGCCAAAAATCTATGGTTTTTTTTTTTATTTTTAGATATAAAATAAATACCGGCTTTACTTGCTACAAAAGCGCGCCAAAAAAAGGGTTTCACTTTGCACATCGAACGAAAAAATTAAAAAACAGAAAAGGATCAAGTTATTTATTCCTCGATAGGAAATAAAAAAAAAAAGAAAACATTGTCTAGTTGAGAGGTTTTGTCTATATTCTCGTATTCACCTGTATTACAACGATAGATTTTTAATCCTTAAAGTCAACCGCCTCCTTGCTAAATTTCAACACTAACATTTCAATCCACTCCATTCTACTGATGAGGATCCTGCAATACATATAAAAAGTTTTAAACAAAAATAAACACATCCTTTTCAATAAATTGCAACAATGAGAAAAAAAGGTCCTTTCGCAGAGTTTCTATATACGAACGCCTATATGAATATCTTTCCCGCATTTCCTTTGTCAGTGCGCCCACTAATCCTTGTCTATTTCCATTGATCCTTTTTTTTTGCTTATAAATGCATCTAAGGAATTATTTGGCATCAATCAAGCAAGGATATTCATTTATTATTTGTTGTGTGTGTTTTTTTGTATATATTTCTCTGTCATTGTATTCGTCCTTTGTCATTTGCTAACCTGTAATTATTAGTCAACAAAGATTGTCTTTGGTTAATCCGCACTGACTTGATGATGGACACGTTTTTTTTTTATATTTATTGTTATTATTTTCTCGAAAGGATCTTCGAGGACGAGAGTTGATCAGTTTTCAAGAATTGATTTTTTTTTTAAATCGATGTTTTTATTACTAAATCAACACCCATCATTATTACTGTTTCGAGGTATAAAAAAGGACTTCAGGTGCAAAAAATTAAATGGATATTTTCCTTAGTTTACCTACCTACGATTGTGTGCAATCAAATGCTGATGCAAGTTTCTTTCTTGTCGAAAAGTATATTACGCTAATTAAGTTGTTAAAATTGTAGTCTTAGGCCTAAATGAAGGCATCTTTTTTATGAGAGGTAATTACCTGTCATAGTAGGAAAGGTTTAAAATATTAAACCTACAAAAGATTGAGTAAAATTGCATGCATGGATATTGGAATGATTATAATGGATTTTTCTAGACGAATTCTTAGTATTTGTTTAGGGTTTAAGAGGACTTAAATTTTATTTTATTATAATTTATCTAAGCAGGCATAATTAGTGTGGGAATTCTAGGTTATCGACAGTATCTACCTGTACCTGTTGTAAAAAAAGAATAACTGTGACTTAAAAACAAATACTAACGAAAATGATGAACCCTTAATATAAGTGTCGATATTTTTTGACTCAGAAAACCGTTATAATACTAAATTCATTTTAACCCCTTCGTTTTTAGCAAGGTCAAACAATTTGAAAAAAAAAAATAATAAATTTAATTATTGATCCGAAATAGCATTTAACGGTCTTTAGTCCACACAAATTGGCGTTTCGTCCCGGCGATCGCAAATGGACTCATCAGTTTAGGCAATTTCTTTGAAATTCGGTTCATCTTACATAGATTTTATGCCAAGAATATCCAACTTGATTAGAATTCTTTATCATGTATAAGATAAACTGAATTTAACAGAAATAAATTTAAATTTTCTATAAATAAATTTAAATAAATAAATAATTTTAAATCAGTGCCAAAAAATAAGTAATTCGAATTTGATTGTTTTGGATTAAAAAAAAAAAAATAATCGAAAGCTCCGGAGCCTTAAATAAAGAGGGCAGCTCAAAAATTCTGCAAGAAAAGTTCCATCGGTTAAATTATTTATTCAAATTTAATTTGGTATATTTTTTATCCTTCTGCTACAAGATTTTAGTAAGATACCTGACTTTGAGTAAAAAAGAGAGTAAATGAGAAAATATCTCTCAAACTAATGGTGATATACCAAGAACACAAGAACAGTTTTAAACACTTGAATAAATTTACTTTAAGATTCTTTCAAGAATTATTGAGAACTTTTCTTTTAAATCTTCAAAGTTTGAAAAAAAAAATTGAATATTTTATAGTTTGGCCATATTTGCTTGTAAAACGGAACACCCATTTAATATGGAGCTTTGGCCAAGAGTGTACACGAACGAGTTCGGTCATATTTATTTATTTATTTATTTAAGTAAGACCAAGTATCTTAAGAATCACGTGTAGCTTCAAGTCCTCGACTAGTCGACATAGCAAATTATTTTTGGTACTATTTTAAAGGCAGTAAAATACCTTTCATATGATATTAAAATCATTTTTCTACGTCATTTATTTCGCACGCTATGAACAATTATTTGGACAAAAAAGCTGAAATCTTTATTTTACAATCGGCAACTTTAAGCTCAAATATCTTGACATTCCCTTGAACGATTTTGAAAATAGTTCTCTTGTATAACAAGGCCAACGTCACCTTCAATTTGATAATAAATTCGTTCATGTACAATTACATTCTTATGGCTAAACATGGGTAATTCCCTTTGAAATCAAAAAAACAATCAATCTTCTATATGTACCTATATCCTATTAATATTGTGAAATGTGAAAGTTTGTTTGTCTGTCTGTTTGTTCCTCTTAATCTCTGAAAATACCCAATTGATTGTAATGAGAATTGGTAGAGCGAGATCTTGGAACATGAGGATGGAGATAGGCTACTTTTGTTTTCAAAATCTACAACAATTTACAAAAAATAAAATAAAATAAAATAAAATAAAATAAAATAAAATGAAATAAAATAAAATAAAATAAAATAAAATAAAATAAAATAAAATAAAATAAAATAAAATAAAATAAAATAAAATAAAATAAAATAAAATAAAATAAAATAAAATAAAATAAAATAAAATAAAATAAAATAAAATAAAATAAAATAAAATAAAATAAAATAAAATCAGTGATACATTGTTTGAAATGTCAGATATTCAAATATAAAAATATCAAAAAACAAATACAAAACATTTTTACAATCATAAAGTTATTTAAACCTGCGAAGCAAGGCGAGCAAGAGCCTGCTAGTATAAGAATAAATCCCTTTTTGTGTTCGTACGCGCATAACTCGGCCTAACATCATCCGATTTGGTTGGTGATTTTTTTGTTGGATTTGTATTGAACCAGGTTCACACACAACGGAGATCAAAATTGAAAAATTAGGCCGGAAAAGTAGGAAAGTCGTGATAACAATCAAAGCTTGCTCGACTTTCGAAAGGAACATTAATATTTTAATCAATTATAGGTGGAAAGAAGTTCGCCGGGCCAGCTACTTTGTTCAAATATTTCCAAGCAAAAAGCTCTTTTTTCATTTAAATTCAGATATCAAAGTCTTGATACAGAAATATCGACAAAATACCAAATTAAAGTTGAAAAACCAATTACCTGCCGAATAATAATTTGGTTCCCCAAAAATAAAAATTTTCCCCACCCCACTATGTGCTCTTATAAAAAGAGGTACTACATCTTACAAGGAAGTGACGTGACAAATTCCCTTATACTCGGTATGTTTTTCATTAAAAAGTTCATCTCATCTTAGTTGTCTGGATTCAGAAGAAAATTGTAGGTTACCCTCCATTCCTGCCAATAATATGCTCATAGGAATGTTGGGAATTCTATTGGTCAGTATAGTCACTAATTTATTTAGGGCAATTTTTTCGGTCATAAGTTAACCCAAAGTTAGTTAACTCATGTGAATAAATGTATTTATAGTTAAAATCTATAAGGGCTAGTTTTACAAACGAAGTAGTTCAATATTTAACCAGTGGTTCAGGAAATTTAGTTCACCGATTTCGGCTGATTAACTAAGGTTCAAGGTTCAAGTATATGTGACAATAGCTAAGTGCATGCCTGAACCTTCGATACACCTCAGCTAATCCGCCGAAATCAGTGAATTAAAAATCCTAAACTATGGATCAATATTTACACCCACGATTGTACAACTGGCACTAAAGAGATTTTCATAAATGAATTCATGCGGATCAAACTAAATGGCTTGAAGGATAAAACAGAGTTATTAGTGAGTAAACTCGGGTTTAACTTTAATCCCTCACTGACTGGGCCTTATTGTATTATAGACAGAGATACATAAGTCAAAGATTAAAACGCAAAACCTAAACAGAAGTGCTTCAATCCTCGCGAGTTCGGTCCAGTAGCGAAATTATCTTGTCTAGGGATTAAAAAAATAAAAATAAATTTGATGGCACCAACAGCTCATGAAGAACTAGGGCCTAGTGACTTACAACTCTCAACCATTCCTGTGTGCGTGTCTGCAGGAATGGAGGGGACCTACAGTTTATTGCCGAATCCGAACGGCTAACGAGCGGCACTTTTCTGTGACAGGAGATACTCTTGAAGGATTTGTCAATTCCTAGCAAGAGGCAGTAGCCGTTTTTCTTTTAAATAAATAGATGGCGAGGCTGGGGATCGAACCTTCGACCTCTGGCATGACAGTCCATCGCACTAACCATCACGCCACGGCTACTAGGGATTAAACCGCAGTTAAATCTTGAATAAACTAAGGGCGAGTTGTACAAATGTGGTTCAATACTATATCCGTGGTCCAGCAATTTTAACTCACTGATTTCAGCGGATCGACTGAGGTTCAAAATAAGTTGAAGCATATGTACGAGTAATTAGCTTTTAAAACATTCTTGAAACTTAAACCATCGTTGAGCATCAGTTAATCCGCCACCATCGTTGAGTTAAAATTACTGAACAACGGATCAATTTTTGTACCACAATTGTACAACTGGCCCGAAACGATTTTAAATGCCGATTTTACTCCAAGTTAATGCCAAAAATTTGATGAGTTAACTTTGGGTTTTAAATGTTGACCGTAATTGTTGCTAAAATGGTCGGTTTTGAAGTTTCAGCTTTTCAAGCATTTTGAGTGAATTTGGCCAGTGATGCAAGTAATACTCGTAGTTTTCCATCAATATAAGCCAAACATTTTGCTTATTGCTGACTGGTCTCATAGCTGAACAAAAATTTAAGACTGTTTCTTTAGGAAATTGTAATTTCAAAATGTATTGTGTGACCAACAGTTTTGTTGGTCAAATTGGATACTATCTCCCGCCAAGTTTTCAAGCCAAGTCAGACATCCTTTTTACAGGAACCAAATCAGGTGATTTTCGAACCCCTGCATAACTTCAGTACCAATCAATTAATACCAAGTCACCAACATTTAAATTCCTATTAGTAATTCCTGATATATAACTTCAAAATAATCGCCGTACGAGGTGAAAATATCAAAGCAATAAAATCCAAACAACTATAAAAAAAAAAGGCTGTCAAATATCGAACAAGTCTCTATTCTTAACTTAAATTTCATCAAAAGGTACTCAACATTGAGATATCCGAAACTCATCACAAAATAAAACGCACAAATAATTTACTTCGTCTTCTCGCTTCACGCATAAAAAATGATCTATCGCCCAACGAATATAAGCAGTTCATAACAAAACAAAAGCAAGTTTTTAGAGACACATATAATAAAATAGAACAATACAAGGTTAAAAAAATAGACCAACTCAAATCATCACTATGGAAATTATTCAATATCGAAATGCATGAAAAATGGTTTGATAATAGAACTAACATTGAATTTCCTCTTGAAATCAAATGGCTGTTGTCAATGGGAAAAAAATTTGCATTGCCTGTTGACAAAAAAACCTTCCCACTCTTCCAACTGATAGCAGATGGCGAAGAAATTATTCGTAATGTGAAAGACGAGAGGGAACAAGAGTCGATAAGAGCGCAATATGATACACTCTTTCCAACGCCATCAACGCAACGATCAATTTGCCAAATATGTGCTCAATGTAAACAGACAAGCAACACAATTTCTCAAGAAGCACAAAAACGTCATCATCATACCAGCTGACAAGGGCAATGTTACCGTAGCGATGGAACGCGAAGATTATAATAACAAAATGTCCGAGCTTTTATCAGACCGTAATACTTACCGGCGAGTTAGGAACAATCCTACGACCACATTGCAAAATCGTAACAACGAATTGGTTAAGTGGCTGAGCAACAACAACATAATAGACGAACGAGAAAAAGCTAAGATGATTACATACACGGCACAACTTCCATCAATCTACGGCTTGCCGAAAATACATAAGCCTAACCTACCTTTGCGTCCCATCACGTCGTCTATGAAACTGCCATGCTATGAGCTTTCCAAATTTGTAGGTAAAATATTACAGTACGCGACGACAAAATCAAGCTACTCGATTAAAAATTCTTTTGAATTTATTGAAAAAGCTAGAGTTGTTAAATTTCAAAAGGATGATGTCTTGGTCTCATATGATGTTATTTCACTTTTTACTAACATCCCAATACACTTAGCTCTTACAATTGTGAAGAAAAGATGGGAAATAATTAGTGAAATTACAAAGCTGAGCCAAAGCAAGTTCTTGGAAATTCTTGATTTCTGTCTGAAAGATAACAACTATCTTCAGTTCAATGATGGTATATATAAACAGATTTTCGGAATGCCCATGGGAAATCCACTGTCACCTACTATTGCCGACTTAGTTCTTGACTACCTGCTTGATGAGTGCTTTGAGAAAATGGAAGAAAAACCCAGGTTTGTCGCCAAGTATGTGGATGACATCTTCGCAATAATTAATAAAAATAAAGTTGATCATGTTCTTAATTGCCTTAACGGGTTTCACCCCAAGATCCAATTTACAATTGAAATGGAAAATAACTGTGAACTGGCATTCCTTGATGTTAAAATTATTCGACGGAATGGCTTTCTTTTGTTTGATTGGTACCAAAAACACACAGCGTCAGGGAGATTAATAAATTTTCACTCTAACCAAGCCAAACATATAATTATTAACACGGCCTCCAGTCTCATAAGCAAGGTATTCACATTAAGCGATGAAATGTTTCACCATACCAACGAAATAAAAATTACAAAAATGCTGAGAGACAACGGATTTCCTCACACCGTCATTCGTGGCCTCATACAAAAACAGAAAAATAAAACTTCGATAAATTTAAACACCGACCGCCATAGTGGCTACTACAAAAGCATTGTCTACATACCTGGTCTAACGGAAAGTTTCAAAAAGATCGTCGCAAACAAATCCGATAACGTACTTTTGGCTTACAAATCCAACAATACGCTTGGTCATCTTTTTTCCAAACTGAAAGTTAAACCAGACAAAGACAAAGCCACCGATGTGATATACAAAATAAACTGTAAAGGCAAACCCGATGATCCCTGTAACCTATGTTATATTGGTACCACAAAACAGTTCCTACGCCAACGTATATCTAACCATAAATCGGATATCAAATCTAATAACCCTGGGAAGACTGCACTAGCCAGTCACATTATTGAAAGCGGCCATTCTCCAGACTTCGAAGATGTCAAAGTTCTTCAGACTGAGCGGCACGCGTCAAAACGATACACGCTTGAAACGCTGCACATCATTAACAACAGCAACAACATGAACCGCAAACTTGACACACAAAACATATCCGCTGTATACTGCTCACTTGTCTCTGACTAAACGTCATAAATGTGTTTGTGTTACTTTTTTTAAATTAAAAAGACTGAACTTCATTTTGAAGTGCATAACTTTATTTTTAAATTTTTTAATTTTACTTAATGTAAATTTATATATATATTTTTAATTTTTACTCAACGTAAGTTTTTAGTTTAAATATTTTCCAAATGGTTTTAATATTCATTATTTGTTTTTTATGTGTAATAAAGTTCCCCTGAAGAAGGCAGCAACCCCTGCCGAAACGTTGGGAAAAAGCTAATGTTAACTTAATTGTTTCATTGCCACATCCATTGTGACCAAAAAAGCCGACGGAAAAACAGGAATTCATTCTTTTCCACTTTTTTATTTCTATTCTGTTGGTAGAATCAAAATTTCATGGAACGACTTACGGATATTTTTCATTTTGTTGTGTAACTTTCATGATGCAAAATTCTAATTTGAATTTTTTCTAAAGGCGCCTCATAAATTTCACTGTCAACTATGAGTCAAATATGAGTCCCAAAATCATATAACGATATACAAATTTCGATGGGTATCTCAAAACAAATTAGATATTTTAACTCAGTTTAGCCAAGATAAATTTTAAGCTTCTTCAGAAACATAAACCGCATACTTAATTAGAATAATTTATCCATAATTTTCTGATCAAAAGAATTTTGAATCAAATGCCGAATTTTCGGTCTAGTGATGATGAGACAAAGAAAAATTAAAGCATGTCATCTAATTTGAGAGTGTGAATTATCTTCAATGAAATTTTAATCAAATTAGTTTATACCCATCAAATCTTTAATAAAAAAAAATTATTTAAATAGATGCTAGCGGGATTATTTTTATCTGTTCTTGTTTTATAGCTAAAATAATTTAAATCTACATGCTAATCATTGTTTATAGTGTGTTGATGTTTTTGTCGGAATCTTAATCTTAATATTTCCCACGATGACCACCACCTAGATTGACAAGGATTATGCTAATTATGGTTTTGAATTATCTGGAAAGATAAAATTAATTTTTCAAGCGGTATGATGTGTAAGAAAGATAGGTACTAAGATGCTCTAAAATATCCTGGGTTTGGATTCTGTTCATTATCATAGATTAAGATGGGTTTATGTGACGAATTATTTTCTAAAATATTCATTTTATTATATGGCAGAGGATTTACTTAAAATGTAAGCTAAATATTTTGTTTACCTGTTAAAGAAATAAAGTAACCAAAACTTCTCTAAATATTTCCTCAATAAAAAAAAATCCAAACACCTGTCATAATGAAGTCGCAGTATGATGGGATTATAATTTTACTACCCTTAAAATGTTTTGAAATTCAGTTCGAATATGTGGAATTTCCGGATTTACAAAAATTAATTTTGAAGATGTATCCTCAATCAAGGCTTTTGTACTTGCATTAAGGTATAAAAAAAAAAATAAATTTGATGGCACAACAGCTCATGAAGAACTAGGGCCTAGTGACTTACAACTCTCAACCATTCCTGTGTGCGTGTCTGCAGGAATGGAGGGGACCTACAGTTTATTGCCGAATCCGAACGGCTACCGAGCGGCACTTTTCTGTGACAGGAGATACTCTTGGAGGATTTGTCAATTCCTCGCAAGAGGCAGTAGCCGTTTTTCTTTTAAATAAATAGATGGCGAGGCTGGGGATCGAACCTTAGACCTCTGGCATGACAGTCCATCGCACTAACCATCACGCCACGGCTACTACATTAAGGTATAGAGATGGAAAAAAAATTGGATTACATCACAGAAATGTATAACAAGTTGGACATTCGATTTTATTGTTCCTCAACGATCAAAGCACTATAAGCAGGAAAATGCTGTACTTCTTTAGCATCGGCCTTGGAAGAATGGTGCGAATCGCACGCATGCGCTATCATTAAAGGTATACAGTCTTTCCAATTACTCGTACACCCCTTGACAATCCAATGTACTAAAATGTTTTAATATTTCGTTTTGGAAGACCAAATTATACTGACTACATCATTTTTTTTTTTTTTTTTTTGAAAACACTAGACTGCATGGAATTGTAAACTTTTTCTCTGTGCTTTGTGTGGCCATCTCCATGATGTGCATATTGTTACACTAAGCTCTCTGGAATACCTCAGTTTTTTGTAAAAAATTCTCTGAAATCCTTTGAATTGGAGATATTGCAGTTTTTCTTTGTGCATTGGCTGTCCTTCTTCACAACTATCATTTTACTAAACAGGTTAGTACGAAAGGGTATCTGCATTACCCACAGTAACGAATACCTTATTCTTTGCTTAAAGTGCTCTGGAATGCATGGAATTGGAGATATTGAACTTTTTCTTCGTGTAATGGGTGGCCATCTTCGAGACCATCATTTTGGTGTGTATATTGATAAGCTTGAATCTCTGGATTTTTTGCAGTGGCAAATACCTCGACTCAACAATTATTTTGATTTGCATATTGATAACTACGCTAGGTTCTTTGTATTGCTCTTAGGCCCATTTGCTGAAACAAAACATAAATATTTTAGTTCGACATCTGAGCTTATGTGACAGTTTACGCTGAGGAAAAAGTAGAGCATAAGAGCTTAAGTTAAACATAAATATTTAAGTTTCGTTTCAGCAAATGGGCCTTAATAGCAAATACCTCATTTTTTTGTTAAAAACGCTCTGGAATGTATGGAATTGAAGATAAAACACTCTTTTTTGTGAAATGATTGGTCTCTTTCGAGTACATAATTTTGATGTGAATATTGGTACGCCAGGATCTCTGGATTTTCCACATTAATAAATACATATCTCTGGAATTCATGAAATTGGAGATATTGCAGCTTTTCTTTGTGCATTTTGTGGCCTTATTCGAGGCCATCATTTTTGTATGCAAATTAGTATATGATAGGGTTTCTTAACTGTCCAAATTTTTTTTTTTTTTTGGTTGGGAATGGTACCGTACAACTCTTTAAGAAATCAAGATGGCGAAAACCCTTTTATTCGTTGATGGACTTAAATTCGGATATAAGCTTCCTTAGGTACTCTTTCGATGTGAAATATTTAATTGAATTTTGAACAATTTTGGTAGGTGATCGGTATATGTTTTAAGTGCCGCTTTTTTGAGTACCAAGTAAGACGGACGCGAAGAAGATGGGTTTTATGTTAAATAAAGGAGGAGCAATTATTTTAATACCTACTTCATTTTTATTTTTTACCCTGAATGGAAATTATAAAATCCAAGCCAAAATTTTGAAAATATCTAGATAATAGAGAATATTCTCAAAATATTTATTGAAGTCCATTCTTTAAATAAGTATATCTTCAAACACAATTTCACGCGATTCATATATTTTTTTTTTTTTTGGTTTCACCTCATTTCAAGCTAAGGTAAATATTTCAAAATAAATAATGATCCTTGAACCTTATATTCATCATGAAATGTATGTAAGATGAACTGAACTTAATAGAAACATTGTGTATTGACAAGGCCCTCACTAGTCAACTGATGAGTCCAAGTGAGATCGCCGCGCTGGCCGCCGCGCAACACCGCCGGGACAAAAGGCCAATTTTTATGGAGCAAAGGCCGTTTTTAAAAGCTATTTTGAATCAATCAAAAAACTTCGGCCATTTCCGTGCTAAAAAAAGTGTCCTCTAATTTTGAATCCTACCCGCATGGAAAAATGGCAAGTTTTTGGCAAGTTTAGGCGAGGCCCTAGCAAGTTTTCGGAAAGGAAAACATGGACGAGGAAAACATGACAGACCCCTATTAGTGCCTCGCTGAGAACATTTATTTAATAAAGTGCTGGTGAGGCTCTTAATGGTAACTAGCTGTGTGACGCCAGAACCTCGACCTCAAAATTTTTTGACGAAACATGTCGCATTTGTTTGTCCATCGTTTGTCCACGTTTGTCCAGGCAAAAAAATCGTTTGTCCACCCTCAGGAAAAAAGTTATTAAGCTTTTCTTTTTTATAGCAAGTACCCCAAAATTAAAAAACGCCTCTACTGCCCACAATTTTGAACTTAGGAGGTCCGGACTAATTGCAATCGTTTGTCCACCGGCTCCTTATCATTGTCCACCCAAAATTTTTGTTTGTCCACCCTTAGTTCAAAAGTTATTCAACATTTCTTTTTTATAGCAACACCCCCAAAAACAAAAAGTCCCCTAAAATCCCCAATTTTTAACTTAGGTGGCCCGGACCAATTGCAATCGTTTGTCCACCGGCTTCTTATCATTGTCCACCCAAAATTTTCGTTTGTCCACCCTTAGTTCAAAAATTATTCAACTTTTCTGTTTTATAGCACAGGGCATAAAAAATTAAATTTTTTTTTTGCGGAAGGAAATTTTGAAAACTGTTCTCTGAAATAATTTGACTTAAAAACGAAAATTTTTAAAAGCGAAAATTTTTAGTGGACAATAATAAAGAGCCCCTGAACAAACGATTGCAATTGGTTCGGACCTCCTAAGTTCAAAATTGTGGGCAGTAGAGGCGTTTTTTAATTTTGGGGTACTTGCTATAAAAAAGAAAAGCTTAATAACTTTTTTAAACGTCAGTTTATTCAATTTTGCATGCGCAAGAATTTTTTAGTGGTCATAAAAATTAAAATAAAATACAATGGATTCGCGGTTAATTAGTGAACTCCTATCATCTTTAACAAGAAAAAACGTGTTTTTGAATTCCAATCTCGCAATATAAGCAACAGAAAGCGCACCGCCAGAGAAGCACAAACGATGACATTACCAAGCGCTACATGCTTTAAAACGGACGTAAATGCAAACAAACGGCATGAATATAGGGACAACGATCATTTAGAGTGTACAACCAGGGTGGTGGGCATCGAGGAACTGGATGTCTATCTAGATAAATAAAATATAGAGCGACTGAAAGCTTCTAGCTTTGACCCCCATGTCTGAAATGGTTGAATGGGAAACCAGGGCTTAGACAGAATTTAACTGACGAGGCAAAAAGGTTCATAACTGGCGAGGGCCTAGTGAATGCCTATAGTAACCCTCGCTAGACCCTTGTTAGTAAATATGAAAAACTTGCCAGGGCCTTAATAAAAACTAGATTCTTTTTCCAGGTGGGTACTTTTGTTGTGAAAGTGGGTTTGTATATGGATTTTATTTTTCTTTCAATCAAGTGCAAAGGTCTGGACGAATTAGGTTATAGCACCTTTTTCATAATGCCTATGGGTTGTACTGGCTGTGGGTGCTAAGTGAAGCGGGAGTTACCCGCCTGGAAAATGAATCTAGTTTTGAATAAGGCCCTGGCAAGTTTTTCATAGTTACTAACAAGGGTCTATCAAGGGTTACTATAGGCTTTTGCTAGGCTCTCACCAGTTATGTACCTTCTTGCCTCGTCAGTTAAGTTCTGCCTACACCCTGACTAGTAAAAACTAGATTTGTTCCAAATATTTCAGTCAGTGTCTGGTACATACAGTTGCTTGCAGTCTGTATTGTTGACGGGAGACAATTCCTTGACGACGCACGGACAACAAGATGATACAGTTCGTACCTCCACTAAAATTCTCCATGGTTTTTATTTTAAGAGGCACTTCCAGTTGTTTTTCTTGTTATGTTGATTGCTTGGAAGACTTTAGCTTGCCGATAACCTGATGGTACGTTACTTCACTTTAAACGCGTGTAGCGCCTGGTATTGTTATCGTTTGTGATTCTGCAGGGGTGCACTTTCTGTTGCTTAATGGGAGATTAGGAGGTTTCCAAAACATTTTTTTTCTTGATAAAAATAGTAATATAGTGAAATAGATTTTACTATTTGACACACCGATTCAATTTCAATATGTATTTTGAACAGTTAATTAACAACAACATATACGTTTTTATTACGATATAATAAGACCCGACTTTTATTAATTGTCATATCACTGCACTGTACTAACGTGGTTAGTTACAATCAAAAGCTTCACCAGTATTTTATTAAATATATATTTTCACTCAGCAAGGCACTAAAAAGGGGACTGTCATGTTTTCCTCGTCTAGGTTTTCCTGACCGAAATCTTGCCAGGGCCTTGCGTAAACTTGGCAAAAACTTGCCATTTTTCCAGGCGGGTAGTGACACTGCCTATCAAATGTTTATTTATTATATTTGGTTTTGTTATTTTTGTAAGAACCTCCAATTTGCTAACCCATGCAAATCCGGGGTTGTATAGCTAATGAGGAAATACATTCTGAGAGTAAGACCCAGTTTTAAAGTATAAGAAAGTAGCACTTTATGGGAGAAAAATGCTCAATATTTCAGTGCACATTAACCCGAATGAGTGGCACTTATAGTCTCCCATGTTAGTCACTTAAGTGCCACTGACTCAGACTATTTAATTGAGCCTAAAGTCCCAATATGACAAACTTAAGTGCTTATTTTTTCGCTAAGTATTTACTTTGAAATTGGCCCTTAAACTGTATTTCAAAGTTTGTTTTTCACTAAAATAATGTTATTAAACCTAAATTAGCCTAGTTCCTGTCGACTTTTCTGCACAAGAGTCAATACTTACATACCTTAAAGCAGTAATAAATACACCCAATTCCTTAACCTTTCTTTTCCATATCACAAAATTGATTTACAACACTTCCCTAAATTACATCGATTCGATTTATCTTCCAGAGTGAAAGTAATTTGATTATACAAAATATTTAAAGTGACCATCACCGATCTATCAAAATCCTTCGACACGTGCTTGACCTATGTCCATCTTCTTTGCAGAGTGGACTAGACATTTCTCATATAAGATGCAATAAAAATAAATGCATTCCTACAAAGATTATATACACACGTACAAGTATACTTGTAGATCATCAGTTACCCTGTTTTTTTTTTTTATATCACAGCATGCAATTAATTGATAACAAAGGATAATTGAAGACATCATTCAGCCCTTCATATAGCTGAGATTCCTTCTTTAAAAAAAAAAAATAAAGACGGCAAAATCACTTCTATCCCACGGTTGTTCAGGCCCATTGCCCACAAATCAAAGGAACAAATTATTGCTGACTCAATGTTGAGTAACCCTTCACTTGCTAGATAATATGGAAAAAGGATACGTTCGTTGACCTGCAGTACCCTTTCCCATTTTCACTAACATAATGATTTTTTTTCAGGTAGGTATACCTCTCAAAAAGACAAGACCGAAGTAAAGTCATACCTTTTGGGCACCCTGATTGAAAATGTATCAAATGACTGTTTTCCTTGCGATGGCGATGGTTACTCTAATTCTAATTTTTCAAAAGTGTTCCCAAAGGATTGAAAGATTTGGGAATCATCATCATCATCTTCGTCATCTTCTCAGCTGTCCCCTTCTGTCGTGAGTTGATATTGAACTCTTGGGCGACACACGATGAGGCTATACGATGGGAGAATGTCGCTCCGATGTCCTCTGCCTAATCTATTTCACTTCCTGGGAAACTAATGAATTTCAATTTGATACTCGTACCTGTATCAAAAGCAAACCATCTCTCTCCTCGCTGGCGATGGGGATGAGGCGATGAATTAAATTTCCAAAATCGATTTTTAATTCTTTTCTCAGAGGTTTTTTATTTTAATATGAACACACACTGAATCCGAAATCAAGTGTATGGTTAGACTTTTTCAATTAAAATGCCTCGAATGGTCTGCCGATTCCGATGTCAGATTCGCGAATGAGTTCAGAATCAATAAGTTTTACTTTCTGATATTTTTTTTTTTTTTTTTTTTGCTTATAAATAAAAAATCGAAGCTCTTGGACGATTTGGTGTGTTTAATAAATTCTTGGTCGAAGGCGGAGAAAATTGCTATAGTTTTCGTTTATGATAATTTATTGTTTTTTTTTTTTTTTTTTTTTTTTTTTTTTTTTTTTTTTTTTTTGGAGAGTTAAAAATTGCCATTAGGTACAAACAAAAAGCCTATTAGGCGTGTGTGTGAAATGATTGTACAATAAGCTTGATGGGAATTTATGCCTTTGAAGAAGTACGACGAAGCTTAATTGACGACTTGTTGTCGTTTAGTAAGTATTTTATTGAGAAAAAGAATCCAATAGCTGGATTCTTAAATTTTTTTTTTATTTACAGCAATGCAAACTTAGGGCTATTTGTACAAACGCGGTTCAGATATTGATCCGTTGGTGGTTTAGAAATTTGAAATCAGCGGATTTCAGCGGATTAACTGGTAATAGCCAATAATATGCTTGAACCATCGTTAAACCTCAATTAATCCTCCGAAATCGATGAGTTAACATTGCTAAACAACGATTGTACAACTCGCCCTTAGAGTATTCTAATAGCTCAAGTTTATTCTATGACCTGGACAATGAAGAAAGAAATCAAAGTGCCTATGTAGTAACATTTCCAAATAAAAAACTTATTTGAAAAACTACAAATTTCTCAAACCAGAAGCATTTAAGCAAATCTTATAGAAACCTTCTATATGCATATGAAAATTTACTATCATTATGGCCTTAACTAACGACTATACTCTTAACTAGAAGAAAAAGACGTATTAGAATCAAGTCGAAAGGGTTCATAATCCTTGACTGACGAATGATTTAAAAATCATCTTTGGGCCTCTTAAATTAAAATGGGAATTTGTTATTCAAGCACTACACTACACTATCCACCAGTGACGTGCCGTGGTGCTCTTAGTAGGGTGTTCGCTATGTTTTTTCTGCAGTAAAACTATCCATTTGGGGAGAGTACCTATGTTAGCTTTGATAACGTTTTTTTGTAGAGTGGTCAAAAACAAGCATTTTTTACTATAGGAGGGGGGTCTATCTAGCCCCATTTAGGAGGTATGTCCAATTTTAGAAAAAAATGAAAAAAAAAAATATATATTAAAAAACAACGGCAACACTTACTATACAGTATTATACCGGTTTTAACAGCCAAAAATTTATTCTTTAATCTTAAATTTAAGTTAAATTATTTATGTCAATAGTTTTAAGAAAATTCGCATAAAAACTTAAAATTTTCATTAAAAAAATGAAAAAAAAAAAAATTTAGACCAATTTAAACTTTTTGTTGTCAATGCGTATACATATTAATTTTCAATCGAACACAAGAACCCGAATGGTTTTATTATGTCTTCTAGTTTTTGAAGAAAATTGAAAATACATTTTATTTGAAATTTTTAAGATTTTTTATAAATGAGTTTTTGTAATATTGTGACATTAATAAAATGCATAATTCATTGAGGTTTTTTTGATAGCCCTTTCATAACGAAGTGACAATTATTTTTGAGGTAAGAATTTTTTTTTTTAAAGTCAAGTCAAGCGAGTCAAGAAGTTGAAAATCGAATTTTCTCGCTATGCTCTTAAAATTACCGCCATGAAACCATGAACTTATTTGTTCAACATAGTTAGATGCACAATATTGTAGTACATAATTTTTGAAAATTTTGAAATTTTTCATCACATTTACCGATATATGTGATTTAAAAATAATCAATTTTGGGTTTACGGCGCCTTGATTATATTTTTTTATATGAACTTTTATAAATGTATGTACATTAGAAAATGGGTTGATTTTTTACCTTTCTTTAGATACCTCTATGGAATAAATCCTCCCACTTAATCAAAAATTATATGCAATCTAGTCAGGTTCTATCGACATTTTTGATGATTTTTTAAGTAAAAAAAATCATCCTTCACTGCAACCGAGTCGTGGCGACGATCAACAACATACATTTTGTTTGTTTGGGCTTTGTTGGTGCGCTTGATGAAGGTGAACACCAATGGAAAACGATTTCTTGTGCTTTTTTTTTTTAATTTTTTTGTCTGTGGATTTGGTTTAGCTGGGTGCACTGAAGTTAAAAGAACACCCTACTCAGAAATTTTGTCGTTACTTGGAATGGAAGTGAATTATTTATTCCGATTTTTGTTTGAGGCTTATTTGAGTTCGTACACAGATCTTAATTATTTATTGACGTATGTATTGATAGGTTATTAAAGAAAAGAAAGACAAATGCGTATTTTGGAGAACTTTGGCTATACGTATGGAAATTAAGATGTTGGTAGGGTGTGCGGTGAACACCTGCGCACCTTCGAATAAACGTCACTGCTATTCACTCATAGATTGAATTTAAAGATTTATAAAAATAAATTGCGTGTCATAAACTAAATGGCATCGGAATAAATGGGAAGTGAACTTCAACAAACGGTCATCTCAACCAAAACAGCTGCCAATCAAATTTCTGTGTTTTCAAGCCGTAGTGTCTACACTTTGTGAGGCCTCAAAAAGTCTTGCTGTATGTGAACTGCAAACAGGAATATCGATTTCTTCATTGACAACCAAGCGGTAATGAAAGATAATTTCTCAATCGTCACAAATTCTAAACTGGTGAACCGTTGCCGTAGTAAGTTGAAATTACTCAATCACCTTCCGATGGGTCCCAGGACACCGCGATCCATATGGAAATGAAATGGCGGATGAATTGGCCAAAAACGGTTCATCTTTTGATCAGAGCCAAACTGAATCCTCTGTTTTTATGCCACTGGTACAAGAAAAAAGTAGAGTTCACAAGAGTTTCCTAAAAACCACAAACGACAATTGATACTTGTCAGACTACCTTCTTGAACTAAGCAGACCTCAACACTCTTGTTGGAAATCCTTACGGGTCATAGCTCAATGGGATGGGAAATTGGGAACCTACATGAGCAGAAGGGGTACTACTACGCCTGACTTATGCATCGTAACAAAATTTCTGGTGTTGCCTCTTAAACTAAAATTATCTTTTTTTCTAACATTAAATTAAATTTTCAAAATATACTTTTTAAAACTTTCTAACAGTACAGATGCCTTGAAGAGAGAATTTCGAGACCTTTAAACAATTCAAAACTGGGGGCTGTGCGATTAACTTTATACATTATTCTGATAGCATGCTTTTGTTTAATTAATAAGGGTTCAATTTTATTAGAATATTTGCCTCCCCAACAACAAATTCCATATTGCAGCTTTGATTTCCAAAAGTCCGTTATATACCAGTTTTAAGATAGGTAGATGGCAAGTGTTGCCTTAAAATTCTGTTCATAAATTGTTTCAGGTAGGAAGTGTGGTCCAACCACTTAAGATTTGGGTCTAAAATAACTCTTAAATATTTTGAAAAAAAAAAATTTATAATGATTTTATTTTCAAAATTTTTTGAAGCTAAGTGCTAAATTTTAGTTCAGTATTTATGGCCGTTGTTAATTCTTAGTCGAACGCTAAAAACTAGATAGCTGTAGGTCTTTCAGTTTTTGAAAAAATCAAAAATTATGGAAACTACTACTTTTTTAGAAAATTATTTCTCTTGTAAAACCGTCACTTTGCCAACGAAAAAAAAATCATGTAGTCTGGATTATTTTTTCATAAGTTAGGGATGATGCTCAGGTATAATAAACTGAAAGTCCCCAGTCCAGAGCCGCAAGCTTTAGACAGGAGGGGGATAAAGGTTCTTTAGAAAAAAATTCTAAGAAAGTAGTAGTGTTCATAATTTTTGTTTTTCTCAAAAACTGAAAGACCTACAGCTATCTAGTTTTTAGCGTTCGACTAAGAATTAACAACGGCCATAAATACTGAACTAAAATTTAGCACTTAGCTACAAAAAATTTTGAAAATAAAATCATTATAATTTTTTTTTTTCAAAACTTTAAATTTAAGTTCAATTTTTGTATAACCTGTTTAATAAAAAAAACTTGTTTTAGCAACAAAATAAAAGAATAGGTCCTTGGATTTTCAAAAACATATAGTGTTGTTTTATAGGTACTTCCATTGATTTTAAATAATTATTAATGCACTTTACGTCAATGCTTTAGAAAATGGTCCCTCCCTTATAAACGAGGGGACATAGACCCCCCTATCCTAAACGATTTTTTTCTTAGTACATGTCTGAAAATTATTTTACAAAGTCATGGTCAGTAACTTGGAAAAATCCATTATACTTTTTACCTTTAAAGAAACAGTATTTTTCATAGTGAATGCAAACACTGTAGCAAATAAATTGAATTAGGAAATTTTAACCCTCGCCACCTGTTTTAACCCCATAAACTCCCCTCCAAATCATCAATGGAATAAATTTGGATGCATATACTTATTTTTTCTGTTTTTTCTAGATAAAATTGATCTAGAAACACAAAATTTTGTAGGCTAATGACCGATTTTTTAGATTTCTTGACATTTCTCCACCCCGCATCTTCCTTAGTGTTGCTCCAAGCGAAAATATAAATATAACATTTTTTGTAGGAAATTTAATTTACTTTAATTCCTTGGTCCAGACTTTTTCAATTAAGCCCTTCGTTTTCGAAATATTCGCGAAAAACTAAAAAAGGGGACCTTTAACCCCCTCTCCAGGCTTAAGCTCGCGGCCCTGAGCTAGGGACTTTTGGTATGTTGGACCTGAGGGTCACCCCTACCACTTAAAAAAATAATCCAGACTACACGATTTATTTCATTTATTTTTCCTTCGTTGACTGGACTATATTTAAATAAGAAGCAAACCATTCATAAAAAAAGCCCCTGAAACCAGCTTTGAAGAGTTTGTCTATAACAACAGGGTATGATTAACCATATCGAAAGCCTTAGTGATGTCGATAAATAAAGTTGAAGGAATCAGAGAAGAATTTAAAGCTTTATAAATTTCACCCGTCAGTTTTCGCAATGCGCTTTCAGTTGATTTACCACTTTTAAATCCAAACTGAGATTCACTAAGAGTTTGATGGATAAGATAGAGTTTATAGCCCCAAATATCCAAACCAAACAAATATGTATAAAGCCAAGCCATGATATATTTCGTTACCGACAATTTATATTAAAATGTAGGTTTATTAACCGAATTGCTAGTCGCACTCATAGGACATAATTCCATAATGGATCTATGTCCCACTTCAATGGGACATAAGTTTACAATTCAATTATAGAGGCTTTTTCGTTGGAAAACATATCAAATACTAACCTATTTCAGATAGGCTATCTGAGTGCCACCCGAACGCGACCAATGACAATGTTTTGCAAAAGAATAGAGCTTTTTAACAAACAGCAATATATCTTTGTCTCGTTCATTTTTAAATGTCAAACTAAAATTCTTTGCACAATGACATTTAAGTGGCAGCCATTTGTTTGTATTATTTTGGAAGTAAAAATATATCTGGAATTGTTTTTTTTTTTTGCAAGTAAAAATGTTTTTATACTTTATATAGATATTTTAATCTTTTTATGGCACAAAATAGCTAGATTTTCGTAATTAAAATTAGGCCGCCTTTTTATTTTTTCTTTCCAATTTCATCTGTCAGTGTGCCAAGTTCTTAGCTGTCATTTGAAACTGACAATTTGGTAGAGATGAGGTGCGTTCTTTTATGTTACTGTGGTTAACTATAGTTAATGTGTCAAAAACAAAAGTTGATCTGCCATAGTTAAGAAAGTTACTCTTGGTAACTTTTTCATTTAGGAACGACCAGAGTTAACAATAGTTAATCTGTCAAACGAAAGGGGTTGAAAAAAAAATTGAATTGTATATTTGGAATGAATAACCAAGAAAAAATGTGATTGCATAAAATTTATTGCAAAAATAATTATTAGGAATTCAAAATAACATGTGCAATTTTCTTCATTGCTTATGGCACAGAATTTTTTGATGAAAAATTAACCAAATATAAAGAAGAAAATGCCAACAGAAAGAAAATGCATCAGAAAATAAAAGAAAACTATTCCAAAAATCAGATTCGACAAAAAAAAAAATCGATTAAATTGATAAAAATATATTTTAAATATTGAAAACAATTCCAAATCAAAAGAGCAAAAAGTAAACAAAACATCCACCATTGCATTTCAGCTGTGTGACAGATTAACTATTTCAATTCATATCGAGGAGATGAGTTGGAAAAAGTTACAAAAAGTTACTTTTTGACACTTTTACTTTGGAATTTAGGAACGATTTTATGACGTCATAAGTTGTAGTAGCCGTGGCGTGATGGTTAGTGCGATAGACTGTCATGCCGGAGGTCTAAGGTTCGATCCCCAGCCTCGCCACCTATTTATTTAAAAGAAAAAACGGCTACTGCCTCTTGCGAGGAATTGACAAATCCTCCAAGAGTATCTCCTGTCACAGAAAAAGTGCCGCTCGTTAGCCGTTCGGATTCGGCAATAAACTGTAGGTCCCCTCCATTCCTGCAGACACGCACACAGGAATGGTTGAGAGTTGTAAGTCACTAGGCCCTAGTTCTTGATGAGCTGTTGTGCCATCAAATTTATTTTTATTTATATAAAGTTACTCGAAGTAACTTCTCTGAATTAAAGGAACGACCGAAGTTAACTATAGTTAACAACAGTAACATAAAAGAACGCACCACTGTCTATTGTTGTCGTTACGCGGGATTTTGTTCTGCGGGATTTTGTTTTGCGGAATTTCGTAGCCAACCAAAATTTTGACTTAAAAGGTTTTGATAAGAAATCATTTCTGAAAGATATGCCAATTTAATAAACTTATTTCAATCTGCATTGATCAAAATTACTTTCATTTCAATGGGAAATTTTATAATCAAAAATCTGGACTGGCCATGGGATCCTCGTTTTCACCTTTCGCTGCTGAGTTCTTTATGGATCATCTGGAGCATAAGCTTTTTGCTTCTAAAAGCTCACACTTAAAGAATGTATTTTTCTGGGGTAGATATGTTGACGATATCTTCTGCATATGGACAGGTACTCAAAGGAACCTTTCTTCTTTCCTTGATACTACTTTGAATAAATTGGATTCAAATATAGTTTTCACTCTTGAATACGGCTCTGAGTCTATTAATTTTTTGGATTTAAATTTGTCAATTTCTTCCAAGAAAATAGTTTTTGACATTTATAGAAAGGAAACTTCCACTGATACTGTCATCCCAATTTCATCTGCTCACCCCTGGAGTACAAAAATGTCAGCTTTTCATCATATGATTAATCGCCTTTTCAACGTTCCTCTCAGCCAAATCAATTTTAAAAAAGAGCTAAACACCATAAAATATATAGCCGTCAAGAATGGATACAAAATTGAGACAATTCACCGTCTCATTCAGGACAAATCAAGAGCAGCCGCTCTCCATTCAATATTCCCTATGGTGAATGAAAAGGATACGAAACAATGGCGTAAGATTCCCTACATCCCAGGCGTTTCTGAAAAGCTTTCACTCCCATTATCTAAAGCTGACATTAAACCAGCATTCTTCATTAACTTCACCCTTAAAAACGCACTTTGCAACAACAAAATAAAACAAAAAGTGGACATTTCAACAAAAAGCGGAGTTTACAAAGTAACCTGTAAGGAGTGCAATGGAATTTACATTGGGAAAACATCTAGGACGTTATCTAAACGGATCAATGAACATTTAAAAGCTTCTATTCATCAAGACCCTTCTTCTGGACTCTCTCAACACATTAAAAATACTGGACATAGCTGCTCTATAGATGATGTTACACTTTTACATCACCTACCTGGAGGACGAGTATTAGATAAATACGAAATTTTCAAAATAAATAGACATAAATGTTTAAACATTTTAAATTGCCAAATTTACCTTACAAATAATAGCCCTCTTTTAAACAAGTTAACGTAAAGTATATAGAATGTTATTTTATTAATTTAAATTTTCTCATTTCAATTTATTTTTCTATGTATGTAATGTATTATGTATGTATTCTTATAACCACTATAATATTGTAATAACAAAGAAAATAGAAACCACTGCTCATTTTAATGAAAAAGAAATTGTATGTTACAAGTTAGTGCCCTGATGATGTCCTAAGTAAGACGAAACGCGTTGGCCTCTTAATAAAAATAACAAAGTTTAAATTTGTGGATAAATCAAGTGTTTTATTTATTTATTACATAATGTTGAACAAGATAAATTTCCACCAAGTGCTTAACCCTCGCTCTATAGAGTATATAAAATCTGAAAGATAGTTCACTTTGATTTCGATTAAAACGTTTCACATTAAATTTGCTCGCACATTATAATTCTTAAGATTATTATTTTTTTTTAATGCTAAATGCTAGGAAATTCGTTATCTTTTTATGATTTCCTTTATTAAGTGTGCATATTATTGAAGACTTGGTATATCTTTATGGAATGTTCGCCTGCCTGCATACTACAATTAGTTAAAGTCTGCATCAACATTCTTCATATTATGTAACTTATGTAACGAATTTTTGTATCTTTCAACCAAATTAAATTGGATATGTTTTGTCCAATTATCTTTTACAATTGGTCGTCTGAAGAACTAAAGTAAGCCCCCATCATGAGAATTTTCATTCCACAACAAATGGCACATTAGATACCCTCATCCGCACTTGTTGTTGTTTATACAATAACCCCTGGCAGAACATACATATACATATATACACCGAGAGTCCAAGATGAATAATTCTCAGAAAATATTATTTTTATTTAATGTTGTTTTCATTCATGAACGCCTGTGTTTTTCGTTGATAACATGACAGTTCGAGAAAAAAAATCATTTCCTTAGTTAAAGAGAATTTTTTTAATAACACTTGATTTTGTAAGCTCCTGTTATCACAAAAAACCACAGCATCATTGCATAACAAACTCTTCATTTTCCACCGTCTGTCAATCTCTGTGGAAGCATTTATAACAAAAAAAAAATTAAATTCTTATCTAATGCATTTGGAATTAACGCCACGAGAAATTAACAATAAATGAAGTTTTTCTTGGGACCTATCACGAAGGCAGGAAGCATAAATTTCGATAAGAGTTCAATTACACGACGCGAACCTTGACTTCTATTAAAACGTCAAAATCAATGTTTGAACTTAGTTACAAAAAAAAAAATAATCATCTTTCGTTGGGGTTCGAAAATTGATTGAAATAGTCTTGGTATAGGACGGGGGGCGGAGGGGGGTATGAAAAAACTGATAACATCAAGCCTAACTTTTGGTGTTTCCTTTTTCTACGTTAACATTTTAAAGGGTGTTTTTCTTAAGCATGATTGTATAGAACTCTAGATTTAAGAAAAATATAGAAAATGTTATTTTTGATTGTCACTAATGTCAGCCCAATAGTCGAAATTCTATCAAAAAATCATAGAAAAGTAACCTGCACATTTATTTACTTCCTTAAAAGTTAAAGAAACACCCAAATAAATCTATATTCAAGCTTTTAATAGCTCTGGATTGTTTTTTCCATGTTTAGTGCAGGCCCTGGCATTTGTTCAGTAGTGAAAATCTAGACAAAGAAAACTTGTCAAATACTTAGAAGGTCCTTGCTAGTAAATGCGTAATTTGGGTATTTTGAGCGCTACACTAAATTCATGGAGGAAATAAATGTGCATTCAATGTCAGAAACATAGCTTCACAAACTTTTTTATGTTTGCCAATTTTAAAGTGGACTTATTCAATTATTATTCTGAACGCCTCAAATATCAAAGTGTCATATAGAGTTGAAAAGTTAGGTAGTCAGAGTAGTATTCTAAACACGATTATAAATGTGCGTTTTAATTCAGTACATCATACCAAAATAGTTTTCACATCCTACTAAAACTAAACGAATGCAATTCTGCCCCAAATTCTTTTAAGTGTTTTAAAAAGGGAAATTTTTAGAAACTTTTATGACTTTCCGTATACCCACTCAAAAAAAAAAAAAAACACCCTATGAACTGAAAATATCTTGACTTTAAGGCTATCTGATTCCGAACGCGACGGTTATTTTTATTGAAATAGTAATAAATACAAGATATTTGTTTTGAAATAGCTTTTTTTCCAATCGAAACGCGTCGTATGTTAATATTGATTTAGGAGAGCTTGGCGGCTAGTTTTTTTTTTTAATAGATAATAGAAGATTGAAATGGATAGATTTTATTTTTTCAAGAACAATGTATTTCTTGTTACAGTGTATTACCCCAGTTGATATTATATTGAACAGACCACAAATAGTAAGAAATTATACCTTTTGAAGAATTTATATGAATTTAACTTTCTGCTTTAGTGTTTTTACTTTTTAAGATTTTTAGTAATTTGTAAAAAACGAAATTCGTAACTTTGTCTTCCTGAACTTTGTCTTTTCGAAACTTTATATTTTCGATACTTTGTCTTTTCGGATCTTTATTTTTCAAACCTTTGTCCTTCGAAACTTTGCCTTTCGAGACTTTAGGTCTTGTGACTAAAAAAACTAAAGTTAAAACTTGGAATTGTAAGTAAAAGCTAGGTTTTTCGTGAAAAAAAAACTAAGCTTAAGCTAGCTAGTGAAAGATATTATTTAGTAATAGCTATTTTAAAATAGCTTACGCTAGATTCAATTAGCTTTACGTTTTTTTTCCAGCTTAACCTTCTGTTCTAGTGAATAGCTTAAACTTAGAATATTATAGTAAAAGCTACAAAAATTTCAAGATCTCCTGTCTAGAAACCTTTGAGTAGTCCTTATTATATGAATTCTTCTTAGTAATAATGCAAATATGGCTGATTTTATACGCGTAAGACAACCAAAATTTTATAGGAAACTAGCAGATTAAGAACGAAAGTAGTAAAAATTGGGTTTTCAAAAAAAAAAAATGGGAAATGGAAGTCCAGTGGCCACGCCTCACGGAAATCAATTACTTGTTCAAAATTGAACAAAAATCCTAACACAAAAATCTGAATTTACCTTTTAGGGAATGACATACAATTATGTGGTCTCTACCAAGTTTGAAGCATATGGGCCCACCCGTTTACGCTTTAACTGGATGTACAGTTAATGTACAGTTAGTGTAGACTGATAAAGAAACATTTTTGCACTTATCCATCTTAAAACTCAGTTTTAGGTAAAGCTGCCTACGCCCGACACATGTCAATAAACAAATGAAAGTTAAAAATGTGAAGCTCAAACTAAAATTTTCCAGCTCAAGCTAAAAAGTGTATTTTTTTTTTCATTCACATAACACAAGACTTAAGCTAGGATTGTTTAGCTTTAGCCATTAGTAAAAGCTTTGACTAGCTAGCTTTAGCTTCCTTCAAAAACAGCTTTTACTTTTTTTTATGCACAAGATCCTTTTTCATTCGAAACTGTGACGGGAATTCGTAAAAAACGTCTTCGGTTAGAATGCTCGTCTTATATGACACCCCTAAGAAGTATTATGTATGTCTCCTCCTGTACGTAAAGAATTTTATTGGAAATATTGCACTCGCAAGTTTGCAAGAGTTCTAAGGGCCATTTGCTGAAACGAAACTTATGTGACAGTTTAAGCTGAGGAAAAAGTAAAACATAAGCGTTTAAGTTGAACATAAAAATTTAAGTTTCGTTTCAGCAAATGGCCCTAAGGCTAAGCACACACTTGCGATTTCGATCGCGCGACTATTTAGTCGCAAGAAATAGAACAGATGAGTTTTAATGTAAGTGTCCGCACTTGCGACCGAGAAACTGCCACTGAAATTTGTTCCTTTTTTCGAGCGACGCAATTGTCGCAAAATAAAATGAAACAAATGCAATTACATGTTTGTGACCGCACTTGCGACTGAAATCTCTTCGATTTAAAAATCGTAGTCGCGGAAAGAAATAAACATGCACGCACTTGCGATTGTAAGTCGCAAGAAATAAAACACATGGTTTTTAATGGGAGTGCACGCACATGCAACTGAAAAAGCGCGGTGCTTACTGGCTGAACAGAATGGTGACGCAGACGGAAACGGAGACGGAGCCGGAATAGCTGTCAAAATATTGAATACACGCAAATTCAATGTTGCGAACACAACGGAACGTAGACGCATACGGAGACGCAGACGCAGACGGAAGAGTTCACCAACTTTTAACTTTTGACGTACGGCACTTTTGACGTTTCAATTTGTATGAAGAAAAAAAACAACTTTTTGGGTCGGAAAAAAATATTGTGGTTATTTGTATCGCGAAAAAAATTATTTATTAAGAGGAAAATTATTGGAAACAAAAAATGTGAATTCTGAGCTTGTACACAATAATATTCTTTTGTTTTTCTTCAAAATACCTTCAAAGCTGTACAGCTGCATTGTGGGCATGTAAAAAAAATAACGTACGACACTTTTTGACAACTCTTCCAGTTCCGTCTGCGTCTTCAGTTCCGTCATTCTATTCTGTTCAGCCAGTTAAAAAAAATGAAACAGGTTCCATTTTCAGAGCGACTTTTCAGTCGCAACGATTTTAAATCGCAAGTGCGTGCCTAGCCTAAAAGATCTCGATATACACAAATTCGCTGGCCCAGATAATATCACTCTCATTATTCTGAAGATGTGTTCTTCAACGCTACTATACTAAGCGTAAGCTTATCCATCCTGTCCTGCTCTGGTATCTTTCTTTTTGAGGAAAAACTGCCTGTCCCTATAAAAGGCAAATGTTTTAACATTGAAAATGTTTATAGGATCGTTTTGACAGAGTTGTGGTGTTACTAAAATGATTAAATGAAATAAATTCAATAAATCAGAAATGAACTCCAGCGTATAGGGCATCACAACGAAATTTTTGGTTGGTGTTACTAAAGAAATGACCCAAATGATTGAAATGAACACATGAATTTAGAATATGAAAAATGAACTCCAGCGTATAGGAGGACAACTATCAAATTTTTGGTTGGTGTTACTAAAACATTACTAGAATGATAAAAATAAACAAACGAACACAAGCGATGAATTACAGCAGGCGTAGGCAATAGGTATACGGGGAAAAAACGAAGAAAGAAAAGTATTGTTCGTCGTCAACGGGCAAGCTTCAGTGGAGAATGGTCATGAAGTATATTCAAAAAGAGAAAAAAAACAACAACAAGGTATTCAGAAGAAGACAAATGAACAAACAAGGCAACCAACAAAAGTGGATAGGTATTCTGCCAGATTTTTGTATGTTGTAGGTATATATATGTGTGTATGCATCTACATAGTTATGGAGGTAGGTAGGTTGTGATTTTGTGAAAATAAAAAAGATAGGTATTTATTTTTATTCCATACAGAATACAATCCGGTCTTATAAGAAAGGCCAGTGATGCAGTTGAGTGTGCAAGCAGGGGTAGAGATTGCTTGAAATCGATATTACCTATGTAATATGTAGGACAACCAAAAATATGCCAGAGCATGTTTTTTTCTAGCAACACCATTTAGACGAGATTAGATTAGAAAACAGTTTTATAAGAAATACTGTCTTTCAAGCGCCATGTTTCGTCGAAAATGCATACTTTTTGTATATATACGTTTAACGTGCGCATATTTTGCCGTATTTTTGTATATTTTTCATTAAAATCATAACTTGTACAGTGTCTTCTAATGTTTATTCAATAAATAATAAAGGTCTGGGGTAGGCATTACCAAAAAATTTAAACATACCTTCAGGTTATGGCGAAAAAATTGGCATTAAGGAAATTTGGGTTGGAGTTTTTGTTTTTTTTATTCGACTCGAACAATTTTATTCAATTTTGCAATTTAGTGCTTCTAAATATTTTAAGGCCGTGTATGAATCAAATTAAAATTTCGAATAAATTTTATCCGAAATTAAAATTTAGTATATAGTTTTAGTTTTATGTAAATCTATTATTATTATTAAACTTTATTGACACATAATAAATTACAATATCAATAATTGCTAAGGTTAAGCACTAGCTACCAGGAGCCTTTGGCTAAAATATTATGTAAATCTATATGCTACCTTAATATATTAAGCTAGCAAAACTTCTAAACTGCTCAACATAATCAATTGAAATAAAAACTAGAACTTTGTGCTTTTTGTGTGCTATTATTGTGTGGCAGTCCCGATTTTTGTAGCAAAACTTCTAAACCGCCCAGGATAATCAATTGAAAGAAGAACTAAAATTTGGTGCTATTTTTGTGCTATTATTGTGTGGCAGTTCCGATTTTTGTGCTAGCATAGTTTTGTTTTATGTTTTGCTACAAAAAAACTATGCAAACACAAAAATCGGGACATCCGCCCAAAATAGCACGAAAAGAGCAAAAAATTTTAGTTTTTATTTCATCTGATTATGCTAAGCGATTTAGAAGTTTTGCTAGCTTAATACTAAAGTACCATCTAGATTTACATAAAACAAAAACTATGATGGCACAAAATTCTAGTTATGGTTTCAATTGATTATGCTAATGTGTATTGTATATGCTAGCTTTATAGACGTTTAGATGTATGTCGTTCTTTTTAATCCAGTTTTTAAAAATACATTACATAGGTATACATACCTACATAGAATATATTTTTACAAGCAATAATGAGCATATTTTTAGGGCCCTAATCATTTTTTTTTTGAGCATATAATTACTTGTTTAAGGGCATATATATGTAATTGATTTTTAAGGGCATAATTATAAGCGCTTAAAACTGTTTTTAGGGCATATTTTTGTTTGCCCTAATAGGTATGTGAGTTTTGATATCAGATTAAAAAAAATAGAAAAGTACGATGGGGTTAGTTAAAGAAAATTAACAAGATTTATTTTTTGCCAAATAGAAAGTGACATTAAATACCTACACCTAGAAACTTCAAAACTTATAATGGTGTTTGAAATAGCTTATTACGTTTTAATTTAGCCAGTTCAGGTTTCTCAAGCTTACTGATATCTCAGAGATCTCAGCAATCTCAGAGATCTGAGCAATCTCAGAAATCTGAACGTAATTCCTCAGTGAGATTCCTCACTTTTGCTGTCAAAAAACTGAGACTGATAGTTTTTGGATTCGCTTGCTCAATTATTTTTTGTCGCAGTTGATTAATTAATAAAAAAGAGATGGAAATTGATTTTGACTTCTAGGGGAGAAATTTTGTTCAGGTTTCTCCTTCTGCTCAGTGGAGCTGACGGAGCTTGCTCAGTGATATCTCAGTGAGATCTTAGAAACGTGAAATGGCTAATTAATTTGTAAAGATTGTAAAGATTAGTCATGTTTTTTGTTTATCTAGCAAAATAAAGTCATTTTCAATGTCCCCATGGTTACTCTATGAGTGAAATCTGTAAATTTTTTTAACTCTAACTATCGTCTAAGGTCATGGAAACGCTGATAAATTAGATCAGCTCAAGAATTGTCTTGAGGAACAAAAGCTTCTCAAAGACACCGGCAGTGCATATGGGTTTCGAAGCAATAGGTCCATTGGTGAACTGATGGTACAAGTATATCTCACTTAAAAATGGCATAAGTCTTTTTATTGTTTTGAAGAAATTTGGATTTATTATTGCACTTGACATTTGAAAAGGATTTGATAAAGTTTGACATGAAACTCCTCATCTAAAATGCATGCAATTGCTATTGAAGAATCTCTTCTTCGTTAGATTAGAAATTAACTTTCGGACTGTTCAATGCAAATTGTTTTAGATGGTTTCAAGTCCGAAAATCCTGGTATTCCCCAAGGGTTCCGTTTTGTTTTGAACCCTCTTCATTACATTAGCCAATGAATTTCTGTTTGAAACTTCTATAATCCATTTGACTATTTCACTGACTAAAGTACTTACAGCTTTTTATCTTCGTTTCTAGATTTCAATCCTAGTTCTTTGGATGTGGAACTTTAACTTTAAGTGCACTAAATTTTGTTTTGACAATATTGTCCAATGGGAATCTAAAGCTGCTGGATTTTAATGCTTGAAAAACTCTATGCTCCATAGCTCAAGCCAACTGAACCACGACTTGTTTGACCTGTATAGATTAAACTAATTTGAAATGAAGGTTTGTTGGATATACCACCCAGCGTTGCCATAATGTGCCCGATCGCCAATTTCGGTGGATGAAATGAAGGTCAGCGATGGTTCAATGTTCAAGTACGTGATATTAGCCAAGCTCATGCCTGAACCATCGCAGCGCTAAACGTCAGTTAATCCGCCGAACTAAAAATCTTGAACCACGAGTTAAATATTGAACCACGTTTATACAACTAGCCCTTGTTGGCTTTACCAGTTCATCCGCTAAAGTCAGTGGGTTAAAATTGCTGAGCAAAGGTTTAAATGTTTTAACAATACAAACATTTTTACAGTCGAAATCTCCGAATAAAATCTCAACTCTTAAGTGAGATTTTTTGCCCCCTTAAAAAATCTTTGAGCGCTCAGATGTTGCTCTCTAAACTAGATAACAGATTTTCTATAAAAAAATAATTAATTTCTACAAATTTTCAGCGAAAATAATTCAAAGTTTATATAAAAATATAAATTATGTACAAATTCGTAGTTTTGGGCAGTATACACGAACAAAGCTAATGTAAACGTTGTTTGCCAACCTACCTACCTACATATTTAAAAAAAAAAAATTCTCTGACAGATTGGCCCGCACTTTAAGGAAATGGCCCTCAAAGTGGCCCTCAATAATTTTTTTTTTTTTGTGGCAACGCTCTCTCCTCCCCGTGAAATGAGATCCGCAATGGAAGTTATCCTCCAATGGAACCACATATCACCCTTGTATTAATTTTAACTGTTATATGTTTTAGTGTAAAGTTAATGCGTATGTTTGATCACAATCATTAGAGGGCGGGTCTTGAAACCATCCGCATCGAAAACCACCTACACTGTGTCATACAAGGCAGCTTCTTGTTGACTGGTTCTGGAGCTAAAAAAAAACTAATCTATTCGTAGCGTGGTGATTATCCGGCGACTCTTGAAAAACCTTCAGAAATCTGTATATCGTCCGATCACCTGCACCGAAAGAGGATGCGGTGCAGAAGCTTAGTACCAATTTATTGTTTGTATTGAAAATAGAGATCAAGTCTTTAATTTTCAATTCCGAAATTTCTTCATGGTCGTCAAAAAAAAATGAATTTTCAAATGTTTGTTCTCTCATTCTTGCCAGAGCGGAGCCGATTACGGAATTCGACAGCTCAATTAAATACACACGATGCATGCACCGGACCGGACGCAACGCAAAAAGTAGCTGAACTTTTAACTTTTCTCTCCGGCAGGTCCGTTGACATCAATTGTCAATAGTAGGTTTGTTCGATGATGGAATTGCTGTTCTCTGAACTCGTTATCATGAGATTTGTTCACTCTGTTTTTATAAAAGTTCGCGTAGGTACACATCAATTTTTTTAATTTTGATGATTATTTTTTTTATAGATAAGGTCTACACAGATAGGTAAATTTATACGAGCAAATATTAAGCGTGAATAGAAAGGGTAGACGAAACAAATTTTTCATGCTTGCGGAATTGGACCCTAGCTCCAGTATTTTTGTAACAAATCGATATACACGACAAAACTGACAAAATGTTACTGTCTGCTAAATTTTTTCCATTTTTCTTTTAAATCTGCAACTAAAAGAAGAAAGGCCGATAACTATGCAATTTTGTAAACTATCCAGAACTTCCACCAAACGTCAAAAACTCTAGATGGGAGGAAAACAAACACACTATTAAAGGCGCGAACAGTATCGGTGTGTATTTATATTTGTTTTCCCCCCATCTAGAGTTTCTTTTTCATTAAAGAACTGTCAAAATTAGAAAGAGAAAAGATAGAGTCAGATTCCGGAAAAGCCCAATTGCAAAATAGAAGCGAAAATAAGCTTGCTCATTATTTTCTTTATTTTGTCCATTATTTTGCTAGTTTTGTGACGTTTGTCCAGCATACGCATAAAAGTTATAAAATAAAGCAAGTTCTATGAAATGCTCTGACCTTCCTCAGTGCGCAATAGGTTCGAAACGCACTTTGTAATTTGAATTATTAAAGCTGTCAAAACAACGCAACGTATCCATTGGGTCACCCCTATCCGTTGCATAAGTCAATGTCAACAGATCTGTTGTCGCAACGCATGCGACGGATTCTATGGGTCGGGCCCTTGATTCACAACGTAGTGCTCTCTTTCCTCTCCAATCATTTATGATGGAAAAAAAGAGAACATTGTACTGCTAATCACTGTGGATCCAGTATTGCTACAATCGTCATGATGATGATAGTTTCATTTATTTCGTCACGCCGAAAGCCGGCCGGCGGTGATTTATAAGTAGGTACCTAATCCCCAAGCGCAATAGATGCATAATATGTAGGTACATTAAAAACAGAACTACTACAAAAATATACAAACGAAAACGAAAGTATACCTCTGTAAGCAAATAGGTTAGGTAGGTAGAGGTATCAACCTATGCTTAGCTACTTAAAGCGTTAAATCATTAGGCCAACGAAAAAGTTAAATTAATGGAAAATCTTTGTTTAAAACCATTTTGCCTAATTCGTATACCTTCGTCCTCCAAAATCAAAACATTTCAATAAATCTAAGTATCTATTACCTACCTATATTCTCAAGAACAGTAGCTCTTGCCTTTGACTTATTTTATTATTAGGTATAACAAACACTATATTCTATAGATGTAGCTTTCTTTAAAATCTAATAACTATAGGTCCCTACAATGAGCAGGTATCAATCTTACCTACCAAAAACTTTTTCTTAAATTGACAAAGAACAGGAATTTCCATCACCTGTCTTTTTTTTCAAATCCTGAATTTCCGAAATTATTTACAATGATATTTAAATATGAATGGATTTCCGCGATACCTGTTGCAATTTGCAGTTCCTTGAATCAGTTATACCAATTACAAAAACTACAATCCCTAACTATGTCCTTTTAACAGTTAAGATTATGTAGGTTCATATCACCATAAAATTACGTGAGTATGTTGGTATACGTATTAAAATTTTTCAAATAAAATAATTTGAAGAAAAAAAAAAACCTCAAAAATGGATTTACCTAAGAACTTTGTTTGAAAACCAGATCGCAGGAGCCTTTGGCTCCGTTAACCTGTGATTCCTTTTTAGGAATGACCAGTTCTATCATCTTAAAATCTAAGAAAGGCACTGATTTTCTATAGGTATGACTGTAAAATTAAAAATATCGATGGACATGACATTTCGATATTCCATAGTGTAACTATTTTATAGGTATATGTACACATTTTCATTCTCCTTTCTTATTTATTCGTTTCAGGGTAGGTAAACCACATGTAGAAAAAGATCCAGATTTCAGATAGGTTTTTGGCGCGAACCCCCTCTGTCGATTGTCAAGTACCTACATATACCACGTTCCTTCAAAACTATATTATGTATACCTATCTACGTTTTTTGTTTCTTCTCCAATACTTATACATACAAAATTATCCTCGCGCCGACGAGACGTAGGTATTATTTTATTGAATCACTGTGCTGCACCAGAAGCATATAACACGTCACACGTTCCAATTCATCTAGAAAATTTAAAGAAATAGAAATTAAATAAACAACAACAAATATATTATCACAGAAGAAGGTATCAAGAAAGAAAAATTCGTTTCTGAATATTTCTTTTTCTCCTTCTATCACCCCTCTTCTATCTGTGTTAACACTATGACATTCAAAGAAAAGAAACAAGGAAAAGAAAAGATAGAAAAAAACACCATCAAATTATAAATAACTGCACCCTGTCTGGGTGAATGTATTGTTGGTAGGTATAGTCTGCTGAATGTCCTGTTGATCAGCTGATTTGGCAAGGTCGTACAACTCTCCAGCTGAGCTGAAGTGAAGTGAAGTTCGTGCCTTCTTCCATATGATGAGGAAGAAATAAAAAACGGTATCCTTTATTCTTTTATGTTGTTCTTTTCTTTTCCTTTCAAAAAGGACATAAAGAATGTTGACTAGGTAGGTAGTTGTTGTGTATGGGTGTAAATGTTGTGTTTTGTATAGGAAATGTAGTAGTGTCCTTAATTCTTGATGAGATGGTAGGTATATTCAAAAGGAGACACAGATGCAATTCCATGTGTTGAATTTCTGGAATCAAATAGGAAAAAGGAAAAAGCAAAAGGTTAAATTGGGAAACCTCAAAGGCGCGAACTTAGGAAAAGATGTTGCCACAAGGAAACGAAAATACACCAAAGTTCATGCCTTTTTTTTACAGGATTATAGAAGACTATGGAGCACGTCAGACAGTAGACAGTATAAAGTCAATCAGACTCAGGTAAAGAAAATAATAATTATAAATCGTTCAAATTCAAAGTAAAGAATATGAAAATCAAAACGTTGTTACGTGGTACTTATAGATCGTGATGATATGAATAGGATCCCTATATCAACCTAGGTCAGGCAACAATGCTGGAGCTTGTTCTTGAAAAGTTCCAAACAGTGGTCCACATTAGCTTTACTTGCTGAATACAATGGAATGTGCCTACATTGTATTCTACAGCTCCAGTTTTACATTGTAGCACTGTACCCACACTTTTTGAACCTGGCTATGTTTCCAGTAACAAAACTTACAGACACTTGTTTTCAGTATGTAAATTCCTATACATAGGTAGGTAGATACCTACATGATTTCAGACTCACGTGCGGGGGTACAAAATATTCGAGCATTTGTCTATACTCATCCCCATTTACCATTACAAAATCCGCCTGGAAAAAAATGGCAAGTTTTCCCAAGTTTAATCAAAGCTCTTTAAAGAAAAGGAAAACTTGTCAAATACTCGATAGGCCCTTGTTAATAAAAACTGTGCACGAGTTTTGGTATCCTACGCGCTATATAACAAAAATTTTCTAACTATGTAAGCGGTACCATACAATGGAATGGAAAATTTTAATACCTACATACATATACCTAGGTACCTATTTGAATATAAAGTTATTTATTTTCAACGTTGTTTGCCCACTCTTGTATTGAATATTAACCCACTGGTTAGTTTATCGAACTGGAATTCATAAGAGAAAGTCCCAAGATCGAATCTCAAATAAACTAATTTAGTTTTGTCTTTTGAGACGAAATGGTGCACAACTGACGGGGGTCTAGTTAGTTTAGATGGTAGTTGTGTACACATTTCTGAAGCTAAATTGTTTTTCCAGGTGAAAACTTTTATTAATTTTTGTAAATTTGTGATATACATATGACAGCTCGTGGAGAACCAGGCCAAAGTATTCTACCAAATCTCAACCATCCATATGTGCGTGTTTTCGGTCGGCAGGAATGGAGGAAAATAGAATTTTCCACTAAATCTGAACCAAAAAAAAAAATGGGACACTTTGTTTGGGTAAGGTTTGAATGAGTGATAATACGGCAAGCTGCATCAGCTCACTCAAATCTCAATGAATCTATTGCGCTCCGCAGGATGTAAGGTAAGGAAAGGAGTTAGTGGAGCTTAAGTGGTTAGGTATGGAGTGAACCATCTTCAACTCTGAACGAAAAAGTATTCTACAAGGGCTGTTTTTCTGGTTCTTGCTAGGTTAGGGCACTAACAAAGGAAGTGATAGAAGCCTTGTCTATGGCTGGTCTTACTTTCTTTACCTTAGATGTCGCTCACAGCCCATGATAGGCTCGGTCCGTAGCTAGCTGCCTCCAGTTACGCACTCCATATTGGTTGAGGTGGTTCTCCAATTGTGTGCGCCACCTAAGGTGGGGTCTTCCTGTGCTGCGCAGACCATCAGGGGTAGATTCGAAGACTCGTCGGGATGGTGCGTTGACGCCCATACGCTCCACGTGACCCAGCCATCTCGTAAATTCTCATTCGATTTTGACAGGGTCCATGCTTCTGCCCCATACAGCAGAACCGGGATGATTAGGTTCTTATATAAGGTCTCCTTGGTTCTTTGAGAGAGGGCTTTACTACTCAAGTGCCTGTTTAGCCCGGAGAAACGGCGATTGGCAAGAGTAATTCTTAGTTTGATCTCCACACTGATGTCATAGCCCAGGTAGACAAACTTCTTGACGACCTCGAAGTTGTACATATCCATCGTGACGTTTTGCCCGAGCCGACAATGTTGAGATTCCTTTCTCGATGATAGCATATACTTCGTCTTGTCCTCATTAACAGCCAAACCCATTTTCGCCGCCTCCAAATCAAAACTTGCAAACGCGCCGGTAACAGCTCGCTTCGTTCTCCCAATGATGTCAATCATACTTGCATCAGCAAGTAGTTGAACAGACTTTTGAAAAATTGTACCTCTGTTGTTGACTTGCGAGTTGCGTACAATTGCTTCAAGAACGATGTTAAACAGTTTGCATGAAAACGCATCGCCTTGCCCCAAACCTTTCTCGGCATCAAAGGGTTCGGTGGTGTTCTTGCCGACTTTGACGGAGCAGCGAGATTTCTCCATCGTCATCCTGCACAAGCGCAAGAGTTTGGCAGCGATGCCGAGATGCGACATGGCTCTGTATAGATCGTCTCTGCCTACGCTATCATATGCGACTTTGAAATCTATAAAGAGGTGGTGTGTATCGATTTGAGACTCCTGGGTTTTTTCTAAAATCTGTCGGAGTGTGAACATTTGATCGACGAACGGTTGATTTGCCGGGCCTAAAACCACACTGATAGGGGCCGATCAGATCGTTGACAAACGGTTTTAAGCGATCACACAGCACAGTGATTTTGTATGCGACGTTGAGGAGACTTATACCTCTGTAGTTGGAACAGGTCAGAGCATCTCCTTTCTTGTGGATGGGGCACACTATATCGAGGTTCCATTTATCGGGCATTCTTTCCTCCGATCAAGTTTTGGAGGTAAGTTGGAGTATACTCCCTACCAAGTCATCTCCCCCTGCTTTGAATATCTCGGCTGGCAGGCCATCCGCACCGACAGCCTTGTACGCTTTAAGCTTGGCTATCGCTAACCGCACTTATTCAAGTCGGGTGGACATACAATTTTGACCATCATCGTCCAGGTTGAATGAAGTGTTCTGTCTAATAGCGGAATTTTGGGCATCTTCCACAAGGTTATCCGTGGCGTGGCCCTGAATCTCCACGATTTTCCATGCCGCCAAATTGGGAAACTCAATTGATCATCGAAGTAAAAATAATTAAAGGTAGTTATACTAACTCTAGCTAACCCTAACCCTTCGAAACGACTGATCATGTGTATTTATTCTTTTTTTTTACTGTCTCGACTCGATCATTTCCAGGTTTTTTTTTTCTTACTTATGCACTCGATCGCCACTTCACTATCGATTGCCTATTCGTGTTATCCAAATAAACACCTACATACATACAAAATGTCTGTAATACCCCCATCGAAGTTGACTTCTTTAGAAACTGGACAGAAAACGATCAACAAATAAAAAAAAAAAAAAAAAAACAGAACTTCTTGATCATGCATCTACCTACATTATATGAAGATCATCATCTCCATAGAAATGAATCTTCACATTCTTGTCCGGACTCCAGTTATATAAGTATGTAGGTAATATATGTGGTATGTAGCGAATGCCTGTCCGTCCCTCAGTTCTTCTGCAATGCTTCGAAATAATTTTGTCCTTTGGCTGGCTGATATACCTACCTAGTTTGTGTACACACAAATATCAGTTCCCCACGATCGCGCTAGTCATATGTTTATTTTTTTGCTCAGCTGATTGGATATGATTTTATTTATTTTTACAGACATATTTTACAGGGTGTTTTATAGAGTTATCTAAGGAATTTTTGTAACACAGGGCAGGGGTGGCAGGGGTGGCAGTTTGTGGAAAAAAAAATCAGTGGGGCGACTCTGTTTTCAATCTACATAACCAAGTTGCAAAGAATTTGAAGACCATAATTGCCTATTATTTTTTCAGAATCTTCGTTTGAAATTTATTTAACTACCTAACTACAGGGTGGGGCAAAATGTATTAACCGGTTTTAAAGGGATGTAAAACAAAAACAATTAAACTTACAGAAATTATGTTTATATTGTTTAATTTAATACAGAATCTAGTTTTTTACATTAAGTTTTAAAGATAATATCACGTAGGTGGCGGCCGTAAGCCGCGATGCACTCTTGAAGGCGAATTCTTAAGTTTTCAACCGCTCTTCTCCACATTTCGATGGGTATCGCCCATAACTTCCTCTCTGATTCTGTCTTTAATTTCTTCCAGGGTATGTGGACGAAGTTTAAAAACTTTTTCCTTTATGTACCTCCAAAGAAAAAAATCACAAATGCTCAAATTTGGTGAGCGCGCAGGCAACTCCACGTCCCCCCTCAAAGAGACGAGGCGCTGGGGGAACACTTGCCTCAATCTCGTCATTGAAAACCTAGCAGTGTGGGATGTAGCCCCGTCCTGTTGGAACCAGATGTCTCCCAGATTAGTTGCTTCACTCAATTTTTCCAGCTCTGGTTTAAAAAACTCTTCCAAAATTGTCACATATCGCCTGGGAGACTGTTCGATAGCATTTCTTGCCAAGATGACATTTTCAGGAACTGCCGAAGGAGTTGGTTGAACCAGTGTTTTCCAATGTCCTAGCCCAACGTCTAATTGCCTTACCGCCAGGGACGTTTCCCCCAACAGGGATATTGAAGTGCTGTCGGAAGGCTCTCTTCGTGGCGGCCATTTTCAAAAAAAGTCCTAACAGCAAACCCACGATGCTCTCCCGTCTAAACCATGGTTGCTACTGAAAACTAGACTCTCTAACTGCCACAACGAGACCCCTCCCCTTTTCCCACCACAACCACACCACATCCCTGTATATTAGGTATACCTACTTACAATCTCGAAGCTTAAAGGAAGCTTTCCTCTTGTTTGCAACTTACAAAGCAAAGGATATTTTTAGTCAGCTAAAAAAAGACCTTTAATTTAAAACCTTTTATCAGATTTTATAAGGAGTTTAGGTTATGTAGTGTAAATTGTATAGACGGTCAAACATTTAAATACTTCCTCAGGGCAATTGTTAAATTAATTTAATGTTAAGTTTCTAATTGAAGCCTTAGACCTTAGAGCTCCTTATAAAAAACTTTCCTTTAATATTTTTCCCACAATGTCTAAATCATAAATCCTTTACACCCTGTTTAATTAAAGGAATGTGTAACAAGAGGTATCGAAATACCTTTGTGTGTTGAAGTTTCAAGATCTTTACTTCTGATTGTTTTTTTCAATTTAACTTGAAGAAACTGCGTTAAACTACTTCAAAACTGCGATCTCATTCAAAGTCCACCACTATTCGTTAAAATTATTCTGAAACTTTTCGAGGCATCCAACTCTTGACCCCTATATTTTAATTTTTTGTTCCATAATTTTTGGTTATTGTATCTATTAGAATCAATTAATATGAGAGGCGAATGTCTCATGTTGTGACACATTTTTTACGCATTGTTTGTGTACGCACAGATAAAAATCATGAATCTACAATAGAAGTTAATTTAAAATTTAAGTTATGTACTGAAACACTCAAGTCACTCAAGCCGTGCCACCTTAAAGCATCTCATAGATAGGCTTGGGCGCTGCCGAAGCTCAGTAACCTTTTGATCTAAACATTGTTTTTTTTTTTTTTTTTTTTTTTTTTTGTCGTCCGATTGCGTGCCTAATAATCCCAGAACCGTATCTTTCTTTTTGATAATTTATTCATTTCCTTTAGCTATGTGTAATGTAAATTGTATAAAGTTTTGAGATACACCACCAAGAGGATTTTTCAAGAGAATCTCAAGCCCAAATCGATCGTTATTTTTTTTTTTTTTTTTTTTTTTTTTTTTTTTTTAGTTTTGTGTTTTTTTTTTTCTGACCGGCTTTTTTGTATGTTAACGCGCCAACATTGCGCCTCTCTTGTCCGCGATACTTTAACGGATAAGGAGGGAGGCATTCCTTTACATTATTTTATATATATTTTTTTTTTTTTTTTGTAATTTCTTATCTCTGCTTCGTTTCTTTCTTTGATTTAGTTCTCTTTTTTATTCGGTTTGTTTGTTTGTTTGTTGCTTCTTGTTTTGTCGGTTAAAATTCATATGTGTAAGAATTATGCTCCCCAATTGGGTGGCTTAAGTGCATGTGTGTGTGTGTGTGGTGTGTGTCTGGCAGTCTGAATGTGTTTTTATTAAAAGGAATGCTGTGTGGATAGATTTGTTTCGGCTTTTCGGAGGGAGCTAAGTTTAGTTGTTGTGGAGTATAAAAGACCCGCGCAAATCATTGGGAAGCTCAATTCAAGTGAAGATCACTTGCACGATCGTTTGCTTGCAGAGTGTTTTCTTACTTTAAGAAATACGAAACTTTTGAGCTCGCGATGATATGGATGCTTTTTCTTCTATTTTTTCTTCTTTTTTTTCAGAAAATGCGAAAAGATTGTCTTACAAATCTTGTAAAATGATGATCACTTAGAAAACGACGATACTTATGAATGTTGATGAATTTTGTTATTTTGCAAAAATTATCAAATTATATTTTTTTTTCAGTTATGAAAATGTAGCTCTTCAATGATATGTTTTTTTTTTTTCTAGGATTCCATGTCTAGGAAGAAGAGTTTTTAATATTTTTTTCAGGAATGAATGTGATCATGTGTCTTTTGAGACGATGGGTAGCGACAACAAATTGATAGGTAGGTATAGGTATACCTAGGTAGGTTGGGTATTCTCTAGCTACATATATTTATATTGGAAGACCTTGAATATGAATGACAAAGCTTGATTTAAAGTGCTATAAGCACGATGTCTTGTTCGTATAGGTAGCTAGTTTGATTTAGGTTCTGTGTGAGATTTAAATTCATTCCTTGTAGGTAACAGGTAGACATTTTAAAAGGTTGCCTATGAGAAATAAAATATATAGGTACATACCTAATATGATCCTACAAATTTTGAGAACCTAAATGTATAGAAGGGTATAGGTATACCTACCTACATTTTGCTGTTATTGAGATTTTTGTTTAAAAATTATGAGAAATCTTTGTTGAGTAAGATATAAAATTTTCTAAGGTCTCAAATTAGATAGTCTCCCCTTACTGAATTTTGAATCTGATGATTTCTTGAATCAGTTTTTTGAGAATTGATATCATTAAGAAAAAATGCCTGAGCTGGAAAATTTGTCCAATAGGTGCTCGTAAGGCCCTTGTTAGTATCTAAAAAATTGTTGGGCAAGTTTTGCTATTCCAACAGAATTACCTTGCCTTGGCAGAGTTCGTCCTACTCTTCTACTTTTCTTTTCCTATCTAAAACACTCATGATGGAAATCTATAATTGCAGTTCTTTTTTAATATAGGTACGTACGATTTACACAATACAGACGTTTTACCATCCGCTGATTCTAAAGATGAAAAATTTGGCCAGGGGAACATCAGGGGAGCTCAATTAGTACTTACTGGTAATACCTAGTTCTGTTAGTAGGTAGTAGGCTAGGCAATACCAGCCTTCGTGCCCTATGCTGCTTTAACCGATCAATACCAACCCAAGCAACACAATCGGCGCGCGGACGTTCTCATCAAGATACAATTCAAGAAGGAGTCTTTTATTCTTGATAAGATTGCCAAGGAAGCTGGAACGTTTAATGAGTAGGATGTTTCTGATACAATGACGTATGTAGGTACCATCAGACGATTATTGACGATCACAAAAATCTTTTGGCTAAACAAGAAAAGGTCGTTAAGCGAAACAGGTCTCGAGATGAGATCAACCAACCGCAGAAAAAAGTAAGCTTGCCGTTTGGAATGAAACGGATAAAATGCCATTTCCTAGAATAGCGCAGCCGCGTACTCTAATTGAGGACGTCAGAGACGATCTCCAAGTATCAGTTTTGAGTGAGCAGTGCCTCCAGAGACAACAGCGGTCTGCTGGATGTGTGGAACTCTATCGAGAGGGCAAGTTCTCTGGGTGGTGGCTCTTACACTACTTTTGACAGAGATTCTCAGGTGTATATCTCAGGTTCTCTAGGGATTTCCTTAGTTTCAGCTATGCTATTATATAAAGAATTACTTGGATGAATTAAGGCTCAAGCTTATCCCAGCTAAGGATATCTTTAGTTGACCATAGCTCGCATTTTGTTTGCCCCTCATGAACACCCAGCTAAGCGGACAGGAGCGATTCTGCGATATTTAGAGGACTGGTAAGCGGAAAGTCCCATATAACTGGCAACAACCAAGCTAATTCACTAACCCTTGTTAGTATGTAATAATAAAATTAATTAGGTTAGGTATCAATTTTCTGAATTATTGGCGATTTGATAAATAACTTTCTTTTAGTCGTCGAATAGCTATGCTATGCCAAATTTATGTTCTGATAAGATTAGGCAAAGTTATTAAAGCATCATTAAGATATATATACCTACTCTAAAATGGGAAAAAGTTTTGATTAAAATTTCTTAAAAACTTTATAGATATCCACTTTGAGAGCCGGAAAAGAGAAAAAACATTAAATATACCAATTATTATGGGTGAAAACTTAACTCTTGTCTCTGCAAAATTTTGACATTTACATGTCCCTACGAAAGCTTTGAGGAAACCCCACAAACACATGCAAAAGTTCTTACGTTTGGGTGGGTAGGTTTTCTTTTTACCTACGACAACGAGATATAAAAAGACAAAATAAAATTTTTAATAAGTGTTCAATAATTAGACAAATGCAATATGGAATGTCAATTAATTTTAAGCTAATGCCGCCTAAGAAATATGGGCAAGGTTATTTCCTCTTGCGAGGAAGTGAAAAATCTCTCCAAAAGTCACTTTTTAAGATAAATTGCCTCTCATCTTTAGCTTTAAGATTCGATAGGAAATTTTAGGTCCCCTTTTGCAAACTAAAAACAATTGGTAAAGAGAAATTATTGGTCACTAGGCCCTGGTTGTATGGACGAAGAAGAGGAAGAATACATTCCTCATCGTCTCTGTACATGCCCTGCTCTCTCTCAAAGACGTAGGCTCCATCTAGGAGAGTTCGACTATAATGATTCTAGCGATTTGGTAAACATTCACATAACTGGCTGAACAGAATGGTGATGGAGACGGAACTGGAGCCGGAGCTGGAATAGCTGTCAAAATATTGAACACACGCCAATTCAATGTTGCGAACACAACGTAACGTAGCCGCATACGGAGCTGCAGCCGCAGACGGAAGAGTTCACAACTTTTAACTTTTCACGTACGACACTTTTGACGTTTCAATTTGTATGAAGAAAAAAAAATTAACTTTTTGAGTCGGAAAAAATATTGTGGTTATTTGTATCGCGAAAAAATTATTTACTAAAAGGAAAATTATTGGAAACAAAAAATGTGAATTCTGAGCTTGTACACAAGAATATTCTTTTGTTTTTCTTCAAAATACATTCAAAGCTGTACAGCTGCATTGTGGGCAGGTAAAAAAAATAACGTACGACACTTTTTGACAGCTCTTCCAGTTCCGTCTACGGCTCCAGTTCCAGCATTCTATGTATTCTGTTCAGGCAGTTAGTCGTCTCGGAAGCTTCGTAAGAAGCTCTAAGTGGTTCAATGAAGAACTTCTACTTGATTCATGTGGTATCACAATGGACCAACTTATAGTCTAAGTGTGTCAAGCACTTGTGCTGACAGCCATGCTAACCTAACCTAACCTAGGCCCTGGTTCTTCACGATCTGTTGTGCCATCAAATAATATTTATTTATTTTGTACCAACTGAAGCCAACTTTATTGACGGGAATTGTGTTGCTTCCTTATCCCTTGGTTTGCTCCATTGCATTAGGATTTCAAGATGTTTTTTTTTCTAAAAATTCTGTATTTTGGGATTTTTTAGTTTTTTTTCAAGGCATCTGAAAAGTTCGATGTCTTTTCAATATCCATTTAAAATTTTGAATTACATATAGGTATATTCGAATTATAATTTAGGGCATGAAAAAAGCTTTAAAAACCTTTAGAAAACCTTGGGGTTTTTATGAGGGGAAGATGGTGTGTACTGTACATGTGATTATTTAACGAAAAATGTTTGTAGGTTTACTAAAGAAACAACTTAATAACTTAATAAAGCAGGTCCACTTATAGAACCTCGTGGTTTCACAGAATTGGAATAAGATTTCTAATTGAAACATCATTTAACCTCAGCTAATACGCCGAAATCGATAAATTTAACTTAATTACGGATCATTATTTAAACCACTTCTTGAATTTGAAAATGAACACATGTGTAGCTGTGAAAAACAAAATGAATAATTAACGTTTTTAAACAAAAATCTGAAAAATTCTGCTTAAATTTTTAAAAACTTTCTGGCGAAACACTCCTAATGACTATTTCTGTACTTATAAGTATGTACCTACCTACCTAATCTATTCTTTTTTTACTAGGTAGGTATGTACCTACCTAAGTACCTAATTAGTTTGAATACATAATGTACCTACGTAATTGATTGGTCGATTATATTCTGTCCTTCTTCAAACACATTAGGACTATCAAACCCCCCCTTTTCCTGTTGTTCTCTCTCTATCATGAAGTAGTAGGTATAGTATGTAGGTATGTACCTATCCCTATTCATCTTGACTGTCCATCGTTTTTCAAATGAATGCAATGTACCTGTTGCACTTAAATCTTCTAATTACTAACATATTTCACATAATATTCCCTTTTTCAATAGATATGTAGCTATTGAGTACCTAGGTAGGTAGGTATCCCCTTTTTTTCTTCAATCTTTTCCTATTGATTTGCCCCTTAAATAGGTATATCCACTTCTTATATACTTACCTACTACTCTTCAAGATAATATTGAATTTTCATTTAAAATTAAATAAGAAACAAAAAATCCAAACTACATATCTTAAAGATACCACCTAAATATATTCCATAAGAAAAAGGAAGAATAAAAAATCTCACACAAAAGTCCTCTTCTTGCGCGCTCAGCTGACTTTTAAGCCAAGAAAGAATTTAAATCAATTCTTCCTTTACATTCTATTCTTTATGGTTGATGATATTATTCTCTCCTCCATAATATTTCACACAATTATAAAACCCTGTTGTTTGTATCTACAACATCCGTACGTAAAATACCGTGTATGAAAGAAAAATCTCATCATAAAATATCTTTCGAAGGGGTTGAGTTGAGATTGAGACTTGAGTTGAGACTTGAGAATTACATATACCTCTGCACACAATACATTTTAAAAATACACTTGTACGCTCAGCACTCCCGATAAAGAAAATAAATTAAAGTAAACAATGTCATAAAAGAAAAGAAAGAGGAAGCAGTAGAAGAAGATAAAAAAAAAAGCAACAAAAATCATATGTTTCCTTCAAAGGAAAGATATAGAGAATTCAAAGGTACCGAAGGATATATCAAAAAGGACTAAACATTAGCACACACACACTTGTATCTACACCATATGATTTTTCCTAATTCGTATTCTTCATTCTACACAAAAGATACAGTTTTTTCTTGTGTTTGTCATCTTCTTCTTCTTCTACACAAATACATTCCACTCACACACATAATAATTCCCAACAAACCCCTATCTATGGAAGTGCGAGTTTCGATAAAAGCCGAACGTATTCTCAAATCCGTAGTCATTCGAGTTTTGGTTATCGTTCTGTAGCAAATGCCCTCTCTTCTCTTAGAAATTTCAAAAAAGAAGAATATTTAATTCAGGATATTTGTTTTAAAGAATTTATTTTGAAAGGAATATTTTTATTGGGAGAAGTTGTGTGGCTTTTTTAATCGATAATAAAAATTAAAAAAAAAAAAAAAACTTGAAGGATATTCAAATACAACAAAAAAAAAGACAATCTCAGTGAGAAAAATGATCTAAGAAATCAGTGCGTAACGGCGATATTCTAAAATCCTGAATGTACTTAAACAAATCAAAAAATTAAGGACAAAAATGATAACAAGGACACTTTGAAAAATTCAAAAAAAAAATATATTAAACACACACCGAAATGCAATATATTTTTAAGTGATTTTTTTTTTTTAATTAAAATTAATAGTTTTATGTTTGAAAGTTTGTGAACTATTTTGTTGAAACATTTTTGCTAGGATAACACACTGCGAAAATCAATTACACAAAGGATATATACGCAACTAAATGTGGACTAATTAAAATTATGTTTTAAAAGTTAAATAAAAAAAAAAAACAATTTGTTTTAAAAATTGTTAAATACAAATTATCATCATAATTCGAAAAATTACGTTTTTTCGAATTTCATAAAAAAAAAAATCATCATTATTAAATAAAAAACAAATCTGCCAAAATGTTGTGGGAAAGCATAAGTGAAGAAACCTGCGATATGATGGATTGTACAAGGTAATTATCATTTACTTCCCAAATACAAAAAAATAAAAAAAAAATTACAGAAATTAAAAAATCAAAACAAAGAAATACTTATTCCCCCCAAGAAAAAAAACCCGGATTACTTTAACATCAATAAATAATAAAATAAAAAAAAATAAAAGTGCTAATTAACGAAAAATACAAAACCGTGTATCAGAAAAATAAGTGGGAGTTAATGATTTTTTTTTTTTAGTTCTCAAGAACTACCAGTCGATTACCGGTAATCTGACGCATGAATAGCCCAGTCAAGTCATCCAACTAGAGAGTTGACCACTTAAAAAGATACCTCAATCTCAGAGGATCCAAATCCAAAGAAAGATGAACGCCGCCAGCCCACCGCTGCGCTCTAAAACCTATATCATTGAAATTATTTTCATTATTATTATACCCTCCATGCCGTTATATATTAAATCAGTGTGCCAGTGCCATTGCCATTGCCATAGCTTTTCAGCCAACCGACTTTTTCTCTTCAAGACTCTGATGATGGGTCTTCTTGTTTCTTGTGAAGTCTCTTCATGAGTTCGAACATTCAGTTTAGCCACGACCAAGATTATTTTGTGTGCAACGTTTTTTTTTATTTTATTTTTTTTTACTGCGATTCTTGCCGGTTTTTATCTTTTTTCCTGTGCCTCGTCTCGTTTATTATTTTTTTTTTTTTTTTGCACCTCGGTTATACTCTTGGTTTCAAATGAAATCGAAAGTCTCAAAAGTAATTTCGCTTTTTATTCAGATTTACTTCTGGTGAATGGTGGTCGGTCTCATGAAAACTGGGGTTTCAATTGATTCATAAATATACGCAAATTTGTTGAATGAAAGATTTTTTAACGAATTTTTCAATGTGACGGTTAGACACCGGATATTCAGGAATGATTTTTTTCAATAAATTCCCTTAGATTTTGGAACAAATTCTTCACTTTCAATCAGTTAAAATTGAACATTACATAATTAGATAAAACAATTAATAAACAAGGCCCAAAGTGGGAGTTATCTGGTACATCGAAAAATTTAAAAAAAGTGCAAAAATTATATTATTATTTTTTTTTTTTAAGTTCGTTTTTTTTTCTCAATTTATAAGTTACGAAAAAATTATATTATTTTACTCCATAAAAAAAATTAAATTGAATTTAAATCAAATACAAATATTTTAGGAATTTAATAAGAATAGAAATTATATATTAATTTTAAAATAAAAAAAATTTAAAAGATTTCATTTTTTTCCATTTTATTTAATAAATATTGGAAAAGTAAAAATCTCTTAAAAAATATTTTATTATTTTGAATTATTTGATATTATTAAATAAAAATAAACCATTGGTAAATGAATTATTATTTTTTTACAAAAGTGTCTTAATTTTTTTTCTTGTAAGAATTATTTTTTTTTTTTAAATTCTTTCAAAAGATAAATTAAAAAAAAAAAATAATTCTTATAAGAAAAAAATTAAGACACTTTTGTAAAAAAAAAATAATAATTCACCATTTAAGATTTAATATTTTTCCAACTTTTTTCTAATTAAAAAAAAAAATATTCTTTTAAAAAAATTTAAAAAATCACTATAATTTTGAAATAAAAAAATAATATAATTAAATTTTAATTCACAGTCATAAAATAATTTCTAAAAAATTTAACTTTTCAAAAACTAAATCTAACTATTCATTTCATAAATAATTTTTCAATTTAATTTAAATATTTATTTCAATTTAATTATCCGGTTTGTAAATATTTTGACACCTCTGATATATTTTATTTTAACTGAAATTCAATCAAAAATAAACCTTCCCACGAAAGTCGAATAAATTTGTAGTGTCAACTCATTACCAATAAGGTCACATTAAAAGCAAAAAAAAAAAAAATAACCCGAAACATTACTTCACCATGTGTTTTTCCTTTTTTTATCTTTCTTACTTTGCACATCCAGGCTATGTTGCCGACCTGACCTAATAAAATATTTTTTTTTTGTTTTTTTTTTTTGAAATTCCAAAACAGGACTTTAAAATGACAATTCCTTGAAGGAAAAAAAAAGGAAGAAAAACAACACAGCTGAAAATTTGTACGTTCACCTCTTTGTTTGCTGTCTGTTCATTGTGTCCCAAGAACGTGTGCCAAGAAAAAAAAAAACTCCACTGTTAAAAAAAAAAAAAAAAATGATAATAATATAAGACATCCGCTAGGGTCATTCCCAGCAAAATACCTTCCGTCATTTCTTAGATGTTTCTTGCCCTCATGCAATAGGTAGTAATGTATGTAGATAGGTTCATTGGAACCTTAAGCTGAGCCGGGCTGGACTTCCTTGTATATCTATGTAAATTTTTATTTTTAAACAATTATTTTTTTGGGGGATTCCTTGACAGTTTTCAGGGCGCTCAGACAAGACCCCAATTTTTTGTTTTCTTTTTTCTTATTTTTTTTTTTATTTCAGAAATAATGTAGTTCTCCAATTAAAACGAGTACACCGAACTCAACAGCTATACACATCTGTTCGTGAGGGATTTTTTTGTTGTATATTGTGTTCATTTGTTACCCTCGTGCGCTTAAATCCACACAGAGACATAGAAATTTTTGAAATGCATCAATAGCAACCCTCTTTCATATGAAATTTAACATTTTCCTGTGCATTTTAAGTCAAATCGAGTTCATGGATCTAGAACTAGAGGGTTTCAAAAGCAAAAAAAAAAAAACATACACATTTATATATCATGGTATAAAGGGCCTTAAATTTTGTTTCCCCTGAGTCAGTAATTTGCTTCGCTTATAGCTGATGTAGCTATAGCTCTATTCCAATTTTGTTATTATTGAAAAAGGAAAAAATGTCCGGGTGTTTAATTTTGTAAAAATAATACATGAAAATGAGGAAGAAGCCTAAACTGTATATTTCGGGGGAAGAGAATACCTAACCTATAATATGTATTTTTTATATCTGTTCTACTAAATCCTAGGATAAGAAGAGCGGTGCATTTTAAAACTACACTACAGTCTAAACACAACCATCACCATCAGGATGGATGGTTGATTGAGTTTAATGAACTTGTACGTACCCAGTTTTACACTGCTGGCTGGTGGTACCTCCTAGTAGTACCTATCATCTACCTACAAATAAATGCGATGGTGGTTGGGATAGTGTAGTGTGTAGGTATTGTAAAGTCGATGTCGATGGTGTAATATTTATACCTATTGAGAATTTATATAGGTTGCTGCGTGACTGTACGTTGTTTAGGTCGATAGTTTTATTTTCATTGTCCTTTGAGAAGGACGTTCGCGCATTTTTAGCACGATGACAAGTAATACAAATAGGAGACGATTTAAATTATTGGTTGTTTTCAAACACACCATACCTGGTTTTTTCATGTAAATAAGTAGTTTTGATTTTTTTTTTTCATCTAAGACCTGTTATCCTTAAAAGTGATATTTTTTGAAGAATTGTCCATCGTTTCAATCTAAAAAATCGTCTTTATTCAATAAAATACAAAATTAGTCTAAAGGTGTTAACTCATTTTAAAATAACACATTTTTAAAAGTGATATTTTATGAAGAATTATCCATCGTTTCAATCTAAAAAATCGTCTTTATTCAATAAAATATAAAATTAGTGTGAAGGTGCTAACTCATTTTAAAATAACACCATCAAAAATAACTTAATTTATCATAACTCGTGCTTTTATCTCTATCATAATGTTTTGGATAGGAAAAAAAAAAGGATTATCTTCGCAAGCAGAGCACATTGAACTAAAAAAAATTAAAAATTTTAATAACTCAATTGAAAATAACTCACCCCGTTTCTTGTTTCTGTTATCCTAAAATATTTTTTTGAAATCAATACCTATATTGTTTCAAAAAAAAAAAGAAATCTATGTATAAAAGTGTTAACTCGTTTTAAAGTGTTAACTCATTTTAAAATAACACATTTCAAAATAACTCATTTTATAAAAATTCATTTTTGTATTTATTATACTCAAAAGCAACATTTGAGTTATGTCTTGCATCTAATAACAAAGTGTGTTAACTCATTTCAAAATAACTCTTTTTTTCTGGGTTAACTAATTTAAAAATAGCACTTCACCCCATAAAAATTTACTTCACACCTCAACAAACTTCAAACTAAAGATTTATTTATTTTTATTTTTTTTTTCTATTTGCAGTGTGGTTTCGAATAATTTCGATTTGAATGCATTTCAACGTAATCGTGGTGAACGTCGCATCATAATTGGCAACAACAATACCAGCACAATGCACACAGGCATGGATGAGCTGACATTCTACGAGGATGATAGTCAAAATGCATTCACATACAGCAGCCAACTATCAAATACACTCCTTATGGATGAGGATCGACTTCTCTCACCCGAAGGCAGTCCGCAGCGTTTCCAAATTGTTCAATCTGCAATAATTGACAAACAACATCCACAACATATACAACAGAGCCGCCGTAAAATTCTGGAACCATCACCTCGCCTAAATAAGCCATCATCAATGCAATCAGGTTCAGCAGCACAAATTATGACACCAGCCAAGTCCTTTAGGATATTCCATAGTCTGAGTTCGGGTTCGGAATCCACAATGGACGATGAGTATATGGAATTATTTGAAATGGAATCATTGGATGATGATTGTGATGGCAATGCACCAAGCAATCTTAATTCCCTGATAAGTGGACACATTAAAACCACAAAAACCAGCCCTGAGCTAATGAAGCGACTACCGGTGCGACGATGCTTGAGTTTGACCGAGAATACTAGCTCAGCGAATAGAGCACGCACCTCATTATTCGAACCAAAGACTCCAGAGATTCTGAGAACAGTACAAGATCGGATTTCATGTTTGACATCCCACAATCAATCCCCATCTCTGAATACCACACCGTATTCGTCGCGTATGGCTGCGGAGCGTTGTTTTAAACGTCCCGAACCACCATCGACCACAGTTAGCCCAGTGCAGAGCAAGCGATACAAAGGCGATTTTCTCTCGACTGATGCAGAGAAAGAAAACGCTGGCCATGGATTGCTGCAAGTTGAAAAAGTTGATCCACCAACCAGACACGTTCTGAGAAAGTTTAATTCGATGAATGATGCGGATATTATGAGCGCTTTGTCCAGATCTTCAGCAGATCCGGATCTTATTGGAGACTTGAGTAAACCCTTCTGCCTGCCCCTAATGGATGGTCGTCATAGAGATTTGAAGTCAATCTCAAGCCATACACTGGCAAAACTTGTTAATGGAGTCTACAGAGATTCAGTGGCTTCGTTTAAGATTATTGACTGCCGATATCCATATGAATTCGAAGGAGGACACATTCGTGGCGCAAAGAATTTGTATACTCAGGAGCAGATAATGGAGGAGTTCATAAATTCAAAGACTGATTTAGCTGCTGTTGAAGCTGATGAACCAAAGAGACATATACTGATATTCCATTGTGAATTCTCATCCGAACGGGGACCAAAATTGTAAGTATACGAGAGATTTAATTTTTTTTTTAATTTTTGAAAAGCTTTAAAAAGCTTTTGATGCACTTTCACAAAGCTTTATCAAAGCTTTACTTGCAATTAAAGCTTTTATAAAACTTTTTTTTTTGTTTGTTTTAACTTTCTCTTGTGGAATTTAAACTTATGAGATTTTTTCTTCTTTTTTAATTTCAGATCCCGTTTCCTTCGTAATAACGATCGCGAACGTAACTCATATCCCGCCCTACACTATCCAGAGATCTATCTACTCCATGGTGGCTATAAAGAATTTTTCGAAAACCACTCAGAGCTTTGTGATCCAATTGCATACCGGCCAATGTTGGAACCTTCCTACGCAGAAGCATATAGGCATTTCCGTGCAAAATCAAAGAGCTGGAATGGTGATGTCAAAGGTTTAGGTGGCACTACAAGTCGTTTAAAAAAATCTAGGTCCCGTTTACTTCTGTAGGCTATTATTATTATTATGTATTTCTATTTAAATTATAATAATTATTTAAAAAAAAAAACTGTATAATTTTATATTTCCTTCTTCTTTCTGTGTATAATTATTTCTTAAATTAATTTATCAACAATTATATTTTCGATAGAAATTAAAGTTTTATTCATTAACAAAAAACTAAATAAAACTTTTCAAAGCTTTCGGACTTCATAATAAAATTTTTTAATATATTTATATTTTTTTAGTAAAATTTTGTAAAAAAAAAAAAAAAACAACAAGCAACAAAAAATGTGTGCATTACTAAATGTTTTAGGATTATTTATAAAAAAAAAAAAAAGAAATTTTATATACAGAATTTGTCAAAAAAAAAAAATTGTCATTCAAAATTCTTAAAAATCAATTAAAACAAAAAAAAAAATAAAAAACAAGTAAAAGAAAATTAATTTGCTTGGTTTCCAGTGGATAATTAGTACAAAAAATAAAAAAAACAGCAAAAATAAAACCCAAAGCAATTGTAAAGAAAAATTATAGTTTTAAACTTCAAACAAAAACAAAACAATTACGCTTATATTTTTAAATATTAAAAAAAAAAGAATGTTTTTTCAAAGCAAAGCTTTTTTGAAATATATGTACAAAATGCAATAAAATAAAAACACAAAAAAACATATTTGAATTCGTTAAACTTATAGTTTTTTTTCCAATTTCTGATTGAATTTCAAAGAAATTCTGTCTATAACAACTACGATCCACATACAATCCACAAGCTGTAAAACCAAGTCAAATGGATTTTTTTGGACAGTTTTTTTTTTTTCAGAAAATGTATCTTATTCTTCTTAGTACTTTATTTTTAAAATACGGGACCTATATGCATTACTTATATTATTATTTTTACTATAATTGTTTGTGAGTGTGTTGGCAAATTTCATCGCATCTAAAAAAAAAAAAAATATGAAAAAAAGTGTTCACTTTTATGCGATTTTGGAATTTGTAGTTTTTTATTTCATTTGAATCTGTGATTATTTTTCGCGCCTCTTTTTTTTTGTTACTGTCCACCGTTGTCAATATTATATATATATTTTGTTTGTGTAAATTATTTTTATTTTATTTTTTTCGAAAACAATAGTCAAAAAAATGTATACATTTATTTTGTGTTTTTTTTTCTCGAATTTTGTCTATATTTTGTGTTAATGGTTTGTAGAGTGATGTGTCTCACCTTCTATTTTACTGAGGGGAAATCTGAATAGTATAAATTTTGTGTGTTCTTTGTGTAAAATTTAACACTTTCTTTCTTAACAAAAAAAACAAAATTAATAAACAAAAACAAGACTTTGTGTTATTCTTGCAAAATGTTAAATAATGAAGCAAAAATAATTCTAATTTTAATTATGAATATATCATTATGCCATAATGCTTTGTGTAATTGAATTAGTTTTAATAATTGTAATTAATTGTTTACTTAGGTAAAACTATTAAGAATTAATTATGAAATTCTTCTTTAAGTCTTCGTTATAATTAAAAGTATAAAAATAAAAAAATAAAAAAAAAAAACAACAAAAATAAAAGAAAGAAAGGAAAGGCGAATAAATGTTAATACTTTTAGTGTAAATAAATTATTTGTAATTAATTTATAACAAAAATATGGAAAATTTATATAAAAAAACTGAAATGAAACATTTCGAAATACATAAATCTAATCAGTGTATACTGATTTTTTTTTAAACAGTTTTTTTTTTTTTTTAATTTAAACCTGGTTCTCATCTAACCCAGTGAAATGGAAAACGAAGCGCCACTGGCCACACAATCTTTTTAAGGTAGTGGCCCTTATTGCCTGTGTCGTTTGTTTATTTGTTTGATAAAGTTCGAAATTCGATCATCGAAAATATAAGATTCAAAATTGTCGTTGAATCAAATGGCATAAGCGCGCGCTTTCACGAAAGCTTACAACAAAATAAAGCTTTTGTAAACACGCACAACGATTTGGTACAAATCTTTCTTGAGTAAACTCAAACGCTGCATACCATGGTCCATGACCCGTTACTTGCACCCAAAAATAATTTTAAATCGTCGGTTGACTTTGGCTGGCGAAAGTAAAAGCGTGTTTTTAACAGAGATCAGAAATAACTGTTGACCTTTATTTTCAATTGGTTTCTCTCTGAGAGTTACCACATTTCTTTAAGAAGATTTCGGTTACGGTTTGAGATTTATTTATTGAAAAACAAAATATCGGTTATAGGTTGAGATTTATTTTTTATTTTTTAAAATATCTCTCAATGGTTGAGTTTTTTACGAAAAAATTAATGGAAAAGGTCAACCTTTAACCTTTTTCGTAGAAAATAAATCAAAAATAGTTAATTCGAACAAAAAATTTTAATAATATAACTAAGCGACCTAGCGACTTCAAAAATGCATATTCGTAATCTAGGAAGTGCCACCTTTTCAATTGATGCATGTCATTATATGAAAAATCGACTTTTATCTTTAAATATGATTTGCGGCTAAACTAGACGTGCTAGAGGCATCAAAGTTTGCATCTTTAAACTTGCGGCTAAACTAAGCGACCTATCGACTTCAAAAATACATATTCATGATCTAGGTAGCGTCAGTAGATCTAAAAAATCAATAAAAAAGTTGGTAAAAAAAGTTTGTTTTTTTTCAAAAACTTTCAAAAAAGGCCGGGCAAGGTGCTTTTAATAAAAAAGATTGTAAAGAGAAATTAAATTTTTGGTTAATGAGTATTTTGGTCAAGAAAACTGTTCACATTGGCGCCTGCCTGGCGACTGATAACCCCCAAAGCGGAGCAACGGATTTTTATGTTTTTTTTTAATTTATGGTATTAAATTTCGCTAATGATAAACTCTCAAGGTTTTTTTGACCCAAGATTGTCCTTTTTTGTCACTGAAAATACAATTTAAAGATGAAAATTCAATTTTGAATTCAGTCGCTGGGACGCCAAGCAAATATGTCAAGAAACTTGATGATGATGACTAAAAAGCCTAATAAGCTGCATTTCAGCATGCAGTGCTAAAAAAAACTAAGGTCATACTAAGAGACATTCTGATTGATAAAATTGCAGATAAGATTTATTTTTTTCTCTCAGCGATTTCTCTCACTGGTTGACCGTAACATAAAAAAAAACAAAATAAAGGTTTCGCTCAGACCTTGACCGAAAAACTTATTTTTTTTAGAATAAAGGTTATTTTGTGACTTTTATTGAAAATAGCAACAAATAAGAGTTATTAAGGGACCTTTCAAAAGGTTGAGATTTATTTCTGATCTCTGGTTTTAAGGCAAAAAGTTAGAACAATTTTTTTTTGTTTGTTTTGGTGATAAAAAGTTTCTTTAACGTGGTAAGTAAAAAAAGTTAGCATTTATCTTATAAAACAGTTATTTGACTTCGTTAATATTAAAACAAAATCAAGCTAGCTTGTGTTTTATAAAAGTTATTAATTTTTAGTTGCGAAAAAACGTGAACGGGAGACTTGAGCCAGTGGTATTTTATTAAGAAATTATGTTTTTGAAGTTTATTTTTTTTTTACCCTCTAATATCTAATTTATGTTTGAAAGTTGAATAACTTTGAGTTCTTATGTTTTTTTTGTACATTATACTTAGTTTTTTCTTGTTAATAATTTGTTTTTTCTTTTTTTTTTATATAAAAACTGTTAAAAAGAGTTTTTTTTATTCATAGTACCGCGAATATCATTAAAAATGAATTCTAATAAAATATGAACTCATTAAATTATTTGTTTTGTTGTTTTACTCGAAAGAATTTAAGTATGATCAAGTCTTTTCAAGGAGGTGGTCAAAACTTGAGCCAAAAATCTATTCGCAATCATTTAGCATTTGGCAAAAATCACCTGCATGTATATTAAGTTTATGCGACTAATCTTAAAATAGATAAATTTATCTTTAAAAATATATATCCAACATGCGGCTTAGAAAATGAATAGAAAACTTTTTATGAAACATTTACCAAAAAGTGGCTTAAGTCTCCCGCCTTTTCCCTACATACCTACATCGAATCGAAAGTTGACTGACATATTCGCAATAAGGGTGTAAGATTTTTTTTTAAAATGTTTTAATTTAAATTAAAAACGAAATAAAAGTATGGATTTCTTGATTTAAAAAATTGTAATGCCATTTTTTGACATTTTAAGTGCTGCCGTTGTTTTTAATGATATTTATTCTGTTTCAAATCGATTTGTTTTTTTGAAAACTGGCCCTCTCGCGTCTCGCCTAAGCACAGGGAAATAGACTCCTATACTATTCTTTCTTGTCTCGACTCAACCAACACGCCCTAGCAGTTTGAATTGCAAAATGTTGGTTAGTTGTTGTTATAAGGCTGCGAAGCTGCGTCCAGATCAATAAAAATTTGCGTTGTGCGTGGTGCTCATCGCAAATATTTGTGTGAAAAAAATTACTTCAGTGAATTTAGAATTAGAAATTATTTAATGATTAACAAAAAGTTTAATAACTATTTATAAAATATAGGATATCTAATAATATAATTTAAATTAATAAATGCAAAACCTTAAAGCATGACATTGCCGTCTGTCGATTGGACAATAATATAACTTCTTTTTTTTTTTTTGTTTTACATAATAAAATTAAATAACATAATAAAGCAAAAAAAAATTAACAAATAATTTGAAACAAAATTAATTAAATGCAAAAAAATACTTCAGTGTGAACTGTGTAGCGCACATAAATATTTGTGTCACATTCAACGCACGCTATCCAATTCCGATTGATTTTTTGCGCAAACGAAAAAATTTGTGGCGGAAAGGTTTGCATATGAATACTACGCAAAAGTTCTTAAGAAACAGATTTGAATTTGTCACGAAAATATTTGCGGCAAATAAAAAATTCAACGGTTTAAGGAAGTATAAATGCAAGTAGGAACAAAATTGTATGCAAAAATTCAAGCAAGCAATCCAGGGATTGGAAGGTCGGTATTTCTGGGATCAAAAATGAAACGGGATCTCTGGATTTGGGATTGTAACCCTGAGGTGTTCGATGTATAATAAAAACTAGAGTTGGTGCTAATTTTCGCTTCCATTTGAGAACCGTTGTTGCAAAACTCAACAAGTCCATTTTACTACTTTTGTTAAGAAAGGGTTTTTTTCTTTCCTCCTTGAATAAAAATGAAAGTTTAAATTCCAAATTCTATTTTACCGATTGCTACATTTTTTTTCAACAAACACCAAAAATCCGAAAATGAGATATGGGTTTCAAAAATAAATGGTAAAATAAAAATGAAAAACCTAACAGGTTTGATAGGAAAAATCCTTGAAATCTGAGCGTTTTTGCAAATCTCACAAAGCACACTGAGTTTTTGCAAAAGTACACAAAGTTCTTCGATTTGGAAAATTGAAAAAAGTCTTACCTGCCTAAAAATAAAGATGTGTCTATTGGTTCCACTTATAGTAGCATGAATGATTTTTCTCCCTCCAGTAAAACCACTGTGGCACAGGCAAACCTTAATAACTTTAATGTAAGCATACCTTTAAAGTCAACCCTGAATGCTTCCATTTCTATTATTTTAAATCTACTACATTTTTTGTGCTGTCATCGGCCAGATGTCAACAGAATACATCTTTCTCTCTCTTTCAGACACACGCATTTTAGCTTTTAACGACCGTTTTTTTTTTTTTTCAATTTTCTCCTTCTCACCTAGCACCAACAAGCACCAAAGACAAATGGCAAACACTTTCGAAAAATAGTTGGCGCGCGCGTGTGCTTCTCTCGCAATTTTCTTCTATTTTTCACTTAAAAGAAAGAAAAAAAGAATCCAATTAATCTTGTTTTGTGGTGTTTGGCAGTGAAAAAATCATATATTTTTTATAACTTATTTGTTATTAATTTTATCCTTTCAAAACTAGTAGTTATTAAGATTGGAAAAACATCAAATTCAAGCTTGAGAAAGAATTCCCTCCAAAAGATTTTATTTCTGGATCTGGATTCTCTTGATTGGCGCGCATAGAAACGACGACGGAAGAAGGAAAATTTTATTGAGAACTTTTTTTTTAACAATCTTGGGGCTCCTTCGTCAGCATCCGTCATCGAATTTGCATTGATAAACTCTTGTTTTTGGCTTAGAAGATCTTTCTGTCAAGATGCCGATTTGCAAACGCGAAGGATTCGAAAATTTCTCGGAGAACAATAATTCCAAGAAGCGGAACACATTCCATGACAATGAAAAAGTCTTCTATTGCGAGACCACCAAGCAGATATTCCGTGATTACGAGTGAGTATCAAAGTTCCAAATCCTTCGTCTGCCACTGGACAGGTGATGTTATAATTCTCTAGTGCTTTTCTTCAAATTCTTGTTCATCGAGAAACGTAAAGAAGGAGGTCAATGCTTTAGGGTAGTTTGGTTTTGGTCTTCGAAGTCTTAGAACATTTTTTTCTTGGTTGCCGGCAGAGAGAGTGTGGAAGGTAGATTATGTGCTAAGTGCCGATTGTCGGGCAACAGAAAGAGATGACATGGTAATGTTAGATTGGGTACTCTGCTTATGACATCTATCCAACCCGAGGCTGGTACTGATGCTCGCTTAGTACTGGGCTATAGGATCTAAAAGTGCCTGGCATGCATTGAGCTTTCTGAAATTGAAACATTAAACCATTTCTCCATGACCAGGGTAATCGGATATGAAGGACATTTCTTTAAATTTTAATCAGTCAAGCTATGTGCTGGAATGCAAAATCGTTGCTGGCATGGATTTTGATGAGTTTTGGCGATGAAGATGATAGTGGTGTAGGATTACGCATTTGTTTTCCATCTTAAACTTCTTTTCTTTTTATCTTCGTACAAAAAACATAAATATCTGTTGTTTGCTTGCATGACTAACTATGCACCTACCTACTGGAGTGTTAGAGTTGGAAAAGGTTCAACATTACGTACCTACCTAAAAAAGTAAAGAGAATAATATTATTATTCGTTTTTTTAAAGATCTCTGTTATTAGGTATATCAACGTTGAAAATGACGGAAGAAAATGTAGGTACATATAACAAAGAAGAAAAACTACGCAATAGGTATATTTTTCTCAAACGCGATAGTAGTCTAATTTATGAAGCAAGCACTGGCTCTTTCATAAATTGCAAATTTGAACCCCAGGCCACTGTATTGTATGTATTTGGCCTTTAAAAACATTCAGAAACCAGTGGATTTCTGAATGAATCTCAGTGTGAATCGTTTTACGTATTCCAGAGGGAATTTCAAATAGATAGTCTAATGCTTTCGATACTTAAAATCCTAGCTTTCGAGAGTATGTGATAGGGTATCAATATCAAATCGCAAACTTTTCTGATAGCTTAAGCTGTTTGCATGAGCAGTTTTTTTTCACACGGAATTACAACAACACAAACCTATCTGGATAGTTTTGGATGGGCAACCGAACATAGCAAATTCGTTTTGGGGTAGGTATTTGACCTAATGATCAGCTGGATTTATGTCGTTTTCTACTTTGAACTGTACAATCGTGGGTTAAATGTTGACCCGTGGTTCAGGATTTTTAACTCACCGATTTCGACGGATTAACTGAGGTTTAGCGATGGTTCCGGCATATACTTGAATCTTGAACCGTGCGTCGTTGAACCTCAGTTAATCCACCGAAATCGGTGAATTAAATGTCGTGAACCACAGGTTAAATATTGAACCAAGTTTATATAACTGGCCCTCAATCTTAAAATGTAGTTAAGAACATTCGTAATAGACCCCAATGTTTACTTACTTTACTTTAATTAGATGGCGCTCACAGCTCAGGATGGACTACGGCCTCAACCAACAAGCCCCTTCAGCCAGTTCGTTCCCTAGCTAGCTGCCTCCAGTTACGCACTCCAAGTTGGTTGAGGTCGTTCTCCACTTTTCTGCGCCACATAAGGTGGGGTCTTTCTCTGCTGCGCAGACCGCCAGGGGTAGATTCTAATACTCGTCGGGCTGGTGCGTTGGTGTCCATACGCTCCACGTGTCCCAGCCATCTCAGCCACTGTATTTTCAGCTTTTTGACCAGATCGACATCGCTGTTAAGCCCGTTGTCCATACTCCATCGATATAGATTGGACCGAAAATCACGCGAAGAATCTTCCGTTCAAAGCATCCAAGCAGATTCTCATCCGTTTTTGTCAGGGTCCATGCTTCTGCCCCATATAGCAGTACCGGGATGATTAGGGTCTTATATAAGGTATCCTTGGTTCTTTGAGAGAGAGCTTTACTACTCAAATGCCTTCTTAGCCCGAAGAAACAGCAATTGGCAAGAGTAATTCTTCGTTTGATCTCTGCACTGATGTCGTTTTGCGATGTAATAGTGGAGCCCAGGTAGACAATTTACACAAATTATTTTTTTTAGGATCTTGTTTTGCTATTCAAAAGTTCCCAAACTGTCCACACTATCCTTTAGAGTCAACCCAAAATGTATAGAAGGTCTCGGCTTTCCGCATTTAATTTTCACTACTTAAAATGTTAATCTTTTTTTTTTAAACTCTATTTCTCTTCCAGAGATTACTTTCGTCACGTAATGGTCATCAATTCCACCATTTGGCAATGTAAAGTAACCAAACGGGAAAACCTCACATATGCCGAGGCATTAAAAAGTGAACGACGTGCATTGAAAAGAAGAGAACAATTCAAAGATTATTTGCGGCCCATTGTACTACTTATAATAGAAAAAGCACATCAGGCTTCAATGGAAACGATATGCCGTCTTATATATCAATTTTTACGAGTCCGGTACTTTTTAAACGAGGAAGTAGAAGCAACAAATAAAAACAATTCAACGTTTAATAAGTATGTTGTCACAAGTATCACTCCGTCATCACCTTCCAAATCACCACCTAATGGATCTGTCTATGATCCTTCCAAATTAATATACACGCTAAGAAAAATTGATGGTGTTAATGCTGGGAGTGAGCATAAACTTCCGCCTGAGCAGATTCGCCGTCCGAAGGTTACTTTTACTCATGAAAGCTTAAAACTGTACATCAGAGATAATGTTTTAAGAGTAGAAGGCATTCTTCGTCCAAAACCAGAAGCTTATAAGAAATACGTAACCGATAGAAAAGTTACATTTACAAAGATGTTCATTGGAAAGATGCCATACTTTGAACCGAGCAGACCCAAAAATATCGACAAGAAACAATCATCAATGGCCAAGTATTTAACAAAGAATGACTCTGAACCTGCCACAAAGACGGCAGCAGCAATTGCCGAAGAAGCTGCTCGCGAAGAGCGAGCTCAAAATCTCATTAAAGAAATGGAACGTTTGCGAAAGGAAAAAGAGGCAAAACAGGCAGAGTTAGATCGTAAAAAAGCAGAGCGTCTTGCTAAGATCGATGAGGAAGCTCTTGCTTTGGCGAGAAAAACCGATGACCTCGACAGAATTGACCAAAAACTACTGCCAAAATACCAAACGGTCATAACAAACATACCGACCAAATATTTTGGTGATGCTATAGTTGTAAATGAGTTCATGCATTCATTTTCGGGAGTCCTTAGTGGCAACAATGTTTTCAGAAATAAAATAAGTTTCTTCGAGCTGACGAGAGCATTCACAACAAGGGAAATTGTGGGGCCTCTCAGTGACATAATCCTGATCCTCGTGGGCACGATTTTTGGTCTTCAGCAAGAAGAGGAATCCGAGTGTTCTGTTGAATATGTCCGAATGAAGCACTACGATCAGCAGCCTTTCAAAACCATCGATGAAGCCACTGAAACCCACGAGTTCGTTAAGCGACATTTCTCATTCAAGCTCAATCAGTTACCACTAGATGCACACACAATTAGCGAAGTGCTGCGACTACATTTACTCGCATCAGGAGCAAATATCAATGAGAAAGCAGAACGTTACCGTTTAATGTACCGCAATGGCTACTATTCGAGGGAAGATCCTGGTCTGATGTTTCGCATGGAGCAACCGCATGTGCTGCGTGCATTGAAGATGTACACCATTTATCAGTTGCCGATGTTGGAAATCTTTAGAATAATAAATACTCTTATAGCGCAGATTCTGAGTTATTCTTCAACAATTAATCTTATCGAAGAACGCATGGAAGCGACAACGAAGGCTAAGATGGAACTTAAAGTCATGATATCCGCAGAAAGGCAACGCACTCTGAGTGTCGAAGCCGAACGAAAGAAGTTAGTCGCTGAGTATGCTGCGCAATGTTTAGAGCAACCTACAGAAGCCAAACAGTTGGAAGAGAAGCTGAACAAAAAAGTTGCTGAGTTACTGGCGTTGAGCGCTCGCGAAAAGAAAAAATTCGAAGGCCAATTGGAAAAGCTTCACAGCAGTTTGTTCGACTACATGGTTTTCCTGGGAAGAGACCGTGCCTACAGAAAGTATTATGTCCTAGAGTCTATTCCAGGGGTGTTTGTTGAGCATCCTTTGGACTCACTAGATGTGTGTCTAGAAAAACCACCGAAGAATGTTCCTCATCTGGTGGGTTGTCCAAAAGGTTTGAAAGATATCCGATCCCATTTAACAAAGTTGTACGCAGAAGAAAGCAAAAAGAATCGAAAGTCCCAATCAGCTGTTCCAAGTGCCACGATCGCAGCCGAAGTTGTTGCAGCCCAGGACAATAAGGAGAACAAAGAAAATCAAGCTGTCATTAATGGTGAGGTCAAAATGAATGGTGATGCTACCAAGATGGAAATAGATGGAGAAGTAGAGCCCGATCCTGTTGTAGTTCCCCCAGAGCCACCTACGCAATACGAACTATTAATGTGTACAGGTGACCCAAAGAACTGTTATGTACATGATCCTAAGAATCCAGACCACCAAAGATGGTCATACTTTTACAAGGAAGAAGACATCGATGCTGTTATCAATGGTTTGAATTCACTCGGTGAAAGAGAGAGCCAGTTGAAGGAGAATTTGAGTACAATGCGCGAATTGATTGTGCGTCACACAAAAAAGTGCCCCGCTGAAATGTTATCAATGGATAATTCATCGCAATTTTCTAACTTCAAACTTCAAATGAAGGGAGAAACGAGGAGAAAATATAATGCTGCCAATTTCGGATTTCCAGATGATCACGACTTAAATGAGGTTTGTAATAATTTTGTTAAAATTTAATTAAGTTTTTTTTTTATATTTTAGTAGCGGTGCATGTAGTAAGCACGGCATGATAGTTAGTGGGTAGGACTGTCCTGTCGAAGGTCTAGGTTGGATTCCCTAATCTAGGCTAATCCATTACTGCGTCTTGGAAGGAACTGACAAAACCTCCAAGAGTATCTCTTGTCATAGAAAAGTGGCGCTAATATTAGCCGTTCCGATTCGGCCCACTTCATTTCTGCTGACACCCACACAGGAATGTTTAAGAATTATAAGTCACTAGGCCCTAGTTCTTTATTAGCTGTTATGCCACGAAATTTATTTTTTTTTATATATTAATATTGAGGGTTTGAATAAAATAAAACCTAGACTGGATGGACCTGATCACTAGACCTTCAGTAGCGCAGTGCGTAGTGCATATGGCCCGGCGACGCTTGGTCTATGGTTCGAGCCAAGTCGAAAACGCCTTGGTTGATTTTTACGAAACTTGGTACCGAGCAGTTTTTTAACATTATCTAGAATATTTCGAATACAAATTTTTCTTATAGTCAAAATTACGGGTACTTTCGATTAAATGTTAAAAAAAAAACGTTGCATTAAATCTCGAAAACGACTCCTGCGATTTTGATTAAAATTGTTCTGAATACTTAAATAAGCTCGGTCTATCATTTACCAACAACAAAATTTACAGTTACCTCTAATAGGACCATTTTTTTTTTTAATTTTGGACTATCGCATTATCTGTATAACCGATTTAAATTATGGCGAATTCCATGCAACAATTTAAAATCGATTCTTTTCTTTAGTTGCAAGGAATCTGTAAAAAATTTTTTTTTGTGATTGTGTGTGTGCAATTTGACAGTAGTTTGAAGCAAAAAAGTAAACACTTTTTGCACAAACAAAGTTTTTAACAATTATTTAAAGTGCACTCAGTTTTACGCGTGGTTTTGTACGATTTAAAGCAAATACATATCAGAGATTGGTTGCAAAATAAAACCAAAATAGTTGTGCGTTCATACAAATAGAAAAAACAAACAAATTCCAACACGAAACCCATCAATCAATCAACCCATCATCGGCAAGCTGGGATGAATGGACTTTGGGCATTTAAATTAATGGCGATTTCCATGCAACAAAAAAATCGGTTCTGCTTAGAAAAAAATCAGTTTGTTTAGAAGAAAAAATCGAATTTTCGGGACAAATGAAATCTTTCGTTTTTAGCAAGATTTACACGGATTTGCACACACACTACGAAGATTTGACATTTCTCAGGAGTTAAAAGTTTTTTGCTGCAGTGTTTAACAAATATTCACAGTGTTCGTCGTGTGTTTAAATAGATTTAAAACAAATATATCTATAAAAATGTGTGGATAATGAATTAAAAGTGATCAACAGGTTTAATTAACTGTGAAATTAAGTGCCAAAAGTCTATTCATCCCAGCTTGCCGATGCGTTCCTTGATTGATGATTTTCGTGTTGGAATTTGTTTGTTTTTTCTACTTGTATGAACGCACAACTATTTTCGTTTTATTTTGCAACCAATTCCTGATATATATTTGCTTTAAATCGTACAAAACCACACGTAAAATTGAGTGCACTTTAAATAATTGTTAAACACTTTGTGCGTGCAATAATTGTTTACCTTTTTGCTTCAAAACTGCTGTCAAACGGTACACACACAATCACAAAAAAAAAATCGAATTTTTTACAGATTCCTTGCAGCTAAAAAAAATAATCGATTTGAAATTGTTGCATGGAATTCGACATAAGCCTGTTGATCACTTTTAATTCATTATCCACACTTATTTGATAAATAAAACATAAATATATTTGTTTCTATTTAATCTATTTAAAAACACGACGAACACTGTGAATATTTGTTAAACACCGCGGCAAATAACTTTTAGCTCCTGAGAAATATCAAATCTTCGTAGTGTGTGTGCAAATCAGTGTAAATCTTGCTAAAAACGAAAGATTTCATTTGTCTAGAAAATTCGAATTTTTCTTCTAAACAAATCGATTTTTTTCTAAGCAGAACCGATTTTTTTGTTGCACATTTTTTGAATTCGACATTAAATTTTTTATTGTTTAAATCATACTGCATATCAAAATTTTCAAAAAACTACATTTTAGATTTTTAAAAATATTTTCAATTTTTTTTGAAAATTCGATTCGATTATACATATTTTAAAAACGGGTAGATGATTTTTTTTTTGAAATTTAATTTTTAATTCAACATTAATTAATACTAAAAAATTGATTACCATTTTTTTTTTCTTAAAAATGTTTAAAAAATTTTATATATGAAAAATTATTTTTTCAAAAACCGCTCCTACGATTTTGAAGTTTTTTTTTTAAAGTATAATACGCTCAATCTTTAAAATTTGAAGAAACTTTTACTATAATATTACATATTAGGTTTTCTTCGTTGAGTCCTGAAGTCACCATAGGGTCGCCCCAAAGCTTTTTTTTAAAACCCCTAACTTAACGTGACAGTCAAATTCTCTGTTTATTGAGACCTGGGGCCTGTAACACAACGTAACAATTACTTAATCCTGTATTAGCTTAAGTAGGAATAACTTAAGAATAGCTACGGGCATCCTCACTGGCCACTGTAAGCTAAGGAGACATCTCAAAATCCTTGGCTTGGTGAGTAGTGCCACATGCAGATTCTGCAACAACCAAGATGAGACACCGGACCACATTTTAGGCAGTGGTGAAGCACTTATGCATCAGAGATACAAATATCTGGGCCGCCACCAGATAGAAGTGAGCGAATTACCCTCCCTGAAAATACTCCAAATACTTAAGTTCCTCAAAGAAACAAATTTGGAGGAAGAGCTGTGAATGAGCAAGCTTATCTGGCTCTAAATGGGAGCACAATAGATCTAAAGGTCGCAGTGCAATTATAAACCCCAATTCATTCATTCATTCATTCAACAATTACTTGTAGGACAAGTGAAAAGTGACAAACTTGCAGTGTCTTCCAAGCTGAGGTTTTGGCAGTGACGAAAGCTGCCAAACAGGTCTCAATGATGGCAATACCACAGGCTGATATCACCTTCTTCATTGATAGCCAAGCAGCAATTAAAACGATTTGATATCAAATCGAAGCTTGTTAATTGCTGTCGCGAAGAGCTTAGGGTTCTTGGTACACAGAACAACGTAAGACTCTGTTGGGTTCCAGGCAACGAGAGTGCTGACGAACTAGCAAGAATTAGTTCAACACTTGTCCTAGTTCAGACAGATTCAATAGTCCATATCCCACCCTATAATCTCAAACAAGTAATCGAGGGGAAAGTTCTATCTTCAACAAACAGGAGATGGACCTCACTCGATACTTGTGTCATAAAATTGAACAAAAAGTTACTTTCTCTTCTTGTGAGCATTACCACAGGTCACAACCTATTGGGCTACCACAAGAAAAAGATGCAACTTAGCTCGGATGACCTATGCAGAGAATGTGGTGACGAGGAAGTCCACGAAGACACTCCTTACCTGTGTCACTTCCCTGCGTTATGTCATCTGAGAAGCAGACTCCTTGGGAAACACTTCTTCGACGATTAAGAGGAACTCTCTGATATTCCTAGCAAGAATCTTTTAAAATTCATTAACGCTACTAAATGGCTCGAATGTTCCTAAATCCCATCAACCAATCGACCTACAATAAAAGAATAAACGTATGACGACTGGAGTTTGGGCAGCTAGCCTTACACCAGTCTTTGCCGCTCCTGCGGTGAATGCGAGCGTCATTAAATTGCGGTGACCACCCTTCCCCAAGACTGGTCCTCTCGATTCATTCCAGCCTGACGTAACAAAGCAGACACACACCACCACCACTGACCCATCAAACCCACCTACCACACGTTGTGAGAGGCCGCACGCTCCTCCGGGCCTGGTGGGGGGAATTGATCTACCCGAGAGAGAGAGAGAAAAACCCGATTTTTGACAACTCTTAGAGTTGTCATAAGCCAATCTGAAAAAAAAGAAAAAATTACAGGTTTTCAAGATACCGAAGGTTTAAATGCCCCCGCCCCTTCTATAACTAATTTTTTTCTTTTTTTTAAATTTCACATTACTATGTTTATACATAAACAGTTTCAATTTGTTTTCTTAATGATTCTATATTCTTTCAGGTGATGTATGCTATGCTGGTAGATCGTGTTCTTCAAATGGAAATTGATATCACATCTGGTGATTTGGGAAAGCTCAAAGTAAAAGATCTCGAAAAATGGCGCACCGATGTTCAAAACAACACATACGATCCACAAGGTGAGCTAGCCTGGGGTGGTGAACAAACAAAAAGACCCTTTAATGATCCCGGAAAATATTTGGGAGAAACTTTAGAAATCGATTCCGAAGATAGCGCCGATGAAGGCATATCACTTCATGATTCCACTTTACTACGTCAATGTGTAAAGAATCTAGCCTCAGCTCTATTACAAATCGAACAGGGTATTGAGCAGAAATTCATGAAGGAGCCATTCGGTGTTAAAAAGGAAACATACGATAGAAAAATGGACCCGATTCTAGAGAAGGGTCGTGAGCGTCTTAAAGAATGGGAGATCAGTTTAATGCATTCGACAAGTTATTCTCAAGTTTTCCTGCATTTGAATATTCTTCATGGTGCCATTAAATGGCAACGATCTACAAACAAATCGCTCTGTGCGATTTGTCGTCGTGGAACAGATCCTGAAAAGATGTTGCTCTGCGATGAGTGTAATGCCGGAACACACATGTTCTGCATGAAACCGAAAATGAAAACAGTTCCTGAGGGTAATTGGTATTGCAACAAATGTGTTAATAATTTGGGCTTGTCAAACGAAAGACAGGAACCCAAAAAGAAAAAACAGAAACGAGCCTTCCTGATGGACGAAGAAGACAATGCCAGTGTCGGTTCATCACAATCTAACAGTCGTAGACAGAGTAAGCAAAGGCGAACTATGGAATTAGAAGTCGAAGAAGAATTGTCTAACGACGACGAAGATTTAGACGAAATGGATGATGAAGAAAATGGTGTCGAAGAAGAAGAGGAAGGCGAAGAAGAACACGAGGAAATGAATGAAACGCCTGGAGATCCCTTGTCATCTTCAAATGCCGTAGAAGAAGACTCCGAGAGCGAGTAAGAAAAACTCAAAAATCTTTTGTTTAGCTTCTAACTGCGCACAATGCGAAATGGTTCACTTTCCACATAAATTCATTAAGTGTGCTTAAACTTGTCGTTTATAGCATTTATTGTGCAAATAATGGAGCTCAACAAAACTTGGTTATCAACACATTTTATATTTTTATATCATTACAGGGATGAGGAAATCTGTGCAGTATGTTCATATAATGGCGGAGAAATTGCTTGCACTGGATGTAAGTCAGTTTACCATTTGGATTGTGCAGATTTGAGAAGAGCCCCTCGCGGTAGCTGGAATTGCAAAACCTGCCGAAATGACCAGAGTAAAAAACGCAAGAGCAAACAAAACGGTGAGTTTGAGAATTAATTATAGTTTTTATAACAATATCCGTTTATTTGCTCATCATCTGCGCACATCATTGTCATATACAAAAAAAAAATATCGTATACATTTATTAAGCTTTTAAAATACATAATTGTTTATACATTTCTGTTTAAATTATTACTTATATTATATGCTCGTAATTTTACACAATTAATTTTACCGTTAATAAAGACACATCGAAAAAGAAAACATAAATACTAAAAAAAAAATAGAAAAATATTGGCTTTAAATATTTAGGTTTTAAGTTTTTGTTTCCCTATCACCACTTTTTTGATTATTTTATTATTTGCATTTCATTTTTATTAACCTTATGTAATTCACCCGGAAAATTTTTCACGCGAAATAATTAATTTTGTTCGCCCGAAAGTAATAAATAATTAATTAGAAGATAAAATAAATTTATTAATGTTAATATATTTGTCTGCTAAATTGTTAGATAAATGTCCGAAATATTCATTCCGAATTTTTTACCACCAGCGGAACTGTTAAAAAAACAAATTCTAATTTCTATTGGTAGATTTTAGAACTTCACACATAACACTACGAATATCATTACAAAATGAAGAAAAAGAAGGAGCAGTTCGAAAAAATTCAATATGTTAATCCTTTGAAGTTGTGTGAACCTTTTTTTCCTTGCCGAAGCCTTTTTAAAGTCCAAAACTTTTCTGCGTTATTTTAAGGATTATTTGTACATATATGGAGCTATGTTTTGAATTAAATGATTTCTCCATGCTTTTTAAATGCTTTAAACAAGGGACGAAAGTTATAACATGCGAATATAATAAAGGGAACAATTTCGGGTGGAATGATGTTCGGGTGAAACTCATACTAGGAATCATTCAGTGTTATTAATAAACCCCTTCTAAAGTATTTCTAACTTAAGACAGCTGTCCAACTTAAAAATCATATTAATAAACATTTCTATCGGTTGTCTAACTTAGACAGCGAAATTGACTGTCCAAAGTCAGCACGTTCAATGAACAAAGTAAGGCAATTTTTTTGTTGCGAAACGAAAAGTTTTGTTGATATGAAAGAAATGTTCTTTGAACGTAGCCAAAAAGTCGGCTAAATTCATTAATTCACTCGAGCATGAACTATTCCAGGTATGTCACGGGCAATATGAGGTCGTATTTAGACAGCTGCTGGAATGTGATTATTAATAATAGGCGTGTCCTACCAAATAAAATCTCACTGTGCGCTCAATGTCAATTTGACGGAGGCGAAATCATTTCGTGGGACAACATTCTCCGCTCAATTGTAAAAAACTCAGGTGTTATAATTCTCGTACTGAAATTCTGAAAAATCACTTTCAACTTTTGCTTAAAATATTTAATTTTTGAAGCAGAAAACTTATTGAAATGAATGAGAAATAATAAAAAGATCAATTTATTTTAGTTTTTATTAACATTCCGTCTTTATTTTGTATTTATTTACCACTTTTGCACTTGCGCACCACAAAAAAATTTATATTTGATTGTCAAAAGAACAGCTGTTTTGGCTGAGAAAGAAAACTGAGAAATGAATCCAAAAAATTTTCATCTCACATATCTCAGCAAAATATCTCAGTGCTCAGGTGAGATTTTTTGTCCCACGTGGGACTGGCCTAATGAGTTGTCCAACTATTTAGACAAGTGGCTAGCTGGAAAACTGTCCAAGAGTGTTCTAAGGAAATCTAATTAATACGACTGATTGTATCCTCCTTAACAAGCTCCCCAGGCTCATAGTAAATATTTAAAAAAAAATAAAGTTGAGTATTCCGAACTTCAAACCGAAAAGGAAATAAGGTTTTAAATCGAATCAGTGAAGGAAAATTCGTTTTCAACAAAAAAAATTAATATATTACACTAAACAACACTTAAGTATGCTGATCATTGGGTTTGCTGCTGTGAAGTTAGTGTAACTTAACTCCATTACAAAAAATAATTCTTTACCTCCCCTCGTTCAGAAAATTGCAAAAACAAAGTTTACTCTTTAAATCGAAGTGAGGAAACCCTGTAAGGTGTTAACCGTTTTTGCAAACGGTGACACTTTCAAGGGGTAATTTTTCGTAAGCATTTTGTTGTCATGTTGGAGACCAACTTAAATTTCGTTTCGTATCAGCAGCGTATTCGATGTCATGTTGGAGACCATGCTCAGATTATTTTTAAAGGTGAAAAGTAAAAGTTTTTCACCAATTTAAAAAATAGAACTTTGCATTTAAATTCGTATTTAGCAAAGTTGCTAAGTAAAACTTTATCCAAATTGATAAATTTGGATCAATTATGCATTAAAATAAATCATTGACATTAAGTCCTGTTAAATCTCTTTTCCATTGGATCTGCTGTATTTGTCCTTAGTGGTGTTATTAACACTGCATTAGGGAATGGTCGATATCCTGCATTGAAATTGTCCTTATTGGAAATTAAAGACCGTCATGCATCGGATAAATTTGAGACGCTTCCGTCTGTTTCATAGCCTCTGTTTTTTTACTGCTTCAGCTGCACTGCAGATGATATTTTCAAACATACGACTATAGCCAACTACATGGCACGCTGCATTTTGCATTTTTTAAAATTTGCATTACAAATAAAATTTTAATGCAATTTGCATTGAAAAAAATCATAATGCAAGATGAAAATATTTTGCATTAAAAAAAAATTTAATGTAAGTTAAAAATATTTTGCATTAAAAAAATAGTTTAATGCAAGTTGAAAATATTTTGCATTAAAAAAATTTTAATGAAAGTTAAAATATGTATTTTGTATTAAAAAAAAAATTTTAATTCAAGTTTAAAATATTTTTTATTAATGCAAGGTGAAAATATTTTGCATTAAAAAAATTTTTAATGCAAGTTGAAAATATTTTGCATTAAAAAAATTTAATGCAAATCGAGAAATGTTTGCCTTAAAAAAAATGCAATTTGAGTGAAAAATATTTGCATTAAAAAAAAAATTTCATGGAAGTCAAAAATTTTTTGCATTAAAAAAATGTAGTCGAAAAATGTTTACATTAAAACAAAAATTTAAAAAAATTAATGCAAGCCGAAAATTCCTAGCATTAAAAAACTAAACTCGAAAATTTGTTGCATGGAAAAAATATGACAATATGTATTGCCAATGCAAGATATGAAATTTGAGATACATATATACATATATATATAGCTAAAAGAAGAAAATATTTTCAAAAATATTTTCAAATCAGGGCGGTTCATAAAAAAAGTCATATTCGATGTTGCTCTAGCGATTTCGATGAAACTTCAGAGGAAGTTCGCTAAAACAACATCGAATTTATTCCAAAAAATAATTATTAATCGAATTTGACCTTTTTATGAACCACCCTGTTTTGAAAATATTTTTATCTTATATAACTCTATCTCAAATTTTGTATCTTGCATTTGCAATATTGGCATGTTTTTTTAATGCAGCATATTTTCGAGTTTATTTTTTGTATGCAAGAAGTTTTCGACTTGCATGAAATTTTTTTTTAGTGCAAAATATTTTCAACTTGCATTATTTTTTTTTCTTATGCAAATTTTCTATTAGCATTAGAATTTTATTTTTTATAAGTAATGCAATCAAAATTGCATTTAAAAAAATGCATTTTTACAACTATGATTTAAAGAATGCCCATGCCTGCTGACAAAATGTTCTACGTTTTCATTGGATGAATAGATGTTTACCATTTTAACACACATTTCGCTATGCAAGGAAATCCTCCTAGACAATTTGTTGTCCAGCAAATGGTGTTTGGGAGAAATTCATCAATGATTACATTGGACATTTGATGAACTACTTTACATTCCGTGCAAGATGCAACACCGTGATATTGGGCTCCATTCCCGACCCAATGTTATGCACACAAAAGTGGTTGGAATTGACTTAAACCAATATTCCTTTGACTGTCTAAATTGTAGTTTATTTCCAATTTTAGAAAAAAACAAATTCGACGGTTGTTTTTGTAAATTGAAAACTCTCTTTTGTCGAGAAATTATTTCCGATATCAAAGATAATTCTCAACTTAACTACTCTTTGATCACTATTATTTACTTCTTCGTTCTCAAAACGGTTAATTTTTTTTTATCATTATTTTCCGACAACATTTCACAACAAAAGCTGGAAAATAAGAATTTTTACTGAAAATCTTTTCAAAATTCTAAATATAATTTGTACAATATTTTCTTCAAACTAACAAAACTTTTCACTTTGCAAATTTGCGTTTGGTAATACGAAATTTGCAAAGTAAAAGTGAAAATTGTTTGGTGAAATAGGCCTCAGATTTTTTGGAAGTGTGCCTGATTTTGATTTTAATGGGTTTGGGCAGCGGGTACTAACTGATTTCGTGTTTTTATAATGAATGTCAAAATTCTTAAACTTTAAGTTACAGTGTTTTCGAATGTAATAATTTTTGTTAATTTATTTCATCACCACATTTATGTAATGTTCGTTTAACTAGTTGGTATGATTAAAATATGTAAATAGAATAAAAATATTTCACCCTAAAAGAGAGATTTTATCTTCGTTTTTAGATTCATCGACGGAGGATGAAGATTTTGAGCAACCATTAGCTAAACATGTTCGTTCATCTACCAGCAGTAGCAAACGATCTTCTTTACGTAATTCAATGCATGATAGCTTTAATGGCAATGATGATGCTATACGCACAAATAACAACAACAATAGACGCCGACGAGCGGGCGAAAATCTTCCTCTCAACAGCTCCTTGCTATACGATCTTCTAGATGAAATTATGAAAAATGAAAACTCCTGGCCATTCTTAAGACCTGTTACTCATTCTGAAGTTCCTGATTATCATGCGATAATAAAAGAACCCATGGACTTTGCCAAAGTTAAATCCAAACTCAACATGGGCAAGTATACAATTAATGAAGAACTTCTCAAGGATATTGAACTGGTATTCAAAAATTGTGACATTTACAATCAGGAAGGCAATGAAATCTACGAGTAAGTAAATTTGTTTTTGTTTTCAAAGTTTATTTGATTAATTTAATTTAATTTAATTTATTTTACTTTTTAGAGCTGGTAGTTCTTTGGAAAAATTCGTCATGGAGCGATGTAAGGAACGAAATCTTCCCTTTCAGCCAAGTGACATGAATCGATTATGAGCCAACGAGACCAGTGGTGCGGAGTCTACTCCTACCACTGAAAGCCTAAATAATTGCAAGATGTTTTTTATTTAGTCAGCAATTTATATGAGGATCGCATTTGTCTTAAAGTGTGCGAATTGGATTGTAAAAACCATTCAAAGCATTTTATTTCATACATTATATTGTCTCATGTTGATCAAATTATATTCATCTACTGTGGAGCAAAAGAAAAGAGCACACTAAAAAATGTAATATAGTAAATTTTCAAAGTACATAATATATTCAGTAAATAGTATGCAAAACAATTTGTATGAGTGCAAAAATTATCCTTTACGAGCAAAATTCATAGTTCTAAGACTTTTAAACATAATTAGCTATTAGCGCTTATATAATGAAAGTTAGATCATTTATTTACGTTAACAAAAGAAAACATTTTTTTTTGTATTTCTTTAAATATTGATGTTTTCAAAATTTTGTTTATTTTTTTCATTTAAATGGCTTTCTGGTTAATTTTAACAAAAATCTGTTTTTGCCAGTTAGTTAAGTTGATCATTATTAAAATAGAATTTTTTTTTGAGGAATTATATAATTTTCTACAGAAATTTTGAAGTAGAATGAATGTTTTATGTTGAACAAGGATAAACGTAAAAAAATATATATTAATTATAACACCTCAATTTTTGTTTAATTCTTTTTCTTTTCCATTTAGGATTTGGATGAAAATATTTCAATTTGATGTCTCATATCTGTATTCAAATTCAAGGTAGATAACTTTCAATATTCAAATGACGTCATAGAAAACAATAGCGCATTAAGATATTGTGGAAGTCTTTGGTTTATCGATAAACGACTTTTGTCAAAAATCTTATCATCGAAACTTTTAGTTATCTTAAGCGTTTTACACATTTTCGATCATGACTGAAAGTTTTGTCTGACATCATAGTCCAGTCAACGAAGACTCAAAATCATAAAATAAATGAAATAAATCGTGTAGTCTGGATTAATTTTTTAAGTGGTAGGGGTGACCCCCAGGTACAACATACTAAAAGTCTCCAGCTTAGGCCCGCGAGCTTTAGCCAGGAGAGGGGTGTAAAGGTCCCCTTTTGTAATATTTCGTAAATATTTCGAAAACCAAGAGTTTAAGAAAAGTGTACAACACAAAATGAAGTAAATTAAATTTGCCCCCCCCCCCCTCCTGGCTAAAGCTCGCAGGCCTGGGCTGGGGACTTTTAGTATGTTGTACCTGGGGGTCACCCCTACCACTTAAAAGAATAATCCAGACTACACGATTTATTTCATTTATTTTTCCTTCGTTGACTGGACTATCAGTGTTGTGTGAAAAGTTTCACGTACACGGGGTACGCATTCATCAACTTTGTTGGACGTCAGTCAAGTACCTACAAATTCTTATCTCAGATCAAGATTAAAGTTTCATACAAAATTAACTTAATTTTTGATTCAGCTGTTGTCTTCAATGCCCTGCAGCAAGGCCAGCTAGTAAATGGAAATTTTGCATTGACCTTGCCTTTGTTCAGGACAAAATGTTTTTGATAAATCTGTAGGAGGGATCAGTGTGTGTAAAACGAGTCCCCCATTTGGCCGCCATCTTAGAAAAGGGGTTGTAAAAAGTTGTTTGCTAAAAGCACTTTTACGGTAAAATTGAAAACAAAAAAATTATAAGTAAAAAGAGACAATCGGTTTAAGAAAATTATCTTTAATCTTTAAAGGGATATAAAATGATAATGTTGCACGTAAGTTTTATGCAAGTTGACGCAAGTTACATGCGAGTTGCACTTAAATTCTATGGGAGTTGCATTCAAGTTGCATGCAATTTACATTACTTAAGTTTCGGTGCGAAACGGACATAGGTTTGTTCGTTGAGCCCTGAAGTCGCCCTGGGGTCGCCCCAAAGCGTTTTTTGAAAACCCTGAACTCACCCTAACAATCAAATTCTCTGTTTTTTGAAACCTGGGGTCGCCTTGAACTCGCCCTGAAGTAGATCTAGGTTTTTTGCTGGGGCGAGTTGAGGTAACGAATAAACTGCCAAGTGACATACATTGTAAAGTATTTATTTTGTTGAAGATTCGTGATTGTTTAATGGAAATTAGATAAAATAGTGCACTAATTCAATAAAATTAAATTGGAGAAGAAAATGGAAACGTTTAAAGTTGTTTTTATTAATTTTTTAATCGTATTTTAAGTTTTAATTAGGTTTGTTCGATGTCAGCTCTGGGGCGCACTGGGTCGCCCTGAACTCGCTCTAAAGCGTTTTATGTATCACTTTTTTCACCATAGGTTATTTGCACTGTGTTCGTTGTGCGTTCGGGGCGAGCTCCGAATGCGCTCTTACGAAACCCAGGTTTTTTCTCAGAGTGAGAATTCAGAGCTATTAAATTCAAATCAGCTGTTTGCAAATTAATGCAGTGAATTTTGATGACGAATTTAGATGGTAATTATGAGATATTTTGTTGATAATTGTGTTATTTATTTCTTCCATATAATTATAAACAAAATGACAAGTCGATGAAAAAGGGAAATTTATGAATGGTGTGTCAAAGAAATCATGAGCTTAAACTTGTAGCTCTGAGATGTTCGATGTAAAATAGAAATAGAATAGAATGTTTTGAAGAGGAAGTAATGCCTACATTTTTCATGCGCATCAGCAATGCAAACTTGATGCTTTGTAGAAATATTAAATTGCATAAGTCTGAGGTTTCGGAATGCAAAAAAAAAGTTAAATCAAAGCAGCTAAAAAATTTTTGAATTTTGGAACTCAGCCCGTGTTTTATAGCTTTGACACTTCTGACTTACAGCCCTATTCTGCTATTCACGTGAAAGTTTCATTCAATTTGACTTAAATTATTTTTTTTAAATCTTCAGTCTAGTACAAATCTTAGCTGATATTTGGTTAAGAATCTAATTGTTTAAATTAGTTTTTATCAAAATTTATACAAAATTTGGAGCAATTATTTCCCTCCGACAGATAGCAAAATACAAACATCCACGCGATTGTTTAGCAGAATAGGGCTGTTAGTATTATTAACCTGGCGTACAACTTCGTAATTCGTAATACGGGCCCAAATTTTGTATTTGGTTCAAGATCTTGGTCTAGAGATCTTCAGATTTCGGTATGGTTAATGTCGGTTTATCGGTCTTCAGCTTTTGATTGATTTTAATCTTTAAAGTATCGGTATTGGTTTTTTGATGGGTTCTTCCAAAATTTTCGGTTCGGTTATTACCTTAGGTAAGGAAATTCAATTCTTGGAATATACCTTAAAAAGTCCCTGCTCGGGCGCCAATTTGTTATGTACCTTGGGTTCTTAGGCTGAGGTACCCCGAGTTCGTAAAAGTAAAGTCTCTACAACATTTTGACAATACAAATCATAAATTCTCAATGTGTATTTTACAATATTTAGCCCCATTATCGTATCTGTTCGAAAAAATATACGATCGGAGAAAATTTCCGATCGTACGATTCTTTGTTTATGGTGTACGAATCTAATCGTATGGTTACGGGAAATTTTCCACTTCTAATTTTCTGTCGGGGAAATCGAAAAGCAAATATCGTCACACATCGCATGAAATTGTTATGCGTTGCTGCCATTTTGACATTTCATCGGCGCAACGCACGAATTTGACATATTCAATTTTTTTTCGTATAATACAAAATTCGTACATTTCGTAGAAATCGGAGAAAATTTTGTTCCGATCGGGTACGATGATAAGGGTGATTATCAGTTTTTTGGTTCTCCAGGCTGATTTACTTCCTTGTAGGTTTTTGTTCCTGTGTTTGACAGCTTCGCTCCTGGCTTATGGTTGTCTTCGGCGGCTGGGAAACTAACCGGCTTTTAACTGGTTTATCGACAGCTTCTAAACGGCTTATCAACGGTCCCTTACCGGCTTATCAACTGCTCTTAAACGGATTAGATTATCAACGGCTTTTATCCAGTTCATCAACGGCTCTTAACCGGCTTATCAAAGACTCAACCGAATTATCAACGGCTTTTTGATATGATCTACCCAAAAAGATGAAGGAAATATTGTCAGCTTCATGGTCATTGAAAGAGCCAGATACATATAGGTAAGGGGTCTCGTTTTTAATAAAGATCCGTTGAAAAGCCGGTTTAAAGCCTTTGGTAAGCCGTTGATAAGTCGTTTAAGCCGGATAAAAGCACTTGATAAGCCGTTTAGATATAAATAAATAAAAATAAATTTGATGGCACAACAGCTCATGAAAAACTAAGGCCTAGTGACTTACAACTCTCAACCATACCTGTGTGCGTGTCTGCAGGAATGGAGGGGACCTACAGTTTATTGCTGAATCTGAACGGTTAAGGTGAGCGGCACTTTTCATTAGACAAACACTGTGGTTAGATCCAGGAAGAATTTAAAACACAAACAAATCTATTCTGTTCGAATTACGCTTTTCATTTATGTATATTAATTTTTTAAAAGAAATTGTTTTTATATCTTACAAATTTCCTTTGTGTTATAATATCTAAATTAATTGGGGTTATCGGGAACTTCTTTTCCCACGGAATTTTTCCCATATTCGAGAAATCGGTATCGGGAACATTTTTCGAAATTAGGGAAAAATTTCGAGGGAAAAAATACCTATCGGGAACTTAATTTTTATGGGAAATTTAAGGGTTTTTCCCTCGGAATATTCCCCTGTCATTTTGCGAGAGGAATTGAAAACGGAAGCAGCGATGTAAGTTGCACTCTACAAAAAAATTTAAATTAAATTAAAAGGTTTACTTTTTAAGGTCGAACTCATCAAACTCAAAGCAAATAGAGGTTTTAATTAACTTTTGTTTGTTTGTTGGTGGAGCAATTATTTTAACATGAGTGCCATCTATGCAGCCGATTACTCCTGGTATTTTATGTTTTTCATAAAACTTCAGAATAATTTTTCTTTTTTCTTCTTCAGTCATCTGCATTCTAATCCATATCGGACACATTTTGCTCTCAAAAAAATCCAACACATTGGCAAGTACCTCCGAAAATGAAGATTGAGCCAACCCAACTTCATGGTCTTTTCCAACACCTGTCTGATACCCACCTTCGGCAAAGAAACGCAGGCACGCACTTAGCTTAACGATAGGAGGAATCGCGATCGGTTTCTTAGCCTGAGGCAGGAATTCAGACAGCATCTCAATCAAATGTTTGAATAATGGCTTATTCACTCTATAATAACGATGGAATCTGAAGACCAAAAATATATTAAAATACATAATTATTATCCAATCAAATATTTATACTTACAGTGGCTGTGGTAGTTCTAAAGGATTTGAGTGATCTCTTAAACTTCGCCTTTTTAATCTCTGTTCACTTCGTGCTCTCTGCTCTATTTCTTCCATTAATAAAAAAGATGATATTCTTTGCATTATTAATATGATATTTATGCAAACACCGACCAAAATAAATAAACTTCCTTTTATTGTTGACACCAAAATCACTTGTCAAACTCTTCGAAAATAAAGTTCGAATTTTTGTTTATCATTTTCATGTTGGTAAAACTTTTTCCCAAGGAAAAAAATTCCGTGGGGAGTTCCCGATAGGAGGAACGTGTTCCCGGGAACGATAAAATTCCGAGGGAAAAATATTTCCCACGGAATTCCCGATAGGGCTGAATATTCTATGTCTGCGCTTCGGGTGAATTAAATGTAAATTAATTGATTAATAAATGATAAATAAATTTTCTTTTTAAATTCTTCATAAAACAATAATAAATGAATATGAAATAAAACTAAATCATATTTTCTATACACAAACAATATTATTATTTTAATGGATTTGTTATTTTTTTATATAAGTAATTTTTTTTTTTTTTTAATTTTGGATCATCTATTCAATTTGAATGTTATAAAATTTTTTTCTTAACTTATATATCTAGATAAAAAGTACAGAGTGGCTGATGTAGTAACTTCTTTTCTGAGTAGTTAATTGCGTCCTTTTTTTTACTGTTATGTATATTTAATGAAAATGGACAACTGCGTTGATGAAACTCGAATTGGAATTGTGAACCACTACCACACACGGAGTCGGTAGTTTCCTTCGAAAGAGACAAACAGCCTACTACAAAATAAGTTTCTGAAAACCATCAAAATCGAGGTTTCGAATTTAATTTAGAGTGAAAATATAAATCGATTTCGATTGAAAGGCAGAAGAACATACACAGATGATAGTTTTAACCATTTGAACATGCGTTCGAATACAATACGAATACGATACGAAATTTATCATTATTTTAAAGTTAAGTCAATGAGCCAGTAAAAATAATTAGAGCACACATATTTTATGGATCATTTTTCTGAATTCTTATATCTATAAAAGTTAAAGATCATTAACAATTTATATTAAATTTAAATTGATTAACATAAATCTAAACAATTTATCGCATTCAAGTATAATTTTTCTTTTTCCTGGTATAAATTTAACGAAAGTATTATCCTCTAGTAAAACGTTATTCATTAGACAATTAAGCAGTTAATTGTTCTTTCTTTTGTCTATTTAGGAAAATCGAATACAACAATAAAATAAAAAAAAAAATATTCAAAATAAAAATATATACCCTAAAAATGACTAAAATAAAATAAAGATCATTTGATCAAAAATGAGTAAATGTAAATGGATGAAATGAAATAAAGACTGTTGTATATTTAAATTAAAATGACACACAACATAAAGCGTCCACGCATCACAGCTTCTGCTCGAACAAAACTTAACTTAAATTCTTGCTGGTTATTCGCTTAATCACTTTCAGACTCATCAGCGAATTTCTTTCGATAGTTTCTCCGCACCCGGGAAACTTTTTGTTGAAACAAATTTATGTTAACAATGTTATTGCCAGTGTTAGCACCGCTGCTGTTATGATCACAAGGAGTTCGTGAAGGATTTCGACATTCTGGAGCATTGCAATGAGGTGTTAATGTGGCTTCACTTATCCCACTGTCGGGGGTCAGAAGGTGATGAGTTGATTGCAGAAGCTGTTCATTGCTATTCATTCTATTGTTATTATTTGTTTCGGCTTCTATGAAGGACGACGAAGTGCCGGCGGCTATTGAATCAGAGTTAATACTATTGCTAGAAGTTTTGGCTATATCAGTCGAGTGGTTACTATTGTTATTATTATTATTTATATTGCTAGCGGTGGTGATGATTGCATCAGCATCAGATGCAACCGGATTGGTTGTGGTATTTGTGAATTTTCTCCGCTTGCTTGATAAATGATGATTGCAATCAGTCGAGGAACTGGACGTTTCATCTAGGAAACTGCTATTCGATAGGCGAGAATTCGAATGGCTTGAGTAGATGTCCAATTCGAGTCGACGTCGACGATTGACGTTGCTACGTGTTTGTACAGGCGGTGGTGACTGCGGGGAGTCATCGTGTGCATGACCAAAACCATTAATTTTGATAGCTGGCCTTGGTGGTATGATTGGTATGTGGCTAACATCTGGTACGGGTACAATTGGAACAATAACTTCGTCATCATCATCATCTTCGTCAGAATCTTCAACCAACAGCTGCTGTTGACGAAGACGAAGGATTGCATCTGAAATGGTAATGCATATTTGTGTTATTATTTTTCCATTCATTCTGAATATTCAATAATTTAATGAAATTTTTTGTTCGCTTAAAGAGAAAAGCACGCTAGACAGCATGAGGCAGCTACGCGATAAACAAACAAGGAAAGGAAACTGTCATCAGATCCAATTGATAGGAAAAAGTTCTACACTTTTCTAACTAAAAATAACACATGCAATCAACTTTTTATCACAATTCAACAATTATTTCCTTATTCAAAGGTTTTTTTTTCGATCTTTGAAAGTTATTATTATCATCTCGCTATTGCTTGTGGAGCATGAACAATTATATCTGCCTTAATTAATTAAAACCATATCTTACCTTTTCCACTAGAAGTAATTCCAGTACTCGTGCTGGGGATGGCCACATTTAAATGATTGCTTGGCAGAGGAACTTGGTCGTCATCGTCAGACGATGTAACATTTACGGATATTCTTCTTTGCTTTTTGTTTTTTTTTCTTCTGGAACTGCTAAGGCCACTTCCACTGGGTCCTTGGCCACGATATCCATAGTGAATTCCTCGTCCGTTACGTTTAGAACTGTGGGTAATACGACTGTTCGTCCCTACCCGTTGAGATGTTCCTCTCCCGGCCATATTTAGTCGTTGTGGACGTCGATTTGAGTTTGAAGCTCCTTTCAATGCCAACCGACGCAATGTATTACGTTTGGTTGCAATAAGGTAAGCTATACGATTTGCATATCTGTGTGTTTGAATTTTCATTTTGTTTAATAAAGAATTCTTGCGCTGACGTTCTGTGAAAAACAAAAACAAATTAAATTCATTTACAAATGAATAAAGAATTCTAAATTACCTCTTTTTCGTACAAAGTAACGCAACAACTCCTGCTCATCAGAGTCTTCAATTGAGCTATTATTTGGACTATGTGAGCTACCACCACCATCTGATGCCAGTTGAGAGTCAGATGAATTATTGGTATCCCAGCCTTCGATTTCTTGTTGGATGAGTGAGTCAAAAAATGCCATCATCCTTGGATCTTCATTTGTATTGCGACTGCTATAGTCGTGGGGCATGTGGGACCAGCTTTGTGGTGTCAAAGAAGGAAAAGTGAACGGCGAAAAGAGATCTCGAGGATTTTCAGAGCAAGTAGCTTCTTCCATAAGTGATCCGGTCCAGTCTTTTTGATTAAATGGACTCCAAAGCTATGGGTTAGGTGAATAATTGTTCTATGGAACTAAATAGATTAGAATTGATTATTCCATACCTTGACAATTTTTTCAACGCCAGAAGAAGCGAGGATGCATTTTTCACGATTGTATCGCACTTGATTAACTATTGAACGATGACCGTAAAGAACCATTTGTGTTGATTCAATCCATTGATCCGTCAATTCCACTGGAATGACAAACAAAGGTTGCAATACATAATATTTTAACCCAACTTCTCTTTACTTACAATCTGCATCAGAAACCCGCCAGACATACAAATTGAAATCATCTGACCCTGAGAGCACCAATTCATCGTCTTCGCCAGCGAATGTACAACTTTTCATGGTGCACGAGTTGTAGTAGTCTGGATGGTAGAATTGGCATATTGGTTCCGACGAGAACGTGTTATACAAAATTGGTGGTAGGCGTCGTCGAAGTGCTAAGATTAGATTGCCAAAACTGTTAAACCGGACGCTCATGTAGCTGGGGTGACTCTCGTCGAATCCGTATTGAATGACAGGGCTAAATAGACGAATGTATTAAACAAATTAATTCATGGATTAATTTGATTTTTACCTGTGAGGCTTCCGAATGTCCCAGAAAGCAGCGCCCCGTTTTGAATTCGCTGTGACGAGAAAATTTCCCCCAAACGGATGAAATTGCACAGCATGAAATGATGCACGATATTTTGCTACCACAAGTGGATCGGCTGGATCAATACGTTGGTCAAATACGAGTATTTGTCCATCTTCGCATGCTGTCGCAAAAATATCATCACATGTGGGATCAATCGAAAGCCCATAGACAGGCTTCTCATGCTTGTATACATTGTGGAGTTTACCTCTGTAAAGAAAATGCAGTTTTAAAAGAAGCTTATTAAAATGTTCCTACATACAAATTATATTTTTAAAATTTGTTAAAAATGTCTTATAAATTTAGTTTTAATACTGATTTTTTTTAAATGTTTACAACAAAAAAAGATCCTATTAACTTTTCAGTTTCCATCTGTACCTTTAACCTATCAGCTATTCACAACTAACATCCTCGTAATGAGTTTTCAAAATTCTATGAATTAATAAATATCTCAAATACGTTTCGATAAAATAAACGTAAAAGAAATCAGAACGGCCAACAAGCGAAGGTTACTGATGTGGAAAAAGTATGCCATTCTCCTTATATGAAATTGAGGTCCAGATGACTGCAGATTTGGGGCCTTTAGCGTATCAAGCTCTTACCAAACGGTGTCGGAACCAGACGTATTAATGGTTTTAGCGGCAGAAAGGAAGAACTTCTGCTAAAAAAAAAAACCGAAACTAAAGAGGAAGCGGCAGCGGCAGGCAAACAGCAAAGAAGTTTACAAAACAAAAATGGCAACGTTTGAAGTCGTAAAGCAGAGGACCATAAACAGCATAGCGAACCTCAATCGTGTCTGAGTGGAAAAAACGGATACATAAATGCCTTCCTTGTCAAAACGAAAGGGAGAGACAAGTTAAAAAAAGTGAGTCCGACACAAAAACGATCAATACCAACAGCGTTCTTTCAACAGGTGAGAAAAATTACCATTTTTTACAAAGAAATATGTCAATGAACTTTTAACAGGGCTTGCTGCAATCAATTTCTTAGAGTAAGAGTATCAAAGGGCACGGTAGTGCCCAGCCAAGTTCTCGGCACTACTACCTTTTTACAGGAACAAACTCAAGCGCTTTTCGACCCCCCTATAACTTCGGAATCAATATTGTCAGAAACTTCAAACTCGCCACATTTGCTAAGCTAGGCGAGCACAGGCACCTCACCAAATTTCAACTCCCTAGCATTAGTGGTTCCTGACTGACTCACGTACTCACTGACTGACAGATCATCAAAATTATGGAGCACTTCTAGACACCGTAGAATCTTGTAATTTCGCACATCGGTAGGCCTTGTGGTGTATACAAAGGAAAAACTCCAAAATTTGGGATTTTCCATAAAGGGGGCGTGGTATCCGCCCACTTTCACACAATTGCTATCAATTATTTGGAGCACTTCTGATGGTTGTAGAATGATAAAATTTGGCAGAGAAGTAGGCCTTAAAATTTCAGCACAGAAAAAAAATTTGAATTTAAAATTCAGGAGGCGTGGCATCCATCCTCATTTCTGAAAATAGTTATTAATCATATGGAGCACCATAGAATCTTGTAATTTCGCAAAACGGTAGGCCTTGTGCTATATACAGAGAAAAAAAACGAAAATTTTGGATTTTCCATATAGGGGGCGTGGTATCCACCCACTTCCTCAAATTGTTTTGAGATTTTTCATTTAGGGGCGTGGCATCCACCCACTTACTTAGAACTATGTCTGATTGTTATAGGATGATGAAATCTGGTAGAGCGACAGGGCCTTCCAATGCAAGCAAAGAAAAAAATTTTAAATTTGATATTTGACATTCAGGGGCGTTGTATCAACCCGCTTTCACAGAAGTGTTGTCAATTATATGAAGCACTTCTGATTGTTGTAGAATTATGAATTTCGGTAGAGAGGTAGGGTTCATAATTCATGCTGAGGAAAACTTAAAAATTTCGGGTTTATCATTCAGGGGGCGTGGCATCCCCCCACTTTTATAGAATTATTATTGTTTGCTGTACAATGATGATTAGTTAGAGTGTTGGACCTCAGGTGCATTCAAAAATTGAAAATTTAAGATTTTGTGTTAAAAAAAATTCCTTGCAAAAAGGAGTGAAATCACACCAAAAGCATAAATGTTAAAAAAGAGCCAAATTCTCCATGTATACAAAAAAACCTTTATGTAACAAGTCAGCCGTGAAAAGTAATGAGACCTAAAAGTACACCAAGTTCTAAGTTTATGAAGGGTTTATTATCAAATATTTTAAGTAGAGTAATATCGTAATAACTCCAAATTATAAGAGAAATTTCTTATTTAATGATAACTGACTAAAATTTGGTATGTCTACTTGGCAAGTTTTCTTTTTTTCCATCTGATTACTCAAAATTCAAAAAATTTTGAAAACTTGCCAAGTAAACATGCCAAATTTTAGTCAGTTATCATTAAATAAGAAATTTCTCTTATAATTTTGGAGTTATTACGATACTCTACTTAAAATATTTGATAATAAACCCTACATAAACTTAGAACTTGGCGTACTTTTAGATCTCATTACTTTTCACGGCTGACTTGTTACATAAAGGTTTTTTTGTATACATGGAGAACTTGGCTCTTTTTTAACATTTATGTTTTTGGTGTGAATTCCAACACACGAAAAGGGTCCTGCTTACAAGATGGTTTCGTTTATTGCCAAACTGTTCGAAGTTCATATTTTGTAAGAAATTAATTGTTCGTCGAATTCTTTCTTTAAAGCTCTAAGTCTTGTTTCCTTTAAATTTTCAATAATACCTATTCGACAAATTTTCATGCGCAGTAATAAGTTTACTATTTTAACAGGCCAATAATACTTAGTACATAATATGTAATTAATAAATATTTTGACATGTCAAAATGATTTTAAAATTTTAGAAAATAAACCTGACTTTAATTTTTTGGACTTTTGTGCCCGAAATATAGTAATCAAGTCTTTAATCTCAGTTTACAAGGTTACATCACAATAATTATTACGTATAGGTAGGTATGCAGATTAAAAAATGGCGTTTCTTGAATTTCTATCCCTTGTAAAAATTACTGAAAATACCTACTTCGTATCCTGCGTACCTATAAATTTAAGTCTTATGTAGGTAGGTACTTACACTTGTCTAAAAATAACCTATCAACTAAGAATGCCTGACTCTTATAAGTTTCATCTCTTTCCCTTCCAGAAAACAGGAAGGCTGTCACAAAAAAAAGGAATTTAAAAATATTTTATTTCTTATCCAGCGAATCCCAACAATGTATAAGAATACATAAATGCTTCAATAGGAAAAAATTCAACTTACGTTTCATTATCGTGCACAATAACCAGATCATCATTTCCACCTGAAAAGACTTTTCTATTCAGTCGGTCGAATCCCAGACAAAAAACATTGCTTGTATGCTCTGAGTCCAAAACTCGAGGTTTTTCCACTCCAGAAATGGCTTTTTCCACATCCCATATTAGAATGCGTTTGTCATCTCCACCTGAAATAATGCAGGTGAATATTCCACAAAAGATTAATAAATTTATAGGTATGAAAAGAGAAAAAATGAAAAATTTATCTAACCTGAAGCAAGAAAATCACCCCCATTTGAAAACTCGATCGCATTTACACACCCATAGTGGGCAATTAAATCGAATTTATACAAATTTCTGGCCAAACGCAGTCGCTCGCGAAACAGATGCGATTGAAAAGCTTGAGGGTTACGCTGTTGAAGTTGTCTAGCCACAATTTGCTTTAGCAGGTTTGGTCCAATCTCTGATGACGAAGACGACATTACCGATGGTTTCGACATCGTCAGCGGATTTCAATCAATTCGACGGAGAAAGATAAGTAAAATGGTAGGTATTTTCGAAGTTTTTTTTTTTTTTTTCAATCACTTTACAACTTCACACTTTTTTGGAGGAACCCGTCCTAAGGTGGAGTCAAGTGTCTAATGCGCCGAGCAATACGAAATCAGGGAATAGATTTCGATTTGATGAAACTTAATTGAGTTTTCAAGCTTCTATTCCTGACTTTTTCTCCGATGGAGGTAATTTTCAATGTTTTCTGATATTTAATTCACATTTTTCTCTTATGTAGTTGGAAACAAATGTCAAAATTTTTTGTAAAACTAAATGCATTTCGTGTTCGTCTTTTTTTATATATTTCTAGTGTTTTTAGATACTTTTGTTGCTGCTGCCTTTTCAGCTGATACTTTATTTATGTACCTTCTGTGCACTCTCTTTCGTTCTTGTCGTTGTACCGCACCTCTAACACGACCACAGATTTCTGGGTACCTTATTCGGTTTGAAAAAAATAAATCACTTTCACTTTGATTTGAGGGATTTGTTTCCAGTTATTGCAATTAAATGCTCATACTGGCATTATTACTATCATAAATGAACATAAATTTAGAAATATGATAAGACTACACCAGCCAGTCGTGTATAAAAATGTACATAAATGACGATGACGACGTTCTGAAAAATGATCAACCAACCAACCAGACGAAAAATGAGACTTTTTCTCCTCAGATGAGCTGTGGGAACTATAGTCTGCAGTCTGCACACAGTTTTTATTCTTGTTTTTCTGTTGGCTATCTCAAATCTTGACCATCTTTTTCGGGTTTTGTTTGATTATTGATGGATTTGATAAGTAAATAGTTTAATCACTTGAGAATAGTTTTGTTGGGACTTGTAGTAAACGAGACTACTGAGCTCAGCTGAACTTCTTTGTTCAATTTTCTGGAATTGTCAATTGTTTTTTTTTTTGTATTTGATTCTATGCTTATTTACTCAAGTATATGCCATGTTCTCCTGTATATAGTATCTGGTCTTGTAGTTCAAATACTTAACCGAACAGACCACGAGTAAAATTTCCTTAGGCAGCACATTTTAAGCAGTGAAATATTACATACATAATAGCTGTGTTTTGTTGAGCTAGTTACTGTGCCGATTCTGCAATGTTCCATATTAAGCCATAGGGCTACTGGAGATCAAATGTGCTGTTAACTTGTTGTTGGCAGAATTTGCATGTGAAAATTTTGCTTAATGTGAAGAGTTTCTTAATGTGCACATTAAGGAGTTGAACAAAACAAACCTAATTATTGAAAACTGAATATTAAATTTATTTATATTTTAGTGTTCTAATTGAAAAAGTTGATGACAGATTTCACAGCTTAAAAGGATTGGATAGTGTACCTACAAATTTGTCAACCAACATTTTTCTACAAAAAAGGTAAACAGCAGCGATAGGAGGGGTGGTTTTATGAAATGGTCTCAAGAAATAAATTTAAATTCTTTTGTAAAAGCTTGATAAAAATGGTACTTACATACCTTCAAAGCTTATGACTTGACTTGCCTAGTAATTGTTTAACTAATAATTAGGATTTTCCTGCCTGATAAAAACTTCTTTATTCAAAATGTTACCTAGATTATTTTATTTTTATCATCAAAATACTTTTCTGATATGTGCTAATGGATAAGGCCCTATTCCGAAAAATGATTTCATACCTCTCTTTGCTCGCTATGCGCATAGTATTTATTTCAGTTCTCTCATTATCGGCTCTTCACATGCATTTCATATTGCTTATATATTGTTCTCCTTCCCCACCATATGATTTACCCAGTGTATTTTTTTTCTTTGAGTATATACTACTGCTACTGATAAATGTCAGCTGATTCTTTGTTTACGTTTTATTTTTCAGGGGAAATGTAGGCATTAATGCCAAGATGTCTGTTCAAATTAGGCATTGATGAAATCGGAATGGGAACCGGAACTGGCATCGTTGTCGTCTTGTTGGATTTAAGTGCGGGTATGGGAATATTTTTTAAATATTAATCTGATAAAACTATAAACTTTTTAGAATGTTTCGATTCTGGAATCTAGTTCTTCCTGATTTTTATTAGGTAGGTTAGGTATTCCTGATGGCAAGGCTTTAACCCTATAATGGAGCTCTGGCAATTAACCCATTTCCGTCGGCTGCCAGTTACAGTTGACTTAGGCCGATTTTATTCACTCAAAGTTGAACGTAACTTGAGGATTTTTATTCTCAACTTGAGAATTTGAGAAATTCTTTTTGATAAATTGGCCATGTTGCTGCACCAGTGGTTTCCAAATAATAAATATAGGCACAATATAGATTGTTTCAATTCTATTTTATTTTCTGGGGAATTTCATAAAATTAATTTCGTTCTTAACATTAATCTTTTAAGATTAGGTACTTACAATTGGTAGTTTTGATGCGCAACGATTTAACACATTTATAATTCAAACAATAGTATTTGTGAAGATCTTTATATAAATCTAAATTAATTTAGAAATAAAAGAATTAATGTATATTATATTTTGTACAAAAATAATTTTACCTTAGATCTTATTACTAATACGAAAATGAAAATGCGGCAAACCTTTCTTAGGCCGTGTGTGAATTCGGTTAAAATCGCGTTAAATTTTATCCAAAGATTAATTTTTGACACTAGTGAGGTGAATCTGTACGTAGAATTGTCAAATTTTAAATGTCGGATAAAATTTAATCGCAATTTTAAACGAATTCGCACACGGCCTTAACTTTTGGTTAATATGCCTAATACTTAATCGTTGATGCTCTTCTTCAAAAAGAGACGAAAGTATTTTTCAAGTTATACCAACATTTAAATTTTTAAAGTTACCAGAGTTGCCGTTCTATTACGTTAGGCTTTCTAGTGCTATTGTTTTAAGATTTTAAGAGGCTAGTTATATAAGGCTACAGTGGATATAAGAGGCTAGGTGACATGCCAACAATTTCTTTGGGCAGTAAAAGCATTCACGATTTTCTCCGACACTTTTTCCTTGTTGCGTTTTGTGGTATGATGTCGCAATGCACAATTTAACATAAAATAAAACGCACAAATATTGAAAAACTTCAAATTGAATAAATAAAACTTTACAAAAAATAAAAAATACTCAGCCTTTTGTTGGATAGGATGCAACTAAAAATTATGTTTCTTAAAAAATTGGTATATACATATATGTATATCGTCGGTTCGGAAGAAAAACGACACAACTCAACAAAAGAAATCTGTGTGCTACTATACTATTGCAATTTTGTTAAGAAAAGGAAAAATACCAGAATACAATAAAATATTTGGCACTTAACAGAATCATTATGTGGTTTTTATACTTTAACTGCCTTATTTATAAACAAAAAATGGTTATTTCAGCACTTTTGGTCAGGGTAACTTCACCATGGAATACAAATTTTTCGGACTCAGTATAAAGGTACTTGCTTACTGCTCAGTTTGAGTCCATAAAATTCTTATTCCATGGTGTATAACCCTGAACACAAGAGCTGAAATAACCACTTTTTGTTTATAAATAAGCCACTAACAGATTAAGCTCAAATTTGTATTCATTTTTCTATTCCCTGTTTTGCAAAATAAGATTTTTACCGGTACATTCTAGAACTTCATTATTTCGGATTTTTTACAGTAACATATATAAATAAAATGACATATAGAGTAGAGTATATTCACTTGTGTGACACATGCTAATGGAAAGTTACTGGATCTAGTGTTTACTACTATTGACGATGATTTTACACTGGAAAAATCAATCGAACCTCTGATACCTAAAGACAACCATGATCCAGCGCTGACTTTGTCTCTTTTCAAATCAAATCAAATCAAACAATTTTAATAATAAAATTTATGAATTCCTTCACTTTTAATTTTCGAAAGACTTTTTTAAAGACTACCTTGTTATGACATGTAGACTGGGTCTTGTCTAAATAACTATTTAAATGTTAACTTTATATCATTTTTGTTGAAAACTACATGAGCTACTTTTTTTAAAAAAAAAAAATTGCATGTTTGACCCCCCGCCCCCGCTTATGTCTTCCAGTCTGCCTTCTACCTATCGGGATTTTTCTTATCTAACCCCCCACCAACAGTTTCCCGAATGAGGTTGTAAACTCTGCAGCCATCTCTCCGTCTAATAGATGAATAAAATTTTTCTATGACAACCCGTTTTTCAGATATTTGTAAAAAAACTTCCACTTTCATGACTTTTTGCTCCATTGTTAGAGATTTTTTGACTTTTCGATTTGCTGTAACTTTGTATCAGTTAATTTAAGAAAAAAGTCAAAAGCCATTTTTGTTGAAAATTACATTGGGCTACAAGATTGGGAAATGAAATTTTTCTCTTACACAAACTGTTTTTTAGATATTTGCAAAAAACTTCCATTTTCTTGACATCTGGTGCCTTTTGAGAGATTTTTTAACTTTTCATGCTCTGTAACTTTTTAACGGTTAATGCTACGAAAAATCCGGAAAGCCCATTTTTATAGGAAATTGCCTGAGCTGCAAGATTGAGGAACAATTTTTTTCTCTAGCACTAACCGCTTTTGAGATATTTGCAAAACACTCATTTTCAGACCCTTGGACCCCATATAACTGACCTAGCGGTCATCGGATCGATCAGGAACTCTCTCAGTTTTTAAAGAGTCACATAATCAACGTCCATGCCAAATTTCAAGCTCTAAATAATTATTTCTTTTCTTTGGCATTTTTTCGTCTATTCTTACTGGACTATAATACCATGACTAAATAAAATAAAATCTGAATCCGTACTCCATTCGTCACGAAAAAATTAAATTTTAGGCAGAAATTTGAATTTACCAAAAGAAAACCCTATAAGAAAAGAACTCCATCGTATAGGGGGATAACTACGAAATTTAGGCTTGTTAGATTGCGCGATATATCGCAAAACGTGCGATATTTTTTTTTTAATTTTGCGGCTTAAAATTTGATTTTGGAAAATGTCACAATAAAGGAGAATGCCCAAAAAAAACCCAGTCGTCGTCGATTAAAAAAATTACATATGTGGATTAAAAGGGCATGAATTATGGACAAAAAATATAAAATTATTTTCTTTAAAAGTTATCCCCGAGACTGGCTATGACGATTTTCTATTCTGAACAACAAAGTGTTTTCGCATACAAACAAAGTTGGTTAGGGCGATGCAGAAAAAAAGGACGATGACGCGAGGGCTCTCATTGGATCCAACACATCCTAGAAAACATAGGACCACGTCATAAATGCAACCCGTGCCCTACCTATGCGTACTGAGAGCGGAAAACCGCCTTGGCGGTGTAGGGGTTAAGTTAATTTTTTATTTATTTTTCTATGGAGAAAAGCTTACTTGAAATCGATATACTGTACATACATATGTATGCATAAGAATTTTGATCTCAGATAAAAAAAAAACAACAATTTGTTTGGTTGAATAGAGAAGTAAAATGGAGTTAGTAATCAAAAAATTTATTTTTTGCCAAATGGAATGCGACATTAAATACATGTATTATATTCACTTTATAACTTATAATGGTTTTACTTGCGATATACATATATGTAGGTACTATATGGCAAGTTTTGGATTCGTAAAAAAAATTGAACTCAAGATAACAATCAAACTTGACATTACGATGATAAGGAAGACGAAAAAAGTGGGTCTCGCAATTCTGTCCGTCTGTCTGTCTGTGGACTCGCCTATAGCCTAAACCCATAGGCCGATTTAAATTAAACTTGGTATAAAGTGTTTTCGGGACATTACCCCAACACATTTTTTTCCTTTTATTTTTAGGACCAAAAATAACGGGACCTGCAATATAATTTTTTTAGCATTTTTAAAAATCTTATTTTTCTCAAAAATGGCTCGACAGATTTTTCTAAAAAAAATTCAATAAATTTTATTAGGTATATAATACCTTTCTGTAAAAATAAGATTTCCAAAAAATGGTTCTAAATGGTGCCTTTCATAGAACCATTTTTTTTATTTTCGTTTTTCTAGAAAAGGAATAGACTGATTTTGATAATTATTTTTTTTGGAGAATCTTCTAAAAAATTATAATAGTTTTATATACCAAAATTTTCCAAAAACTTTTTTTTGGATTTTCAAAAAAATTTTCAAAATTTTTTTTGAAAACCAAATATTTCGAAAACGAATTGGTTGATTTTGATGAAAATTGGTAAAAAGGGGTTTTTTAACATTATCTAAAATATTTTGAAAAAAACTTTTTCTTATAGTCAAAATAAACGGTACCTTTCATATAAATGTTAAAAAACTGTTACAGAAAATATAAATTTTCTCGAAAACGACTCCTACGATTTTGATTAAAATTTTTCTAAATACTAATATTAGTATGTTCTAACGACCTACCAAAAACAAAATTTACAGTTAACCATTATTAGCAGTACCTCTCATAGAACCATTTTCTTTATTTTGGACTATCTCATTATGTGTCTAACCGATTTAAATTAAATTTTTTATACAAAAGCTTCTCAAAAGTTGAAATCATACTGCATATCAAAATTTTCAAAAAAACAAATTTTGGATTTTTAAAAAAAATTTTTAATTTTTAAAAAAAATTTTTAATTTTTTTTTTGAAAATTCGATATTTCAAAAACGGGTAGATAATTTTTTTCGAAAATTAATTTTTAATTCAACATAAATAAATACTAAAAAATTGTGTACAAATTTTTGCTTTTAAAAATTTTTACAAAATTTTATATATACAAAATTAATAAAAAAAAAAACCCCTCCTACGATTTTAATTTTTTTTTCTGCAAAACTAAGATTAATTGAAGAAATCAGATAGTGTACTTCTTTTAGCTCTCAAAACAATTTAAGAAGACTTTTTTAATAAATTTATTTCGAACTAGCCGATAAAACCCGGCGTTGCCCGGGTCTTCTTTAGTAAAACCTTATGACAACCAAATATCGAACAAAAAGATGATTTAAAATCAGCACTCGAAAAATGTTCAGCTTAAAGAGCGCTACACACCATCCATGTTACTTGTCAGGTAACATTGACGTTTTTTTTGTCAGGTAACATTGAAAATAAGCCTCCACACGTATCAATGAACATTGACAATTATTTTCCTAAAATTATGTGTGTGGGTTGTGTGGGCTTGCTTTTGAATAAAAATGTAATGCACCTAATTATGTACCTACCTGCCTGCCTATAGTGTAATTTTAAGACAACTTTGAAAATCAGACTATTTGTATGTTATGTTATACCTACCTTCCATAACCCCCTAAGGAACGAACGACCGTGAATTGTGTTAGTAACCACTTGACAAAGAAATTAATAATTTATCAATGGAATGTTAAATTTTTTCTTCTTCTCTACCATATACCTACCATATTCTTAAAACGAAGCATTTTTTCCCAGCAAGGGTTATTGCCGTCTATGAAGAATAATTCCGTGCCAAAAAACCGGAATACATTTTTTACCACCCCACCCATCACTTATCAACATCAAAAAAATTTTACCACTTGTACTACCTAAATAAAGTAGGTACCTACCTATTAAAATAAAAATACATATGTAGGTAGGTATTACCTAAAAAAAAAAAATTTGAGCCGATTCTGGAAACCAGATCCCTCTTTGCGCACGTTCTTGTCTTCTTGTGTTCCCACATTACATTTAATCTTCATTTCAAATCTCGAACCTTGAATATCCGATCATTAGAACTCAAGGTGTAAATTTTGCTGATTTGAACGTAATAAGCACCCCCACATCACCTTTGCTTACCTACGCCCTTGACTATGTAGTTATTCAACAAAAAGAATTAGAAAAACAAATATATTAGTGATTCAAGTGCCCCCTTACCCCTTATTGTGCACGCTCTTGCCACTAAATAAGTTCGTTTCCGTTCACCATCACCAACCACCAACCTCCAAACCAACAAAAATTTCAGTCTTACCTTAAAATCCAACAATTAGAACTCACGTTGTAAATTTAGTCGATTTTCATGTAATAAGCATCCCTCTATACTATTTACGTGCGCCCTTGATTGTGTAATTACTCAGAAAAAAAAATTGACGCCGACGGCACCATGCATATACACATGGTTTGAATTGTTTTTTTTTTTTTGATTATTTTTGTATTTTCTCATTCTCCTTCGAAAAAGTTATGTTCCCTAAAAATGCAATTTGGATTTTAGTATGAAAATTTTTGGAATTTTGAAAAAATTATATCTATGGTATTGAACGGATATTTCATCTTTTTAAATAGGTATGTTATCAAAAATAAAATCTGACAATTAGAACGAAAGCTAAAAACCAGTTCCAAATCGGCTCTTTTTCACATTTCACGTGGACAACGAACAATTATGCCCATTTTTCAAGATTTTTGTGAAATGTTGTATCGAAACTTTTTAATCTATTCTGGGGGTTGTGTAGCTTGTAGAATTATGATTCAGATATCAATTTAAACGTTAGCTTTCGAAGGTGCAAAAGAAAAATTAAATTTATAGATGCATCCAAGGTTGTGAGGGCATAAAAAGATTTCATTAATTTTGTAAATACCTCAAGTTTGGGGTATTAAAAAAATTTGAAATTTTTAAAATATTTATAAATCAACAGTTTCCATCAGGTGTAGAAATTTCAGATTTTTAGAACCACCCATAAAAAAATGAAAAATAAAAACCCACAAAAAAAAAAAGGGTGAAAAAAATGTCTGGTTTCCAAAAATCAAAAAGTGGGTATACAAAAATCCCATTAAAAATTCCTGAAACATCAATAATTTTTTTTTCATTACCTTTCTAATAGTATAAAATCTATGTCCCTAACTAAAACCCCCAATTTATGGCGAATTATTTGTCTACGTCTATTTTTCAAAATTCAACTTTTAACATTTTATAACTCGCTTCGTAGATTTTATAGAATTTTTTTTAAATTAAACACTTCCTTGCATTTAAAAGATCTGTCGACTAAAATTAATATGAACACTGTTTTTTTACCTTTAATCAGAAAAATTTGAATTTCAAAAAATTCCGTCTAAGTGCGCCTATACATAAAATTTTCTATTCAATAAAATTTATTATATATTTTTATCATTTACAGTATAACCTGTGAAATGATGAGTCAGTGACCGACCTTTCATTTATAATATTTTACAACTTACCCCTCTTTGTGAACGCCCTTGTGTTTCATTGCATTTATTCTTCAATCAAAAATTCTAACCTCAAAAATCCGACCATTTGAACTTAAGTTATAAATTTAGCATCCCTTGTTTGTGTAATTACGGGTGTTTTCATAAACTTCTGACTAACCGATTTCTGCAATCACAAAAAAGAATGAAAAACTACTTTTTAAATGTAAATATCACCTCTGTTCTGATTTTCGTTCCGAATTAAAAAGAGTGTTCTGAATTTCGAACCAATTCGGCTTGGTAAAACCTCTTACCAGATCTGGGTGTTTAATAAAACTTAAAAAAAGCTGTAAACTGTGCGTTGTTAGTATTTCTTCCCCTGGTTCAAAAGAAAAAAATTAGTTTTTAAAAATATAATGTTTTAAAAATGTATTACTTTTTTAGCTTTACGAATTCAAATTCGACAACCAAAAACGAATGAAATTGAAAACTTCAAAATAATTGAGTAAAGAACACCTATGTTTTTAAAACGAAAGTATTTTTTACTGAAGCGAAAATCATAACAGGGGTGTATATGTTTTTGTTCATGATTTTAAAGTATTTTAAAAAGAGTTATTAAAATCGAAGCAGTTAAATGTATAAACCTTTAAGAAATAGATAGTTTTTTTGTTATTTTTGAAATCGCAGAAATCGGTTAGTCTGATGTTTATGAAAACACCCTATATACATCAAAAATAATAATTTTTATTAGTGGTGCAAGTGCCCCTTGAATTGAATTTGCATTGAATTTTCTCTTCATTTAAAATCCGACCATTTAAACTAAAGTTGTAAATTTACACAGTTTGCATGTAATACGCATCCTCCTATCACCTTTGCGTACGCCCTTGATTGTGAATTACTCAGCAGACAAAAATAGAAAAATAATTTTAGTAGGGGTACAAATGTCCCCTTACCCCTCCTTGTGCACGCCTTTGCCTCTAAATAAGTTCGGTTCCATTCACCATCTCCAACCACCCACCGCTAAACCAACCAATTTTAGTAGATTAGATACCTACAAACATTTTTTTTCTGCTGTAAATACCTATTATACCTACCTACTCATACCTATACCTACTCCACTCATTTCTTACTACACTATAGAGAATACCTACCGACTGTTTATGTTTTGTTTTGTTTTACCATACCTTCCTATACACAAAAATATCACCACGATTCGTCGACGGCGAAACGCGAAAACAGTCAACTCTACTCACTATCTCGCTCCCACCTACCAAGGCACATTATTCTGCACATGGTTTGAATTGTTTTTTTTTTTCGATGAAGATTTTTAACTACCCATTACTTATTTTCATCAAAAATATTACCCTACCTAAAACAACTTTTTTTTTGAGCCGATTCCAGAAGCCCACCAAAAATTTGATTTGACGAACCGGATTACACCGGAACCAGTCAAATCCCCGATTTCCCACCCCACATGCCACAAAAGGCAATTTTCCATGGCAAAACAACTCCTCCTTATAAATAATTGAGCTTGAAGTAAATGTAAGTTGAAAATCTATAAAACAGAATTTTGCAAGGAAAATACCTACATGCTTGATTTTAGAAAATTTCCATACGATTTTTTTTGTGGTAAGTTTTTAATTTGTTTATTATTCTGTATTTAACAAAAATTTTCTTTTCTGCTGTATCCTATAGCATACCAGATAAGTGGAATTTGTATTATATCTATTTTTTAAAAGAGTTTTTTTGTTAGTTTGTGAGTTTAGTGCATACATACAGCCAAACTGACAAACAAAAAAAGTTACTCTTTTATATAATAGTATAGATTATGTTGATTTTTAATAATTTTTCAATTTAGCTCTATAATGTAAAATATTAGTTTAAACTTAAGCCTCCCATAAAAAATTATTTACTTTTAATACGCTCAATCTTTGAAATTCGAAGAAACTTTTACTACAAGAGCAAGTTTGTGCGATCCAATCGTGCGTTTTTTTTTAGCCGATTCCATAAAATCAGCCCAAAACAACCAAAAATATGGATTTGACGAACCGGATAGTTACCGGAACCAGTCAAATCCGCCAGAAAAGGCCAACAAGTCATTTTCAATATCCTTAATTACTCTATGATTGAAATCTATAAATTTTTTTTAACAATCCACTAATAACCCTTAATATATTTATTAATTATTCGTATGTTTGTACATATAATCGGATATCGCACGGAATAAAAACAGTCAACATTTGAGTGGAACAGAAATTAAGAAAGCAAATAGACATAGGAATAAGATAAATGCAAAAACGCCGGAATGATAATGAAGTAAAGCACATGCCCCGTGATTTCGATTTATTTGAATTCGTAGCAAGGGCGGATCCAGACTTTGTGTCAGGGGGGGGGTCACACTTCAAAATACAATCGCGCTAAAAATTTAATAATTCACCTACCGCCTTTTGCAATTTTGCTTGCCTCTTTATTTTATAACTTTACTACAACCGATTATCGTACTGAAATAATTCAGACGTTTTTTTAAAGGAAAGGAAATTCATTACTTCTTATCTAATTAGCGCAATCCTTCCAAAGTTATTGAAGGTTAAAGTGGATCGTTTATTCCACAGTTTTTTGGATTCCCTGTGGAAATAACTAACTATGGTATTGTGTGTAGACTAAAATTATGCCGGAGTTGATATCATTGGTTGTTCTCGAGATATTCGAGCCAAAAACCATTTTTTAACAATTTTTAGCAGTTTTTTTGCAGTTATTTTGGCATAGAAAAAAACCGTTTATTATTTTTTTTTACAAACTCTAATTGGTAGATTAGGTGTACTAAATAAAATTAACTAACTCGAAGTTAATATCTTTGTGTGTTCTCAAGATATTGGACAATTTTAAATGTTTTTTTAATTACAAAAAAAAATGTGGGTTGATTTTTTTTTGAGTATTACCAATTTTTCACTGCGTCATTATGCATAGAATGAAACCAGGCCGAAGTCGAAATCTAGAGATATTCGAGAAACAAGCCATTTTATAACATTTTTTTTAAATTACTGTGATAACAAATTTTTCTGAAAGGCCTTTCTGAATGTTATGACCTTATTATCTGTAATATAAAATTTATTTGAAGTCGATATCTCTTTGCGTTCTCGAGAAAGTACACAGACATCTCTACAATGTAATCCGACTCAAGAGACCTTGAAACGTCGAGAAATGTCAAAATTTTCAATTTCACAAATCGGACGGATTACAAAAACTTCCAATGGGAAGTTAATAATAGCAATGTACAGCAGCAGATCTATAACAATGTTCTAGATGTGTGTAGTGTTTTTGATATGGCCCAGGGGAGGGTCAAGTTCTGGATATGTTATTTTTGCATGCAAAGTCTCTTTTTCTATGAAAGTAATCAGTACTAATAAGCGAATGGATATGGCCCAGGGGGGGGGTCATGACCCTTACGTCCCCCCCCCCCCCCCCTTGGATCCGCCCTTGATTCGTAGATACTAAAATACAAAATAAAATCGCACTTTTTCAAATAAAATTTGTGCGTCTTCAACCAAGGAGGGTCAGTTCTCTTTAATGGTGAAACACATATACACCATCTTAGAAATGTTGAGATGTAGTATATTGATGTATTTAAAGGAATTTTTCTTTCTTGCATGCGTTTAATTGATAAAAGAAATGTTGTATTTAAATGTTTTTAAGGAAATATCTACTGTAGGTATAAGGAAAAAACAATTATGGATTCCTTAAAAAAATGAAATAAGATAACATTACGTTTTGCGATAATAGATAAAATGGAAAAGTTGGTGACTAGATTCTGGGGCTTATTGCGATAGTCTATTCGAAAAAAGTCTATTCGACAAAAGTCGATCAAAATTCTTGATAGAATTGAAATTTCTTTCAAATAGAAAAAAAATATTGAATATTCAGTATACAAATATTAAAAGTCAAATAGAAAAATATTAACGAATAGAATTTTAAAATAACGATAGTAGACTTTAATTTTATTCGACAAGATTCTATTTCATCCGCAATAAGGCCCTCTGTTTTTATCTTTAAATTTAAAATAAAAACACAAAAATCTTTCAAATGAATTATTCGTTCCTAAAACAATAACACGGGTCAAAAGCTCCACATTTTTTAAAAATGAAAACACGTTTGAGTTATAATAATAAATATAGATTTTTTTTGTGACCTTTAATTATCTTGAGGTTATCACAAATCACCTTATTTGGAAAATATCGTTTTGGATGCATAAAAGCTGTCGCGCCACCTAATTTATTTATTTTATCCGAACAAGTATGTACGTTTCAATTTGTGTTATTATATTGACTGTTTCATTTGACCAATGTTCTTTATTATATTTTAATATATTTATTGTGATATGATATAAGCGTTACGGCTATCCATCAAAGATATTCTATTGATAACACCTAATTAATATTCGAATACTATCTAAAAAATTAAAAAAGAAAAGAAAGTAGGTAGGTATTTGGTGTGCATAATTTATCAAAAAAAAAAAAAAAATCGGAATCTATAATTAGAAAATGATCAGGGGGGTTATTCTAAAATGCGCGGCGGATCGCTTTCCTTTTGATGGCGGATTTGCATTTTCCTATTCTCAAAAGCGATTGGCTTTTCATGCCAATGCGAAAGTTCTCACTACATGTCATTTTGGCTTAGATAGGTGTTTAGGTGGCGCATTGTTGGCGTATTGAAAGAAAATGTAAATACATAAATAAATAATTTGCAAATAATTCTGTATCTTCTTTAATTTCGGCAAATAAAAACACACTATTCCATCAAAATGTTTTATTTGTCAAAAGCAACAACATTGCAAAATTATAAATGCAACTACTTTAAGCACAAAAAAAAAATAAACTACTTTATGCACAAAAAAAAACTTGTTTGGACTGCAAACAGCTATCTACTGTGAAATTTTTGGAAACAGCTGTCAGTTAAATGAGAAGAGTGGAAGTAAAAATGGGAGTTGCCTGGAAATTTTGAGCATTAAGTGAGAGAAACTGGAAGGATCGTTTTCGCCCTTGTTCGCTTTTGAGAATAACCCAAAGCGAAGATGGTCGAAAATGAGTTATCGCTTTTAATCCGATCCGCCGCACTTTCTGGAATAGGCTTACAACACAACAAGTTGGCAATTCATGTTAGACTTCTTCAGAAGTTTTTTTGACAAAAAATATTAGTTTTCCAGCTCTTATTACTGGAAATAAGAATAACGACACATCCTTCATCAACTACTCCTAATAAGTATTCTATTCATAAAAATTTCATTTAAGAATAATTTTATTAAATAAAGTCGACTTAAGTTGAAGTATAATCGATATTCTTTTATTTCTAGTCGACTATAATTATAAATTTTTAAGTTTTGATTTTAAGCTCTCATTATGAAGTGGATTAAGTTAATTGATCATTTCATAATCTTTTCTTTTACTAAAATGATAAAACTAACTCAGGAAAACTAATCAAAATAAATATATTTACTTCAAGTACTTCGTCGGAAAAAAACACCCACGGTGATGATTCAAAATTAATGGAATTTTTAAGAGTTTGTTATTTATTTGAATGAAGTTCCGTTGTATGTATTGGGAAATAATATTTATTTATGTCTTAAACATTTAAAAATATAATATTTAATATTATATGTATAACATAGGTACTTTTCATCGTTCTGTTTAAATATGTTTTTTTTTTATCAAAAAAGTATTTAAGTACGATATATTTTAGAACTTTGGAAAATTTGAACAATTATTTTCGGTAGTGTCGACTTCAGTTATTATCATTTCTGTAAACGCATTGCGACAAGTTGCATTAGCATGATTTAAAAAAAAAAAAAAAGAAAAGAAAATATAATATAATTAACATATTACAAAATTTGATGATTTATAGAGTATCACATATTTTGTTACATAACAGAATTTAACAATTGTTGTTACTGTTAGCCGCAGGTTTCTTTGTACGACTGAAAACTGGAAGTGTAGTTTATGAGCACAAAGATTAACACTGCACCGACAGCAGAGCCTATTTGCGAAACGGCTCCTGTCCAAACCAGAGACTTGCCTCCTTGAGCACGCATCACCGATGTTATGCACAGCTTGACATAGCTTACGATTCCTATGAGGAGGGTCCATATTATTATCTGAAAAGCAGGAATTTAATAATAAAAATATTTAGAAAATATATGATGAACTTCTACTTACAACTAGCGTACTGCCCCAAGCACTTTCCATTAAAAATGGCCTAGGACTCATGATAGCTGTCACAAAGACGTAGATTGTACACAATACACCTATGCTTATTAGTGAAAGAATAGACTTTAAACTAGTGTGAGGCAGGAAGACAGCCAAAAAGCATGCAACGGGATTGGCTATTACACTTAAAGTTGCTGCCAAATGATATGCTTGACTTCCGTAAGGCATCGTTGAATACGATTGAATGCTATTGAACATGCCATTGGCAAAAAAGCCAATCAGCCCTATAAGTAACAACATGCAATTGTACTGAGTAGTTGAGATTTGTGATAGCTCTTCAACGACTCCAGCATTTTTATCATCTTTTTCGTATGTATACGCATTGCCAGTTGTCATTGTCACATTTGCGTACTGCTTTTTAGCCAATTTTAGACGATCTATTAGTAAGAAACCAATACAACTGCATAGCATCAACGCAAAACTAATTATAAAGAAGTCCTGAGTTCCGAAGAGCGGTGGCGATGTGTACTCCACCCAAACTGGTCCTGATTCAGTTTGATTTAGAATACATTCAGTGCTGCCACCAACTCCTTGAATTAGAGCAACCACACTGGGTAACAGTCCACTCAGTCCTTCGCCAACAAAATATGTTACCAAATAAATCTCCTTAAAGCGTCCCATGTAGGGCATGAATAACACCGAACTTGTACATCCCGTCAGGGCGAAGCAGAATGTAAATATGAAAAGTGCCAAACTGTATTCCTTCTCGAATATAATTGCTGTCCGATCATAGAAAAATGCAGCCAATATTGTTGAAATGGTACCAGTTGCAAGGAGAAAATAAATAGCAATCGATTCATTTATTCTGTCTCTAGAGATCTTCTGAAGGAGGGTGTAAATTAATGGTCCTAGGTTTCCTATTTGCACAACAACACTGAGATATGACGGAAGGCTCCAATTTTCGGGGGCTGTTTTTACCAGAATCGGAAGTTGAAGGAATGTTCCATTTACACAAAGCCATGTTCCAATGCCGAAAAATATTGCCAGCAAATCGACGATTAGGCTTCGATTCTTAATGATTTCACGGTATTTCCACAGTTTCTCTCGCATGTTTGGATAGAGGAGGGAACTGTTCTCGTTTGGTCTGCCGTTGTCAGAAGGTCTGGAATTAATAACCAAAGAGAAAACAAATTGTTTAGTGCCTTGTTAATTAATTTGCGTTATTGTTAGCAAACAAAAGATTATAAAATTACTCACTTATCAGATAATTTATTGTTTTATTGATAACGTTTAATTTAGGAATGAAATGAAGCGGCTACTTCAATGCAACAAGAAATGCACTTCAAATGTTTTTAGACTTTTCTACCGGAAACAGAACAATATCCTACCAGTTTAGTTAAATGCTTTAAATTAAATGATTTTTTGTAGCATGCATATCTGACTTATATTCATATCAATAGCCCACTGCAGGTAAGAAACAAATGAAATTAAATTGTAATGTTCGTCTTCGAAAAAACAATTTATGTACGTAGGCATCTGTTTATCATGGGTCTAGATAAACAGTTGCCAAACAGATAACATACACTGCGTACTACTTGATTAAGGACAGGTTTAAATGTGATAAAAATGTGATAAGGGTTAAAAGTTCAAAAGTATAAGAATGGGAAATGTTGTTAAAAAAAAATAAATTTGGTGGCACAACGGCTCATAAAGAACCAGGGCCTAGTGACTTACAACTCTCAACTACTCCTGTGTGTGTGTCTGCAGTCAAATATAAGATCGAACCCGAAGGCATTCTGGTCATTCCTTAATATTAAAAGAAAAACGATAGGGTATCCAATGAATATGTTTTATGATGGTGTTATATCGAAGGGTGAGGAAGATATTTGCGATATGTTCAGTTCATACTTTCAGTCGAGTTTTGTGGAAGACACTGATTTTTCGGGCTTTAATGGCAATACCTATAGGGGAAGTAACATAACAGATCTTGGTAGTGTGATTTTAACTGAGGACGAAGTAAGGGCTGAGCTGTTGAGTTTGGAGTCAACTACTGCTTGTGGTCCTGACAATATCCCACCAATATTTAAAAAAAAATGCTCTGATTCTATGGGTGAGGCACTTGCTTTGATCTTCAACTTATCATTGCAAACTGGCGAATTTCTTGATTCTTGGAAAGTATCTCAAATAACTCCTATATTCAAGTCTGGTTCAAGACAAAACATTTCCAACTATCGTCCTATATCTAAATTGCCATTGATCCCAAAAATATTTGAGGCTATTGTGAAACGTAGAGTTTATTATGAAGTAAAAAATTGTATATGTGAACCGCAACATGGATTTTTTACCGGTAGATCCACCAATACCCATTTAACTCTATTTTCAAATTTTCTACGAACTAAATTAGAAAATCGTTGTCAGGTTGATGTTGTATTTACGGACTTCTCCAAGGCGTTTGATAGGGTACAACATCGAATATTGATAAATAAGTTACAGCAGATGGGTTTGCATTCCTCACTTCTTAAATGGTTTTCGAGTTATTTGACTGGACGTAGTCAATATGTTCGCATTGGAAACAAAATATCAAAGGTTATCTTTAATCACTCTGGAGTTCCACAGGGAAGTCATTTGGGTCCAATACTATTTCTACTTTTTATAAACGATCTTCCTTTATACATTAGGAACTCTGAATGCTTACTTTACGCTGATGACCTTAAGATTTTTAAGCATTAATGATTTTAGTCTTCTTCAAGAAGATATCAATAATGTTGTCTATTGGTGTATAAACAAAAAAACTGGATCTCAACATTTCCAAATGTAATACTCTCTCATTTTTTAAACTTTGCGATCCCTTATTATATAAGTATTCCATCGTTAGCTCTGAACTAACCAGATTCAATTTTAAAATGGATTTGGGTGTAATTTTTGATTATAAATTAAGCTTCTTACCTCATTCTGATTATATAATCTCAAAAGCCAATGCTATGTTAGGATTTATCAGAAGAAACTCTAAGGATTTTTCTGATCCTCACGCGTTGAAATCTATGTCCTTAGTTAGATCAGTCTTGGGGTATTGTTGTGTGATATGGGATCCACATTATGTATGTCACAGTTCTAGAATTGAAAACATTCAAAAGAGATTCACACGTTATGCTATTGGAAAGCTGAATTGGAATTTCGCCCCCTCTTATATAGATCGGTGTAATCTTCTTGGGTTAATGAATCTTCAAAGTAGAAGAAAATATTTTTTAATAATGTTTGCTAGAGATATTCTTATGAACCATATTGTATGTCCTCCTCTTCTTTCTCTATTTAATATTTATGCTCCTATAAGATCTATAAGATCCAGAAACTTTTTTTATGTTGATTATCATAGAACAAATTATGGTCGTAGTGACACTATAGTCAAATCTTGTACCGCTTACAACTCTATTTGCAATGTAATCGACCTTACTCAATTAATATCAACATAATTTAACTGGTGATTACACTTAGGCATTTAATTATTATGTTTGGAATGTATTTTGTGTATGTATATATATTTACTATTACTTTTTGTTTTTTGTATTATAGGTTTTTTTTTTTATTGTCAATGTTAATCTGATAGATGTAAGTCGACGGATGATATAAATAAATAAATAAATAAATAAAAGGAATGGAGGGGACCTAAAGTTTATTGCCGAATCCGAACGGCTAAGGTGAGCGGCACTTTTCGAGAATTTATCACTTTCCCCCAAGAGGCAGTAGCCCGGAAAAAAAATTAAGGTGGAAAGGGCTGGTATTGAACCCAGACCTCTGGCATGACAGTCCATATTAATTTCATTATGTTCTTTTCCAATATGGAATCGTGACTTTTAGCTCAGGATAAAGCCACAAATAATAGAATAAAACATTTTGGTCAACATAGCTGAAGTTTGTTCACTACTGCCGTAGCATTTATTTCAGGTTTCTCAAGATCTCTGAAATCTCTGCGAGATCTCTGCAATTTCAGAAATCTGAAGTAATGCAAGGCGCTCACTGAAGTGGTGACGAAGTGGAGTGGTAGTGGAGTACCAAGTGGCAGTGGAATGGTGAACACGTGGATTGGTGATGGAGTGGTGGGTAAGTGGCATAAAAGTGATCTAACACGCACTGAGGTAGCAAACTACGTAAGGTGTCACTGGTTAATCAGTTACAATTTCGTCCTCAGAAGATGAAGACTCAACTTTTTGTAACTAAAAAATGCCTTTAATAAATTTTTTTTTTTCAAAAAAGCTAATTTTGTATTGTACTTATGTATGTACATACACGTACATATACCTTTGCACCACGCTAATACCACTCGACTTTGTCACCACTTCAGTGAGCGCTAAAGTTCCTCACTTTTGTTGTGAAAAAGCTGAGACTGATATTTTTTGGATTCGCTTGCTCAATTATTTTTTGTCACATTTGATTAATCAATTAAAAAGACATGGAAATTGGATTTGACTTGTAGCGGATAATTTTTGTTCAGGTTTCTCCTCCTGCTACAGTGCAGCTGATAGAGCTTGTTCAGTGAGATCTTAGAAACGTGAACTGGATAATTTTTTCTTGACTGACAGATTTTCATTTTAACGCGGCCGTCAATGCCATCAAAAAACCATTTTTATTTCTCCCTCGTACTTCTCCCCTACCGGGGGCCCACCCACCAACCACTTCCATCTGCCCCCCCCCCCCCCCCCCCCCCTCCTCTTCCCTCTCCCACCCCAACCAAAAACGTTGTTTATTACAGATTAAATTATCATTATATCATTGTTATTATTTAACCTAAATGTATAAAATAAAAAACTGTATCTTCTTTGGACATGCGCATTTGTGTTTTCTCATTTATTATTTGTATTTCCCAACACATATAAATCGCTTATAGGCAGGACAACGTCTGCCGGGTCAGCTAATATGTAATAAATCTGATAATATAAAAGAGAATATAAACATGGGGGCACCATTTACTTTTAGGCCTAGGGCCCAAAAAAGCTAAATTCGGCGCTGGCTAAGTAGATACTGTTTCTCTAAGTGACTATATTATGCACTTAGAAACTTAAGTTATACATATGTACTAAATCAATCACAAAATATAAGATTCTTGTCTACGTAAGTGAAATTATAGATTAAACTTCAATAATTGATTGACCCAATGATAAAATTCGAAAGTAGATTTCGTTTACTAATCTAAGGGGGGTTCACATTCAACGACGTGTCGACCGACCCGAGTCGTTTTGCTAGCGTTCACATTCTACGACCGTTTCGCCGACTTCATTTGAAAACAAAATTTCAATGAGCAAACATTACGCGTATTTAATTTTTTACACCAATATAACCGCACTATTTTTGATTTTTTGCGTTTCTATTTATTGTTTAACTTCGATTTCAACGCGTGCTAATTAAATCTTACATACAAAAATAGAAAAAAGCTACAAAATTAAAATCATCGGTCGTTCAACTAGTGTTCACATTTACTACAACGGTCGACCGACCGAGCAAAATATTAAAAAAAATTGAACTACACAACAAGTCGATCGACGGTCGTTCAACTGCTGTTCACATTACAAAATACTGCCGACTAGATACATGTTGATCAACTTGTCGTTGAATGTGAACCCCCCTTATGAAATTTTTTGAGAAACAGGATGTACGATTATTGCACACTCCGTTTTCGATAACCGAAAAGCAATTTGTTTTTTTTTTGTTTTACAACATTTCTCAAGCCATTCGTTAATCTGGGATGAAACAATTTACTTACATAATATTAAGTATCCGGATCAAGTAATAAGATGATTTTTGTGATTAATGCCCAATTTATGAATTTAAGTAAGGTGAAATTTGTATACCAAGGGCAAATATTTTAGCGACAAGAGGGAAGAAATTTGCTTCGAAAAAATACAAATCAACAGACTAATATAATAGTCCATTAATCTTGTCGTCTCATAGGAGGGCGTGTATGCATTAGATATGGTAGTTCTGATTTTTTGCGAGTCGTTTATGATATTGTCCTCATGAAAAACCCAAGTTTTCAAACTCAAGCGCCGAAGGCATCATATGGTCAAAAATCGAAAAAACGGCGAAATTTTCACGCTTTTTTCAGTTATTGGCAATTTTAACCTCAAAGGAATGCAGCAAGTAAGAATCTAAATTTCAAGTACCTACCTAATTTTTTCGCCAAAAGAACTCCAATAATAGAAAAATAGGGTTTAGATTTTATTTTTAGAAAATTTACTTATTTTTGGGTTATTAACATTATATACCATTTGAACTAATTTGAAGATAATTTAGCTTTTTGCTAATAATTTGGTTAAACAAAATAAAATTACAGAATAAGATCATTTGTTTAGTGCCTTAGACTTCAAAAGACTTTCTCTCTATCGATATGTCAAAAATTATCAAACCTTTGCGACAATTTGACAATATCTAACCTTAGACAGTTATATCAGTGTCAGCCAGTTTAATTTTTTCTTTATCGTGATGACATACCAAATACACGACGCTTTAACAATCTTATCAAATTTCAGAAATTTGGTTATAAAATTAAGCCCATAACCCTATATAATCGACCACCACAATTTCTTTGCTGTATTGTTGACGGCTTTCGACTAAAAATTTCTTTGCAAGATGCAGTGGCAGCAAGATGCATAGAAGAGTGCATTCTGAAGAGAATATTGCATCCGTTCAGAAGAGTGTTAAAGAAGGCCCAAATTTATCGATTCAACGTAATTCATTTATACAGCTTTGTCTTTGATCATATCCACTTCATGGAAAATTTTTTCGGCGGTGATTTTTAGCTCAATAGGTAGTTATGTATATATGTATGTCGTGCCAACAACCAAAATTGTTCAAAACAACTTTTGATTATTTTCTTTGGGGAAACGTATATAATTTACGTCTACGCTGAGACCAAAATTATTCGTGTCACAAATACGTCAAAATGTTTGCGAGGTTTGCCTCTCGGCAAGCAGGTTAGTGCGATCCAGTCGCGCATTTTTATTCAACCTAAAAAAAGTAATACACTAGGTTTCCGAAGCGGTATGACCATATGGCGAATTTGCCATTCGGAACATAAATGTAAAAGTAAAAGTTAAAGCGCTCTTAACTAGTACTTTCGTGCAAGTTTTAAAAACGATTAGATGTCACTGCTGTGGGGTAAGTTTCATTCAGGCTTATGTAGTTTTTTTTTTTTTTCAATGAAATTACACAACATAGTTTTGGTAAAACTTCTCACAAGCAGATGTCGCCAGGTAGTAGCCCGTGATATAGTGGTTATAGCGTTGGGCCACTGTCACGCCAGAGATCTGGGTTCGATTCCCATCATCTGCCACCTAACAAAACTGTTCAGGTCTATTGCCTCTTGCAAAGAAGTGACAAGTATCTCCTGTCATAGAACACATTAGGCATTCGGATTCGACAATAAACTGTAGGTCAACTCCATTACCTCAGGCACGCACACAGGAATGGTTGAGAGTTTTGTAAGTCACTTGGCCCTATAGTTCTTCATGTGCCACCAAATTTATTTATTTATTTTAGATGTCCCTAGATTATGTGTATATTTTATAACTTTTGTGCTTTTTTGAACAAAGTTTTTGAATGTAGTTAAGCCTTAAATCGCCCAATTGGACACTACAATAAATTGTCCACTATCATCGTAAACTAAGCTCTGATTAGAATTTCGAGTTTTTTTTAGGAATCTATAACATGTTCCACTAGAGCGTTGAATAAAACATTGCATGGACTAAACTAGTACAGTTTTATTATCTACACTACAGGTCTTGGTCGGGGTTATTTTTCTAACAAGTTACACAAAAACAAAACTTTGGATCTAGGTATTTATCTGGGTTTCATTCAAACACGCAAAAACTAGTTATGCCGAAAACAGATGTGCAGCTTTTTCCCATGCAGCGAAATTAGAAATAGAGATATCGTGCAGCGAAGGCTGCATGCAGAGCCTGGAATATGTCAGCCCTCATAAGAACCTGTGTAAATTTATTTTCGCTGCATTGGAAAAAGCTGCACATCTGTTTTGGGCTTTAGATGGCTTTTACCCTTTTGCAAATGGAAAGGTAGTGTAAACTGTAAAGAAAAACAATATACGAATATGTACATGAAAAATAAACAAACACATGGAAAAGAGAGATTAGTACATTAGTGATAAATAATTAAATGCGGATTTTGTATAAAAGAACACTTGTTTGATTATCTCAAAAATTTTCTACGAAAAATATTATCACATTTAAATAATATTTTCCAACGATTATATCAAATTTCATTAGGGTAATACTGCGTTTTCATTAGAGCAAATGAGGTGATTTCGTTCGAAATTTCCAAATTCAATTCAAAATCATCTCATTTCCCATACAAATTCAAATTTCCAAATGAGGTAATTTTAACCAAATTTGAACGAAACTCGGTAGGAAATTACGTAAAACTTTTATGAACTTTGAAATGACAGAATTCAATGTAAAAAACAACAAAACCAAGCGATTTAAAGTCTGGGCCTTCAAACAAAATTAGCGAATTAGAAATGTGAACACTTTTTTTGTAATTTGCCAAAATTACCTCATTTCAGCTCTAATGAAAACGCAATATAAGTCGGTCTAATATGCCAGTGTGGGTGATATGCCACTTTTCAATATTTGGTACTTCTAACTTGATATTGGCAACGCTGTCAATGCAATTTGCTCAATTAAGCTTAGTTGTCCGGGCAAACGAATATGCAAGTTAGAGAGCAATTTATTTTGGAAAATATTCGGTAAAGTTTTTTTTTATAAAATTCAGTTCCATTAGTTTTCGTTCCGAAATGTGTTTATATATATTTTGACGTTTTAGGGTAAAATGCCACATTCGTTTCACATGAACTGGCATTTTACCCACATAAGTGGCATTTTATCCCCTCTGATTTTGGTTTCTTACAGAAACAAGAATATGCCTCGAAAATATCAAAGAAAGACCCAAAGAGCATCTTGGACAGAAGGATGCTTGGCTAAAGCTGTGTATAAAGTAAAGGAGGATAAAATTAAACCATAAAATGTTTACTTGCATTTCACCCCTTCGGAAGTGGCAATTGGGTAAAATGTCACTTTTTAACGTTTTTTTTTTTTTTTGCAAACTTTATTTGCAATCGATAAGGATTAACGTTATGTTTTTCTTACTTTTTTTTACTAAATAAAATAACAATCTAACTGTTGGAACCGAAATCCTTAACTAAACTTGTCATTTTCTTATTAATTTTAATTGTTTACTGTTAAGTGTTGCATATTAGGTTAGGTTAGGTTAGGTTAGTGGGCTGACAGTTGATCTTGTTAACGTCGCACTTAGATCAATGTAGATCCATTGTGATACCCTGTTAAAAGAAGAAACCTATGTTAAAGAACAAGACGTGACATATCCCGTTAAAGGAGATAGATTTCAGCAAGCAGCTGCTTTAGGCTATCGGGGGGTTACAGTAGCTGTCGTCAGAAAGCATTGACACCGGGTTTCGTCACCGCTGTCCTTTGAGGGCGTGTTCCTCTCATTTACCCCCACTGAGTGGATCATTCCCTCCACCATGGCCGGAGGAGCATTTGGCTCCCCACAACGCCTGATGGGTGGGTTTGATAGGTTAGTGGTTATGGTGTAAGTTTGCATATTACAACGACTCACCTTAAGTAGGCGTTTCAGAAGGTGGACTAAGTTGTACTTATTTTTGTTGACATTAATTTATTTTCATTTCAAACAAATTTCAGCAAAATCCTTACAATTCTTTAGTTTTTATGGACATTTTTTTCCACACTTCGATACAAAGTGCACCACTGTGAGTTTTATAGGCGCTTGGTTGGTATGACGAAAACCATTTTTGTACTTTTACACATCATCGTAAATTGAGATTTGATTAAAGTCCTGAAATTTATTTTTTAAACAAAACTATAATATCTGCCCGGAGCAAGGTTAAAATACCTCTTCTCAAACAAGAAGGTGGCACGGAATGTATTTCAGTTTTTAAAAGCCCAATGCAAATGCTTTTGTTTTTTAATTTATTCAAAAAAAGTTCTGTTAAACTAAAATCAGCTTTGAAATCACACACGAGTCATAAACCAACTCTGGATCTGGCAGTAATTTCTGTAGCAGTCATTGTGTTTTGTTAACTTTCACCTTAAACATAAACATCACTTAACCAATGACTAAACAATAAATCATCAATCAAAATGCAACGAATGAAAAATTCCCTCATACTTACGCAAAAATTACGTATAGAAACAAAATCTAATTCAAAATGAATATAAATAATTTGTGAACAACTACATACAACAAAACACGTTAAAGTTAATCACCTTATTCTGTATTCAACTTCGGACGAATACGTTCGTCTGTGAGGTGTAATGTAGACTGTTTCATGCTGTCCAATGTCAGTCTCACTGCCATCATTTAAAGTCATTGTTAAAATTTGATATCGGCGGCGTTAATGGTATCCAATGTTGAGCTTTTTACTATTATTATAAGATAATGTTTTGTTTTGTTGATAACATCGAGTTATTATAACAATTTTCGAGATTATCTGAAAAATAAAATAAGAAAAAAAAATTATTTTTGTTTGTTCATATATTTGTGTAGGTTTGTTGTTAAAAAAAAGCTTAGTTAATTCTAACGAGTAAAATGAAAACGTTTGTTAAATCAAAGCTAAGAAAGCTTTGATAAATTGAAAAATGTGATTTGGCCGTTAAATAAATATTATTCGAATTTGAATTTGAAAAAAAAACCGACATCTAGCTTTATAAACGATTTACAAATAAAAAGGTGATTACAGTATGTAATTTTCATATTTAGCTTTATGGCTAAAAGATGTCATTGTAATAATTTGATTATAAAGATTAAAAATTCCATTACAATGTTATCAAGGAAATATTGTAAATAAAATCAACAATTACAAGTTTTACAATAAGTTTAAGAAATTAATGTAGGTATATTAATAACAAAGTCATAAAAAAGACGGGATCACACGAACTTGCTCTTGGTATATTAACAACTATTGATGCATGTTAATGGTTCAATATTAATGTAATAAAATTTTTAGGCTAAGCACACACTTGCGATTTCGATCGCGCGACCATTTAGTCGCAAGAAATATACTTGCGAGCAAAAAAAATGGAATCACTCACTTTCGCATTTAAAAAGCAAGAATATTTGTGGTTACAATATTAATACTTAAATGTTATTGTTCACGTTTTAAAGCTTGAACTTCAAACTTTAAACTGGAGGTAAAATCATTAAAATCCATTGCATAGTTTTCGCGTTATCAGCCATAATAATGAAAATAAGAAATTTTACTAAAATTGGAAGCACGAGTAGGCAACATTACTCAATATTCGAGCCCATTATTAGTTTTTGTTCATCGATGTGCTCGCAAAAGAGAATTGTTACATATTTTCGATTTAATAGGCCTTCTAATCTTGGAAATAAATGGATAACACACTTGCAGATGTTGCTCAAGTTGTTACAATACTAAGACAAGGAATAAGCCAACGTGCTATGGGCCGGTAGCTCCATCTAAGCCAATGGCTAAAAGATGTCATTGTACAGCACGATGATGTCATCTACAGCACGTTCAGGGTAATTGGAGAGTTTGTGCGAACGCCAAAACCTAGATGTCACTGGTGTCACTTAGAGATATGAAAGATTCATCGCAATGATTTTTCTCCAAAATCGTGATTTGACTGGCCTTTACGTTCAACAACACCTTGAAATGGTACGAAGAAGAATTAATGGACAGGTAGAAGACGACTTCAAGAAGCAGACTTTATCCCGAAACGACCTGCCACGGGACCGAAGTTGACTGCAATTCACCGACAAGCTCGAACTCGATTTTCTCTAGCGAACCACGATTGGGAAGTTAAGCAATGCAGGTGAATTATATTCTCGGATGAGGGCAGAATGGGCTTGTATAGAAGTGATCGTAGCGGCAGAATGCACAAATGCCGAGCGATTTGAACAATGCAGTTTTTTCGAAACCGTGACTTATGGGGGAGGGTCTTGTAAGAAACATTCAGGCATTTAAATTGTAGGAAAAGTGAGCTGGTTTTTGTTACTTGTGGTGGTCGAGGGGAGATTTAACTGTGGATTAACACATCTCCGATATTCTGCTGCATCACGTCGTCGTTCCTTATGTTGGGTGTATTACCAGGGATTTCGTACTAATGTATGATAACGCTCGATGCAACACTGCGCGGCGAACTGTTGGATTCCTTGCAGATGTTGGTAATGCCACAATGAACTAGCTTTCGCTAAGCCCAGCGTTGGTTAACCTATCCGAGAGGAAGTCACTTTCACACGAAGAACTTGTTTAAGATTTTTGTTGAAGATTTTTTTGACGTTTTCTTTGATTTTTTCTTAAAAATAACATCTTGTACTTTTCACAAGAAGAAGCCTTTAATTAAACAAAAACACTTGACACATTGGCCACGTTCATCACCACGTTTTTGACAGATCTAAAAATTCAGTTCTGAAAAACGTAACACTGAACGCACAAAAAAGTCTGAAATTATTTATTCTGTTTTTATTATTTTTTGCACTTTAAAATTAAAATCCGAAAAGCGATACGAGACCCAGACGATCACACTACACATCAAAAAAAAGAACCTGGATCAAGAACTGTTTTTTTGTTGCTTTTAGCTATCATCTGAATTTTCAGATAGATTTTTTCATCTGAAAATTCAAAAAAAAAACGTAAGAAACGTAACTAAATGTCAATCGACGTCAACTGAATTTTTATGACTGCTGGCCAATCAGAAGCTCTAAAAATGACAGTTCAGAACTGTCAAATGTGCTGTTGAACGCGGCCATTATATTTGTCTTGGCCGAATTTAAGGCGGCACTTGCATTTTTTTATTATTTTGTACACTTCAATTCAATTCTGTTATTGGTTATACATGTTCATAGAACTTCTTTTTTCACAAAAATTATTATTTTGTATGCAATAAATATCCAGGAATGTTTTGTATAGTATAAAGAAATACATAGATACAATATTTACATAAAAAACAATATTTACATAAAAAACTCACTACTCTTCGTTGAAGAATAATTTTTTTTTTAAGTAAAGGCTGATTTCCAATGCCGCGTTGGGCGTCGCTTTGACAGATTTTTCTTTCAACGCGAAAGCTCACACATAGCAATTTAAGCAAAGTGTTTACAATGACGCGTTGGGTATTATGTTACGATTTGGCACCTATTAGCATGTACACAAACCAACGTAACATAAGCTACCTGAACGTTAAAGTTGAAAAAAATCAACTTCAGCGTGCGTTTTGACAGTTAAACTAATGTTCGAATTCCTTTCAACAAAAAAATCGATTTATTTAGAAGAAAAAATCGGTTTTTCTGGACAAATTCCTTTTATTGATAGAAAAAAATCGATTTTGTTTAAAAAAAAATGGAAAAGTTTGTTGAAAGGAATTCGAAATCACAGTTATGTGGGTTCATTTTGATTTTCAGGTTCTCTTCAAGTCGTCTGTCATGTCGACGCGTTCGTAAAGCTTGTAAACGTATACGTAAGCGTCTCTAACGCGAACGCGCCATTGGAAATCAGCCTTAACTTAAAAATGCTTTTGAGAAAACTATACCTGTAGCTAGATGTTAAGCACTTCGGGTTAATTTTGCACTAATCGCTTCGCGAAACGTAACCTACCTAATTAAAACAAAAGTATGTACCTATTATATGAGTGTTTTTAACGATCTTTTTAGATACACTGTACTATAATCATTTAACAACTGTTCTCACTTCGTACTTAAACCGATACACAAACCAAACTTTTAATCTTCGAACATTTGTTGAAATGCGCTCGTGGCACGATATCGTTAGACAATAAAAAAAGGCATATGTGTAAAAGAGAGACAAATTTACAAAAATAATAACCGCCAAAACACAATACATAAGAAATGTCAGGGGGTGCATGATGGTAAACTAAAAATGTGACACTTTAACCCGACCGTGAGTGATTGTGATCAATTAAGATCAATTTTTCTATTAAAAAAAAAGACCAACAACAACAAAAAAACACCACAAATAAAACAATATTATATTCGATTGAATTGTATCGCTGGCACTTTAAATTCTTCACTGAAAAAGGAGTCTTAATTGAACGAACTGCGGCACAATTATTTTCCATTTCGATTTAAACAATGTAAATTTGTATCAGCAAATTTTCATTTCTTGTGACATTTTCAATTTTTGTTTGCTAAGCAAAAATATAAAAGAAATTCAACAAAAAGTTTTGTTTTGAAAATGCATTTATGTGTGGTAACCAAACTTAAATTCACACTCCATATAATTTAATTGGTGTCAATGATTTTTGTGACGTTTTTTGAAAATTAGACTTTGCCATGGTTGTTTATGAATTTTCTTTCTCGCAAATTAAGCATTTGGTATTTAATGTATGTACCTGCGATTTTTGTTCGACAAGTTCTTATTCCGCTATTATTGACCACACTGAACAGCACAAGTCTTGCCACACGAGCTCTGATATAAATTATAGCGTTTTAACTATTGTTATTTTGTTTCATTCACTCTAAATACACAGCCGTACACAAAATTAAATGAAATATTCACGCGAATCCAAATTATCGATCGAATCGAATATAGTCTATAGTCCAGTCATATTAGACATAAAAACAGCCAAATTACGGAAAAATCGCCGGAAATCTGGATTTTTGTATACAGCCTTCTGATGGTGTTCTTAAGAAACTGTAAAAAGTCCCCATCGATAGGAGCGACGCTAACAATTTTAGGGGGGTTAAAGGCCCCCCAAAATGGTTTTTCAGCAATATCTCCCTAACGGTACCTTGTACAGACAAAATGTTAAAAAATGTACCGTTAGGAAGATATTGCTAAAAAACCATTTTGGGGTCCTTTAACCCCCCCCCCCCCCCCCCCTTTTAACAGTTTTTTAAGAATACGATTAGGAGGCTGAATACCAAAATCCAGCTTTACGGCGATTTTTCCGAAGTCAAAACTGTCCTTAATGACCTCGCGATACTAAAGTAGACTTGGTTAATTGCAATTTTTTTAAAAACTAGTAGACATTTAGATATCTAGTTTTTAGTGTTTGATTAGAAATTATTAGGAGCATTGAATATTAAAAACAAAATTTGTACTTAATAACGTAAAATTTTGAAAAAAAAATAGTTTTAACACAATTTTGTCATTATTTTTTTCAAAATTTTGAGTTTGGAAATTTTTTTTTCAAAAACTATTTTCTAAAATAATTTGAAATTAAAAAGAACATAAAAGAACAGACTTCCAGCTTTAAAAAAAAGGATAATGTGACATTGTAAGTGTTGCCGTTGTCTTTTAATGATCTCTTTTCTATTTCCATTTGCCCCTCCCGCCAAAACGGGGGGGAATAGACGCCCCTCTTTGTACAATTTTTTTTTTGTTTTGATGGGGAGTTGAAAATGGCGATTTTTCCAATTATTTTGTCAGGAGTATAACCACTTCGTTTTTTAGATTAAAAACACAAAATGGTGCTCTAACATTTTTCCTAAGCATCAAGGCCTCAATAAAGAATAAAGTATTTGTACACAAATTGGTGGCACGCCTGCTCATGGCTTGGAACACTTAACCAATTCAGTGTTTGTATTGTTATTCGCTAAAAATGAAAGGGATCTAGAATGTCCTGCCTAATCCAAATACTTCCTATAGCAATTACACAAACAATTACTGAAAAAAAAACATTTCGTTTTTAGGTGGAATGGGCTGGGATTCAATTCCTTAGACCTATTCTCCGGCATGAGATTCCTACCAAATATGGAAATTTTGTTCACTTCTTCTATTTAGGATTTATCATGTTCGATAGGAATGGACCACCCGCAAAAACAGAATTGGAAAGATCCAATCAATTTCGATCGGTTCAAGTGATGATCCGTTTTCAGCCACTTGCATTTGCCATTTCGTTTCCGTATATAAATGGGGGTTATCGCGAATAAAAATTGCCCAGGGAATATTATTTCCCTCATTCAAACATTGGGAAAGTGAATGATGCCTAGAAGTTTCCATCGGAATTTATTGGTATCGGGAATAAATTTTCCAGGGGAATTTGGCTGTCATTGCATTGGATTTTTGTTCGAGGGAAATTTATTCCGTGGGAGATTCACGATAGCAGAAAAATTTTCGTGGGAATAAAGTTATCGGTGGGCGATAGGGCCCAATACATATGTATAGGTATGTCACGTCAACAAGGGACATTCCACTAAGTGCCAGTTGTACAATCGTGGTTTAAATTTTGATCCGTGGTTCAGGAATTTTAACTCGCCGATTTCGGCGGGTTAACTGAGGTTCAACGATGGTTCAAGGTTCGAATATGCACTAAAAGCCAATTACATGCCTGAACCATTGTTGAACCACAGTTAATCCGCCAAAATTGGTGAGTTAAAATTCCTGAACCACGGATCAAATATTTGTACAACTGGCCCTAAGGTTGTATCTAATACCACAGGTTTCCCCGTGGTTGATGATGCAGACGAAAACCACGGGTTCCTGAGGTCATTTTAAGTCGAAAAACTTAAGAGCTATTGAAGGTTTGAATGAAAGAACAACAACTTAAGTGAGCTACCACCAAGTTTTATAGGCTGGAGTTATAGCTATTTCACGGTCGCCAGGCCGAAAAGAGCAAATTTTCTCGTTTTAGCTTCCTTTTCGACTTATAATGGTTTTTATGATTTTCGGTCTCGTTTCTTTAGGTGGCTCAAACTTTTCCAAACTACAACCAATTTAAAATTTTTTGTTTGTATTTACACAAGAGCAGTTAGGACTTTTTACCCGCCCTACAACTTTTTTCTATGCGGGTAACGGTTTTTCCGCAATTTATTATAAATCCAATTTTTTGGCATTTTTAGGGTTTTTTTTTTACTGGTATCATTTTTTTATTCACAAAAACACGTACCTACTATTTTACAATTTTTATTTTGAAAGTCCAATTTATTTTCAAAATTAATTGACATTTTTTTACCAAAAAATTACGTTTTATATAACTCACGAAATAAAAATAAAAAAAAAAGAAGATGCAAGAAAGTTTAAATATTCAAATCAATTTCTTTGTACCTAACGTTTTCTTTTAAAAGTTTAAACGTTTTTTTTTTTTTAATTATTTTCTACTTTTGGCTCTTTCCAACACTTAATAAACTTAGTTTTTTAGTTTATATTTAAATATTCAAATTTTCTTATTTTTTTTTTTTTTTATTTTGTTAATAATTTTAAATGTAGTTTTTGGTAAAAAAAAGTCAAGTATTTTTTTAGAAAATAAATAATAAAAACTGTTATAAGTCGAAAAGAAAGCGAAAACGAGAAAATTACCTCTTAAGTTCTTCGACTTAAAATGACTTCGGGAACCCATGGTTTTCGTCGACCACAGGACACCCTGTATAATAAAGGAAGTACAAAAATATTTAAGTATAATAATGTTTATTATTTATGTTTTTTAAAACCAATTAACATTTTGTTTAAAAATAAGCTTAACTTAATTAAGTTCGATTACATTCCAAATAGATTTGCAAACAGAAGTGTCACTAAGACCATCATAATAAATAAAAACTCGCTCAATCGTGAGACCCCGAGTGTTAGTACGTTAGTACACAAAAGCAGTGAGCAAACAAAAACAATGTATGTAGACATAGATTGATAATAATTACTTCAAAGAATGAGAGCTAATGAATGATAAGACCGGCCACTTTGATAAACGCTTATCACAAAAATCTACATTGGCTGGCTTGATGTTTGAGTTTAATAGAATATACGATTAAAGGGATTAAACAAGATTATATTTTTTATGAAGAAGAAGAGTTTGCTGAACCTTAACTTTTTCATAAATCGAAAGTAGCGTTATTCATGGAACTTGAGTGCGAGTGTTCTTAAACTTGATTCTTGTGTTTTTGCAAATTTCCATCAGTAACTTTGGACATAATCTTATTTATTAGATTTTTTTAGAACAGTCTCGATTCTTGAACTGGACATATTTCCAGCTAGCCATTGTTTATACAATTGGACCGCTCCTTTTTTATAACGACATTCCATTAATTGTCTAAATATTCACTGACGTACCTGTAATCTGGGAATTTTTAATTAATTAATTATTATGAATTTCAATAGATTTTTGTTACAATTTATTATTTTACTATAGTTACATAATTAATCCAGAGTTAGCTCACAAACTATAGGATGATCTCTCGCTGACAAAACTGGGCCTTAAAAAAACAAGTATAAATGAACTCACCGAATTATTATTTAAGGCGATCAAGAATAAAAATTCAATATTTCTGCAGATATGATTTATTATAGATTTTTAATTTTAACTTTGACTGACACACTCTCTGCCACAGTTGAATATCTTACTCGAATGATTAGAAATTTTAATTTTTCATTTCTTATAGAGAAAATTGAATATGAATGTAAGAACTGAAGTGATGCATTTGATGTCTTGTTGGTTAAGTTTTTATAATGAATTTTTTTTTCAGAGGGTGTTCCTAATAATCAATTTTTTTTAGAGAATCAACAATACGATATTGGAATTTTTGACTTTCTAATATCTAATATTAAGAACCTGGGGGGTTATTCTCAAATGCGCGGCGGATCGCTTTTGATGGCGGATTTGCATTTTCATATTCTCAAAAGCGATTCGCTTTTCATGCCAAAGCGAAAGTTCTCACTACATGTCATTTTGACTTTGAAAGCGATAGGTGTTTAGGTGGCGCATTGTTGGTGGATTGAAAGAAAATGTAAATACATAAATAATTTGCAAATAATTATGTATCTTCTTCAATTTCGGCAAATAAAAACACACTATTCCATCAAAATGTTTTATTTTTTTTTGTTAAGAGCAACAACATTGCAAAATAACAAATACTTTAAGAACAAAAAAAAAAAACTTTTTTGGACGGCAAACAGCTACCTACTGTCAAATTTTTGGAAACAAGTGACAATTAAATGAGAAGAGTGGAACTTAAAATGGGAGTGGCCTGGAAATTTTGAGCATTAAGCCTAGTATGCTGCTGATGCGAAATAAAAAATTCCATAAAAAAATGACACAACGAAATCATAAACGAAAAATTTCGTTCTGCTTTTCGTTCTGCGGTACGCTGTTCGATGAACGAAATTGATAATTGTAGCAGATTATTTGGAGAGATCTGCCCTCTGTTTTCGCACATAATTAATTGCCTGTACCATTAATTGTGTGCGGAAAAGTGACATTTGGTCTCTATTCTTGTATGTATTTGTTGTTTCTTTCATCACGACATTGCTTTCTGTGATTTTTATGCGTTTGTGTTTGTTTTCTGTTTTTGCAAATGGTGACGCTTTCAAGGGGTCATTTTTCGTTATGGTTTTTGTAAGCATTTCATGTTGGAGACCAACTAAAAATTTCGTTTCGCATCAGCAGCATACTAGGCTTTAAGTTTTCGTTTTCGACCTTGTTCGCTTTTGAGAATAACGCAAAGCGAAGATTGTCGAAATTGAATCGCTTTTAATCCGATCTGCCTCGTTTTCTGGAATAGGCCTGCTGAGTTTTATTATTATACTTATCTGCCACAAAATAAAGACAGAAATATTACAGAAATAGGGAGCCAAACTTTCTGACCAAAGAAAATTTAGAACTAAATATTTAAATATTTATACACTGGATGCGATTAATTGATAAAGTTTTTTACTATACGAGTTTAGCCATGCAAAAAGGACGAACTAGCATCACCAAATCCACCATATATGCTAACGCAGGCAACTTCGAAATAGTCAGAAAATCCAAAAAAGCTGTAGATGAATCTTTAATACAGGGGACTCATTCCGTAAAACGATTATCATCCGACGATAACGTTTTGACGATAATCCAGATAGAAAGAAAAGCAAGCGGTACAAAAACTAGGAATTACCAATATGGAATCAAAAATATTCAAAAATTCAGCGTAAATTCAACAAATACTGTAAACATTCCCTCTAGCCTGGACCCTATTTCATAAACATTGACAATTTCGACAGGTGACAATTGACAATTTTGTAATCTACAACTTGACAATTGTCAAAATACGATCCGTAAACAATTTGACAATTTTGTAGAATTGTCGCAAAATACCCGATAATTGTCAACTTTTCGGTTCATAAATAAATTGTCATGACAATGAATTGTAAAGTATTTTTTCAAAATTGTCAGGAATTTTCTGACAAATTTGTAGTGACAATTCTTTTATGATGCCGGTTCTCATTTTTGTTCTATTTTTCATCTTTTTTTGACGTTAGATTAGATTAGAAAATGTGATTTTATTAAACGATATGTAACAATTTTTCGCAATATTAGCATTGGCTTTTGCCGTCATACATAATATATTATCTTCCCGAATAATAACATACATAATTGAAATTTTAAAATCTTAATTAATAATACGTTGCTTGTATTTAAGTGCTAAATTTAATTTTCGAAGTGGGCACGGCATAAAGTTATGTAGGCCATGACAAACTTCAAGATCATACAATGCCAAAATTGTCATGAACAATTGTCAAGACAAATTTGTCATTAGGCCAGTCCCACGGAGAAAAAACTCAGTGAGCGCTCAATGTCAATTTGACGGAAGCGAAATCATTTCGTGGGACAACATTCTTCGCTCAATTGTAAAAAACTCAGGTGTTATAATTCTCGTACTGAAATTCTAAAAAATCACTTTCAATTTCAACTTTTGCTTAAAATGTTTAATTTTTGAAGCAGAAAACTTATTGAAATGAATGAGAAATAATGAAAAGATCAATTTATTTTAGTTTTTATTAACATTCCGTCTTTATTTTGTATTTATTTACCACTTTTGCACTTGCGCACCACAAAAAAATTTAAATTTGATTGTCAAAAGAACAGCTGTTTTGGCTGAGAAAGAAAACTGAGAAATGAATCCAAAAAATTTTCATCTCACATATCTCAGCAAAATATCTCAGTGCTCAGGTGAGATTTTTTGTCCCACGAAAAAAAATCTCTGAGCGCTCAGAGATTTTTTCTTCGTGGGACTGGCCTACTGTGTTTTTCTGACAAATTTGTCACCTATCAATATTTTATAACAAGACAAGTGTGACAGATTTGTAGAATTGTCACCTGTCAATTTTTATGAAATAGAGCCCTGATTGTCGGCTCTGTAATGTAAGGAATGTTCTATAGACACACCCTTGTTTTACCTATGTCTTATCAAAATCAATTATGTATTGGCTTCTCTGGCATGACAGTCCAACGCACTAACCATTACGCCACGGGCTACTACGAAAACACCTTTATCGCCAAAAAAAAATCTAAACCTGGTCATTTAGGAACACCCTGCTGAAAACTCTTGATATTAAAGTGGTCCTACATACAGGCTTATCGATTGTTTTTTGATTGCTATAACTTCGATAAAATACTTAAAAAACCGAACGTGACCATTTTATAGTCTATTTATTTTTCTGATGATTATTCAATAGTATCTTTAATTGTAATATAGTTTCTGATGCAACTTGAGATTTTAATCAAACATAAAATTTTTGTTCTTATAAATCCTTTCGTCTATGTTTATTCCGAAAACTGGGAAAACACTGGTTATTAGAACTATTTCGGTTGCTCAAGTATAATTATATAAATATTTTTCAAGTTTTTAATGTCCTCAGCTGTAGCTCGAATCTTCAGAGTTACTCAATTGACTGAGGTTTTCGAAAATTCAGGAAAATTGTTCTCTAGGTATCCAAGTTAAGATCCTTTTTTTCCTTTTCCTTCGCATGAAAATAAAATTAATTTGGAAAGGGCAAATAGGCTTAATTTCTTCTTTTGGGGTAGAAGTTATACTCACTGAATTTTACACATTGAATTTCTTTCGCGCAAGAAATTTAATGGCCGTGTTATCTCACGTCGCGTGGCTATGTTAATTGGCCGCCACGATCATTTAATTTGACACTGTTGGATTTTTTTCTTTTGGGATATTTAAAAGAAAAAGTGTACGTCAATAAGCCAAGAACAATTCAAGAGCTAAAGGATGAGATAATTCGGCACATTAACGACATTGAACCTCAATTATGTCTCAGTCATTGAAAATATGGACCATCGAATAGATGGCGAGCATTTGGCCGATATTTAGTTTCACACATAATTGTCATAGATCCTTCTATCATAAAAAAAAAATATTAAGATAATTCTCTGAAAACATTTTGTTTTATTTACAATTAACATTGTGCGTTTTCGTTGGACCACCCTTTATGACAGAAAATAACTTCAGAAAAAAATAAATAATTTCAAATAAAGCGTAACTGGTGCAATATCAACAAATATCGAAATTTACGTCACGTACTCCTAAATTATTTAAACACTGTTATTTTGTTTTTAAATTTCATAAGAAAGTTTAATCAGAGAAATTTTAACTGAAACATATTTCGAGCTCTTAATAAAATATTTTAAGCTTTCAAACGAATAACAAAATTGATAAAATCACCTTACAAAACAAAAACAACAAAATTGGCCGGAACAACGAGCATACAAGCATAGTCGGACACGAGCATATAATATGCTTCCTTTTTGTGATAAAAATTCTCAATATTATGTTTTGAATTAAAAAAAAAGAATGGAAACCGACATTATATTATAAAATGTTTAATAATCATGTAAAAAGTGCATGATTGTGTGCATGATTGTAGAAAAATAAAAATTTTGGGAAATCGCGGTTTCGTCTCAACACCACGCGTCTGCACACTCAAAGTCAAATTCTGGAACTGGCAGAATGATGAAATTTGGAAATGCGGCGGTAGAGTAGAGTAATTCGAAAAAACTACAAATTATGAGAGACATTTCTTATTTAATGATTACCAACTAAAATTTGGTAAGTTTACTTGGCAAGTTTTTTTTTTCCATCTAATTACTCACAATTCAAAAAGTTTTCAAAACTTGACCAGTAAACTTATCAAATTTTAATAAGTAATCATTAAATAAGCAATTTCTATCATAATTTGGAGTTGTTTCGAATTACGCTAAGCACGCACTTGCGATTTCGATCGCGCAAGAAATAGAACAAATGAGTTTCAATGTAAGTGACCGCACTTGCGACCGAGAAACTGCCACTGAAATTTGTTCCATTTTTCGAGCGACGCGATTGTCACAAAATAAAATGAAACAAATGCAATTACATCTTTGTGACCGCACTTGCGATTGAAATTTCTGCGATTTAAAAATCGTAGTCACGGAAAGAAATAAACATGCACGCACTTGCGATTGTCAGTCGCGCAATTTTTCAGTCGCTAGAATTGAAACAAATCATGGTTTTTAATGGGAGTGCACGCACATGCGACTGAAAAAGCGGGGTGCTTAAAAAAAATGAAACAGGTTCCATTTTTAGAGCGACTTTTCAGTCGCAACGACTTTAAATCGCAAGTGCGTGCCTAGCCTTAGTCTACTTAAAATAGTTAAATCTACTTAAAATAGTTAAGATATTAAACTTAGAAATTGCGTACTTTTAGATCTCATTACTTTTCATTGCTGAATTATATACAGGTTTTTTGTATACCTTGAGAACTTGGATCTCCGGGAATAAATTATTTTTCTTCTACAATTTGATTTATATGTCAAATACTGAAAAGAAGCTGTTTGTATCATTTAGAACTCTCATTCCCACTACCGAGGGTAAAAAAATTCAACCGAGGAGTTCGGAATCGGGGTATTTTACTCCCGAAAGAATGCATCTCCCAGGGAGTTTTTTCCCGGGGAATATAAAAGATTTTTTCGGAATAAACTCAACCATTTTAATATAAAATTTTGATTTAGTTAGACATGATATTTTAAATATAGTAAATGAATTATTAAGAAATGGAACTTTCCCTAAGGCCCATCGCCCACTAGGCAATTTACGAGCAACTTTAGGTTTGAGTATTTTAAACTGTAATGTTAGATTGACTTTTTTTTTTTTTTGGATCAGCGACAGTTTAAAACTCGTTAAGTGTGAAAGTAAAACTTAGTTTTCGGGTTAAAAGTCTCTCATTTGGCCAAAATCTAGGAAAATACCTTGCTGGAAGTTGCTCGGAAATTGCCTTCCTCCACGAGAAAGATTTAATAGATTACTATTTGTCACTTTTGATAGAAAGAAAGAGCGATAGTATACCATAAAATGTTGGTTGGGCATTTTAATAACTTACCGTTTCATTTATCTCAAAAATTTCACAGGGTAAAGTTATGAAGTTAAAACAATTAAACAAATTAATTTATTGTTAATTTTGCTTCAATCCACAAGAAAAAGACCAAAAATTCCTTTTAGCACCTACAATTAATTAATTACATTCGAAAAAACACAAAACAAAAAAACAATGAAACAACCCCACAAATGTCAAAGGGAAAATTGCTTCTTCATAGAATATGTACTTTCTATGAGCAAATCAATATATGGCAAGAAATTTTTTATAGAATACTATTAGTAGCCTCCATGAGCAATTTTCATAGCATGCAATAGGTGGGGTATTCTATGAAATATTTCTCGTAGAGCCACCGTGTAAGCAACAAAAAGTTGCCGAGAGTTGCTGGTGCTCTCCCTAAGTGTCTAAAAAAGTCTGTTGTTGCCCTTGTTGCAAAAATCACGAATCCAAAAGAAGCACTAGATTATAGGCCAGTTAATATGCTACCGCTGGCGTTGGAAAAAATTATGGAGAAAGTAGTTAGCAAGCAACTATCAAACCACATCAAAGATCAAAATATTTTGATTCAGGAGCAGTCTGGCTTTCATGATGGTCATTTGTGTGAAACAGCGTTGATAAGTACAATTCATGACTGGAAAAAATGATAGATGAAAGTAAAAAAGGGTATTTCAATATTTATGGACTTTAAAAGAGCTTTTGAAACAATCGATCGAGCAATTCTAAATAAAATGAAAAAGTATGGGGTAAAAGGAACTGAAAAGAAATGGTTCGAGTCATACTTGAACCAAAGATCAAAAACAATACGAACATTTTGGGAATGAAATCAAATGAATGAGTGTAGACATTGGTATGCCACAGGGTTCAAACTTAGGTGGTCAATTATTTCTGTTGTACATAAACGAAATTAACAAAGTGCTAAAATGGTGTAAATGTGTTCTTTTTGCGGATGATACCTTAATTTACATTGACTATAAGAACATTATTGATGTTTATGGAAAAATTAATGAAGATCTTATTAGTGTCTATGAGTGGCTTTGCATGAACAAATTATTAAAAACAAAACAAAATTTATGATTTTAAGTTCTAACGAAAGTATACATTTGAAAATTGGATCCGAAAGTATTGAACAAGTTGTAAGTATTAAATATTTGGGGGTAATTATTGATAAGCATTTAAATTTTAAAGAACATTCCAATTGTGTGTGTGCGAAGATAAGCAAAAAGGTGGGGTTCTTGTGCAGAATAAGAAAGAAAATTAGCTTTAAAAATGCAGTTATGATTTTTAATACAATAGTTCTACCTAAGCAATGCGCGCTATTTTAAAGTGTGATAGATATACACCATAAAGAGTTAAAAAAAAATAAATTTGATGGCACAACAGCTCATGAAGAACTAGGGCCTAGTGACTTACAACTCTCAACCATTCCTGTGTGCGTGTCTGCCGGAATGGAGTGGACCTACAGTTTATTGCCGAATCCGAACGGCTAACGAGCGGCACTTTTCTGTGACAGGAGATACTCTTGGAGGATTTGTCAATTCCTCGCAAGAGGCAGTAGCCGTTTTTTTTCTTTTATATAAATAGGTGGCGAGGCTGGGGATCGAACCTTAGACCTCCGACATGACAGTCCATCGCACTGACCATCACGCCACGGCTACTACACCATAAAGAGTTATGTTGCGTTATTTAATGCGGTTGAATGTTAATCAGCGTCCTATATTGAAAGTTTTAATAATTGTATTTGATGTAAAATTTTATAATTACCAACAGTACTTACAAGACAAGTTGGCGTATGTTATAGACCGAGAGCTGGCGACGGATTTTCTGCGTGAAAGGAAACCAAACGGTATTAATGTTACAACTAGTCCTAGAGAAGGTAATAACGAATACGAAAGTCTGTCTGCACGTAGTGGCCGGCAAGTTTTTCATAGTTACTAACAAGGGTCCAGCAAGGGTTACTATCGGCATTCGCTGGGCCCTCGCCAGTTATGAACCTTTTTGCCTCGTCAGTTAAATTCTGCCTAAGCCCTGACTAGTAAAAACTAGATTTGTTCTACATATTTTGTTTTACATGGTTTTACATTCAACCATTTCATATATGGGGGTCAAAGCTAGAAGCTGTCAGTCGCTCTATATTATATTAATCTAGATAGACATCCAGTTCCTCGAGATTGGAAGGTATTCAAAAACACGTTTTTTCTTGTTAAAGACTAATTAACCAATAATCCATTTTATTTTTATTTTATTATAAAACACTTACCACTAAAAAATTCTTCCGCATGCATTGAGTATTTAAACTGACGTTTAGTTTATTGTCATTTACTTTGGCGTGTGTGCAAGTATGTGTGAAAGACTGGTATGTTCAGTGAGGCTATGCGGAACAGTTTAGAACAGAAAAGAACAAGTTCAATGAGAAATTTTTTGTTCTAAACACTTCTGGGCTTGCTGTTCAGAGAGTCTGTTTGCACTTGCTTTTTAGGTAGAACAACTGAAAACAGATTTCTGAGAAATGTTAAAATCAGTTTTTTCTTGTTCTGTTTTGTCTGCAGTTGCGGTTTTACTATTTTACACACCGACACCCAATCCCAATTTGAAATTTGCACATTTAATTAACACACAAAGATTTTTATTACGATGTAATAAGATCCCGTTTTGATTAATTTTCGTAAAATGATTTCACATAGTTACCATCAAGAGGCACTAACAGGGGTCTGTCATGTTTTCCTCGTCCATGTTTTCCTATGCGAAAACTAGCCAGGGCATCGCCTAAACTTACCAAAATCTTGCCATTTTTCCATGCGGGCGCGTTTCCGCGAAAAAGTGCATCAAAAGTACCTACTACTTTTCTGAAAATAGAAATAGTGAGGCAAACCACTTAAAATACATCGCATCCCGACGCCACTGACTCGCTGATTACAAAAATGGTTATGACAGACGTGTAGGTGGCCGCAAACTCGCGACAGACGAGATTAAAATTGCGGCTTTTTTTACGAAATTTTAGGTAACTACTTAGGTGCTACACTCACAAATACATCGCAATATGAGGGTCTTCACTGCCTGGAGTATAAATGTGAAAAAAAAAAAAACAACTTTAAGCTCTATCCAACAGCTGGAAAGCGAGATAAAAATCGCTTATTTTTTCAATGTATGACTATTTAATGGGCTTTTGCGGGAAACCACTTGAAATGTATCTTAATTGAAAGGTCTTGACCTCATTAAAATTAAAATTTAAACGACAGACGCGTAAGTGGTGATAAACGGATGGTAGCCGCTAAATAAGTCGCGGCCGTTATTTATTGGCGAAAAAATTTTATACGATTTAGTATGACGTAAAAGCATTTTTAGTATGATGCTAAGTTAAAAACATGCTTTTCCAAATCTTAAACGAGTTGACATCGTATTATCTTTTTAACATTTTACTAAAGTTAAAATCGCCAAATGCCTATTTTATATTTTTAGTATCATACTAAATCCAAGTGTCGCTTTGGCAGCTACAATTGCAAAAATGGGTTGAACTGTCACTGTTTTAGGCGTGTTCAGCTGGAAAAATACGTTTAGTATGATACTAGTTAGCAAATGTTTAAAACTAACAATATTCTAGTAAAGAGTTTTAAAGTTAGCAAATTGTTAAGTAGTATCATGCTAATACCTTAACATTAGGCTGTTTGAAATTTTGCGCCATTGGCATTGTTTTTAAATTGGTTTTTAGTGGTAATGTCTTCAAGTGTTACTCAAGTTAAAAGCAGCCATACAACCTCAGATCAGCAAATGATTTTAGACTTGAAAGATACAACATACAACAGAAGCAGCACACAAAAAAGCCTAGAATGTCTTTATTTTTTTCGTAGTAGCCCGTGGCGTAATGGTTAGTGCGATGGACTGTCATGCTAGAGGTCTGGGTTCAATACCAGCCGCTTTCACCTTAAGTTTTTTTCCGGGCGCAGTAGCCCGTTTTATTTTTGTTTGGCTGGAGATATAGCTATTTCAAGGGGTGCCAAGCCCTATCATCAGTCTCCTTTATAGTGGTTCTGAGCTTTAATCCAATTTTATTTGAAAAACTTTCTACACATCACGCGGTATTTGAACCCGCGCATCAGATTTGCTCAGTCTTCGAAGCTGTGTGCACTACGCACTCTGCCACTGCTGACCACTGACGTCACAGGGCGCGATGTGAGGTGATTTCTTTGTTGTCACGGAAATAATTTTGCTAGGAACAGTGTTTAAGGAGTTTGAACTAAATTTTCTATAGCTCTAAAAATATACTGCCTGGGCATTTGTTAAAATTTTATTACTTCTTCTTTAATTTGTTTACTTACTTCTTCTTCTCAAAAGCTTCATTTATAAAATGGTCAAATCGATTAACAACATGCATACATACATATAAAATCCATTTGATGAGGAAAAGTACGACTTGGGACATGCCATGGTAATGACATTTTTCGTGGTCAATTTAAAATTTCGAAAGTACGTAATATTTTTTTTTTTTAAATTTTTTTTACGAGTCCACGTTAAAAAAGTTTTGGCAGAAGCGTTTCTCGAAAAGTTTTTTTTTAAAACAAAATTTTTTTTTCAGCTTTTAACACCTGACCGTAGAATATTAATATTTTTAGATATTGACCAATGTATAGAGATCTCTACCAAATTGTCAGTTTCAGATGACAGCAAAAACTTGGCACAATGACAGATGAAATTGGAAAGAAGAGAAAAAGGCGGGCTAATTATAATTACAAAAATCTAGCTATTTTGTGCCATAAAAAGATTAAAATATCTTAAATAAAATATAAAAACATTTTTACTTGTAGATTTTCTAAAAAAAACAAAAGGAAATAACAATTCCAGATGTTTATTTGCCTCCAAAATAAAACAAAAACTAAAATGTCATTGTGCCAAGAATTTAAGTTTGACATATAAAAATGAACGAGACAGAGATAATATTGCTGTTTGTTAAAAAGCTCTATTGTACACAATAACAGTAAAAATATATTTAAAAACAATCTAAACAAATTTTGAAGATAAAAATATTGTTAGGTACCTAAGTACATGCAAGCGATTGTCATACCAAATATCATTTTACTGTGCGAAACTACTTAAAAATACTTGGGAAAAATAACACGCGAACGATTCTCGCATCGCATAGCTTCTACTGTGCGTGCTATTTATTTTGTAAACTTTGCATAACCAAAAAATCGATTAACTATACAGCATCGCTCGATACAATTATGCGTTTTGCGTATTGATGTTACGGTTTAAAAAAAAATTGCTGTAAAAATTTTACACCCTTAAAAAAAATGATGATAAAATTGAACTAAACAATTTACCAATGTGATAACAATGACCACGAGGATGACAGTGACAATAATTTTTATGAGGATATCACATTTATAGACTGATTGTAAACTCTTCTTTTTCTTATGAAATAATTTATTTTATTTTTCGTTGTTTGTTTAAAAAAAAAATTTATTTTAGTTTTCGTTAAAAACTTATTTTTTTATTCGTTGTTTTTTTAAATAAAAATAAATTGTGATTGAAGTTATCAGAAATGTTTTTATTTTATTGGTATTGGGCTACTATTTGGTCTACTTTTTTGGCTCCGATTTTGGGCTACAAAAATTTTTAAATTGGGCTATGGAACTAGTTCAAGACACGGCAACCCTGCTCATTATAATTTTATCCCTGGTAGGGTGTGAGAATGCATAGAATAAAAATTAAATTCAAAAAATTGGTGGTGAATGGCTTGAGCAATAGTTTCTGGTGCAAGCACCGTTCGCAAGCACAGACAAGTAATATTTTCAAGTAATAATGCCTCTAGTAGGTTCTCTGTGTTCGAAAAATGGATTCTTAATGTTTGAAATATTTTCCTCTTCTTAATTATTTCTTTACCTACATATATAGTTTTCGAATAGTTTATAGGATGCGAATTAACTATATTATAAAGTAAAGTGTTGATTGATTCACTGACTCACTGATTCATATTTTTTTCACATCATTCTACAGGTTAGTGTGTAAATGATATATATATATTGAAAATTTTTTTTATATCTCTTATATATGTAGAGTTCCACTAAGAAGGGATTTTTTGAAATTCTCATAATTAATAGGGTAAATTTGGGTAAATGTAGGGGAAAGTCGGTTTTCTATTTTCTAAACGCGATGAGATAGAGACTTCATTTTTTTTGTGTTTGATAGATTTTTTAAAAATTAGATTGACATATTTTGGGAAAAAATTCGAAAAAATTTATTTTCGGAAATAAAGTTGTTTGAAACTCAAAAATGCAAAAATCGATGTTTGACAAAATAATTCTAATAAATCAGGAGATTGTTTGATTGATTTGGGGATTACGGCGATTGAAAGAAGATAAAAAAAAAAGTTATCCATGTATGAGGGATTTTTTGTGGGCGTGATATTGTGGGCGTGGGGAATTTTTGAAAAGACGCAATTTTTTCAGCTCATTTTTTGGCGGTTTTTATTTTTTATCTTTTTAACGGATGTACTTAGAGAGTTGAAATTTTTGGATCTTATAGAACTTATAGGTTTTGATGTTTTTGGAAAATTTCAAATTTCTAAAGTGCCGTTAAGCTGAGATATTTGAGTTTGAAAAAATAGACAAATCAATTTTTTACGGTTTTTATCGATTATCTTTTTACAGGGTGCGAGTAGGGAGTTGAAATTTTCACATATGATAGGATTTATTAATCTTAATCGATTTGCATTTAAATTTGATTTTTTTAATACCATTAGACAGAAATAGCGGTTAATATTAACCTCTTGAATAAATTTGTTAATTACTTATCAATAAGTGCACCGATTATTTTGGTTTTTCTTTAAGTCGCATGTTCGTTTAACGACAAAAATTTTGATACCTCATTTGAATCTGTACGACCTCTAGAAGCTTCACAATCTTAATTAAAATCCAATCAAGAAATCAATTAAATTGCATTAAAATTGCCTGTTTCGTTCATTGTCAACCACCATCGACCAGTGGGAGATAACAGTTTTTTTTATGAAAATCGCAAAAATCAATTGATATTGTTCGATTAAAAAATTCATAACTTCTATATTATACGTCCGATCGACTAGGTTAAGGTCTTAAAAGAATCACGAAATGTCAAGCTTTAATTGTGTGTACAAATTTTTTCGGGGAGGGGAAGCATTCTATACGAAAAAGGGTCGGAAAGCCGTTATCAAATCGATTTTCATTTTTCAAATTGCAAAATATGATGAAAAATTTCGAGATATCGAAAAACAATATACTACAAAGTTATAGCCCCAACCCTCATCTACAAAAATGTTAGTGGTTTTAGAGGGGTAAATTCAATAGGAAAGGCTGTAGGGGCTCTTTAATTGGTTTAATGACCAAAAAAGAATATTTAATTATAAAAATGATAAAAAATTATCGATTAGGCCATCTTATTAGGCTAATAACTTCGCTAATAATTATCGGATCTTCTCGAGGTAAACAAATATGGAAAGATAAAATGTCAAGCTAAATTTCTGTATAAAAATTATTTCAAAATCGTAAAAAAAGTCATACAAAAAAGCTGATTTAGTCTGAAATCAATACGATTCTTATCATTTTAAATTCAAAAGTTGATGAAAAATTTCAGAATTTTGAGAAACTCTTACTATATACTAATTGCAAAAATCTTGGTCTACAATAATGCTGAACAATGTTTTAAGATTAGTTCAACAGGGGAGGCACTAAAATTAATTTTACGGGATTTTAAGGATTTTTATTAGAAAATGCAATAGACACGGCTTTATATATTATTTTTTTACATCCAAAATACTTAACGGATTTTAAAAGTTAAAATCTTAAAATACTGTCATTAAAACAGACATTAAATATGTGGAAAAAAATTTCATAAAATTGAATGACAACTTTGAAAAAAATGTAAAAACAAATTGAGTTTACTTTTTTTTCTCACCCACTTTACTGATTAAAAAGTTAAAAACGCTATATAAATTCGATCGCAGAGAAAAAATGATACAAAAATATTATTGCCTAATATTTTTTTTAAATATATGTAGAACATAATGTAGCCATTTATTGAACAGGAGAGCTGATATTAATTATTTTTTCAATAAAATTTATTTAAAACTTGCTTTTTTCGGTACAGTGCTTGGCCGATTAAATCATTCATAACTTTTTAGTAAGTTGACGGATTTTGTTTAAATAACTTTTTTTAAATTAAGCATAAATAAGCGCTAATTTTCATGTATAAAACTAACCCATACACGACTTAATATTTACAATAAATGTTCTTTTAAAAAAATGCGATAAAATATTTTAAATAATTTTCTTGAAATATGTCTGAAAGAGTTATCGAAAATGATCTATAACTTCAGTTATTCTTTTTAAATCTTCCAAAATAACATTTTAAATGAAATAAAATATATTTAAAAAATCAAAAATTTCAAATTTTATGCAATTGAAATTTCGTGATATTTCAAAGGCAAATGCATGAAAAAAAAAAATAAAAAAATTAACGATTCAGCTGTAGAAAATCGGCTATAAGTCGAGAAATAATACTTTGATTTTTAAAGTTGAGATGTCAATAGATAGGTAAATTTGTCACAAATATATAAATAATAAAAAAATATATACATGATTATACATTTTAAATAAATAAGAGGTTCCAAACGAAAAAAAGGAACGTTTTCAACTTAATTGACAGTTAAACACTGATTTTTCATACGACTTTCAAAAATATAATTTATTTATTTTCTTGGCTAATCAGCATTTATTTTGCTATACAAATTATTTTTCTACATAAACCACAAGCTGAGATACGAATTTTTGAATATTTTTAAACGCCAAATCCAGCAAAAACCCAATGGATTTGGTCGTTAAAATTCGGTATTTAGAAAAGATGGCCGGAATTGCTTATAACTTCGGTAAATCTTTTTTTTATTTTCAAAATTTGCATTCCTTATTATTATTTTTTTTTCTAATTTTTTTTTGGATACCTAATTACACAATCAAGGGGTACTCAAAATTGGTAGAGGGGTGCTTATTACATGCAAATTGAATAAATTTATAACTTGAATTCTAACGGCCGCATTTTAAAGGTTAGAGTTTTTAGATGAAGATTAAATTAAATGCAACGCAAGGGCGTGCGCAAGAAGGGGTAAAGGGGCATTTGCACCCCAAATTAAAATTATTTTTCTAATTTTATTTGTTAAGTATTACATAGTCAAGGGCGTATGTAAAGGTGATAGGGGATGTTTATTGTATGTAAATCGTCTTAATTTATAACTTATATAGAGATATAGAGATACATATAGAGATATAGAGATGAAGAGATGTAGACATATAGAGATATTGAGAAACAAAATTATAGAGATATAGAGAGATGGAGAAATATAGAGACATAGAGATATAGAGATAGAGAGATATAGAGATATACAGATATAGAGATAGAGATATAGAGATATAGAGATATAGAGAAATAGAGATATAGAGATATAAAGATATAGAGATATAGAGATATAAAGATACAGAGATATAGAGATGTAGAGATATAGAGATATAGAGATATGAAGATATAGAGATATAAAGATATAGAGATATAGAAATATAGAGATATAAAGATATAGAGACAGAGACAGAGACAGAGACAGAGACAGAGACAGAGACAGAGCAGAGACATATAGATATAGATGTATAAAATATAGAGATATACAAAATGTTTGGATTTTTAAGTTTCAAAATTTTTAAATGAAAATTAAATGTAATTCAAAACAAGAACGTGCACACAAGGAGAGGTTGGTTAAGGGGGACTTCCACTCCTGATCCTAATTTTTAATTCTCTTTCTCTATTTTTTTTTTTATATGTATAAATTTTTCGTATATATTATAAATAATAATAATGTATATATATTAAATTTAATATTTATGTACATAATATAGAATTATATTTTTACATATATAAAATTTTTATAACATATGTAGAATTTTACATATAAGTAGAATTCTATTACATCTGTAGTATTCAGTTTGCGAAGCAACTGACGCGGGCAAATCGGCTAGTATACCTACAAAATTAAAAAAAAAAAAAAATCCAACGTACACCTATTACCCTACTTATATCACCAACAATGGTTTTTTACTATTGAGTCATCCATCACTTACATAGTTCGAATAAAGACCGATTTATGTTTTTGTGCCGGTTAACACATAACACAATGTCGGTATTTTTTTATTTTTGCATTTTTTTAGCAAACTAAGTTCATACCTTGCTTTCAGTTTTAGTTTTCGTTTATTGTGTTTATTTTTCGGTTTCGATTAAGTTAGCTGAAGAGTGAAATTTGAAGCCGAACTTTTATTTTTGGTTATTTGCGAAAACCAAACCTGTTTTATTTAACTCCAAATATCTATGTATATGTACAAAGGTAGGTAAAGTACACACACAAACTTTGCCTTATGTGATGACTGTACAGAAACAGATTTAAAAATACTCAACATAGGTAAGATCTTAAGAATAAATTAGACGCAACGAACCTTTTCGTTTCGTTGCCACAAATCATGTAAAGATCCTATTGCCGCACATACATACAATAGGTAGATTGTCATCAATCAATTTAATTCATTTTTTTTTATAGTCCAGGAAAATTAGACTCACTACGATAAAATTCAGACAAAACTGAATTTTGGTGGAGATGTTTATTTTTGTACCTTAAGCTTTTTCCAAAAAGTACCCTAAATTAGGAACGGGGCTAAAATTTTTACGGGGGATGAAAGGGGTTGAATTTCAGTTTTTCGCTAATTTCTCAAAAACGATCAGTGTTTTTTAAAAAATGTGAAGTTGAAAGTTGTAGCTTATGTAATTTTACACTAAAAATATTATAACACTTTTTTTCGTACCTACAATCAATAGGTTTTGAGAAAAACGTGCACAAACTTTATAGTGTACTGAATTTATTGAAAAAAATTTATTGAAACTGCATGTTTTAACGGGTAAATATTTTTTTATGGTATGTGTTTGGGAACATCTCCACATTATAAAAAAAAAAATTGTCGGGGTCGTAGGGGCTAGGAAAAAGCTGCCATGTTGAAACAGCTCGCCATTTTGTTTTCATTTGATAACTCGCCTGGATTTTTTTCTGTAACAAAATACAGATGTACAGATCTTGAGAACTTGGCTCTTTTTTTAACATTTATGTTTTTGGTGTGATTTGTGTTAAGACATGAACTGAGGTGAGATGGTTCAATGAAAAACACAATTCAGAGAAAAGGTTTGTTTGAAAACAGCTCGGATTCGGATGCCAACATCTTCCGATGGTCATTTGTGCCCTTGTATTTATTTTGCAATTCAAACAACCAAATAATTGGTAAAATCCTCAGAAAAAAAATATTCTAGAAGAACAGGTTTAAACTAAATTATTTGTAGTTAGTCATAAATAATACTTTTAAGCGCGGATCTTCTTATAACAAATTTAAGACCCTTGTCTGTTAAGAAAACTAAAAAAAATACAAAAGAACGTGTTAGAATGATGATTTTCGGGAATATTGAGAAAATGAAGAAACCTTGCCTCATACGATTTTTTTACTTGCGATATATATGTACATAGGTACCTACTATATGGCAAGTTTTGGATTCGTAAAAAAAATGAACTCGAGATAACAATCAAACTTGACATTACGATGATAGGGAAGACGAAAAAAGTGGGTCTCGCAATTCTGTCCGTCTGTCTGTCTGTCTGTGGATCCGGCTAAAGCCTAAACCCATAGGCTGATTTCAATTAAACTTGGTATAAAGTATTTTCGGGACATTACCCCGACACATTTTTTTCCTTTTATTTTTAGGACCAAAAATAACGGTACCTGCCATATATTTTTTTTTAGCATTTTTGGAAAATCTTATTTTTCTCAAAAATGGCTCGACAGATTTTTCTAAAAAAACATCAATAAATTTTAATTAGGTGTATGCTACCTTTTTGTATAAATTAAATTTCCAAAAAATGGTTTCGTTTTTCTACAAAAGTAATAAACTGATTTTTATAATTTTAATAATGGAGAATCTTCTGAAAAATTTAAATAGTTTTGTATACCAAAATTTTTTGATTTTTAAAAAAAGTTTCAAAATTTTTTTTTTGAAAACCAAATATTTCGAAAACTACTTCGTGGATTTTTATGAAACTTGGTAACAAGCTGTTTTTTAACATTATCTAAAATATTTTTAACAAAAATTTTTCTTATAGTCAAAATTAACGATACCTTCCATATAAATGTTAAAAACCCGTTACAAAAAATATAAATTTTCTCGAACACGACTCCTACGATTTTGATTAATTTACAAATTTACAGTTAGACATTATTAACAGTACCTATCATAGAACCATTTTCTTTATTTTTTATACAAAAGCTTCTTAAAAATTTTCTTATCAAAATTTTCAAAAAAAATAATTTTGGATTTTTAAAAAAAATTTCAAAATTTTTTTTTGAAAATTCGATATTTCAAAAACGGGTAAATATTTTTTTTTGAAATTTCATTTTTTATTCAACATAAATAAATACTAAAAAATTGTGTACCAATTATTTTTCTTAAAAATGTTTACAAAATTGTATATATAAAAAATTAATTTAAAAAAAAACCGATCCTACGATTTAAAATTTTTTTTTCTCCAAAACTAAGATTAGTTAAAGAAATCAGAAGGTGTACTTTTTTTAGCTCTCAAAATAATTTAAGAAGACTCTTTTAATAATTTTAATTCGAATTATGTTGATTTTTAATAATTTTCCAATTTAAGCTCTATAATGTATAATATTAGTTTAAACTTAAGGCTCCCATAAAAAAATAATTTAATTTTATCACACTCAATCTTTAAAATTCGAAGAAACTTTTACTACAAGAGCAAGTTTGTGCGATCCAGTCGTGCGTTTTATTTTCTCTAAGGGCCATTTGCTGAAACGAGCATAAGAGCTTATGTGACAGTTTACGTTGAGGAAGAAGTAAAACATAACATTAAGCGTTTAAATTGAACATAAATATTTAAGTTTTGTTTCAGCAAATGGGCCTAAATGATTTTCTAAAGTGTTGACACTTAACTTGGAAACATCCTGTGTAACGTCGACGTTAGTTTGTTTTGTGTTTTATCTTTTAAGGAATGCAAATAATTCAGAAACTAAACAAAATTTCAGATAAAACTACATGCTGATAACTAACATCTTAATGGAATTCCACTGCTGGCTGCGATCTAGCACAGCAAACAATATAAAAAATATACCTATAGCAGGGGCGAACGCAGAAAATAATTTCGTGGGGGGCTTTTGAAAAAAATATGAGATTTTTATAAATATCTTATTTTAATACTAAAGTGTAGGTACTCGTGTTGAAATGATGTAATCAATCAATACATTAAATTTTACAAGAGTATATCCATACGTCTTGGGTAATTTTGCCATTAAAAGATGTTCGGTTGGAGTAAAGTTGAGGTGGAAGAAAGGTGAAGGGGTGGAAGGGAAGAGAGGTGGCAGAATGAAGTGTTGGGGGGGCCCCCTCGGTAGGGGAGAAGTGCGAGGGAGAAATAAAAATGGTTTTTTGGTGGCATTGACGGCCGCTGGGATTTAAAGAAATTATAGTAAATAAATAAAGTTGTTTACTTTTTTTTGTTCATACTTTATAATTTATTTAATATCCCTGTTTGGCTAAGTACAAGTACAGATCAAAGCCTCATATTTTTGTGAATTTTAACGAAAATTGCTCTAAATGAACAAAAGATCTAATCTGCAGATCAAGGCATGACATTGCCAGGATCGTTGCAACCTGCACTGGGCACTGGCCAATAGGAGAACATGCGGCAAAACTGGGCATGCCTTACAATATTCACTGTCGAAGTTGTGCGAATCAGCAGGAAAAGGAAACAATAGTTCACTTCCTCTGTAAATGCCCTGCTCTAGCCCTAGTAAAATCCTTTGGACATGCCTTTTATGACGACCTTAACGAACTTTCCGAAATAAAGATCAAAGACTTGATCTCTTTTCTTAACGCAACAAAGTGGCTTTGAGACGACGAGACGGTAGCCTTTGCATCGACCCCCTTCTGATCCGCTAGACTGCTAGCTTGCAGACTTCGAGTCTTGAGGGGACACGGGCAGGGTAACCGTAAGTTTGTAGGACGTAGTGACTAGTTTTGACACTAAAATGTCTGACTCTGAGCGTTTTTGTGGATGACCTCCCGCCAGCTTCTACTAAACTCTTCCATAAATAGGTTCCAACGAGTTTTATGGTATCAAAACGGCGCTTTTCTGCGCTAATTGGGTCAGCGAGCTAGTTGTTCGTTGACCGCCATTTCTACCTACCTACCTACCTACCTGCTCCAAATGAAACTCCTATTTTTGGCCCATAATAATATTTAACTATGGGACCTATTTTTGAAAAGAAAGAGAAGAACTTGTGTTTTTTCCTATGGCACGAAAATGACACGGTGTTTTTTTTTTAACGAATCCTTATTTTCTTATTTTACAACTTTGAACCCCCAAAACCCCCCCTGCGTTCGCCCCTGACCTATAGGCTCACCAAAAAAAGATATTATTTGTGAGCCTATATTTTTGAGTAGTAGATAAACCAAATTTATAATGTAAACATTTATAATTGTGTTTTTTTTTTTCCTTCAGAGTTTTAAAGTATACACGTTATGTATGTATGCACAGTCTTGTGCAAATTAATTGGGACAAACAAGTTTTTTTTTTAATGAATTTAGCACTACGGTAGTTGGCCTTAATTTTGGCGTTAATTCTTTAAATCCTTTGGTAAGTGCTTATGAATTAGTTTTATCCAATATTTCTGTTGTTTTTTCAAAGGTAACTGGCACTTTTTCTAGTTTTTTTACAAAATGGTGTAGTTTAAAAAATCATGTTCCTAGGTACATTCAGTATCAAGTTTTTATTGCTTGAACAAAACATGGGTAATTAGGTGGAAAAGAGTGCAAAAGTCATCGCCTTACATGAAGACACAGGAAAAACTATAAGGGAGCTATTGGAGTAGCAAAATTAAATGTTGCCAGGATAATTATGCGTTCAACGGGTAAACATGATCACTTGAAACGCGCAGAAAGGGCTATGCGACTAACTACGGCTAATGACAACAGAATGATGGTCGGAAACAGAGTCATGAACCGTGGAAAAGCAAGTGACAAGTTTCAAAGGGACATGGAGTCAGCTGAAGTTCAGGTGAATTCGTCTACAGTTTGACGGATTCTTTTTGAAGTGGGTCTTAAGGCCAGAAGGCCATTAAAAAAAAAACATAATAGAAATTGCGTATTGACAAGGCCCTCACTAGTCAACTGATGAGTCCAAGTGAGAACGCCGGGACGAAACGCCAATTTTCACGGACTAAAGGTCGTTAAAAGCTTTTTTGAATCAATAATTCAGTAAGTCCAATTAAATAGTGCTAAGTCTTCTAATTGACTGATTTATTTCAGTAGTATATAGAATTTGTATTATTTAAAAATCTTCGAAAAAAAAACAGCTTTTGACACATTTTAGGCGAAAAAAAGACTAAGATGAACCGATATTGATAAGAATTGGACTCCGGAGGACCTCGAAGTGGCTTTCGTCCTGCGAAACCCAATTCGTATCAATTTTGGTCCACTTTAGTCTTTTTTTCGCCTAAAATCTGTCAAAAGCTGTTTGCTGCTGTGATTTCTAAAGATACACCATTTTCTAAAAACCTTAGAAAAAATTTCACCTACCTTTAAAAAGTCAACAGAAATATTTCATAAAACTAATTCATAAACTACTTACCAAAGTATTTAAAGAATTAACGCCAAAATTAAAGCCTACTACTAAAAAACAAAATTCTTTAAACAAACTTTTTTGTCCCAATTAGTTTGCATAAGACTATGCCTTTCTATGTACGTTATGTACCTACACATATGTATTAACAAATCATACTAAGTCTGAAATAAAAGTAGAAGGCGAGGGTGATGGTAGAGATAAGGAGTTCAAAATAATAATGGTCAGGAAGCCCACTTTTGTTGTATTTTTATTAGGAGCTCTTCTTGCCAAAATGTTTAACTGTTTCTCGATTTTTGAAATTTTATACCTAGATTAAAGTAAAAACCATATAATCGGTTTTTGAATGTTTAACAAGAAAAGTCAAAAATGAAAGTGTTAGAAATATGTGAATGAATTAAAAAAATTTAATGTCTTCCACTGTGTGTAAATATCGAGCCCTTTCCGCCAAATTATCGTAAGAGCCAAAATAAAAAAAAGTATCTTAAGCGAGAAATTTTTTTTTGTTTGCTCAGCCACGAAACGAATTACGCCAAATTTTAGCATTGAACAATATGAGCAATACTTTAACTGAAAGCTTACAAAAGGTCTGACCATTTTTAATGCCCAGGAAGAAATTAAACAATTACTTTAATATACGATTTCCATTTTGTTGCTTACGATAATTTGGGGGAAAGGGGTCGATATGTTCAATAGAATTTTTGATTTTGTATATTTTACATGAATTTTTAAAATAATCCTTACAGGTGATTCAACTACGATGTGACAAAAAGCTACGGCGTGGAGACAAGACACAAATCGTGTGAGAGGGGGTTTATTCCCCACCCCCCTCTAGGCGGGAGGGTTGATTTTCTAAAAAAATCGACTTTAAATAGAAAAAAAAATCATTTAAAAACAACGGCATTACTAACAATATCATGCTATACTTTTTTTGAAGCCACAGTCCGTAGTTTTATTTTATTTTATAATTCAAATTATTTGAGAGAATAGTTTTTGAAAAATTAATTTTGAAAAAATAATGAAAAAATTGTGTTCAAACTTTTTTTAGAAAATTGCCCCCCCTCCTATACGACTTTTTTCTTGAATCGACTCAACCTACACGTATAATGATAAGAATAAACATGGAGTTAGGCGGTTTTCACTCTAAACAACGGTTTTGCATTTGGATAGGTACAAGTACCCAATGAAAAATAAATTATTATTTATATTTTGATACGAAAATAATAGACCGAGAGCCCACAGCAATTTTTGGGTGTGAATGTTAGCAAAAATTCAATGATCCAATAAGCCACGTCTTTATTTTTTATTTGCAAATATGCAAGTCTTGCAAGCCGTAGTTGGAGCGTTTGCAGGATCAGAATATGCATTTTTTTCTGAAAGCCCAGATAAAAAATATTTAACTTAAAAAATTATATTAAATAAAAGAGCTGAATACCATAGACATGAATATAAGAGTCCAAGACCTCTTAGGTGAGGCTTTCTGTATGCAAGACATACTTAAATATTCATTTTTATAGTGCGTCTTGCATACAAAAGGCCCACCTACTTCTAATTCCTTTTTATTTAAAAATTGGACGAACTCAAAATATGAAGGAATTAAATGTATCTACTTAAGGAATTAATTTAATTTTAATTAATTTTTAATTTATACCTATCAAGAATAGCGGTTGTAGCTACGTAGGTACCTATGATTTTTTAAAGAAAAAATTGTTTTTAACATGTAATTACTTATGTATGTAGGTAGGTACCTACATTCATACGATGTAGGTATTTATTTATTTTTTTTAAACCAAAAATTCTCGCATACGGTAGGTATTCAAAATAAAGCATGATAACACATTAAAAACAACCGACCAAGCCCGTGTAAGCCGAATGGACAGCCAGAATTATTGGATTGAAAAATATGTCCTAATCCATATTTTGTACAAATGTAACGTCCTTTTCTAGAAGTTTGAGTTTGTGATCGCTTTAAAATCTTGTGGCTTTCAGTCAAGCAGGGTCAAACTGGTCAAACTGAACTGATTTGGTTCCCCCAGTGACGGAAATGCAAATGGGTAGGTACCTATAAGGTTTTTGTTTATAATGACGCGTTGACGTTTTGTATTTTGCTGTCCGTCGGAGGGGAACGACTATTCTAAAATTAAATTGGTAAAACGCATATAAATTTCAATCAAAATAAAATATTTATTAATTAAATAATCTTTCATAAACATGAGGCAACTAAGGGGCTAAAAAAGCGCGACAGCTCCTTTTTAAAGATTCTTGAGAATGTAGGTACCTACATTATGTAGCTACGAATTGAATCATGACAAAGTATAGGTAGGTATGGAAGTATATGTTATTTTGTTGGAAACTCATATCAAAAGCTAACCTTGAATCTGGAAACTGATGAACATATAAATAAAATATCTTTGCTATAGCAACGGTCCTTATCACGGTATATGCTCATAAAATCAATTTACATACCTAAACCCACGGTATTATAGGTAATTGGTAGATACGTTGTTACAAATTCATTGATAATCTTTTTGTTATCTAATAGGCAGGTATTCGATTTAATCTTTTCTATTGGGGACTTGATTTGTAAGGCTTTAAAAATAAAAAAAAAAATGTTTGTCAAAATTGCACTACCTATGATAATTTTTCATAAATTCATAAACGTAACAATTCTTATCTCGATTGGCTAATCTACTTTGGTTATTGGTGGCTGGTGGGTAGGTGATAGGTGAACCCATTAATAAATTAAACAATAAACACTCACGGGTCAAGGCTTTGACTCACCTGTCTCCAGATAACAGACCGCAACCGCAAACTTTTGTTGGTTTACATTAATGACAGAAAAGTAAGTTTCAATTTAATTGCAATTCTTTACGTAATGCACTGCAATTAGTAAAAAGTTAATCAAACGATCAAGAGAATAATTTTCCAATCAATGCAAAACAAAATTATACACAATATTAAACGCAAATTAATTATAATTTATGAATTTGGCAATAAATTAAAAAAGATTTTGTTGAGATTCAAAAATTTTGAGATTGATTTATGATATGGGGAACACCGACACGAACGACACAATTTTTTAATTTGATATTTATTTGAATTTCTACAATTCCATTTTGGATGACAGCTAGAGAGAAACTGCGATAAATAGGTACAGAAAAAGCAAAAAAAAAAATAAATAACTTGATTCTTCAGCACCTCATTCGTATATGAACAAAAGAGATATACTGCGAACTGCGAAAGATAAAAAAGGAAAACCGTAGTGTCTACGTGACGACATCATAAACATGTGCTCCACTATGCTCCACAATCAGCTGATTAATGCGATGTTTCATTTTACTTTTATTCATGGTTGGCGCAAAAGTGGGGGAAAAGAAATGAATAGAATGGAACATGGTACAAAAGCTGCACCAGCGTTGCCGCTATAAAAATTATCATGTCACATTTTCTAAAAAAAAATTGCCATTTCAGTGCCAAATTCTTCCATTTAAAAAAAAAACTATATTCGCTCTATACTCGTTGAAAAAAATCAAACTCAGATTTTGATCAATCTTGATATAACGATATAACGATAGTCGGGAAGACGAAAAAAGTGAGTAGGTATCGTCATTCTTTCTGTCTGTATGTTCTTCAACAGCATAAGCGGATAGTTATGTAGTTTTTCTTTAAACTTTGTTCCTTAAACTTGGCTTCTAGCTTTTTTTCGACATTAACCCGATACGCGTCTTTCGATTTTTTGGGACCTAAAATCCTATTTTCCTATTAATATTATAAATGTTAAAGTTTGTTTGTCTGTCTGTTTGTTCCTCTTAATATCCGAAAATACCTAAACTGATTGTAATGAGAATTAGTACAGTGAGGAGACCTTGAAACATAATGATGGACATAGGCCAGACATAGACATAAAAATAAATTGAACTTTTTTTTTTAAATCCAAAATATATTATTTTGAAAATTATGTATGCAGTACTTGAGATGACCTCCTAAGTGAAAATTTTGATCAAAATCGGTTAAACGGTTAACGAGAAAATCGAAAACAAAAAAAAAACGGTTCTACGGCAGGTACCGTTAATAACGTTTTTTGGTAAATTTTTTTTCATCAAAGTGTAGACCATACCACCGCAATTACACACGAAAATTTTTAAAAAATCGTTAGATCCGTTTTTGAGATAAAAAACTTTTTTCACACAGGTTTGTATGGCAAGTACCGTTATTTTTTGACATTAAAAAAAATAATTTTTATTTCCCCTCTAGGGAATCACCAAAAAATCTAATCTAATCTAATATATAATCGCTTCAGGGGCTTAGGCTGAAGGCCGAGGTACAGACAGACGGAATTGCTGGACACACTTTTATCGTGTTCGCTATCATTTTAATTTCAAGTTTCAATGTTATCTCCAGTTCGATTTTGTGCACGAATTCATAACTTGCCTTATAATAGCTGCATTTTATTTTCCCCCAGATCTGATCCGGATTGGATTTTGAAACATAAATACAAGTATTACAAAAACAACACAAGATCCAGGTCTGCCTTTGGATTTGGATTTCAAAATCCATTTTCTGAACACTTTCCTAGCAATATTTTAATTTTATAGGTTGATACCACGGTTGTAGAAGCCGTGGCGTGATGGTTAGTGCGATGGACTGTCATGCCGGAGGTCTCGCCACCTATTTATTTAAAAGAAAAAAAACGGCTGCTGCCTCTTGCGAGGAATTGACAAATCCTCCAAGAGTATCTCCTGTTACAGAAAAGTGCCGCTCGTTAGCCGTTCGGATTCGGCAATAAACTGTAGGTCCCCTCCATTCCGGCAGACACGCACACAGGAATGGTTGAGAGTTGTAAGTCACAAGGCCCTAGTTCTTCATGAGCTGTTGTGCCATCAAATTTATTTTTATTTTATTTAGGTTGATACCACTGCTGAGACAGAAAAATCTCAATAAAATTAAAAATTCTCGAAATCAAACACATGCCGCCATCATTCCAATTTTTTTTTATCAGTTTTTTCTTCATTTAATAGAGCCGACGCGTCGCGAGGCACGGAAAAAATATGTAAAAACTATTAACTTAATGGAAATTAAACTAAAAAAATAAAACTGTTCCATTTTTAAACATTCGCTCTTCCTTAGATACCAAATATTATTTCAAACAAGATTTGTGAAAATTTTCTTCTGTCAATTATATTGTGCAAATAAAGCCAACTATGAGAAATAAATAAATTTGTGATCCAGTTTGTTTTATTATCATGATCTGATCCGATCTGATGTTAATTTAGTTTTATTTTCGTAATAAATAAAATTACATTAGCTGCATTTTATTTTCCCCCAGATCTAATCCGGATCAGATCATGATAATAAAACAAACTGGATCACAAATTTATTTATTTCTCACAGTTGGTTTTATTTGCACAATAAAATTGACAGAAGGAAAATTTTCACAAATATTATTTGAAATAATATTGCTAGGGAAGTGTTCCAAAAATGGATTTCGAAATCCAAATCTAGAAGCAGACCTGGATCTTGTGTTGTTTTTGTATTACTTGTATTTATGTTTCCAAATCCAATCCGGATCAGATCTGGGGGAAAATAAAATACAGCTATTGAATAAATTAGCAGTTTTTTAAAATTAAAAACTTTGTTTGTTTTTTTTTTTATTAAACATTATGCGATCTTATATATTAATATTTTAAAATTTATCTCTTCTTGAATTTTTTTATATTGTTTTTTTTTTTAGTATATTTATGTACAATTTTTTTGGAAAAAATTTGAAGTGATTTGAAAGGAATCAAAATGCTGTGCAATACAAAGATTTTTTAATAATACAAATTCTATATACTACTGAAATAAATCAGCGAAGTAGAAGACTTAGCACTACTTAATTGGACTTGGTGAATTATTGATTCAAAATAGCTTTTAACGGTATTTAGTTCATAAAATTGGCGATCGAAATCTATGTAAAATGAACTAAACTTAATAGAAATTGCGTATTGATAAGGCCCTCACTAGTCAACTGATGACGATGAGTTCAAATGAGATTTCCGGGACGAAACTCCAATATTTATGGACTAAAGGCCCTTATAATAAATATTTTTAATTCATAATTCAACAAGTCCAACTAAATAGTGTTAAGTCTTCTACATGGCTGATTTATTTCAGTAGTATATAGAATTTGTATTATTAAAAAATCTTCGTATATAAACATTGCGAGGCCACGGGCACAAAAAAAAACTTATAGCTTTAATGATTAGGAATTCTAATCTGGTTAGATATAGTTCAAACTAGGTATTCATCATGAAAGCTATGCATTTTATTTGGATTATCATAGTGATATCACCGTTGGATTAAACTTCGAATTAAATTTAAAGACCCTTAAATGATTTCTGTATATCCACCTGAAACCTGAATTTTGTTTCTATGCATGTACATAATAAAGAAAGCATGAGTTACTGATGTCATTAATATTGACAGAGTGGAATTTAAAAAAAAATCCTTTTTTATTCTTGCTTTTTCGAATTGTATAATGCTTTTGTCTAGTAGAAGTAGTCGAAGAAGGCTCATTAGACAAGATCGCAGTCTTCTTTGCAAACCAGACAAAAATCATATGAGATCAAATACGGGGGATTTTCTTCTTTGGTCCCAAACAAGTTTCCGCAAACTAGTTATTTTAAATCAATAGCCATACAGTCAACCTATTGTTCACTGCCTTTGATTGCAATATCTTCAGTTGATCTTATACCATTGGAGAGGAAAGACCTAGCTTTCTTAACATCAAAAACATGAAATCTTTGTGTTTATTATGGACGTGTTTTACATGTGTCATCGTTATTTATGGTCTACCGGCCAACTATAATAATCAAGGAACATCAATTTCGCAACGTATGTTTTCTTTTTATTATATTTTTGTTTGTTAATCATAACCTTTGCAATAAAAGTGATCTTCTTGGTTTAACAATTAATGGTTTCTATATATAAGCGGCTGTACCACCATAATATTTCTTTTTAACTAACTTGAAAACCAGTACGCACTTAACTAACGACAATTTGTGATTTAATTCGCCCTCTTAATGAATACAAATAAATACTGCTTCTAAATATGGTATAAGTTTAATCTAAATTTGACTTCCTTTTAAGAGTGTATTGTGCATTCGATTAGTGATTAAAGAGTAGGCATACAGGTTTGCCTGTTAAAAAAACAACAAGAAAGGAAAAGAAATACTTAACTTTCAATAGAAATAATTTCATTTCAAAAAGTTCAGTTGTACGTGCGACTGGACTCTTCTATGGTTTAATATCGAATGCCCCATGTTTCTGATTTTCCTCTTGATCTCCTCATCTCTTTCCATAATTGTTATAGTTATTAATTCTTAATAATACAAATACCTGTTAACTGGTTTCTTTTTCAAAAAAAAAAATCAAAAATGTTGTTTTTTTTTTTTTTAGCTAAATCTGGTGCTCCTGTGGATGAGGTCATTGTTGAATCTTCTTTGTACATCAAAAATAAAAAAAATCATCAAGCTAGACGAACAAGGGATGTACAAGATCTTATTACCAAGAATGCAAGTGGTCTTCGAGTGAAGCGACAACACCGAAGTAAACGTCCACATAACATTGATACATCTCAGGCTAGCGCCAATGCTGCAGCGAATGGAAATTTCTTTGGATCAGACGGTTTTGGAGCATCAGCAGCAAATGCTCAAGCGCAGGGATTTAGCAGTGGTAGTAAATTAGGAAGATTCGGAGCAAATGCTGCTAATACACAGACACAGAGCTTTAGTGTTGGTCCAAATGGACTCCAATCAACTGCAGGTGCTTCGCTTAGCCAAGTTTACCAATTACCCAATGGTGAAACTATTAATGTGTCATTATCGAATGCTGGTGCTGGTAGTCCGGGTGCAAATGCCGACGGTAGTGCAGGTGCTGTAACTATAACGTAATTTAATGCCATTGCAAAAAAAGAAAAAATGTAAATAAAAAAGAAACATTTCAATAGACCGCCGTTTTTTATTTCAAAATATAGCCCACGAAAATGTCTTTTTTTTCCTTTTGAAAAAAGTCAAACATTTTATTTCTTAAAATTAGGAACAAACTTTCTTATACCACTGCTTGCTTTCTTTGCAACGTGGATTCACACACATTGGACATTGCATTAAGAATTTTGGATTAATTTGCATATCACTTTTTAAATGATCCGCAACGATGCTGCTTAGAGCGTTAATAAAGAGGGGATGATCGTTAGGTGCAGCTGCACGTCGCATTTCTTCGACACCAACCTGTAATGAAAGACAATTAATTTTAGTAATTTTTTATAACATTCAAATTTATGCTTTATTAGATTTATAATAATCGTAGCTTAAAAAAAGGCAAACTGAACAAAAAATAATCATCCAAAAAAATTAGTGCAGATTTAACGTATTAGAAGCCTGTTTCACAACGGGTGATATGAATAAAACGGAGTAGGTACTCAGAGATGGTGCTCCATAAGAATCAGAGGAGGTGCTCAATAAAGAAGCACCTGCTCCCGTTTCGTATGAATAAAATTTTACAACAACTAGTGAGAACCTCCTCCTTCATGAAAAGTAGGTGCTCTCATACCTCAAACCGATTTCCTGCCTGAAATGTATTATTTTATTATTTTTATTTTCGTTTCCATAGTTTCTATACTTTTTTGTCATTTTCTCTCGAAATATTTTTTTAAGTTTCATATTAGTTGACAAAATATGTCAAAAATGCTTCAAGTAATAATAAATTAAAACTAATATAGTAGAGCAACCGAAATTTTGGGAGTTGGTGCATATACAAAATATAAGTGTCAGGGTTTTTCGGCATCATTATAGTAGAACACAAATATCTGGCGTTGTTGCATTAAAAAAGCATTTCTTTCTGAAAGCCCAGATAAAAGGTAGATATCATTAAAAAAAACAAAAACTACTTATGTATATTTAATAAAAGAACTGAATATCCATAGACATGAATATGGGGGTATAAGACCTTTTGGGTGGGCCTTCTGTATGCAAGACGCACTATAAACATTTTTTTTTAAGTGCTTCTTGGATACAGAATGCCCCACCTAAGAGGTCTTGGACCCTTATATTAATTTCTATTGTATTCAGCTCTTTTAATAAATACAGTTTTTTTAAGTCCTCTATCATTTATTTGGGGCTTTCAGAAAAAAATGCATTTTTAATGCAGCATCATCTGCAAACGCCACAACAACGGCTTGCAAGACTTGCATATTTACAAATAAAATGTAAAGACCTATCTTATTGCATCATTAAATTTTTGATATCATTCACACCCAAAAATTGTTGTGGGCTCTCGGTCTATTCTGTTGGTATGTCTCGAGTCCTATTAAACAGATTATTAAGTTTAATGTGTTTAAGCAAAGGTATAATTAAGTATCATCATTTCTATTAAAAAAGATGTATGTTAGTGATGAAACGCTATTTCTTTCATTGTTGAGCAACCAACTGAGCTTGCTCGCAAATAAGAAGCAGGTGCTCCTCTCGAGGGAGAACGTGCTTCGGTTTATTCATATCTAACAATTGAGTAGGTACTTACCTTTGAGAAGGTGCTCATCAAGCATGTAGATGCTCAATCGTTGAGCACCTCCTCAAGTATTTTATTCATACCAAATGGAGCACGTGCTCGAAAAAGTTGAGTTTTGAGCAGGTGCTCTTTTTTATTCATATCACCCCTAAGTTAAATTCTGAGTAGTTACTCGACACATTAATATTGGTACAAGTACAATTTTATAAATTCAATGGAGAAAAAATCACACTTATCTTTTAAACTCATCTGTTTAGATTATAAATCCAAAAAAATGCTGCATAAGACAGATCAACTTAAAACATTCGATCGATTGGCGAATTCTCACACAGTTTTATGTATGTGATTTTTGTCTTTTCTTTAATTCAATATAATATATGCTTTGTGTATGTATTTTGACCTAAAGAAAATTTCGCAACGAATCAAACAATGTTTTCTAGTACTATTTGATAAGCATATCATACCTTCAGCCTAATATGTTTTGGTTCTAAATACTTTCAGCGTCGAGTGGTTATAGGTCCACTTAAATAAATTCATTACTATTTTCTAATTATATTATATTTCATTCAATTTTGCGCTTTGTTATAATAAACAATAGCAATTCCTTTGTTTAAATTTTGATAAGAAGTATTTTTTTAAATCATTTTTATGAAGCCATTTACGGCACATGCAAATAAGCATTAATAGATTTTTTTTTATCAAAATGAATTGTCTAAGTTGTTCAAATTTTGTTTTTTTTTTATTTATTGCACTTTGGAATTAAGAATTTTGAGATTCATAATTTCTTAAAAACATACCAGTGGATTATATCCTGAGGTCTGACCACTCCCAAAAAATTAACTGCTTTTTTTTTTAACGCGATTATAGGGCCGGAATAAAAGTGCACAAAAAGAAGCGGTTTAAGCATGCGCGTCCTTAAAAAGACTTATCATCTACAGTGGTAACTGTGACTGAAACTTAACTAGATTGAATATGTGTCTAAACTTTGACTCTGCTGATTTTGAAGCCCAGTGTTCAACCCGAAAACCAATTATTGTTATGTTGAACAAGTAGATTTGATACGATATGAAAGGCCGAAAGGCAATAACCAAGATCAAAAGAAACAGTTAAATTTAGAAAAAGATTTTTATACTAGTCTCAGATTTCCTACAAATTTACATAGTTGAAGTGTTTTCTAATCTAATAGGGAGGTGACTTGTTTGAAATTTAAATTTGAAGCTGAAAGTTAGTTTATATTGTTACCTCATTTGCTAATTCATCACAATATTCGATATCGAGTTCGTGTAAAGTCTCAATGTGTTCGTTGACAAAAGCAATTGGTACTAGGATGAAATTTTTTCTTCCTTGTTTCACGTATCCCTGTGAAAATGTATCTCTTAGTTATCTGCTTCAATCTTAGATTTTTGATTAATTACCCTGATAGCGTCATCCGTTGCAGGCGCCAGCCATGGAAGTGGACCAACCTTTGACTGCCATGCAAGAGCATAGGGATTTGATGAGCCCAACTCATTCATAACCATGTGCACAGAAGCACCTATCTCCGATGGATATGGGTCACCACGATTTACAGCCTTTAAAGGCAATGAATGTGCTGTAAAAAGGATGACCACATCATTTCGCTTGGTCTCGACGAATTTATTGAGTTCGTCTCGAATTCTATTGGCGAATGTCTTTATTAGTAGTGGATTTGAGCCCCATCTATCGATGATACTCCACTTGATGTTTGATGGAAATGCTCTGAGAAAGAAGGCCACAAGTAAGTGAAAATGTCCCTAAATCTACAAATAATCTCACTTATTCTTGAAATGATAGAAAATTGAGTTGAAACTAGACCCAGACGTTGCACAACTGTACTGAGGATACTGTGAAAATAGCACGATTCTTTCTGGAGCATCTCTGGAATGAATGAAAATGAATGAATGAATAGGTTCCAGATCAAATATAAGTTGAATCGTACTTTTCGATTTGTTCCAAGGTATTTTCAGTCAACGGGTTCACATATCGGAAGCCAACATAGTGCTTATGTGGAGCAGTTTCTGGTGAGATTTTGTCCAATTCCTTACACATAAGATCACCCTGAAGATTGGTCCATTTTAAAATTGGCGATCCACCACCAATTTCATTGTATTTTTTCTGAACCTCCGGTGTCCTCCGTTTTGCTATCCATGGTCCTAGCTTACTTTGTACAGGCAATTGAATCATATCCCTGTCTGTCATGATCCGATGGAGATAGTCATGAACCTGATCAGTTGTCTGTGGGCCGCCCATGTTTAACATGAGTATTGCTGTTTTTGGAGATGCATTCTGATGGCCGGTTGTTGAGAAGTTACGAAATAAGTTATTAGCTAGAAATAGATTTTTTCGGAAATTCTATACGAATAGTATACTTTAGAAATTACCTGAAAGACGAGCACACTTTTGCAAATGCATTTTGTAAATGTTATATTTCAATTGGATTATGTTAATTGCAATTAGAATTTAATTGATTTTTTGATTTAAATGCCGTGTCATGAGAAAAATGAAAAAGAAATGAAAGTAGTCTGCCCAAAGTGGTTAGTGACAAATGACAACTAGCTGACAGCCAAAACAAAACCACAAAACTCAAATGGAATTGAAATTTCACCGGAATGAAACAAAATGGCTCGCGTTGCCAAGTTCAGAGCAGTTCAGAGCTGAGCCCGAACTGTCAAGTGTTTCCCCAATTTAATTATGAAACACACAGCACTGAATTATCATATCTCTCAATAGAGATCTCTACCAAATTGTCAGTTTCAAATGACAAGCAAAAACTTGGCACAATGACAGATGAAATTGGAAAGAAAAAAATAAGGAGGGCTAATTTTATTTACAAAAATCTTGCTATTTTGTGCAATAAAAAGATTAAAATATCTTATATAAAGTATAAAAACATTTTTACTTGCATCTTTTCTATAAAAAAAGGAAAAAACAATTCGAAATATTTATTTGCCTCCAAAATAAACCAAACAAATGGCTGCCACTTAAATGTCATTGTGCCGAGAATTTTAGTTTGACATTTAAATATGAACGAGACAGAGATATATTGCTGTTTGTTAAAAAGCCCTATTGCATCAGCTTTTTACTCCGTTTGCTCCGTTATTTAATTCTGACTTCTGAGCTCATGGAGCATGCTCCGAGCTGGCTCTGAACGAAAAAAGAAACAAAAAATTCCGATCTCTGAGCGCTCTGAATTAAAAAAGAAACACAATATTTTTGTTTGACCAGTACGGGCTCAGCTGGGAACTGCTCTGAACTAAAAAAGAAAAACGCCTAATGTCCACACATTCCCCGTTATTGGTTGAAGTCCTCCCACATCCAATCGAGTAGGTATTGCTCACGTTCCTGCTCCGCTGACCATGAACGATGTCCAACATCACGATCACGGAACACAATCCAATCGGCAGACTGACACAACTGAGAAAACAAAAACTACGCACGAGCACGACTATGCTTTGGACATTTGTGAGTGTGACCAAATTTTGTCATTATTTTTTCACTTGATCGCATTGTTTTATTTTTTTGTTCCATTTGATTATTTTTTATGTGGTTTTTCTTTCAGCCAAAAAAAATTGATCCCTGCCAGGGATTTTGATCCCGGACAAGGTTTTGCATTTCTTTCAACCAAAAAATCAATCCCTGACAATTCGGGATCAAAATCTCTGATCCCGAATTAAAGAGAGATTTACACCTACATGAAACACGCACTTGCACACACACTATTTATAAAACGTCATTTTGTGGTTTTGTGTGATTCTGTGATTTTCTATTTTATTTGCATTCCGTTTTTGATTCTTTGCCAATCAAAATTATTTGTTGCTTTATTAAATTAAATTTATTTGACATCCCACACACACATTTGCAAACAAAAAACAAATCCAATCTGCGTTTTGTTGTGTTTGACAACCAACGTGTTGTATTGTTGTTTTCGTTCGTCGCGCCGAATAATCGCGTTGGTTTGGGAAAGCCTTCATACTTGAATCTCATTTTTTTTTATTTATGATTCGTTACTTTTATAAGTCTAATTTAATTAAACTTGTTAAGTACCTTCTTTGTGAATTTCTTTGTACCGTTTTTTTTTTTTTATTGTTTTTGTTTACTAAGCTTAGTTTATAGATGGAAGCGAAGTAAAATTTTCATACAAAAAAAAAAAAAAAAAATAGATTTAATTTAAATGCAATTATTTTAACGACAAATAGGAAGAAAATTGTTCCAAGGTAAATAGGTACATATAATTCAACGGACTTATCCAAACCAAATGTAAAACGAAAGTTATTTTCTTTGCAAAAAAATTTATTGATGTTTCATTTCGATTTGAATATCACTTCGCATTGATGTCGGTATAAAATAGGTTTTACTAAAAATAAAATTTTCAACTGTGTAATATGAATAATACATGTTGAAATACTCGTCATGATGTTTTCTGTGTTTATAAATAAGTACTGTATAGTAGCTCAATTATAAATTATAATAATAAAAACCATACTAACCGGATTCCCTGATTGGGAATCATCCATCGCTATATAAAATAAACCAATTCCGTCACAATGAAACACAATATTTAAAGTGAAAAACTAATTGAAAAACCACTGCTTTATTTTATCCATCGTCCTTCCAGTTCAAGTTAGTTCTAAAAACTGACTTTCGCCTTTTCATATATTTTATAGGTGTAGAAAAATTATTCTTTCGTTAAGTTTTTGTGTAAGCTTTTACAATAAAATTATAAACATCGGCTGCTGAGTACCAATACTCATGCAGTTCGATACAAGTACTTCAGATCTAAATTATTTTGGTCATTTTTACCTACAGTTGGTCATTTTTATTTTCAATTTTAGACACAAACTTTATTTTCAAATTCCTATTTTATCTTTTTAATATCATACTAAATTCAAGGGTCACTTTGGCAGCTACAATTGCAAAAATGGGTTGAACTGTCACTATTTAGGCGTGTTCAGTTAGAGTTTTTTTAAGAAAATAGGTTTAATGTTACTAGTTAGAAAATGTTTGAAACTAAGAATATTTTAGTAAAGAATTTTAAAGTTAGAAAATTATTAAATAATATCGTGCTATTACCTTAACATCAGGCTGTTAAAAATTTTGCGCTAATGTAAAAAAAATAATACGATGCTAACTCGTTTAAAATTTTAAAAAGCCTGTTTTTAACCTAGCATCAAACTAAAAATGCTTTAACATCATACATCGTCTAAAATTTTGCGCCAATAACTTTAGTAAAATGTTAAAAAGATAATACGCGGAAATTTTGCACCTTTTTTTTATAATAAAATAAAAAAATATATTTTTTTAAAAATTCAGTTTTAATTAAAAGAAAGATATTTTTTTTGAGAATATACTTTTTATTAAAACTGCATTTCCGTATTGAAGAACTATCTTTCAGAGCTTAATTGAAGTTTTTCTGTGAAGTTTTATAGGTATCTTTGTTTCAAAATATTTTTGTTTTGAAAATTTTATTTGATATTATAAATGTACATGCGTATATGTAAGTACGTAATTATTTGACATTGTTTATTAAATTAAGTTCTCATTTTGTTTTATCTATGAATTATCTGTCTTTTTGTTATATATTTAAGAATAAAAGCCATATTATAATTTAGTTTAAAAAAATGGGGCGGTGGCGTATGTACGCAACCGTGCCTAGGGGACGGGCGGCAGCAAACCTAAATGCGCAACTGTCCTAACAAAAATTTGGTCATTTAACAAAAACATATAGTTACACTTTCACATCTGCTCATATTTTGCTACGTAAGGATTTCTTCAATTGCCCTCATATTCACAATCAAAACGAATCTGTTAATTGAATGTCATCGCTTGAAATTAACTCGAAATCTAAAGACCAATTAAAATCAATAAAATAAATAACCAAATAATTTCATGTATAGATAGGTATAGTTTGTTTGTTTTCTGTTCAGATTCTTTTCTTCGCGAGTTTCTAAGTGTATTAGTCAGTGCCGTAGCAACGTGGGGGCTAAGTGGGCTTTGCCGATTTTGTAAAATAAAACAACTAGTTATGACAGTTCAAAAACAACTGTCAATTCAGTCTTGGAAGCCGCCAAGAGACCTATGAATTTTAAAGGCTCTATGCACTACACCCTATAAAGAATTAACTATACACATATTTGGCCTTATGTTACTTGGCTTTATGTCACGGCACCTTTATTTTTTACAACCTAGCACTTTTTCGTCTAAATAAAAAATACAATATGTTTCACCTCAACCACTTGTTAATGCAATAAATGATAACGGTAAAACCGTTTGTTAACATGCATTGGAATAATTTTTGCAGAGTAAATATAATTTAGTTTTTGCAAGCAAAAAATAAAGTGTGTACAGCGATGATCAAAAACATCAGCACATGCACATATTTTCTTTTAGTCGATTTTTTTCTTATATCTAAGTTACCATTTGAAAAGTATTTCGAATATTTATGCAAACTACTTTTAAAGAATTTGCCAAAGCAGTTGTGGATTTATGACCTAATTATTGACCTACTTAATTCGGGACTTTTGGCACATCAGTGTAATTTAAAAGTCCACATTTGATTTGGGGACTTGTAACCCACCAAAGTGAGTCAAAAGTTCATTGTGGGCTACTCTCCGCGTCAAGCATTATGTTGTCTGGTGAGTGGGTATAATTATTCTAATTAATTTTATCTGTATTATCGACTGCCCTGGTGAATGGCAAAATTTTCATAAATAGATGGCAAATTTATAAAAAATTCTTTGCCTACCCCCCCCCCAAACAAAACCGAGTAGCTACGGAACTGGTATTAGTTTGCGTTATAGATAAATACCTATTGGGTACAGAATTACAAAAAGGACAGACGTTCACATAATACAGAATCTTGTCTTAAGATTTATCCGTTATTTGTTTAGGTTTCAAACCACCTCAATTTAATATTTTGCTGAAGAATAACTTTTGACACACAATACCAAATGGAACGGCCGGCGCGGCGGTGGCGGAGGCGACGATAAGGTCCAAATCTGAGGAAAAAAACTCAATTTTTTGCGACGAATAAGATAAAGATTTGAAATAATTTTATATTTTTACTCATTTACATTTTATACTTCGCATCTTTACATTAACTTAAATTATTATTTAATGACTGCATTTACAAAAATTGACTTTTCCTGATTTTGCTGCTTTTATTTTAAAAAACGATTTGCATTTTATATTGGTCAGAAAAAAAAAGTGTTAGGGCTAGAAAATTTAAAAATTGAGGTTTGTCCTTTTAAAAAAATAATGTGAGAAAAAAAAAGCTTAGAAAATTCTCTACATAATAGATAATGAGTAAATTCATCAATATCTGTCATAGTTATAAAGTTATTTGGCGCCTAAAATTGATATTTTTTAAATTTCCCAAAAACAGCTACATTTTATATAGTCTAAAGCCGGTAGCAAATTTTGGGAGTGGAGGTATAACCCAAATTCATATACTAACATGTATGTTTAGGTAAAGGCGTTATTATACTAAATTTAATCGTCTGGCAAGTGTGACAAAACACTAGAGCTTAGATACAGGTTGCGTCTTGACAAAAAAAAATCATATGTGAGGGGGTCTATTCCCCCCGTTTACCCAGGAGGGGCAATTTTTTGAATAATTAAATAAAAACAAAAAAAAAAAAATATAAAAACAACGGTAACTCTTACAATGTCATGCTATACCTTTTTGTAGAGCCCAAAATGTTTGCTTTTAGATTGTTTGTAAATAAAGTTGTTTTAGTGAAAATATGAACTTTGAAGCATCAAAATAAGGGATTGAAGTCGAATTTAAGGAAAACTTATTTTTATTATTTTCAATTTTCTCAAAAACTAGAAGACATTTTGACATCTGGTTTTTAATACTTGACTAAAAATTTACAGGAGCATTAATATTAAATACAAACATACAACTTAATTACGTAAATTTTTGAACAAAATCAGTTTGAACACATTTTTTTAATTTTTTTTTTTTTTTTAATTTAGAGTTTGGAAATTAGCTTTTCAAAAAATCTAAACAGGTGCCAAATAACCTTATAAATATGACATATATGAAAAATTTGGTCATAATCTATTTTGTAGAGAATTTTCTAAGCTATTTTTTTGTCTCAGATTATTTTTTGGAAGGACAAACAGTTTCTAAGATAAACACGAAAAACCGAAAAAGACGACATGTTACACTTTCCTGCCGCTAGACCCTGCCTCATGGGGACTTTTGTATACTTCATCTTTAGGCCTCTCTTAATAAGTGTACCAAGTTTCAAAACTGTTGGTAAAAACCTTTATTGGCTGGACTACCGCTGGCTTTGGTGCCAATTGATCGAAAGTCTATAAAGTTAAAGTCTAGCAATCACTTATAGTTTCAATAACATAAGTATAATCACTCAACCAAAACATACGATTCTTTTTTCTTGGTATTAGTGATATAGCACATGTTTATTTCATATAGTGTCTTTAACTCAGTAGATTAGAGTGTAATTGTATTCGCTCTTGGATGAATGACCTAAAAACCATTATCAGCGAATATACCAGCAACCCTGTTGAAACAGGATGATTGAACCTGAACCCTTGGTTTTTAAAGAGTGAACATTAAGGGTTGTTGTGGTGATACTGATACTGCTGGTGCTGGCGTATGCGCGTTTCTCTTTTTTTATTATTTTAAATTGAAATAAACTTAGAGCAGAATCTTGTCGAATTCAACTATAAGTTATTTTATTGCGCCAACTCGTGTTGTATGAGTTTTGTAAAACGTGGACATTAAGCAATATGAAAATTCAATACAGTATTAGTATTTAGTCAGTAGTGAATCGTTGGCTAGGACGGTTGGTAAATAAATCGTCTCGCTATTTTAAGATCGGTCTAACAAAAAAAAGGGCGAAGTCTACAAACTATATTAAACAGTGTGTCAAGCTTTTTTTTTTTTTGTTTTAATAATAAAGAATTCGGCGGAAATTGGAGCGTTATCAAAAATTCTAAACCAAAAGTTTCAGCAATGCAAAAATAAAAATATGCAAGCGAAATATTTTTGTTAGCAATTCCACTTGTAGGCAAATTTTTATGTTATTTCTTCTTTCTCTCGGTATACCAACTGAAAATGACGTGTTTTTAAATGAGAAAATAAATTAAAACGCCGCCGCCGCCGGTCTGGTCAGTGACGTTTCTAAAATATTGCATAGTCAAATTTAGGAGATACATAAATAAAAGGTGTGAGAATCTGACAAGTGTATTTTTTAATTTCTCTCTCTCTCTCCCTTCCTCTTACGGTCGGTATATTTAATTTAAGATGGGCTACGACGATGTCATTACTCATTTGGGAGATTTCGGGAAGTACCAGAAGCGTATTTATTTTTTAGTTTGTTTACCTGCCATATCGTGTGCCTTTCATAAGCTCGCCGGAGTTTTTTTACTTGCGAAACCGGATTTCCGCTGCGAGTTGCCTTTTGAATTCGGTACCGACAATGTCACCTATAATCTTCCGGACCATATATTGAAATTAGCCTACGCTAAAGATCCGAAAACCGATAAATACCTCACTTGTCAATATTATAATGTTACCTATTCACAAGACTATCTCAACGGTTCTTCACCGCCATCAAAAGACACTCTATCAGTGGATTGTGATAAATATGTCTATGATAGGTCAATGTGGAAAAATAGTGCTGGCACCGAATGGAATATGGTTTGTGGGCGGAGTTTTCTAAGTGCAACATCTGACTCATTGTTCATGCTGGGTGTACTCCTAGGTAGTATAATATTTGGCCAGATGTCAGACAAATATGGCAGAAAACCGACATTCTTCGCTTCACTGGTCATACAGTTAATATTTGGAGTTCTCGCTGCTGTATCACCTGAGTTCATAACCTACACAATATCACGAATAATAATTGGTGCGACAACGTCCGGTGTATTTTTGGTGGCATATGTGATAGCCATGGAAATGGTTGGGCCGTCATATCGTATGTTTGCCGGAGTTGTGTGTATGATGTTCTTTTCTGTCGGATACATGCTGACAGCAGCGTTTGCGTATTTCATAACTGACTGGCGATGGTTGCAAATTGGTTTAACATTGCCAGGAGTATTGTTTATGTCATATTACTGGTTTATACCAGAATCGGCCAGATGGTTATTGTCTAAAAACAGGAAACAAGATGCGATTGCCAACATTGAAAAAGCAGCCCGGGTGAATAGGGTGAAAATTCCTGAAGATGTTTTGGACAACCTTTTGGATGACAGCAATGAAAAGAAGGAACCCATCGACACACCCCAAAGACAAGCATCTGTCTTTGATTTACTCAGATATCCGAATCTCCGACGAAAAACACTGCTAATTTTCTTTGATTGGTTCGTGAATAGCGGAACTTATTATGGTCTCTCGTGGAATGCGAATAATCTCGGTGGAAATGCTCTACTTAATTTTGTTATCTCAGGAGCTGTTGAAATACCAGCGTATTCGTTTTTGCTGTTCACCCTGAATCGTTGGGGTCGTCGGTCTATTCTATGTGGTTGCATGTTAACAGCTGGAACTGCTCTCCTTATGACAATCTTTGTTCCACAAGACATGAATTGGCTAGTTATAGTTTGTGCTATGATCGGCAAACTAGCTATAACATCTAGTTACGGTACTGTATACATTTTCTCAGCGGAACAATTTCCAACAGTGATTCGAAATGTTGGTTTAGGAGCTTCATCAATGGTTGCGCGTATTGGTGGAATTTTGGCGCCATATTTGAATTTACTGAGCGAAATTTGGAAACCACTGCCTTTGATAGTTTTCGGAGCAATGGCTTTTATTGGGGGACTTCTGTCATTGCTGCTACCGGAAACTCACAACAAGCCACTTTTAGAAACTATTGAAGATTGTGAACGATTTGGTAAGAAAGTGCGGAATGCAGATCTTCTCGAGCAAGGAGAAGAATTGAAAGAAGTAAATAAAGAAGCTCAGGTTAATGTAATGCCAAATGGTAATGGAGTTGCCAAAGATAGTTAGATAAAATAATTTATATCGCTGAAGAAATATTAAGGAATAGATTATAATTGTGTGAGATATGTAAGATGAGAAGCTAGCGAACAAAATTGGACTAGAGACCTCTTTGATTTTTATGATCGGTATCGGTAGAGGTAAAACTCGCGGGATAAGTATGAATATAGGTATTTTAGGATAGAAACTATTCTTATTGAAAATTATTTAAAAAGCCAAAAATTAAAAAACAAAACTTACAAAAGACTTCGGTGTGAAAATTCCGCTTTTGTTCGCCAGTTTCTAAGAAAACGTTATTTTATAAGTTCTGTATACTGTGCTTACTGTTAAGAAATGAGAATTTTAAAAAAACTTTTAATTGTTTTTTGTAAAGTACCTAAGTACTGACCTAATAAGTGAATTTATGATGGATTTACTTTAAATTTATCTTCATCTGCAAACATCAAGTAGAGTAGAGCTGGATAGATTCATGCCAAAAAACGGAATTTATGAAAGAGAGATGATGTTTTTCTTCGTTATAATCTTCATCTTCGTTCCTATAATCTGCATTCATGAAGATCTCAGCAAGTGTAAATTGTACATCTCAAATCAAGAAATTTGCAGTTTTAAAAAAGAAAGTATACGGAAGGTCATTTATTTCATAAATTTTTTATGTGAATATATTTTATTTTTGAGCTGGAGTAATTGCAATTTCACGTATACCAGACCCTCTTTCATACTGAGTTTCCAGCAGCTTTCAGTTCTTAGGTAAGAAGGGTGAACAAAATCTCCATGGTCAACGATTCGAGGAGATTTTTTTTGTGTGTAGTATGCGTTCAACCAAGGTATTTGAAAGGGAAAGAACAGCAAATCTCCTACGATTTTGTTTCTTGGTGTAAAAGGTATAAGAGATTTTGGAGGAAATTAAAAGAAAATGTCAAGAAATCTCTATCAGCAACTTGCATACATTTGTTGAGCTCTTTTTTTAAAGAAAATCGATTTATTTCTTTTATTTTCCTTTTTAAGAAAGATAAGACTTTATTTTCAAATTTAATTTTTTTTATTTTAATTTTTTCAATGGTTATGGCCGCTTATAATGGGTATGTTCTTCTTTTACTTCCGAAAACTGCCAATTTCTACGAATTTTAGTACCATTTAATGTTTTTTTATATGAACTTTGACAGAACTTTGCACTAAAATTCGTAGAAATTGACAGTTTTGGAAAGTAAAAGAACAGAGCTAACGTTAATACAATTTTTTTTTTTATTATAGGGTCTTTTTTAGTTAAGCCTAGTACGCTGCTGATACGAAATGAAATTTTTAGTTGGTCTCCAACATGACAACGAAATGCTTACGAAAACCATAATGAAAAATTAGCCCTTGAAAGCGTCACCATTTGCAAAAACAAAAAAAAAACACAAACGCATACAAATCACAGAAAGCAATGTGGTGATGAAAGAAACAACAAATATAAACAAGAATAGAGAGCAAATGTCAATTTTCCGCACACAATTAATGGTACAAGCAATTAATTGGCCGGTTTTCTTTTTTAGTTCAGAGTAGAGCCTGAACTGTCAAACAAAAAATCGTGCTTCTTTTTTAGCTCAGAGCGTATAACAGTTCAAATTTGTGTTTCGTTCAGAATTTGTTCAGAGCGCGCTCTGTTAGCTCGGAATAAAATAGCCGAGCGCAGACTCAGTAAAAAACTGAGCGCGGCCAACTTCATACAGTTTCCATGTAATTTGACAGATATGACAATAGGGCTTTTTAACAAACAGCAATATATTTCTGTCTCGTTCATATTTAAATGTCAAACTAAAATTCTTGGCACAATGACATTTAAGTGGTAGCCATTTGTTTGGTTTATTTTGGAGGCAAATAAGTATTTCGAATTGTTTTTTTCCTTTTTTTATATAGAAAACATGCAAATAAAAATGTTTTTATACTTTATATAAGATTTTTAATCTTTTTATTGCACAAAATAGCAATTAATAGTAATTAAAATTAGCCCTCATTATTTTTTTCTTTCCAATTTCATCTGTCATTGTGCCAAGTTTTTGCTGTCATTTGAAACTGACAATTTGGTAGAGATCTCTATTGAGTGCTCGTGTGTGTTTCGTAATAAAATCGGAGTGCTCTGAACATACTTTGCTCAGGTTCTATTCAGTGTTCTGCTCTGAACCAATTCTGAACTAAAAAAGAAAAACGCCTATTCAGTGCTCTGCTCTGAACCAACTCTGAACTAAAAAAGAAAAACGCCCATAGTCACCTCTTTTTTGACAGATCGGTTTGCTGATACCGCTCTTTAATAGCACCGTACGTGTCGTACGACAGTGGTCAAAAATACGATTCTAATTGGAAAAAATTTTAGTATTCAAACAATGAAAAAGTTTTTTTTTTTTTTTTGTAAAGAATTTATTATTGGATCCATTCCAATTTTTTTTAAATTAAAACGCTATTTAACCACCTACACATAAAACTCTATATATAAATTGTATTTAGATGCTTTTAACGAAGATATTTGTACCAAAGATACGTCAAATTAAATTTTTTTTTTTAAATCCTCGATAACAGTTTAAATATTGAATATATTGTAACTATCATAGAACGATTTTCGCTCAAAACATATCCAAGAATCGAAACCTATAACTCGCTCCCAAACAAAATATTTGCACGAAAATTGATGTACCAAATACAAAAGTAGTCAACGATGTGAAACCCTAGACAGAGCATTAATTTTAATTTTTTTTAGGCTCATCTAGAACCGCTAGGTCCATACGAAGATTTTTATTTTTTTACAATTTCACCGATAGAAACTTTAACGATTGAGATAACTTCATAAGTGATTTAAATACCTTAAAGAAAAAAATAAAAAAAAATAAAAAACATGCATTTCGAAAATATGGTCCTGGTTTGCACATTATTTCTACTACTTACATAGGTAGATATAAATTGATACTACTTAAATCTTATAGTTTGTCTTTGTTTTACGTAAGCAAAAATAATATTTAATAAGAAGCAAAATGCCCTCATTGTAGGTTATTTTATTAATTAATATTGACAATTTATATTTTATCTCACACACGTAAGAATGCTTAATTATACATATTTGATCTTTATATTATTGAATTATCAAATTGTTTAGCTAACTTATAACGATGTATGCAGGGGCGTAGCTACCGCTGTATCAATTATACAGGGCCCCCGAGATATAGAGGCCCTGAAGATACAGAGCATCCGACAGGAAAGTAAAACAAAATTTCATTGAGGTCGATTTTTAGATGTACTTATTAATAATTTGTTTGCATGTGTCTTTTCGATAGTTATAATGTGTATTATGGGAGGGGGTCACAATTAGGCTTTCGAAGTTTTGCTTTTCATAATTCTGCCTTGCCTTGCAAAAATTCTGCTTTTCAAATTCTGTTTTTTTTTCGGTTTTACAAAATTCTGTTTTTTCAAAATTCTGCTTTTCAAAATACATACTGATAATAAATATTTAATAAATAAAATTCTGCTTAATCTGCTTTTCCAAAGAAACATTTATTACCAATATTTATGCAAACTTAAAATTTTGAAGATTACAACAAAATATGTCAGTATTTAACAATTAAAAATAAATAGTAGCTAATCTGAGCAAAGTTAGAGTATATTTTTAGTTGTTTTCTATTAAAAAATCTTATTTGGCTTTAGCCTAGGTATATTTTCAATATTCTTCCCATTTTGTGCCATTTTGTGGTTCTATCTGCTTCAGTTTTTGACAAAAAAATATGTTTTTTTTTTTCTTATTGAGATTGTAAAAACCTTATCATATGACTCGACCGAGCGACCAATACATTTAAGAGCGACAATTTATACTTCCTCAATTCTTTTTCGTTCCAAGAAATGATTCCATTTGAATAAATATAAAATTATAAAAAAATAATATTATTTCTATAAATAAATACATACAGTCGTGTTTTTTTAGTATTTCCAAATAGTCGTATTTATTAAAACCAATCTTAGGTACATTTACCAACGTAAAGACAATCTATTCAGTTGTCTAAAGTTATATCAAAAATTAGATCACTTTAGCAACAATTAAAATTTTTTATTTATAACTTGGATGGCTGCAAGTTAAAAAACGTTTATAAATACGCTATATAATGTTTATTTTTAAAATTATAAAACAGAACTTAAATTTCAAACCAACACTGTTTTACATAATTCTGCAAATAGCGCGAGCATTTTCATTTTTTTGAAACTTTTTTATTAATTGCATAATTTCGTAAAACAGAATTTTGAAAAGCAGAATTTTAAAAAGCAGAAATTTGAATCAGAATTTTAACAAAAGTATTTTGACCCAGGTAGAATTTTAACCCCAACCCGTGTATTATTGCTGCTTAGATATTTTGATTACTCAAACTAAATAAAGATTTCAAAGCTTCTATGAGTAGTATGTTCGAAGTCTTAGAACCAGATAAATTGTTATCGTTTTCAAACGACATAATAAAAAAATGTGCGGGAAGACTGGTTGAAAAATATATATAAAAAAATACTTGTAAAATGATTTTCGCGAACTGCTTTAAAAAACTGTTTACAATCCGAAATTCAAAAAATTCTTCCATAAAAGAACTTGCTAAATTATTGGTGATTGAGTAGAATAGTCTTGCTTCTAGTTTTCTCGAAGTTGTCACTACACGATTTCTTTTTTTTTGACGCTTTCGGTTACAAAAAACAGCAACCGCTGAAAGAAGCTTTTCCAGCTTCTATGGGACAGGAACGGTTATGTTATAGGATTTATTAATTCCATAGAAGCCGAAAAACTTGAAAAATTGAAATCTTGTTCAGCTATGGAAGATTTAATCAATAAATTTGCAGAAAAAAAGTCAAGAAAAGTGTTAATTTAAGGAGTTTTAGTCCAAAGACATTTTTTTTTTTAAATTCAATAAAATATAATGATAAATTAAACTTATCTTATATGTATGTTGACGCAAATGTTTTAGTTAATTAAAAAAAAAAGTCAGCAAGAGAGGGGCCCCCAAAATTTTTTTGATACAGGACCCCCAAAGGGCTAGCTACGCCACTGGATGTATGTATGTAGCTAAACTGACTGAGAATAATGGTATACGTGTAATTTCAAGCTCAAATCAATTTAAAAGAAAATTGGTGCTTAGTGGTATAATGAGTAACATATTGAATAATACATTTTAAAACTTCAAATATCCAGATTCTATAACTTAATTTTTGTTCAAAAACTAAGCTTAATGTTTTTTTTAAATCTTATGTTCTCATTTATGTTTATTTCCCCTATGGATGGAGGTAACGGTTTTTTTTTATTTAAGACTCTTTTGTTAAGGAATTTTAACTTACGACTGTAAATGTATGTAGGTGCAGATATTTAGTAGAAAAAAAATTGATTTCTAATGAATCCGTTCAGCGCTCAAAAACAAATAAAACATATAAAATATTAATTTGTATAATTATGATAAATCGATGAGTATAAAATATGTATATGTAGGTACTATTTCGAAAGAAAAAAAATCCAAAAAATAAAAATGAATGATAAATTTAAAGCTAATTTTTTTTTTCTGTACGTAAAAAAACTAAATTTGTTATATTTTTTTTTAAATAATATTAATTTATAAGTTTGTACTTAGCGTTGTACTCTAAAATATTGTTTTTTTTTTCCTATTTATGTATTTTAATCTCTTTTCAATCATTTAAATTTTTTTCATATTGCCAATTTGCATTTCTATAGAATTATATCTTTAGCTTGTAAGATTACTTATATGAATTTTTACAAAGGCATAAGCACAAAAAACATTTAATTAATAAAACAAAATGTATGTAGTTAAATATATATACAATTTTGGATTTTTTATTGTATTGCATTATTTGGTTGGAAAATATGTACTGAAGTAATGTAAAACTAAATACATTTGTCATCAAAATGAAACAACATAAAGTAAGTATGAAATTTGCTACGATTTGAACTTTAATAGACACTAACATAATAATTGGCCTGGGTCTTCTTCCCCCTCTCTGAAGGCGTTTTTTTTTTACTATTTTTATACTATAATTGAAGAAAAATGATCAAAATTCAACAAAATAAAAAAATTACGTATACGCCGTAGTGTACGTTTGTTTAAAAAAGCTGGGTTTTTCATTTCAATAAAGATGTAATGTATAATGTATGAAGACTCTAATCTCTAATAATAATAAAAACGAGTTCAATTCTAACTTTTATTTTATTACTTTTATTCAGAAAATGACTTGATGTCAATTGTTTACCAACAGCTATTAAAAAATGTTCTTTTTTCAGTCTATTGTTTCACGTTTCTCGAACGCATAGCCTACTCAGCACGATTTGTATTGAGATTGGAACATGTACTGTCAGCATCGATCGCCTGCCAGGGTTGCTACAAATGTTTACCCACTTTTCGAAACTATTTACATTTATTCGGTTTGTAATTTAATTGTCTTCTATGTAAGTAAGGCGACATTATAGTTATTAGAGCTATAATTAAAAACCATACAAATAAAACATTTTCAAGATGCTTAGAAAGTAAAATAACGTCGTTCAAAATGCAAAAAGGCCGACATATGGATATGCATATGCATAAGGGTGGTCGTTCTTGTTTAATAAAAGTTCGTTTTAGTTGGGCCTAAATCAACTTTAAATAAAAAATTAAAAATTCTATAATTCGTAATAGTTTATAATTATTTAATTATAGTCGTTGTAAGCAGTTCATTCAATTTATGCTATTTTGCATTGTACTCGTATAATATGGCTGAAACTTGTAGGTGGAAAAAATATAAGAAAAAAATTGTTCAGAGGGGAGTTGAAGAAATTATTTCATTATTTATTTTTTTAAAAATGTGTACATAATTAAGTGCTTATTTTATTCCTAGAATTTAATTTTTTTTTTATTAATTTTGACTTAAATGGCAAAAATCAAATGGATTTATGCACCTACATACTTCGGTTTTCGAGAAAATTGAAAACCTCGAGAGAACCTATTGTCATCAAAAATTTCCCCTCCCAGCTAAAAGAAGGAGAAATAAATCCACTCCAAACTAAAATTATTTCCGGTCCAAAATGCCACATAAAATTAGTTTTAATTTTTGTATTTTTTATGTCTAATAACTGGGAAGTATTAAAAGTGATTTTATGAAGTAGGCTGTGTATCAGAATCACTTAAATCATAATCAAAGCACAAAAATAATTACTGATTATTGATTTACACTTCCGAAACGTCTCATAACTATAACAATGATGGTTTTCAATGATATCTTTAACTGATGGCGCCTAATAGTTCCGATCATTTAGAATTGTTTGCTTTAAATTTCTTTATCTTATTTCACTATGTGATAACGAAAAAAGTGATACACCCGCCAGTTATCAAATATCACGTACATACATACATATGTGTTTAAGAATTATTTTCGTCAGTACAGGCTGTGAAGCAAACATCAATTAACACTGAACATTTTTGAATGAAACAACAACAACTTAAGCGCGCTATACCATCAAGATAAATTAAATTTTTTTATTTTTTGAAAATTCTATACTTACCCATTTCTCAGTTCCTTGAAGTCAATGGGCCTTAATCAGTGGCGTAGCGTAGGGGGGGCGAGGGGGTCGGTCCGCCCCAGTCGGCACTTTAAGGGGGCGGCAAAATTTCAAAATAAATACTACTTATGTCAGCAAAAAGTTCGTTTTTTTTTTTTTTAAACAGAATCGATTTTTTCTTAATGAAAGGAATCAGTCCAGAAAAAAATCGAATATTTTGTTGAAAGGAATTTGACATTAATAATATCTTGATATTTGAACCATTTCATTTTTTGTCGCACCGATTGAAATGATTTGATTCTAGCCTACCAATGTCTAGAAAATTTTCAGAACTTAACAAAGAGTTTTGTTTTAAACAGTATTACCAGAAGTTTAAACTATTACTTTATAAATGATACTTGACAGTACGGAAACGTCTAATTATATCCAACAATTTTTTTTTTTAATTGGAAAATAGACTATCATAGGCGATTTCATAAAGCCCTTTAAATATTCAGCAGGCTTCTAAATCTTAAAATGACATTTTTTCCACACAAAATTCTTCTTAAAAATCTTAAAGGCTGTTCATTCAATATTCGTGTCATTAAACTGAAAGATTTTTTTTGTTTTTAAGCGGAATAATTTTAATGGGATTTGTTTTTATTTTATTGTGGCATCTGTTGAGTAGATTTAGATTTGAATGCTTTGCAAATATAGCTGAAATCGTAGTGATGGAATTTTTCTATAATAGCGGGGCTTTGTAACCCAATTTTCGTACAAGCAAAAAAACTAGGTTATTTAAACTTAAACAAGCAATGAGATTGTCGTTTCACTAAAACTATAAAAAAAAAACGGAAGGCAGGTACTTGCACATTAGTAAAATTTTTCCTTCAGTGTTTTATCGCTCTATACTAAGGTATAATTTTTTTTTAAATTGAAATACCTTAATAAGAGGGTGGCAAAATTTTCTGCCGCCCAGGCGGCTGATACTTACGCTACGCCACTGGACTTAATCAGGTGCTTTATGTCGACTATTAGTAAAGATGCAAGGTTAAAATGAAGTACGTAATTTAAACAATCCTACCAATAAACATTTTAATCTTCTCTTTAACAAAGGATAAGTTAAGTAACAGTTGTAACAGTTAATTTGATGAAAATTGTAGTAGATTTAAGCAAAGTAAGTATGTAAAGGGGAATGATCTATATCGCATATGAAATGTTTCAATGAGGCCATCATATGGGCTGTATCTTGTGCAGTGAAGTGTTAAATATGTGCAGAGAAAGAGTTATAGTGCATCAGGACAACAATTATAATGAAAGCTTTAAAATTAGCACGAATACATTGGAAATAACAGAACATATTAATGTGACCTGTAATAAGGCCAATTCAATAAAAGGTTAGATTAAGAGGGAGTGACGTCAGTTTCTTGACCCCTATGATGTTATTGAACAACATCAGCTGCATGCGCGTAGTTGGGGGCGTGGGGGGGGGGGGGGGGTGCAAGGGGGGGTCAATTTGTATTGAACCATATAATCACACTACGGAGAATAAAAATTGGAAAATTAAGCAGAAAAATTCGGAAAGTCGTGATAATAATTGGAGCTTTCGATACTCGAAAGAAACAGAAAAATTTAAATAATTATAGGTGGAACGAAGTTCGCGGGGTCAGCTAGTAGAATTATCAAAAGAATACAATTTTTATTGAATTATTGTGCTCATATAATATTTGCATGAAATTGTATATTTAAGGAAACTAGCGGCTTATTTCTTCAAAATGTACAACACCGTTTGAAAATTACAAAAAAAATTAAGAAAATAATGTTTTTTAATTGTCTCTCATCAGCACATTTAATAAAATATCTGTTTAACTACAACTGATATCGAATAGGGTTGAAAACGTCCTTGATTGTGTATTTTCACAAAACTAGATTTCACCCCCTCATTATTTTTTGTGGTTATCTTGAGATTTATAGGAAAATAGTAAAAAATAGGAAAATGGTAAATAGGGAGAATAAACAATTTTTTGACTTAAATTCGATAGTAAATTAGTTAAAAACAAGTTCGCTTTCATTTTATAATTTATAATTTATAAATTGTACGCTTGATGGTAATCTAATAAGTGTTATTCAAATAAACAAATATCTTTTGTTTGCAACTTACACATTCCACTAAAATGTTTATTTAAAATTAAAAATATTTATAATGTGTAATAATGCAAATGCAAGCTAAGCCTGTTTAGTCTTACAATTAATAGTAAATTATCTGCCATTATTACCACAGGAGATAACGTTGAAGTGTAATAGAACACTTCATCTTTATTGTGGGGATGAGCATATTAAAGGTATTCCTGCAACATCGTAAACATCGTACACAATGGTAGGTTTATGACGTCTTAAACAAATTATCAAAATTTGTATGGGAAATCTTTTTCAACAAATCGTAAATTTTAACACAAGAATTTGTATCATAAACGTCGTAAATGTAAATTTACGATATAGATGTGTTAAAGGAAAAATGATGTGTTAAAGGAAAAATGAAAAGTGTGTCGGAAACTTAATGATTTTACAACGTTAGATGGTTTCCGACGTTGCATGAATACCCTGGATATCTAAAATTTACAACATAAACGTATCCTAGTTTATTAACCTATATTTAAAATTTTAAATTTTTATAAATGCAAATGCAAGCTAAACTTATTTATATTTGGTTTTATAGTGAATAGCAAATCATTTGCCATTATTACCAAAAGAGATAAGGCTGAAGTATATAGTAACACATTACTTCATCTTTATTGAGGGGTAAACATATTAAAAATTTTCCATGAAGTGCAGTTTTATAAAACTCTTGAATAATAAGATTGCATTTATATATCTATTACAGAGATAAGGTACTCTTAATTCGATGAATTTTTTTTAAATATTGCTGATAAGTAGCGCTAGGATTTTCATGCACTAAAAAATGGAAAATATGCGCTTAAAGTATGCTCTTAAAAATGAGAAATATGCACTTAAAATATGCATTTAAAGACATAATATTTTACTCTATACATACTCCTATCTTTATTTTAAACGTAAAACTTTGGAATGTTTTAAGCCGCGACCAGATCAATAAAAATTTGCTTTGTGAGTCGTATTCGGTGCAAATATTTGTATAGACGAAAAAAAAAAAATCGGTGTAGACGTCCGAGCGCACACAAAGTTTTGCGTCATATTCAATGTACGCTATCCAATTCCGGTGGATTTTCGGCGCATACGAACATTAGGAAATTTAATAGTGTGTGTCTATTTTTTTGAAACCGATGTTCATATCTTGAAAATATATGAACTAAAAATATGCAGAAATATGTAGAAGTATGCAAAAATATGCAAAATACGCATTTATAGTAAAATATGCAAAAATATGCACTAACGATTGAATGCCATATTAAAGGAAAATTCAAGATTCGTAAAGATAATTTGTTATCACGCTTCTAAAGGGTGCTAAAAAATATATGCATTTGCATGGAAATCCTAGCCCTACTGATAAGTAATTTATGATTATGAAAACGATAAGATGATCAAGGAGGTGAGGTTTTCAGTTTTGGGATAACTATTTCAAAAAAAAGCACCAGAACAACTTTCTGTTTTCGATCATAAATAATGGAATCCCGTGCTGTACATATATAATTCACAATGTGAAGATATGCACTGCACTAGAATAAAAAATCTTTATATAAACATCGTGGAGGAGTTGAAACCATTTCAATCGTGGGTAGGGTTGTCAAAGGGCAGTGTAAGTAAACCTAGGACAAAAGGAGTTAAAATCCATGTCTTAGAGGACAAAACCCTAACAAAAAACAATTTTAAGAAATCAAATAAAAAGTATATTTTGTTGTTATTTGCAGCTTACTTAACGCCAGATAATATAATTTCTATTTTGTTTTGTATTTGTTTGAAAAATTGCATTAAAATTACATTAAAATTAATTACATTAAAATTATGCAATAACATAAAAAACAAAATAGAATTCACAATTGAAACTGAAAATAACACTATCAACTAACTTCCTAGACCTAAGCATAAACAAAAACAACAAAAAAATCAATTACAGGGTCTAATAAAAAAAACCAACAATACATAGTAATATCTGTTATATTACTATATAAATATAAATTCCCACCTGCACATAAATTGGCAGCTTTCAATGCTTTAATTAACAGACTTTTTAACGTCTCTATATAACAAAATATCATAAAGAAGAAATGAAGACAATAAAACAGATTGTAATAGTAAGCGGTTACAATTAGATAAATTATTAATCTATAAAAAGAAAATGAAAATTTAAATAAAAAACAAAACAAAAACAGATAAAATATGTACCTACATATGTATATATAAATACAGTGGAACTTCCATAACTCGAACTTCCATAAGTCGAATTTCTCTATAACTCAAAGTTTTATTGAGAACTCTGCGTTTTCAACTTTATTTTCATGACTTTTGCCCTCCGTAATTCGAACTTCTGTAACTCAAAATTCTCTCTATTTCGAAGTTTTTAGATCGCATTTGTGGCAAAAACTCTTTTTAACTTGAACTTTTCTGCTTTATTTTCAATTTTTTTTTTAAATTTTGAATGTAGTCTTTTGTAAGTTTGTTTAGGCCGATTTTATTCACTCAAAGTTAAACATAACTTGAGGAATTTTGTTACATAAAAATGTTGTTTTGTCATTTAAATTTTGTAACAAAAGCTGATTACGGACAACAAAAGGTAAAAAATAAAGCACGAAATGCTCCGAAGCAATTCTTGTTGGAAATTTGCCATCAATTTCTTTGGGCAGTAAATGCATTCGCGATTTTCTCCGACGATTTGTCCATGTTTCGTTTCGTGGTATAATGTCACAATACACAATTTAACACTAAATAACATACAAGTAATATTGAAAAACTTCAAATTAATTACACAATAAATCAAAATTAAAATTGAAAATGACAGTTTTGTTTTATTTTCACAAATATCCCAGGGATATTATTCAACTGATGGGGAGTTGAGAAAATAGTTGCGTTCCGTACCTAGTTTCAAACAGTTTCAGACCGCCAGACTAAGTCCCCTTTCACACAGGGCAACTGAGTTTCCGGCAACAAATAGTTCATAGGCGAGAAGGGCAGGAAGAAAGAGGGGGAAATGAAATCTCCCCGGTCAACAAATTCAGGAAACTTTTTTGACGTTTCTCTTCACACTACGTTTGTGTGCGTTCAACCAAGGTAGTTTAAAAGGAAAATACAGCAAGTCTCCTCCAACTTTGTATCTGCGTGTGAAAGGTACAGGAGATTGTTAAGGAGATTTAAAGAAAACGTCAAAAAAATCACCAGCAACTAGTATCTTCGTGTGAAAGGGGACTAAGTCATTTTTAGTCCGAAGTCGTCCCGCAAGTGAAAAATTGTGCTGTTTCTTGCTAAAGAGAGCGCTTTCGAGAGAGTAAAAAATTTCCCCACCCTACCAGATTTGGTCCGAGGAATTTGTTCTGGCTATTTCGTACTAGTTGACAAATGTCAGGTTGACTTATGTCAGATGACAAAAAAAAAACAAAAACCATGTTGAATAAGGGTTGCCCAAGTGTTAATTTTATTTTTATTTTAGTTTTGCTACATGGGCATATTTTTTATTATATTGTTAATCTTTTAATTAATGTAATAATTCTGGTAAAATAAGTATGTGTAACTAAGCAAAACTATTTCCGAAGAAAAAAATATAGAATTATCAATCTGGTTCTTCTTATATATCGGAGCATTTTTTTGGAGAAAAACACACTTGGGCTTCATGATTAAATGCATAGAGTATACCTATTAAATATACAACTAAAGATCTTTAATTTTTATATTTTTTTATATTAATATAAGCAGGTACGTTTATTTTTTGTTAACATTTATTTTGTTGGGTTGTGATTCTTCACAATGTTGATAAATTTTCATCGTTGATCTAAGGCAACTCTATTCGAGTATATATTTTTGACGTTTAAAAATTGGTAAGAATTGGTACAAATTAGTGCGAAAACCGTTCCCGACATTTTGACAGTTTTCTTTATCTGTGAGAGCATTTCATCCCCACTCCTCAAATTTGACATTTTAACCAGATTTAGTCCGCAAAATCTCGGGAACGGAACTAATAACAAGTGAATAAAAAGAAATTCAAATTTGTGTTTCAACTCTCGAGTTACAGTAAACTCTCGAGTTGATCAACTTGAGAGTTTGCCTCAAGTTGAGCAGTAGTGAAAAAAATGGCCCTTAGTACATTCCTAAATTAAGTCGAAGTTTTCTCTGACTCGGGGAACCCCTTTTGTTTAAACTTTTGTTTTTTAATTTTCTTTAATTTACTGTTATTTCATAATTTTTAACGTTGTTTGAGTAGGTATGTAATGTATGTATGATTTTTATGTCAAACTTCAGTTTTTACAGGTGATGTTATTATGCGTAGATGTTGTGTTTAAAATTTCTTATTGAAAAAAAATGTCAGGAAGAAAATTAAAGCATCTAACTTTTAATCAAAAACTGGCGGTCTTAAGTGAATTTGAGTGATCTTGTAATCAAATTCACGCAGACTTTGGCGTGCCCATACATAAGTTCAGTGAAATGCAAGAATTTTCCACTAATACACAAGACAAGGTGAAGCCTTCAAGAATACATTAACTAGGACAATGAAATTATTCTTTGTCATATGACGTCTGATGAAGAGATTTTGCTTTCGTAAGCTGCTGAAGTGGAAACCATGAGTGACGGTAAAAATGATCCAGATAAAGGCTTACTCATCAGGCAGCCGAGGCAAGCTTAAATGTATAAAGCCTTTGAAATAGTTTCTTCAATCCAATTCATGCGAAACTAAAACATTTTACAAGTCAAAATACATTAAAAAAATGTTAACGAATGATATTTACTTTTTTAAACTTGTGTTGATTAAAATTTATTGTCCCTCTTTGAATATCCTTATAATTAAATAAAACAATAAATCTAAAAGTTTTGTTGTTATTATTTCTATAAATCGAAGTTTCTATAACTCGAATTTTTTTTCTTTCATTTTGAGAGTTCGACTTACGGAAGTTCCACTGTATGTACGAGTGTATTACATATGGAGGTGCTAATATTGGATAAAGGCAAAGGAGTAAATTTGGTAAAGTCATGCAAAAAATCAAGCTTTTCAAAGCAACAGCTGGTACAACAAAAATAAGATATCTGAAACTTTTTTGAATAATAAATTGAAACCGTCTCGGATAGATTCTTGAATGCGAGGAATTTGATTTCTGCATTGCACAACATTTGTTGGTTTTTAACGCTAAATTTTTAATTTTGGATTTACCATCATCTTGAGTTACCCTATAGACAAAATGTTTCATCTCCTCCACGATTTTTTTATAATCATCAATAATACTTCCACGATTAGATGAAGAGTTGCCGTACTTTCAGTGGTACAGACTGAAATGAAACTACTATTTATGTTTATAATAATAAAAGTTATCCAACGAAAATGTTATCTTTTATCTATCGTGTGCTAGCTAACGCGCGTGCGTAAAGGAGCGAATAGTGACTTTTTAAATTGGCATTTTATCCTGGAGATCCCATATGGTTATAAAATATATTCAAAAGATTTATTGCTAATGTTAAATATTGGTCACAAAAATTCTATGTATAATTTTAAATCAGAAATTTGAAAATTTTTAAAAAATCAAAAATCGTCTGCATAAAATTTGATCTAAATTTAATCTAAATTGTTCGATAAAATCGAAAATTATAGAACTTGTTCTGTAAGGTGCCATTAAAAACAATTTTCTGTTGCAAAAGGTTTGGTTGGGTGTTTTTTTTATCATTCCACTTCTTATAAACTCGTTTCTTATTATCCCACTCTTGCAATCAATGGGTACGTGTGGGTACTTTTAGAAAAAAAATCGAATTTTTTGTTAAAAGAAATTCGACATTAGTTTAACGCAAATTTTACTAGGAAACTAGTTGATGACTAGAGATGTCATTAATGCCAAACTACGAACATTATTTCAAACCCTTCACTTCCCTTAATAGAAATAAAGTACTTTCAATAATAGCTGCGTTTTATTTTCCACTGAATCTGATCCGATCATGATAATAAAACAAACTGGATCACAAATTTATTTATTTCTCACAGTAACAGTTGGCTTTATTTGCACAATAAAATTGACAGAAGAAAAATTTTCACAAATCTTGTTTGAAATAATATTTGGTATCTAAGGCCCGATTCACACAGAAGTGGCTCATGGTTCTGTTGTGTCATTGGCATGCTTCGGGAGTGGAGTGGGTGTGATGTACTCAATTAACACAGAAGTGACAATGAACCGACATTTGTCAGAGTGAATTGAAAACGCAAAGTGAATTAATGAGAATTGATGCAAAGGAATGCTTTTTTTAGTATTTGGAAAATTTTCCTAATCGTTGTGATTGTTTTATGTCGAATTCCTTTTAAGAAAAAAATCGATTTGTTCAGAAGAAAAAATCGACTTTTCTGAACAAATCCCTTGTATTAAAAGAAAAAATTCGATTCTGTTTAGAAAAAAAATCGATTTTTTTTGGTAAAAGGAAGACATTAGATTTGTTTAACACAAATAAAGTGATAAAAATACTTCAAAATAAATAAAGTAGTGGTCTCATGATCAATCTTCAAGTGATTTCAATATGGCGTGCCGGTTCACGTAGGCCACAGGAGTTTTCAATATGGCGTGGCGATGACATGTTGCACCATACCCTCGCCTCATCATCTGTGTGTGTATTGTCTCATAAGAGAACATGCAAATTCCACAACGTGGCATATGTATGCACCACGCCAGAACCATACCAAAACCATAAGCCAGTTCTATGTGAATTGGGCCTAAGAGCGAATGTTTAAAAATGGAACAGTTTTTTTTTTAGTTTAATTTCTATTAAGTTAATAGTTTTTGTATTTTTTCCGTGCCTCGCGACTCGTCAGCTCTATGAAATGAAGAAAAAACTCATACAAAAAATTGGAATGATGGCGGCATGTGTTTGATTTCGAGAATTTTTAATTTTATTGAGTTTTTTTTGTAAATCTCAGCAGTGGTACCAACGTATAAAACTAAAATATTACTAGGAAAGTGTTCAAAAGATGGATTTTGACATCCAAATCCAAAGGCAGACCTGGATATTGTGTTATTTTTGTAATACTTGTATTCATGTTTCCAAATCCAATCCGGATCAGATCTGGGGGGAAAATAAAATGCAGCTAATATTTTTATCTGAGAATCACCTCACATACATATGTATGTCACACTTAAAAATTTTGTAATATAATTTGTAAACTTTTCTTATATTAATAATGATACATTTTTTAAATTAAATCTTCTCCGTAATATTTATTAATTAATCTTTTCACTCAAACTGTTAAGTTAAACGTGAAAAAAAAAAATAAGCCATGGAAGAATAAAGTTCAGCTTTGCTGTTTAATGACAAAATATAATCAGCTGATATTGTGACACATATGCTCTTGACTTCAAATGTAGGGACATATATTTCTCGACTAGTTTTCTAGTCATTTTCCAATTAAATTTGCCTAGATTGGAATGCATATTTTTGACAGCTATTAGAAATTAAAAACTTGCTTAGCTTTCAAGTCCGCTTTGTCTTCTAAACGTACCCAATGGAAAATGCAGTTGCCTTATTGTTGCACTTTGATCTCGACAGATTTTTGATAGCTGAAAAGTTTTAAATTATTCTAAGCTGAAAAACAATCTTACGAGTTAACTAGGGTTCAATATATTTGTAGGATTAAATATAATTCTGGCTTAACTCAGAGTTAATTTCAGCACTGAAATTCTGCCTTTTAAAGTAAATGAACAGCTTCATCCGCTGTGAAAATTGTTTTTTTTTAGATTGAGTTTTCTTATTTGAGTAAATAGTAGGCAAAGCACGTTGATTAACTTTTGATAAAAAAAATATTTTAGTTTATTTACTTGGGCATTAAGTAAAAAACCACATCATGAACGCAATCAAAACCAAATATAGTTGATAAGTTAATAATTTTATGCCATCTAAAACTGTAACTTTTTCTTTCTTTGAAATTAAATATTATTGAAATAGAATGGAATTTCTAATATAGAAAAAGCTCTGGATTGGATCTTTTAGCTAAAATACCATATTATCTTCTTTTATTTTCGTTTAAGAAAAGGAGGTCATTTTTTATGGACTCCCAAAATATTCTGTTGGCTCAAAGACTTTTATTTCGTAACGGTTGTTAACGTTTTCGTTTAAATTTTTGTTGCATATTCATAGGAAAATTCAGCTAAGTACACTACAGATCAAAACTTTTGAAATTTAAAAGTATTATCTATTTTTATACTATATTTTATCTTAATTATATTTGTAATTATTTTGTTTATTACCTTATAATATAATGTGGATAGCTACATGCATTGAATACAGGGTCATTTACCCAGTAATCGAACACTAGTGGTTCATAATAAAGTAAATTCTCGACTGTGTTGAAGAAATCCATTTAACTTAGATTGTACCTTGAGGGTTTATATTGTAACTATAATTCCTTTGAGTTATCTCTGTGGTGTGGTCCGTTTATTTTCTATATCTAAATAGAAATACAGTTGCTTTTATTTTAAATTCATATCAACGAGATGAGTTGGCAATTTTTACAAATTGTAACATTCTGACACATCAACACTGAATGAAATATTTTAAGACGTCATAATGTTGCACAATGTTACACTTTTCGAGTAAAGGAACGATCAAAGTTAACAAAGTTAACATTTTACAGAAAAGGCCAGCTCAGCGAACGGTATTGCTCTTTACATAAATGTTCATTTAAACATTTTATCATTTTTTAATTTTACTTGCTTTATTGCTACTAATTCTAAGGGCCAGGTTTTCAGTGTTGGAGTTAACTCTTAGTTAAACCAGAGCCAGCAAATCCTTCAAAACAAATTGAGCGAGTTAACTCTTAGTTAAACCAGAGCTAGCAAATCCTTCAAAACAAATTGAGCCCGAGTTAATGCATAAGTCATTTTTTAGTGTAGTATTGATATTTTTAACGTTCAACTATCAAAAATCTATCGAAATCGTGATGCGATACCTATTATAGAAATCGTGATGGCGCCACTAAGGAAATCGCCTTTTCCATAGTATAGTAACTCGATTTTGAAACAGAAATAGATACCTATGTCCCCTTACGCACGAAGAAACAAGTTGGTGGAGATTTTTTGCCGTTTTCTTTTAATTTCTTTAAATATCTCTAGTATCTTTCACACGAAAAAACAAATGGTAGGAGATTTTCTGTATAGTTTTCTTTTTAAAGGATACCTTATTTAAAAGCACACATATAAGTAGTGTGAAGAAGAATGTAAGGAAAAACTCCTGAAATCGTTGACCAGGAGCTGAAAGCTGCTGGAAACTCAATTTCCTCGTGTGAAAGAGGACCATTTATTTAATTCAGAGTTAACTCACTAAATTTGTAGAGTTAATTCGGGATCTAAATTAACTGAAAAATATGTTTACTAACAGCCATTTTATTCAATCAATTAAATCTGGTTTTAAATGTACAGTAGCCGTGGCGTGATGGTTAGTGCGATGGACTGTCATGCCGGAGGTCTAAGGTTCGATCCCCAGCCTCGCCACCTATTTATTTAAAAGAAAAAACGGCTACTGCCTCTTGCGAGGAATTGACAAATCCTCCAAGAGTATCTCCTGTCACAGAAAAATGCCGCTCGTTAGCCGTTCGGATTCGGCAATAAACTGTAGGTCCCCTCCATTCCTGCAGACACGCACACAGGAATGGTTGAGAGTTGTAAGTCACTAGGCCCTAGTTCTTCAAAAGCTGTTGTGCCATCAAATTTATTTATTTATTTTTATCTGGATTTAAAGTAAGTCAAACCTCATAAGCTCATAATATTCACTCGTTATACCCAAAAACTAGGCCTAAGTATTTCAAACAATATTAGGTACGTTTAAAAATTTTGAAAATATTTGGTGGTATTTATTAGATTTTTGACTGTTTAAACTAAAATAAATAAAATTTGGTGACACAAACGGCTAATGAAGAACCAGGGCCTAGCGACTTTCAACTCTCAACCATTCCCGTGTGCCTGTCTGCAGGAATGGAGGGGACCTACAGTTTATTGCCGAATTTGAACGGCTAAGTTGAGCGGCCCTTGTCTATGACAAGAGATACTCTTGGAGGGTTTCTCACTTCCTCGCAAGAGGTAGTAGCTCCGAAAAAAGCTTAAGGTGGAAGCGCACTAACCATTACGCCACGGGCTACTACTGTTTAAACTATTTTCTAAGTATTTCGAAACAGTCGAAAATATGGTTTATTTAATACAAAAATTTTTACATTTGTCAAGGTTTAGACAATCAATTACATCAGATAAAGTCAGATAAAAAGTTAGATCACTTTAGAAACAATTACGGCCAATTTCTTCACAGAGTCCTAACGCTAGTACCGGTACTAGCCCTAAAGTTAGTACTCAAATCCGTATCAACTCATTTCTTCACACAAGTACTAAAGCTTAGTCCTGTCAATTTGGTGCCGAGTACTAGTTAGGACTCGGTACTAGCTAGCTCCTCAAAATCAGCTAGGACCTGGTTATTATACCAGTTGTTAGTACTCAAATCGGTACCAAATGATTTCTCCACATAAGTACTAAGACCTAGTCCTGTCAAATTAGTACCGAGTACTAATAGTTAGGACTTGGTTTAAGCTGGGCCCTGGAAATTGACAGTGTAGCACGTTAATACTCAAATCAGAGCAATTAATTTCATTTGGTTTTACCATTTCTTGCCTGTTATTCTGAGGAAATGGGTAAAAAATCCGTTTTTTTCTTATTAACATTATTAATTTTGATTCTAGTTCTTTTTTTTTTTTTGTTTTTCAATTTTGTGTAATCGGTGATGTTCTTGTGTTAAAAATGGATTCAGTTTTTGGTGGTAACAATTTGTTTCGCGATTTAAAAAACTATGAAGAAGGAGAGGAAGTTCGATGTTAGAAATATTTCTCAGTTTTGATAACTTCTTGACCATTGATTTTTTTTAAATAAATGAAAAATAAAACCTTTTTTGTAATTGTATTGGTTTTTAAAAATAGTCAAGACGTTCGATGCTTTGCGGTTGCCGATTTTATGAAAATATTGGCAACCAAAGGTTTTGCAAGGCATAATTGCGACATTTGGACAAAAGCCAATTTTTAGAATTTGAAGTGACCGCTTATGCATTTTACCGATTTCTTGACATTTGACGTAATCGGAAAATATCGTTGGCGGACTAAGACTAAGCGTTGTTAAAAAATGGACCGGAATTGATGCTCGGTCAAATATTTCACCAACAATTGTGCGCACACATTTTGAAGCCGGGGAATTTCCGTGATTATACTATACGCAAACTTAATTCAATATTATGTCGCAAATTTGGTGAAAGCATTACAAATTAGATATTCACATATTTTGAATGAGAAGAAATTTAATGCACGAACATATAACTATTATATTAATCTTCTTATATAAAATGTATTTTATTTATTTATCAATTTGGAAAACAGAAAACATAATAAATACATTAAAGACAGGCAAAAATCTATCGAAAATTTATTAAAAACTTCACAAACACTGATGTAAATGTTAAATAAATATCAAAATAATTTTTAAAATGCCAAAATTTTGTCAAAATCAGTATTAGACTAGTTTTAGACGTATTAAGTTCCTAGTACCGCTGTGTGAACTTAGATCGGGTACTAGGGATGTGAAGAAATGCTCAGGTACTAACTTTTTGTTAGGACCTGGTACCAGAGCTAGTACCTGGTCCAGCTAGACCGGGTTCTAAGCTAGCTTAGTACTTATGTGAAGAAATTGGGCGTTAGAAAGGTTTTTTTTTTAAACTTGGACGGCTGTCTAAAGTTAGACAATGTTTATGATTAAGACCAATTATTTTTAGGCCCATCGCCCACTAGGCAACTTTTTGTTGCTTTCAATCCAATTACATTAGCTTATATGGGAGAGCGCCCACTAGGCAACTTTTTGTTGCTCGGAGTGGCTCGCGGAATATTTTTCCCGGCAACTTTTTATTGCTTACCCTCGCCCACTAGGATATTTCCGAGCAACTTCCAGCAACTTTTGGGAATTTTCCAAAATTTTTGCCAAATGAAAGGTTTTTAACCCGAAAAACAAGTTTTATTTTCACACTGAGCGAATTTTGTATCGTCACTGATCCAAAATACAAGGTCAATTTAACATTTCAATTAAAAATACTGAACCCAAAAGTTGCTCGGAAATTGCATAGTGAGCGATGGCAAGCAACTAAAAGTTGACTTGTGGGCTATGGGCCTTAAGTCTTAACTACATTGGCCACTTTTTGCAAAATTACAAAAGTAAAAATATTTTTGTTTCCTCTAGCGCAGTTGTTTTGTGAAAAAGAATGCTTTTTAAACCAAAATTTAAGCTTTCTGCATCATTTTTATAAGTTATCCATTGAGAAAAACTATCCCAAAATGAGTTTGGAAATATTCACTTTTGTACTTTTTCACTTTTTTGGCTTATGTAGTTAAGGCTTTAGGCTTACAAAAAATTAAACAAAAAAATTAAAATTCTTATTAGGAACCTTTTTATTCTTAATAGTTTATTGTTGTAATTTAGTTTAGTTAAATATTATACTGAACCATTAATTGAGATCTTTAATCTTTAAAAATCAACCATACAATAATTACTATTAGCTTTTTCGATTTTTTTTAAAACATTGAATGCTCTTATCAGTTCTCAGTCAAATACTGAGAAACTAAAAAAAAAAGGTACTGTTTTTTATTGCTTGTTTGTTTGTTATGTTCATGACTCAAGTAATAATACACCATTCATAAATTACCTATTTAAAAAAATAAGTACCTTTCGTTTTCTTTTTTTTTAGTTTATCAAAAACTTAAAAAGAGTTTTACATTTGGTTTTCAGTATTTGACTAAGAATTGATAAGAGCATTGCATATTAAAAAAAATGTGTCACTTAATTACGCAAAATTTTGAAATCAATTTAAAAAGAAGTACGTGTACCTGTTGCATTTTTGCCACTGTACGGCTATGAAATGATAACTATAAGCACAAATAACTTTTTCCGCATAAACATAGACGTTAAAAACAATAAAAAACCATCATCCTTCCATGTATGTATATGTGATCTCAGCATAATGGTGTTTTAATTTTTAATTTTAATAAATGTTATACATCATCCATCCAGCATTTGAAAAGATAAAATTTAAAACCAAACAAAATCAAATATAAATGTTGTATTTTGTGATAGATAAGCCCGCTAATTTGTGTGAGTGGTTTACGAGTCTCGATTTTGACAGAATCTAATTAGGTCACTGACACATAGTACAGTATGCACATAATACAGCAAACACAAATTTGAAGTCTCGGAAAAAAAATTATAAGAAATTAAATGCCAAACGAATGAGGTGTAAAGTATTTTTATTGTATTATTATTGCCATGATTGTATTTCGTATATCAAATAAAAAAAATATGTTTTTCAAACTGTATTGTCAAAAAAAAACAAATTCATTTATCTCAATTATTTTTTATTTTTTTTTTTTGTGATTTATTCATTCAACTTCAATTCAATAAAATATACAATTTCGGCAGAAGATGATGCATTCATTCATCCGGAACGCTCCTATTGTTAGTCCGAAGATTAGAGGGTGCTAATTGAAGATTTTATTTCTGTACTTCAACAGACAAAAGAGCCCCAGTGCAATAGTAGAGTACACCACTGTGTTGTAAACATTCAATGAACTTTTCATTAAATCCCAATGACTGGGATATCGATAAACCACACTAGCTTTTTGAATCTCTGCCAAATCCTGCCATTGGACGCTTTGGGGTCGCAAAATCAGTAGAGCATGAACTGCTGATCTTAGACCACTTTGGACAGCTCCATTTAAGCAGCCACGATAAAGTGTAGCCGTTGATGTTGACGACCAGATTATACGATTCCACGGATTGGTGTATGGAAGATTCAAAAGCGATGTTTGTTCGAAAGTTTTCTGATGGTATGCAACTGGTTCGGTCATTTCATTACCAAAACGTTCCGCTAGACTTTTTAGCACAATAGATTTGGTAAGCAATTCAAAGCCCTGTCCATGCAATATGTAACCAACTAAAGAGGTCTGCTTGTGTTGTTGGGCAAAGATTGCTGGATCAGCAGAATAAAAATTCCCAGAGAAACCTTTGCGGCGCCAGTGAGGCTCGTCATAATCGACTCTGAATGAAGTGATAAAATATTTATCTCCCATGTAGGGTATTTCCCATTCCATGGGAATGGGTGGAGTAATGAATATGTCTTCAATACGGTTGCATGGAATAGCCATGATGGCTACTCTAGCAGTATGAATAGTTCCATTTGATTCGCTTACTTGTACATAGTCTTCAAGGTGCCGAATTTCGATAACTTTTGTCAGTCTTTTTATCGATACTGACTCAAGTCTATTTTCGAAAGCTCCAAGAAGTTGCTCTGAGGAAAATTCGAGAATGCTTTGTGATGGTTGTATGTACCTTGAAAAAAACGAAACAAAAAAATAAATAAAAGTATGATGAGAAAATATACACCATATTACTACATTTGCGAGCAAAAAAACTGAAGCACTCTCTTTCTTCATACAAAGACAATTATTGTTATCAATGTAATTGACACACATGAATGTTTATGGTATCGTTAAAAACCTGCAACCATTAGCTTTGAATCAAGATTAAAAACATAACAATCACTTCGGTATTTTAAAAGGTAATCGTCATAGTTGAAGCATGTAAGGAAAAATAAAGTGAAATTAAAACAGGTAGTAGCTCGAAAATTTTTCATTTTAAACAAAATTAAGCGTAATTTATTGTTTAAGTATTTTGAATTGCCCACCTTATCGCTAATTACAGCTTCTTAACGACTTATCATTAACCTGGGTGCGTTTCTTATCTGTCTCTTGCAGTATTCTTTTCCATTCGTCTACCACTGCCGCTTTCAGTTAATTAATTGTTTCAAGAGCTGGATTTCTGGCTCTAACCCTTAAGTTAAGCTCGACTAACGAATGCTTGTTAAGTTTTAAGTCAGGGCTTAGCGCCGGCTAAGTGGAATTACCAACTTCCCCAAGGAATCCGACAGTTTGCCGCGCAGTGTTGCATCGAGCGTTATCATGCATTAGTACGAAATCCCTGGTAATACACCCAACATAAGGAACGACGTGATGCAGCAGAATATCGGAGATGTGTTAATCCGCAGTTAAATCTCCCCTCGGCCACCACAAGTAACAAAAACCAGCTCACTTTTCCTACAATTTAAATGCCAGAATGTATCTTACAAGACCCTTCCCATGAGTCACGGCTTCGAATCACTTCCATGCAAGCCCATTCTGCCCTCATTCGAGAATATATTTCACCAGCATTGCTTAACTTCCCAATCGTAGTTCGCTAGAGAAAATCGAGTTCGAGCTTTTCGGTGAATTGCAGTCAACTTCGGTCCCGTGGCAGGTCGCTTCGGTATAAGGTCTGCTTCTTGAAGTCGTCTCCTACCTGTCTATTTACTAGCAATTTTTCTACATACCATTTTAAGCTGTTGTTGAACGTAAAGACCAGTCAAATGACGATTTTGGAGAAAAATTTGGACATCTAGGTTTTGGCGTTCGCACAAACTCTCCAGTTTTCCTGAACATGCTGTACATCTTTGATGCACACCATTAGCTTAGATGGAGCTGACGGGCCACAGCACGTTGGCTTATTCCTTGTCTTAGTATTGTAACAACTTGAGCAACATCTGCTAGTGTGGTATCCATTTATTTCCAAGATTATAAGGCCTACTAAATCAAGAATATGTAACAATTCCCTTTTGCGAGCACACCGATGAACAAAAACTAATAATGGGCTCGAATATTAGGCGAGTTTTTTTGCAAGCATGAAGAAATTTGGTTGAAAAAAAAACGACATTGGGGAATACCGACGCCATCACAGAAAAAACATGGAGTTTTCATAGAAACTATCGATAACATGTATGGGAATCATGGGAATCCGTGCTTAAGTTAAGCACCAAAAATTCTCCGTGCTTAGCTAAACCCAAATGGGCTTAGTTGTTGTTGCATTTAACACGTAAAATGTTTAGCCCCGACATCGTTTTTTTAATCCAATTCCCTTTGGGCTTACAAAAGAACAAGGCTTTTGAGTATCAATGTTGCCTACTCGTGCTTCCAATTTTAGTAAAATTTGTTATTTTCATTATTATGGCGGATAACGCGAAAACTATGCAATGGATTTTTATGATTTTACCTCCAATTTAAAGTTTGAAGTTCAAGCTTTAAAACGTGAACATTATCATTTAAGCATTAATATTGTAACCACAAGTATTCTTGCTTTTAAAATGCAAAATTTTTTTGCTCGCAAGTGTATTTATAGTTTTTATCAATAGAAAAATTAATATAATTGAAATTTGATATTTTAAAAATTAATCTATCTTGACTCCATATATAAATAAAAGGCTCTCCCAAACCAACGCGATTAATCGCAGCGACAATATAAAACAATAACAACAACGTGTTGTTTTGTTTGACAACCACGTGTTGTTATTGTTGTTTTCTTTTGTCGCGGCGAATAATCGCGTTGGTTTGGGAGAGCCTTTATAAAAGCAAAAATCTTGCTTTATTTGCTAAAGCTAATCTCAGAAACCAAATGTCCAAAAATTTATTCTCGGTTTAATGATCAAAATTTTGATCAATTGATAATTTTTATTGAAAACTTGTATCGATTGATAAATAATTAGGCATGTTCAGGAAAATGAGATCTCAGAGATCTTATTTTCCTGAACAAGCCAAATAATGTGCAATTATAATTAGAAGAATTTTTCTAACTTCACACTGTAAAAATAAAACTTTTATAAAACTTACAATTCCGTCAGTGTCTTTAAATCTCCACAGCTATGGACAATATTCATAAATTCAACAAAGCTTATATCTTTTGCATCAACCCCTGTCACAAGTCTTACAAAATTTATCATAAAAAGTCGAGAACTTTCGAAGAACATGCTTCCATTTATATGATGCCACATTGTATACTTTCTATCTTCTGATGTAAGACTGTTCTAAAGCAAACGAATCGGTTGCAAATGAATAAATACAAATTACCCAAATTACATACTTATACTCACTCATAAGTTCCCGGTCGAAAAAGTTGTGATTTAAGGTCCAAGTCGCTCATATATCGTTGAAGTTCAAATTTTGCTATAAAAGCAAATGGACCAATATCTAAAGACCATGAACGTTTAAGGTTTTTCGAAATCGGTGCCCTTCGCCGCATAGATATTCCCAAGTTTGTCAATAGATTATAAATATGAGTTTGATCAGCTATGAGATATCTTCCACCGAGTTCTTCATCGGTTTTTGAAGAAGCAATTTGTCCTCCGATTGTATCGTTTGCTTCGAGAATTTTAAGTCTGAGAGACGGTTCTTTTTGAAGAATTTTATACGCTGTCGTTAGTCCAGAAAGGCCCGCACCGATTATCAAAACATCAAACATTATTTTACCAGGAATTTTAACAGTATTTTCTTTTTCTAACAAACGATTTTTATTTTTTTCCTGAAGTTAAAAATTATAAATTGACTAGAAACTACATACTACATGAAATATTTGAAGAGTAACATTTTATACTTTTCATATAGATTAAGAGCCCATAGCAATTTTTGGGTGGGAATGATAGCAAAAATTCAATGATGCATTAAGAAAGGGTCTTTATTTTCTACAAGCAAATATGCAATTGTCTTGCATGCCGTAGTTGGGACGTTTCGACATCATGCAACCATTTACTTCTAGTCCGGGGCATTTAGACTTTTGCTGGGAAATAATTCTGAGACGCATTTTGACTTCAATATTCGAAAGTGTATTAGTACACCAGGAGCCGAAAACCGTTTTCTTCACAACTGCAGCTGGTGTCGTTTGGCCACCATCTTGTTTTTAACGGTTAATTTTATTTTCGCATGTAAATTCCGTATTTTTGGTCCTAGATACAAATTTTGTAAAGCGAACTTGTAGAGAATTAAATTTTCTACAAAATATATTATGTAAATTTTTTCGATAAACCCTTTAGTTCAAAAGTTTCAGTGCATTTTACTGAAAAATATAGGGGAATTTTTTTTTAATTTCATCAAAAAAAAAATTATACTCACTGAAACAAAAAAAAATCATAACAAAAGTTATAGATATAGATTTGGAGACTACGGACAATTTTCGTTTCGCTTCAGCAGCGTACTAGGCTTAAAAAACAGTAATATAAACAAAATTCCTGTAAAAATTGAGCTGTGAAACAAGTGTTTTTTAAAGTTGGAATTCATATTACAGCGTACAGAAATCGGGGGAGGTTTAGACTGTAAAGAACATAATGGAAAAAAAAATAAGGTTCGGATTAGCATGATATTCGGATTAAAGGTGAATCGGATTAGCGAGACAATACTGTATGTACATATATCATACATATAAAAATTGCTTTTTCAATCGACCGAAGTAGACTAACTTGACGTGCTAAAATAAAAATTATAGAAAAATTTGTTATAGGTTCAATAAAAAAAAAAGTGCGTATACGCCCTAGTGTACTACTGCCTCTTTAAAAAAAAAAAAAAAAAAAAAGACGGCTACTGCCTCTTGCGAGGAATTGACAAATCCTCCAAGAGTATCTCCTGTCACAGAAAAGTGCCGCTCGTTAGCCGTTCGGATTCGGCAATAAACTGTAGGTCCACTCTATTCCTGCAGACACGCACACAGGAATGGTTGAGAGTTGTAAGTCACTAGGCCCTAGTTCTTCATGAGCTGTTGTGCCACCAAATTAATTTATTTATAGTCTGTTTGTTCCTCTTAATCTCCGAAAATAACCAATTGATTGTATTAAGAATTGGTAGAGCGAGACTTTGGAACTTGAGGATTGACATAGGCTACTTTAGTTTTTAAAGTCTACAACAGTTTACCACAAAATAATTTAAATATAAAAGAAAAGTGCTAAATTCTTTGAATTGTTCAGCGCGAATTTTTCAACTTTAAATTGCGATTATCGAAATACTAGCGTGTTGAGGTAAGCAGGAGGGGTATCATTCGAAGCGCAGGATTTGCGGAAATGTTAGTCGCCATGAGTCACTGGTCGGGAGCGCACTGCGCGTTTGCGGTGGAACAATATTTGAAGTGCGGTGAATCATTGGTCGCGCTTTTTTTACTTCAAACTCTCGTTTTTAAACAATGTAAACGTTTTTGATGGCGTTCTCTAGGGTTGTTGGGGTACCAGTATTGCATATTTTGTTTGTTAACATATTCATCAATATGGAAATGAGCTTCGTCACTGAATAAAATGTTACCAAGCGTAAGTGCTGTCCGAAAACGTTCCAGCATTGTTCTTGCAAAGGATTCTCCCAGGGGATAGTCACTTTTGTTGAGATACTGAAAAAATTTGCGTATGGAGCTTCAATTTTTTTTTTTTCAAAATAACATGCACTGTTGATTTTTTTATCCTGTGGGGGCCGCAATCTTCCTTACGCGCGGTGCGCTCCCGTCCAGTGACTCATGGCGACTAACAATTCCGCAAATCCTGCCTCCTGCTTACCTTAACCCGCTAGTATTTCGATAATCGCGATTTAAAGTTGAAAAGTTCCCGCTGAATACCCTTTATTTATAAACCATGTTTAACCTTATATAGCCGTTCAAATTTTAAATAAATACTTCTAATTGTTGCTTAAGGGCCACTTGCACCAAACCAAAGCATAAATAACTAAAATTGAAGATAGCTAACCTTGGATATAAAAATAAATTTGTTATTTTTGTTTTGACGTTGCACGAATGCAAAAAACTTGCTTGGATAAGTAACTGTAGGATACTTATTTAATAACAGAAAGAGCAACATAAGAAAAAAAAAACAAACAATATTAAGACATAAATTTCAAGTTTTTTCGGATTGTGTTTGAAAAATTTCTTTTGACTATCGGTTTCGCAAGGTAATAAATGATGTCTATTTCACCAAAGAAACGTTCAAGAGCTCCAAACTTCAAGACTTCGGAGATACTCCTCGACGCGGAATATTATTTATTATAATTTTTTCTCGCTTTCTTTTCAAATAGTTTTGAAAGTTTAGACTAACTTTCAAATTAAATTGACAATTAATACGAGTTATCCAGAGAAATGAGACTGGATAAATATTTTTAATATTTATTTATGGATAGCTTGATAAATGTAATCGTGCAACCAGTTTTTTCTCAAATAGACAGATATTGCCTAACTCAGGATAAATCAGTAGTTACTGCTGTCAGAAAACTTTGGTGCAAGTGGCTCTAAGGGCCACTTGCACCAAACAAACGGATAAATACATAAAACTCAGGATAACTATCCTAGTTTAAATAAATAAATAAGAATTTATCGTTTTTTAATTGCACGAACGGAAAATAAATAGCAAGCGGGTAAAAATATATTTTTTTAGAATCACCAACACAACAAACACAAAACGTGAGAGCTATTCAGGGTTTAAATATTTATCCAGAGAACGAGGAGAAGATAACTTTTTAAACTGAGATAGAGAAAAAAATATTTTGCTGCAACATGATTTGATTCAAATCAGTCAGATAGCTTTAATTATTTATAAATCAGGAATTACTACTGTCAAAAAAACTTCTGTGCAAGTCGCCCTAAGTAATCTAACTTTTTATCTTACTTTAGACAACGTAATCGATTGTCTAAACCTTGACAAATTATAAATGTTTTTTATATATATATATTTCCCACGGTATATATATTAAAGATAATATTATTAGCGTTTTCATATTTGTTCTGTGCATCTACAAAAATGGTGGATCCAGTGCCCATTTACATGTCAAATTTCGATATTTGTTGTTGTTTTTAATATTGCGGTGTGAAGTGAAGTTTGTGGGAGCACTCGAGAAACCATTTTTTAATTTCTGACAACCTGCGCAAGATATTACCTTAGATTTGTGTACTGTGCATATTTCCGACTATTTCGAAATACTAATACCCCTAGCACACGCCACATCGAACAACCACATCGACAAAGTATTTCGTTTTTGTATGGGCATTTACACGCCAATACGTCGATGTAGAAGTATATGCCAAAATCAGCTGTCTTTAATTATTTCCAATAAAATAGTTATTTCGTTATGAGTCCAAACACATTTTTCTTGATCATTTTCCATTATTATTTGTGTTTAAGATACTTTTAATGAAATTATCAAAAAACTATTCAGTGAATCTAAGATTAACGGGAACAAAAACACTATTTGACAACAAAAACCGAATAATAACATAAAAAACTGTGTCGACGAACTAGTTCGCTCCTTTTCACACGCCATATCGGCTTATCGGCATACTACTTCGACTGCCAGAGATCGCACTGCTGTGTCGACACAATTTTCATTTCACACGACCAAAATCCTTACCGACAATATGCTTCGGTGAAGTAGTTCGTGGCGTGTGTTAGGGGTATAAGACACTGTGTGTTCAGACAATTGTCAGAATTAGGTACCTAAAAATGTCATTGTCATTATATGGGTCGTTTGAAAATTTCATGGATAGATCCTGCATTATTTTTTTTCTTTCAAGAAGGGTTGATTGTCTGGGACGTGCAAGGTCCCAGACAGAAACTTTACACCTCGGTTTATGCACAAACTGAATAAAACTCAAATAAAAATACAAATAAAAACAATAACAACACTTTGATTTTTGTTTATTTATTTATTTATTTATTTATTTATTTATTTATTTATTTATTTATTTATTTATTTATTTATCAATGCACTAATTGAATTAAAAATTAGACAATGTCAAAGCCCCATTATAAGACAACTACTCTATACCAGATAACAAAATGTAAAAAGAATCACATTAACCCCCACCTACATTTTACCGCTCTTTAAAAGTGAAAGCATCCCCAACAGACAATAATTATTTGTATTGTTATCCAAAATGCCGGTGGCAATTATTAAAGTTGCAGATCGCGTCTAAGTTCAACACAAAAGTTGTTCATGATCATGGCCATCCATCGATCGTTGAAGAAGTGCGTGCTGTGTGGTTTGGTGTACGAAAATGATGACTGTGTTTGTGTTGTGTATCATCAAGCGAACCGATCAAACTTCGGGGCTCCTCGTGCTCCAACTCAAACCCGATCTTAAGTTGAATAAAAAAACGAAAAAATAATCGTGAGACCCCACAAACGGTAGAACGCCACTTCAACTTTTATGTTATTATTAAACGGGTCGTTTCCCATCCCAGGCTAGGCCAGGCGGGACGCACAGACTATATTCTCTTGTGGTGCAATCAGACCAGACATCAGTAGCCCCAAAGCAGTCGCCTGGTAAAGACTGATCTTAAATAAACTTCTGCTTGTAGTGAGCAAGTACTTTTTAAAGACATTTTATTAAACGAAAAAGAGTGTGTCCGACATGTCCTAGTGTACCTTTTTAAAATCACATGGTTTTTTTTTTTGTTGTATTTTTAATTTTTTTTTTTTGTTATTTTATTTCCGTTTTCAAGTGTTGAGTGTTCTAAAAATATTTCCTTATTGAGTTGAAACTACTAATAATTTAAATAATTGAAAAAAAAAAAAACAGTGAAAGCAATATGGCTAGTTCAGCAGAGAAACCATTTATCGCTGTGAAGGAGGATGATCTAAAAGAGATCGTCTCCGATGAACTGGATCGAATCGGTACCGGTGGCAAATGGGTTTGGTAAGTAATGTATTTAATTGATTCATAAATACGCATATTGATTCAACGGTCTTAAGTCCATAGATCGTTATAGTTGCATTTTTCATTTGTGGCTTCTTCGACGACTAGGCTAGGTTATCTCGGCACACAAAAGTTAATTTGTGACCTCCAACGGCAACGATAGTTATCGATCGCTGAAGCTGAATGTTTTGTGTGTTATCTTAAGATGAGATGAGACATCCATACCACAGTCATTACCGTTGGTTGGTGCTGATGATAATCCGTAATTCATTTTATTTTTTTAAGAATTTGAAGGCTTAGTATAAGTGCAAGTGCGACTTATATTATTGTGTCGTTTAGAACATGTTTCGATTCATCGAGATCGAAATCAACAGTCATAATAAAGAATCATGCCTTGAACTCGGGCAACGATCGCTGCCGTCACCGCAGCTCCGCGCTGGCGCGCGTATATTGTTTATGTTGATTGTAGTAGGTAGGTAGGTAGAATAAGCGAATTATTTGAATATTCAATTCACGGTTACGGGTAATTAACATTTAAATTGCTATATCTTTAGGGCAAGTATTGGTTTTGTGTAAAAAAAAAAAAAGAAAATCCACGAAATTACAAAAAAAATAATCGTTGGTCTAACTGTTATCTTTAGGACTTAACAGTTTTTTACAAAGCTATGAGATTGAAATTAAAATTCAGAAGAAAAAATCCTTTCAACGGTTTTTACTTACGAAAAAAGTGAATCTCGAAATTTGATCTGTCTGATCAGATAAACCCAATTTTTTTTTTTTTTTTGTTAACTTGGCAAGTTGCTATTTTTGGAAATTCTCCAGTTGTGTGATTTCAAATTCTTGTTATTTTTTTGGGATTAAAAATAATTCACTATTTCTTTTCATCGTACAACTTTTTTACAGTCGGTCGGTATGAAAACTTTTACGGCCATATTGACTTTCTTTGAAGCTAGATTTACTAAAAAACTAGATTTATACGTGTTTAAAGATTTAAGTTTTTCATAAAAAAATTATTGATTTGATTTAAATGTCAAAATATTTATGAATATTTTGATTAATATGTCAAAGTAATAAAAATTTGTGACAAAATCAAAACTCGAAACCGCTATAAATATAGTTTTTCGGTAAAACTAGTTTTTAAGAAAGTCAAGAATATGGCCGTAAACCTCTATTGAACTAGTTTTTCCTTCGAAGAAAGTCAAGTTAAGTTTTATGGTCAAATAACCAGATCTGGAAAGAGGTTTTACCAAGCCGAATTCGTTCGAAATTCAGAACACTCTTTTTAAATCCGTACGAAAATCAATTTCGTTAGCGAATTTAATTCGGAACGAAAATCGGAACAGGAGTGATAATATGTAGATAGCATCGTTTTAGAGAAATTATCTTTTCCAGACTTTAGACAAAGTTTCAATGATTCAGCTCTGGAAATATTCTTGACTATGCCTTATACTAGCCGTGTTTTTTGCGCATTTTCTCTTCGCTTAAAAAAATGTACATGTTAAATACAACCACACTACGGAATTGTACCAAATTGTTGTTGTATTCAGCATGGACTTTTATTTTTTAAGCGAAGATAAAAATGCGCAAAAAAGTACGTCTAATTGTTCAGTTTATATTTTAGAGCGCTCAGCTATTTTCTCCCGTCTCACTTTGAAAGAGCAGGAGCATTAAATATAAACAAGACTCCTCAAAAACACTTTCCATTCCTTTTTCTCTTAAGGCTCTCCCAAACCAACGCGATTATTCGGCGCGACGAACGAAAACAACAATAACAACACGTGGTTGTCAAAAAAAAAAAACACGTTGTTGTTATTGTTATCGTTTGTCGCGGCGAATAATCGCGTTGGTTTGGGAGAGCCTTTATTTTATTTCCTGCTACAGAAAATAATTGAGCAACGAATCCAAAACAAAAATGCTTCCTCAGTTTTTGTGTGTTAAAGTTAAAGTGGGTTTAATTTAATTTTGTTGTAATTTTTATAGTTTAATATTCCAATATTTGAAGTCAAATTATTTAATAATCTCCTATTTCGATAGTTACAAAATAGAATTTAGTTATTAATAGGACCTATTATATTCATTGATCCAATAGGCCTTAAACTTTATGTTAGTAAAACATGGAATTTAGCAAACGACTATGAATATTCGCCAATAATGAGCCTAGTAATTTATTTATTAATAAAATTTTTTGTCGTTTTTTTAATGTTAGTAGCAACCGTTTTTAACTTTTATTATTGAGGAGCTCAAACGAACCAAACAAATGTGCACTAGTACACGCGAAACTAACCAAAAAACGAAATATTCCTTCCAGACAAATCATATTTAGCGATACTTAAACAAAAAATCAAAAGACGCAGAAACCATTTCTAAATTAAAAATGAAATTGGGCCAAATTTTTGTCTATTGTCTTGATTTCACTTAACCCTATTATTGGATGTCGACAAATCAACTCCAATCCAACAATTGATTGAGATTGAGAGTAAAAAAGTGATGTCACCCACTTCTATGGGTTGTGATTATATTTGGATACGGAACTGGAGCCGCAACTGGAATAGCTGTCAAAATATTGAATACACACAAATTCAATGTTGCGAACACAACGGAGCGTAGCCGCATACGGAGCTGCTGCACCCGTAGACGGAAGAGTTCACTAACTTTTAATTATTCACGTACGACTTTTTTTGACGTTTAAAATTGTATGAAGAAAAAAAAAACAACTTTTTGGGTCGGAAAAAAATACTGTGGTTATTTGTATCGCGAAAAAAATTGTTTATTAAAAGCAAGAATAAAGGAAACAAAATATGTAGATTCTGAGCTTGTACAAATAAAGGAATTTCAATTCCTTGTGGTTAAAAAAATATTTTTTCCAAGGGACCCAACACTTTGGTCCCGAAATTAAACAAGAAAATGATCACGTGGTGGGAACGATCGCCGATTTCCGTCGCTCGTGTGCACTTTTTCTTGTCAGGTCAATGCCTGACCGTGATAACTTACACAAGAATATTGGCCGCGTTCAACAGCACATTTGACAGTTCTGAACTGTCATTTTTAGAGCTTCTGATTGGCCAGCAGTCATAAAAATTTAGTTGACGTCGATTGACATTTACTTACGTTTCTTACGTTTTTTTTCTGATGAAAAATTCTATCTGAAAATTCAGATGACAGCTAAAAACAACAACAAAACAGTTCTTGATCCAGTTTTTTTTTTGTGTGTGGTCTGATCGTCTAGGTCTCGTATCGCTTTTCGGATTTTGATTTTAAAGTGCAAAAAATAATAAAAACAGAATAAATAATTTCAGACTTTTTTGTACGTTTAGTGTTACGTTTTTCAGAACTGAATTTTTTAGATCTGTCAAAAACGTGCTGATGAACGTGGCCATTGTTTTGTTTTTCTTCAAAATACTTTCAAAGCTGTACATCTGCATTGTGGGCACGTAAAAAAAATTTAGTACAACACTTTTTGATAGCTCTTCCAGTTCCGTCTGCAGCTCCGGTTCCAGCATTGTATTCTGTTCAGGCAGTAAAGAGACCCAAAAACTGTAAAGTTATGGAAAGCAAGATTAAAATTCTCTCAAAAATTTTGCAACTATTCATACTGACAGGAATGCAAATTCACAGTTTTCCGTACGTACGTACTACCTAATGTCAAATTATGTGAATGACGCTATGATCGGCTTTCACTCTTTAAGCGCTCAATACATGATACAATTATTGTACCTATACCGATTATCGTAATCGCATGGTGATGGTTGTATCGTGTGTGTTACACGAAAGGTAACCGCTATACCGAAAATCACACATCGAATGCAACGGAGTGAAGACGGCTGCGATATCGGTACAACTCATAGTCAGTGCGATGGGTTGTATCGTGTATTAAGCACGATGACATTTTTGTCGAAAGAAATTTCTTGAACAGAAAATTACAGATTGGTGAAATTTTGTAATCTATCGGAAGGGGATTTGTCTGTGCATAACTAACAACATTTTTTGAGTACATGCGGGAATGATTAAATTTCACACAATAACAGAAATTTAGATTTAGGCTGCGGTAACTAGAGCTCGCTAATAAGCGAGTGCTCTAGTTCTAGTTTTTTATATAATGCGTTGCATCAATTGAAAGGTGGCACTTCCTAGATTACAAATATACATTTTTTTAAGTCGCTATAGGATACTGAGTTTAGCCGCAAATCTAAAAATATTTTTTTGAACGTTTTGGAAAAAAAATTTTTTTTGATTAAATTTTTTTTTTATCCATCGGCGTTTTGCGGAATTAAAAAAAATCTAGCTTAAAATGCGTTTTCTTGAAATTTTTACCATCGTCCAGTCCATTTCTTCTGATTGGCTAAGAATAATTTAAAAAAAATACTTCAATAAAATTTGTTATTTTCATTTTTCTCAAAAACTAAAAAACATTTTAGCATCCGGTTTTATATTTTTGACTAGAAACCAATAAGAGCATTGAATTTTGAAAACAAAATTAATTTTTGAAAAGAAAGTCGGTCTGAAATTTTGTTTGCATTTTTTTTTTCAAAATTTTGAGTTTGAAAATAAATATTTCACAAAATAATCATTAAAATAGATTTATTTAAAAACAAAATAAAGGAAAAGATTTCTGGCTTTACAAAAATGTAAAGTGTAGTAAGTGTAACCGTTGTTTTTTAATAATTTTTTTTCTACTTTAAGTCACTTTTTTACAAAATTTCTCCTCCTAGCTAAACGGGGGAAATAAACTCCCTCTGCCATAGCATTTTTTTTTTGCTTCGACCCAAACAACACGCTCTAGCTTTTTGTCACACCTTATATGAATCAGCCTGTGTATGTTTCAGTTTTATAATATCTGACGTCAACCACCCCTTCCCTTCCCTTCTACACCCCCGACCCCACAACCGAAACCACCTCCTATCCTGGATATTTTTGTTGCAATTTGTTAAACGTTCAAGTTATATGACGGTAAGATTTTCGTTTTCCCTGTTTAACCAGTTCCTACAAACTAAGCTTATCAAACTGGATACGGATCTGGATCCAGGTATCCGACACTATCCGGATAGTTTCGGATCTCAACTGTCTCATTTAACTATCCGGATATGCGACACTATCCGTATATTCTGGTATCTCAATTATCTCATTCATAAGTATCCGGATAGTTTGAGGATTCGGATTTAATTTGAAGCACTAGAACAAACCGTACAGACCGTACTGTACAGGGACACTGATGCCACCTATGTACGACGTACGTAGCCAAAAAAAAAAGTAAAAAGGCAATGGTGAGGTGAATGGGTCATTTAGAGTGAATTGACACCAAAGCTTCAGCCTGAAGAGTCTGTGAATCCAATCCCGAAGGACCGGACCCCGCCTGCAGAGTAGAAAGAGCGCAACTTATACCTATAGCTGGCGCACGCAAGTGGAAGATGACCTTAACCAGTTAGCTATGGACGGAGCTGGTTGGAAGAAGTTTGTTAGTTTAGGCTCAAGTTAACACCTTAAGGAAGTAAAGGAAGTTTATTAATTTATTTATAGTTCATAATAATTTTTAATTAATAAATTTATAAGTAGAATTATTATGTCAACAGATACAATAAGCAGCAAGTCCATGCGACTTAGTCGTGGATTTTATTTATTCACGATAGTAACACATTCTTTGCCTAACATGCGGGAGACAACGACGACACGTATGTTTGGGTGGTTGTTGGAAACTCATACAATTTATACACAGCCTGCAACAGTGTTAGAATGCAGTGAGGGTAATAAGAATGCGCCCCAGTTTGGGCGTTGTGATTTTTTTTTTGTGAACATAGTGTGTGTTTTTGTATATTTTTAGAAAGTTGGAGTTTTCTTCATATTTTTTTTTTCTTGTTTGGTTTTTTTTTTTTTTTTTTAATTTTTGTATTTTCTTTGAGAAAATCAAGATCGAATGAAAATCATAACATGTGTGAAGTGAACTGGGGGCTAAATTATTTTGTCTATTTATTTTAGTTTGTTGAGATACATGTGTACAAGATTTGTTTCAGATAAGATGCAAACAAAACAAAAAAGGTTGTTTTGTGATTGTGCATGCTTGACATTTCGTTGAAATGCTTGTCAACAAGTGCATTTGCCGGTGCGACACGACCAGTGAATGAAGTCTAAAAGTTGGCGAAATGTCAAATTTTTGCCGAGTGCATAGACACTTAGACGCGACAACTACGCATTGCATACGTTGGCTATATCGAATGAATTTATGCAAAAACACAGTCTATGTAAACTTGTATAGGTATAGTGGTAAACTTATTTTAAATGACATTTTTTAAGTGAACTGTTAAATTAAGTTAAGACTTGAGCGTTAAGAAAAAAAAATATGGCATAATAGTTATTACGTTATGGGCACCTTCAAGGAAATGACATTCCTCCAAGAGTATCTCCTTGTCATGATGAAAAGCTTCTCGCCGATTCGGAAGAAAATTAAAGGTTTTTTTTTATTTTATTACTTCTAAAAAAAATCACGGACACCAGAAATGATTGGCCTCGTTCCGGATTGTATCCAAAACTCCACATCACATTGGAGTTGTAATCCCTTTTGCAAAAACAGTTGATGCAACAACAACTTAACGTATCTGAAATTTATTTTTGGATAAGTTGGGCACGTTCGGGTGGCAATCCAAAGCTATCCCGATAGGTTTGTGTTGTTGTAATCCCGTAGGAAAATTCAGCTGATGAACGAAACAGCTGTTTTTAGAAAAAAATCTCAGCATAACCGAAAATTTTCGGTATACAAACTAAACTATCCGATGGGCAATTTGAGGAACAGCTGATTACGTTTGCAGTTGAATTTTGGGTTTCTTGTGTCGCGTCGTTTGTTATTGATTTTTCGCCACCCGAACGCGGCCGTTGACAACACCATTCTGCACTCTCTTTATGGTGTTCTCATAGTGCACTTTAATAAAAGAGTAATGCATAATTAGGACTTCCGCATCAGTGCTGGCGTAACAACATTATTTGATCTTGATTGGAAAATTCCGAAAGAAACGATGTGAAGGGCTCTCTTATCACAAAGTTTTCTGAGATGCTAAAAACTGCGGAGAAAATAACATAAATATTTGTTTTCACAGCCATCATATTTTGTTAAATTGCTAAAGGTTACCTTAGCAATTACCTAAACTTAATTATATGTATACTGTTTCAATTTTAAAACAGCACTTAAGTCTTAACATTACCTTGAAATCGTTGATTACATAATGAGAGTTTATTGTATAATTAGAAACAATATAGGCTCCGATACTGAACGTTGGGGTACAATAACTTGAGGTATTAATAACTTTTTTGAGTAACTAAACAAAAACAATCGAAATAAAGTCTTTAATAACTAGGTACTTATGTTAGATAAATATTTATAGTTTCGCAAATAACCCAATTCAAACACAGATACAGTGTTGGACAAAACTAAAGCAACTATATGCTCTAACGAATGCTCAACGATTTAGTTCGTACTTATGAGCCAGAAATCTAAAATATTTGTATTTTTCCAATAGCTATGAATGTTGTTAATTATTCTATAAAGTTCATAAGCTGGTATAAACAGTTCATAGGAAAATTTAAGCATTTACTTAAATTCACTTCAATTTATCGTTGGCCAAAACTAAAGCAACATACGCGCCCTCTACCTTTTTGGAAGTAATATGATGCTATGATATGAAAAAAATCCGTTACTTTGAATTTTACTTAGCAGATTAAATGTGTCAAAATTTAAAAACAACCAAATTGACTCATTCACTCTTTACATTTTGCATAAAAATAACCACTTAACAGATTTTCTAGCTTTTTTCTAATATAGCGCGAACAAAGTATTCTACCGAGTTTAAATTAAAGTTAATAAACGAATATAAAAGTGGAACTTCACAAGCAGAGTTATCAAAAAAATATTGCATTAATAAATCAGTGCTATCCCGTTCGATTAAATATTATCACACTAACGATTCCGTCAAAACGATTCACCGAGGTGATAGGCCAAGAGTCAAAACACTGCGGGAAGGTAAATCCGTTGTTAAAAGAACAATTAAAAATATTCCCTTTATATCCTCTGGGGAATAATAGAATGAATTAAATCTAGAAGTGAGCGAAAGAACGATTCGTCGTAGAGCTGTTGATGGCGGTAATGAGTGATTGGCCGATGGATATGTCGACAGGCGTCTGGAACTTTCAAATTGAGTTTGAACTCATCAGAAATTAACACAACCTTCCACTTTTACACTGTCCAATTGATATGATCTTTGGAAAATTTCAACCTTGCCTTTCTGTTCTTAACCGCAATGAAAGGTTTTTTTTACAAACTTAAAAGAAGTTTAACCGCCATCAACAGCTCTCCAACGAATAGTTCTTTCGCTCACTTCTAGATTTAATTCATTTTATAATTCCCCAGAGGATATGAAGGGAATACTTTTAATTGTTCTTTTAACGGATTTATCTTCGTTAGAGCATATAGTTGCTTTAGTTTTGTCCAACACTGTATGTGTGAACGATGGGTACATAAGTCGTCTTGAATAATTGTCAACCACTTATTCTTGTCGTCCATCACTCCGGAAACCAAAATCTAGAAAATAAATATTAAAAAAAAAGTCTATGTTACTTTTGTTAATAGTTCAATGCTAGTAGGTATACCTATTAAGGTACGAAAATAATTTGATTTTTCTGGCCAACGAATATAAATATAAACGTTTACCTATTTTAGTTGTTTCATAGATTAGGGTGGGGTTAGCAACTGGCAAGAACAGCTCTAAAAATTTTCTAAATTTTTAAATTTAACACTTATTCAGTGATTCAAATTTCAGATTCAATAAAGTTGTGCTCGGCCATTGTCTTCGACCGAAATCACCAACCTAAAAAGGCCACAAGATAATTAAAAATGGGTATTTGGTTGTTCCCGAAGGCTGCACAATGCACACCACTGTACCTATTAAAAACAATGACAACTTTCTCGTGCATTGACGTAGTTAGAGATTTTTCCTAGGGGGGGCAACCAGCCAGCGGACCAAAAGTTCGAAATCATGACTGTATCTACGGGGTACGGGGTGTTTTTGCAAACGTAACCAAATTTTTGTTGGATTTTCAACATTATCTTCTGTTTGCTTATGTTCACTTTATATAAGTAGGTACCACGTTTATGCAGTGTTGAAGCTAACTTATTTTTAGATAATTTACTATCGAACTTAAGCCAAAAAATTGATTATTCATCCAATTTTTTTTAATTAATCGTTGGAATATTTAAGATCTATTTCTCTATATACATCTTAAGAAAAACACAAAAAATTATTTATTGCATAAAAAAGCAAATACCTTCAACGAAACAAAAAGGGGAGAGGGGTGAAGTTCAAATTTGTGAAAACGCACAATCAAGGAGGTTTTTAACCCTCGATATCAGTTGTAGTTAAGCAGAAATTTTATTTAATGTGCTGATGAGAGACAATTAAAAAAAAGCTTTACTTTTCTTATAATTTTTCGTAATTTTTTAAACCGTGTTGTATGTAAATAGAAATATGCCACTAATTTCCTTAAATATACAATTTTAGTTTAAATTTGATGCAAACATAATTCAATAAAATTTGTATTCTTTTTATAATACATTTGCTTAAATTTTAGCAAAAATAGAAAAAATCTTCGATTAGGGCTAAGATGCGTAATTATTTTGAGGGCAAGTCTGTGCATGGAAATCGTATGAAACTTCATATATTTCTGCTTAATTTCAATTTTAAAGAAAAATCCCCATGCGAACTTGTATGAAAATTCATACATTGACAGAAAATTTGAATTTTATAGTTAAATTGTTAAATTTAACTGAAATGTTTGACGTGTTAAAGTTCCATTTATCAAAGTAGTTAGGTTTCTTTGAAATATTTTTTTTTTTTGGATAATGCGAAATAATATTTATTTATGGATTGTAAAATAGTTAAATATAAAAACTGGGCTTTAAACTTAATTTAATTTTAAAAACGTTGATCTAAAACTCTGTGCTGCCTTAAGCCATAGACTGCTTACGCTCAACCAATAAATTTGTCGATATTGATTATTTTTTAATTGTTTATACATATAAGTAAGCAAATCGTGCAGATATCTTAACAATCCAATTAAAATTTCTTCAATTAAACTTTGAATCCGGTTTTAAAGTCAAAAGTGCGCAAACATCCCAAACTAGATACTTTACGAGCGTACTGTATATAATATTTGGTTTCTGTTTGTCTTTACTCTTCATAAACTTCTCCTAGATGTCAGGGCGAAAAGATAAAAAGCATTGCCCCCCCCCCCTTACCTACCCTCTAACTACGCGCATGATCTCGTGATCTGACAAGCAAATGGGGCACTCAATCCACCATCTTCTTTGGAATTTTGACAGATGTGCAGAATTTAGCGGGTTATTCAGGATTGTTAAACGATCTGGATGGCTTTGTCTTGTTGTAATTTCTTATGAATGAAAAACAGGTGATACAACAACTGCAACTCAACGTATCTGAAAATTTTCAGATAGTTTGACACCGTTTAGGGTTTATGAAAGGATTTTGAACGCAAGGAATGATATTACCTTTAGTATTTGTACTCTTTTTTTATTTCAATAATTTTTCTCATCGAGATTGTTTATAAAATTGATCATTTGCTCTATAACGTAAATATTCGTTTCGTGTAAAAAAAAAAACTTTCGAGGAGTAATCAAAAATGACACTACGATTATGGAAAAGTCGCCATACCGTCTGACGGTCTGTGCGTCTTGTGCGTCCGTTCGTCCACTGTTATTTAAACTAAGGCCTAAACGGGTTGTTGCGACAATTTGGCCGCAACTGAAGACTTTTTTTTCAACAAGCACGATATCAAACGAGTTGGTTTAAATGTGCTAGTTACAAAACCTTTATTAAGAAAAGTAAATTAAATTCTATAATTTTAATACAATATGTAAACTTACTTAGTCTTTTCTTGTATAAATTCAATTACAGGTTAAGCTTTAAATGTATAAATTACTTAATTTATAAAAATGGCGAGTAAAGTAACCTCGTGGTTAGAAGGTTAGAATTCAAAAGAAAGATCGAGAATATAAATTTGACATTTGTGTTGGTTTCTCGATAGCAGCTCCGCTCAACAGTCAATTCGCGAAACTACTTTTTAGGCTGCGTGAGCATGATTGTTAACACTCCCCCTTGGTAGTTCCGCCTGTGGACTGGTGTTTTCTGGAGCTTTGACATCAAGGACTGCCAATTTTACTGCAGGTCTTTCGTAGACTCCATTCTGAGTTTGTATGACGGCACTTCTTACTTGATCATCATTCGATAACTTTACTTTAACTATTCGCCCCTTAGGCCAACAGTTTCTAGGGTTATTTGGATCGACGACCAGGGCTACGTCGCCAACTTCCAGGGGTTTTGCGGGTGTGAACCATTTAGAGCGTCTGGTAAGCGTTGGCAGGTATTCAGCTACCCAGCGCTTCCAGAAGCGATCCGCAAACTGCTGTGAGATAAGCCAATTTTTGCGATGCACTATGATGTCGTCGTTGAACTCCACTAACGGTTTTGAACCACAGGCCGAACCCAATAGAAAGTGGTTAGGCGTAAGAGCTTCCGGGTTTTTAGCATCTATTGGAATGTACGTTAGAGGCCTTGAGTTAAGAATATTTTCGATTTCGATGAGCATGCTTCGAAGTAATTCATCGTTTGGATTTCTCGTTGGGACAATAGCGTAGAGAACGTTTTTTATAGATCGTACTAGACGCTCCCAGCTACCGCCCATATGTGGTGAACCCGGTGGTATGAATTTCCATTGGGTGACGGTTGTAGTGAAGGTTTCCACTAATCTCTCTCTCTGGATAGCAGCTGCTGCTTCGCGTAGCTCCCGTTCCGCACCGTGAAAATTTGTGCCGTTGTCACTGTGGAACTCGATGGGTGTACCTCTTCTGGCTATAAAGTTTCTGATGCAGAGGATACATGAGTCCGTCGTCAAAGAATGAGCAACCTCAATATGAACCGCTCTTATTGTCAGGCAGGTCAAAAGAACGCCCCAGCGCTTTTCTGTTCTTCGGCCTATACTGACTGTCATTGGGCCAAAGTAGTCGACCCCGACGTATGAAAATGGTCGACAGAATGAAGCTAGCCGCGCGGGGGGTAGTGGTGCCATCATTGGTGGACTTGGTTGAGCTTTGTTGTTTTTGCACTGTTGACAGGACCTTTTGACGGATTTAAGAGCAGACCTCATATGAGAAATGTAGAATCTTTCGCGTAGAGTGTTCACCACTGTCTCATCATTCTGGTGTTTATATCGGCAATGAGCATCATTTATAATGAGGGATGTGATTTTATGCCATCTTGGAAGGATGATGGGTTGCCTGACGTCTGCACTGACACCTTCTGCTAAACTAATTCTCCCGTTGGCTCGAAGAATACGATTTTCATCCAAAAATGGGTTCAGATTAAGAATGGGACTGCTCTTCTGGATACAACGGTTCATTGCCAAGTCAGCAAACTCTTCAGCGTAATGGTGTATTTGTGCTTCTCTTATTAGGTTGTTTTCTGCTGTCCGTAGCTCGTTCCGTGAGAGTGAACCGCTCACCTTGGGTAACTTTATCCTCTTAGTGCTCGTATTATGAATGAATCGATGGACGTACGCCGTGCTCCTTAACAGCTTTTTCCAGGTAGATATTTCTTTGAATCGGTACATGCTCTCCTGATTGATGGGAAGGTGAATGCCAACAAAATTCGTCTTCAGCTCTTCGATTGTAGAATGCGTGAATATTTCTTTCGGCCATTTGTCCGGTGACAGCTTCAAAAATTTTGGTCCATTGAACCATTTGCTAGTCGGCTTGAGATCTGGTGGCCTTTGCCATTTGGTGGCTTCGTCAGCTATATTTGTATTAGTTGGAGTCCATCTCCACTCACCAATGTCGCTGAGGTCCAAAATTTCGCTCACTCGGAATGCGACGAATTGACGATACCTCCGATGATCAGACCGAAGCCAGGACAAGACAGTTTTAGAGTCCGACCAGAAAACTCGGCGGCTGAAGCGAATTCCGTGTGATGCAGCGATACATTTTGCTAATCGTGCGCCAAGGAGGGCTGCTTGCAACTCGAGGCGAGGAATCGATAGTGACTTGAGAGGTGCTACTCGTGTTTTCGCACCTATTAGGCTAGTTTCAGTAACCTCGCTGTCGGAATTTCTAACATAAGCTACGGCAGCGTACCCATTTTCGCTTGCGTCGACAAAGATATGTAGCTGCACATCAGAACCCCATGACAATGTTACGTAGCACCTAGGAATTTTGACATTCTCCACTTCAGAGAGGTGCTTAGTCCACTTGATCCATTTGTCATATTCGGCGTCTCTGATTTTGTCGTCCCACTCGATTTTGGACCGCCAGATTTCTTGAAGAAGAATTTTGATGTACATCAGGAAGCACGCTATCAGCCCCAGTGGATCAAATATAGTCATCATGACTTTAAGGACTTCTCTTTTCGTAGGACGTCGTGATCCAAGCAGAACCTCCTTCTGAGCCGGATTGGAAGTAAGCTTGAAAGTAATGCAGTCTTGAGATGTGCACCACCACATGCCGAGCACCTTTTCCGTCCCTATTTCGGGGTTGGAATTCATACTGACCTGCTCTGTTGGTTCCGCTCCGAGCGCCTTTAAAACATTAGGTGAATTAGATACCCAGTTTCTGATATAAAAACCGCCGTGTTTATGTATGTGACGGATTTCTTGAGCTAATTTGACTGCTTCTTCTTCCGTTGGCACACTGTCCATCAAGTCGTCGACATAGTGGTTTTCTTTTATCGATAGCACCGCTCTTGGATATTCGGTGGCAAACTGTTCCGCATTACTATTTTTAACATAATGTGCAGTGCACGGGGAACAGGTCGCCCCAAAGGTCATCACCATCATAATGTAAGTATCCGGTTTTCCATCATCGTTGTGGCCCCACAAGAATCGCTGGTAATGTTGATCTTCTTTTCGGATTTTAATTTGATGGAACATTTCCTTGATGTCCCCACATATAGCAATTTTGTGTTGTCTAAACTTATAGATAACTGAAATTAGAGGCGTCAGTTGGTCGGGACCTTTGAGAAGCACTGAGTTTAGTGAAGTTCCTCGAACCGCCGCTGCGGCATCCCACACAATTCTAATTTTGCCAGGTTTGTTAGCGTTCTCCACAGGGAAAATTGGTAAGTACCATGATCGGCTTTGATTTTGTGATATTTCTTGAGGTGTTACCTTTCGAGCATATCCCTTCACCACATACTCTTCGATTTTATCGTTTAGAATTTTGGCTAAGTCTGGCGAACGTTCCATCCGTTTGTGAAGGCACTCTAGTCTTCGTTTGGCCATGGGGTAACTAGCTGGTAGCTGCACGTTATCAAATCTCCAAAGGAGTGTGGTTTCGTATCTGCCCTCTTTCTGAATTGTGTGATTCTTGAGCAACTCCAAGGCTCTGGTATCTTCCTTCGAGATCATAATGTTGTGTGACTCTGAAGTTCCAAAGTTGTCATCACAGATGAAGTCTTTTACTAATTTGCGAAGGTCTAAATCGTTGCAGTCACAGGTGTGAAAATTGTGAGCTTTCATATCTTTTTTCTCTTCATTGAAGCTATTCCCATGAACCACCCATCCTAGGCGGGTTTTAGTTGCGATGGGCTCGTTCCAACCTCCCTCTTTCGATTTCAGTGGATGTCCTAATTGAGCATTGTTTACGCCAATAAGTATTCTAGGAACGGCCCTGTTAAAAGACTCAAATGAAATACCCTTTAGGTGTTCGAATTTAGTTTGAAGTTCGTCATGATTGAGGGTTTGAGCGGGCAAGGCTAGCTTTTGCACAGTGTGAACATTAGTGAGTTGGAATTTCTCTGCATTCTCTCTGGTGCCCGATATTTGAAGGTTTATCAGTTCCGACTGACTTTCCAATCGTGACGTGTTCCCAGTCCACTTTAGACATAACGGTCGTTGCTCTCCTCGCACGTTAAGCTGCCTTGAGATTACTTCATCCAACAGTGTTACGGACGACCCATCGTCCAGGAGCGCATACGTTTTAATTTTAATTCCTTTTCCATACAGGAATACCGGAACAATTCGGAAAAGGACTGGATCGGTTTTGCAGTCCAGAGAAGAGTGGATTCCAACCGTGCCTGCATTGTGAGAAGACGATTCGGTTTGTGCTTCATCGTTATGTAGTAACGGGTGATGTTTTAAAATGCAGTTGTTTTTTCCGCATAAAGCCTCTGACTTGCATCTGTGTTTCAAGTGCCCTTTAAGACACCTGCGGCATAACTGATGCTTCCTTACTTCTGCCCATCGAGCGGTGCGACTGAGCTGCGTAAACTTCTTACAAACCGCTACTGTAGCACAATTGCAACCACAAATACAGCACACCTTTTCCGATTTAGAAATTTGTTGTTCACTGTCTTTGTAATGAGCATTGACGGTCCCTTTACTTTTCCAACTTTTGTTTCTAAGTTTCTTTTCCTCAGCAGATGAAGAGGGAGCTGCAACAAGAACTCCATTGGCAGCTTCAGCCATCGCGTACATCCAGTTACTGAAATCTGCAAGCGTACATGTTGGTAACGATTGCTTATGGATTGCCCAATTTAGGCGCAAAGTTGGAGGAAGCTTGTCGACAAGTTCTTGTAGTAGCATAGGATAGTTGAGATTATTAAATACACCAGAAACTTCAAATGTTGCACAAAGGTTTTGCACTGCTATGGCAAAGGTCACAATCGTCTCAAGCCTTTCTGCCTTTGGAGAGGGTGTGGCACAGCCTTTGGAGAGGGTGTGGCACTGATTGTTCGTATCAGAGTATTAATTATGAGCTCCGGTCTGCCATACAACATTCTCAAGGTTTCTATTACGCGCCGCACACAATTTGGTTGTATAATTAGACTTTTCACCGCCTCCAATGCATCACCCTTCAAAGCTCGATGCAATCTCAAAAGGTTCTCCTCGTTGCTAAAACCACCTAGTTCTGTGCTTCGATTAAAGCTGGCGATAAAAAGTGGCCATTCCGAGGGGTTTCCATCGAAAGTTGGCAAATCACGGATTAAATGGCGCGCTGCTAAATGGCTTTTCGTTAAAAAATCATTTGAGCGCGTATGCTGATCCATGTTGTAAGAGGGAACGTGTTGATGAGTCTGAAAGCTGGGCTGTTGTTGAGTTGCATTTGCTTGTGACGGCAACGAGAAATTGACTGTAGGCGGAATCTCACTACACAATGGCACAAATGGTGGCGGCTGTTGATATTTTGTTGGGTTTGGTGTCGTAAAGCAGCTCTGCGAAGTATTAAAATGATGTGCAGGTGGTAATAGAGTTGAAGAAATTGGTCCTCTTGCACCAATGCTCCGCGTTGTGTTGATGTGTTGAGAAGTGACTGGCCTGAAGCTAGGTGGATGATTTTCAACCATCGTGGTTGAGTGTAAGTTGTCCTTCTTGGGTAATCCAGCAATCCAATCATTGACGTTTTCATTCGATGCTTTTAAATTTTTCAGCTCTAGATCGGCTTCATCATCTTCCTCAGAGGAATCAACAGCTTGACTCATGATCAGGTACTTTTTGTTTAAATATTCTGCTTCCCTCTCTTTTCTCAGCCTGAGATCCTCTTTGTCCAGATTTTCCTTTAGTCGTCTTTCTTCTTCTATTTTCTGCAACTCTATGCGGAGCTTCGTTGAAGAGAACTTGGAAGACCTCGAACTAGACGAGCCTTTGGATCTTGGAGTAGCGTACAAAATATTTTCGCTCCTATGTAGAAGTTGACTTATAGTTGATTTGGTACCTAGAGCTGAAAGCGAAGGTGCATTAACTTTATTAATTGAAGGAATTAAATGGTTAGACGTTAAAGACGCGGAGTATGGAAGAACGTTTGCCAAACCAAAGGCACTTTGAGTTGCTGTGGTATTAAATGTGTACGACGATATTGGGTTCGCAATTAGAACCGGTGCAGGAACGGCACTTCCACACATAGCGGCAACTTCGGCCGCATGGTGCGCAGAGTCTGTCGAAGAAGCTTGAGTATGAGCAGCAGTGGCAGTAAACGTTGCTGTCGGTGGCTGGAAGTTCTTTTGGGTACAGACTGTAGAAAGGTTTCCACACTTAGCGGCAACCTCGGCCGCACTTGGCGCAGAAACCGTCGAAAAACTAGTGCTATGCACGGCAGTAGTCGATGCTGCTGATAAAAAATGCGTTGGGTTATGTATCGTAGAGAGATTTCCACGCTTAGCGGCAACCTCGGCCGCACTTGGCACAGGAACTGTCGAACAACTAATACTATGCACGGCAGTAGTCGGTGCTGCTAGTAAATGCGTGGGATTATTCATCGTAGAGAGATTTCCACGCTGAGCGGCATCCTCGGCCGCACCTGGCGCAGAAATCAATGAAGAACTTGATTGACCTTGTGCCGTAATAATCGTTGCTGTTGATGGTTGAAATTGCGTTGTGTAATGCGTAGCATGAGCACTTTGTGCTATCGTATTCGCTGGTAATTGGCTTTTCTCATTGGCTTTTATTTCGGCAAACCCCACAACAGATGCAGAATCCGCCCCTGAAAAGCTAGCTAAATACCTACTCTTACCTGTGCAATTTTGGCATAGATACGACTTCTCTTTAACACTTGCGTTAACTCCAGCACAGCCAAAATGATTCCATGCGTTACACTGGTCACATTGAACCATATCATCGACGGCGTCAGGTTCGTCACAGCTACGGCAATTATAAGCCTCTTTCTGGCCACGCTTCTTTGATGATACTCTTGGCGATTTAAGTGGCATCCTTTTGTTGCAGCAGCAGCAATACAATTCACACTAAGTTTTGTAAAATGTTGCGACAATTTGGCCGCAACTGAAGACTTTTTGTTCAACAAGGTTGGTTTAAATGTGCTAGTTACAAAACCTTTATTAAGAAAAGTAAATTAAATTCTATAATTTTAATACAATATGTAAACTTACTTAGTCTTTTCTTGTATAAATTCAATTACAGGTTAAGCTTTAAATGTATAAATTACTTAATTTATAAAAATGGCGAGTAAAGTAACCTCGTGGTTAGAAGGTTAGAATTCAAAAGAAAGATCGAGAATATAAATTTGACATTTGTGTTGGTTTCTCGATAGCAGCTCCGCTCAACAGTCAATTCGCGAAACTACTTTTTAGGCTGCGTGAGCATGATTGTTAACACGGGTGGACCGTAGGCGATTTGCTTCGAATTTGACTGGTAGCTGCCATACAAAGTTCAGTGTTTTTTTTTTAATTTCTAAAAAATGGCTCTAAAGATTTTGTCTAAATTTCGTAACCAAAAGATGTTAAGTAAGAAAACCGGGTTTTAGGTTTTTGTCAAAAAATTCGTATTGCCGAAATTGGGGTTTCGATTTTTTTTTAGGAAACTGACTTAATTTTAAGTTATCGCGTATGTCTTTTAAACAAACAAATAAATAAATGTACTGCCTGCGTGTAATACATGAAAAATGGGTCAAAAGAATTTGAAAATATGAAAAAAAAATCAAACATAAAATTAATGTTTTAGTATCAAATGAATACTTTTGATTTTTTACAATTTTGTTTGTCGTTGAAGATATAAAATGTAATTTAATTATTTTTGACTACAAGAGCAAGTTCGTGCAATCCAGTCATGCATTGCATATTTTTTTGTCTGATTGTAATTACGATTCCAAATCTTTTAAATAAACGGGAATGTTAGGTATTCATTATTCGTTCATTGAACTCATTATTAATAAAATGATAGAAAAACAACCTAGGCTTAAAGAGATACAGAATACAGATATACAAAGTCCAAAGAACAACCGGGCTGTTTGGCACGGTTTATTTTTATCTCGTTGAAGACGGATTCATATTGGTTTGTTTCGTAAAAAAGCTGTTAATTCGCAAAAATAAGGGATGCGCATGAGCGTGTAAATTCTCAACTTGTAAGCCACATAGAGACCATACAGACAAACGGACACTTTCTTAGAACAAATTATTGCAGTGGTATAATTTTTATTTAACCAAAACGAGGTCTTGCATTTCAGTGTAATGACGAAATTATTATACTGGTTCACCTCAAGACAGATTTTTTTTTTTAGGTAGGTATTATTGGTTAACTTTTTCTGGCCAGCCAAATATTAGGACATATATTATACAAAGCATACTGGATCAAATAATAAAATAATAGCGAATACTTCAGTATTATTAAAAACTTAAAAAATTGCTTCTTGAGTTAATAAATGCATACTCGAGTTTACTTATTTTGGTTTAACTCCCAACTGAAAAACTGGGCCTCAGGCAATTCAAATCTGCAAAGACAGAATAGATCTTAAAAAAAAAATAATTATATAGACTAAAATTAGTTTTTTTAAACCAAAGTGTAGTAGCGGTGGCGTGATGGTTAGTGCGATGGACTGTCATGCCGGAGGTCTAAGGTTCGATCCCCAGCCTCGCCACCTATTTATTTAAAAGAAAAACGGCTACTGCCTCTTGCGAGGAATTGACAAATCCTCCAAGAGTATCTCCTGTCACAGAAAAGTGCCGCTCGTTAGCCGTTCGGATTCGGCAATAAACTGTAGGTCCCCTCCATTCCTGCAGACACGCACACAGGAATGGTTGAGAGTTGTAAGTCACTAGGCCCTAGTTCTTCATGAGCTGTTGTGCCATCAAATTTATTTTTTTTTTAAACCAAAGTAAGAAATTGTGTTTTTTTGGCAATGCACAGATATCTGCTATTTCATAGAGTGGAACCATCTGCATAAATAAACTTTTAATATCTATATATTTTCAATTTCAAATAATATGAATACATTTTTTCTGTCTACCTAATCCAAAAGACATCTGTTTCATAAGACATAGATAATAATTGTATTCACCTTAGTTAACCACCTGTTACTAAATAAATATCTACATTTGTTCTTATGATTGAAAAGAACTCTTTTATTTATTTTTTTGAGTTTTGTTTAAGTATAAAAAAAAAATTAAGAGCAGTGTATCAAATAAAATTTTCAAGGTTTTATATTATTTAAGTCGGATAGTTTGCTTTTATTATTTTTTGTTAAAGGTATAGAGGCAGAAGTGACTCATGGAATTTCGGAAATTTAACGAAATTTGTGTCATGAAATGATACAATTCAATAGTTTCTAATTTGAAAAATCTTTTTTAGAAAAAATCTATCACAATTATAGATGATTTGTCATAATTTCATATGCTATTGGTAAGCACTCAATGAACTGTTGTCCCAAAAAAACTTTAAACAAAAGTCCGGAATAAATTATGAAAAGGAAACATTTCCTTCTTTACCAATGTTTCTAAGAAATTCTAAGTTTTTCCGGTGAATTCTAGAATTTCCACAAAACGGAGTTCTACAGTAATAGCCCAGGAAAATTAGACTTTCACTACGAACAAATTCCGACAAAGCTGAATTTTGGTGGCGATGTTTGTTTTTGTACCTTAAGCATTTTCCAAAAAGTACCCTAAATTTAGACCGGGGCTAAAATTTTTACGGGGGGTGAAAGGGGTTGAATTTCAGTTTTTTTTTTTGCTAATTTCTCAAAAACTATCAGTGTTTTTAAAAAAATGTGAAGGCAAAAGTTGTAGCTTATGTAATTTTACATTAAAAATATTATAACACTTTTTTTCGTACAATCAATAAGTTTTGAGAAAAACGTGCACAAACTTTAAAGTGTACTGGAGTTATTGAAATTTTTTTATTGAAGTTGCATGTTTTGACGGGCAAATATTTTTTTATCGTATGTGTTTAAGAACATCTCCACAGTCTTTAAACTCCAATCTTGAAGATCCGACTACAAAGACGTAAGTTATAGCCAACAATATCACTCGATGTTATATTGAACTATTTTTCATTATTTTTCACTTCAGAAATAATTCAAAATAGAGCAATATGGTTGGCTTTCGAAGCTATAACTTTCGTCCTAGTAATCGGATCTTCAAGGTTGGAATTTTTAAATTAAGACGAAATATCAGTCTATATTCTTGAATAAAAATTTTTGAGGAGGAGTAACAAATTTCGCACGAGAGGGGTGTTTGAAACCGCCATCAATGTGATTTTCGATTTTTAAAATGCAAAAGTTGATGAAAGATTTTACAATTTTAAGAAATGATCTTCCACAAAGACGGTGTTCACATTGGACTCAAATTTACGCTTTATTTTGACAGAAGTCAGTTAGCTCGTGTTCAAACACACACAACCGATTCACTCTGACGTTCAGTAGTCGTTAAAATAAAACACAAATTTTTATTCGCCGGAGAATTTAACTAGAAATTTTTCAATCACAAAATTAATATTTCACTAAAAAAATATTTTTCCAAATGAAACAACATCGATTCTGTAGTATTTAAGTGCCAAACAAAAACTAAATACTAACAAAACACATGTCACAAAAGGAAACGTCAAAAAAAATTTAAAAAATCCTGCCTCACTTGCCTGTCTCTTTCTCACCACAGAGTGGGAACGAGAAAAAGTATATAGACGTCAAAAAAAATCCAATGAGTAAGTCCAATGTGAACACCGTCTAGGTGAACTAAGACAAGATATAACTTAAAGATGAAAAAAGTCCCAGAGATTGTTAATACCACATTTTGTGGTATTAAAGTTTTTCACTGGCCATTTTGTTACAAAAAAAATCCAGGCGAGTTATTTAATTAAACCAAAATGGCGAGCTGTTTCAATATGGCCCCTACCACCCTGACAATTTTTTTTTATAATGTGGAGATGTTCCCAAATACATACGATAAAAAAATATTTGCCCGTCAAAACATGCAACTTCAATAAAAAATTTTCAATAATTCCAGTACACTTTGAAGTTTGTGCAAGTTTTTTTCAAAACCTGTTGATTGTACGAAAAAAAGTGTTATAACATTTTTAGTGTAAAATTACATAAGCTACAACTTTTGCCTTCACATTTTTTTAAAAACAAATTTAGGGTACTTTTTGGAAAATGCTTAATGTACAAAAATAAACATCTTCACCAAAATTCAGCTCTGTCGGAATTTTTTCGTAGTTTTGCCATTTTTTTGTCTAATTTTTCTGGGCTATAAAGCGAAAAACAGATTGAAACAGCGCCGTTAGGCCTAAGTCCTAAATTTGCTGTTGCTGGTGTGGCACCACGAAGAAAATGCTTTGGTTTGAAACGTCAAACAGATATAAAAATGTAGGTGCTGTTGCTGGTGGCAATGTGTTTGAGAAATTTTTGCTGGCCAGCGTGCTTTTTCCTGTTGACGGTGCTGGTGCTGTTGCTGGTTTAATCTGTTTCACGAATAATCGTATAAATTTACAATTAATTCTGGCTCCCATAATTCTGATTCAATAAAAGTTGTACCTACTAAGAAACCTACCTAACTTTGTTTAAAATATTATTAACTAAGTTAAATTTGCTTTACCTAAGTATTTATGTCTGTAACTTATAAAATACTTAGATACACTAGTACATTTTTAAAACCTTACTGACATCATGACTTACTAACGAGTTATTAATAATTGTATTTGTGCATTTTGTACAATGAAGGTTTTAGATTAGAAGAATGTGTAGCTATAATAATGTAAAGTGAATCTTAAACGAGTTTTATTTTTTTTGTCTTAACACAACAACTCGAAAATTTTTAAAAATCCTCAGTAACAAGAAATATGGAAACATGAAAATGAAAACATCATCGTTATTTCTGCAAAAAAAAATATGTAACACCATATTTGTTAAAATGACATAATACCTATACCTACCTACATCTTATGAAACACCGCACCGTTCCTACGAATTATAAAATAGCAAATGAAAATGGAAATGGTTGATCTATATTTCATTTAAATTTAATGACTAAAATTTCTTGTAACCTTGCAGAAACTGTACTGGATTTCAAAGACATACAAAGCGTTTATATTGTCAGTCAGTTTAGTTTATACAAAGACACTATAGAATAACAAAGAAATATGTATACAAAAATATATTAAGGTTTTATTGCCACAGAATATAATAAATTGAACCTACGTCTACGTAATGTCCAATCTCCATTGATTTAATTACAAAAATTAAAAAACACCATGATGAGCAATGAATGGGAATAATGAATTAAGAAGAATGAATTAATTCATTAAACCGCAACAATTATGGTAGAATGGATGGCTTTTAACTATGTTTGCTCGGATTCAACGCGAATGTCTTTGAGTTTGCATATGCATGCTTAGAAGGGAATCCCGGTGTCAATTACATTTTTTCGCATTTCAGATTTTGCGTTGGACGAGAGTTAATTAATGAAATTTATTTGCTATTTAGGCAGATAGGGTACATTATAGTTTGTTTGTCAGTCATTGAAACATTTTAAAATAGTATGTGAGAATATGCACTAACTTTTGAGTTTTGCAAAGGGGCAACTGTACCTACTTAATTTTCGAATCAGGTGAACTTCTTAAATTTAGTCAGCCTTAGGCTAGGCACGCACTTGCGATTTAAAATCGTTGCGATTAAAAAATCGCGATCGCAACAAATTTTTGCTGTGCACGCACTTGCGATTTGCAGTCACGCGATTTTTAATTGTCATCGAATGCAGCATACATCTTTTAATGGATGTGCACGCACTTGCGATTTAAAGTCGTTGCGACTGAAAAGTCGCTCTAAAAATGGAACCTGTTTCATTTTTTTAAGCATCGCGATTTTTCAGTCGCATGTGCGCGCACTCACATTTAAAACTATGTGTTTCATTTCTTGCGACTGAAGAATCGCTCGACTGACAATCGCAAGTGTGTGTGCATGTTTATTTCTTTCCGCGACTACGATTTTTAAATCGCAGAAATTTCAATCGCAAGTGCGGTCACAAACATGTAATTGCATTTGTTTCATTTTATTTTGCGAAAGTCGCGTCGTTCGAAAAATGGAACAAATTTCAGTAGCAATTTTTTGGTGCGGTCACTTATATTGAAATTCATTTGTTCTATTTCTTGCGACTAAATAGTCGCGCGATCGAAATCGCAAGTGCGTGCTTAGCCTTATTTATTAGATTTCACTAATGCCGAATTCCTTTTTTAAAAAAATCGATTTGTTTAGAAGAAAAAATCGACTTTTCTGGACAAATCCCTTGTATTAAAAGAAAAAATTCGTTTCTGTTTAGAAAAAAAATCGAATTTTTTTGATAAAAGGAATTCGACATAATACTCGTTTCAAACTCGGAATAGTTAAACCGAGTCGAATCACTTACTCCGTCTTTACGCCACGTCAAACCAATTCTTATTTATAAGATATATTATCACAAAAATGACCAATCTAAAATTCTGATTATTATAAACAGCCTGATTTCCACAATTATTCATTTAAACTAATTATTATTGCTTGTATTTTATCTGAATAAGAATGGATAAGCAAAATAAAAGAAAACGGTCTGAAAACTGGGATAGTTCTCGAAAGGTATCTAAATAAATGGTTTCGTTTATACTCCTTTTTTGTAAAATTTTACACGATGTTGATGTCATGTCAAAATGACACTTAGATACTAAAACGCCTTTACTCCGGCTTAATTCCTCCTATATGCACCAGTTTTAGCTTACTCCGCCTCTATTCCACGTGTATTTTTGTTTTTTTTTATAAATAAGTCTTTAAGGATTAGAGGTGTTGTAAAATCAGAGTAACCTTACTCTGTCGCTAAAACGAGTTAATAAATAAGGCTGAGTAAGTATAAACGTAGTATAATCGAATAGTTAGTTTTTTTTTTTTTTTTTTTTTTGCAAGACTCTGAAACTATTTATATATGTACGTGCACTTCAACAGATATATGTAGGCATATTGTGTTCGTATAAACAGAATCTGCTTTTTATTTTTAAAGTTCTTAGAGCTAAACTATGCAGACGTTTACTGCAATCCGAATTTTAAGACTTTCTCTCTTCGTATTGAAAAGATTCAGAGACGTTTTACGAAATTTATATTTTATAAAATGAAATGGAGATTTATTCCAAATTATAAAGCGAGATGTTTATTCCTCAGTATTAAATCCCTCGAATCAAAATGAACTTATCATGGTATAATGCTTGTAAGGGACATATTAAGCTATCATATTAGATGCCCTGCCTTATTTTCTTTAATGCCAATTTATGCACCGTTAAGATCCTTACGTTCCAGGAATTTGCTTTTTGAGCAATATCACAGAACATGTTATGGTAGTAATGAACCAGTGTGTAGATCAATTAGGCATTTCAATGAAGTTTGCCAATTTATTGAACTAAACAGCTCTAGAGATTTGTTTAAGGCTAATTTAGTCCTAAAAACCCAAAGCGAAAAATGGCCCCAAAAATATATACATAAAGCAACAACAAGATATAAAATTGGGGCCGCAGTTTTCATAATGAAAATTAAACCAAAAATTTAAAAATTGAAAAGAGGCCCCAAAACAATGGCGGATTGCTCCGTTCGTTTTGTAGAAAACAGAACGTTTTGGTATTCGAACGAAAATCAGAACAGCCGTGATATTTATAAAATTGAAACACACAAATAAAAAGTTATCACTTAAAAGTTTTCAAATATTTCTACAAAATATTATAATTAAGTTAAAACTCAAAAAAGAACTAAGAACTAAGAAGTCCACATAAATCACATAAGTTTTAAATATATGATACCGAAGATAATCGAAAACGCAAATTTTGTTACCTAAATAGCTTAAATGATATATATACAGTTTAAACAAAACAATAAATTTGAAGAAAAGTTAAAATTAATAGGTACCTATTTTTTAGCATCGGACAAAATAAACAAAATGGCTAAATCAGCTGATTGGCTTACCACATCATTTACACAAGAAGTTTTTACCGGAACTTATGAAATAATATGTGTGTCATAAACTTTAAAATTTTACAATATCATAAAGCTAAATATATGGAATACCCTTATTGAAATATTTTTTGATGGGCATACAAATTATAGGGTAAATTAGAATCCAAATCAAATGAACTATAGTTTGCCTTGATCGTTTCCTTTGTATGGTTTTTTTTTATTTTGCTTATAGTAGTGATTATATTGATGTAGTGGGAGTTTTAATTATAGAAATTAACTTTTATAGTAATTGCAGAATAAATTTTCTTAAAAAATCCGTTTGGCATTCATTGATGTTTAATATATTCTCATCATGCATTCTTCAATAATCATCTTTCAGCCTTAAAGCATATACTCCATGACGTGATTTGATATTTCCGTTTTATTTTTTTTTGTTTTATCTTTTGTTTTTATTTTAATTTAAAAATAAAAAAATAAAAAAAAACAAATCAAATTTAGACTTCAAAATTTTATTGAACTGGAACGGTATGAAGCGACTCATTAATTCTTTTAAAAAGGTCAGTGGCGCTCTGTGGTGTGTATACGTTTACAATAGGTATGACAGAAAAAATAAAATAGTCATACCTACTCAATTCATCGTCTGCCGTTCTCCATGCGATATTTATTGTTTTTTTTTATTGATGATAATTTTGCTTTTATTCTGTTCACGTGATGTTGTCTGGTTAAGGTATGCCGATGGTCATCATGTTCATTTAATAATATGAGGCTACATTAGCAGTAGAACCATATGCAACATGTTGCTATTGTTCTTACGTTTCGCTGGCGCACATGCCACTGACGATCCACATGTACCTATGTCTTAATGAATGAGTATGTTGTTTTGTGTTATTGTTTGTGTTTGAGATAGCAAATTATGTTAAGTTATCTGAAATAAAGTTGATGATTTGTTGATTTTATATCGGTTATTATTGTTTGTTTACCTAGTTGTTTTTTTTTATTATTATTTTAATTTTCTAACCTGTTTAAGGAAGTGGTTTCACTAGGTTAACGAGTAGGGGGATGTTTGTCTTTATACTAGTTTCATACTTACTACGTCATGTGTTTGAAAGAAGGCGGAGAAAACGTAAAATTCGATTAACCTTGCTCAAGCTTTAAAAATATTTTTAACGAAAATAGCAAACATAACACCAAAAACCAAATACTTAACTTTTTTATATTGGGAGTTATGTAGACACCTAACTATCTTTGTATTTGTATGTCTTTGAATTCATTTTTTTACCCAACTAACTCTAACTTGGACACTTTATTACAGACTAATAGGTACTTTAACCACTTTACAACTTTAACTGGCAGTCTTATACTATAAAAAACGCTTTTCATTAGTAATTCATAGCTAGCGCAGTAATACGAGTTCATTAAAACGCTATATCCACTTTTTATTTTTCAGGTTGCGTTAATACCCTTTTGTGAATGAAAAAAAATCTACGTTAGCGTTCCCAACATAAGTTTAAGTCCACACTGTTTTTCCACTTTTATATTGACTAATTTACTGGCTTATTTATCGACACTTTTGGTTTTTGTTGTTATTTACCCAGGAAAATATTACTATTTTAGTTATAAAACTGCAACAAAAAAACAAACCTAATGATACTTTAATTTTTCTAATAATTTGTTCAATAGTTTAGGTTAAGTTAGAAACGCGGTTGCCAACAATAAAATCCAATGCACTTAATTTTAGTGGGAGCAAAACCCCCATTTATTCGGCTTAAACACAAGCTAATGCCTAAGGCCGTGTGCGAATTCGTTTAAATCCGCGAGTTTTGGAAAAAAGTAGAACACAATTTTTTGTAATAAATTTCGCGAGTTAAAAAATTAAACGCCCATTCTAATGAGTTCAAAGAGAGTGCTCTTAACCTGGGTCTGTTATAAAGAACGCTTAAGCTACGAGCAGACGACATATAAAAGCCGCAAATGTTTGCGACTGTGACGTCATTTTTACGTCATCATTTGCTACTTTTGGCCGCACATCGTCTGAACACCCATTTGGGACAGTCCCCACATGCTCGCGAACAATTTGCGGAGCATGTGCGACACCTAGATCGCACATTAGTTTGCGACTTTTTTGCATATCGTGTGAACACCCTCGCATATTATTTGTGACAGTTTGCGAAAATGTGCGACCATTTGCGATAGTCCCAGGCGTTTGCGTTGGCCTGAAAAAATAACATTGCATATATCTGACGCATTTGCGAGCATTTATGTGAAATTTTAAATGCCGGGCGACAGTAGTAGGTTTTGATTTCAAAAAGAAAATAAAAATAATAATAAAAAAAAAAAATACACCGTGATGGTACATTTACACAAAATGAGTGATAGTGAGCCTGAGGGAACAACATCCACTGATCACGTACATATAGAACCCTCACAACCAAAGCCAAGCCGCAAGAGAAAATTTGTATCGAGAACGAGAAGAGTGCATCAAGGCTGATCAGATTAATTTATTCATGTCGATTATGGAATCCGCATTAGTCGATCCGCAGTGATTCGCAGTATTTTGTTGTCTTTTTTCAAGGCAAATAGATGAAGAGAAAAGAGAGCAATACATTGCGGATGATGTTTTACGGATTCCATAATCGATATGATTAATTGGTGCGGTGGAGAAGCGTCCCAGACTCTGGGATGCTGGTGCTCCAGACTACAAACTGTTCAAAATTGATGGTTGGCGTGAGGTGGTGGATGACCTCGGCTTTGAAATAAGCATTAACGAAGCGAAATCCAAGTGGGACTGTTTGAGAGTGACTCTTTTAAGTCCAATTTAACAAAGATGCGCACGAAGAAGTCTGGGCAGGGCACATAACCACCTACAGTGTCATGGCAATTCTTTACCCAGATTATTTTTTTGGAGACCAACGTACTGCAGCGCTCCACTTCATCAGTTTCTTCAATGGTAATTTTTTAAACCACTGACAGCGACTCACAAGGCAATATGCAAACCAAAGAAAATATGTGTTCGCAAACCTGCATATGATTGGAATTGGGTCATATGCGGATTTTGTAGCACACCGTCTGAACACCCCGCATATAGACCAAAACATTTGCGATCATATTTGCGGACATATGATGTGCAAGCACCTATATCGCAAATGCATTTGCAACTTTTGGAACAGTTTTTGCACATCGTGTGAACACCCTATGTGTAAGTGTGCGGACACTGCTATGGAAACAGAATTTGCGACATATTTACGACTTTTTACGTGACGTCAGAGTCGCAAACGTTTGCGGCTTTTTATATGCCGTCTGCTCTTAGCTTTAGGGTTCGCATTTTGTTGCAAGCAGCTGCAGATCAAAAACACAAGACGCAAAAAACTCTGGTCGCTTGTGGTGGTCACGATGAGCTGGTAACTTTATTTAATTATTTAATGCTTGTTATCATTGCTGCAATTAGCAAATGTTGTTCTTCAGATAAATAAAGGGTATCAATCCATTCATCTTTGAAATATTTTGACCTTTTATATGTAGACTTTTCATTCAGAACGATGTGTTTTTCTAAAAATTTCATTTTAACCATCAGATCCGGGGTTCTATTTTGAGTCAATTCAAACTCGTAGCGCAAAAGAAGTTGTATCCAAGAGAACAAACAATGTTCTACTTTTACTTCTGGCTTCTATTTCTCTGCAAGCAAGGATCCAGTATAGTCTTCATTGTGGCTCTAGAAACAAGATTATACAAATTGGCGTTGAACTTTTTCTTAATATTTTAGAGTGAAATCATTTAATTATATTTTGACTTATCTATTAATGCATCTTCATTGAATATGTTCTTTTTATGCACATGAAAACAAACAAAACCTTTCGTGGGTGCTGGTAAACGTCAAAATTTAATCTAGCAGCACAAATTTAACGTGCCCCCGGACCATGTTAAATTTTGACGTCTTATATTCACCTCAATAGTGTCAAAATTTAATTTTGGGATCAAATTTAATCCAATTCACACACGGCCTAAAACTAACTTAAAAACTAAGAAAATTTTTAGCTATGTTGATTCAGGAGACGGGATTTTAGGCAAAGGGTACCTAGGGTAGTTAGGTTAAAATCAAAGTCGATGATATTTATAAAGTATTTCTAAATATTTAACACTCTAGGTAATTCAACTTTAAAATGATGCATCTTGGTTCTATCAAGCTGTTTTAATTTTAACAGTCCCCATAATCTAAAAGCTCGTTTTTCTCTTGCAAAATTTTATAATCGTATTTTTATTGCCATCAGATCAAGAAGGCAGCAAGTACAAATATTATCTATGTATGTAGCTTATATTTTGCTATCACATTTTGTGTATTATTTTATTTGTTTGGAAATAAAAATTAAAAAATTATGAATAGAAAATAAGATTATTTGAAGTTTAAGACTGTAACCGATTAATCTGAAGTTCACAGGAATTCATTTTTCTTATATAATGTATGATCATAAATAATTGAGTATAACCAACACCTTTTGTTTGTAATTCTTAAAAAAGAAATTATTACCCTTTTGATTGCATTTCTTGACATTATCTATATTTAGGTACATACAATTTACAAAAATAATAATAAAAGGTTACATATTCAAACGTGTGTCAAACGGTCTAAATTGTTTAGGCCCATTTGCTGAAACGAAACTTAAGTATTCAAGTTCAACATAAGAGCTTATGTGACAGTTTACGCTGAGGAAAAAGTAGAACATAAGCGTTTAAGTTGAACACAAATATTTAAGTTTTGTTTCAGCAAATGACTCTTAATCATTTAATGTCATAATTAAACTGTCAAAATTTGTATGTGAAAATTTGTACAATCACAATAAAATTTGTGTGGTAATTTAAAATTTTAAATGCTGTGTAGGACCATGGAAAACATATTCACATGTTGGTCTAAACTTTTCCTCGTGGTAAAATAGTAAAGTTTACCAATTACCACAAGCTACATAAACTGAACATACCTTTAAGCTTGGTGCACATTATCGATCTCACTGACTGATGTCAGTCATGTTCCCAAAAAATTTGAGAGCAAATTTTCGTAACAAACCATTAAGGCTCTTCCAAACCGGCGCGAAACATTCGGTGCGAATCTGAGACGACCGAAGAATGTTCGCATCGCGCTAGTGTGGGCAATCTCATAAAGGCTCTTCCAAACCAACGTCAAACATTCGGTGCGAAACTGTGACGACTGTAGAATGTACCAAGATTCGCATCGCGGCAGTGTGGGCACTCTCATTAATCACCATGTAAATAAATTTAGAATGGCGACAGTTTCGTCGTCGCTCCGAATGTATGGCGTTTGTTTGGGAGAGCCTTTAATCACAATGTAATGTAAAGTTTCGTCCTCGTGCCGAATGTTTGGAGTTAGTTTGAGAGAGCCTTTTCAGAATGTAGACACTATCAGTCGTCATTCAAAACTGGCAGTCATGACTCATGATCGACAATGTGTACAATGCTCAAATTGCATGGTAAGCCAATTCAGATTAATGTTAATTTTCAGTTGGGTTTTATACTATGTTCCCACTAAATCTGAGATTTCAGCTAAAAACTTTTGAAATTTAAAATTAGTACAATTTCGGACTTAGGGCCATTTTGTTCATCTTTATTTAAGAATTATTGTAACTGGTATAACATCGATCGTGTATGTTAACCAAAATTTGTATGAAGGAATCCCTATATAATGTGAGTTTGTAATCATCATGGACATTGCTAATCATCTTATTTTGGCTGATAAGTAGAACCTACAGATGTAACGCTCTGTGAACAAATTAGCCCCTAGTGTTAAATACACAGATTTTTTCCTAAGCCGTGTACTAAGTAAGTAAGTAGGTATTTCATTATATTTCTACTTTTCTCGATACATTTTTAAGCGGCTACATGAAATTTGGCCCCAATGAAAAATGACCCCAAACAAATAATGAAAAATACCCCAAACTTAATGAAAAATTGCCCCAAAAAAGATAGTAAAGCTCAAACCAGAAGCGAAAAAATGGCCTCAAAAATTTGTACATAAAAAACAAAAACAACAGATAAAAGTGGGGCTATTTTTCATTATGAAAATTAACCCCAAAATGAAAAATGAAAACAGGCCCCAAAAAAATGTAATCAATTTTTTGTTGTTGTTGCTTTTTATATAAATTTTTGGGACCATTTTTCTTTCTTTGTTTGGGGTAATTTTTCATTGGGGCCAAATTTCATGTAGCCCGTTTAAGCCTGCGAAACGAAAAATCCCATACAAAACTGACACAACGAAATCACAAACGAAAAATTTCGTTCTGTTCTGCAACGTGTTGTTTTGTTTGACAACCACGCGTTGTTGTTATTGTTTTCTATTGTCGCGCCGAATAATCGCGTTGGTTTGGGAGAGCCTTAAATTTTTATATTGCAATTGGCAACTTAAAACTCAATGCACCGGGTCTGCTATATTAAACCCCTCCCATTTTTCCTTATCCTCCGTACGGTATTGATCAATTTATGGGTACCTATCACTGATCTCTATAATACACTGGATAGCGCATCCATACAAGAAAGTTGATGCCATTTGATAATTGTTATAATGTTGAGTTGCCTATTTTTTTGTATAACGGTATAACTGTATAACATAATGAAATGCAACTAAAATATTTTAAATTCACTTTTACAATTATTTAAAATTACAAAAAATCAAATTTACAAACAAGTGATGGTTCTTTTGCTTTTTTTTCTTAGAAATTCCACTTTGGTTTTTGCCCCTCTTCGGTTGTAGTAGAATTTTTGAGATCTCAGCAACTTGAACTGGCCTTGTCAGCCTCACTGAACATACCTAAAGTGTTGAGTTGCCTACGTACTTGTCATCTTCAATTGGAAGTAGAAAAACTGTTATACTTTGTAGGGAATCCACTATCCAGTGTATTATAGAGATCAGTGGTACCTATATGTAGGTAGACCGTAGACATAAATAACTCATGTTATACTTAATTATTAAAAGATTTTTTTTTTCACATTTGGGAGGGCCTTACTGCGGCCCTTAATTGATTTTATTCAATCAACAGATACACAATAAAATTACTCATAACTCAATTTTATTTTAAATTTAATTTAAACAAAATTAAATTTTGTTTTATTTTTTTTTTTTATTTTATTTTTTTTAGGACACTTTTCTTTCTCTGCGTTACACCAAATATACTCAATGGCTTTCACGTATCGTCGTACGTTTTAATTGGTCATATACCTGAAAAAATGTGGTGCGGTGTAAATGAGCTTAAAGACACCAACTGGACACCCGAACAAGTCAAATCAATCACAGAAGCTAATTTACAATCGAATGGCTGCACAATAAGAAATTGGGATTATAAGCTATTAGCTCAGATGTCTTATAATATGGCATTGAATTACACCAACAGTGTAAGCAAACCCAGTGAAATATCTTGCACAGCCAAAGGACGGTTTGAGTTTTCTGAACCGGAAACGACATTTGTGGATGATGTAAGATATAAGATTTATTTTTTTTTAATACATGATATTCTTTTTTATATAAGTTATAATTTTTTATTATTATTGATTTTATTTTATAATTTTTAGTGGCAACTAGTTTGTGATAAATCATTGCAACGAACATCAGCTCAAGTAGCAATGTCAATAGGAAAATTTCTGGGTTCGTTTACACTTGGAATCTTTGCTGATGCGTAAGTACCTTAATTATTTCATTCTAATTAGACTTGGCGCAAAATTTTAAACAGCCTAGATGTTAAAGGTGTTAGCATTTTCTAACTTTAAAGCTCTTCACTAAAAATCTTAGTTTTGATCATTTTTGAACTATATAGTATCATAGTAAATCTATTTTCTTAATAAAACCCAGCCGAACATGCCTAAAAAAGTGACAGTTCACACCATTTTCAAAATGGTAACTGTCAAAGTAACATTTAGGGCTGGTATGATACTTACTACGTTTCCGTGTGGTATTTAAGCGAGCTTGCGAAGCTCACTTAGACCCTTTGTATACCTGCATCGAGTTGAAATGAGCTTGAACCGACTCGACTGCACTTCAGGAGCGGAGTCGAGTCGAAATTTGTGCTAAAAAACCTAAGTTGAGGAGTTAAGGCTCTCCCAAACCAACGCGACACATTCGGCGCGACAGCGACACTTTCCGCAATCAAAATGTATTTACATGGCGAGTAATGAGAGTCCCCACACTGCCGCGACGCGATTATTCACTGGCGTTTGGGAGAGCCTTTAACTTGAGAAACATCATATGTCATCTCGACACCATTTCAATTCAACTCAATATCGAGCTCTCAAATCTATAAACAAAAAACCTGGGTCGAAAATCCGACACAAATCCAACTCGAGATCTCGGTCCTGAATATAAACATAGTAACTAAAAAGATAAAATAGGCATTTGGCGAATTAAACTTTAGTAAAATGTTAACAAGTTAGACAATACGATTCTGATCGTTTAAAATTTGAAAAATTCTGTTTTTTAAACTAGCATCATAATAAAAACGATTTAAAATCATATTAAATCGTCTAAAATGCTGCGCCATTTTTTTTTTTAAGTGTCAACCGGTTCTTGTAACGTTCAATTATGTTAGTTTATCCGCTTGGCCATCAATTGTCTCGTTAAATAATTATAACTTGCCACGCAGTTACTCAAGCAGTACAAGAATTTAAAAAAAAAAACAAATTCTTGGTAAAAAGTCATGTCTGGAACGACTTTGGGACTTGCGATTTAAGTCATCTGCGACAAGCTGTTCACATTTTTGACTTGATTTAGGCCCCACATCAAAAATTGTTTTCATGAAAAGACGGTATAAGCCAATTCGAGCTAATAGAATGCCTGTTTGGTAACGTGAAATTTTCTCCAAGTTTCCCGCACTTACTTTTTTTTCCTATGGATTTTGGCAGCAAAATGTGAAGATTTTTGAAAATGAGATCTCAGAGATTTCGCTCCGTCAAAAAAAGAGCAAGCAATTCAAAATTATTTTTCCTCAGTATTTTATTTTGACAGCCAAAACTGAGAAATATAGCAGGGCAACCTTGTTCCTGTAACTGAGATTACTTGCTAAGGTCTCTGAGGTCTCATTTTCCTGAGCTTGACTACAAGGATATCTTCGTCACAACATCAAATGAACCGAAAATTTGTTTTCCCTTAGCTTGACAGAAAACCTGAGGAATAATGCTTAAGAAAACTTGATAATTTGCATGTTCAGGAAAATGAGCTCTCAGAAATTTCTCTTCGACAAAAAGTGAGCAAGCGAATCTAAAATCTTTGTTCCTCATAGTTTTGACAACAAAACTTAGAAATTTTTCTGAGGAATCCTGTTCAGCGTTGCCGAAGTAAAGTGGCATGGTCGTGAATTTTTGATACGATAAATTCTTTTTGGCACGGTGGCACGAACAATTCAAATATGACACGCTTTTTTATTTCCATTATTTTACTTAAAATAAAGTTAATTTTAATTGTACAATTTTCAGTTCACGAATTTCGGCAGATTAACTGAGGTTTAGCGATGGTTCAGGCACTTAATTAGCTATTTTCATATATACTTAAACCTGGAACCACCGTTGAACCTCAGTTAATCCACCGTAATCGACCCGGGTTAAATATTGAACCACGTTTTATACAAATGGTTCTGATTTTCTCGTTGTATTACAACCCCTAATAACATTGATTTATAATGTTTTTTCTTTCAAAGAAATATAAGAATTTGTGATCTTTTTCATATGGCATGGCTTGTTAAAAAATGTGGCACGATATTCTTTTTCGGTAGCAACGCTGATTCCTCTTCATATAACTGAGATTTCTTGATCTCTCTCTCTGATCTCATTTTCCTGAACTTGCTTTATATTTCCAAAATTGCGGAATTCTCATTCAACCCAATTTTAAATATTAAAATAAAATAAATTTGATGGCACAACAGCTCATGAAGAACTAGGGCCTAGTGACTTACAACTCTCAACCATTCCTGTGTGCGTGTCTGCAGGAATGGAGGGGACCTACAGTTTATTGCCGAATCCGAACGGCTAACGAGCGGCTCTTTTCTGTGACAGGAGATCAGGGTTGCCAATTTGGGGGTTTTCCCCCCATATTTAGGGGTTTTTTTCATCGTCAGGGGGAAATCTTGGGGGAAAAGATGTTTGGGGGTAAATCTGGGGGGATTTATTTTAAAGTTAATTTATTCCATTACCTGAATTTCCCTCTCAAATTGAATCTATAATCAAAGAATATCCAATAAATTTTAAATAAAACCAATTTTTGTTTGCAGAAAGTACTTGTAGTATATACAGAGTACTAGCTGTGAATAAAAAATAAAAACTTGGGGTTTTTTTAATTGAAATGTGGTAATCTGGTGGTTTTTTTAATTTTTCTGGGGGGAGATTTTTTTTCGTCTGGCAACACTGCAGGAGATACTCTTGGAGGATTTGTCAATTCCTCGCAAGAGGCAGTAGCCGTTTTTTCTTTTAAATAAATAGGTGGCAAGGCTGGGGATCGAACCTTAGACCTCCGACATGACAGTCCATCGCACTAACCATCACGCCACGGCTACTACAAAAAATTTTTTAAATATTCCCCGGGAGACGGTTGAATTTTTTTACCCTCGATAGTAGGAATGAGAGTTCTGAATGATACAAACAGCTTTTTTTCAGTATTTGACACCTAAATCTAATTGTAGAAGAAAAATAATTTATTCCCGGGGAAACATTTCCCCGGGAATTTTCATTTAGAATTGGGCTGATTAACTTTCTGAATTTTTATAAAATTTTGGAAAATGCTAATTTTGAAATGATTCAAATGATTAGAAAATTTTGGAAAATCCTAATTTTGAAATGATTCAAATATTCCCAGGTATGGACGCAAGTCGAGTTTTATGTTAGGATCTACAGTATTCGTGATATCGAGCATTGTCATCGCATTGACACCATGGTACTCACTTTTCTTAGCTGGACGTTTTGGTTTGGGACTTGCATCGTCAGGTCTTTTCTATCCAGCTTTCTCTTTGCGTAAGTAAAACACATATCAAAAAGTTAAGAACAAAATGATGTTTTTTTTTTTTAAATAGTTTCCGAGAACATAAGCGTCAATCATAGATCTTGGATGAGTATTGCATTTTCAGCATCCTACCCTATTGGCATGGTTATTCTAGCGATTACAGCTTATCTAATTCAACCATGGCGAGAACTTCAAATGGCTCTTACCATTCCAAGCTTTTTATTAATTCTAAATTGCTAGTAAGTAATACAAAATAAAACTAATTTAAAAAATTTGTATTTCAAAACTTTTCAATTTTTAGTTTAATGTTCGAATCTCCACGTTGGCTCATGACACAAAATCGATCTGCTGAGGCATACAAAATAGTTTTCAATAAGAAGTGTGATTATCAAATTGAAAACGGTCCTGAAATGGTTACAGCCAAAAGAAAGGTACAAATACATATTATTCAAATTAATATGAATTGAAAGCATTTTAATGTAATTTTAATTGTATTTTCAGGATGACCCAGCACCACGATCTCTGTGGCTTAAGCTTAAAGAAGGTCCACTGAAGCAATTTATTGTCTTATACGGAAATCCTGCTATAAGACGGCTAGCATTTACTTGTTATTTTATGTTTTGCGTTACATCTCTATCGTATTATGTTACTGGTGAGATATTAATTAATTATTGACTTTTTATTTCTTGTGCTTCCCAAAAATGCCCATTTTCTACGAATTTCAGTCCAAAGTTTATTCAAAGTTCATAAAAAATAAATAAAATTGTACTGAAGCTAAGCTCGAAAATCGTGTGCGTGTGTATGATTTGGGCAAGTCACAAATTTGTTTGCGATCTTGCAAATCATTCGCAAATGATTCTTGAGTTTATCAGTTGTTGCAGTTTAATCATGAAACCTTTTCTATCTAAACATTAACTCAATCTAATAATCAAACATACAATTTAATTTTTTTTTTCAGCCTTAAATGCCCACAATTTATCAGTGAACCGATATCTTTACGTGGGTATCACTGGCATGGTTGACATTCCATGCTTTGCTATCCCAATGATTTTGCTGAAAATCACAGGCCGGCGAAACACCACAATGTTACTATACTTCGGAGCGGGTTCGGCTCTTTTAGGCGTTCTTGCTGTTCCAATTGGTAAGCTTACACTCTTTTCTATTACACTATTAATGCCTGTTTACATTGTATTTTTGATGAAGCATATTTTCGTTCATCAAAATGTTCCTCGTGTTTACATTATATTTATTATTTTACATTCATTTCAATCTACCCATCCCTATCTCACATCCCTAACAACCATGTATATCTCACTCACAAAAAAAAAATCTTCACGCTCAATCCGAAAACATTTATTGAAACTGGCGCATCGGCGTAATTTGGGTGGAATTTTAACCATTCTCTTTCTTACTCACACAAAATCTACCCATCTCACTGGATGCGCCGTTCGTCAAAAATACAATGTAAACAGGCACTTACAGGGGCCAAATTACGGCATCAGTGATTGGGCCATACGCATGAATGAAAGAATACAAGATAGCGCCATTTGTGACGTCATTGGCGACAAATGAAATGTAAAAAATAAGGCAGCCAGTAGTTTGTTTAGTTAATCGATTGTTGGGTTGTGTTTTTCTTTCGTGCGCCGAATCAATGGCGCAAAATTTTAGACGATTTAGTATGATGTTAAAGCATTTTTAGTATGATGCTAAGGTAAAAACAGGCTTTTCCAAATTTTAAACGAGTTAGCATCGTATTATCTTTTTAGGCCGTGTGTGAATTGGCTTAAAATCGCGTTAAATTTTATCCGAAGATTAATTTTTGACACTAGTGAGGTGAATCTGTACGTAGAAATGTCAAAATTTAATCTAGGATAAAATTTAATCGAAATTTTAAACGAATTCGCACACGGCCTTAACATTTTACTAAAGTTAAAATCACCAAAATGCCTATTTTATCTTTTTAGTATCATACTAAATTCAAGTGTCACTTTGGCAGCTACAATTGCAAAAATGGGTTAAACTGTCACTGTTTTAGGCGTGTTCAGCTAGAAAAATACGTTTAGTATGACACTAGTTAGAAAATGTTTAAAACTAAGAATATTTTAGTAAAGAGTTTTACGGCCATATTATTGACTTTCTTCAAAGCTAGTTTTACTAAAAAACTAGTTCTATAGGGGTTCCAAGTTTTAAATTGTTCAAAAAAACGTATTGATTTGATTTAGATGTCAAAATATGTATGAATATTTTGATTTAGATGTCAAAGTAATAAAAATTAGTGGAAAACTTAAAACTCCAAACCTGAATAGAACTAGTTTTTACTTAAAACTAGCTTTGAAGAAAGCCAACAATATGGTCGTTAAAGTTAGAAAATTGTTAAGTAGTATCATGCTAATACTTTAACATCAGGCTGTTTAAAATTTTGCGCCAATATTTTTAATTTAAAATAAAGCGGCAATGTGTAACGTAGAATATATAATTCAGAACTTGTGCACTTTTTTTTACAATACACTTCACTTTTAATTAATTCAAATTAGAACAATGAAATAAATATTCAAGTTAAAAACTTTTCCAATCCAATTGCGTCATACGAGCTGTCAAAAATTACAACAACAAAGCGAAAAAATGAAATGGCGTAATCTTGTATTCTTTCATTCATGGGTCATACGTTACTGAAATATTTTACATTGGCATTACTGCTCCATTTAAAATACTTTACAAACTGTAGTGCCAATTGAAATAATTCAGTGACCTCAAGAGCTCACTGAGGCGATGATTTGGCCCCAGGCTGCAGGCTCTTCTATAATCCAAATAAAAAAAATAATTCTAATCTTAGGAAATCCAAATATAACTGTTTTATTTGCGATGATGGGACGCTTTGGCATCACTGCTGTATATTCAATCGTCACACTATACACAGCGGAATTATTTCCAACTACTATTCGTAATTCAGCGCTAGGTACCTGCTCAACAATGGCTCATGTTGGATCTATTTCAGCTCCTTATGTAGTGGATGTTTTGGTAAGTTTTAATTTTTGTTTGTTTAAAAGATTTAATATAAATTTTACATCCATCTACATTCTTAAAATAGGGTCTCCTAGGCTGGTACATTCCTACAACAATTTGCGGTTGTGCTGTATTACTTGCAAGTCTTTTGACATTCACATTACCTGAAACGAGTAGCGGTAATTTAGATCACGTCGAAGAGGATATAGATAAGGAATCGTCTAAGGATTCTGATGAGAACTAATTATTATATTATTTAGTAATTACATGCATGGTCATTTGAGATAAAACTTAAATTAAGTTAAAAAAAAAAAAAATATATAAATTATATTAATACACTTTTTTTGTATGCAAAGATACATTATGTTTTTTTTTTTTAATTAATTTTCTTTTTTAATTAATTTATCTATCCATTGCTTGTATGGAATTGTTACAGTGTAAATGCTTGGCACACCAGCTTGTCCACATGTTATGCCATGCGATACGATCCCAAAAATGTAGTCCTTTCCATGAACGGGACAAATCAAAGGTCCTCCGGAATCACCCTGCAAATTAAAAAAGTAGTTCAAATTTAATATTTAATAAAAGTTAGTTCCAGTATGTTTAAATTATTGTTTGTTGTAGTTGAATCCAATGGACCCATACCTGTCCGATGCGTTTAAAAGAGATTTTTATAAGTGATGTATTTAAAGGTACTTACAAAAAATAAAAACAAATAAAACAAACAAATTAGACCTCCAAATCAAATTTAAATAAAATCGGTTAAGCCGTTAAAAATAAAAAAAAATCGTAGGTAATAGGTACTAAGTACATACTGTTAAAAACAGTTTTTGGTTTTTTTTTTTCTCACCAAAATGCAGACCATACCAACAATAGTACAGTTAAGCCCGCTTAAGAGAAACTGCAAAATGTCACAATCTTTCTTTCACTTAAGCGGGTTTTTCACTTAAACGAACCCCGCTTAAGTGAAAAAAAATCCACTTAGGCCGTGTGCGAATTCGTTTAAAATTTCGATTAAATTTTATCCGAGATTAAATTTTGACATTTCTACATACAGATTCACCTCACTAGTATCAAAAATTAATTTTCGGATAAAATTTAACACAATTTTAACTGAATTCGCACACGGCCTTAAGCGGAGAATTTCACTTAGGCCGTGTGTGAATTAGGTTAAAATCGCGTTAAATTTTATCCGAAGATTAATTTTTGACACTAGTGAGGTGAATATGTATGTAGAAATGTCAAAATTTAATCTCGGATAAAATTTAATCGAAATTTTAAACCAATTCGCACACGGCCTTAAGCGGATCTAAAAATTCCATTAATAATTAGAAATTCAAATGTCATTTTCGTGGTGAAAATGGTGAAGGTGAAAAATAAAGAAGAAACGAATGCATTCAGCAAAATTTTCGTTCTGTGCGATTAAATTTTTTTTTCACTTAAGAGAGTTTTTTTCCAATGAAAAATATAAAATTGAACTGAAAATATGTTTCAGGTATCCGGGGTTTTCACTTAAGCGAGTTTCACTTATGATGGATTTACATGTATCTGCATCTGCAAACATCAAGAAAAATAGAGCGGGATAGAGTCATACCAAAAAACCGAATGTGTGAAAGAGCACCACTATGAAGATCAACATGTTCGTCTTCGCTATAATCTTCATCTGCGTTCCTATAATCAAGATCTCTGCATTTTGTTCTTCTCTCTCTATCCAACAAACATACATTTTATATTTTGTATCCCTTATTTTTTGCAGAACTCGCATTAAGATACATGTAAATCCACCATTAAGCGGAGTGTTTTAAAAGTAAATGGTCGAAAAATACTTGGGGATGAAAAAAGTGTTTCAGATAAGCGGGTTTTTCTCTTAAGCGGGTTTCTCTTAAGCGGGTTTTACTGTATGAACAAAATTTTTAGTAACGGTTGTTTTTAAGACGTGTCGTTTTCAAGAAGAAATAAAATGCATATAATTTAATGTTATGGCCAAGTATTTAGCTTTATCATATGTTTTAAAAATGTTTTCGGGTAAGTGGCTGCCGTGGCTGGCTCGGATAATTTCTAGCCGAGAGGCCCAATTTTCGACCACTTTTTGCACCAATCGGGGCCATATGTCAGCAATAACGCGCCGAATATTCTCTTCCAAGGTTTCAATCGTCTTGGGCTTGAATTAATGAATGAAAGTTTTTGGATGTTATTACACTGCGACCTTAAGATCTATTGTTCCCCCCCCGCTCAACTTCTAAATTAGATTCCTTGAGGAATTTTAGTATTTGGGGTATTTTTAGAGAGGATAGTCTGCTCTCTTCTATCTGGTGATGTCCCAGGTATCCATGTCTTTGGTGCATGAGTGCATGAGTGCACCGCAGTTGCCTAATAGGTGGTCCGGCGGCGTCTCCTCATGGGCAGCTTAGGGAGTTCTTTCCAGTTTTTTAATCTTTTGATGTGGCCTGGTACCCAATGAAGTGTGACATTATTGTTCTTGCCTAGTTCGTTTAGCCTGCCCATACATTCCCATACTGGTTTTGAGCTGAAAGTATATGAGTTTAGGGCTTTGAGAGCGGCTTGGCTATCTGACATGATGGCAATGTTTTGATTTTTATAGTGTCATTCGAGATTACATTCTGCACATTTACCTATGGCATTTACTTCTGCCTGGAAGATGCTTGTAGACTGGCCCATCGGCAGGGAAAGTTTGGTTCTAGGCCCAAAGATTCCTGCCCCAGTCCCTTCAGTTGTTCTCGATCCATCTGTATACCATTTGATGGCATTTTCTTTGTAGTTCACTGTTTCGCCTACCCACTCTTTCTTGCTGCTTAACTCTATTCAAAAGTTTCTTTCGAAACCAGTTAATGACATCGGACAAAATTTTGTTTGGTCAATAAATTTTTCGTAGTGCATAAGCTTTCGATTTATAAGTTGGCCGAACCAAAAAAAAAGAATTTGGGAAATAACGGACACCGTAATGTACATCCATCTCAGGATGTTTGGTTTGCAGCCCCATGTTTTGCCTGCAAGTCTCTTGCATATCATGAGGGCCTTTGTGGCTTTACCGATTGTTATCTCGACGTGTTTGTTCCGCAGGAGTTTACTGTCTAGTGTAATTCCTAGATATTTAACCTCCCTCTGGATCTCAATTACTTCTCCTGCTAACGTGATAGGTTTCATGCGTGGTAGAAGTCTCCTTTTGGTAAATGGTACTATCGTTGTCTTGGTGGGGTTTGTATTTAATCCCACTGATTGACATCATTTCCTTGTTATTCATAAGCCCTTTTGGATTTTATCACAAAGGGTTTCTTCGAACTTTCCCAAGGCTGTTATTGCAATATCATCAGCAAAACCGGTACAGCGTAAGCCTTGAGAAGTAAGATTTTCTAGTAATTCATCAACTACAAGACTCCACAGCAAGGGTGATAGTACCCCTCCCTGCGGACAGCCTCTTGTTGTGATGACCTTTTGGACCTTCTGCGTATGCTCCCACCGTTTTTGTGCCTAACATTTCACTTATCCATCTGATTATGGTGATGGGTACGCACTTTCTTATGAGAGCTTGGGCTTATCTGCGTAGAAAGGCGAGTTCACATTACCCCACAAAAGTAGTCCATCGGTGTTAAATCGCACGATCTTGGAGGCTACGCTCAACAAAAGTTTCCTTCAATAAACTGATTGTTTCTTTGGCTTTATGGCATATAGCGCCGTCTTGTTGGAAACAAAGATCGTCCACATAAAGGTCCTCCAATTCAGTCATTGACTGTAACATTATGGCCGGCTTTATTTTTGAAGAAATATGGACCAATGATTTGATGTTACGTTACAATAACTTGTGGATTATGATCACTCCAAATACGACAATTTTGCTTATTAACGTACCCATTCAACCAAAAATGTGCTTCATCGCTGAACGAAATTTTCTTGTGATGCGCGAACCGAACCATTATTTTGGTAGTAAATGTGCACAATTTGCAAACGTTGTTTAGGAGTAAATCTATTTACATGTTATAAAATGAAAAACCAAACTGAACATAAATCAAGTGACAGCTGTCAAAAAGACCAACTCCGAAAAAAGCATTGCTAGATTGAAAATCACACGTCAAAAAAAAAACACCCTTAATAATTCGTTGTACATAATGTCGGGGTACAGACAGACAGGCGGGACCCAATTTTTTGTTCTCTATCAAGTTTGATTGAAATCTCGAGTTCGATTTGATTTACGAATCCAAAACTTACTTTTATTTTGTGTAGCTACATCGGAAGTGAAAGTTAACAACAAAAAATTACGCATACGCCACAGTGCACCTACGTATATTTTCCACGGGTAAACCAGGATTTAGGATTTTTTATTTTCGCTTTTCTTGAAAGCGAATGCAACTGATTTTTATTAATTTTTATGGAGAATTAAAAAAAAAAATAAAATAATTGATACGTACCACAATTTTCAATGGTACCACAATTTTGAAGAACAAAAATTTGCATTAAAAATTTTTTTTTTTAAACTCAATGTTTCAAAACCAACCTGGTTGATTTTTTATTAAATTTGGCACTTTTCGGATTGTTTTACTTTTTTAAATTAGGTATCTAAAATATTTTAAACATATATAATTCTTAGAGTCAAAATTAACAGTACCATATTCAAGCAACTGTTTGAGAGCCCTTGAAGAAAATCTAAAAATTATAAGGGAATCTAGTTCGATTTTTTTACGAATCAAAAACTTGCCCTATATTATGTCGTACATAAAAACGTAAATTGTACGTGTATTCAAGTAAAATTAAAAAAAAATATAACGTATACGCCATAGTGAACATATTTTTCACGGCCATTTCTTGAAAATGAATCAACTGAAAAACGCCCTTAACCCTACACTTTTATAAAAAAAAAAATGCAATGTTCAATCTTCTTGTAAGAATTACACTTGTTTGACAATTCGAATAAATCTTTTTATAATTTTAACAGATATTCAAGATGTAAACAAATTGAATAGCTTTTTAGAACTCAATCGTGATATAACACAAAATATTCGTGAGTGGAACGAATTTGCTCTTATGATGAATCATGGCTGTAATGTGGGATGGAATTGAGAAAACAAAGCAGTTATTAATTTAATGATACAAATAGAAAAATTGAAATAACGATTTACTAAACAAAAATAAAATTTCTCAATTTGAATATTTACGCCTCTTGGACCGAATCGTGAATATATATCTGCGTGGAAAATTGGAACAAAATTGGTGAAGTCATTAAATTAATACACTTACTTTACTTTACTTTACTTTAGATGGCGCTCACAACCCAGGATGGACTTCGGCCTCAACCAACAAGCCCCTCCAGCCAGCTCGGTCCCTAGCTAGCTGCCTCCAGTTACGCACTCCAAGTTGGTTGAGGTCGTTCTCCACTTGTGTGCGCCACCTAAGGTGGGGTCTTCCTCTGCTGCGCAGACCGTCAGGGGTAGATTCGAAGACTCGTCGGGCTGGTGCGTTGGTGTTCATACGCTCCACGTGTCCCAGCCATCTTAGCCGCTGTATTTTAAGCTTTTTGACCAGGTCGACGTCGCTGTAAAAGCTCGTTGTTGAATCTTCTCCTCCATACTCCATCGATACATACTGGACCGAAGATCACCCGAAGAATCTTCCTTTCAAAGCACCCAAGTAGATTCTCATCCGTTTTTGTCAGGGTCCATGCTTCTGCCCCATACAGCAGGACCGGGATGATAAGGGTCTTATATAAGGTCTCCTTGGTTCTTTGAGAGAGGGCTTTATTACTCAAATGCCTTCTTAGCCCGAAGAAACAGCGATTGGCAAGAGTAATTCTTCGTTTGATCTCTGCGCTGATGTCATTTTGCGATGTTACAGTGGAGCCCAGGTAGACAAAGTCCTTGACGACTTCGAAGTTGTATCTATCCATCGTGACGTTTTGCCCGAGCCGACGATGTTGAGATTCCTTTCTCGATGATAGCATATACTTCGTCTTGTCCTCATTAACAGCCAAACCCATTTTCGCCGCCTCCGATTCAATACTTGCAAACGCGCCGGTAACAGCTCGCTTCGTTCTCCCAATGATGTCAATATCATCTGCATAAGCAAGTAGTTGAACAGACTTTTGAAAAATTGTACCTCTGTTGTTGACTTGCGAGTTGCGTACAATTGCTTCAAGAATGATGTTAAACAGGTTGCATGATAACGCGTCGCCTTGCCTCAAACCTTTCTCGACATCAAAGGGTTCGGTGGTGTTCTTGCCGACTTTGACGGAGCAGCGAGATTTCTCCATCGTCATCCTGCACAAGCGGACGAGTTTGGCAGGGATGCCGAGATGCGCCATGGCTCTGAATAGCTCGTCTCTGTCTACGCTATCATATGCGACTTTAAAATCGATAAAGAGGTGGTGTGTATCGATTTGAAACTCCTGGGTTTTTTCCAAAATCTGTCGGAGTGTGAACATTTGATCGACGGTTGATTTGCCGGGTCTAAAACCACACTGATAGGGGCCGATCAGATCGTTGACAAACGGTTTTAAGCGATCACACAGTACAGATGACAAGATTTTGTATGCGACGTTGAGGAGACTTATACCTCTGTAGTTGGAACAGGTCAGAGCATCTCCTTTCTTGTGGATGGGGTACACTATACCGAGGTTCCATTCATCGGGCATACTTTCCTCCGACCAAATTTTGGAGATAAGCTGGTGTATACTCCCTACCAAGTCATCTCCCCCTGCTTTGAATAGCTCGGCTGGCAGGCCATCCGCACCAGCAGCCTTGTACGTTTTAAGCTTGGCTATCGCTAACCGCACTTCATTTGGGTCGGGTGGACGGAAATTTTGACCATCATCGTCCAGGTTGAATGGAGTGTTCTGTCTTACAGCGGAATTTTGGCCATCTTCGCCGTTTAGCAGTCTAGAAAAGTGTTGTTTCCAGATCCTCAGCACCGACTGTGTGTCTACCACCATATTCCCACTCTCGTCTCGGCAGGCTTCCGTTCTGGCCTTGTAACCCTGGGTAGTTTGCCTCACCCTTCGGTAGAACTTTCGAACATCCCCCCTGCCGCTACAGTCCTCAATAGACTCGACCGCCCGCTTCGCATGCTCTCTCTTTTTCCTCCTGAGAAGTCGGCGTTCCTCCCTTCGCTTTTGCCCATAGAGCTCCCGGGCTGCTCTCTCAGCAGCTCTGGTTCTAGTCAGCAGCAGCATTGCTTGGTAGGCCTCGTTCTTTGCTTCATGTGCCAGTCTGCATTCTTCATCGAACCAGGGGTTTCGTTGTGGTGGCCTAGTGAAACCCAGCACATCAGTAGCGGCACTTTTGATGGCATTTTGGCAGTGTTTCCATTGGTCCTCTACAGATGATGCTTGTGGCGGGCTTGTTGAGAGTTTAAGAGAGACGTGGTCTGCAAAAGTTCTGGCTATCTCTTGCGATTTTAGCTTCGCGACGTTAAATCGTTTTACAGCATCCGCTCGTCGTTGTGGCGCCATAGATATCCGCATACGTACTTGCGCTACCACCAGGTAGTGATCCGAGTCTATGTTGGCACCTCGGAACGTTCGGACATCCAGGATACTGGAAGCATGTCTGGCGTCTATCGCAACATGATCAATCTGGTTGACGGTTCGTTGATCCGGAGACCGCCAGGTCCCTTTGTGTATATTGAGGTGTGGGAATAGAGTGCTTGCTATGATGACATTTCGCCCCGCCGCGAAATCGATGAGCCTGAGTCCGTTACCGGAAGTGTTGTCGTGCAGGCTGTGTCCTCCGACTATCGAACCAAAGATGCCCTCCTTTCCAATCTTGGCGTTGAAGTCGCCAAGAATAATCTTGACGTCGTACTTGGGGCACCTATCATACGTATCCTCGAGGAGATCGTAGAATTCTTCTTTGGTTGAGTCATCCTTTTCTTCTGTTGGGGCATGGGCACAGATCAACGTGATGTTTTTGAACTTTGCTTTGATGCGGATTGTGACCAGGCGCTCGCTTACATTTCTGAAGCCCAAGACTTCTTGCCTAAGTCTTCCCCTTACCACAAAACCACAACCAAAGAGCCGCTGACCTTGCTCCTTGCAGCACTCGCCGAAGTAGATGTCACACGTTTTCATCCTTCGGATGCCCTCTCCATCCCATCGCACTTCCTGGATGGCTGTTACATCAGCCCTTAGCCTATCCAGGTTCTCCACTAGTTGTTCGGCTGCACGTGGCCTGTTTAGGGTCCGTACATTCCACGTGCAGATCCGAAATTCGTTGTCCTTGTTTCGTTTGCTGGGGTCGTCAACATTAAAATCATCCATATCCGAGGCTTGTTGTTGTTTCGGAACCGATAATTTTTTACGTGGTAGGGAAGTCACCCCGACGCACAACCCCCTAGCCTGGAGGACCAGATCCTTATTATAACTCCAAGGACGGGGAGCCGGATAAACCGCTCCTTATAGGCCTGAGCTACGAATACGTCGTAGTAGCCCATATAAGGTGTTCACTAAGTAGTTCACCTGACTGGAACTGTAGACGCCACCGTTGATTCCATCTGGGGAATTCTTCCGCTGCCGCCTGGATAAAGGAGAAGTGCCTTAGTGGGAACACTCCTCCCCCCTCTCTCATTTGCTGCCACCTAAACCGTCCACAGGGATTGGAACCCCATCTTCAGTTAAGGTACTAGGCACCCGACGTTCACCACGGGGAGGTCGAGAGTAGGAGTTGATAGACAGAGGTTATAGAGGACACATATCTACCCATTTGAACGTAAATTAATACACAGAAAACGAATTTGTATTATACTTAATTACCACACTGCCGTATGGGAGTTAGATAAAAGTTATTAAACTACATATTTAAAAAAAAATTATAGGTTTCAAATGTTCAATAGACTAAAAAAGCGAGTAAAAGTAATTTCCAAGAAATGTATATCCCATACCATACATAGTCCAGTCAATAAAAGTTTTCACCTGGAAAAAAAACCCTACAGTTTTGAAACTTGGCACACTTATTAAGAGAGGCCTAAAGATTAAACGTAAAAAAGTCCCCATAAATCCGAGGCGAGCTCTAGCGGCAGAAAAGTAACATGTCGTCTATTTCGGTTTTTCGTGTATATCTTAGAAACAGTTTGTGCTTTCAAAAAATAATCTGAGACAAAAAAATAGCTTTGAAAATTCTCTACAAAATAGATTATGACCAAATTTTTTATATCTGTCATATTTATAAAGTTATTTGGCACATTTTGTTTTAGTGAAGATTTTTTGAAAAGTAAATTTTCAAACACAAAATACAAAAAAAATGCGTTCAAACTGATTTTGCTCAAAATTAAACGTAATTAAGTTGTATTTTTGTGTTAAATATAAATGCTTCTATACATTTTTAGTGAAATACTAAAAACCAGATGTCAAAATGTCTTCTAATTTTTGAGAAAATTTAAAATAATTAAAGTAAGTTTTCCTTAAATTCGACTTCAATCCCTTATTTGGATGCTCCAAAGATTCTATTTCCACTAAAACAACTTTATTTACAAACAATCTAAATGAAGAAATTTTGGGCTTTACAAAAAGGTATAGCATGATATTGTAAGAGTTACCGTTGTTTTTTTATAACTTTTTTTTCAGTTTTTGGTCAATTTTTTAAAAAATTGCCCCTCCTGGATAAACGAGGGGAATAGACCTCCTCCCATACGATTTTTTCTGTCCCGACCCAACCTGTATCTAAGCTCTAGTGTTTTGTCACACCTTATGAGAACCACCCTGTATATAAAAAATAAAGGATTGTGCACTGATTAAAAATACTAGACGTTTTCGAACGCCCACCCCCACCACCGGTTGAATAAAAAAACAGTCGGTTGAATTTGGTATAATAACGCCTTTACCTAAACATACATGTTAGTATTTATGAATTTTGGTTACACCTCCACTCCCAAAATTTGCTACCGGCTTTAGTATAAAATGTAGCTGTTTTTAGGAAATTTAAAAAATACCAATTTTAGGCGCCAAATAACTTTATAACTATGACAGATATGAAAAATTTGGTCCTAATCATTTTTGTAGAGAATTTTAGAAGCTATTTTTGTGCCTCAGGTTATTTTTTCAAAGAACGAAAGATTTCTGAGATAAACATAAAAAACCGAAAAAGACGACATGTTACACCTTCCTGCCGCTACAGCTCACCCCGGATTCATGGGGACTTTTATACACTTCATCATCAGGCTTCTCTTAATACGTGTGCCAAGTTTCAAAACTGTTGGATTTATTTCCAGATGAAGGCTTATTTTTTCCTTCGTTGACTGGACTAACAAAAAGCTTTACATGTAAAAAAGTTATTAGATTTCAAGAAGAGCCAAGCCCTTAACTCTACTCTGTGAATATTGTGAATGATAGATGGGAGTGTTTGTGTGATGGCCGCGAAATTGCCAACCCAACCTCTCCTGCCTCCCTTTAGGGGTTTATAGGTTGAAAGTTACACAGCCTTATTGTGAGTTTTACCCGAAAAACATTTCACCTGGAAATTTTTTTCGCCTATTGTGAGTTTCACCCGTAAATTATTTTATATTCCGAAAATTTCCTTTATTGTAAAAACTTATTTTAGGCAGAATGTAATGCCATCTTAAATATTCACCTATTTTTACTAAGCGAACGGGAGAGCAATAGGGCGAAAAACGTAGATTTTGTTCGGTTGAAACTCACATACATAGCTGAATTTATTTCCTCCCAGATCTGATACGGATTGGATTTGGAAACATAAATACAATTATTACAAAATCAACACCAGATCTAGGTCTGCCTTTGGATTTGGATTTCAAAATCCATTTTTTGAATACTTCCCTAGCAATATTTTAATTTTATACGTTGGTACCACTGCTGAGATTTACAAAAAACATCAATAAAATGGAAAATTCGCGAAATCAAACACATGCCGCCATCATTCCAATTTATTTTGTTGAATTTTTTCTTCACTTAATAATGAAAAAATACATGAAAACTATGTATTAACTAAATGGAAATAATACTGCGTTTTCATTAAAGCTGAAATGAGGTGATTTGGAAAATTACAAAATAAGTGTTAAAATTTCAAACTTCCTAATTTTGTTTGATGGTCCAGACCAGATTCTCAATCGCTTGTTTTTGTTGTTTTTTACATTGAATTCCGTCATTTTAAATGCGTTCCACTTTGAATGGATTCCATTTGGGTGTGTTCATAAAAGTTTTACGTAATTTTCTACCGAATTTCGTGTAAATTTGCAAATTTGGTTGAAATTACCATTTGGAAATTTGAATTTGTATGGGAATTGGGAGGATTTTGAATTGAATTTGGAAATTTTGAACGAAATTACCTCATTTGCTCTAATGAAAACGCAGTTTTACTATACGAATTCCGAAAAAAACTATCACTATCACATTGCCATTACCAATGGATTCGGTGGTAGTTTTTTGCGAGATTCGTAAAAGTTTCCGATTACGATAGAATTCGTGATAGGACTGATTATATAATCATCAAGAAGTTAAAAGATTACAAATTTCAAAGAAATTATCTTTTGTCATTTTAAATTCCCAATACATAGACGGTGTTTACATTGGAGTCAGATTTTTTTTTTGGCATAAGTCAGTCAGCTCATGTTCAGACACACACAACCCACGGTACATATATTAAAGGTAATATCATTAGCGTTTTCATTTTTGTTCTGTTCTGCGCATCTATCAAAACCGATAAAAAATGGGGGATCTAGTGCCCATTTACATGTCAAATTTCGGTATTTGTTGTTGTTTTTAATATTGCTGTGTTAAGTTTTTGGAGCACTCCAGCAACCATTTTTTAATTTCTGACAGTTTTAATTCTGAAAACCTGCGCAAGATAATAATATTCAGTCATAATAATATTCAGTTACTTTGGATAATACCTTATATTTGTGTATTGTGCACACAACCGATTTACTCTTACGATAAAACAAAAAACAAATTTTTACTCGCCGGAGAATTTAATTGAAATTTTTTCAATCACAAATATAATATTTCGCTAAACAAAAAATTTTTCAATTGAAAAAAACTTGGATTCTGTAGCATTTCAATGCCAAACAAAAACTAAATACTGAGAAAACCGATGTCCACAAAAGAAAACGTCAAAAAAAATCCACAAATTTTTAAATAATTTAAAAAATCCTGCCTCACTTGTCCATCTCTTTCTCACCATAAAGTGGGAACGAGAAAAAGTACATACACGTCAAAAAAAATCCAAGGAGTAAGTCCAATGTGAACACCGTCATATATACCATACATATACTGTCGTACTTAAACGTTGTCTAACTTTAGACAGCCATCCAAGTTATAAATAAATATTTTTAATTGTGGCTAAAGTGACTAACTTTTTTTACCATTATACAAAACAATAAAATCAAAATACATAATTATGCATACCTGGCAACTGTCTTCTGAATCCCCAAGTCCACATACAGTAAAATCACCTCGGTGAGGCGCCATAATATGTCCTAATATTCGTGTACAACTTTGCCGAGAAATTGCATAAACTTCACCCACCTTCAAACTGTCTTGAATCGATCCGCCATATTTATCAGCCCCGTATCCGATTACTTTGCATGGCCCTTTATATGGTTCATTAAATTATAAAACATTATGGTAAAGTACATTATGTATCAGTGTAAAAAAAAATACTTAATACCTACTTTTTCGACTTGCTTTCATTCCTTTTCTTGGAACTACACCGAGTGAAATGCTTTGATTAAGCAAAACTGGAATCTTTAACCGTGCCAAAGCGATGTCATTTTTCAAATTTGATCTGAAAATAAGATTTTGACTCGCGACTCATTCCACGATAAAATCCCCAAACTCACGGAACAAAGTCCATTTCTTTGAAAGAATCGATTTCACGATGGTCCACGTCATTTGATTTTAGGTTTAAAACTCCAATAACTGCAACAATTTCACTTGCTTTTCTAAAATATATTTTTTTTTGTTTTTGAACTAAAAAAATTCAAGATCGTATACTGTAAGAAATCTCTCACTTGTAATAAATGCAGTGTCCAGCAGTTAAAATCCACAAAGAACTTATCAAACTTCCTCCACAAAAATGTTTGAACTGCACAGTTTTATTGTCAAATTGTATTCGATCCTGCAGGGAAACTATGTAGGAAAACCTAGAAATCTCTTTGTTGTTAGCGATTTTAGTTAGACATCGTACTCTCCTTATGAAGAATCGATATATAGTTTTTTTTATATGGACCAACCAGACAGCTGAACGATCCGGCCTCCAACAATGGGAGTGCAGTTAGTTGAACCAGGTAATTGAAGGAACATAAGTGGGAAAAGTTGAATAAACCATATCAAGCTCGTTGGATACATCTGACACTGGTTGGGGTGAGGTAATAACTATTTTTTTTTTAAGTTTCATTTGTTAAACAGAATAAACCAATTGAATAGAAAACAACAACAAAAAAAAATAAAACCTTCCACATATTTGCTTTCTTCATTTTATTGATATCTAACACGACAAGCTGTTCAAACTAATTAGTATTGCATGCGATTTGAGTTGGTATTTGTTTTCAATGATGATCGGCTTGAAGCTACAGCTATCATTATATTTTATGGATTCTTTTTTGAACCGTATTTTATATATTTTGAAATTTATGAAAATTTTAAAATTTGGTCAGCTTAATTTTAATGGGGTTTTCCTTTGGCAAATGCAGATTTCAGCGCTAAAATTTGATTTTTTTTTTTTGTGGCGAATGAATTACGATTTCAGATTAAATTTTTTCTTGTCATGGTATAAGTGTAGTAGCCCGTGGCGTAATGGTTAGTGCGTTGGACTTTTATGCCAGAGGTCTGGAGTTCCAATACCAGCCGCTTCCACCTTAAGTTTTTTTTCGGAGCTACTACCTACTGCCTCTTGCGAGGAAGTGACAAATCCTCCAAGAGTTTCTCTTGTCATAGAAGCTCACCTTAGCCGTTCGGATTCGGCAATAAACTGTAGGTCCCTTCCATTCCTGCCAATAACACGCACACAGGAATGGTTGAGAGTTGTAAGTCACTAGGCCCTGGTTCTTTATGAGCCGTTTGTGCCACCAAATGTATTTATTTATTTATGGTATAAGTGTATATGTCATAGAAAAGTGCCACTCACCTTAGCCGTTCGCATTCGGCAATAAACTGTAGGTCCTCTTCATTCCTGCCAATAACACGCACACAGGAATGGTTGAGAGTTGTAAGTCACTAGGCCCTGGTTCTTTATGAGCCGTTTGTGCCACCAAATTTAATTATTTATTTATGGTATAAGTGTATATGTATTTGTTTCTCTGGACCTTATGTTGTCAAACTGGGCCCTATTTCATAAACATTGACAATTGCGACAGGTGACAATACTTTGTAATTTACAACTTGACAATGAGTCCGTTCCATAAACAATTTGACAGTTTTGTGGAATTGTCGTTCCATAAACAAATTGACAAATTTGTAGAATTGTCGCAAAATACCCGACAATTGTCAAGTTTTCGGTTCATAAAAAAATTGTCATGACAATGAATTTTCAAGTATTTTTCTACAATTATCAAGAATTTTCTGACAAATTTGTAGTGACAATTCTTTTATGAAATGAAAAAAAAATATACAATTTACATATTTGTCGGTATTCACCTGACACTGACAATTGCGAAAGGACACTAGTTACGGTCAAGTGTTGACAATGAAAAGACAAAAGTTGAGCTAAAATGTTAAATAATATTTTTTTAAGTGCAAGTGATGCTGAACCTCAGTTTTGTTCCATTTATAATCGTTTTTCGGACGTGGGCATTACTTACATAAAGTTATGTAGGCCATGACAAACTTCAAGATCATACATGCCAAAATTGTCACGACAAATGTGTCAATATATGACAGTGACAAAATTGTCATTGGGTACGTTCAGAAGACATAGGGAACTTCATATGTAGTCAACTACGTTGGTTGAACGCAAATTTGGCCTAGGAATCTAGTTGATACTAGAGATGTAATTAATGCCAAACTACAAAACTTTACTTCAAACGTTACCTTCCGTTGATAGGAAGAAAGTACTTTTAATAATATTTTTATCTGTGAATCATTTCACACAAGACAGAAATCAGTAGGAATTTTTTAATATTATTTGTAAACTTTTCTTAATAATGATACATTGTTTAAATTGAATCTTTATTTTTTTCAAACTATTAAGATAAACGTGAAAAAACAAGTCACGGAAGAATAAAGTTTAGCTTGCTATTTAATAAAAAAATATAATCAGCTGATATTCTGACATAAATGCACTTGGCTAGAAATGTAGGGAGATATTTCTCACCTAGCTTTCCGGTCATTTTCCAATAAAATTTGCCTAGATTGGAAGGCATATTTTTGACAGCTGACCAATCAGAAACTAGAAACTTGCCTAGCTTTCTAGTCACCTACGTCTTCTGAGCGTGCCCATTCTATTTTTCTGACAAATTTGTCACCAGTCAATATTTTATGAAATACAATTGTCACCTGTCAATTTTTATGAAATAGGGCCCTGGTAGCTGTCAATTGCACTGATGTATAGTGGTGTTAGTAAAAAGAGAGGTAGATCGGCTATGCGAAAAATCGCCCAAAAACACTATTTGGGTGATTTTTCATAATGAAAGATCGCCCAAAAATTTTAATTGCACAATCGCCCAAAACAGATATTTTTTTTTGGCTATGCGAAAAATCGCCCAAAACCTAAAAATCAGAAATCGCCCAAAATTATTGGGTGAACTTGCATAATGAAAGAAGACCCAAAAAATGAATGCAAGATCACCCAAATATAAAAATGAAAAATCACCCAAAAACCGATTTGGGCGATTCTTCATTTATTTTTGGGTGATTTTTCATTTTTGTTTTTGGGTGATTTTTCATAATGAAAAATCGACGATAATAAAAAATTCTCCACAAATAATTTTGATTTAAAAGCTGTAAGCGGAATTCATTCTGCTTTCAAACGAACCGTAGAGAAGTAATAATTATTCAAATTAATTAAAAGTATTTAAGAAGTTGTTGTTGTATTATTAAAAATTGTGAGCCCTGCTTCATGGCATTTCAACCTGATGAGTGACGCGGTCGGCGCGTGCGGGTGCAGCGCACCGCGCCACCCTCACACGCCTGCGCCGTCCGCGCTGCACCCGAACGCGCCGACCGACCGCACCGCCAGACAACATCAAGAGCTAATTGTACAAAATGTGGATTTCGGTCTGCGAACTGATACTCTTTCTTATATGAAAGGAAACAATGAGTCTTTGAATTAATTTTCAGGGGGTCGCTTCTCGTTCTGTGAAGCTGTGAAGTGATAAAAAAATTATCATTTCAGTTTTCACAGAGATTTTTCATTTTATCACTTCACGAATATGCCTTATGCGATTCTGGGACTCATTATGATAAAATTCATTATTATTATAATTGTTATTTTTAGTTCATTTTTGAGGACAAAAATGAACTAATAATAACAATTGTACATAACTAAGAGAAAACAAACAAGGGGTGCTAAAATTCTGTTTTCCTGCTAACCTTAAACGTATTTGAAATTTAAAAATAAAAGCAAAAAGCTTTCCATTTTTAAGATCCCATTTATCTTTGCTCAAATAGTAAGTATTTAGTAAAATTTTTTCAATAATATGGTAGAAATTGCAATTAGCCCTGAGCATTGGTTTTGATACGGTTAGTAAAACAAATTGGGAGCGGGTCAGAATTCTGGCTATCAAAATCCTGTATGACTAAAATTCTGTTTTTTTCTTTTTTTGAAAATAATGTACGACCAAAATTCTGTTTTTCAGAATTTTGTATGTCAAAATTCTGTACATCCAAATATCTGTATGTTCAAAATGCTTTAAGTGCAAAATTCTGTTTTCCAAAATGCTGATTATGTCCAAGGTCTATATTTCGAAGAAAAAATTGTTAACAATATCATTGTAAAGCACGTACAAGTAATAATAGTACGATCTTTTTACAAACGAGTAAAATACTTATTTGTTACCAACGTTTTAAAAATTCTATTTTCGTGAATATATTTCTTTTAAACCTCGATATGTGGAAATTGTAGAATTTAACGATGACACTTAAAATTCTTCAGCAATATTGGTACAAGTCTGAAATGTTTTATTTGTGAAATTCATTATAGAATTTGAGTTTTTTAAGGAGGTTTTACATTGACATCTTAATATTATGAATTTTAAATTAAAGGTACAAAATAGCTACACGAAATTTGGCCCCATTGAAAAATAGCCCCAAACAAAACATGAAAATTTTCCCCAAAAATTTATATAAAAGCAACAACAAAAAATTTTCATTTTTCGGTTAAATTTCAATATGAAAAATGGATTTTTTTCATTTAGTTGGGGTAATTTCTCCAATTTTTTTTTTCATTTTGAAAATGGGGTAATTTCTCCAATTTTGGGGATATTTATTTTATTTTGTTTAGGGTAATTTTTCATTATGATATATGATAATATGTATAATGAGGCTTGAGTGTAGAAACTTTCCGAATTTTGTTTTCCTTACAATTTAATACAAATTTAGACAGTAAGTATGCAAGAAAAATTGTTGTAATATTAGATTTCATTTCATTCAAACTTTCAATGTTCATTCTGTATTTAAGTAAATCTGTATGAGTAAAATTCTTTATTTCAATATTCTGCTTTTCAAAATTCTGTATTTAAAAAAATTGGTTTTGATAATGTAAAAAAGTGAGCACTTTTTTACATTTTTGAAACCTATTTTTTTAAATACAGAATTTTGAAAAGCAGAATATTTAAATACAGAATTTTACTCATACAGAATTTTGTGTAACCAGAATTTTAAATTACAGTATTTTGAAATACAGTATTTCGACCCCAACCCAAATTGTTTCATAAATTTTGCCAAGCAACGCGAGCGCGGGTCTGCTAGTTTATTATTAAAACTGGGGTTGCTGTTATTATTCTTCACAATTTTAGCAGATGATTTTTTTTCGGGTACTTTTTTTTAGTCCAGTAACCTTGTTGTCTCATAGGGGGGCGTGTTTGCGTTAGATCCGGTAGTTCTGATTTTGAATTAATAATTTGTTTATTTAACTTTAATTT